>OX459030.1:86246787-87651743 GCA_949775025.1 Tricholauxania praeusta | reverse complement strand
AAATTCTGAATAGGTTCTTTATAAAATGGAAACTAAGGTTGAACATAGGTAAATGTGAAAGCACTATTTTCAAAGGCCTTAAAAAACATATATATCCCAATGCTAGGCAATACATCCCTGATATAAAAATAAATGGTGAATGTATTAGATATAGTGAAAAAATTAAGTATTTAGGTGTCGTTTTTGATAGGAAATTCACCTTTAAATCTCATATTGATTACACCCTATCCAAAGCCAAAAAAATATTTTTCTGCTACTCGAACTTGTTTCGCAGAGCAAAACACCTTAAGTATGAGATAAGATTAAATTGCTATAAGCAAATTATTAGGCCCATTATAGGTTATGCGTTCCCCATATGGTTTGATATTTCATCAGCCCAAATGGAAAGGCTCAGGAAATTTGAAAGATACATCCTCAGGGTTTGCTTAGGTATTAGAGCGAAGCGATACTGGGATGGAACCTATAAGAGTACCTCTAATAAAATAGTTTATGACCAAAGCCAAACAAAAAGAATAGATTCCTTTCTGGTAGGATTAGCCATGAAATACTTAGGAAATTTGCCCTTCGTTCATAACGATTTATTAGATAGCTACCTAAATAAGGAAAGCGAAATAGCATACCCCATTATAGAAAGGTATATGTCACCAATATATTTAAGCGTATTAAATAATAACAAGAATCTGTACGCAGGTAAAAAACTCTTGTTTTACCATAGAAGGTACAAAACACTTGACGTCAGAAATACAGTGTACAGCACTGGTCAATTTCTATAAAAATAATGATTTACGTATGTGACGACTTAAAGTAAGAGTTCTTTACCTGTTGTTATTTATTTCTAGGTAGTTGTAAGATATTATGTAGTTTTAAGTATAAAATCAACTAATGAAAATTTCCTTTTTTAAATTTTTTGGAAAAACATATAATAATAAAAACAATGTATGTATCTGCTAAGTAATTTTATGTAATAGAATAAAATCTTATTTTTACAAAATGTAAATATTAATTTAGAAACTCTTAGATAAATACGAATGTATGTTAAGAAAAAATACAAAATGTAATGTAATGTATTTAAAATCAAATCAACACTGTATATATT
This sequence comes from Tricholauxania praeusta, assembly GCA_949775025.1. Classification (NCBI taxonomy): domain Eukaryota; kingdom Metazoa; phylum Arthropoda; class Insecta; order Diptera; family Lauxaniidae; genus Tricholauxania; species Tricholauxania praeusta. The sequence goes on along the minus strand of OX459030.1, from coordinate 87,650,647 downwards.
CAAAGAAATTTAATAAATAGCCCATATATAACATTAAATCATAAAGTAAAGTGAAGTGAAGTGAAAGTGAAAGTGAAAAATTTTAAGCATGCCTCCTAAAGCTAGTGGTAAAGCAGCCAAAAAGGCTGGAAAGGCACAAAAGAATATTACTAAAACCGACAAGAAGAGAAGGCGCAAGAGGAAGGAAAGCTATGCTATCTACATTTATAAAGTATTGAAGCAAGTTCATCCTGATACTGGCATTTCTTCAAAGGCAATGAGCATCATGAACAGTTTTGTCAACGATATCTTTGAACGTATTGCTGCTGAAGCCTCTCGCTTAGCACATTACAATAAAAGATCAACAATTACCAGTCGGGAAATACAAACTGCTGTACGTCTTTTATTGCCTGGTGAATTAGCTAAGCATGCTGTTAGTGAAGGCACCAAAGCCGTAACTAAATACACTAGTTCCAAGTAAAATGTTTGAACCTACTCGTAAAATGGAAAACAAAAAGGCCCTTTTCAGGGCCACAACTTGATTTAAATCAAAAAGATTAAAAATTATTCATTATAAAATAAAATTTATTACATTTTGCTGTGTTATTTTACAAATAAATAAAAAAAAATTTTTGCTTGGTGCCAACAACACGCGGTGTTCCCAAGCGGTCCCCCATCTAAGTACTAACCGCGCCCGACGCTGCTTAATTTCGGTGATCGGACGAGAACCGATGTATTCAGCGTGGTATGGTCGTTGGCAAAGTAACACGAATTGAGTGCGTATATTAACGAAAGGTATTTTACACATACACACAACAGATTGATATTTTGTTATATGATGAATAAATTGAACCTTTATGTTGCGTTATGAGCAAATTTCAGTTTGCCAAAGAATGAATTGTATTTTTAGAAAAAAAAAAAAAAAATTGTATACAATTTCATAGAAATTGTGATTTTTAAAATAAAACACATTTATTCTGCAAGTACGTATTAAATTTTTTTCATATTAATTTTTTTCAAGAAATTCGGCTAAGTTTTGGTCACTCGAAATTTTGAGAATCGCCGAGGAAGGCTTCCCATATAAAAATATATGAAAAATTTTACACTCTAATATTTCATAGATTATTTTATTTTAAGATGAAAAATAAGTTTATTTATTTTATTATGTGGATTTAAATTGTATTTCTTTCATTAATTTTTCATTATTATTGATATTTTTGCCAGAAATTTGTCCTAAAGTTAACGTCACTCGAAATAATGAGAAGCGCCGAGTACGGCACTAGCTCGCCATTCCATTGGCTTATTTTGTTTGCAGTATGTATATGGGTTGTTGTTGTTTTAATTTACCACAAAATTTGTTCTATGAAGAAATCTTCAAACGATTGTAAGGTTTTGCTTGCACCACAATATATGGAGAATTTTTCATATTAAAAATTCCATTAAATTTTCATTTTTGAGTAAAAATATTGCAATAATTACCTTAAAATGTTTGTTTCTTTTTATTATTAAAATTTTGTAAGAAATTTGGTATGCGAAAATTATGGTCACTTGAAAAGATGAGAATTACCTAAAAAATTCATACATATATATTTCGATTTACTAACTGAAACCTACAAATCTTTAGTTACATACATACATAAAAATTTTTTCATTTCGCAAGACACTTTAGAATAATTTTCACATCTCTTATATGAATTATTTGTAGCCCTGAAAAGGGCTTTGTATAAAATTTTGTTGTCTTATCAACAAAATTCATCATTTTTCTTACAATATTTTGTAACAAATTTACTTTTTCGCCGCTGGTTTTTTAGTTGCTTTTTTGGCTGCTGGTTTTTTTGCAGGAGCTACCGCCGCCTTTGCTTTAGTTACCTTTGCCTTAGATGCTGGAGCGGTTGTTGCTTTCGCTTTAATCGTTTTTGCTTTAACTGTACCGGATTTTTTGATACTTTTTGCCTTTGTTTTTTCTACCTTCTTTTTCTCGGCTGTCTTTTTTGTTGCAACGGCTTTCTTCGCTACTTTTTTCTCTCCAGGTACTTTTCTGGCTGCAGCGGATTTTTTCTTAGGATCAGCCTTTGCAATTTTCTTCTTTTTTTCAACGGATTTTACCTTCGATTTTGGTTCCTTATTTGCAGCTGCTGATAGCTTAAAAGAACCAGATGCACCTTTCCCCTTTGTTTGAATTAATTTTCCACTTGCGACGGCAGATTTTAAATATTTTTTAATAAATGGTGCCAATTTCTGTGCATCGCATTTATAAGTAGCACTAATATACTTTTTTATTGCTAACAATGAAGAGCCGCCGCGTTCTTTTAAGCTCTTAATGGAAGCGTCAACCATTTGTTGAGTTGGTGGATGAGTAGGAGCACTAGCTGGTTTCTTAGAAGCCGCCTTTTTAGCAACTTTTTTCTCAACTGTAGCCACAACTGGAGAAGATGCAGCAGCAACGGCAGTAGTTTCAGACATTTTTAATAAAAATAATTCACTTCACTTCACTTGCGATAAGATATATTCGTATTTAGTATAACACTCACTGTATTATGAAAACATGAAAGCCAATACAAAATTTAGCCTCACTTGAAAATTTGAGAATTGCCGAGAAAAGACTTTTCATATAAAATTTTGTTCCTCTGCTTGTGAATTATTTCGTTAAGGTTAAGATGTCTTTTAAACTAATTTTATAAATAATTGTGATACATATATATAAAAAATAACTATTTATATTGAAAATAAAATAGTTAACTTAGTAAAAATATCATTTGCTAATATTTTCTTTGCTTATATATATGTAAAAAGCTAATGGATACAAAGAGAATACCTTAATTGGAATTGAATTTTACTAAATAATTGTTAAATTTCTACCCAAAATACATAATTATATTTAAATTTTATTTATTTGATGTATTATTGAATTTATAAACTATATTAAAATATATAAATTTAATGTTTATAATAACATTAATGTAGCAAAAAATTGTTGTAAAGACATGACTGCCTTAAACAGTCAGCAGAAAAATTGTGATAATAAAATAATTTATCTTGCACTTATTTATTGAAATTTAAAATAAATTCTTTTGTTTATGGAAAAATGTTAAAAATATAACAAAAATATCCTGAATTTTTAATTAAAATTTTATAAATTTTTTACTTAAAAGAAAATAAACACACTTTAATACGTTTGGCATACATATTTCTATCGTATATTCGTGTGAAAAAATAGCGTTGGTAGAATTTGTATACAACATTTTTTCAACTGTGAATTAATGAGTTTTTTCAACTCATGAGTTAACAAATTGAGAAAAATATGAAAATTTCTATTAAAATCCTGCCTAAAAATGCCTTGCTAAATTTCTAATTGATATTTCAACATAAATTTGTACTTGAAAAAAGATTAAAACCAATTTTACATACTACACACAATTTTGTACTTAAAAGCAACAAAATGTGAAAAAGTAATGTTGAGCTTATGGCGCTGAAATCCTATACGTTTTCGTTTTTCAGTAAATGAAATAACAAATGTATACTAAAAAAGGTGTTGGTAAAATCTTAAAAAATTTTTAATTGAACGGCAAAAAAAACGAAGTCATTTCCATATTAAAATAAAAATTTCCAAGTCAAAATTAAACCTTTATTATTTCCCCTAAAATAAATGACTTGTAACAGAATACCAAAATAAAACACCATAAAAAAGTATATGTATATTTAAATAAAAGCATTATTTGTAAAATTTGTATCTCCTTAAATTTAGTATTTGTGGTCCTGAGAAGGACCGATTGTTTTGCATTAATTCTTATTATTTAAGCACGTTCGCCACGAATACGACGAGCCAACTGAATATCTTTTGGCATAATTGTGACGCGCTTAGCATGAATGGCACACAAGTTTGTATCTTCAAAAAGTCCAACTAAATAGGCTTCACTTGCTTCTTGTAAGGCCATCACTGCTGAACTCTGAAAACGCAAATCAGTTTTGAAATCTTGTGCAATTTCACGAACTAAACGCTGGAATGGTAATTTGCGGATCAACAATTCAGTACTCTTTTGATAGCGACGAATTTCACGAAGAGCCACTGTACCAGGGCGATAACGATGTGGCTTTTTAACACCACCAGTTGCTGGTGCACTCTTGCGAGCGGCCTTGGTTGCCAATTGTTTGCGTGGTGCCTTACCACCAGTCGATTTGCGAGCAGTCTGCTTAGTACGAGCCATTGTCTCTTTCACTCTTACACTTCAATTTAGTTCACTTCACTTAAACACTTTTTCACAAAACACAACGTATGAAAAATTCACTAAATTCGCTTTATTTAATCATTTCTTTAAATTACAGAGTATTTTACATTTAATTTACATTGAGTTTTTCTTAGCATACACATGTATTTGTCTAGGAGTATATTACATTTGATACATTTTGTTTTAAAATATTTAACATATATTTCATGACATAAGTTTATAATAAAAGTTTTTAATTATCTTATACATATAGTTTTCCCAAAAAATTTGAAAAAAGGAATTACATTGAGTTTCTTAAACCTAAATTAACACTTATAACTACACTTAAAACTAACAAACAAGAGACATTAAGTTTTTATTGGTAGGTAACAATATTGTTTTGAATAAATTGTGAAGTTTTGTACACTGTATTGGATATATCATGTGTTTTATATCTTCTATGGTAATACAAAAGTTTATTATTTAAATACAAGTTATTATTTTCATTAAGGACATTTAAATATATTGGTGACATATATTTTTCTTCAATAGGATATATAATGTTATTTTCTTTATTAAGGTAATTTTCTATTGTACTATTCTCCAAAAATGACATTTTACTCAAGTATCTCATGGCCAATTCAATCAGGAAGGAATCAATTCTCTTAATTTTACATATTTTATATACTATTTCATTGGAAGTTTTTCTAAATATTCCATTTCTGTCTGGTTTCGATCTAACACCGGAACATATTCTTAATACGCTTCTTTCAAAGCTCCGAAGTCTTTCCATTTGATGAGATGAGACATCAAACCATATTGGAAAAGCATACCCAATTATCGGGCGAATTATTTGCTTATAAAAGTTTAGTTTTATTCTATTCTTTAAAAATTTGGCACGTTTAAACAAACTAGAGTAAAGGAAGAACATTTTCTTGGCCTTTGAAAGTATATAATCAATATGACTATTGAAAGTGTAGTTTGTGTGCAGAATCACTCCCAAGTACTTAATTTTATCTTTATAAGTAATGTTTTGATTATTTACTTCTATTTTTGGAATATATTTTCTGGCATTTGGAAACAAATTATTTTTAGTGCCTTTAAATATTGTACTTTCACATTTGCTAATTTTAAGTCTAAGTTGCCATTTGTCAAAATATTTACAAAGTACTTTGAGATGGTTATTTAGTAATGCATTCGCATTTGAAATACGTGGTTTTGATGCCAGCAGAATGATGTCATCAGCATAAACCAAAGTTAACATATTCGGACCGGACTCCGGCAAATCGGCTAACAGAATATTATAAAGGATGGGTCCCAATATTGAGCCCTGTGGAACACCTGCACCAACATCCTTGCAAATAGAACTTTCTTCAGAATTATAAACATAAAATGTTCTGTTTGAGAGATAATCCAAGATTATACTGCAAACGTGCTTGTCAAAGTGAAATTTCTTGTACATTTTATAAACAATGCCAATAATCCATGCAGTGTCAAAAGCTTTTTCAAAATCTAGTGCAACAGCAATTGTTGCATATCTTTTATTTAAATTGTCTGTGACAAAGTCAGAGAGTAAGGTAAGCGCGTGATTTGTTGAATGTTGGGGTTTGAATCCAAATTGAAAATCTTTTAAAATTCTGTGCTCAGAAATATGTGTTTTAAGTTTATCCATGATAAAACTTTCATATAACTTACTAACATTTGATAGAAGTGAAATTGGCCTATAATTTTGAGGAATTTTTGGATCTAATTTCGGCTTTAAGATCGGAATGATTTTAGCACATTTCCATTCAACAGGAAAGTAACTAAGGTTATAGATGTGATTAAATAATATCGCCAGAAATTTCCATACACGTTTCCGGGTTTTTCTCAAAACGAAATTCGATATATTATCGTCACCAGAACTCTTTTTATTGTTCATAAATTTCAATTTATTTCCTATTTCTATTGACTTTGTCATTTTTTGGTAGCTTTGTAAGTTTTCGCTTACTATAGGTGATTCTCCATCTGCAGAGTATTCACTACTAAACTGCATTAATGGTTCACAATAAGATAAGTCAACAATTTCATTTCTCAAATATTCAGAAAATTGTGCACTGCCTAGGTCAAAATTTTGCATGTGGATTTTTTCAAAAGAGTCGGCTAGGACATTAATTTTGTCAAAATTTTCTACAATCGTATTGCCATCATGATCGGTTAAATCAGAAATTTGGTTTCTTTTACTTAGACCACATAAGCCCTTAATTTTCCTATAAGTTTTATTGGTCATTCTAATGTTTTTATAAAAGTTGCACCAATATTTCTCTTCATGCATTTTAATAAGGTCAGTTATTATTTTATCTAAATTTTTGATAATTGCTTTTAAAGTGTTTTTTCTTTGCAAATCGACGCATCTATGACAAGCTCTGCGCATTCTCTTTCTTTCCTGAATAAAGTCTAGAATATTTTGGGGAAGGTTGATTAGTCCTCTGTTTCTAATTTTGATTTTTGGGACGGACTCTTCTATTGCAATATTGAATGCACTGTTTAAACCTAGTATGCAACCATCTACTTCAGATTTGCTAACATTTCTGTCAACTGGTAGTGTGTGGACTATGAGATTTCTTTCAAGAACTGAATTGAAACTTGACACATTCATTTTACTATAGTTATAGTACTCACGAGGTGGAGTTTTTAATATTTCATTTGTTGCTATGACCAGTTCTACAGCAGAGTGGTCAGATTCATAGTCAATGGTTTTGAGGCAGTTGGAGAAGTTTTGTGTGAATATAGGACTAACAGCAGCTGAAGTTATAAATAAGTCTATATAGGAGTTACAAGTTGAAATTCTAGTAGGGTATTTTGTTGGAATGATTTGCATATCAGCGCTACCTTCTAACCAATTTTTTAGGTTTTTACCACTTTGATTACAGTTCTGGTTTCCCCAATCAGTATGTTTGGCATTTAAATCACCCCCAAATACTATTTGGTCCGTATTTAGAGAGTTGAAAATTTGTGAAAGGTCCTGTCCAGTGACTAGCACGTTTGGTTGTGTGTACATACATACAAAACTAATTTTTTCACCACTCACTAGATTTATCTGTATGGCAATATTTTCTATGTTAGCGGTATTAATTTCAACACGCCGAAAGCTAAAGTTTTCCCTGAGGCATATGGCTGTACCTACATTTTTTCTGTCAGTTCTGTCCTTTCTTACAAGAGTATAATCTTTGAAATTGAGCTTATGTCTGTTGTTAAGTTTGGTTTCAGCTATAAGAACAATGTCCGGTTTGTGTTTTTGTAGAAACACATTGAAAAAATGTCTCTTCTTCTTAGATATTAATGAATTTACATTAATGAAAATACATTTGATGTTCTTAATCATCTAAACGCAATGTTATCAAGAGGTTGAACAGAGCTTGTGATTTTTGTTCATCATTTGTTAATTTTTTGTAGTGGTTTGAAAACTCACTGACTTTATTAAGGCATTGGTGGAAGTTCTTGCCAAAAATACGCTTGCAGTCATTATTAATCTCATCAAACTGAGCAAAATTATTGGTACTTGGATTGATATTTGGTTTTTGAACTTTAGTCACTGAAGCATATGACTGAAAAGTTCTGTTTGCTGCTGGTGCTGGTGCAGGTATAAATTGTGTTTTATTATACACATTATTTACATTATTTTTCTTCTCTTTTAGTCTGTTTAAAAGTTCTATCCTTTTGGGACACGTTTTTGAATTTGCCGTATGACCTTCAGACTCACAGTTGGCACATTTGACTGCGTACCCAATCCGCGCAGTTAATTTGCCGGATACTGGATCATGGTATGACATTTCTTTTGTGTTGAGCTCTTTTGAGGGAATTTTGCAATTTTTTGGGCCATGTGATTCACCACATTTTACACATCTGTAAGGCATATTACAGTTGCTGGCAACGTGCATATACCTTTGGCAGTTTCGGCATTGAATAGGCCATTGTTTTTTGGCCTCTTCAAATCCGATTCTACAGTTCAGTATGTACCTAATAGTACGAAATTCTTTAAGGTTCGACTCACTTCCTAATTGAATTAGCCATTTAAAGTCGCTTATTTTAGTCAGGCTGGTTATATTTACGTTAAGTTTAAGATCTTTTAAATAACTTAAAATTTCATCCTTTTCATAGGATGGAGACAATTTGTTAATAATCAAGGTGTATGGCTTATCCTCTTGTGGAGTATAAGTGTAAAAATTACATTTAAGTTTTTTTAAAAGATCCTTCACTTTGTTGTAGTCTGTCATAGTAATTGTGTTTACATGAGTAACATTTTTGTTTATAATGTTGAAGGTGAAATTTTTGTGTCCTAAAACTTGAGTAATTTTTATAGATAAATCTTTTTGACTTACATTATAGCAAACTAGAATAGGTGGTGCGCCTTTCTTTTTGGGGCTCATCTCCTTTTGAGTATGTTTAGGCTTTGCCGAAGTCGCTGAAGATCCCTGTTTCGTTGTTGCAGGTGCTCCTAAATTCGGAAATTCATTAGTTATTGATGTAGTCGTTAGTGGTGCTGCTGTAGTCGTTGGTGTTGCTGTTGTAGTCGTTGGTGGTGCTGCTGTAGTTGTTGATTCTGAAGCTTCTCCCTGATTTAGGGATTCGTCATGCTCCATGTTGTCATCATCTTCACTAGATTCTTCCTCTAGTTGCGAGGTATTCAATTTAGTCAGCAGGTTTTTATACCTCTCATTTTCGTTATGGAGAGCTATAAAATCTTCTTGGAGTTTGTTGAACTTCTCCAAAAGGTTATCAAAGTCATCATTGTCTGAGCAAGAGGAATTTGACTTGCGTTTCCTCTTTGGTTTTCCCTTTTTCTTGGTGTAAGTACTTTTTTCATTTTCATCGCTGTGGAGATCGTCATCCAAGATACTAAACTTATTCGGCGAATTGGAAGCCATTTGATTTTCTTTACTTGCTGTCTGGTTTTTCACGGGATGAGTTACTACAAACGTAGCCAACTCTGACTGCTGTCAACAGTTAATTAAAACTTTACTTTTTTTTTTCACTTTTCAAATATACTTTTTTTTCTTTTCACGGAACACTTTTTTGATTTCAAAAATCTATGAAAAATTCACTCTAATAGAACTCTAAGGTACTTTTTTCAAAGATTTCGTTTCAACGTTCACGCGTTTTACTTTGAACCGATATTTTTACATTTTTATTGTCAGCCAATCAAAACACAGAAGAAATCTTTATTGCTTTCTCGTTCTAAAATTGTTGAATTTTAGTATAAATATAAGTTGACTTGAGGTTGAGATGTTAGTTGTTGTGTGACTCTAGTGAAGTGAAATAGTGAAAAAGTGAAAAAACAAGTGAAAAAATGACTGGTCGTGGAAAAGGCGGTAAAGGTTTAGGCAAAGGTGGTGCGAAGCGTCATCGCAAAGTTCTACGTGATAACATCCAAGGTATCACAAAGCCAGCAATTCGTCGTTTAGCTCGCCGTGGTGGTGTAAAACGTATATCTGGTTTGATATATGAAGAAACTCGTGGTGTTCTAAAAGTATTTTTGGAAAATGTTATTCGTGATGCTGTCACATATACTGAGCATGCAAAGAGAAAAACAGTGACAGCCATGGATGTAGTTTATGCACTTAAGAGGCAAGGACGTACACTTTATGGATTCGGCGGTTAATGCGATGCCAACAATAATTTAATAACAATCGGTCCTTTTCAGGACCACAAATATATTGCACAAAGATTAAATTATTACGATTATTATATATTTTTTTTGAATAAAAATTTTTCTAAGTAAATTTGAACAAAAATCATTCAAAATGAAAATTTTTAGTTTTTAATAGCTTTGAAGTTAAAACGTATAGGAAAAAATTTTAGGTGAAAAAAAAAAATAAAAATTATTTTCTGCATAAATGAAAAAAATTTTCTGAGCAACTTTGAACAAAAAATCATGCAAAATGAAAATTTTCAGTTTTTGATCACTTTGAAGTTAAAACTGATAGAAAATAATTTTAGGTGAAAAAATTTTTTTCAATGAAAATTTTTTAGTATACTGAGCAAGTTTTTGGTATGAATTTTTTTGTTCAAAAATTTTTTTTTGAAAATTTTCGCTTTGAAGTTAAAACTAATAGAAAAACATTTTTTTCAATGACAACTTCAGTATACTGAATAAATTTTTGGTATGAATTTTTTTTTTCAATCAAATGAAATTGTTATAAATATACAGCAACTTAATTAAATAATATAATTTCTCAATGTTTAACTCTTAATTTGTCGTCCTGAAAAGGACGGTTTGTTCCTGGTTATATTTTTTAAATGAAATGCGCAATAATTTATGCCTTCTTTTCGGTTTTCTTTGGCAAAAGTACAGCTTGAATATTTGGTAAAACACCACCTTGTGCAATTGTTACACCAGATAATAATTTATTTAATTCTTCGTCATTGCGAATAGCCAATTGCAGATGACGTGGAATAATTCTGGTCTTCTTGTTATCACGGGCAGCATTACCAGCCAACTCAAGAACTTCAGCAGCCAAATATTCCATTACTGCTGCAAGATACACTGGAGCGCCAGCACCAACTCGCTCAGCATAATTTCCTTTACGCAGCAATCGATGAATACGACCGACCGGAAATTGTAGACCAGCACGATTTGAACGAGACTTTGCCTTTCCTTTAACTTTACCACCTTTGCCACGGCCAGACATTTTCACTTATTTTTTTTTTTTCTTTCACTTTTTCACTTCACTACAGAACACTTTAAACACAAATGATGATTTCTATACCGGAGACCGTAATATTTATAGTTTTTTTTCAAACGAGTTTCTGCTTGAGGGGATGACATTCGCGTAAACATTTACGTATGATTGAATTTTTCTCACGTTGAATAATTCGTACAGAAAAAACTACTTATATTTGGACCCTTGTTAACATTAAATCATAAAGTAAAGTGAAGTGAAGTGAAAGTGAAAAATTTTAAGCATGCCTCCTAAAGCTAGTGGTAAAGCAGCCAAAAAGGCTGGAAAGGCACAAAAGAATATTACTAAAACCGACAAGAAGAGAAGGCGCAAGAGGAAGGAAAGCTATGCTATCTACATTTATAAAGTATTGAAGCAAGTTCATCCTGATACTGGCATTTCTTCAAAGGCAATGAGCATCATGAACAGTTTTGTCAACGATATCTTTGAACGTATTGCTGCTGAAGCCTCTCGCTTAGCACATTACAATAAAAGATCAACAATTACCAGTCGGGAAATACAAACTGCTGTACGTCTTTTATTGCCTGGTGAATTAGCTAAGCATGCTGTTAGTGAAGGCACCAAAGCCGTAACTAAATACACTAGTTCCAAGTAAAATGTTTGAACCTACTCGTAAAATGGAAAACAAAAAGGCCCTTTTCAGGGCCACAACTTGATTTAAATCAAAAAGATTAAAAATTATTCATTATAAAATAAAATTTATTACATTTTGCTGTGTTATTTTACAAATAAATAAAAAAAAATTTTTGCTTGGTGCCAACAACACGCGGTGTTCCCAAGCGGTCCCCCATCTAAGTACTAACCGCGCCCGACGCTGCTTAATTTCGGTGATCGGACGAGAACCGATGTATTCAGCGTGGTATGGTCGTTGGCAAAGTAACACGAATTGAGTGCGTATATTAACGAAAGGTATTTTACACATACACACAACAGATTGATATTTTGTTATATGATGAATAAATTGAACCTTTATGTTGCGTTATGAGCAAATTTCAGTTTGCCAAAGAATGAATTGTATTTTTAGAAAAAAAAAAAAAAAATTGTATACAATTTCATAGAAATTGTGATTTTTAAAATAAAACACATTTATTCTGCAAGTACGTATTAAATTTTTTTCATATTAATTTTTTTCAAGAAATTCGGCTAAGTTTTGGTCACTCGAAATTTTGAGAATCGCCGAGGAAGGCTTCCCATATAAAAATATATGAAAAATTTTACACTCTAATATTTCATAGATTATTTTATTTTAAGATGAAAAATAAGTTTATTTATTTTATTATGTGGATTTAAATTGTATTTCTTTCATTAATTTTTCATTATTATTGATATTTTTGCCAGAAATTTGTCCTAAAGTTAACGTCACTCGAAATAATGAGAAGCGCCGAGTACGGCACTAGCTCGCCATTCCATTGGCTTATTTTGTTTGCAGTATGTATATGGGTTGTTGTTGTTTTAATTTACCACAAAATTTGTTCTATGAAGAAATCTTCAAACGATTGTAAGGTTTTGCTTGCACCACAATATATGGAGAATTTTTCATATTAAAAATTCCATTAAATTTTCATTTTTGAGTAAAAATATTGCAATAATTACCTTAAAATGTTTGTTTCTTTTTATTATTAAAATTTTGTAAGAAATTTGGTATGCGAAAATTATGGTCACTTGAAAAGATGAGAATTACCTAAAAAATTCATACATATATATTTCGATTTACTAACTGAAACCTACAAATCTTTAGTTACATACATACATAAAAATTTTTTCATTTCGCAAGACACTTTAGAATAATTTTCACATCTCTTATATGAATTATTTGTAGCCCTGAAAAGGGCTTTGTATAAAATTTTGTTGTCTTATCAACAAAATTCATCATTTTTCTTACAATATTTTGTAACAAATTTACTTTTTCGCCGCTGGTTTTTTAGTTGCTTTTTTGGCTGCTGGTTTTTTTGCAGGAGCTACCGCCGCCTTTGCTTTAGTTACCTTTGCCTTAGATGCTGGAGCGGTTGTTGCTTTCGCTTTAATCGTTTTTGCTTTAACTGTACCGGATTTTTTGATACTTTTTGCCTTTGTTTTTTCTACCTTCTTTTTCTCGGCTGTCTTTTTTGTTGCAACGGCTTTCTTCGCTACTTTTTTCTCTCCAGGTACTTTTCTGGCTGCAGCGGATTTTTTCTTAGGATCAGCCTTTGCAATTTTCTTCTTTTTTTCAACGGATTTTACCTTCGATTTTGGTTCCTTATTTGCAGCTGCTGATAGCTTAAAAGAACCAGATGCACCTTTCCCCTTTGTTTGAATTAATTTTCCACTTGCGACGGCAGATTTTAAATATTTTTTAATAAATGGTGCCAATTTCTGTGCATCGCATTTATAAGTAGCACTAATATACTTTTTTATTGCTAACAATGAAGAGCCGCCGCGTTCTTTTAAGCTCTTAATGGAAGCGTCAACCATTTGTTGAGTTGGTGGATGAGTAGGAGCACTAGCTGGTTTCTTAGAAGCCGCCTTTTTAGCAACTTTTTTCTCAACTGTAGCCACAACTGGAGAAGATGCAGCAGCAACGGCAGTAGTTTCAGACATTTTTAATAAAAATAATTCACTTCACTTCACTTGCGATAAGATATATTCGTATTTAGTATAACACTCACTGTATTATGAAAACATGAAAGCCAATACAAAATTTAGCCTCACTTGAAAATTTGAGAATTGCCGAGAAAAGACTTTTCATATAAAATTTTGTTCCTCTGCTTGTGAATTATTTCGTTAAGGTTAAGATGTCTTTTAAACTAATTTTATAAATAATTGTGATACATATATATAAAAAATAACTATTTATATTGAAAATAAAATAGTTAACTTAGTAAAAATATCATTTGCTAATATTTTCTTTGCTTATATATATGTAAAAAGCTAATGGATACAAAGAGAATACCTTAATTGGAATTGAATTTTACTAAATAATTGTTAAATTTCTACCCAAAATACATAATTATATTTAAATTTTATTTATTTGATGTATTATTGAATTTATAAACTATATTAAAATATATAAATTTAATGTTTATAATAACATTAATGTAGCAAAAAATTGTTGTAAAGACATGACTGCCTTAAACAGTCAGCAGAAAAATTGTGATAATAAAATAATTTATCTTGCACTTATTTATTGAAATTTAAAATAAATTCTTTTGTTTATGGAAAAATGTTAAAAATATAACAAAAATATCCTGAATTTTTAATTAAAATTTTATAAATTTTTTACTTAAAAGAAAATAAACACACTTTAATACGTTTGGCATACATATTTCTATCGTATATTCGTGTGAAAAAATAGCGTTGGTAGAATTTGTATACAACATTTTTTCAACTGTGAATTAATGAGTTTTTTCAACTCATGAGTTAACAAATTGAGAAAAATATGAAAATTTCTATTAAAATCCTGCCTAAAAATGCCTTGCTAAATTTCTAATTGATATTTCAACATAAATTTGTACTTGAAAAAAGATTAAAACCAATTTTACATACTACACACAATTTTGTACTTAAAAGCAACAAAATGTGAAAAAGTAATGTTGAGCTTATGGCGCTGAAATCCTATACGTTTTCGTTTTTCAGTAAATGAAATAACAAATGTATACTAAAAAAGGTGTTGGTAAAATCTTAAAAAATTTTTAATTGAACGGCAAAAAAAACGAAGTCATTTCCATATTAAAATAAAAATTTCCAAGTCAAAATTAAACCTTTATTATTTCCCCTAAAATAAATGACTTGTAACAGAATACCAAAATAAAACACCATAAAAAAGTATATGTATATTTAAATAAAAGCATTATTTGTAAAATTTGTATCTCCTTAAATTTAGTATTTGTGGTCCTGAGAAGGACCGATTGTTTTGCATTAATTCTTATTATTTAAGCACGTTCGCCACGAATACGACGAGCCAATTGAATATCTTTTGGCATAATTGTGACGCGCTTAGCATGAATGGCACACAAGTTTGTATCTTCAAAAAGTCCAACTAAATAGGCTTCACTTGCTTCTTGTAAGGCCATCACTGCTGAACTCTGAAAACGCAAATCAGTTTTGAAATCTTGTGCAATTTCACGAACTAAACGCTGGAATGGTAATTTGCGGATCAACAATTCAGTACTCTTTTGATAGCGACGAATTTCACGAAGAGCCACTGTACCAGGGCGATAACGATGTGGCTTTTTAACACCACCAGTTGCTGGTGCACTCTTGCGAGCGGCCTTGGTTGCCAATTGTTTGCGTGGTGCCTTACCACCAGTCGATTTGCGAGCAGTCTGCTTAGTACGAGCCATTGTCTCTTTCACTCTTACACTTCAATTTAGTTCACTTCACTTAAACACTTTTTCACAAAACACAACGTATGAAAAATTCACTCTAATAGAACTCTAAGGTACTTTTTTCAAAGATTTCGTTTCAACGTTCACGCGTTTTACTTTGAACCGATATTTTTACATTTTTATTGTCAGCCAATCAAAACACAGAAGAAATCTTTATTGCTTTCTCGTTCTAAAATTGTTGAATTTTAGTATAAATATAAGTTGACTTGAGGTTGAGATGTTAGTTGTTGTGTGACTCTAGTGAAGTGAAATAGTGAAAAAGTGAAAAAACAAGTGAAAAAATGACTGGTCGTGGAAAAGGCGGTAAAGGTTTAGGCAAAGGTGGTGCGAAGCGTCATCGCAAAGTTCTACGTGATAACATCCAAGGTATCACAAAGCCAGCAATTCGTCGTTTAGCTCGCCGTGGTGGTGTAAAACGTATATCTGGTTTGATATATGAAGAAACTCGTGGTGTTCTAAAAGTATTTTTGGAAAATGTTATTCGTGATGCTGTCACATATACTGAGCATGCAAAGAGAAAAACAGTGACAGCCATGGATGTAGTTTATGCACTTAAGAGGCAAGGACGTACACTTTATGGATTCGGCGGTTAATGCGATGCCAACAATAATTTAATAACAATCGGTCCTTTTCAGGACCACAAATATATTGCACAAAGATTAAATTATTACGATTATTATATATTTTTTTTGAATAAAAATTTTTCTAAGTAAATTTGAACAAAAATCATTCAAAATGAAAATTTTTAGTTTTTAATAGCTTTGAAGTTAAAACGTATAGGAAAAAATTTTAGGTGAAAAAAAAAAATAAAAATTATTTTCTGCATAAATGAAAAAAATTTTCTGAGCAACTTTGAACAAAAAATCATGCAAAATGAAAATTTTCAGTTTTTGATCACTTTGAAGTTAAAACTGATAGAAAATAATTTTAGGTGAAAAAATTTTTTTCAATGAAAATTTTTTAGTATACTGAGCAAGTTTTTGGTATGAATTTTTTTGTTCAAAAATTTTTTTTTGAAAATTTTCGCTTTGAAGTTAAAACTAATAGAAAAACATTTTTTTCAATGACAACTTCAGTATACTGAATAAATTTTTGGTATGAATTTTTTTTTTCAATCAAATGAAATTGTTATAAATATACAGCAACTTAATTAAATAATATAATTTCTCAATGTTTAACTCTTAATTTGTCGTCCTGAAAAGGACGGTTTGTTCCTGGTTATATTTTTTAAATGAAATGCGCAATAATTTATGCCTTCTTTTCGGTTTTCTTTGGCAAAAGTACAGCTTGAATATTTGGTAAAACACCACCTTGTGCAATTGTTACACCAGATAATAATTTATTTAATTCTTCGTCATTGCGAATAGCCAATTGCAGATGACGTGGAATAATTCTGGTCTTCTTGTTATCACGGGCAGCATTACCAGCCAACTCAAGAACTTCAGCAGCCAAATATTCCATTACTGCTGCAAGATACACTGGAGCGCCAGCACCAACTCGCTCAGCATAATTTCCTTTACGCAGCAATCGATGAATACGACCGACCGGAAATTGTAGACCAGCACGATTTGAACGAGACTTTGCCTTTCCTTTAACTTTACCACCTTTGCCACGGCCAGACATTTTCACTTATTTTTTTTTTTCTTTCACTTTTTCACTTCACTACAGAACACTTTAAACACAAATGATGATTTCTATACCGGAGACCGTAATATTTATAGTTTTTTTTCAAACGAGTTTCTGCTTGAGGGGATGACATTCGCGTAAACATTTACGTATGATTGAATTTTTCTCACGTTGAATAATTCGTACAGAAAAAACTACTTATATTTGGACCCTTGTTAACATTAAATCATAAAGTAAAGTGAAGTGAAGTGAAAGTGAAAGGGGGAAATTTTAAGCATGCCTCCTAAAGCTAGTGGTAAAGCAGCCAAAAAGGCTGGAAAGGCACAAAAGAATATTACTAAAACCGACAAGAAGAGAAGGCGCAAGAGGAAGGAAAGCTATGCTATCTACATTTATAAAGTATTGAAGCAAGTTCATCCTGATACTGGCATTTCTTCAAAGGCAATGAGCATCATGAACAGTTTTGTCAACGATATCTTTGAACGTATTGCTGCTGAAGCCTCTCGCTTAGCACATTACAATAAAAGATCAACAATTACCAGTCGGGAAATACAAACTGCTGTACGTCTTTTATTGCCTGGTGAATTAGCTAAGCATGCTGTTAGTGAAGGCACCAAAGCCGTAACTAAATACACTAGTTCCAAGTAAAATGTTTGAACCTACTCGTAAAATGGAAAACAAAAAGGCCCTTTTCAGGGCCACAACTTGATTTAAATCAAAAAGATTAAAAATTATTCATTATAAAATAAAATTTATTACATTTTGCTGTGTTATTTTACAAATAAATAAAAAAAAATTTTTGCTTGGTGCCAACAACACGCGGTGTTCCCAAGCGGTCCCCCATCTAAGTACTAACCGCGCCCGACGCTGCTTAATTTCGGTGATCGGACGAGAACCGATGTATTCAGCGTGGTATGGTCGTTGGCAAAGTAACACGAATTGAGTGCGTATATTAACGAAAGGTATTTTACACATACACACAACAGATTGATATTTTGTTATATGATGAATAAATTGAACCTTTATGTTGCGTTATGAGCAAATTTCAGTTTGCCAAAGAATGAATTGTATTTTTAGAAAAAAAAAAAAAAAAATTGTATACAATTTCATAGAAATTGTGATTTTTAAAATAAAACACATTTATTCTGCAAGTACGTATTAAATTTTTTTCATATTAATTTTTTTCAAGAAATTCGGCTAAGTTTTGGTCACTCGAAATTTTGAGAATCGCCGAGGAAGGCTTCCCATATAAAAATATATGAAAAATTTTACACTCTAATATTTCATAGATTATTTTATTTTAAGATGAAAAATAAGTTTATTTATTTTATTATGTGGATTTAAATTGTATTTCTTTCATTAATTTTTCATTATTATTGATATTTTTGCCAGAAATTTGTCCTAAAGTTAACGTCACTCGAAATAATGAGAAGCGCCGAGTACGGCACTAGCTCGCCATTCCATTGGCTTATTTTGTTTGCAGTATGTATATGGGTTGTTGTTGTTTTAATTTACCACAAAATTTGTTCTATGAAGAAATCTTCAAACGATTGTAAGGTTTTGCTTGCACCACAATATATGGAGAATTTTTCATATTAAAAATTCCATTAAATTTTCATTTTTGAGTAAAAATATTGCAATAATTACCTTAAAATGTTTGTTTCTTTTTATTATTAAAATTTTGTAAGAAATTTGGTATGCGAAAATTATGGTCACTTGAAAAGATGAGAATTACCTAAAAAATTCATACATATATATTTCGATTTACTAACTGAAACCTACAAATCTTTAGTTACATACATACATAAAAATTTTTTCATTTCGCAAGACACTTTAGAATAATTTTCACATCTCTTATATGAATTATTTGTAGCCCTGAAAAGGGCTTTGTATAAAATTTTGTTGTCTTATCAACAAAATTCATCATTTTTCTTACAATATTTTGTAACAAATTTACTTTTTCGCCGCTGGTTTTTTAGTTGCTTTTTTGGCTGCTGGTTTTTTTGCAGGAGCTACCGCCGCCTTTGCTTTAGTTACCTTTGCCTTAGATGCTGGAGCGGTTGTTGCTTTCGCTTTAATCGTTTTTGCTTTAACTGTACCGGATTTTTTGATACTTTTTGCCTTTGTTTTTTCTACCTTCTTTTTCTCGGCTGTCTTTTTTGTTGCAACGGCTTTCTTCGCTACTTTTTTCTCTCCAGGTACTTTTCTGGCTGCAGCGGATTTTTTCTTAGGATCAGCCTTTGCAATTTTCTTCTTTTTTTCAACGGATTTTACCTTCGATTTTGGTTCCTTATTTGCAGCTGCTGATAGCTTAAAAGAACCAGATGCACCTTTCCCCTTTGTTTGAATTAATTTTCCACTTGCGACGGCAGATTTTAAATATTTTTTAATAAATGGTGCCAATTTCTGTGCATCGCATTTATAAGTAGCACTAATATACTTTTTTATTGCTAACAATGAAGAGCCGCCGCGTTCTTTTAAGCTCTTAATGGAAGCGTCAACCATTTGTTGAGTTGGTGGATGAGTAGGAGCACTAGCTGGTTTCTTAGAAGCCGCCTTTTTAGCAACTTTTTTCTCAACTGTAGCCACAACTGGAGAAGATGCAGCAGCAACGGCAGTAGTTTCAGACATTTTTAATAAAAATAATTCACTTCACTTCACTTGCGATAAGATATATTCGTATTTAGTATAACACTCACTGTATTATGAAAACATGAAAGCCAATACAAAATTTAGCCTCACTTGAAAATTTGAGAATTGCCGAGAAAAGACTTTTCATATAAAATTTTGTTCCTCTGCTTGTGAATTATTTCGTTAAGGTTAAGATGTCTTTTAAACTAATTTTATAAATAATTGTGATACATATATATAAAAAATAACTATTTATATTGAAAATAAAATAGTTAACTTAGTAAAAATATCATTTGCTAATATTTTCTTTGCTTATATATATGTAAAAAGCTAATGGATACAAAGAGAATACCTTAATTGGAATTGAATTTTACTAAATAATTGTTAAATTTCTACCCAAAATACATAATTATATTTAAATTTTATTTATTTGATGTATTATTGAATTTATAAACTATATTAAAATATATAAATTTAATGTTTATAATAACATTAATGTAGCAAAAAATTGTTGTAAAGACATGACTGCCTTAAACAGTCAGCAGAAAAATTGTGATAATAAAATAATTTATCTTGCACTTATTTATTGAAATTTAAAATAAATTCTTTTGTTTATGGAAAAATGTTAAAAATATAACAAAAATATCCTGAATTTTTAATTAAAATTTTATAAATTTTTTACTTAAAAGAAAATAAACACACTTTAATACGTTTGGCATACATATTTCTATCGTATATTCGTGTGAAAAAATAGCGTTGGTAGAATTTGTATACAACATTTTTTCAACTGTGAATTAATGAGTTTTTTCAACTCATGAGTTAACAAATTGAGAAAAATATGAAAATTTCTATTAAAATCCTGCCTAAAAATGCCTTGCTAAATTTCTAATTGATATTTCAACATAAATTTGTACTTGAAAAAAGATTAAAACCAATTTTACATACTACACACAATTTTGTACTTAAAAGCAACAAAATGTGAAAAAGTAATGTTGAGCTTATGGCGCTGAAATCCTATACGTTTTCGTTTTTCAGTAAATGAAATAACAAATGTATACTAAAAAAGGTGTTGGTAAAATCTTAAAAAATTTTTAATTGAACGGCAAAAAAAACGAAGTCATTTCCATATTAAAATAAAAATTTCCAAGTCAAAATTAAACCTTTATTATTTCCCCTAAAATAAATGACTTGTAACAGAATACCAAAATAAAACACCATAAAAAAGTATATGTATATTTAAATAAAAGCATTATTTGTAAAATTTGTATCTCCTTAAATTTAGTATTTGTGGTCCTGAGAAGGACCGATTGTTTTGCATTAATTCTTATTATTTAAGCACGTTCGCCACGAATACGACGAGCCAACTGAATATCTTTTGGCATAATTGTGACGCGCTTAGCATGAATGGCACACAAGTTTGTATCTTCAAAAAGTCCAACTAAATAGGCTTCACTTGCTTCTTGTAAGGCCATCACTGCTGAACTCTGAAAACGCAAATCAGTTTTGAAATCTTGTGCAATTTCACGAACTAAACGCTGGAATGGTAATTTGCGGATCAACAATTCAGTACTCTTTTGATAGCGACGAATTTCACGAAGAGCCACTGTACCAGGGCGATAACGATGTGGCTTTTTAACACCACCAGTTGCTGGTGCACTCTTGCGAGCGGCCTTGGTTGCCAATTGTTTGCGTGGTGCCTTACCACCAGTCGATTTGCGAGCAGTCTGCTTAGTACGAGCCATTGTCTCTTTCACTCTTACACTTCAATTTAGTTCACTTCACTTAAACACTTTTTCACAAAACACAACGTATGAAAAATTCACTCTAATAGAACTCTAAGGTACTTTTTTCAAAGATTTCGTTTCAACGTTCACGCGTTTTACTTTGAACCGATATTTTTACATTTTTATTGTCAGCCAATCAAAACACAGAAGAAATCTTTATTGCTTTCTCGTTCTAAAATTGTTGAATTTTAGTATAAATATAAGTTGACTTGAGGTTGAGATGTTAGTTGTTGTGTGACTCTAGTGAAGTGAAATAGTGAAAAAGTGAAAAAACAAGTGAAAAAATGACTGGTCGTGGAAAAGGCGGTAAAGGTTTAGGCAAAGGTGGTGCGAAGCGTCATCGCAAAGTTCTACGTGATAACATCCAAGGTATCACAAAGCCAGCAATTCGTCGTTTAGCTCGCCGTGGTGGTGTAAAACGTATATCTGGTTTGATATATGAAGAAACTCGTGGTGTTCTAAAAGTATTTTTGGAAAATGTTATTCGTGATGCTGTCACATATACTGAGCATGCAAAGAGAAAAACAGTGACAGCCATGGATGTAGTTTATGCACTTAAGAGGCAAGGACGTACACTTTATGGATTCGGCGGTTAATGCGATGCCAACAATAATTTAATAACAATCGGTCCTTTTCAGGACCACAAATATATTGCACAAAGATTAAATTATTACGATTATTATATATTTTTTTTGAATAAAAATTTTTCTAAGTAAATTTGAACAAAAATCATTCAAAATGAAAATTTTTAGTTTTTAATAGCTTTGAAGTTAAAACGTATAGGAAAAAATTTTAGGTGAAAAAAAAAAATAAAAATTATTTTCTGCATAAATGAAAAAAATTTTCTGAGCAACTTTGAACAAAAAATCATGCAAAATGAAAATTTTCAGTTTTTGATCACTTTGAAGTTAAAACTGATAGAAAATAATTTTAGGTGAAAAAATTTTTTTCAATGAAAATTTTTTAGTATACTGAGCAAGTTTTTGGTATGAATTTTTTTGTTCAAAAATTTTTTTTTGAAAATTTTCACTTTGAAGTTAAAACTAATAGAAAAACATTTTTTTCAATGACAACTTCAGTATACTGAATAAATTTTTGGTATGAATTTTTTTTTTCAATCAAATGAAATTGTTATAAATATACAGCAACTTAATTAAATAATATAATTTCTCAATGTTTAACTCTTAATTTGTCGTCCTGAAAAGGACGGTTTGTTCCTGGTTATATTTTTTAAATGAAATGCGCAATAATTTATGCCTTCTTTTCGGTTTTCTTTGGCAAAAGTACAGCTTGAATATTTGGTAAAACACCACCTTGTGCAATTGTTACACCAGATAATAATTTATTTAATTCTTCGTCATTGCGAATAGCCAATTGCAGATGACGTGGAATAATTCTGGTCTTCTTGTTATCACGGGCAGCATTACCAGCCAACTCAAGAACTTCAGCAGCCAAGTATTCCATTACTGCTGCAAGATACACTGGAGCGCCAGCACCAACTCGCTCAGCATAATTTCCTTTACGCAGCAATCGATGAATACGACCGACGGGAAATTGTAGACCAGCACGATTTGAACGAGACTTTGCCTTTCCTTTAACTTTACCACCTTTGCCACGGCCAGACATTTTCACTTATTTTTTTTTTTCTTTCACTTTTTCACTTCACTACAGAACACTTTAAACACAAATGATGATTTCTATACCGGAGACCGTAATATTTATAGTTTTTTTTCAAACGAGTTTCTGCTTGAGGGGATGACATTCGCGTAAACATTTACGTATGATTGAATTTTTCTCACGTTGAATAATTCGTACAGAAAAAACTACTTATATTTGGACCCTTGTTAACATTAAATCATAAAGTAAAGTGAAGTGAAGTGAAAGTGAAAGTGAAAAATTTTAAGCATGCCTCCTAAAGCTAGTGGTAAAGCAGCCAAAAAGGCTGGAAAGGCACAAAAGAATATTACTAAAACCGACAAGAAGAGAAGGCGCAAGAGGAAGGAAAGCTATGCTATCTACATTTATAAAGTATTGAAGCAAGTTCATCCTGATACTGGCATTTCTTCAAAGGCAATGAGCATCATGAACAGTTTTGTCAACGATATCTTTGAACGTATTGCTGCTGAAGCCTCTCGCTTAGCACATTACAATAAAAGATCAACAATTACCAGTCGGGAAATACAAACTGCTGTACGTCTTTTATTGCCTGGTGAATTAGCTAAGCATGCTGTTAGTGAAGGCACCAAAGCCGTAACTAAATACACTAGTTCCAAGTAAAATGTTTGAACCTACTCGTAAAATGGAAAACAAAAAGGCCCTTTTCAGGGCCACAACTTGATTTAAATCAAAAAGATTAAAAATTATTCATTATAAAATAAAATTTATTACATTTTGCTGTGTTATTTTACAAATAAATAAAAAAAAATTTTTGCTTGGTGCCAACAACACGCGGTGTTCCCAAGCGGTCCCCCATCTAAGTACTAACCGCGCCCGACGCTGCTTAATTTCGGTGATCGGACGAGAACCGATGTATTCAGCGTGGTATGGTCGTTGGCAAAGTAACACGAATTGAGTGCGTATATTAACGAAAGGTATTTTACACATACACACAACAGATTGATATTTTGTTATATGATGAATAAATTGAACCTTTATGTTGCGTTATGAGCAAATTTCAGTTTGCCAAAGAATGAATTGTATTTTTAGAAAAAAAAAAAAAAAATTGTATACAATTTCATAGAAATTGTGATTTTTAAAATAAAACACATTTATTCTGCAAGTACGTATTAAATTTTTTTCATATTAATTTTTTTCAAGAAATTCGGCTAAGTTTTGGTCACTCGAAATTTTGAGAATCGCCGAGGAAGGCTTCCCATATAAAAATATATGAAAAATTTTACACTCTAATATTTCATAGATTATTTTATTTTAAGATGAAAAATAAGTTTATTTATTTTATTATGTGGATTTAAATTGTATTTCTTTCATTAATTTTTCATTATTATTGATATTTTTGCCAGAAATTTGTCCTAAAGTTAACGTCACTCGAAATAATGAGAAGCGCCGAGTACGGCACTAGCTCGCCATTCCATTGGCTTATTTTGTTTGCAGTATGTATATGGGTTGTTGTTGTTTTAATTTACCACAAAATTTGTTCTATGAAGAAATCTTCAAACGATTGTAAGGTTTTGCTTGCACCACAATATATGGAGAATTTTTCATATTAAAAATTCCATTAAATTTTCATTTTTGAGTAAAAATATTGCAATAATTACCTTAAAATGTTTGTTTCTTTTTATTATTAAAATTTTGTAAGAAATTTGGTATGCGAAAATTATGGTCACTTGAAAAGATGAGAATTACCTAAAAAATTCATACATATATATTTCGATTTACTAACTGAAACCTACAAATCTTTAGTTACATACATACATAAAAATTTTTTCATTTCGCAAGACACTTTAGAATAATTTTCACATCTCTTATATGAATTATTTGTAGCCCTGAAAAGGGCTTTGTATAAAATTTTGTTGTCTTATCAACAAAATTCATCATTTTTCTTACAATATTTTGTAACAAATTTACTTTTTCGCCGCTGGTTTTTTAGTTGCTTTTTTGGCTGCTGGTTTTTTTGCAGGAGCTACCGCCGCCTTTGCTTTAGTTACCTTTGCCTTAGATGCTGGAGCGGTTGTTGCTTTCGCTTTAATCGTTTTTGCTTTAACTGTACCGGATTTTTTGATACTTTTTGCCTTTGTTTTTTCTACCTTCTTTTTCTCGGCTGTCTTTTTTGTTGCAACGGCTTTCTTCGCTACTTTTTTCTCTCCAGGTACTTTTCTGGCTGCAGCGGATTTTTTCTTAGGATCAGCCTTTGCAATTTTCTTCTGGTTTTCAACGGATTTTACCTTCGATTTTGGTTCCTTATTTGCAGCTGCTGATAGCTTAAAAGAACCAGATGCACCTTTCCCCTTTGTTTGAATTAATTTTCCACTTGCGACGGCAGATTTTAAATATTTTTTAATAAATGGTGCCAATTTCTGTGCATCGCATTTATAAGTAGCACTAATATACTTTTTTATTGCTAACAATGAAGAGCCGCCGCGTTCTTTTAAGCTCTTAATGGAAGCGTCAACCATTTGTTGAGTTGGTGGATGAGTAGGAGCACTAGCTGGTTTCTTAGAAGCCGCCTTTTTAGCAACTTTTTTCTCAACTGTAGCCACAACTGGAGAAGATGCAGCAGCAACGGCAGTAGTTTCAGACATTTTTAATAAAAATAATTCACTTCACTTCACTTGCGATAAGATATATTCGTATTTAGTATAACACTCACTGTATTATGAAAACATGAAAGCCAATACAAAATTTAGCCTCACTTGAAAATTTGAGAATTGCCGAGAAAAGACTTTTCATATAAAATTTTGTTCCTCTGCTTGTGAATTATTTCGTTAAGGTTAAGATGTCTTTTAAACTAATTTTATAAATAATTGTGATACATATATATAAAAAATAACTATTTATATTGAAAATAAAATAGTTAACTTAGTAAAAATATCATTTGCTAATATTTTCTTTGCTTATATATATGTAAAAAGCTAATGGATACAAAGAGAATACCTTAATTGGAATTGAATTTTACTAAATAATTGTTAAATTTCTACCCAAAATACATAATTATATTTAAATTTTATTTATTTGATGTATTATTGAATTTATAAACTATATTAAAATATATAAATTTAATGTTTATAATAACATTAATGTAGCAAAAAATTGTTGTAAAGACATGACTGCCTTAAACAGTCAGCAGAAAAATTGTGATAATAAAATAATTTATCTTGCACTTATTTATTGAAATTTAAAATAAATTCTTTTGTTTATGGAAAAATGTTAAAAATATAACAAAAATATCCTGAATTTTTAATTAAAATTTTATAAATTTTTTACTTAAAAGAAAATAAACACACTTTAATACGTTTGGCATACATATTTCTATCGTATATTCGTGTGAAAAAATAGCGTTGGTAGAATTTGTATACAACATTTTTTCAACTGTGAATTAATGAGTTTTTTCAACTCATGAGTTAACAAATTGAGAAAAATATGAAAATTTCTATTAAAATCCTGCCTAAAAATGCCTTGCTAAATTTCTAATTGATATTTCAACATAAATTTGTACTTGAAAAAAGATTAAAACCAATTTTACATACTACACACAATTTTGTACTTAAAAGCAACAAAATGTGAAAAAGTAATGTTGAGCTTATGGCGCTGAAATCCTATACGTTTTCGTTTTTCAGTAAATGAAATAACAAATGTATACTAAAAAAGGTGTTGGTAAAATCTTAAAAAATTTTTAATTGAACGGCAAAAAAAACGAAGTCATTTCCATATTAAAATAAAAATTTCCAAGTCAAAATTAAACCTTTATTATTTCCCCTAAAATAAATGACTTGTAACAGAATACCAAAATAAAACACCATAAAAAAGTATATGTATATTTAAATAAAAGCATTATTTGTAAAATTTGTATCTCCTTAAATTTAGTATTTGTGGTCCTGAGAAGGACCGATTGTTTTGCATTAATTCTTATTATTTAAGCACGTTCGCCACGAATACGACGAGCCAACTGAATATCTTTTGGCATAATTGTGACGCGCTTAGCATGAATGGCACACAAGTTTGTATCTTCAAAAAGTCCAACTAAATAGGCTTCACTTGCTTCTTGTAAGGCCATCACTGCTGAACTCTGAAAACGCAAATCAGTTTTGAAATCTTGTGCAATTTCACGAACTAAACGCTGGAATGGTAATTTGCGGATCAACAATTCAGTACTCTTTTGATAGCGACGAATTTCACGAAGAGCCACTGTACCAGGGCGATAACGATGTGGCTTTTTAACACCACCAGTTGCTGGTGCACTCTTGCGAGCGGCCTTGGTTGCCAATTGTTTGCGTGGTGCCTTACCACCAGTCGATTTGCGAGCAGTCTGCTTAGTACGAGCCATTGTCTCTTTCACTCTTACACTTCAATTTAGTTCACTTCACTTAAACACTTTTTCACAAAACACAACGTATGAAAAATTCACTCTAATAGAACTCTAAGGTACTTTTTTCAAAGATTTCGTTTCAACGTTCACGCGTTTTAATGTTATGGGCTATTTATTAAATTTCTTTGAATATATACAGTGTTGATTTGATTTTAAATACATTACATTACATTTTGTATTTTTTCTTAACATACATTCGTATTTATCTAAGAGTTTCTAAATTAATATTTACATTTTGTAAAAATAAGATTTTATTCTATTACATAAAATTACTTAGCAGATACATACATTGTTTTTATTATTATATGTTTTTCCAAAAAATTTAAAAAAGGAAATTTTCATTAGTTGATTTTATACTTAAAACTACATAATATCTTACAACTACCTAGAAATAAATAACAACAGGTAAAGAACTCTTACTTTAAGTCGTCACATACGTAAATCATTATTTTTATAGAAATTGACCAGTGCTGTACACTGTATTTCTGACGTCAAGTGTTTTGTACCTTCTATGGTAAAACAAGAGTTTTTTACCTGCGTACAGATTGTTGTTATTATTTAATACGCTTAAATATATTGGTGACATATACCTTTCTATAATGGGGTATGCTATTTCGCTTTCCTTATTTAGGTAGCTATCTAATAAATCGTTATGAACGAAGGGCAAATTTCCTAAGTATTTCATGGCTAATCCTACCAGAAAGGAATCTATTCTTTTTGTTTGGCTTTGGTCATAAACTATTTTATTAGAGGTACTCTTATAGGTTCCATCCCAGTATCGCTTCGCTCTAATACCTAAGCAAACCCTGAGGATGTATCTTTCAAATTTCCTGAGCCTTTCCATTTGGGCTGATGAAATATCAAACCATATGGGGAACGCATAACCTATAATGGGCCTAATAATTTGCTTATAGCAATTTAATCTTATCTCATACTTAAGGTGTTTTGCTCTGCGAAACAAGTTCGAGTAGCAGAAAAATATTTTTTTGGCTTTGGATAGGGTGTAATCAATATGAGATTTAAAGGTGAATTTCCTATCAAAAACGACACCTAAATACTTAATTTTTTCACTATATCTAATACATTCACCATTTATTTTTATATCAGGGATGTATTGCCTAGCATTGGGATATATATGTTTTTTAAGGCCTTTGAAATCACGCGTTTTACTTTGAACCGATATTTTTACATTTTTATTGTCAGCCAATCAAAACACAGAAGAAATCTTTATTGCTTTCTCGTTCTAAAATTGTTGAATTTTAGTATAAATATAAGTTGACTTGAGGTTGAGATGTTAGTTGTTGTGTGACTCTAGTGAAGTGAAATAGTGAAAAAGTGAAAAAACAAGTGAAAAAATGACTGGTCGTGGAAAAGGCGGTAAAGGTTTAGGCAAAGGTGGTGCGAAGCGTCATCGCAAAGTTCTACGTGATAACATCCAAGGTATCACAAAGCCAGCAATTCGTCGTTTAGCTCGCCGTGGTGGTGTAAAACGTATATCTGGTTTGATATATGAAGAAACTCGTGGTGTTCTAAAAGTATTTTTGGAAAATGTTATTCGTGATGCTGTCACATATACTGAGCATGCAAAGAGAAAAACAGTGACAGCCATGGATGTAGTTTATGCACTTAAGAGGCAAGGACGTACACTTTATGGATTCGGCGGTTAATGCGATGCCAACAATAATTTAATAACAATCGGTCCTTTTCAGGACCACAAATATATTGCACAAAGATTAAATTATTACGATTATTATATATTTTTTTTGAATAAAAATTTTTCTAAGTAAATTTGAACAAAAATCATTCAAAATGAAAATTTTTAGTTTTTAATAGCTTTGAAGTTAAAACGTATAGGAAAAAATTTTAGGTGAAAAAAAAAAATAAAAATTATTTTCTGCATAAATGAAAAAAATTTTCTGAGCAACTTTGAACAAAAAATCATGCAAAATGAAAATTTTCAGTTTTTGATCACTTTGAAGTTAAAACTGATAGAAAATAATTTTAGGTGAAAAAATTTTTTTCAATGAAAATTTTTTAGTATACTGAGCAAGTTTTTGGTATGAATTTTTTTGTTCAAAAATTTTTTTTTGAAAATTTTCACTTTGAAGTTAAAACTAATAGAAAAACATTTTTTTCAATGACAACTTCAGTATACTGAATAAATTTTTGGTATGAATTTTTTTTTTCAATCAAATGAAATTGTTATAAATATACAGCAACTTAATTAAATAATATAATTTCTCAATGTTTAACTCTTAATTTGTCGTCCTGAAAAGGACGGTTTGTTCCTGGTTATATTTTTTAAATGAAATGCGCAATAATTTATGCCTTCTTTTCGGTTTTCTTTGGCAAAAGTACAGCTTGAATATTTGGTAAAACACCACCTTGTGCAATTGTTACACCAGATAATAATTTATTTAATTCTTCGTCATTGCGAATAGCCAATTGCAGATGACGTGGAATAATTCTGGTCTTCTTGTTATCACGGGCAGCATTACCAGCCAACTCAAGAACTTCAGCAGCCAAGTATTCCATTACTGCTGCAAGATACACTGGAGCGCCAGCACCAACTCGCTCAGCATAATTTCCTTTACGCAGCAATCGATGAATACGACCGACGGGAAATTGTAGACCAGCACGATTTGAACGAGACTTTGCCTTTCCTTTAACTTTACCACCTTTGCCACGGCCAGACATTTTCACTTATTTTTTTTTTTCTTTCACTTTTTCACTTCACTACAGAACACTTTAAACACAAATGATGATTTCTATACCGGAGACCGTAATATTTATAGTTTTTTTTCAAACGAGTTTCTGCTTGAGGGGATGACATTCGCGTAAACATTTACGTATGATTGAATTTTTCTCACGTTGAATAATTCGTACAGAAAAAACTACTTATATTTGGACCCTTGTTAACATTAAATCATAAAGTAAAGTGAAGTGAAGTGAAAGTGAAAGGGGGAAATTTTAAGCATGCCTCCTAAAGCTAGTGGTAAAGCAGCCAAAAAGGCTGGAAAGGCACAAAAGAATATTACTAAAACCGACAAGAAGAGAAGGCGCAAGAGGAAGGAAAGCTATGCTATCTACATTTATAAAGTATTGAAGCAAGTTCATCCTGATACTGGCATTTCTTCAAAGGCAATGAGCATCATGAACAGTTTTGTCAACGATATCTTTGAACGTATTGCTGCTGAAGCCTCTCGCTTAGCACATTACAATAAAAGATCAACAATTACCAGTCGGGAAATACAAACTGCTGTACGTCTTTTATTGCCTGGTGAATTAGCTAAGCATGCTGTTAGTGAAGGCACCAAAGCCGTAACTAAATACACTAGTTCCAAGTAAAATGTTTGAACCTACTCGTAAAATGGAAAACAAAAAGGCCCTTTTCAGGGCCACAACTTGATTTAAATCAAAAAGATTAAAAATTATTCATTATAAAATAAAATTTATTACATTTTGCTGTGTTATTTTACAAATAAATAAAAAAAAATTTTTGCTTGGTGCCAACAACACGCGGTGTTCCCAAGCGGTCCCCCATCTAAGTACTAACCGCGCCCGACGCTGCTTAATTTCGGTGATCGGACGAGAACCGATGTATTCAGCGTGGTATGGTCGTTGGCAAAGTAACACGAATTGAGTGCGTATATTAACGAAAGGTATTTTACACATACACACAACAGATTGATATTTTGTTATATGATGAATAAATTGAACCTTTATGTTGCGTTATGAGCAAATTTCAGTTTGCCAAAGAATGAATTGTATTTTTAGAAAAAAAAAAAAAAAATTGTATACAATTTCATAGAAATTGTGATTTTTAAAATAAAACACATTTATTCTGCAAGTACGTATTAAATTTTTTTCATATTAATTTTTTTCAAGAAATTCGGCTAAGTTTTGGTCACTCGAAATTTTGAGAATCGCCGAGGAAGGCTTCCCATATAAAAATATATGAAAAATTTTACACTCTAATATTTCATAGATTATTTTATTTTAAGATGAAAAATAAGTTTATTTATTTTATTATGTGGATTTAAATTGTATTTCTTTCATTAATTTTTCATTATTATTGATATTTTTGCCAGAAATTTGTCCTAAAGTTAACGTCACTCGAAATAATGAGAAGCGCCGAGTACGGCACTAGCTCGCCATTCCATTGGCTTATTTTGTTTGCAGTATGTATATGGGTTGTTGTTGTTTTAATTTACCACAAAATTTGTTCTATGAAGAAATCTTCAAACGATTGTAAGGTTTTGCTTGCACCACAATATATGGAGAATTTTTCATATTAAAAATTCCATTAAATTTTCATTTTTGAGTAAAAATATTGCAATAATTACCTTAAAATGTTTGTTTCTTTTTATTATTAAAATTTTGTAAGAAATTTGGTATGCGAAAATTATGGTCACTTGAAAAGATGAGAATTACCTAAAAAATTCATACATATATATTTCGATTTACTAACTGAAACCTACAAATCTTTAGTTACATACATACATAAAAATTTTTTCATTTCGCAAGACACTTTAGAATAATTTTCACATCTCTTATATGAATTATTTGTAGCCCTGAAAAGGGCTTTGTATAAAATTTTGTTGTCTTATCAACAAAATTCATCATTTTTCTTACAATATTTTGTAACAAATTTACTTTTTCGCCGCTGGTTTTTTAGTTGCTTTTTTGGCTGCTGGTTTTTTTGCAGGAGCTACCGCCGCCTTTGCTTTAGTTACCTTTGCCTTAGATGCTGGAGCGGTTGTTGCTTTCGCTTTAATCGTTTTTGCTTTAACTGTACCGGATTTTTTGATACTTTTTGCCTTTGTTTTTTCTACCTTCTTTTTCTCGGCTGTCTTTTTTGTTGCAACGGCTTTCTTCGCTACTTTTTTCTCTCCAGGTACTTTTCTGGCTGCAGCGGATTTTTTCTTAGGATCAGCCTTTGCAATTTTCTTCTGGTTTTCAACGGATTTTACCTTCGATTTTGGTTCCTTATTTGCAGCTGCTGATAGCTTAAAAGAACCAGATGCACCTTTCCCCTTTGTTTGAATTAATTTTCCACTTGCGACGGCAGATTTTAAATATTTTTTAATAAATGGTGCCAATTTCTGTGCATCGCATTTATAAGTAGCACTAATATACTTTTTTATTGCTAACAATGAAGAGCCGCCGCGTTCTTTTAAGCTCTTAATGGAAGCGTCAACCATTTGTTGAGTTGGTGGATGAGTAGGAGCACTAGCTGGTTTCTTAGAAGCCGCCTTTTTAGCAACTTTTTTCTCAACTGTAGCCACAACTGGAGAAGATGCAGCAGCAACGGCAGTAGTTTCAGACATTTTTAATAAAAATAATTCACTTCACTTCACTTGCGATAAGATATATTCGTATTTAGTATAACACTCACTGTATTATGAAAACATGAAAGCCAATACAAAATTTAGCCTCACTTGAAAATTTGAGAATTGCCGAGAAAAGACTTTTCATATAAAATTTTGTTCCTCTGCTTGTGAATTATTTCGTTAAGGTTAAGATGTCTTTTAAACTAATTTTATAAATAATTGTGATACATATATATAAAAAATAACTATTTATATTGAAAATAAAATAGTTAACTTAGTAAAAATATCATTTGCTAATATTTTCTTTGCTTATATATATGTAAAAAGCTAATGGATACAAAGAGAATACCTTAATTGGAATTGAATTTTACTAAATAATTGTTAAATTTCTACCCAAAATACATAATTATATTTAAATTTTATTTATTTGATGTATTATTGAATTTATAAACTATATTAAAATATATAAATTTAATGTTTATAATAACATTAATGTAGCAAAAAATTGTTGTAAAGACATGACTGCCTTAAACAGTCAGCAGAAAAATTGTGATAATAAAATAATTTATCTTGCACTTATTTATTGAAATTTAAAATAAATTCTTTTGTTTATGGAAAAATGTTAAAAATATAACAAAAATATCCTGAATTTTTAATTAAAATTTTATAAATTTTTTACTTAAAAGAAAATAAACACACTTTAATACGTTTGGCATACATATTTCTATCGTATATTCGTGTGAAAAAATAGCGTTGGTAGAATTTGTATACAACATTTTTTCAACTGTGAATTAATGAGTTTTTTCAACTCATGAGTTAACAAATTGAGAAAAATATGAAAATTTCTATTAAAATCCTGCCTAAAAATGCCTTGCTAAATTTCTAATTGATATTTCAACATAAATTTGTACTTGAAAAAAGATTAAAACCAATTTTACATACTACACACAATTTTGTACTTAAAAGCAACAAAATGTGAAAAAGTAATGTTGAGCTTATGGCGCTGAAATCCTATACGTTTTCGTTTTTCAGTAAATGAAATAACAAATGTATACTAAAAAAGGTGTTGGTAAAATCTTAAAAAATTTTTAATTGAACGGCAAAAAAAACGAAGTCATTTCCATATTAAAATAAAAATTTCCAAGTCAAAATTAAACCTTTATTATTTCCCCTAAAATAAATGACTTGTAACAGAATACCAAAATAAAACACCATAAAAAAGTATATGTATATTTAAATAAAAGCATTATTTGTAAAATTTGTATCTCCTTAAATTTAGTATTTGTGGTCCTGAGAAGGACCGATTGTTTTGCATTAATTCTTATTATTTAAGCACGTTCGCCACGAATACGACGAGCCAACTGAATATCTTTTGGCATAATTGTGACGCGCTTAGCATGAATGGCACACAAGTTTGTATCTTCAAAAAGTCCAACTAAATAGGCTTCACTTGCTTCTTGTAAGGCCATCACTGCTGAACTCTGAAAACGCAAATCAGTTTTGAAATCTTGTGCAATTTCACGAACTAAACGCTGGAATGGTAATTTGCGGATCAACAATTCAGTACTCTTTTGATAGCGACGAATTTCACGAAGAGCCACTGTACCAGGGCGATAACGATGTGGCTTTTTAACACCACCAGTTGCTGGTGCACTCTTGCGAGCGGCCTTGGTTGCCAATTGTTTGCGTGGTGCCTTACCACCAGTCGATTTGCGAGCAGTCTGCTTAGTACGAGCCATTGTCTCTTTCACTCTTACACTTCAATTTAGTTCACTTCACTTAAACACTTTTTCACAAAACACAACGTATGAAAAATTCACTCTAATAGAACTCTAAGGTACTTTTTTCAAAGATTTCGTTTCAACGTTCACGCGTTTTAATGTTATGGGCTATTTATTAAATTTCTTTGAATATATACAGTGTTGATTTGATTTTAAATACATTACATTACATTTTGTATTTTTTCTTAACATACATTCGTATTTATCTAAGAGTTTCTAAATTAATATTTACATTTTGTAAAAATAAGATTTTATTCTATTACATAAAATTACTTAGCAGATACATACATTGTTTTTATTATTATATGTTTTTCCAAAAAATTTAAAAAAGGAAATTTTCATTAGTTGATTTTATACTTAAAACTACATAATATCTTACAACTACCTAGAAATAAATAACAACAGGTAAAGAACTCTTACTTTAAGTCGTCACATACGTAAATCATTATTTTTATAGAAATTGACCAGTGCTGTACACTGTATTTCTGACGTCAAGTGTTTTGTACCTTCTATGGTAAAACAAGAGTTTTTTACCTGCGTACAGATTGTTGTTATTATTTAATACGCTTAAATATATTGGTGACATATACCTTTCTATAATGGGGTATGCTATTTCGCTTTCCTTATTTAGGTAGCTATCTAATAAATCGTTATGAACGAAGGGCAAATTTCCTAAGTATTTCATGGCTAATCCTACCAGAAAGGAATCTATTCTTTTTGTTTGGCTTTGGTCATAAACTATTTTATTAGAGGTACTCTTATAGGTTCCATCCCAGTATCGCTTCGCTCTAATACCTAAGCAAACCCTGAGGATGTATCTTTCAAATTTCCTGAGCCTTTCCATTTGGGCTGATGAAATATCAAACCATATGGGGAACGCATAACCTATAATGGGCCTAATAATTTGCTTATAGCAATTTAATCTTATCTCATACTTAAGGTGTTTTGCTCTGCGAAACAAGTTCGAGTAGCAGAAAAATATTTTTTTGGCTTTGGATAGGGTGTAATCAATATGAGATTTAAAGGTGAATTTCCTATCAAAAACGACACCTAAATACTTAATTTTTTCACTATATCTAATACATTCACCATTTATTTTTATATCAGGGATGTATTGCCTAGCATTGGGATATATATGTTTTTTAAGGCCTTTGAAATCACGCGTTTTACTTTGAACCGATATTTTTACATTTTTATTGTCAGCCAATCAAAACACAGAAGAAATCTTTATTGCTTTCTCGTTCTAAAATTGTTGAATTTTAGTATAAATATAAGTTGACTTGAGGTTGAGATGTTAGTTGTTGTGTGACTCTAGTGAAGTGAAATAGTGAAAAAGTGAAAAAACAAGTGAAAAAATGACTGGTCGTGGAAAAGGCGGTAAAGGTTTAGGCAAAGGTGGTGCGAAGCGTCATCGCAAAGTTCTACGTGATAACATCCAAGGTATCACAAAGCCAGCAATTCGTCGTTTAGCTCGCCGTGGTGGTGTAAAACGTATATCTGGTTTGATATATGAAGAAACTCGTGGTGTTCTAAAAGTATTTTTGGAAAATGTTATTCGTGATGCTGTCACATATACTGAGCATGCAAAGAGAAAAACAGTGACAGCCATGGATGTAGTTTATGCACTTAAGAGGCAAGGACGTACACTTTATGGATTCGGCGGTTAATGCGATGCCAACAATAATTTAATAACAATCGGTCCTTTTCAGGACCACAAATATATTGCACAAAGATTAAATTATTACGATTATTATATATTTTTTTTGAATAAAAATTTTTCTAAGTAAATTTGAACAAAAATCATTCAAAATGAAAATTTTTAGTTTTTAATAGCTTTGAAGTTAAAACGTATAGGAAAAAATTTTAGGTGAAAAAAAAAAATAAAAATTATTTTCTGCATAAATGAAAAAAATTTTCTGAGCAACTTTGAACAAAAAATCATGCAAAATGAAAATTTTCAGTTTTTGATCACTTTGAAGTTAAAACTGATAGAAAATAATTTTAGGTGAAAAAATTTTTTTCAATGAAAATTTTTTAGTATACTGAGCAAGTTTTTGGTATGAATTTTTTTGTTCAAAAATTTTTTTTTGAAAATTTTCACTTTGAAGTTAAAACTAATAGAAAAACATTTTTTTCAATGACAACTTCAGTATACTGAATAAATTTTTGGTATGAATTTTTTTTTTCAATCAAATGAAATTGTTATAAATATACAGCAACTTAATTAAATAATATAATTTCTCAATGTTTAACTCTTAATTTGTCGTCCTGAAAAGGACGGTTTGTTCCTGGTTATATTTTTTAAATGAAATGCGCAATAATTTATGCCTTCTTTTCGGTTTTCTTTGGCAAAAGTACAGCTTGAATATTTGGTAAAACACCACCTTGTGCAATTGTTACACCAGATAATAATTTATTTAATTCTTCGTCATTGCGAATAGCCAATTGCAGATGACGTGGAATAATTCTGGTCTTCTTGTTATCACGGGCAGCATTACCAGCCAACTCAAGAACTTCAGCAGCCAAGTATTCCATTACTGCTGCAAGATACACTGGAGCGCCAGCACCAACTCGCTCAGCATAATTTCCTTTACGCAGCAATCGATGAATACGACCGACGGGAAATTGTAGACCAGCACGATTTGAACGAGACTTTGCCTTTCCTTTAACTTTACCACCTTTGCCACGGCCAGACATTTTCACTTATTTTTTTTTTTCTTTCACTTTTTCACTTCACTACAGAACACTTTAAACACAAATGATGATTTCTATACCGGAGACCGTAATATTTATAGTTTTTTTTCAAACGAGTTTCTGCTTGAGGGGATGACATTCGCGTAAACATTTACGTATGATTGAATTTTTCTCACGTTGAATAATTCGTACAGAAAAAACTACTTATATTTGGACCCTTGTTAACATTAAATCATAAAGTAAAGTGAAGTGAAGTGAAAGTGAAAAATTTAAAGCATGCCTCCTAAAGCTAGTGGTAAAGCAGCCAAAAAGGCTGGAAAGGCACAAAAGAATATTACTAAAACCGACAAGAAGAGAAGGCGCAAGAGGAAGGAAAGCTATGCTATCTACATTTATAAAGTATTGAAGCAAGTTCATCCTGATACTGGCATTTCTTCAAAGGCAATGAGCATCATGAACAGTTTTGTCAACGATATCTTTGAACGTATTGCTGCTGAAGCCTCTCGCTTAGCACATTACAATAAAAGATCAACAATTACCAGTCGGGAAATACAAACTGCTGTACGTCTTTTATTGCCTGGTGAATTAGCTAAGCATGCTGTTAGTGAAGGCACCAAAGCCGTAACTAAATACACTAGTTCCAAGTAAAATGTTTGAACCTACTCGTAAAATGGAAAACAAAAAGGCCCTTTTCAGGGCCACAACTTGATTTAAATCAAAAAGATTAAAAATTATTCATTATAAAATAAAATTTATTACATTTTGCTGTGTTATTTTACAAATAAATAAAAAAAAATTTTTGCTTGGTGCCAACAACACGCGGTGTTCCCAAGCGGTCCCCCATCTAAGTACTAACCGCGCCCGACGCTGCTTAATTTCGGTGATCGGACGAGAACCGATGTATTCAGCGTGGTATGGTCGTTGGCAAAGTAACACGAATTGAGTGCGTATATTAACGAAAGGTATTTTACACATACACACAACAGATTGATATTTTGTTATATGATGAATAAATTGAACCTTTATGTTGCGTTATGAGCAAATTTCAGTTTGCCAAAGAATGAATTGTATTTTTAGAAAAAAAAAAAAAAAAATTGTATACAATTTCATAGAAATTGTGATTTTTAAAATAAAACACATTTATTCTGCAAGTACGTATTAAATTTTTTTCATATTAATTTTTTTCAAGAAATTCGGCTAAGTTTTGGTCACTCGAAATTTTGAGAATCGCCGAGGAAGGCTTCCCATATAAAAATATATGAAAAATTTTACACTCTAATATTTCATAGATTATTTTATTTTAAGATGAAAAATAAGTTTATTTATTTTATTATGTGGATTTAAATTGTATTTCTTTCATTAATTTTTCATTATTATTGATATTTTTGCCAGAAATTTGTCCTAAAGTTAACGTCACTCGAAATAATGAGAAGCGCCGAGTACGGCACTAGCTCGCCATTCCATTGGCTTATTTTGTTTGCAGTATGTATATGGGTTGTTGTTGTTTTAATTTACCACAAAATTTGTTCTATGAAGAAATCTTCAAACGATTGTAAGGTTTTGCTTGCACCACAATATATGGAGAATTTTTCATATTAAAAATTCCATTAAATTTTCATTTTTGAGTAAAAATATTGCAATAATTACCTTAAAATGTTTGTTTCTTTTTATTATTAAAATTTTGTAAGAAATTTGGTATGCGAAAATTATGGTCACTTGAAAAGATGAGAATTACCTAAAAAATTCATACATATATATTTCGATTTACTAACTGAAACCTACAAATCTTTAGTTACATACATACATAAAAATTTTTTCATTTCGCAAGACACTTTAGAATAATTTTCACATCTCTTATATGAATTATTTGTAGCCCTGAAAAGGGCTTTGTATAAAATTTTGTTGTCTTATCAACAAAATTCATCATTTTTCTTACAATATTTTGTAACAAATTTACTTTTTCGCCGCTGGTTTTTTAGTTGCTTTTTTGGC
This sequence comes from Tricholauxania praeusta, assembly GCA_949775025.1. Classification (NCBI taxonomy): domain Eukaryota; kingdom Metazoa; phylum Arthropoda; class Insecta; order Diptera; family Lauxaniidae; genus Tricholauxania; species Tricholauxania praeusta. Next base: position 87,611,493 of record OX459030.1, on the reverse strand, counting down.
TGCTGGTTTTTTTGCAGGAGCTACCGCCGCCTTTGCTTTAGTTACCTTTGCCTTAGATGCTGGAGCGGTTGTTGCTTTCGCTTTAATCGTTTTTGCTTTAACTGTACCGGATTTTTTGATACTTTTTGCCTTTGTTTTTTCTACCTTCTTTTTCTCGGCTGTCTTTTTTGTTGCAACGGCTTTCTTCGCTACTTTTTTCTCTCCAGGTACTTTTCTGGCTGCAGCGGATTTTTTCTTAGGATCAGCCTTTGCAATTTTCTTCTTTTTTTCAACGGATTTTACCTTCGATTTTGGTTCCTTATTTGCAGCTGCTGATAGCTTAAAAGAACCAGATGCACCTTTCCCCTTTGTTTGAATTAATTTTCCACTTGCGACGGCAGATTTTAAATATTTTTTAATAAATGGTGCCAATTTCTGTGCATCGCATTTATAAGTAGCACTAATATACTTTTTTATTGCTAACAATGAAGAGCCGCCGCGTTCTTTTAAGCTCTTAATGGAAGCGTCAACCATTTGTTGAGTTGGTGGATGAGTAGGAGCACTAGCTGGTTTCTTAGAAGCCGCCTTTTTAGCAACTTTTTTCTCAACTGTAGCCACAACTGGAGAAGATGCAGCAGCAACGGCAGTAGTTTCAGACATTTTTAATAAAAATAATTCACTTCACTTCACTTGCGATAAGATATATTCGTATTTAGTATAACACTCACTGTATTATGAAAACATGAAAGCCAATACAAAATTTAGCCTCACTTGAAAATTTGAGAATTGCCGAGAAAAGACTTTTCATATAAAATTTTGTTCCTCTGCTTGTGAATTATTTCGTTAAGGTTAAGATGTCTTTTAAACTAATTTTATAAATAATTGTGATACATATATATAAAAAATAACTATTTATATTGAAAATAAAATAGTTAACTTAGTAAAAATATCATTTGCTAATATTTTCTTTGCTTATATATATGTAAAAAGCTAATGGATACAAAGAGAATACCTTAATTGGAATTGAATTTTACTAAATAATTGTTAAATTTCTACCCAAAATACATAATTATATTTAAATTTTATTTATTTGATGTATTATTGAATTTATAAACTATATTAAAATATATAAATTTAATGTTTATAATAACATTAATGTAGCAAAAAATTGTTGTAAAGACATGACTGCCTTAAACAGTCAGCAGAAAAATTGTGATAATAAAATAATTTATCTTGCACTTATTTATTGAAATTTAAAATAAATTCTTTTGTTTATGGAAAAATGTTAAAAATATAACAAAAATATCCTGAATTTTTAATTAAAATTTTATAAATTTTTTACTTAAAAGAAAATAAACACACTTTAATACGTTTGGCATACATATTTCTATCGTATATTCGTGTGAAAAAATAGCGTTGGTAGAATTTGTATACAACATTTTTTCAACTGTGAATTAATGAGTTTTTTCAACTCATGAGTTAACAAATTGAGAAAAATATGAAAATTTCTATTAAAATCCTGCCTAAAAATGCCTTGCTAAATTTCTAATTGATATTTCAACATAAATTTGTACTTGAAAAAAGATTAAAACCAATTTTACATACTACACACAATTTTGTACTTAAAAGCAACAAAATGTGAAAAAGTAATGTTGAGCTTATGGCGCTGAAATCCTATACGTTTTCGTTTTTCAGTAAATGAAATAACAAATGTATACTAAAAAAGGTGTTGGTAAAATCTTAAAAAATTTTTAATTGAACGGCAAAAAAAACGAAGTCATTTCCATATTAAAATAAAAATTTCCAAGTCAAAATTAAACCTTTATTATTTCCCCTAAAATAAATGACTTGTAACAGAATACCAAAATAAAACACCATAAAAAAGTATATGTATATTTAAATAAAAGCATTATTTGTAAAATTTGTATCTCCTTAAATTTAGTATTTGTGGTCCTGAGAAGGACCGATTGTTTTGCATTAATTCTTATTATTTAAGCACGTTCGCCACGAATACGACGAGCCAACTGAATATCTTTTGGCATAATTGTGACGCGCTTAGCATGAATGGCACACAAGTTTGTATCTTCAAAAAGTCCAACTAAATAGGCTTCACTTGCTTCTTGTAAGGCCATCACTGCTGAACTCTGAAAACGCAAATCAGTTTTGAAATCTTGTGCAATTTCACGAACTAAACGCTGGAATGGTAATTTGCGGATCAACAATTCAGTACTCTTTTGATAGCGACGAATTTCACGAAGAGCCACTGTACCAGGGCGATAACGATGTGGCTTTTTAACACCACCAGTTGCTGGTGCACTCTTGCGAGCGGCCTTGGTTGCCAATTGTTTGCGTGGTGCCTTACCACCAGTCGATTTGCGAGCAGTCTGCTTAGTACGAGCCATTGTCTCTTTCACTCTTACACTTCAATTTAGTTCACTTCACTTAAACACTTTTTCACAAAACACAACGTATGAAAAATTCACTCTAATAGAACTCTAAGGTACTTTTTTCAAAGATTTCGTTTCAACGTTCACGCGTTTTACTTTGAACCGATATTTTTACATTTTTATTGTCAGCCAATCAAAACACAGAAGAAATCTTTATTGCTTTCTCGTTCTAAAATTGTTGAATTTTAGTATAAATATAAGTTGACTTGAGGTTGAGATGTTAGTTGTTGTGTGACTCTAGTGAAGTGAAATAGTGAAAAAGTGAAAAAACAAGTGAAAAAATGACTGGTCGTGGAAAAGGCGGTAAAGGTTTAGGCAAAGGTGGTGCGAAGCGTCATCGCAAAGTTCTACGTGATAACATCCAAGGTATCACAAAGCCAGCAATTCGTCGTTTAGCTCGCCGTGGTGGTGTAAAACGTATATCTGGTTTGATATATGAAGAAACTCGTGGTGTTCTAAAAGTATTTTTGGAAAATGTTATTCGTGATGCTGTCACATATACTGAGCATGCAAAGAGAAAAACAGTGACAGCCATGGATGTAGTTTATGCACTTAAGAGGCAAGGACGTACACTTTATGGATTCGGCGGTTAATGCGATGCCAACAATAATTTAATAACAATCGGTCCTTTTCAGGACCACAAATATATTGCACAAAGATTAAATTATTACGATTATTATATATTTTTTTTGAATAAAAATTTTTCTAAGTAAATTTGAACAAAAATCATTCAAAATGAAAATTTTTAGTTTTTAATAGCTTTGAAGTTAAAACGTATAGGAAAAAATTTTAGGTGAAAAAAAAAAATAAAAATTATTTTCTGCATAAATGAAAAAAATTTTCTGAGCAACTTTGAACAAAAAATCATGCAAAATGAAAATTTTCAGTTTTTGATCACTTTGAAGTTAAAACTGATAGAAAATAATTTTAGGTGAAAAAATTTTTTTCAATGAAAATTTTTTAGTATACTGAGCAAGTTTTTGGTATGAATTTTTTTGTTCAAAAATTTTTTTTTGAAAATTTTCACTTTGAAGTTAAAACTAATAGAAAAACATTTTTTTCAATGACAACTTCAGTATACTGAATAAATTTTTGGTATGAATTTTTTTTTTCAATCAAATGAAATTGTTATAAATATACAGCAACTTAATTAAATAATATAATTTCTCAATGTTTAACTCTTAATTTGTCGTCCTGAAAAGGACGGTTTGTTCCTGGTTATATTTTTTAAATGAAATGCGCAATAATTTATGCCTTCTTTTCGGTTTTCTTTGGCAAAAGTACAGCTTGAATATTTGGTAAAACACCACCTTGTGCAATTGTTACACCAGATAATAATTTATTTAATTCTTCGTCATTGCGAATAGCCAATTGCAGATGACGTGGAATAATTCTGGTCTTCTTGTTATCACGGGCAGCATTACCAGCCAACTCAAGAACTTCAGCAGCCAAGTATTCCATTACTGCTGCAAGATACACTGGAGCGCCAGCACCAACTCGCTCAGCATAATTTCCTTTACGCAGCAATCGATGAATACGACCGACGGGAAATTGTAGACCAGCACGATTTGAACGAGACTTTGCCTTTCCTTTAACTTTACCACCTTTGCCACGGCCAGACATTTTCACTTATTTTTTTTTTTCTTTCACTTTTTCACTTCACTACAGAACACTTTAAACACAAATGATGATTTCTATACCGGAGACCGTAATATTTATAGTTTTTTTTCAAACGAGTTTCTGCTTGAGGGGATGACATTCGCGTAAACATTTACGTATGATTGAATTTTTCTCACGTTGAATAATTCGTACAGAAAAAACTACTTATATTTGGACCCTTGTTAACATTAAATCATAAAGTAAAGTGAAGTGAAGTGAAAGTGAAAAATTTAAAGCATGCCTCCTAAAGCTAGTGGTAAAGCAGCCAAAAAGGCTGGAAAGGCACAAAAGAATATTACTAAAACCGACAAGAAGAGAAGGCGCAAGAGGAAGGAAAGCTATGCTATCTACATTTATAAAGTATTGAAGCAAGTTCATCCTGATACTGGCATTTCTTCAAAGGCAATGAGCATCATGAACAGTTTTGTCAACGATATCTTTGAACGTATTGCTGCTGAAGCCTCTCGCTTAGCACATTACAATAAAAGATCAACAATTACCAGTCGGGAAATACAAACTGCTGTACGTCTTTTATTGCCTGGTGAATTAGCTAAGCATGCTGTTAGTGAAGGCACCAAAGCCGTAACTAAATACACTAGTTCCAAGTAAAATGTTTGAACCTACTCGTAAAATGGAAAACAAAAAGGCCCTTTTCAGGGCCACAACTTGATTTAAATCAAAAAGATTAAAAATTATTCATTATAAAATAAAATTTATTACATTTTGCTGTGTTATTTTACAAATAAATAAAAAAAAATTTTTGCTTGGTGCCAACAACACGCGGTGTTCCCAAGCGGTCCCCCATCTAAGTACTAACCGCGCCCGACGCTGCTTAATTTCGGTGATCGGACGAGAACCGATGTATTCAGCGTGGTATGGTCGTTGGCAAAGTAACACGAATTGAGTGCGTATATTAACGAAAGGTATTTTACACATACACACAACAGATTGATATTTTGTTATATGATGAATAAATTGAACCTTTATGTTGCGTTATGAGCAAATTTCAGTTTGCCAAAGAATGAATTGTATTTTTAGAAAAAAAAAAAAAAAAATTGTATACAATTTCATAGAAATTGTGATTTTTAAAATAAAACACATTTATTCTGCAAGTACGTATTAAATTTTTTTCATATTAATTTTTTTCAAGAAATTCGGCTAAGTTTTGGTCACTCGAAATTTTGAGAATCGCCGAGGAAGGCTTCCCATATAAAAATATATGAAAAATTTTACACTCTAATATTTCATAGATTATTTTATTTTAAGATGAAAAATAAGTTTATTTATTTTATTATGTGGATTTAAATTGTATTTCTTTCATTAATTTTTCATTATTATTGATATTTTTGCCAGAAATTTGTCCTAAAGTTAACGTCACTCGAAATAATGAGAAGCGCCGAGTACGGCACTAGCTCGCCATTCCATTGGCTTATTTTGTTTGCAGTATGTATATGGGTTGTTGTTGTTTTAATTTACCACAAAATTTGTTCTATGAAGAAATCTTCAAACGATTGTAAGGTTTTGCTTGCACCACAATATATGGAGAATTTTTCATATTAAAAATTCCATTAAATTTTCATTTTTGAGTAAAAATATTGCAATAATTACCTTAAAATGTTTGTTTCTTTTTATTATTAAAATTTTGTAAGAAATTTGGTATGCGAAAATTATGGTCACTTGAAAAGATGAGAATTACCTAAAAAATTCATACATATATATTTCGATTTACTAACTGAAACCTACAAATCTTTAGTTACATACATACATAAAAATTTTTTCATTTCGCAAGACACTTTAGAATAATTTTCACATCTCTTATATGAATTATTTGTAGCCCTGAAAAGGGCTTTGTATAAAATTTTGTTGTCTTATCAACAAAATTCATCATTTTTCTTACAATATTTTGTAACAAATTTACTTTTTCGCCGCTGGTTTTTTAGTTGCTTTTTTGGCTGCTGGTTTTTTTGCAGGAGCTACCGCCGCCTTTGCTTTAGTTACCTTTGCCTTAGATGCTGGAGCGGTTGTTGCTTTCGCTTTAATCGTTTTTGCTTTAACTGTACCGGATTTTTTGATACTTTTTGCCTTTGTTTTTTCTACCTTCTTTTTCTCGGCTGTCTTTTTTGTTGCAACGGCTTTCTTCGCTACTTTTTTCTCTCCAGGTACTTTTCTGGCTGCAGCGGATTTTTTCTTAGGATCAGCCTTTGCAATTTTCTTCTTTTTTTCAACGGATTTTACCTTCGATTTTGGTTCCTTATTTGCAGCTGCTGATAGCTTAAAAGAACCAGATGCACCTTTCCCCTTTGTTTGAATTAATTTTCCACTTGCGACGGCAGATTTTAAATATTTTTTAATAAATGGTGCCAATTTCTGTGCATCGCATTTATAAGTAGCACTAATATACTTTTTTATTGCTAACAATGAAGAGCCGCCGCGTTCTTTTAAGCTCTTAATGGAAGCGTCAACCATTTGTTGAGTTGGTGGATGAGTAGGAGCACTAGCTGGTTTCTTAGAAGCCGCCTTTTTAGCAACTTTTTTCTCAACTGTAGCCACAACTGGAGAAGATGCAGCAGCAACGGCAGTAGTTTCAGACATTTTTAATAAAAATAATTCACTTCACTTCACTTGCGATAAGATATATTCGTATTTAGTATAACACTCACTGTATTATGAAAACATGAAAGCCAATACAAAATTTAGCCTCACTTGAAAATTTGAGAATTGCCGAGAAAAGACTTTTCATATAAAATTTTGTTCCTCTGCTTGTGAATTATTTCGTTAAGGTTAAGATGTCTTTTAAACTAATTTTATAAATAATTGTGATACATATATATAAAAAATAACTATTTATATTGAAAATAAAATAGTTAACTTAGTAAAAATATCATTTGCTAATATTTTCTTTGCTTATATATATGTAAAAAGCTAATGGATACAAAGAGAATACCTTAATTGGAATTGAATTTTACTAAATAATTGTTAAATTTCTACCCAAAATACATAATTATATTTAAATTTTATTTATTTGATGTATTATTGAATTTATAAACTATATTAAAATATATAAATTTAATGTTTATAATAACATTAATGTAGCAAAAAATTGTTGTAAAGACATGACTGCCTTAAACAGTCAGCAGAAAAATTGTGATAATAAAATAATTTATCTTGCACTTATTTATTGAAATTTAAAATAAATTCTTTTGTTTATGGAAAAATGTTAAAAATATAACAAAAATATCCTGAATTTTTAATTAAAATTTTATAAATTTTTTACTTAAAAGAAAATAAACACACTTTAATACGTTTGGCATACATATTTCTATCGTATATTCGTGTGAAAAAATAGCGTTGGTAGAATTTGTATACAACATTTTTTCAACTGTGAATTAATGAGTTTTTTCAACTCATGAGTTAACAAATTGAGAAAAATATGAAAATTTCTATTAAAATCCTGCCTAAAAATGCCTTGCTAAATTTCTAATTGATATTTCAACATAAATTTGTACTTGAAAAAAGATTAAAACCAATTTTACATACTACACACAATTTTGTACTTAAAAGCAACAAAATGTGAAAAAGTAATGTTGAGCTTATGGCGCTGAAATCCTATACGTTTTCGTTTTTCAGTAAATGAAATAACAAATGTATACTAAAAAAGGTGTTGGTAAAATCTTAAAAAATTTTTAATTGAACGGCAAAAAAAACGAAGTCATTTCCATATTAAAATAAAAATTTCCAAGTCAAAATTAAACCTTTATTATTTCCCCTAAAATAAATGACTTGTAACAGAATACCAAAATAAAACACCATAAAAAAGTATATGTATATTTAAATAAAAGCATTATTTGTAAAATTTGTATCTCCTTAAATTTAGTATTTGTGGTCCTGAGAAGGACCGATTGTTTTGCATTAATTCTTATTATTTAAGCACGTTCGCCACGAATACGACGAGCCAACTGAATATCTTTTGGCATAATTGTGACGCGCTTAGCATGAATGGCACACAAGTTTGTATCTTCAAAAAGTCCAACTAAATAGGCTTCACTTGCTTCTTGTAAGGCCATCACTGCTGAACTCTGAAAACGCAAATCAGTTTTGAAATCTTGTGCAATTTCACGAACTAAACGCTGGAATGGTAATTTGCGGATCAACAATTCAGTACTCTTTTGATAGCGACGAATTTCACGAAGAGCCACTGTACCAGGGCGATAACGATGTGGCTTTTTAACACCACCAGTTGCTGGTGCACTCTTGCGAGCGGCCTTGGTTGCCAATTGTTTGCGTGGTGCCTTACCACCAGTCGATTTGCGAGCAGTCTGCTTAGTACGAGCCATTGTCTCTTTCACTCTTACACTTCAATTTAGTTCACTTCACTTAAACACTTTTTCACAAAACACAACGTATGAAAAATTCACTTAAATTCGCTTAAATTCGCTTTATTTAATTATTTCTTTAAATTACAGAGTATTTTACATTTAATTTACATTGAGTTTTTCTTAGCATACACATGTATTTGTCTAGGAGTATATTACATTTGATACATTTTGTTTTAAAATATTTAACATATATTTCATGACATAAGTTTATAATAAAAGTTTTTAATTAACTTATACATATAGTTTTCCCAAAAATTTGAAAAAAGGAATTACATTGAGTTTCTTAAACCTAAATTAACACTTATATCTACACTTAAAACTAACAAACAAGAGGCATTAAGTTTTTATTGGTAGGTAACAATATTGTTTTAAATAAATTGTGAGGTATTGTACACTGTATTGGATAAATCATGTGTTTTATATCTTCTATGATAATACAAAAGTTTATTATTTAAATACAAGTTATTATTTTCATTAAGGACATTTAAATATATTGGTGACATATATTTTTCTTCAATAGGATATATAATGTTATTTTCTTTATTAAGGTAATTTTCTATTGTACTATTTTCCAAAAATGACATTTTACTCAAGTATCTCATGGCCAATTCAATCAGGAAGGAATCAATTCTCTTAATTTTACATATTTTATATACTATTTCATTGGAAGTTTTTCTAAATATTCCATTTCTGTCTGGTTTCGGTCTAACACCGGAACATATTCTTAATACGCTTCTTTCAAAGCTCCGAAGTCTTTCCATTTGATGAGAAGAGACATCAAACCATATTGGAAAAGCATACCCAATTATCGGGCGAAGTATTTGCTTATAAAAGTTTAGTTTTATTCTATTTTTTAAAAATTTGGCACGTTTAAACAAACTAGAGTAAAGGAAGAACATTTTCTTGGCCTTTGAAAGTATATAATCAATATGACTATTGAAAGTGTAGTTTGTGTGCAGAATCACTCCCAAGTACTTAATTTTATCTTTATATGTAATTTTTTGATTATTTACTTCTATTTTTGGAATATATTTTCTGGCGTTTGGAAACAAATTATTTTTAGTGCCTTTAAATATTGTACTTTCACATTTGCTAATTTTAAGTCTAAGTTGCCATTTGTCAAAATATTTACTAAGTACTTTGAGATGGTTATTTAGTAATGCATTCGCATTTGAAATACGTGGTTTTGATGCCAGCAGAATGATGTCATCAGCATAAACCAAAGTTAACATATTCGGACCAGACTCCGGCAAATCGGCTAACAGAATATTATAAAGGATGGGTCCCAATATTGAGCCCTGTGGAACACCTGCACCAACATCCTTGCAAATAGAACTTTCTTCAGAATTATAAACATAAAATGTTCTGTTTGAGAGATAATCCAAGATTATACTGCAAACGTGCTTGTCAAAGTGAAATTTCTTGTACATTTTATAAACAATGCCAATAATCCATGCAGTGTCAAAAGCTTTTTCAAAATCTAGTGCAACAGCAATTGTTGCATATCTTTTATTTAAATTGTCTGTGACAAAGTCAGAGAGTAAGGTAAGCGCGTGATTTGTTGAATGTTGGGGTTTGAATCCAAATTGAAAATCTTTTAAAATTCTGTGCTCAGAAATATGTGTTTTAAGTTTATCCATGATAAAACTTTCATATAACTTACTAACATTTGATAGAAGTGAAATTGGCCTATAATTTTGAGGAATTTTTGGATCTGATTTCGGCTTTAAGATCGGAATGATTTTAGCACATTTCCATTCAACAGGAAAGTAACTAAGGTTATAGATGTGATTAAATAATATCGCCAGAAATTTCCATACACGTTTCCGGGTTTTTCTCAAAACGAAATTCGATATATTATCGTCACCAGAACTCTTTTTATTGTTCATAAATTTCAATTTATTTCCTATTTCTATTGACTTTGTCATTTTTTGGTAGCTTTGTAAGTTTTCGCTTACTATAGGTGATTCTCCATCTGCAGAGTATTCACTACTAAACTGCATTAATGGTTCACAATAAGATAAGTCAACAATTTCATTTCTCAAATATTCAGAAAATTGTGCACTGCCTAGGTCAAAATTTTGCATGTGGATTTTTTCAAAAGAGTCGGCTAGGACATTAATTTTGTCAAAATTTTCTACAATCGTATTGCCATCATGATCGGTTAAATCAGAAATTTGGTTTCTTTTACTTAGACCACATAAGCCCTTAATTTTCCTATAAGTTTTATTGGTCATTCTAATGTTTTTATAAAAGTTGCACCAATATTTCTCTTCATGCATTTTAATAAGGTCAGTTATTATTTTATCTAAATTTTTGATAATTGCTTTTAAAGTGTTTTTTCTTTGCAAATCGACGCATCTATGACAAGCTCTGCGCATTCTCTTTCTTTCCTGAATAAAGTCTAGAATATTTTGGGGAAGGTTGATTAGTCCTCTGTTTCTAATTTTGATTTTTGGGACGGACTCTTCTATTGCAATATTGAATGCATTGTTTAAACCTAGTATGCAACCATCTACTTCAGATTTGCTAACATTTCTGTCAACTGGTAGTGTGTGGACTATGAGATTTCTTTCAAGAACTGAATTGAAACTTGACACATTCATTTTACTATAGTTATAGTACTCACGAGGTGGAGTTTTTAATATTTCATTTGTTGCTATGACCAGTTCTACAGCAGAGTGGTCAGATTCATAGTCAATGGTTTTGAGGCAGTTGGAGAAGTTTTGTGTGAATATAGGACTAACAGCAGCTGAAGTTATAAATAAGTCTATATAGGAGTTACAAGTTGAAATTCTAGTAGGGTATTTTGTTGGAATGATTTGCATATCAGCGCTACCTTCTAACCAATTTTTTAGGTTTTTACCACTTTGATTACAGTTCTGGTTTCCCCAATCAGTATGTTTGGCATTTAAGTCACCCCCAAATACTATTTGGTCCGTATTTAGAGAGTTGAAAATTTGTGAAAGGTCCTGTCCAGTGACTAGCACGTTTGGTTGTGTGTACATACATACAAAACTAATTTTTTCACCACTCACTAGATTTATCTGTATGGCAATATTTTCTATGTTAGCGGTATTAATTTCAACACGCCGAAAGCTAAAGTTTTCCCTGAGGCATATGGCTGTACCTACATTTTTTCTGTCAGTTCTGTCCTTTCTTACAAGAGTATAATCTTTGAAATTGAGCTTATGTCTGTTGTTAAGTTTGGTTTCAGCTATAAGAACAATGTCCGGTTTGTGTTTTTGTAGAAACACATTGAAAAAATGTCTCTTCTTCTTAGATATTAATGAATTTACATTAATGAAAATACATTTGATGTTCTTAATCATCTAAACGCAATGTTATCAAGAGGTTGAACAGAGCTTGTGATTTTTGTTCATCATTTGTTAATTTTTTGTAGTGGTTTGAAAACTCACTGACTTTATTAAGGCATTGGTGGAAGTTCTTGCCAAAAATACGCTTGCAGTCATTATTAATCTCATCAAACTGAGCAAAATTATTGGTACTTGGATTAATATTTGGTTTTTGAACTTTAGTCACTGAAGCATATGACTGAAAAGTTCTGTTTGCTGCTGGTGCTGGTGCAGGTATAAATTGTGTTTTATTATACACATGATTTACATTATTTTTCTTCTCTTTTAGTCTGTTTAAAAGTTCTATCCTTTTGGGACACGTTTTTGAATTTGCCGTATGACCTTCGGACTCACAGTTGGCACATTTGACTGCGTAGCCAATCCGCGCAGTTAATTTGCCAGATACTGGATCATGGTATGACATTTCTTTTGTGTTGAGCTCTTTTGAGGGAATTTTGCAATTTTTTGGGCCATGTGATTCACCACATTTTACACATCTGTAAGGCATATTACAGTTGCTGGCAACGTGCATATACCTTTGGCAGTTTCGGCATTGAATAGGCCATTGTTTTTTGGCCTCTTCAAATCCGATTCTACAGTTCAGTATGTACCTAATAGTACGAAATTCTTTAAGGTTCGACTCACTTCCTAATTGAATTAGCCATTTAAAGTCGCTTATCTTAGTCAGATTGGTTATGTTTACATTAAGTTTAAGATCTTTTAAATAACTTAGAATTTCATCCTTTTCATAGGATGGAGACAATTTCGTAATAATTAAGGTGTATGGCTTATCCTCTTGTGGAGTATAAGTGTAAAAATTACATTTAAGTTTTTTTAAAAGATCCTTCACTTTGTTGTAGTCTGTCATAGTAATTGTATTTACATGAGTAACATTTTTGTTTATGATGTTGAAGGTGAAATTTTTGTGTCCTAAAACTTGAGTAATTTTTATAGATAAATCTTTTTGACTTACATTATAGCAAACTAGAATAGGTGGTGCGCCTTTCTTTTTGGGGCTCATCTCCTTTTGAGTATGTTTAGGCTTTGCCGAAGTCGCTGAAGATCCCTGTTTCGTTGTTGCAGGTGCTCCTAAATTCGGAAATTCATTAGTTATTGATGTAGTCGTTAGTGGTGCTGCTGTAGTCGTTGGTGTTGCTGTTGTAGTCGTTGGTGGTGCTGCTGTAGTTGTTGATTCTGAAGCTTCTCCCTGATTTAGGGATTCGTCATGCTCCATGTTGTCATCATCTTCACTAGATTCTTCCTCTAGTTGCGAGGTATTCAATTTAGTCAGCAGGTTTTTATACCTCTCATTTTCGTTATGGAGAGCTATAAAATCTTCTTGGAGTTTGTTGAACTTCTCCAAAAGGTTATCAAAGTCATCATTGTCTGAGCAAGAGGAATTTGACTTGCGTTTCCTCTTTGGTTTTCCCTTTTTCTTGGTGTAAGTACTTTTTTCATTTTCATCGCTGTGGAGATCGTCATCTAAGATACTAAACTTATTCGGCGAATTGGAAGCCATTTGATTTTCTTTACTTGCTGTCTGGTTTTTCACGGGATGAGTTACTACAAACGTAGCCAACTCTGACTGCTGTCAACAGTTAATTAAAACTTTACTTTTTTTTTTCACTTTTCAAATATACTTTTTTTTTCTTTGCACGGAACACTTATGATTTCAAAAATCTATGAAAAAAAATTCACTCTAATAGAACTCTAAGGTACTTTTTTCAAAGATTTCGTTTCAACGTTCACGCGTTTTACTTTGAACCGATATTTTTACATTTTTATTGTCAGCCAATCAAAACACAGAAGAAATCTTTATTGCTTTCTCGTTCTAAAATTGTTGAATTTTAGTATAAATATAAGTTGACTTGAGGTTGAGATGTTAGTTGTTGTGTGACTCTAGTGAAGTGAAATAGTGAAAAAGTGAAAAAACAAGTGAAAAAATGACTGGTCGTGGAAAAGGCGGTAAAGGTTTAGGCAAAGGTGGTGCGAAGCGTCATCGCAAAGTTCTACGTGATAACATCCAAGGTATCACAAAGCCAGCAATTCGTCGTTTAGCTCGCCGTGGTGGTGTAAAACGTATATCTGGTTTGATATATGAAGAAACTCGTGGTGTTCTAAAAGTATTTTTGGAAAATGTTATTCGTGATGCTGTCACATATACTGAGCATGCAAAGAGAAAAACAGTGACAGCCATGGATGTAGTTTATGCACTTAAGAGGCAAGGACGTACACTTTATGGATTCGGCGGTTAATGCGATGCCAACAATAATTTAATAACAATCGGTCCTTTTCAGGACCACAAATATATTGCACAAAGATTAAATTATTACGATTATTATATATTTTTTTTGAATAAAAATTTTTCTAAGTAAATTTGAACAAAAATCATTCAAAATGAAAATTTTTAGTTTTTAATAGCTTTGAAGTTAAAACGTATAGGAAAAAATTTTAGGTGAAAAAAAAAAATAAAAATTATTTTCTGCATAAATGAAAAAAATTTTCTGAGCAACTTTGAACAAAAAATCATGCAAAATGAAAATTTTCAGTTTTTGATCACTTTGAAGTTAAAACTGATAGAAAATAATTTTAGGTGAAAAAATTTTTTTCAATGAAAATTTTTTAGTATACTGAGCAAGTTTTTGGTATGAATTTTTTTGTTCAAAAATTTTTTTTTGAAAATTTTCACTTTGAAGTTAAAACTAATAGAAAAACATTTTTTTCAATGACAACTTCAGTATACTCTTGCACCACAATATATGGAGAATTTTTCATATTAAAAATTCCATTAAATTTTCATTTTTGAGTAAAAATATTGCAATAATTACCTTAAAATGTTTGTTTCTTTTTATTATTAAAATTTTGTAAGAAATTTGGTATGCGAAAATTATGGTCACTTGAAAAGATGAGAATTACCTAAAAAATTCATACATATATATTTCGATTTACTAACTGAAACCTACAAATCTTTAGTTACATACATACATAAAAATTTTTTCATTTCGCAAGACACTTTAGAATAATTTTCACATCTCTTATATGAATTATTTGTAGCCCTGAAAAGGGCTTTGTATAAAATTTTGTTGTCTTATCAACAAAATTCATCATTTTTCTTACAATATTTTGTAACAAATTTACTTTTTCGCCGCTGGTTTTTTAGTTGCTTTTTTGGCTGCTGGTTTTTTTGCAGGAGCTACCGCCGCCTTTGCTTTAGTTACCTTTGCCTTAGATGCTGGAGCGGTTGTTGCTTTCGCTTTAATCGTTTTTGCTTTAACTGTACCGGATTTTTTGATACTTTTTGCCTTTGTTTTTTCTACCTTCTTTTTCTCGGCTGTCTTTTTTGTTGCAACGGCTTTCTTCGCTACTTTTTTCTCTCCAGGTACTTTTCTGGCTGCAGCGGATTTTTTCTTAGGATCAGCCTTTGCAATTTTCTTCTTTTTTTCAACGGATTTTACCTTCGATTTTGGTTCCTTATTTGCAGCTGCTGATAGCTTAAAAGAACCAGATGCACCTTTCCCCTTTGTTTGAATTAATTTTCCACTTGCGACGGCAGATTTTAAATATTTTTTAATAAATGGTGCCAATTTCTGTGCATCGCATTTATAAGTAGCACTAATATACTTTTTTATTGCTAACAATGAAGAGCCGCCGCGTTCTTTTAAGCTCTTAATGGAAGCGTCAACCATTTGTTGAGTTGGTGGATGAGTAGGAGCACTAGCTGGTTTCTTAGAAGCCGCCTTTTTAGCAACTTTTTTCTCAACTGTAGCCACAACTGGAGAAGATGCAGCAGCAACGGCAGTAGTTTCAGACATTTTTAATAAAAATAATTCACTTCACTTCACTTGCGATAAGATATATTCGTATTTAGTATAACACTCACTGTATTATGAAAACATGAAAGCCAATACAAAATTTAGCCTCACTTGAAAATTTGAGAATTGCCGAGAAAAGACTTTTCATATAAAATTTTGTTCCTCTGCTTGTGAATTATTTCGTTAAGGTTAAGATGTCTTTTAAACTAATTTTATAAATAATTGTGATACATATATATAAAAAATAACTATTTATATTGAAAATAAAATAGTTAACTTAGTAAAAATATCATTTGCTAATATTTTCTTTGCTTATATATATGTAAAAAGCTAATGGATACAAAGAGAATACCTTAATTGGAATTGAATTTTACTAAATAATTGTTAAATTTCTACCCAAAATACATAATTATATTTAAATTTTATTTATTTGATGTATTATTGAATTTATAAACTATATTAAAATATATAAATTTAATGTTTATAATAACATTAATGTAGCAAAAAATTGTTGTAAAGACATGACTGCCTTAAACAGTCAGCAGAAAAATTGTGATAATAAAATAATTTATCTTGCACTTATTTATTGAAATTTAAAATAAATTCTTTTGTTTATGGAAAAATGTTAAAAATATAACAAAAATATCCTGAATTTTTAATTAAAATTTTATAAATTTTTTACTTAAAAGAAAATAAACACACTTTAATACGTTTGGCATACATATTTCTATCGTATATTCGTGTGAAAAAATAGCGTTGGTAGAATTTGTATACAACATTTTTTCAACTGTGAATTAATGAGTTTTTTCAACTCATGAGTTAACAAATTGAGAAAAATATGAAAATTTCTATTAAAATCCTGCCTAAAAATGCCTTGCTAAATTTCTAATTGATATTTCAACATAAATTTGTACTTGAAAAAAGATTAAAACCAATTTTACATACTACACACAATTTTGTACTTAAAAGCAACAAAATGTGAAAAAGTAATGTTGAGCTTATGGCGCTGAAATCCTATACGTTTTCGTTTTTCAGTAAATGAAATAACAAATGTATACTAAAAAAGGTGTTGGTAAAATCTTAAAAAATTTTTAATTGAACGGCAAAAAAAACGAAGTCATTTCCATATTAAAATAAAAATTTCCAAGTCAAAATTAAACCTTTATTATTTCCCCTAAAATAAATGACTTGTAACAGAATACCAAAATAAAACACCATAAAAAAGTATATGTATATTTAAATAAAAGCATTATTTGTAAAATTTGTATCTCCTTAAATTTAGTATTTGTGGTCCTGAGAAGGACCGATTGTTTTGCATTAATTCTTATTATTTAAGCACGTTCGCCACGAATACGACGAGCCAACTGAATATCTTTTGGCATAATTGTGACGCGCTTAGCATGAATGGCACACAAGTTTGTATCTTCAAAAAGTCCAACTAAATAGGCTTCACTTGCTTCTTGTAAGGCCATCACTGCTGAACTCTGAAAACGCAAATCAGTTTTGAAATCTTGTGCAATTTCACGAACTAAACGCTGGAATGGTAATTTGCGGATCAACAATTCAGTACTCTTTTGATAGCGACGAATTTCACGAAGAGCCACTGTACCAGGGCGATAACGATGTGGCTTTTTAACACCACCAGTTGCTGGTGCACTCTTGCGAGCGGCCTTGGTTGCCAATTGTTTGCGTGGTGCCTTACCACCAGTCGATTTGCGAGCAGTCTGCTTAGTACGAGCCATTGTCTCTTTCACTCTTACACTTCAATTTAGTTCACTTCACTTAAACACTTTTTCACAAAACACAACGTATGAAAAATTCACTCTAATAGAACTCTAAGGTACTTTTTTCAAAGATTTCGTTTCAACGTTCACGCGTTTTACTTTGAACCGATATTTTTACATTTTT
This sequence comes from Tricholauxania praeusta, assembly GCA_949775025.1. Taxonomy (NCBI): domain Eukaryota; kingdom Metazoa; phylum Arthropoda; class Insecta; order Diptera; family Lauxaniidae; genus Tricholauxania; species Tricholauxania praeusta. The sequence goes on along the minus strand of OX459030.1, from coordinate 87,593,956 downwards.
ATTGTCAGCCAATCAAAACACAGAAGAAATCTTTATTGCTTTCTCGTTCTAAAATTGTTGAATTTTAGTATAAATATAAGTTGACTTGAGGTTGAGATGTTAGTTGTTGTGTGACTCTAGTGAAGTGAAATAGTGAAAAAGTGAAAAAACAAGTGAAAAAATGACTGGTCGTGGAAAAGGCGGTAAAGGTTTAGGCAAAGGTGGTGCGAAGCGTCATCGCAAAGTTCTACGTGATAACATCCAAGGTATCACAAAGCCAGCAATTCGTCGTTTAGCTCGCCGTGGTGGTGTAAAACGTATATCTGGTTTGATATATGAAGAAACTCGTGGTGTTCTAAAAGTATTTTTGGAAAATGTTATTCGTGATGCTGTCACATATACTGAGCATGCAAAGAGAAAAACAGTGACAGCCATGGATGTAGTTTATGCACTTAAGAGGCAAGGACGTACACTTTATGGATTCGGCGGTTAATGCGATGCCAACAATAATTTAATAACAATCGGTCCTTTTCAGGACCACAAATATATTGCACAAAGATTAAATTATTACGATTATTATATATTTTTTTTGAATAAAAATTTTTCTAAGTAAATTTGAACAAAAATCATTCAAAATGAAAATTTTTAGTTTTTAATAGCTTTGAAGTTAAAACGTATAGGAAAAAATTTTAGGTGAAAAAAAAAAATAAAAATTATTTTCTGCATAAATGAAAAAAATTTTCTGAGCAACTTTGAACAAAAAATCATGCAAAATGAAAATTTTCAGTTTTTGATCACTTTGAAGTTAAAACTGATAGAAAATAATTTTAGGTGAAAAAATTTTTTTCAATGAAAATTTTTTAGTATACTGAGCAAGTTTTTGGTATGAATTTTTTTGTTCAAAAATTTTTTTTTGAAAATTTTCACTTTGAAGTTAAAACTAATAGAAAAACATTTTTTTCAATGACAACTTCAGTATACTGAATAAATTTTTGGTATGAATTTTTTTTTTCAATCAAATGAAATTGTTATAAATATACAGCAACTTAATTAAATAATATAATTTCTCAATGTTTAACTCTTAATTTGTCGTCCTGAAAAGGACGGTTTGTTCCTGGTTATATTTTTTAAATGAAATGCGCAATAATTTATGCCTTCTTTTCGGTTTTCTTTGGCAAAAGTACAGCTTGAATATTTGGTAAAACACCACCTTGTGCAATTGTTACACCAGATAATAATTTATTTAATTCTTCGTCATTGCGAATAGCCAATTGCAGATGACGTGGAATAATTCTGGTCTTCTTGTTATCACGGGCAGCATTACCAGCCAACTCAAGAACTTCAGCAGCCAAGTATTCCATTACTGCTGCAAGATACACTGGAGCGCCAGCACCAACTCGCTCAGCATAATTTCCTTTACGCAGCAATCGATGAATACGACCGACGGGAAATTGTAGACCAGCACGATTTGAACGAGACTTTGCCTTTCCTTTAACTTTACCACCTTTGCCACGGCCAGACATTTTCACTTATTTTTTTTTTCTTTCACTTTTTCACTTCACTACAGAACACTTTAAACACAAATGATGATTTCTATACCGGAGACCGTAATATTTATAGTTTTTTTTCAAACGAGTTTCTGCTTGAGGGGATGACATTCGCGTAAACATTTACGTATGATTGAATTTTTCTCACGTTGAATAATTCGTACAGAAAAAACTACTTATATTTGGACCCTTGTTAACATTAAATCATAAAGTAAAGTGAAGTGAAGTGAAAGTGAAAAATTTAAAGCATGCCTCCTAAAGCTAGTGGTAAAGCAGCCAAAAAGGCTGGAAAGGCACAAAAGAATATTACTAAAACCGACAAGAAGAGAAGGCGCAAGAGGAAGGAAAGCTATGCTATCTACATTTATAAAGTATTGAAGCAAGTTCATCCTGATACTGGCATTTCTTCAAAGGCAATGAGCATCATGAACAGTTTTGTCAACGATATCTTTGAACGTATTGCTGCTGAAGCCTCTCGCTTAGCACATTACAATAAAAGATCAACAATTACCAGTCGGGAAATACAAACTGCTGTACGTCTTTTATTGCCTGGTGAATTAGCTAAGCATGCTGTTAGTGAAGGCACCAAAGCCGTAACTAAATACACTAGTTCCAAGTAAAATGTTTGAACCTACTCGTAAAATGGAAAACAAAAAGGCCCTTTTCAGGGCCACAACTTGATTTAAATCAAAAAGATTAAAAATTATTCATTATAAAATAAAATTTATTACATTTTGCTGTGTTATTTTACAAATAAATAAAAAAAAATTTTTGCTTGGTGCCAACAACACGCGGTGTTCCCAAGCGGTCCCCCATCTAAGTACTAACCGCGCCCGACGCTGCTTAATTTCGGTGATCGGACGAGAACCGATGTATTCAGCGTGGTATGGTCGTTGGCAAAGTAACACGAATTGAGTGCGTATATTAACGAAAGGTATTTTACACATACACACAACAGATTGATATTTTGTTATATGATGAATAAATTGAACCTTTATGTTGCGTTATGAGCAAATTTCAGTTTGCCAAAGAATGAATTGTATTTTTAGAAAAAAAAAAAAAAAAATTGTATACAATTTCATAGAAATTGTGATTTTTAAAATAAAACACATTTATTCTGCAAGTACGTATTAAATTTTTTTCATATTAATTTTTTTCAAGAAATTCGGCTAAGTTTTGGTCACTCGAAATTTTGAGAATCGCCGAGGAAGGCTTCCCATATAAAAATATATGAAAAATTTTACACTCTAATATTTCATAGATTATTTTATTTTAAGATGAAAAATAAGTTTATTTATTTTATTATGTGGATTTAAATTGTATTTCTTTCATTAATTTTTCATTATTATTGATATTTTTGCCAGAAATTTGTCCTAAAGTTAACGTCACTCGAAATAATGAGAAGCGCCGAGTACGGCACTAGCTCGCCATTCCATTGGCTTATTTTGTTTGCAGTATGTATATGGGTTGTTGTTGTTTTAATTTACCACAAAATTTGTTCTATGAAGAAATCTTCAAACGATTGTAAGGTTTTGCTTGCACCACAATATATGGAGAATTTTTCATATTAAAAATTCCATTAAATTTTCATTTTTGAGTAAAAATATTGCAATAATTACCTTAAAATGTTTGTTTCTTTTTATTATTAAAATTTTGTAAGAAATTTGGTATGCGAAAATTATGGTCACTTGAAAAGATGAGAATTACCTAAAAAATTCATACATATATATTTCGATTTACTAACTGAAACCTACAAATCTTTAGTTACATACATACATAAAAATTTTTTCATTTCGCAAGACACTTTAGAATAATTTTCACATCTCTTATATGAATTATTTGTAGCCCTGAAAAGGGCTTTGTATAAAATTTTGTTGTCTTATCAACAAAATTCATCATTTTTCTTACAATATTTTGTAACAAATTTACTTTTTCGCCGCTGGTTTTTTAGTTGCTTTTTTGGCTGCTGGTTTTTTTGCAGGAGCTACCGCCGCCTTTGCTTTAGTTACCTTTGCCTTAGATGCTGGAGCGGTTGTTGCTTTCGCTTTAATCGTTTTTGCTTTAACTGTACCGGATTTTTTGATACTTTTTGCCTTTGTTTTTTCTACCTTCTTTTTCTCGGCTGTCTTTTTTGTTGCAACGGCTTTCTTCGCTACTTTTTTCTCTCCAGGTACTTTTCTGGCTGCAGCGGATTTTTTCTTAGGATCAGCCTTTGCAATTTTCTTCTTTTTTTCAACGGATTTTACCTTCGATTTTGGTTCCTTATTTGCAGCTGCTGATAGCTTAAAAGAACCAGATGCACCTTTCCCCTTTGTTTGAATTAATTTTCCACTTGCGACGGCAGATTTTAAATATTTTTTAATAAATGGTGCCAATTTCTGTGCATCGCATTTATAAGTAGCACTAATATACTTTTTTATTGCTAACAATGAAGAGCCGCCGCGTTCTTTTAAGCTCTTAATGGAAGCGTCAACCATTTGTTGAGTTGGTGGATGAGTAGGAGCACTAGCTGGTTTCTTAGAAGCCGCCTTTTTAGCAACTTTTTTCTCAACTGTAGCCACAACTGGAGAAGATGCAGCAGCAACGGCAGTAGTTTCAGACATTTTTAATAAAAATAATTCACTTCACTTCACTTGCGATAAGATATATTCGTATTTAGTATAACACTCACTGTATTATGAAAACATGAAAGCCAATACAAAATTTAGCCTCACTTGAAAATTTGAGAATTGCCGAGAAAAGACTTTTCATATAAAATTTTGTTCCTCTGCTTGTGAATTATTTCGTTAAGGTTAAGATGTCTTTTAAACTAATTTTATAAATAATTGTGATACATATATATAAAAAATAACTATTTATATTGAAAATAAAATAGTTAACTTAGTAAAAATATCATTTGCTAATATTTTCTTTGCTTATATATATGTAAAAAGCTAATGGATACAAAGAGAATACCTTAATTGGAATTGAATTTTACTAAATAATTGTTAAATTTCTACCCAAAATACATAATTATATTTAAATTTTATTTATTTGATGTATTATTGAATTTATAAACTATATTAAAATATATAAATTTAATGTTTATAATAACATTAATGTAGCAAAAAATTGTTGTAAAGACATGACTGCCTTAAACAGTCAGCAGAAAAATTGTGATAATAAAATAATTTATCTTGCACTTATTTATTGAAATTTAAAATAAATTCTTTTGTTTATGGAAAAATGTTAAAAATATAACAAAAATATCCTGAATTTTTAATTAAAATTTTATAAATTTTTTACTTAAAAGAAAATAAACACACTTTAATACGTTTGGCATACATATTTCTATCGTATATTCGTGTGAAAAAATAGCGTTGGTAGAATTTGTATACAACATTTTTTCAACTGTGAATTAATGAGTTTTTTCAACTCATGAGTTAACAAATTGAGAAAAATATGAAAATTTCTATTAAAATCCTGCCTAAAAATGCCTTGCTAAATTTCTAATTGATATTTCAACATAAATTTGTACTTGAAAAAAGATTAAAACCAATTTTACATACTACACACAATTTTGTACTTAAAAGCAACAAAATGTGAAAAAGTAATGTTGAGCTTATGGCGCTGAAATCCTATACGTTTTCGTTTTTCAGTAAATGAAATAACAAATGTATACTAAAAAAGGTGTTGGTAAAATCTTAAAAAATTTTTAATTGAACGGCAAAAAAAACGAAGTCATTTCCATATTAAAATAAAAATTTCCAAGTCAAAATTAAACCTTTATTATTTCCCCTAAAATAAATGACTTGTAACAGAATACCAAAATAAAACACCATAAAAAAGTATATGTATATTTAAATAAAAGCATTATTTGTAAAATTTGTATCTCCTTAAATTTAGTATTTGTGGTCCTGAGAAGGACCGATTGTTTTGCATTAATTCTTATTATTTAAGCACGTTCGCCACGAATACGACGAGCCAACTGAATATCTTTTGGCATAATTGTGACGCGCTTAGCATGAATGGCACACAAGTTTGTATCTTCAAAAAGTCCAACTAAATAGGCTTCACTTGCTTCTTGTAAGGCCATCACTGCTGAACTCTGAAAACGCAAATCAGTTTTGAAATCTTGTGCAATTTCACGAACTAAACGCTGGAATGGTAATTTGCGGATCAACAATTCAGTACTCTTTTGATAGCGACGAATTTCACGAAGAGCCACTGTACCAGGGCGATAACGATGTGGCTTTTTAACACCACCAGTTGCTGGTGCACTCTTGCGAGCGGCCTTGGTTGCCAATTGTTTGCGTGGTGCCTTACCACCAGTCGATTTGCGAGCAGTCTGCTTAGTACGAGCCATTGTCTCTTTCACTCTTACACTTCAATTTAGTTCACTTCACTTAAACACTTTTTCACAAAACACAACGTATGAAAAATTCACTCTAATAGAACTCTAAGGTACTTTTTTCAAAGATTTCGTTTCAACGTTCACGCGTTTTACTTTGAACCGATATTTTTACATTTTTATTGTCAGCCAATCAAAACACAGAAGAAATCTTTATTGCTTTCTCGTTCTAAAATTGTTGAATTTTAGTATAAATATAAGTTGACTTGAGGTTGAGATGTTAGTTGTTGTGTGACTCTAGTGAAGTGAAATAGTGAAAAAGTGAAAAAACAAGTGAAAAAATGACTGGTCGTGGAAAAGGCGGTAAAGGTTTAGGCAAAGGTGGTGCGAAGCGTCATCGCAAAGTTCTACGTGATAACATCCAAGGTATCACAAAGCCAGCAATTCGTCGTTTAGCTCGCCGTGGTGGTGTAAAACGTATATCTGGTTTGATATATGAAGAAACTCGTGGTGTTCTAAAAGTATTTTTGGAAAATGTTATTCGTGATGCTGTCACATATACTGAGCATGCAAAGAGAAAAACAGTGACAGCCATGGATGTAGTTTATGCACTTAAGAGGCAAGGACGTACACTTTATGGATTCGGCGGTTAATGCGATGCCAACAATAATTTAATAACAATCGGTCCTTTTCAGGACCACAAATATATTGCACAAAGATTAAATTATTACGATTATTATATATTTTTTTTGAATAAAAATTTTTCTAAGTAAATTTGAACAAAAATCATTCAAAATGAAAATTTTTAGTTTTTAATAGCTTTGAAGTTAAAACGTATAGGAAAAAATTTTAGGTGAAAAAAAAAAATAAAAATTATTTTCTGCATAAATGAAAAAAATTTTCTGAGCAACTTTGAACAAAAAATCATGCAAAATGAAAATTTTCAGTTTTTGATCACTTTGAAGTTAAAACTGATAGAAAATAATTTTAGGTGAAAAAATTTTTTTCAATGAAAATTTTTTAGTATACTGAGCAAGTTTTTGGTATGAATTTTTTTGTTCAAAAATTTTTTTTTGAAAATTTTCACTTTGAAGTTAAAACTAATAGAAAAACATTTTTTTCAATGACAACTTCAGTATACTGAATAAATTTTTGGTATGAATTTTTTTTTTCAATCAAATGAAATTGTTATAAATATACAGCAACTTAATTAAATAATATAATTTCTCAATGTTTAACTCTTAATTTGTCGTCCTGAAAAGGACGGTTTGTTCCTGGTTATATTTTTTAAATGAAATGCGCAATAATTTATGCCTTCTTTTCGGTTTTCTTTGGCAAAAGTACAGCTTGAATATTTGGTAAAACACCACCTTGTGCAATTGTTACACCAGATAATAATTTATTTAATTCTTCGTCATTGCGAATAGCCAATTGCAGATGACGTGGAATAATTCTGGTCTTCTTGTTATCACGGGCAGCATTACCAGCCAACTCAAGAACTTCAGCAGCCAAGTATTCCATTACTGCTGCAAGATACACTGGAGCGCCAGCACCAACTCGCTCAGCATAATTTCCTTTACGCAGCAATCGATGAATACGACCGACGGGAAATTGTAGACCAGCACGATTTGAACGAGACTTTGCCTTTCCTTTAACTTTACCACCTTTGCCACGGCCAGACATTTTCACTTATTTTTTTTTTTTCTTTCACTTTTTCACTTCACTACAGAACACTTTAAACACAAATGATGATTTCTATACCGGAGACCGTAATATTTATAGTTTTTTTTCAAACGAGTTTCTGCTTGAGGGGATGACATTCGCGTAAACATTTACGTATGATTGAATTTTTCTCACGTTGAATAATTCGTACAGAAAAAACTACTTATATTTGGACCCTTGTTAACATTAAATCATAAAGTAAAGTGAAGTGAAGTGAAAGTGAAAAATTTAAAGCATGCCTCCTAAAGCTAGTGGTAAAGCAGCCAAAAAGGCTGGAAAGGCACAAAAGAATATTACTAAAACCGACAAGAAGAGAAGGCGCAAGAGGAAGGAAAGCTATGCTATCTACATTTATAAAGTATTGAAGCAAGTTCATCCTGATACTGGCATTTCTTCAAAGGCAATGAGCATCATGAACAGTTTTGTCAACGATATCTTTGAACGTATTGCTGCTGAAGCCTCTCGCTTAGCACATTACAATAAAAGATCAACAATTACCAGTCGTACAAATGAATGAATTGTATTTTTAGAAAAAAAAAAAAAAAAATTGTATACAATTTCATAGAAATTGTGATTTTTAAAATAAAACACATTTATTCTGCAAGTACGTATTAAATTTTTTTCATATTAATTTTTTTCAAGAAATTCGGCTAAGTTTTGGTCACTCGAAATTTTGAGAATCGCCGAGGAAGGCTTCCCATATAAAAATATATGAAAAATTTTACACTCTAATATTTCATAGATTATTTTATTTTAAGATGAAAAATAAGTTTATTTATTTTATTATGTGGATTTAAATTGTATTTCTTTCATTAATTTTTCATTATTATTGATATTTTTGCCAGAAATTTGTCCTAAAGTTAACGTCACTCGAAATAATGAGAAGCGCCGAGTACGGCACTAGCTCGCCATTCCATTGGCTTATTTTGTTTGCAGTATGTATATGGGTTGTTGTTGTTTTAATTTACCACAAAATTTGTTCTATGAAGAAATCTTCAAACGATTGTAAGGTTTTGCTTGCACCACAATATATGGAGAATTTTTCATATTAAAAATTCCATTAAATTTTCATTTTTGAGTAAAAATATTGCAATAATTACCTTAAAATGTTTGTTTCTTTTTATTATTAAAATTTTGTAAGAAATTTGGTATGCGAAAATTATGGTCACTTGAAAAGATGAGAATTACCTAAAAAATTCATACATATATATTTCGATTTACTAACTGAAACCTACAAATCTTTAGTTACATACATACATAAAAATTTTTTCATTTCGCAAGACACTTTAGAATAATTTTCACATCTCTTATATGAATTATTTGTAGCCCTGAAAAGGGCTTTGTATAAAATTTTGTTGTCTTATCAACAAAATTCATCATTTTTCTTACAATATTTTGTAACAAATTTACTTTTTCGCCGCTGGTTTTTTAGTTGCTTTTTTGGCTGCTGGTTTTTTTGCAGGAGCTACCGCCGCCTTTGCTTTAGTTACCTTTGCCTTAGATGCTGGAGCGGTTGTTGCTTTCGCTTTAATCGTTTTTGCTTTAACTGTACCGGATTTTTTGATACTTTTTGCCTTTGTTTTTTCTACCTTCTTTTTCTCGGCTGTCTTTTTTGTTGCAACGGCTTTCTTCGCTACTTTTTTCTCTCCAGGTACTTTTCTGGCTGCAGCGGATTTTTTCTTAGGATCAGCCTTTGCAATTTTCTTCTTTTTTTCAACGGATTTTACCTTCGATTTTGGTTCCTTATTTGCAGCTGCTGATAGCTTAAAAGAACCAGATGCACCTTTCCCCTTTGTTTGAATTAATTTTCCACTTGCGACGGCAGATTTTAAATATTTTTTAATAAATGGTGCCAATTTCTGTGCATCGCATTTATAAGTAGCACTAATATACTTTTTTATTGCTAACAATGAAGAGCCGCCGCGTTCTTTTAAGCTCTTAATGGAAGCGTCAACCATTTGTTGAGTTGGTGGATGAGTAGGAGCACTAGCTGGTTTCTTAGAAGCCGCCTTTTTAGCAACTTTTTTCTCAACTGTAGCCACAACTGGAGAAGATGCAGCAGCAACGGCAGTAGTTTCAGACATTTTTAATAAAAATAATTCACTTCACTTCACTTGCGATAAGATATATTCGTATTTAGTATAACACTCACTGTATTATGAAAACATGAAAGCCAATACAAAATTTAGCCTCACTTGAAAATTTGAGAATTGCCGAGAAAAGACTTTTCATATAAAATTTTGTTCCTCTGCTTGTGAATTATTTCGTTAAGGTTAAGATGTCTTTTAAACTAATTTTATAAATAATTGTGATACATATATATAAAAAATAACTATTTATATTGAAAATAAAATAGTTAACTTAGTAAAAATATCATTTGCTAATATTTTCTTTGCTTATATATATGTAAAAAGCTAATGGATACAAAGAGAATACCTTAATTGGAATTGAATTTTACTAAATAATTGTTAAATTTCTACCCAAAATACATAATTATATTTAAATTTTATTTATTTGATGTATTATTGAATTTATAAACTATATTAAAATATATAAATTTAATGTTTATAATAACATTAATGTAGCAAAAAATTGTTGTAAAGACATGACTGCCTTAAACAGTCAGCAGAAAAATTGTGATAATAAAATAATTTATCTTGCACTTATTTATTGAAATTTAAAATAAATTCTTTTGTTTATGGAAAAATGTTAAAAATATAACAAAAATATCCTGAATTTTTAATTAAAATTTTATAAATTTTTTACTTAAAAGAAAATAAACACACTTTAATACGTTTGGCATACATATTTCTATCGTATATTCGTGTGAAAAAATAGCGTTGGTAGAATTTGTATACAACATTTTTTCAACTGTGAATTAATGAGTTTTTTCAACTCATGAGTTAACAAATTGAGAAAAATATGAAAATTTCTATTAAAATCCTGCCTAAAAATGCCTTGCTAAATTTCTAATTGATATTTCAACATAAATTTGTACTTGAAAAAAGATTAAAACCAATTTTACATACTACACACAATTTTGTACTTAAAAGCAACAAAATGTGAAAAAGTAATGTTGAGCTTATGGCGCTGAAATCCTATACGTTTTCGTTTTTCAGTAAATGAAATAACAAATGTATACTAAAAAAGGTGTTGGTAAAATCTTAAAAAATTTTTAATTGAACGGCAAAAAAAACGAAGTCATTTCCATATTAAAATAAAAATTTCCAAGTCAAAATTAAACCTTTATTATTTCCCCTAAAATAAATGACTTGTAACAGAATACCAAAATAAAACACCATAAAAAAGTATATGTATATTTAAATAAAAGCATTATTTGTAAAATTTGTATCTCCTTAAATTTAGTATTTGTGGTCCTGAGAAGGACCGATTGTTTTGCATTAATTCTTATTATTTAAGCACGTTCGCCACGAATACGACGAGCCAACTGAATATCTTTTGGCATAATTGTGACGCGCTTAGCATGAATGGCACACAAGTTTGTATCTTCAAAAAGTCCAACTAAATAGGCTTCACTTGCTTCTTGTAAGGCCATCACTGCTGAACTCTGAAAACGCAAATCAGTTTTGAAATCTTGTGCAATTTCACGAACTAAACGCTGGAATGGTAATTTGCGGATCAACAATTCAGTACTCTTTTGATAGCGACGAATTTCACGAAGAGCCACTGTACCAGGGCGATAACGATGTGGCTTTTTAACACCACCAGTTGCTGGTGCACTCTTGCGAGCGGCCTTGGTTGCCAATTGTTTGCGTGGTGCCTTACCACCAGTCGATTTGCGAGCAGTCTGCTTAGTACGAGCCATTGTCTCTTTCACTCTTACACTTCAATTTAGTTCACTTCACTTAAACACTTTTTCACAAAACACAACGTATGAAAAATTCACTCTAATAGAACTCTAAGGTACTTTTTTCAAAGATTTCGTTTCAACGTTCACGCGTTTTACTTTGAACCGATATTTTTACATTTTTATTGTCAGCCAATCAAAACACAGAAGAAATCTTTATTGCTTTCTCGTTCTAAAATTGTTGAATTTTAGTATAAATATAAGTTGACTTGAGGTTGAGATGTTAGTTGTTGTGTGACTCTAGTGAAGTGAAATAGTGAAAAAGTGAAAAAACAAGTGAAAAAATGACTGGTCGTGGAAAAGGCGGTAAAGGTTTAGGCAAAGGTGGTGCGAAGCGTCATCGCAAAGTTCTACGTGATAACATCCAAGGTATCACAAAGCCAGCAATTCGTCGTTTAGCTCGCCGTGGTGGTGTAAAACGTATATCTGGTTTGATATATGAAGAAACTCGTGGTGTTCTAAAAGTATTTTTGGAAAATGTTATTCGTGATGCTGTCACATATACTGAGCATGCAAAGAGAAAAACAGTGACAGCCATGGATGTAGTTTATGCACTTAAGAGGCAAGGACGTACACTTTATGGATTCGGCGGTTAATGCGATGCCAACAATAATTTAATAACAATCGGTCCTTTTCAGGACCACAAATATATTGCACAAAGATTAAATTATTACGATTATTATATATTTTTTTTGAATAAAAATTTTTCTAAGTAAATTTGAACAAAAATCATTCAAAATGAAAATTTTTAGTTTTTAATAGCTTTGAAGTTAAAACGTATAGGAAAAAATTTTAGGTGAAAAAAAAAAATAAAAATTATTTTCTGCATAAATGAAAAAAATTTTCTGAGCAACTTTGAACAAAAAATCATGCAAAATGAAAATTTTCAGTTTTTGATCACTTTGAAGTTAAAACTGATAGAAAATAATTTTAGGTGAAAAAATTTTTTTCAATGAAAATTCTTTAGTATACTGAGCAAGTTTTTGGTATGAATTTTTTTGTTCAAAAATTTTTTTTTGAAAATTTTCGCTTTGAAGTTAAAACTAATAGAAAAACATTTTTTTCAATGACAACTTCAGTATACTGAATAAATTTTTGGTATGAATTTTTTTTTTCAATCAAATGAAATTGTTATAAATATACAGCAACTTAATTAAATAATATAATTTCTCAATGTTTAACTCTTAATTTGTCGTCCTGAAAAGGACGGTTTGTTCCTGGTTATATTTTTTAAATGAAATGCGCAATAATTTATGCCTTCTTTTCGGTTTTCTTTGGCAAAAGTACAGCTTGAATATTTGGTAAAACACCACCTTGTGCAATTGTTACACCAGATAATAATTTATTTAATTCTTCGTCATTGCGAATAGCCAATTGCAGATGACGTGGAATAATTCTGGTCTTCTTGTTATCACGGGCAGCATTACCAGCCAACTCAAGAACTTCAGCAGCCAAGTATTCCATTACTGCTGCAAGATACACTGGAGCGCCAGCACCAACTCGCTCAGCATAATTTCCTTTACGCAGCAATCGATGAATACGACCGACGGGAAATTGTAGACCAGCACGATTTGAACGAGACTTTGCCTTTCCTTTAACTTTACCACCTTTGCCACGGCCAGACATTTTCACTTATTTTTTTTTTTTCTTTCACTTTTTCACTTCACTACAGAACACTTTAAACACAAATGATGATTTCTATACCGGAGACCGTAATATTTATAGTTTTTTTTCAAACGAGTTTCTGCTTGAGGGGATGACATTCGCGTAAACATTTACGTATGATTGAATTTTTCTCACGTTGAATAATTCGTACAGAAAAAACTACTTATATTTGGACCCTTGTTAACATTAAATCATAAAGTAAAGTGAAGTGAAGTGAAAGTGAAAGTGAAAAATTTTAAGCATGCCTCCTAAAGCTAGTGGTAAAGCAGCCAAAAAGGCTGGAAAGGCACAAAAGAATATTACTAAAACCGACAAGAAGAGAAGGCGCAAGAGGAAGGAAAGCTATGCTATCTACATTTATAAAGTATTGAAGCAAGTTCATCCTGATACTGGCATTTCTTCAAAGGCAATGAGCATCATGAACAGTTTTGTCAACGATATCTTTGAACGTATTGCTGCTGAAGCCTCTCGCTTAGCACATTACAATAAAAGATCAACAATTACCAGTCGGGAAATACAAACTGCTGTACGTCTTTTATTGCCTGGTGAATTAGCTAAGCATGCTGTTAGTGAAGGCACCAAAGCCGTAACTAAATACACTAGTTCCAAGTAAAATGTTTGAACCTACTCGTAAAATGGAAAACAAAAAGGCCCTTTTCAGGGCCACAACTTGATTTAAATCAAAAAGATTAAAAATTATTCATTATAAAATAAAATTTATTACATTTTGCTGTGTTATTTTACAAATAAATAAAAAAAAATTTTTGCTTGGTGCCAACAACACGCGGTGTTCCCAAGCGGTCCCCCATCTAAGTACTAACCGCGCCCGACGCTGCTTAATTTCGGTGATCGGACGAGAACCGATGTATTCAGCGTGGTATGGTCGTTGGCAAAGTAACACGAATTGAGTGCGTATATTAACGAAAGGTATTTTACACATACACACAACAGATTGATATTTTGTTATATGATGAATAAATTGAACCTTTATGTTGCGTTATGAGCAAATTTCAGTTTGCCAAAGAATGAATTGTATTTTTAGAAAAAAAAAAAAAAAAATTGTATACAATTTCATAGAAATTGTGATTTTTAAAATAAAACACATTTATTCTGCAAGTACGTATTAAATTTTTTTCATATTAATTTTTTTCAAGAAATTCGGCTAAGTTTTGGTCACTCGAAATTTTGAGAATCGCCGAGGAAGGCTTCCCATATAAAAATATATGAAAAATTTTACACTCTAATATTTCATAGATTATTTTATTTTAAGATGAAAAATAAGTTTATTTATTTTATTATGTGGATTTAAATTGTATTTCTTTCATTAATTTTTCATTATTATTGATATTTTTGCCAGAAATTTGTCCTAAAGTTAACGTCACTCGAAATAATGAGAAGCGCCGAGTACGGCACTAGCTCGCCATTCCATTGGCTTATTTTGTTTGCAGTATGTATATGGGTTGTTGTTGTTTTAATTTACCACAAAATTTGTTCTATGAAGAAATCTTCAAACGATTGTAAGGTTTTGCTTGCACCACAATATATGGAGAATTTTTCATATTAAAAATTCCATTAAATTTTCATTTTTGAGTAAAAATATTGCAATAATTACCTTAAAATGTTTGTTTCTTTTTATTATTAAAATTTTGTAAGAAATTTGGTATGCGAAAATTATGGTCACTTGAAAAGATGAGAATTACCTAAAAAATTCATACATATATATTTCGATTTACTAACTGAAACCTACAAATCTTTAGTTACATACATACATAAAAATTTTTTCATTTCGCAAGACACTTTAGAATAATTTTCACATCTCTTATATGAATTATTTGTAGCCCTGAAAAGGGCTTTGTATAAAATTTTGTTGTCTTATCAACAAAATTCATCATTTTTCTTACAATATTTTGTAACAAATTTACTTTTTCGCCGCTGGTTTTTTAGTTGCTTTTTTGGCTGCTGGTTTTTTTGCAGGAGCTACCGCCGCCTTTGCTTTAGTTACCTTTGCCTTAGATGCTGGAGCGGTTGTTGCTTTCGCTTTAATCGTTTTTGCTTTAACTGTACCGGATTTTTTGATACTTTTTGCCTTTGTTTTTTCTACCTTCTTTTTCTCGGCTGTCTTTTTTGTTGCAACGGCTTTCTTCGCTACTTTTTTCTCTCCAGGTACTTTTCTGGCTGCAGCGGATTTTTTCTTAGGATCAGCCTTTGCAATTTTCTTCTTTTTTTCAACGGATTTTACCTTCGATTTTGGTTCCTTATTTGCAGCTGCTGATAGCTTAAAAGAACCAGATGCACCTTTCCCCTTTGTTTGAATTAATTTTCCACTTGCGACGGCAGATTTTAAATATTTTTTAATAAATGGTGCCAATTTCTGTGCATCGCATTTATAAGTAGCACTAATATACTTTTTTATTGCTAACAATGAAGAGCCGCCGCGTTCTTTTAAGCTCTTAATGGAAGCGTCAACCATTTGTTGAGTTGGTGGATGAGTAGGAGCACTAGCTGGTTTCTTAGAAGCCGCCTTTTTAGCAACTTTTTTCTCAACTGTAGCCACAACTGGAGAAGATGCAGCAGCAACGGCAGTAGTTTCAGACATTTTTAATAAAAATAATTCACTTCACTTCACTTGCGATAAGATATATTCGTATTTAGTATAACACTCACTGTATTATGAAAACATGAAAGCCAATACAAAATTTAGCCTCACTTGAAAATTTGAGAATTGCCGAGAAAAGACTTTTCATATAAAATTTTGTTCCTCTGCTTGTGAATTATTTCGTTAAGGTTAAGATGTCTTTTAAACTAATTTTATAAATAATTGTGATACATATATATAAAAAATAACTATTTATATTGAAAATAAAATAGTTAACTTAGTAAAAATATCATTTGCTAATATTTTCTTTGCTTATATATATGTAAAAAGCTAATGGATACAAAGAGAATACCTTAATTGGAATTGAATTTTACTAAATAATTGTTAAATTTCTACCCAAAATACATAATTATATTTAAATTTTATTTATTTGATGTATTATTGAATTTATAAACTATATTAAAATATATAAATTTAATGTTTATAATAACATTAATGTAGCAAAAAATTGTTGTAAAGACATGACTGCCTTAAACAGTCAGCAGAAAAATTGTGATAATAAAATAATTTATCTTGCACTTATTTATTGAAATTTAAAATAAATTCTTTTGTTTATGGAAAAATGTTAAAAATATAACAAAAATATCCTGAATTTTTAATTAAAATTTTATAAATTTTTTACTTAAAAGAAAATAAACACACTTTAATACGTTTGGCATACATATTTCTATCGTATATTCGTGTGAAAAAATAGCGTTGGTAGAATTTGTATACAACATTTTTTCAACTGTGAATTAATGAGTTTTTTCAACTCATGAGTTAACAAATTGAGAAAAATATGAAAATTTCTATTAAAATCCTGCCTAAAAATGCCTTGCTAAA
Source organism: Tricholauxania praeusta (assembly GCA_949775025.1). Taxonomy (NCBI): domain Eukaryota; kingdom Metazoa; phylum Arthropoda; class Insecta; order Diptera; family Lauxaniidae; genus Tricholauxania; species Tricholauxania praeusta. Next base: position 87,577,367 of record OX459030.1, on the reverse strand, counting down.
TTTCTAATTGATATTTCAACATAAATTTGTACTTGAAAAAAGATTAAAACCAATTTTACATACTACACACAATTTTGTACTTAAAAGCAACAAAATGTGAAAAAGTAATGTTGAGCTTATGGCGCTGAAATCCTATACGTTTTCGTTTTTCAGTAAATGAAATAACAAATGTATACTAAAAAAGGTGTTGGTAAAATCTTAAAAAATTTTTAATTGAACGGCAAAAAAAACGAAGTCATTTCCATATTAAAATAAAAATTTCCAAGTCAAAATTAAACCTTTATTATTTCCCCTAAAATAAATGACTTGTAACAGAATACCAAAATAAAACACCATAAAAAAGTATATGTATATTTAAATAAAAGCATTATTTGTAAAATTTGTATCTCCTTAAATTTAGTATTTGTGGTCCTGAGAAGGACCGATTGTTTTGCATTAATTCTTATTATTTAAGCACGTTCGCCACGAATACGACGAGCCAACTGAATATCTTTTGGCATAATTGTGACGCGCTTAGCATGAATGGCACACAAGTTTGTATCTTCAAAAAGTCCAACTAAATAGGCTTCACTTGCTTCTTGTAAGGCCATCACTGCTGAACTCTGAAAACGCAAATCAGTTTTGAAATCTTGTGCAATTTCACGAACTAAACGCTGGAATGGTAATTTGCGGATCAACAATTCAGTACTCTTTTGATAGCGACGAATTTCACGAAGAGCCACTGTACCAGGGCGATAACGATGTGGCTTTTTAACACCACCAGTTGCTGGTGCACTCTTGCGAGCGGCCTTGGTTGCCAATTGTTTGCGTGGTGCCTTACCACCAGTCGATTTGCGAGCAGTCTGCTTAGTACGAGCCATTGTCTCTTTCACTCTTACACTTCAATTTAGTTCACTTCACTTAAACACTTTTTCACAAAACACAACGTATGAAAAATTCACTCTAATAGAACTCTAAGGTACTTTTTTCAAAGATTTCGTTTCAACGTTCACGCGTTTTACTTTGAACCGATATTTTTACATTTTTATTGTCAGCCAATCAAAACACAGAAGAAATCTTTATTGCTTTCTCGTTCTAAAATTGTTGAATTTTAGTATAAATATAAGTTGACTTGAGGTTGAGATGTTAGTTGTTGTGTGACTCTAGTGAAGTGAAATAGTGAAAAAGTGAAAAAACAAGTGAAAAAATGACTGGTCGTGGAAAAGGCGGTAAAGGTTTAGGCAAAGGTGGTGCGAAGCGTCATCGCAAAGTTCTACGTGATAACATCCAAGGTATCACAAAGCCAGCAATTCGTCGTTTAGCTCGCCGTGGTGGTGTAAAACGTATATCTGGTTTGATATATGAAGAAACTCGTGGTGTTCTAAAAGTATTTTTGGAAAATGTTATTCGTGATGCTGTCACATATACTGAGCATGCAAAGAGAAAAACAGTGACAGCCATGGATGTAGTTTATGCACTTAAGAGGCAAGGACGTACACTTTATGGATTCGGCGGTTAATGCGATGCCAACAATAATTTAATAACAATCGGTCCTTTTCAGGACCACAAATATATTGCACAAAGATTAAATTATTACGATTATTATATATTTTTTTTGAATAAAAATTTTTCTAAGTAAATTTGAACAAAAATCATTCAAAATGAAAATTTTTAGTTTTTAATAGCTTTGAAGTTAAAACGTATAGGAAAAAATTTTAGGTGAAAAAAAAAAATAAAAATTATTTTCTGCATAAATGAAAAAAATTTTCTGAGCAACTTTGAACAAAAAATCATGCAAAATGAAAATTTTCAGTTTTTGATCACTTTGAAGTTAAAACTGATAGAAAATAATTTTAGGTGAAAAAATTTTTTTCAATGAAAATTCTTTAGTATACTGAGCAAGTTTTTGGTATGAATTTTTTTGTTCAAAAATTTTTTTTTGAAAATTTTCGCTTTGAAGTTAAAACTAATAGAAAAACATTTTTTTCAATGACAACTTCAGTATACTGAATAAATTTTTGGTATGAATTTTTTTTTTCAATCAAATGAAATTGTTATAAATATACAGCAACTTAATTAAATAATATAATTTCTCAATGTTTAACTCTTAATTTGTCGTCCTGAAAAGGACGGTTTGTTCCTGGTTATATTTTTTAAATGAAATGCGCAATAATTTATGCCTTCTTTTCGGTTTTCTTTGGCAAAAGTACAGCTTGAATATTTGGTAAAACACCACCTTGTGCAATTGTTACACCAGACTTTGCCTTTCCTTTAACTTTACCACCTTTGCCACGGCCAGACATTTTCACTTATTTTTTTTTTTCTTTCACTTTTTCACTTCACTACAGAACACTTTAAACACAAATGATGATTTCTATACCGGAGACCGTAATATTTATAGTTTTTTTTCAAACGAGTTTCTGCTTGAGGGGATGACATTCGCGTAAGCATTTACGTATGATTGAATTTTTCTCACGTTGAATAATTCGTACAGAAAAAACTACTTATATTCGGACCCTTGTTAACATTAAATCATAAAGTAAAGTGAAAGTGAAAAATTTAAAGCATGCCTCCTAAAGCTAGTGGTAAAGCAGCCAAAAAGGCTGGAAAGGCACAAAAGAATATTACTAAAACCGACAAGAAGAGAAGGCGCAAGAGGAAGGAAAGCTATGCTATCTACATTTATAAAGTATTGAAGCAAGTTCATCCTGATACTGGCATTTCTTCAAAGGCAATGAGCATCATGAACAGTTTTGTCAACGATATCTTTGAACGTATTGCTGCTGAAGCCTCTCGCTTAGCACATTACAATAAAAGATCAACAATTACCAGTCGGGAAATACAAACTGCTGTACGTCTTTTATTGCCTGGTGAATTAGCTAAGCATGCTGTTAGTGAAGGCACCAAAGCCGTAACTAAATACACTAGTTCCAAGTAAAATGTTTGAACCTACTCGTAAAATGGAAAACAAAAAGGCCCTTTTCAGGGCCACAACTTGATTTAAATCAAAAAGATTAAAAATTATTCATTATAAAATAAAATTTATTACATTTTGCTGTGTTATTTTACAAATAAATAAAAAAAAATTTTTGCTTGGTGCCAACAACACGCGGTGTTCCCAAGCGGTCCCCCATCTAAGTACTAACCGCGCCCGACGCTGCTTAATTTCGGTGATCGGACGAGAACCGATGTATTCAGCGTGGTATGGTCGTTGGCAAAGTAACACGAATTGAGTGCGTATATTAACGAAAGGTATTTTACACATACACACAACAGATTGATATTTTGTTATATGATGAATAAATTGAACCTTTATGTTGCGTTATGAGCAAATTTCAGTTTGCCAAAGAATGAATTGTATTTTTAGAAAAAAAAAAAAAAAAATTGTATACAATTTCATAGAAATTGTGATTTTTAAAATAAAACACATTTATTCTGCAAGTACGTATTAAATTTTTTTCATATTAATTTTTTTCAAGAAATTCGGCTAAGTTTTGGTCACTCGAAATTTTGAGAATCGCCGAGGAAGGCTTCCCATATAAAAATATATGAAAAATTTTACACTCTAATATTTCATAGATTATTTTATTTTAAGATGAAAAATAAGTTTATTTATTTTATTATGTGGATTTAAATTGTATTTCTTTCATTAATTTTTCATTATTATTGATATTTTTGCCAGAAATTTGTCCTAAAGTTAACGTCACTCGAAATAATGAGAAGCGCCGAGTACGGCACTAGCTCGCCATTCCATTGGCTTATTTTGTTTGCAGTATGTATATGGGTTGTTGTTGTTTTAATTTACCACAAAATTTGTTCTATGAAGAAATCTTCAAACGATTGTAAGGTTTTGCTTGCACCACAATATATGGAGAATTTTTCATATTAAAAATTCCATTAAATTTTCATTTTTGAGTAAAAATATTGCAATAATTACCTTAAAATGTTTGTTTCTTTTTATTATTAAAATTTTGTAAGAAATTTGGTATGCGAAAATTATGGTCACTTGAAAAGATGAGAATTACCTAAAAAATTCATACATATATATTTCGATTTACTAACTGAAACCTACAAATCTTTAGTTACATACATACATAAAAATTTTTTCATTTCGCAAGACACTTTAGAATAATTTTCACATCTCTTATATGAATTATTTGTAGCCCTGAAAAGGGCTTTGTATAAAATTTTGTTGTCTTATCAACAAAATTCATCATTTTTCTTACAATATTTTGTAACAAATTTACTTTTTCGCCGCTGGTTTTTTAGTTGCTTTTTTGGCTGCTGGTTTTTTTGCAGGAGCTACCGCCGCCTTTGCTTTAGTTACCTTTGCCTTAGATGCTGGAGCGGTTGTTGCTTTCGCTTTAATCGTTTTTGCTTTAACTGTACCGGATTTTTTGATACTTTTTGCCTTTGTTTTTTCTACCTTCTTTTTCTCGGCTGTCTTTTTTGTTGCAACGGCTTTCTTCGCTACTTTTTTCTCTCCAGGTACTTTTCTGGCTGCAGCGGATTTTTTCTTAGGATCAGCCTTTGCAATTTTCTTCTTTTTTTCAACGGATTTTACCTTCGATTTTGGTTCCTTATTTGCAGCTGCTGATAGCTTAAAAGAACCAGATGCACCTTTCCCCTTTGTTTGAATTAATTTTCCACTTGCGACGGCAGATTTTAAATATTTTTTAATAAATGGTGCCAATTTCTGTGCATCGCATTTATAAGTAGCACTAATATACTTTTTTATTGCTAACAATGAAGAGCCGCCGCGTTCTTTTAAGCTCTTAATGGAAGCGTCAACCATTTGTTGAGTTGGTGGATGAGTAGGAGCACTAGCTGGTTTCTTAGAAGCCGCCTTTTTAGCAACTTTTTTCTCAACTGTAGCCACAACTGGAGAAGATGCAGCAGCAACGGCAGTAGTTTCAGACATTTTTAATAAAAATAATTCACTTCACTTCACTTGCGATAAGATATATTCGTATTTAGTATAACACTCACTGTATTATGAAAACATGAAAGCCAATACAAAATTTAGCCTCACTTGAAAATTTGAGAATTGCCGAGAAAAGACTTTTCATATAAAATTTTGTTCCTCTGCTTGTGAATTATTTCGTTAAGGTTAAGATGTCTTTTAAACTAATTTTATAAATAATTGTGATACATATATATAAAAAATAACTATTTATATTGAAAATAAAATAGTTAACTTAGTAAAAATATCATTTGCTAATATTTTCTTTGCTTATATATATGTAAAAAGCTAATGGATACAAAGAGAATACCTTAATTGGAATTGAATTTTACTAAATAATTGTTAAATTTCTACCCAAAATACATAATTATATTTAAATTTTATTTATTTGATGTATTATTGAATTTATAAACTATATTAAAATATATAAATTTAATGTTTATAATAACATTAATGTAGCAAAAAATTGTTGTAAAGACATGACTGCCTTAAACAGTCAGCAGAAAAATTGTGATAATAAAATAATTTATCTTGCACTTATTTATTGAAATTTAAAATAAATTCTTTTGTTTATGGAAAAATGTTAAAAATATAACAAAAATATCCTGAATTTTTAATTAAAATTTTATAAATTTTTTACTTAAAAGAAAATAAACACACTTTAATACGTTTGGCATACATATTTCTATCGTATATTCGTGTGAAAAAATAGCGTTGGTAGAATTTGTATACAACATTTTTTCAACTGTGAATTAATGAGTTTTTTCAACTCATGAGTTAACAAATTGAGAAAAATATGAAAATTTCTATTAAAATCCTGCCTAAAAATGCCTTGCTAAATTTCTAATTGATATTTCAACATAAATTTGTACTTGAAAAAAGATTAAAACCAATTTTACATACTACACACAATTTTGTACTTAAAAGCAACAAAATGTGAAAAAGTAATGTTGAGCTTATGGCGCTGAAATCCTATACGTTTTCGTTTTTCAGTAAATGAAATAACAAATGTATACTAAAAAAGGTGTTGGTAAAATCTTAAAAAATTTTTAATTGAACGGCAAAAAAAACGAAGTCATTTCCATATTAAAATAAAAATTTCCAAGTCAAAATTAAACCTTTATTATTTCCCCTAAAATAAATGACTTGTAACAGAATACCAAAATAAAACACCATAAAAAAGTATATGTATATTTAAATAAAAGCATTATTTGTAAAATTTGTATCTCCTTAAATTTAGTATTTGTGGTCCTGAGAAGGACCGATTGTTTTGCATTAATTCTTATTATTTAAGCACGTTCGCCACGAATACGACGAGCCAACTGAATATCTTTTGGCATAATTGTGACGCGCTTAGCATGAATGGCACACAAGTTTGTATCTTCAAAAAGTCCAACTAAATAGGCTTCACTTGCTTCTTGTAAGGCCATCACTGCTGAACTCTGAAAACGCAAATCAGTTTTGAAATCTTGTGCAATTTCACGAACTAAACGCTGGAATGGTAATTTGCGGATCAACAATTCAGTACTCTTTTGATAGCGACGAATTTCACGAAGAGCCACTGTACCAGGGCGATAACGATGTGGCTTTTTAACACCACCAGTTGCTGGTGCACTCTTGCGAGCGGCCTTGGTTGCCAATTGTTTGCGTGGTGCCTTACCACCAGTCGATTTGCGAGCAGTCTGCTTAGTACGAGCCATTGTCTCTTTCACTCTTACACTTCAATTTAGTTCACTTCACTTAAACACTTTTTCACAAAACACAACGTATGAAAAATTCACTCTAATAGAACTCTAAGGTACTTTTTTCAAAGATTTCGTTTCAACGTTCACGCGTTTTACTTTGAACCGATATTTTTACATTTTTATTGTCAGCCAATCAAAACACAGAAGAAATCTTTATTGCTTTCTCGTTCTAAAATTGTGCAATTTTAGTATAAATATAAGTTGACTTGAGGTTGAGATGTTAGTTGTTGTGTGACTCTAGTGAAGTGAAATAGTGAAAAAGTGAAAAAACAAGTGAAAAAATGACTGGTCGTGGAAAAGGCGGTAAAGGTTTAGGCAAAGGTGGTGCGAAGCGTCATCGCAAAGTTCTACGTGATAACATCCAAGGTATCACAAAGCCAGCAATTCGTCGTTTAGCTCGCCGTGGTGGTGTAAAACGTATATCTGGTTTGATATATGAAGAAACTCGTGGTGTTCTAAAAGTATTTTTGGAAAATGTTATTCGTGATGCTGTCACATATACTGAGCATGCAAAGAGAAAAACAGTGACAGCCATGGATGTAGTTTATGCACTTAAGAGGCAAGGACGTACACTTTATGGATTCGGCGGTTAATGCGATGCCAACAATAATTTAATAACAATCGGTCCTTTTCAGGACCACAAATATATTGCACAAAGATTAAATTATTACGATTATTATATATTTTTTTTGAATAAAAATTTTTCTAAGTAAATTTGAACAAAAATCATTCAAAATGAAAATTTTTAGTTTTTAATAGCTTTGAAGTTAAAACGTATAGGAAAAAATTTTAGGTGAAAAAAAAAAATAAAAATTATTTTCTGCATAAATGAAAAAAATTTTCTGAGCAACTTTGAACAAAAAATCATGCAAAATGAAAATTTTCAGTTTTTGATCACTTTGAAGTTAAAACTGATAGAAAATAATTTTAGGTGAAAAAATTTTTTTCAATGAAAATTCTTTAGTATACTGAGCAAGTTTTTGGTATGAATTTTTTTGTTCAAAAATTTTTTTTTGAAAATTTTCGCTTTGAAGTTAAAACTAATAGAAAAACATTTTTTTCAATGACAACTTCAGTATACTGAATAAATTTTTGGTATGAATTTTTTTTTTCAATCAAATGAAATTGTTATAAATATACAGCAACTTAATTAAATAATATAATTTCTCAATGTTTAACTCTTAATTTGTCGTCCTGAAAAGGACGGTTTGTTCCTGGTTATATTTTTTAAATGAAATGCGCAATAATTTATGCCTTCTTTTCGGTTTTCTTTGGCAAAAGTACAGCTTGAATATTTGGTAAAACACCACCTTGTGCAATTGTTACACCAGATAATAATTTATTTAATTCTTCGTCATTGCGAATAGCCAATTGCAGATGACGTGGAATAATTCTGGTCTTCTTGTTATCACGGGCAGCATTACCAGCCAACTCAAGAACTTCAGCAGCCAAGTATTCCATTACTGCTGCAAGATACACTGGAGCGCCAGCACCAACTCGCTCAGCATAATTTCCTTTACGCAGCAATCGATGAATACGACCGACGGGAAATTGTAGACCAGCACGATTTGAACGAGACTTTGCCTTTCCTTTAACTTTACCACCTTTGCCACGGCCAGACATTTTCACTTATTTTTTTTTTTCTTTCACTTTTTCACTTCACTACAGAACACTTTAAACACAAATGATGATTTCTATACCGGAGACCGTAATATTTATAGTTTTTTTTCAAACGAGTTTCTGCTTGAGGGGATGACATTCGCGTAAACATTTACGTATGATTGAATTTTTCTCACGTTGAATAATTCGTACAGAAAAAACTACTTATATTTGGACCCTTGTTAACATTAAATCATAAAGTAAAGTGAAGTGAAGTGAAAGTGAAAGTGAAAAATTTTAAGCATGCCTCCTAAAGCTAGTGGTAAAGCAGCCAAAAAGGCTGGAAAGGCACAAAAGAATATTACTAAAACCGACAAGAAGAGAAGGCGCAAGAGGAAGGAAAGCTATGCTATCTACATTTATAAAGTATTGAAGCAAGTTCATCCTGATACTGGCATTTCTTCAAAGGCAATGAGCATCATGAACAGTTTTGTCAACGATATCTTTGAACGTATTGCTGCTGAAGCCTCTCGCTTAGCACATTACAATAAAAGATCAACAATTACCAGTCGGGAAATACAAACTGCTGTACGTCTTTTATTGCCTGGTGAATTAGCTAAGCATGCTGTTAGTGAAGGCACCAAAGCCGTAACTAAATACACTAGTTCCAAGTAAAATGTTTGAACCTACTCGTAAAATGGAAAACAAAAAGGCCCTTTTCAGGGCCACAACTTGATTTAAATCAAAAAGATTAAAAATTATTCATTATAAAATAAAATTTATTACATTTTGCTGTGTTATTTTACAAATAAATAAAAAAAAATTTTTGCTTGGTGCCAACAACACGCGGTGTTCCCAAGCGGTCCCCCATCTAAGTACTAACCGCGCCCGACGCTGCTTAATTTCGGTGATCGGACGAGAACCGATGTATTCAGCGTGGTATGGTCGTTGGCAAAGTAACACGAATTGAGTGCGTATATTAACGAAAGGTATTTTACACATACACACAACAGATTGATATTTTGTTATATGATGAATAAATTGAACCTTTATGTTGCGTTATGAGCAAATTTCAGTTTGCCAAAGAATGAATTGTATTTTTAGAAAAAAAAAAAAAAAAATTGTATACAATTTCATAGAAATTGTGATTTTTAAAATAAAACACATTTATTCTGCAAGTACGTATTAAATTTTTTTCATATTAATTTTTTTCAAGAAATTCGGCTAAGTTTTGGTCACTCGAAATTTTGAGAATCGCCGAGGAAGGCTTCCCATATAAAAATATATGAAAAATTTTACACTCTAATATTTCATAGATTATTTTATTTTAAGATGAAAAATAAGTTTATTTATTTTATTATGTGGATTTAAATTGTATTTCTTTCATTAATTTTTCATTATTATTGATATTTTTGCCAGAAATTTGTCCTAAAGTTAACGTCACTCGAAATAATGAGAAGCGCCGAGTACGGCACTAGCTCGCCATTCCATTGGCTTATTTTGTTTGCAGTATGTATATGGGTTGTTGTTGTTTTAATTTACCACAAAATTTGTTCTATGAAGAAATCTTCAAACGATTGTAAGGTTTTGCTTGCACCACAATATATGGAGAATTTTTCATATTAAAAATTCCATTAAATTTTCATTTTTGAGTAAAAATATTGCAATAATTACCTTAAAATGTTTGTTTCTTTTTATTATTAAAATTTTGTAAGAAATTTGGTATGCGAAAATTATGGTCACTTGAAAAGATGAGAATTACCTAAAAAATTCATACATATATATTTCGATTTACTAACTGAAACCTACAAATCTTTAGTTACATACATACATAAAAATTTTTTCATTTCGCAAGACACTTTAGAATAATTTTCACATCTCTTATATGAATTATTTGTAGCCCTGAAAAGGGCTTTGTATAAAATTTTGTTGTCTTATCAACAAAATTCATCATTTTTCTTACAATATTTTGTAACAAATTTACTTTTTCGCCGCTGGTTTTTTAGTTGCTTTTTTGGCTGCTGGTTTTTTTGCAGGAGCTACCGCCGCCTTTGCTTTAGTTACCTTTGCCTTAGATGCTGGAGCGGTTGTTGCTTTCGCTTTAATCGTTTTTGCTTTAACTGTACCGGATTTTTTGATACTTTTTGCCTTTGTTTTTTCTACCTTCTTTTTCTCGGCTGTCTTTTTTGTTGCAACGGCTTTCTTCGCTACTTTTTTCTCTCCAGGTACTTTTCTGGCTGCAGCGGATTTTTTCTTAGGATCAGCCTTTGCAATTTTCTTCTTTTTTTCAACGGATTTTACCTTCGATTTTGGTTCCTTATTTGCAGCTGCTGATAGCTTAAAAGAACCAGATGCACCTTTCCCCTTTGTTTGAATTAATTTTCCACTTGCGACGGCAGATTTTAAATATTTTTTAATAAATGGTGCCAATTTCTGTGCATCGCATTTATAAGTAGCACTAATATACTTTTTTATTGCTAACAATGAAGAGCCGCCGCGTTCTTTTAAGCTCTTAATGGAAGCGTCAACCATTTGTTGAGTTGGTGGATGAGTAGGAGCACTAGCTGGTTTCTTAGAAGCCGCCTTTTTAGCAACTTTTTTCTCAACTGTAGCCACAACTGGAGAAGATGCAGCAGCAACGGCAGTAGTTTCAGACATTTTTAATAAAAATAATTCACTTCACTTCACTTGCGATAAGATATATTCGTATTTAGTATAACACTCACTGTATTATGAAAACATGAAAGCCAATTTCAATTTCAATTTCAATTTATTTAACCATTTCATTTGTTTACAAAGTTTCTTATATATATATAGTCTCATTTCATTCAGTTTTTCTTAACATACATATGTATTTCTCTAAGATTATCAATAGTTATATTATTAGAATACATTGAAAATAATTTTATTTTCCTTTGTAGTTATAATTATTTTTTAGAACGAGATTCAATTAAATAATATTTTTTCCCAAAAAGGGGTTTTCCAAAAAAGGAAATATCATTAGTTTCTTAAAACTAACTAAAACTAAATAACACTTAAACTTAAACTAATAAAAATAGGTACAGAGTCTTTGAATCAGTTACAGAATTTAATTTTGTACATATTGACTAGTGTTATACACAGTGTTTGTAATACTATAAGAGTTATATCTTCTATGATAATATAGTAGTTTTTTCTCAGAGAATAGATTTTGTTTTTTATTTAATACATTTAAATATATTGGAGATAAATATTTGTCTTCAATAGGATAGTATATTTCATTTTCTTTATTTAAGTAAATTGATAACAAGTTGTTTTCCACATATTTCATTTTTTCCATGAATTTTATACCTTGTTCAACTAAAAAACAATCGATTCTTTTAATTTTACATTTGTTATACAGGAATTCATTAGATATTTTTTTTCGGTAGCCATCTCTATATGGCCGTTTTTTTATTCCAGAACATATTTTCAGAATGTGCCTTTCAAAGGTACGCAGCTTTTCCATCTGAGCCGACGAGACATTGAACCAGATGGGAAACGCATATCCAATGATTGGCCTAATTATTTGTTTGTAGCAGTTCAATTTGATTTGGTTTTTTAAAAATTTAGCTCTTTTTAAGAGACGTGAATAGTTGAAGAACATTAGTTTTGCTTTTGATAAAACATAGTCTATATGTAAATTAAAGAGATATCTTTTATGGAGAATGACTCCTAGATATTTTATTGTATCTTTATATTTTATAATTTGGCCATTTATTTCTATGCAGGGAATAAATGTTCTTGCATTTGGGTATAAATTGTCTCTAAGACCCTTAAAAATAGTGCTTTCGCATTTGTCGACATTTAATTTTATTTTCCATTTGAGGAAATATTTGTGAAGGACTTTTAAATAATCATTTATTAGGATGTTAGCATTTGAAATTTTCGCTCTTGACCCTAATATAAGGATGTCATCGGCATAAATTAAATTTGTGATATTTGGGCCCGGTTCCGGCAAATCAGCCAAGAAAATATTATATAGGATTGGACCTAAAATAGATCCTTGGGGGACTCCGGCCATTATGGACTTAGATATTGAGTTTTCATCATTGAAATTGACAAAAAAGGTTCTATCTCTGAGATAATTCAGAATAATTTTGCAAATGTGCTTGTCGAAGCAAAAAACTTTATACATTTTATATACGATGCCCTCAATCCAGGCCGTGTCAAAGGCTTTTTCACAGTCCAGCCCAACTGCAATTGTTGCACATTTTTTATTTAAATTTGTTGTGACAAAGTCCGAGAGTAAGGTCAATGCATGATTTGTTGAGTGCGAGGTCTTAAAACCAAATTGAGAATTTTTTAAAACATTTTTTTCAGTTATATGATTTTTCATTTTTTCCAAAAGGAAGCTCTCATAGAGTTTGCTAATGTTTGATAAAAGAGATATCGGTCTGTAATTTTTTGGTATTTTTGGATCTGTGCTTTGTTTTAAGATAGGGAGTATTTTGGCACATTTCCAATAGGTAGGAAAATATCCTAAACTGAAAATGTGATTGAACAAAATTGCCATAAATTTCCAAAAACCATATTGAGTTTTCTTGAGAAGAAAGTTAGACATTCCGTCTTCACCGAAACTTTTTTTGCTATTTTTGAACTTAATAGCTATGGCGATATCTGTTGGTTTAATAAGTTGCTTATAACTTTCAACATTTTCATGACTTAACCCATCTGTGGATGACTCGCCATCAGCACTTAAGTCACAACTAAATTTAATTAATGGTTGGGTGTTAATTAGGTCAGAGATTTCTACATTGACGAATTCAGTGAACTGTTGACTGCCTAAATTAAGATTTTGCATATGAATTTTTTCAAAGGTATCAGCAAGAACATTGATTTTATTGAAATTTTCGGAAATTAAATTGCCATCTGAACCTATAAGATCTGATAGGTCAGATTTTTTGTTAAAGCCACATAATCCTTTAATTTTTTGATAGGTTTTGTTGTTCATTTTTATATTTTTGTACAAATCATTCCAATACTTTTCCTCGTGTAATGCAATGAGATCACATATAATTTTATCCAGATTTCTTATGATAGCTTTAATAGTGGTCTTTCTTTGTGGATTGACACACCTGTATGCAATTTTACGCAATTTTTTCTTTTCTTTTATAAAATCTAAGATGTTCTGAGGCAGATCAAGGAGGCCTTTGTTCCTTGCCTTTACCTTTGGGATAGAACCCTCAACGGCCAATTCAATGGCTCTGTTTAATTCCAATATGCAGTCATCAACTTCATTTCTGCTAACATTTCTGTCAGTGGGCAACGTATGCATTTGAAGATTTTCATCCAGAATTTCATTAAATATTTTCGCATTAATTTTTTCATAATTGTAAAATTCCCGAATTGGGTTGCGAACAATATCATTAAGTGATAAAATGACCTCAACACCTAAGTGGTCAGACTCAAAATCTAGAGTTTTTAAAAGATTTGGATGATGCTCCTCAAATACCACACCGACAGAAGCCGACACAAAAATGAGGTCTATAAATGATCCACATGTGGATATTCTTGTTGGTGATATTGTTGGAACTATTTGCAAATCAGGAAATTTACTTAGCCATTTTTTTAACACATTACCACTGACATTACTGGTGGGATTTCCCCAATCGGAATGTTTGGCGTTTAAGTCACCTCCAAGCACAATTTGGTCAGTAACATGAAAGCCAATACAAAATTTAGCCTCACTTGAAAATTTGAGAATTGCCGAGAAAAGACTTTTCATATAAAATTTTGTTCCTCTGCTTGTGAATTATTTCGTTAAGGTTAAGATGTCTTTTAAACTAATTTTATAAATAATTGTGATACATATATATAAAAAATAACTATTTATATTGAAAATAAAATAGTTAACTTAGTAAAAATATCATTTGCTAATATTTTCTTTGCTTATATATATGTAAAAAGCTAATGGATACAAAGAGAATACCTTAATTGGAATTGAATTTTACTAAATAATTGTTAAATTTCTACCCAAAATACATAATTATATTTAAATTTTATTTATTTGATGTATTATTGAATTTATAAACTATATTAAAATATATAAATTTAATGTTTATAATAACATTAATGTAGCAAAAAATTGTTGTAAAGACATGACTGCCTTAAACAGTCAGCAGAAAAATTGTGATAATAAAATAATTTATCTTGCACTTATTTATTGAAATTTAAAATAAATTCTTTTGTTTATGGAAAAATGTTAAAAATATAACAAAAATATCCTGAATTTTTAATTAAAATTTTATAAATTTTTTACTTAAAAGAAAATAAACACACTTTAATACGTTTGGCATACATATTTCTATCGTATATTCGTGTGAAAAAATAGCGTTGGTAGAATTTGTATACAACATTTTTTCAACTGTGAATTAATGAGTTTTTTCAACTCATGAGTTAACAAATTGAGAAAAATATGAAAATTTCTATTAAAATCCTGCCTAAAAATGCCTTGCTAAATTTCTAATTGATATTTCAACATAAATTTGTACTTGAAAAAAGATTAAAACCAATTTTACATACTACACACAATTTTGTACTTAAAAGCAACAAAATGTGAAAAAGTAATGTTGAGCTTATGGCGCTGAAATCCTATACGTTTTCGTTTTTCAGTAAATGAAATAACAAATGTATACTAAAAAAGGTGTTGGTAAAATCTTAAAAAATTTTTAATTGAACGGCAAAAAAAACGAAGTCATTTCCATATTAAAATAAAAATTTCCAAGTCAAAATTAAACCTTTATTATTTCCCCTAAAATAAATGACTTGTAACAGAATACCAAAATAAAACACCATAAAAAAGTATATGTATATTTAAATAAAAGCATTATTTGTAAAATTTGTATCTCCTTAAATTTAGTATTTGTGGTCCTGAGAAGGACCGATTGTTTTGCATTAATTCTTATTATTTAAGCACGTTCGCCACGAATACGACGAGCCAACTGAATATCTTTTGGCATAATTGTGACGCGCTTAGCATGAATGGCACACAAGTTTGTATCTTCAAAAAGTCCAACTAAATAGGCTTCACTTGCTTCTTGTAAGGCCATCACTGCTGAACTCTGAAAACGCAAATCAGTTTTGAAATCTTGTGCAATTTCACGAACTAAACGCTGGAATGGTAATTTGCGGATCAACAATTCAGTACTCTTTTGATAGCGACGAATTTCACGAAGAGCCACTGTACCAGGGCGATAACGATGTGGCTTTTTAACACCACCAGTTGCTGGTGCACTCTTGCGAGCGGCCTTGGTTGCCAATTGTTTGCGTGGTGCCTTACCACCAGTCGATTTGCGAGCAGTCTGCTTAGTACGAGCCATTGTCTCTTTCACTCTTACACTTCAATTTAGTTCACTTCACTTAAACACTTTTTCACAAAACACAACGTATGAAAAATTCACTCTAATAGAACTCTAAGGTACTTTTTTCAAAGATTTCGTTTCAACGTTCACGCGTTTTACTTTGAACCGATATTTTTACATTTTTATTGTCAGCCAATCAAAACACAGAAGAAATCTTTATTGCTTTCTCGTTCTAAAATTGTGCAATTTTAGTATAAATATAAGTTGACTTGAGGTTGAGATGTTAGTTGTTGTGTGACTCTAGTGAAGTGAAAAAGTGAAAAAACAAGTAAAAAAGTGAAAAAATGACTGGTCGTGGAAAAGGCGGTAAAGGTTTAGGCAAAGGTGGTGCGAAGCGTCATCGCAAAGTTCTACGTGATAACATCCAAGGTATCACAAAGCCAGCAATTCGTCGTTTAGCTCGCCGTGGTGGTGTAAAACGTATATCTGGTTTGATATATGAAGAAACTCGTGGTGTTCTAAAAGTATTTTTGGAAAATGTTATTCGTGATGCTGTCACATATACTGAGCATGCAAAGAGAAAAACAGTGACAGCCATGGATGTAGTTTATGCACTTAAGAGGCAAGGACGTACACTTTATGGATTCGGCGGTTAATGCGATGCCAACAATAATTTAATAACAATCGGTCCTTTTCAGGACCACAAATATATTGCACAAAGATTAAATTATTACGATTATTATATATTTTTTTTGAATAAAAATTTTTTCTAAGTAAATTTGAACAAAAATCATTCAAAATGAAAATTTTTAGTTTTTAATAGCTTTGAAGTTAAAACGTATAGGAAAAAATTTTAGGTGAAAAAAATAAAAATTTTCTGAGCAACTTTGAACAAAAAATCATGCAAAATGAAAATTTTCAGTTTTTGATCACTTTGAAGTTAAAACTGATAGAAAAAAATTTTAGGTGAAAAAATTTTTTTCAATGACAACTTCAGTATACTGAATAAATTTTTGGTATGAATTTTTTTTTTCAATCAAATGAAATTGTTATAAATATACAGCAACTTAATTAAATAATATTATTTCTCAATGTTTAACTCTTAATTTGTCGTCCTGAAAAGGACGGTTTGTTCCTGGTTATATTTTTTAAATGAAATGCGCAATAATTTATGCCTTCTTTTCGGTTTTCTTTGGCAAAAGTACAGCTTGAATATTTGGTAAAACACCACCTTGTGCAATTGTTACACCAGACAATAATTTATTTAATTCTTCGTCATTGCGAATAGCCAATTGCAGATGACGTGGAATAATTCTGGTCTTCTTGTTATCACGGGCAGCATTACCAGCCAACTCAAGAACTTCAGCAGCCAAGTATTCCATTACTGCTGCAAGATACACTGGAGCGCCAGCACCAACTCGCTCAGCATAATTTCCTTTACGCAGCAATCGATGAATACGACCGACGGGAAATTGTAGACCAGCACGATTTGAACGAGACTTTGCCTTTCCTTTAACTTTACCACCTTTGCCACGGCCAGACATTTTCACTTATTTTTTTTTTCTTTCACTTTTTCACTTCACTACAGAACACTTTAAACACAAATGATGATTTCTATACCGGAGACCGTAATATTTATAGTTTTTTTTCAAACGAGTTTCTGCTTGAGGGGATGACATTCGCGTAAACATTTACGTATGATTGAATTTTTCTCACGTTGAATAATTCGTACAGAAAAAACTACTTATATTTGGACCCTTGTTAACATTAAATCATAAAGTAAAGTGAAGTGAAGTGAAAGTGAAAGTGAAAAATTTTAAGCATGCCTCCTAAAGCTAGTGGTAAAGCAGCCAAAAAGGCTGGAAAGGCACAAAAGAATATTACTAAAACCGACAAGAAGAGAAGGCGCAAGAGGAAGGAAAGTTATGCTATCTACATTTATAAAGTATTGAAGCAAGTTCATCCTGATACTGGCATTTCTTCAAAGGCAATGAGCATCATGAACAGTTTTGTCAACGATATCTTTGAACGTATTGCTGCTGAAGCCTCTCGCTTAGCACATTACAATAAAAGATCAACAATTACCAGTCGGGAAATACAAACTGCTGTACGTCTTTTATTGCCTGGTGAATTAGCTAAGCATGCTGTTAGTGAAGGCACCAAAGCCGTAACTAAATACACTAGTTCCAAGTAAAATGTTTGAACCTACTCGTAAAATGGAAAACAAAAAGGCCCTTTTCAGGGCCACAACTTGATTTAAATCAAAAAGATTAAAAATTATTCATTATAAAATAAAATTTATTACATTTTGCTGTGTTATTTTACAAATAAATAAAAAAAAATTTTTGCTTGGTGCCAACAACACGCGGTGTTCCCAAGCGGTCCCCCATCTAAGTACTAACCGCGCCCGACGCTGCTTAATTTCGGTGATCGGACGAGAACCGATGTATTCAGCGTGGTATGGTCGTTGGCAAAGTAATACGAATTGAGTGCGTATATTAACGAAAGGTATTTTACGCATACACACAACAGATTGATATTTTGTTATTTGATGAGTAAATTGAACCTTTATGTTGCGTTATGAGCAAATTTCAGTTTGCCAAAGAATGAATTGTATTTTTAGAAAAAAAAAAAAAAAAAAATTGTATTCAATTTCATAGAAATTGTGATTTTTAAAATAAAACACATTTATTCTGCAAGTACGTATTAAATTTTTTTCATATTAATTTTTTTCAAGAAATTCGGCTAAGTTTTGGTCACTCGAAATTTTGAGAATCGCCGAGGAAGGCTTCCCATATAAAAATATATGAAGAATTTTACACTCTAATATTTCATAGATTATTTTATTTTAAGATGAAAAATAAGTTTATTTATTTTATTATGTGGATTTAAATTGTATTTCTTTCATTAATTTTTCATTATTATTGATATTTTTGCCAGAAATTTGTCCTAAAGTTAAAGTCACTCGAAATAATGAGAAGCGCCGAGTACGGCACTCGCTCGCCATTCCATTGGCTTATTTTGTTTGCAGTATATATACGGGTTGTTGTTGTTTTAATTTACCACAAAATTTGTTCTATGAAGAAATCTTCAAACGATTGTAAGGTTTTGCTTGCACCACAATATATGGAGAATTTTTCATATTAAAAATTCCATTAAATTTTCATTTTTGAGTAAAAATATTGCAATAATTACCTTAAAATGTTTGTTTCTTTTAATTATGAAAATTTTGTAAAAAATTTGGTATGCGAAAATTATGGTCACTTGAAAAGATGAGAATTACCTAAAAAATTCATACATATATGTTTCGATTTACTAACTGAAACCTACAAATCTTTGGTTACATACAAAAAATTTCTTCATTTCGCAAGACACTTTAGAATAATTTTCACATCTCTTATATGAATTATTTGTAGCCCTGAAAAGGGCTTTGTATAAAATTTTGTTGTCTTATTAACAAAATTCATCATTTTTCTTACAATATTTTGTAACAAATTTACTTTTTCGCCGCTGGTTTTTTAGTTGCTTTTTTGGCTGCTGGTTTTTTTGCAGGAGCTACCGCCGCCTTTGCTTTAGTTACCTTTGCCTTAGATGCTGGAGCGGTTGTTGCTTTCGCTTTAATCGTTTTTGCTTTAACTGTACCAGATTTTTTGATACTTTTTGCCTTTGTTTTTTCTACCTTCTTTTTCTCGGCTGTCTTTTTTGTTGCAACGGCTTTCTTCGCTACTTTTTTCTCTCCAGGTACTTTTCTGGCTGCAGCGGATTTTTTCTTAGGATCAGCCTTTGCAATTTTCTTCTTTTTTTCAACGGATTTTACCTTCGATTTTGGTTCCTTATTTGCAGCTGCTGATAGCTTAAAAGAACCAGATGCACCTTTACCCTTTGTTTGAATTAATTTTCCACTTGCGACGGCAGATTTTAAATATTTTTTAATAAATGGTGCCAATTTCTGTGCATCGCATTTATAAGTAGCACTAATATACTTTTTTATTGCTAACAATGAAGAGCCGCCGCGTTCTTTTAAGCTCTTAATGGAAGCGTCAACCATTTGTTGAGTTGGTGGATGAGTAGGAGCACTAGCTGGTTTTTTAGAAGCCGCCTTTTTAGCAACTTTTTTCTCAACTGTAGCCACAACTGGAGAAGATGCAGCAGCAACGGCAGTAGTTTCAGACATTTTTAATAAAAATAATTCACTTCACTTCACTTGCGATAAGATATATTCGTATTTAGTATAACACTCACTGTATTATGAAAACATGAAAGCCAATACAAAATTTAGCCTCACTTGAAAATTTGAGAATTGCCGAGAAAAGACTTTTCATATAAAATTTTGTTCCTCTGCTTGTGAATTATTTCGTTAAGGTTAAGATGTCTTTTAAACTAATTTTATAAATAATTGTGATACATATATATAAAAAATAACTATTTATATTGAAAATAAAATAGTTAACTTAGTAAAAATATCATTTGCTAATATTTTCTTTGCTTATATAGATGTAAAAAGCTAATGTATACAAAGAGAATACCTTAATTGGAATTGAATTTTACTAAATAATTGTTAAATTTCTACCCAAAATACATAATTTAATTTAAATTTTATTTATTTGATGTATTATTGAATTTATAAACTATATTAAAATATATAAATTTAATGTTTATAATAACATTAATGTAGCAAAAAAATGTTGTAAAGACATGACTGCCTTAAACAGTCAGCAGAAAATTTGTGATAATAAAATAATTTATCTTGCACTTATTTATTGAAATTTAAAATAAATTCTTTTGTTTATGGAAAAATGTTAAAAATATAACAAAAATATCCTGAATTTTTAATTAAAATTTTATAAATTTTTTACTTAAAAGAAAATAAACACACTTTAATACGTTTGGCATACATATTGCTATCGTATATTCGTGTGAAAAAATAGCGTTGGTAGAATTTGTATACAACATTTTTTCAACTGTGAATTAATGAGTTTTTCCAACTCATGAGTTAACAAATTGAGAAAAATATGAAAATTTCTATTAAAATCCTGCCTAAAAATGCCTTGCTAAATTTCTAATTGATATTTCAACATAAATTTGTACTTGAAAAAAGATTAAAACCAATTTTACATACTACACACAATTTTGTACTTAAAAGCAACAAAATGTGAAAAAGGAATGTTGAGCTTATGGCGCTGAAATCCTATACGTTTTCGTTTTTCAGTAAATGAAATAACAAATGTATACTAAAAAAGGTGTTGGTAAAATCTTAAAAAAATTTTAATTGAACGGCAAAAAAACAAAGTCATTTCCATATTAAAATAAAAATTTCCAAGTCAAAATAAAACCTTTATTATTTCCCCTAAAATAAATGACTTGTAACAGAATACCAAAATAAAACACCATAAAAAAGTATATGTATATTTAAATAAAAGCATTATTTGTAAAATTTGTATCTCCTTAAATTTAGTATTTGTGGTCCTGAGAAGGACCGATTGTTTTGCATTAATTCTTATTATTTAAGCACGTTCGCCACGAATACGACGAGCCAACTGAATATCTTTTGGCATAATTGTGACGCGCTTAGCATGAATGGCACACAAGTTTGTATCTTCAAAAAGTCCAACTAAATAGGCTTCACTTGCTTCTTGTAAGGCCATCACTGCTGAACTCTGAAAACGCAAATCAGTTTTGAAATCTTGTGCAATTTCACGAACTAAACGCTGGAATGGTAATTTGCGGATCAACAATTCAGTACTCTTTTGATAGCGACGAATTTCACGAAGAGCCACTGTACCAGGGCGATAACGATGTGGCTTTTTAACACCACCAGTTGCTGGTGCACTCTTGCGAGCGGCCTTGGTTGCCAATTGTTTGCGTGGTGCCTTACCACCAGTCGATTTGCGAGCAGTCTGCTTAGTACGAGCCATTGTCTCTTTCACTCTTACACTTCAATTTAGTTCACTTCACTTAAACACTTTTTCACAAAACACAACGTATGAAAAATTCACTCTAATAGAACTCTAAGGTACTTTTTTCAAAGATTTCGTTTCAACGTTCACGCGTTTTACTTTGAACCGATATTTTTACATTTTTATTGTCAGCCAATCAAAACACAGAAGAAATCTTTATTGCTTTCTCGTTCTAAAATTGTGCAATTTTAGTATAAATATAAGTTGACTTGAGGTTGAGATGTTAGTTGTTGTGTGACTCTAGTGAAGTGAAAAAGTGAAAAAACAAGTAAAAAAGTGAAAAAATGACTGGTCGTGGAAAAGGCGGTAAAGGTTTAGGCAAAGGTGGTGCGAAGCGTCATCGCAAAGTTCTACGTGATAACATCCAAGGTATCACAAAGCCAGCAATTCGTCGTTTAGCTCGCCGTGGTGGTGTAAAACGTATATCTGGTTTGATATATGAAGAAACTCGTGGTGTTCTAAAAGTATTTTTGGAAAATGTTATTCGTGATGCTGTCACATATACTGAGCATGCAAAGAGAAAAACAGTGACAGCCATGGATGTAGTTTATGCACTTAAGAGGCAAGGACGTACACTTTATGGATTCGGCGGTTAATGCGATGCCAACAATAATTTAATAACAATCGGTCCTTTTCAGGACCACAAATATATTGCACAAAGATTAAATTATTACGATTATTATATATTTTTTTTGAATAAAAATTTTTTCTAAGTAAATTTGAACAAAAATCATTCAAAATGAAAATTTTTAGTTTTTAATAGCTTTGAAGTTAAAACGTATAGGAAAAAATTTTAGGTGAAAAAAATAAAAATTTTCTGAGCAACTTTGAACAAAAAATCATGCAAAATGAAAATTTTCAGTTTTTGATCACTTTGAAGTTAAAACTGATAGAAAAAAATTTTAGGTGAAAAAATTTTTTTCAATGACAACTTCAGTATACTGAATAAATTTTTGGTATGAATTTTTTTTTTCAATCAAATGAAATTGTTATAAATATACAGCAACTTAATTAAATAATATTATTTCTCAATGTTTAACTCTTAATTTGTCGTCCTGAAAAGGACGGTTTGTTCCTGGTTATATTTTTTAAATGAAATGCGCAATAATTTATGCCTTCTTTTCGGTTTTCTTTGGCAAAAGTACAGCTTGAATATTTGGTAAAACACCACCTTGTGCAATTGTTACACCAGACAATAATTTATTTAATTCTTCGTCATTGCGAATAGCCAATTGCAGATGACGTGGAATAATTCTGGTCTTCTTGTTATCACGGGCAGCATTACCAGCCAACTCAAGAACTTCAGCAGCCAAATATTCCATTACTGCTGCAAGATACACTGGAGCGCCAGCACCAACTCGCTCAGCATAATTTCCTTTACGCAGCAATCGATGAATACGACCGACCGGAAATTGTAGACCAGCACGATTTGAACGAGACTTTGCCTTTCCTTTAACTTTACCACCTTTGCCACGGCCAGACATTTTCACTTATTTTTTTTTTTTCTTTCACTTTTTCACTTCACTACAGAACACTTTAAACACAAATGATGATTTCTATACCGGAGACCGTAATATTTATAGTTTTTTTTCAAACGAGTTTCTGCTTGAGGGGATGACATTCGCGTAAGCATTTACGTATGATTGAATTTTTCTCACGTTGAATAATTCGTACAGAAAAAACTACTTATATTCGGACCCTTGTTAACATTAAATCATAAAGTAAAGTGAAGTGAAGTGAAAGTGAAAGTGAAAAATTTAAAGCATGCCTCCTAAAGCTAGTGGTAAAGCAGCCAAAAAGGCTGGAAAGGCACAAAAGAATATTACTAAAACCGACAAGAAGAGAAGGCGCAAGAGGAAGGAAAGTTATGCTATCTACATTTATAAAGTATTGAAGCAAGTTCATCCTGATACTGGCATTTCTTCAAAGGCAATGAGCATCATGAACAGTTTTGTCAACGATATCTTTGAACGTATTGCTGCTGAAGCCTCTCGCTTAGCACATTACAATAAAAGATCAACAATTACCAGTCGGGAAATACAAACTGCTGTACGTCTTTTATTGCCTGGTGAATTAGCTAAGCATGCTGTTAGTGAAGGCACCAAAGCCGTAACTAAATACACTAGTTCCAAGTAAAATGTTTGAACCTACTCGTAAAATGGAAAACAAAGGCCCTTTTCAGGGCCACAACTTGATTTAAATCAAAAAGATTAAAAATTATTATTTTATTATTCATTATGAAATAAAATTTATTACATTTTGCTGTGTTATTTTACAAATAAATAAAAAAAAATTTTTGCTTGGTGCCAACAACACGCGGTGTTCCCAAGCGGTCCCCCATCTAAGTACTAACCGCGCCCGACGCTGCTTAATTTCGGTGATCGGACGAGAACCGATGTATTCAGCGTGGTATGGTCGTTGGCAAAGTAATACGAATTGAGTGCGTATATTAACGAAAGGTATTTTACGCATACACACAACAGATTGATATTTTGTTATTTGATGAGTAAATTGAACCTTTATGTTGCGTTATGAGCAAATTTCAGTTTGCCAAAGAATGAATTGTATTTTTAGAAAAAAAAAAAAAAAAAAAATTGTATTCAATTTCATAGAAATTGTGATTTTTAAAATAAAACACATTTATTCTGCAAGTACGTATTAAATTTTTTTCATATTAATTTTTTTCAAGAAATTCGGCTAAGTTTTGGTCACTCGAAATTTTGAGAATCGCCGAGGAAGGCTTCCCATATAAAAATATATGAAGAATTTTACACTCTAATATTTCATAGATTATTTTATTTTAAGATGAAAAATAAGTTTATTTATTTTATTATGTGGATTTAAATTGTATTTCTTTCATTAATTTTTCATTATTATTGATATTTTTGCCAGAAATTTGTCCTAAAGTTAAAGTCACTCGAAATAATGAGAAGCGCCGAGTACGGCACTCGCTCGCCATTCCATTGGCTTATTTTGTTTGCAGTATATATACGGGTTGTTGTTGTTTTAATTTACCACAAAATTTGTTCTATGAAGAAATCTTCAAACGATTGTAAGGTTTTGCTTGCACCACAATATATGGAGAATTTTTCATATTAAAAATTCCATTAAATTTTCATTTTTGAGTAAAAATATTGCAATAATTACCTTAAAATGTTTGTTTCTTTTAATTATGAAAATTTTGTAAAAAATTTGGTATGCGAAAATTATGGTCACTTGAAAAGATGAGAATTACCTAAAAAATTCATACATATATGTTTCGATTTACTAACTGAAACCTACAAATCTTTGGTTACATACAAAAAATTTCTTCATTTCGCAAGACACTTTAGAATAATTTTCACATCTCTTATATGAATTATTTGTAGCCCTGAAAAGGGCTTTGTATAAAATTTTGTTGTCTTATTAACAAAATTCATCATTTTTCTTACAATATTTTGTAACAAATTTACTTTTTCGCCGCTGGTTTTTTAGTTGCTTTTTTGGCTGCTGGTTTTTATGCAGGAGCTACCGCCGCCTTTGCTTTAGTTACCTTTGCCTTAGATGCTGGAGCGGTTGTTGCTTTCGCTTTAATCGTTTTTGCTTTAACTGTACCAGATTTTTTGATACTTTTTGCCTTTGTTTTTTCTACCTTCTTTTTCTCGGCTGTCTTTTTTGTTGCAACGGCTTTCTTCGCTACTTTTTTCTCTCCAGGTACTTTTCTGGCTGCAGCGGATTTTTTCTTAGGATCAGCCTTTGCAATTTTCTTCTTTTTTTCAACGGATTTTACCTTCGATTTTGGTTCCTTATTTGCAGCTGCTGATAGCTTAAAAGAACCAGATGCACCTTTACCCTTTGTTTGAATTAATTTTCCACTTGCGACGGCAGATTTTAAATATTTTTTAATAAATGGTGCCAATTTCTGTGCATCGCATTTATAAGTAGCACTAATATACTTTTTTATTGCTAACAATGAAGAGCCGCCGCGTTCTTTTAAGCTCTTAATGGAAGCGTCAACCATTTGTTGAGTTGGTGGATGAGTAGGAGCACTAGCTGGTTTTTTAGAAGCCGCCTTTTTAGCAACTTTTTTCTCAACTGTAGCCACAACTGGAGAAGATGCAGCAGCAACGGCAGTAGTTTCAGACATTTTTAATAAAAATAATTCACTTCACTTCACTTGCGATAAGATATATTCGTATTTAGTATAACACTCACTGTATTATGAAAACATGAAAGCCAATACAAAATTTAGCCTCACTTGAAAATTTGAGAATTGCCGAGAAAAGACTTTTCATATAAAATTTTGTTCCTCTGCTTGTGAATTATTTCGTTAAGGTTAAGATGTCTTTTAAACTAATTTTATAAATAATTGTGATACATATATATAAAAAATAACTATTTATATTGAAAATAAAATAGTTAACTTAGTAAAAATATCATTTGCTAATATTTTCTTTGCTTATATAGATGTAAAAAGCTAATGTATACAAAGAGAATACCTTAATTGGAATTGAATTTTACTAAATAATTGTTAAATTTCTACCCAAAATACATAATTTAATTTAAATTTTATTTATTTGATGTATTATTGAATTTATAAACTATATTAAAATATATAAATTTAATGTTTATAATAACATTAATGTAGCAAAAAAATGTTGTAAAGACATGACTGCCTTAAACAGTCAGCAGAAAATTTGTGATAATAAAATAATTTATCTTGCACTTATTTATTGAAATTTAAAATAAATTCTTTTGTTTATGGAAAAATGTTAAAAATATAACAAAAATATCCTGAATTTTTAATTAAAATTTTATAAATTTTTTACTTAAAAGAAAATAAACACACTTTAATACGTTTGGCATACATATTGCTATCGTATATTCGTGTGAAAAAATAGCGTTGGTAGAATTTGTATACAACATTTTTTCAACTGTGAATTAATGAGTTTTTCCAACTCATGAGTTAACAAATTGAGAAAAATATGAAAATTTCTATTAAAATCCTGCCTAAAAATGCCTTGCTAAATTTCTAATTGATATTTCAACATAAATTTGTACTTGAAAAAAGATTAAAACCAATTTTACATACTACACACAATTTTGTACTTAAAAGCAACAAAATGTGAAAAAGGAATGTTGAGCTTATGGCGCTGAAATCCTATACGTTTTCGTTTTTCAGTAAATGAAATAACAAATGTATACTAAAAAAGGTGTTGGTAAAATCTTAAAAAAATTTTAATTGAACGGCAAAAAAACAAAGTCATTTCCATATTAAAATAAAAATTTCCAAGTCAAAATAAAACCTTTATTATTTCCCCTAAAATAAATGACTTGTAACAGAATACCAAAATAAAACACCATAAAAAAGTATATGTATATTTAAATAAAAGCATTATTTGTAAAATTTGTATCTCCTTAAATTTAGTATTTGTGGTCCTGAGAAGGACCGATTGTTTTGCATTAATTCTTATTATTTAAGCACGTTCGCCACGAATACGACGAGCCAACTGAATATCTTTTGGCATAATTGTGACGCGCTTAGCATGAATGGCACACAAGTTTGTATCTTCAAAAAGTCCAACTAAATAGGCTTCACTTGCTTCTTGTAAGGCCATCACTGCTGAACTCTGAAAACGCAAATCAGTTTTGAAATCTTGTGCAATTTCACGAACTAAACGCTGGAATGGTAATTTGCGGATCAACAATTCAGTACTCTTTTGATAGCGACGAATTTCACGAAGAGCCACTGTACCAGGGCGATAACGATGTGGCTTTTTAACACCACCAGTTGCTGGTGCACTCTTGCGAGCGGCCTTGGTTGCCAATTGTTTGCGTGGTGCCTTACCACCAGTCGATTTGCGAGCAGTCTGCTTAGTACGAGCCATTGTCTCTTTCACTCTTACACTTCAATTTAGTTCACTTCACTTAAACACTTTTTCACAAAACACAACGTATGAAAAATTCACTCTAATAGAACTCTAAGGTACTTTTTTCAAAGATTTCGTTTCAACGTTCACGCGTTTTACTTTGAACCGATATTTTTACATTTTTATTGTCAGCCAATCAAAACACAGAAGAAATCTTTATTGCTTTCTCGTTCTAAAATTGTGCAATTTTAGTATAAATATAAGTTGACTTGAGGTTGAGATGTTAGTTGTTGTGTGACTCTAGTGAAGTGAAAAAGTGAAAAAACAAGTAAAAAAGTGAAAAAATGACTGGTCGTGGAAAAGGCGGTAAAGGTTTAGGCAAAGGTGGTGCGAAGCGTCATCGCAAAGTTCTACGTGATAACATCCAAGGTATCACAAAGCCAGCAATTCGTCGTTTAGCTCGCCGTGGTGGTGTAAAACGTATATCTGGTTTGATATATGAAGAAACTCGTGGTGTTCTAAAAGTATTTTTGGAAAATGTTATTCGTGATGCTGTCACATATACTGAGCATGCAAAGAGAAAAACAGTGACAGCCATGGATGTAGTTTATGCACTTAAGAGGCAAGGACGTACACTTTATGGATTCGGCGGTTAATGCGATGCCAACAATAATTTAATAACAATCGGTCCTTTTCAGGACCACAAATATATTGCACAAAGATTAAATTATTACGATTATTATATATTTTTTTTGAATAAAAATTTTTTCTAAGTAAATTTGAACAAAAATCATTCAAAATGAAAATTTTTAGTTTTTAATAGCTTTGAAGTTAAAACGTATAGGAAAAAATTTTAGGTGAAAAAAATAAAAATTTTCTGAGCAACTTTGAACAAAAAATCATGCAAAATGAAAATTTTCAGTTTTTGATCACTTTGAAGTTAAAACTGATAGAAAAAAATTTTAGGTGAAAAAATTTTTTTCAATGACAACTTCAGTATACTGAATAAATTTTTGGTATGAATTTTTTTTTTCAATCAAATGAAATTGTTATAAATATACAGCAACTTAATTAAATAATATTATTTCTCAATGTTTAACTCTTAATTTGTCGTCCTGAAAAGGACGGTTTGTTCCTGGTTATATTTTTTAAATGAAATGCGCAATAATTTATGCCTTCTTTTCGGTTTTCTTTGGCAAAAGTACAGCTTGAATATTTGGTAAAACACCACCTTGTGCAATTGTTACACCAGACAATAATTTATTTAATTCTTCGTCATTGCGAATAGCCAATTGCAGATGACGTGGAATAATTCTGGTCTTCTTGTTATCACGGGCAGCATTACCAGCCAACTCAAGAACTTCAGCAGCCAAATATTCCATTACTGCTGCAAGATACACTGGAGCGCCAGCACCAACTCGCTCAGCATAATTTCCTTTACGCAGCAATCGATGAATACGACCGACCGGAAATTGTAGACCAGCACGATTTGAACGAGACTTTGCCTTTCCTTTAACTTTACCACCTTTGCCACGGCCAGACATTTTCACTTATTTTTTTTTTTTCTTTCACTTTTTCACTTCACTACAGAACACTTTAAACACAAATGATGATTTCTATACCGGAGACCGTAATATTTATAGTTTTTTTTCAAACGAGTTTCTGCTTGAGGGGATGACATTCGCGTAAGCATTTACGTATGATTGAATTTTTCTCACGTTGAATAATTCGTACAGAAAAAACTACTTATATTCGGACCCTTGTTAACATTAAATCATAAAGTAAAGTGAAGTGAAGTGAAAGTGAAAGTGAAAAATTTAAAGCATGCCTCCTAAAGCTAGTGGTAAAGCAGCCAAAAAGGCTGGAAAGGCACAAAAGAATATTACTAAAACCGACAAGAAGAGAAGGCGCAAGAGGAAGGAAAGTTATGCTATCTACATTTATAAAGTATTGAAGCAAGTTCATCCTGATACTGGCATTTCTTCAAAGGCAATGAGCATCATGAACAGTTTTGTCAACGATATCTTTGAACGTATTGCTGCTGAAGCCTCTCGCTTAGCACATTACAATAAAAGATCAACAATTACCAGTCGGGAAATACAAACTGCTGTACGTCTTTTATTGCCTGGTGAATTAGCTAAGCATGCTGTTAGTGAAGGCACCAAAGCCGTAACTAAATACACTAGTTCCAAGTAAAATGTTTGAACCTACTCGTAAAATGGAAAACAAAGGCCCTTTTCAGGGCCACAACTTGATTTAAATCAAAAAGATTAAAAATTATTATTTTATTATTCATTATGAAATAAAATTTATTACATTTTGCTGTGTTATTTTACAAATAAATAAAAAAAAATTTTTGCTTGGTGCCAACAACACGCGGTGTTCCCAAGCGGTCCCCCATCTAAGTACTAACCGCGCCCGACGCTGCTTAATTTCGGTGATCGGACGAGAACCGATGTATTCAGCGTGGTATGGTCGTTGGCAAAGTAATACGAATTGAGTGCGTATATTAACGAAAGGTATTTTACGCATACACACAACAGATTGATATTTTGTTATTTGATGAGTAAATTGAACCTTTATGTTGCGTTATGAGCAAATTTCAGTTTGCCAAAGAATGAATTGTATTTTTAGAAAAAAAAAAAAAAAAAAATTGTATTCAATTTCATAGAAATTGTGATTTTTAAAATAAAACACATTTATTCTGCAAGTACGTATTAAATTTTTTTCATATTAATTTTTTTCAAGAAATTCGGCTAAGTTTTGGTCACTCGAAATTTTGAGAATCGCCGAGGAAGGCTTCCCATATAAAAATATATGAAGAATTTTACACTCTAATATTTCATAGATTATTTTATTTTAAGATGAAAAATAAGTTTATTTATTTTATTATGTGGATTTAAATTGTATTTCTTTCATTAATTTTTCATTATTATTGATATTTTTGCCAGAAATTTGTCCTAAAGTTAAAGTCACTCGAAATAATGAGAAGCGCCGAGTACGGCACTCGCTCGCCATTCCATTGGCTTATTTTGTTTGCAGTATATATACGGGTTGTTGTTGTTTTAATTTACCACAAAATTTGTTCTATGAAGAAATCTTCAAACGATTGTAAGGTTTTGCTTGCACCACAATATATGGAGAATTTTTCATATTAAAAATTCCATTAAATTTTCATTTTTGAGTAAAAATATTGCAATAATTACCTTAAAATGTTTGTTTCTTTTAATTATGAAAATTTTGTAAAAAATTTGGTATGCGAAAATTATGGTCACTTGAAAAGATGAGAATTACCTAAAAAATTCATACATATATGTTTCGATTTACTAACTGAAACCTACAAATCTTTGGTTACATACAAAAAATTTCTTCATTTCGCAAGACACTTTAGAATAATTTTCACATCTCTTATATGAATTATTTGTAGCCCTGAAAAGGGCTTTGTATAAAATTTTGTTGTCTTATTAACAAAATTCATCATTTTTCTTACAATATTTTGTAACAAATTTACTTTTTCGCCGCTGGTTTTTTAGTTGCTTTTTTGGCTGCTGGTTTTTTTGCAGGAGCTACCGCCGCCTTTGCTTTAGTTACCTTTGCCTTAGATGCTGGAGCGGTTGTTGCTTTCGCTTTAATCGTTTTTGCTTTAACTGTACCAGATTTTTTGATACTTTTTGCCTTTGTTTTTTCTACCTTCTTTTTCTCGGCTGTCTTTTTTGTTGCAACGGCTTTCTTCGCTACTTTTTTCTCTCCAGGTACTTTTCTGGCTGCAGCGGATTTTTTCTTAGGATCAGCCTTTGCAATTTTCTTCTTTTTTTCAACGGATTTTACCTTCGATTTTGGTTCCTTATTTGCAGCTGCTGATAGCTTAAAAGAACCAGATGCACCTTTACCCTTTGTTTGAATTAATTTTCCACTTGCGACGGCAGATTTTAAATATTTTTTAATAAATGGTGCCAATTTCTGTGCATCGCATTTATAAGTAGCACTAATATACTTTTTTATTGCTAACAATGAAGAGCCGCCGCGTTCTTTTAAGCTCTTAATGGAAGCGTCAACCATTTGTTGAGTTGGTGGATGAGTAGGAGCACTAGCTGGTTTTTTAGAAGCCGCCTTTTTAGCAACTTTTTTCTCAACTGTAGCCACAACTGGAGAAGATGCAGCAGCAACGGCAGTAGTTTCAGACATTTTTAATAAAAATAATTCACTTCACTTCACTTGCGATAAGATATATTCGTATTTAGTATAACACTCACTGTATTATGAAAACATGAAAGCCAATACAAAATTTAGCCTCACTTGAAAATTTGAGAATTGCCGAGAAAAGACTTTTCATATAAAATTTTGTTCCTCTGCTTGTGAATTATTTCGTTAAGGTTAAGATGTCTTTTAAACTAATTTTATAAATAATTGTGATACATATATATAAAAAATAACTATTTATATTGAAAATAAAATAGTTAACTTAGTAAAAATATCATTTGCTAATATTTTCTTTGCTTATATAGATGTAAAAAGCTAATGTATACAAAGAGAATACCTTAATTGGAATTGAATTTTACTAAATAATTGTTAAATTTCTACCCAAAATACATAATTTAATTTAAATTTTATTTATTTGATGTATTATTGAATTTATAAACTATATTAAAATATATAAATTTAATGTTTATAATAACATTAATGTAGCAAAAAAATGTTGTAAAGACATGACTGCCTTAAACAGTCAGCAGAAAATTTGTGATAATAAAATAATTTATCTTGCACTTATTTATTGAAATTTAAAATAAATTCTTTTGTTTATGGAAAAATGTTAAAAATATAACAAAAATATCCTGAATTTTTAATTAAAATTTTATAAATTTTTTACTTAAAAGAAAATAAACACACTTTAATACGTTTGGCATACATATTGCTATCGTATATTCGTGTGAAAAAATAGCGTTGGTAGAATTTGTATACAACATTTTTTCAACTGTGAATTAATGAGTTTTTCCAACTCATGAGTTAACAAATTGAGAAAAATATGAAAATTTCTATTAAAATCCTGCCTAAAAATGCCTTGCTAAATTTCTAATTGATATTTCAACATAAATTTGTACTTGAAAAAAGATTAAAACCAATTTTACATACTACACACAATTTTGTACTTAAAAGCAACAAAATGTGAAAAAGGAATGTTGAGCTTATGGCGCTGAAATCCTATACGTTTTCGTTTTTCAGTAAATGAAATAACAAATGTATACTAAAAAAGGTGTTGGTAAAATCTTAAAAAAATTTTAATTGAACGGCAAAAAAACAAAGTCATTTCCATATTAAAATAAAAATTTCCAAGTCAAAATAAAACCTTTATTATTTCCCCTAAAATAAATGACTTGTAACAGAATACCAAAATAAAACACCATAAAAAAGTATATGTATATTTAAATAAAAGCATTATTTGTAAAATTTGTATCTCCTTAAATTTAGTATTTGTGGTCCTGAGAAGGACCGATTGTTTTGCATTAATTCTTATTATTTAAGCACGTTCGCCACGAATACGACGAGCCAACTGAATATCTTTTGGCATAATTGTGACGCGCTTAGCATGAATGGCACACAAGTTTGTATCTTCAAAAAGTCCAACTAAATAGGCTTCACTTGCTTCTTGTAAGGCCATCACTGCTGAACTCTGAAAACGCAAATCAGTTTTGAAATCTTGTGCAATTTCACGAACTAAACGCTGGAATGGTAATTTGCGGATCAACAATTCAGTACTCTTTTGATAGCGACGAATTTCACGAAGAGCCACTGTACCAGGGCGATAACGATGTGGCTTTTTAACACCACCAGTTGCTGGTGCACTCTTGCGAGCGGCCTTGGTTGCCAATTGTTTGCGTGGTGCCTTACCACCAGTCGATTTGCGAGCAGTCTGCTTAGTACGAGCCATTGTCTCTTTCACTCTTACACTTCAATTTAGTTCACTTCACTTAAACACTTTTTCACAAAACACAACGTATGAAAAATTCACTCTAATAGAACTCTAAGGTACTTTTTTCAAAGATTTCGTTTCAACGTTCACGCGTTTTACTTTGAACCGATATTTTTACATTTTTATTGTCAGCCAATCAAAACACAGAAGAAATCTTTATTGCTTTCTCGTTCTAAAATTGTGCAATTTTAGTATAAATATAAGTTGACTTGAGGTTGAGATGTTAGTTGTTGTGTGACTCTAGTGAAGTGAAAAAGTGAAAAAACAAGTAAAAAAGTGAAAAAATGACTGGTCGTGGAAAAGGCGGTAAAGGTTTAGGCAAAGGTGGTGCGAAGCGTCATCGCAAAGTTCTACGTGATAACATCCAAGGTATCACAAAGCCAGCAATTCGTCGTTTAGCTCGCCGTGGTGGTGTAAAACGTATATCTGGTTTGATATATGAAGAAACTCGTGGTGTTCTAAAAGTATTTTTGGAAAATGTTATTCGTGATGCTGTCACATATACTGAGCATGCAAAGAGAAAAACAGTGACAGCCATGGATGTAGTTTATGCACTTAAGAGGCAAGGACGTACACTTTATGGATTCGGCGGTTAATGCGATGCCAACAATAATTTAATAACAATCGGTCCTTTTCAGGACCACAAATATATTGCACAAAGATTAAATTATTACGATTATTATATATTTTTTTTGAATAAAAATTTTTTCTAAGTAAATTTGAACAAAAATCATTCAAAATGAAAATTTTTAGTTTTTAATAGCTTTGAAGTTAAAACGTATAGGAAAAAATTTTAGGTGAAAAAAATAAAAATTTTCTGAGCAACTTTGAACAAAAAATCATGCAAAATGAAAATTTTCAGTTTTTGATCACTTTGAAGTTAAAACTGATAGAAAAAAATTTTAGGTGAAAAAATTTTTTTCAATGACAACTTCAGTATACTGAATAAATTTTTGGTATGAATTTTTTTTTTCAATCAAATGAAATTGTTATAAATATACAGCAACTTAATTAAATAATATTATTTCTCAATGTTTAACTCTTAATTTGTCGTCCTGAAAAGGACGGTTTGTTCCTGGTTATATTTTTTAAATGAAATGCGCAATAATTTATGCCTTCTTTTCGGTTTTCTTTGGCAAAAGTACAGCTTGAATATTTGGTAAAACACCACCTTGTGCAATTGTTACACCAGACAATAATTTATTTAATTCTTCGTCATTGCGAATAGCCAATTGCAGATGACGTGGAATAATTCTGGTCTTCTTGTTATCACGGGCAGCATTACCAGCCAACTCAAGAACTTCAGCAGCCAAATATTCCATTACTGCTGCAAGATACACTGGAGCGCCAGCACCAACTCGCTCAGCATAATTTCCTTTACGCAGCAATCGATGAATACGACCGACGGGAAATTGTAGACCAGCACGATTTGAACGAGACTTTGCCTTTCCTTTAACTTTACCACCTTTGCCACGGCCAGACATTTTCACTTATTTTTTTTTTTTCTTTCACTTTTTCACTTCACTACAGAACACTTTAAACACAAATGATGATTTCTATACCGGAGACCGTAATATTTATAGTTTTTTTTCAAACGAGTTTCTGCTTGAGGGGATGACATTCGCGTAAGCATTTACGTATGATTGAATTTTTCTCACGTTGAATAATTCGTACAGAAAAAACTACTTATATTTGGACCCTTGTTAACATTAAATCATAAAGTAAAGTGAAGTGAAAGTGAAAGTGAAAAATTTAAAGCATGCCTCCTAAAGCTAGTGGTAAAGCAGCCAAAAAGGCTGGAAAGGCACAAAAGAATATTACTAAAACCGACAAGAAGAGAAGGCGCAAGAGGAAGGAAAGTTATGCTATCTACATTTATAAAGTATTGAAGCAAGTTCATCCTGATACTGGCATTTCTTCAAAGGCAATGAGCATCATGAACAGTTTTGTCAACGATATCTTTGAACGTATTGCTGCTGAAGCCTCTCGCTTAGCACATTACAATAAAAGATCAACAATTACCAGTCGGGAAATACAAACTGCTGTACGTCTTTTATTGCCTGGTGAATTAGCTAAGCATGCTGTTAGTGAAGGCACCAAAGCCGTAACTAAATACACTAGTTCCAAGTAAAATGTTTGAACCTACTCGTAAAATGGAAAACAAAGGCCCTTTTCAGGGCCACAACTTGATTTAAATCAAAAAGATTAAAAATTATTATTTTATTATTCATTATGAAATAAAATTTATTACATTTTGCTGTGTTATTTTACAAATAAATAAAAAAAAATTTTTGCTTGGTGCCAACAACACGCGGTGTTCCCAAGCGGTCCCCCATCTAAGTACTAACCGCGCCCGACGCTGCTTAATTTCGGTGATCGGACGAGAACCGATGTATTCAGCGTGGTATGGTCGTTGGCAAAGTAATACGAATTGAGTGCGTATATTAACGAAAGGTATTTTACGCATACACACAACAGATTGATATTTTGTTATTTGATGAGTAAATTGAACCTTTATGTTGCGTTATGAGCAAATTTCAGTTTGCCAAAGAATGAATTGTATTTTTAGAAAAAAAAAAAAAAAAAAATTGTATTCAATTTCATAGAAATTGTGATTTTTAAAATAAAACACATTTATTCTGCAAGTACGTATTAAATTTTTTTCATATTAATTTTTTTCAAGAAATTCGGCTAAGTTTTGGTCACTCGAAATTTTGAGAATCGCCGAGGAAGGCTTCCCATATAAAAATATATGAAGAATTTTACACTCTAATATTTCATAGATTATTTTATTTTAAGATGAAAAATAAGTTTATTTATTTTATTATGTGGATTTAAATTGTATTTCTTTCATTAATTTTTCATTATTATTGATATTTTTGCCAGAAATTTGTCCTAAAGTTAAAGTCACTCGAAATAATGAGAAGCGCCGAGTACGGCACTCGCTCGCCATTCCATTGGCTTATTTTGTTTGCAGTATATATACGGGTTGTTGTTGTTTTAATTTACCACAAAATTTGTTCTATGAAGAAATCTTCAAACGATTGTAAGGTTTTGCTTGCACCACAATATATGGAGAATTTTTCATATTAAAAATTCCATTAAATTTTCATTTTTGAGTAAAAATATTGCAATAATTACCTTAAAATGTTTGTTTCTTTTAATTATGAAAATTTTGTAAAAAATTTGGTATGCGAAAATTATGGTCACTTGAAAAGATGAGAATTACCTAAAAAATTCATACATATATGTTTCGATTTACTAACTGAAACCTACAAATCTTTGGTTACATACAAAAAATTTCTTCATTTCGCAAGACACTTTAGAATAATTTTCACATCTCTTATATGAATTATTTGTAGCCCTGAAAAGGGCTTTGTATAAAATTTTGTTGTCTTATTAACAAAATTCATCATTTTTCTTACAATATTTTGTAACAAATTTACTTTTTCGCCGCTGGTTTTTTAGTTGCTTTTTTGGCTGCTGGTTTTTTTGCAGGAGCTACCGCCGCCTTTGCTTTAGTTACCTTTGCCTTAGATGCTGGAGCGGTTGTTGCTTTCGCTTTAATCGTTTTTGCTTTAACTGTACCAGATTTTTTGATACTTTTTGCCTTTGTTTTTTCTACCTTCTTTTTCTCGGCTGTCTTTTTTGTTGCAACGGCTTTCTTCGCTACTTTTTTCTCTCCAGGTACTTTTCTGGCTGCAGCGGATTTTTTCTTAGGATCAGCCTTTGCAATTTTCTTCTTTTTTTCAACGGATTTTACCTTCGATTTTGGTTCCTTATTTGCAGCTGCTGATAGCTTAAAAGAACCAGATGCACCTTTACCCTTTGTTTGAATTAATTTTCCACTTGCGACGGCAGATTTTAAATATTTTTTAATAAATGGTGCCAATTTCTGTGCATCGCATTTATAAGTAGCACTAATATACTTTTTTATTGCTAACAATGAAGAGCCGCCGCGTTCTTTTAAGCTCTTAATGGAAGCGTCAACCATTTGTTGAGTTGGTGGATGAGTAGGAGCACTAGCTGGTTTTTTAGAAGCCGCCTTTTTAGCAACTTTTTTCTCAACTGTAGCCACAACTGGAGAAGATGCAGCAGCAACGGCAGTAGTTTCAGACATTTTTAATAAAAATAATTCACTTCACTTCACTTGCGATAAGATATATTCGTATTTAGTATAACACTCACTGTATTATGAAAACATGAAAGCCAATACAAAATTTAGCCTCACTTGAAAATTTGAGAATTGCCGAGAAAAGACTTTTCATATAAAATTTTGTTCCTCTGCTTGTGAATTATTTCGTTAAGGTTAAGATGTCTTTTAAACTAATTTTATAAATAATTGTGATACATATATATAAAAAATAACTATTTATATTGAAAATAAAATAGTTAACTTAGTAAAAATATCATTTGCTAATATTTTCTTTGCTTATATAGATGTAAAAAGCTAATGTATACAAAGAGAATACCTTAATTGGAATTGAATTTTACTAAATAATTGTTAAATTTCTACCCAAAATACATAATTTAATTTAAATTTTATTTATTTGATGTATTATTGAATTTATAAACTATATTAAAATATATAAATTTAATGTTTATAATAACATTAATGTAGCAAAAAAATGTTGTAAAGACATGACTGCCTTAAACAGTCAGCAGAAAATTTGTGATAATAAAATAATTTATCTTGCACTTATTTATTGAAATTTAAAATAAATTCTTTTGTTTATGGAAAAATGTTAAAAATATAACAAAAATATCCTGAATTTTTAATTAAAATTTTATAAATTTTTTACTTAAAAGAAAATAAACACACTTTAATACGTTTGGCATACATATTGCTATCGTATATTCGTGTGAAAAAATAGCGTTGGTAGAATTTGTATACAACATTTTTTCAACTGTGAATTAATGAGTTTTTCCAACTCATGAGTTAACAAATTGAGAAAAATATGAAAATTTCTATTAAAATCCTGCCTAAAAATGCCTTGCTAAATTTCTAATTGATATTTCAACATAAATTTGTACTTGAAAAAAGATTAAAACCAATTTTACATACTACACACAATTTTGTACTTAAAAGCAACAAAATGTGAAAAAGGAATGTTGAGCTTATGGCGCTGAAATCCTATACGTTTTCGTTTTTCAGTAAATGAAATAACAAATGTATACTAAAAAAGGTGTTGGTAAAATCTTAAAAAAATTTTAATTGAACGGCAAAAAAACAAAGTCATTTCCATATTAAAATAAAAATTTCCAAGTCAAAATAAAACCTTTATTATTTCCCCTAAAATAAATGACTTGTAACAGAATACCAAAATAAAACACCATAAAAAAGTATATGTATATTTAAATAAAAGCATTATTTGTAAAATTTGTATCTCCTTAAATTTAGTATTTGTGGTCCTGAGAAGGACCGATTGTTTTGCATTAATTCTTATTATTTAAGCACGTTCGCCACGAATACGACGAGCCAACTGAATATCTTTTGGCATAATTGTGACGCGCTTAGCATGAATGGCACACAAGTTTGTATCTTCAAAAAGTCCAACTAAATAGGCTTCACTTGCTTCTTGTAAGGCCATCACTGCTGAACTCTGAAAACGCAAATCAGTTTTGAAATCTTGTGCAATTTCACGAACTAAACGCTGGAATGGTAATTTGCGGATCAACAATTCAGTACTCTTTTGATAGCGACGAATTTCACGAAGAGCCACTGTACCAGGGCGATAACGATGTGGCTTTTTAACACCACCAGTTGCTGGTGCACTCTTGCGAGCGGCCTTGGTTGCCAATTGTTTGCGTGGTGCCTTACCACCAGTCGATTTGCGAGCAGTCTGCTTAGTACGAGCCATTGTCTCTTTCACTCTTACACTTCAATTTAGTTCACTTCACTTAAACACTTTTTCACAAAACACAACGTATGAAAAATTCACTCTAATAGAACTCTAAGGTACTTTTTTCAAAGATTTCGTTTCAACGTTCACGCGTTTTACTTTGAACCGATATTTTTACATTTTTATTGTCAGCCAATCAAAACACAGAAGAAATCTTTATTGCTTTCTCGTTCTAAAATTGTGCAATTTTAGTATAAATATAAGTTGACTTGAGGTTGAGATGTTAGTTGTTGTGTGACTCTAGTGAAGTGAAAAAGTGAAAAAACAAGTAAAAAAGTGAAAAAATGACTGGTCGTGGAAAAGGCGGTAAAGGTTTAGGCAAAGGTGGTGCGAAGCGTCATCGCAAAGTTCTACGTGATAACATCCAAGGTATCACAAAGCCAGCAATTCGTCGTTTAGCTCGCCGTGGTGGTGTAAAACGTATATCTGGTTTGATATATGAAGAAACTCGTGGTGTTCTAAAAGTATTTTTGGAAAATGTTATTCGTGATGCTGTCACATATACTGAGCATGCAAAGAGAAAAACAGTGACAGCCATGGATGTAGTTTATGCACTTAAGAGGCAAGGACGTACACTTTATGGATTCGGCGGTTAATGCGATGCCAACAATAATTTAATAACAATCGGTCCTTTTCAGGACCACAAATATATTGCACAAAGATTAAATTATTACGATTATTATATATTTTTTTTGAATAAAAATTTTTTCTAAGTAAATTTGAACAAAAATCATTCAAAATGAAAATTTTTAGTTTTTAATAGCTTTGAAGTTAAAACGTATAGGAAAAAATTTTAGGTGAAAAAAATAAAAATTTTCTGAGCAACTTTGAACAAAAAATCATGCAAAATGAAAATTTTCAGTTTTTGATCACTTTGAAGTTAAAACTGATAGAAAAAAATTTTAGGTGAAAAAATTTTTTTCAATGACAACTTCAGTATACTGAATAAATTTTTGGTATGAATTTTTTTTTTCAATCAAATGAAATTGTTATAAATATACAGCAACTTAATTAAATAATATTATTTCTCAATGTTTAACTCTTAATTTGTCGTCCTGAAAAGGACGGTTTGTTCCTGGTTATATTTTTTAAATGAAATGCGCAATAATTTATGCCTTCTTTTCGGTTTTCTTTGGCAAAAGTACAGCTTGAATATTTGGTAAAACACCACCTTGTGCAATTGTTACACCAGACAATAATTTATTTAATTCTTCGTCATTGCGAATAGCCAATTGCAGATGACGTGGAATAATTCTGGTCTTCTTGTTATCACGGGCAGCATTACCAGCCAACTCAAGAACTTCAGCAGCCAAATATTCCATTACTGCTGCAAGATACACTGGAGCGCCAGCACCAACTCGCTCAGCATAATTTCCTTTACGCAGCAATCGATGAATACGACCGACGGGAAATTGTAGACCAGCACGATTTGAACGAGACTTTGCCTTTCCTTTAACTTTACCACCTTTGCCACGGCCAGACATTTTCACTTATTTTTTTTTTTCTTTCACTTTTTCACTTCACTACAGAACACTTTAAACACAAATGATGATTTCTATACCGGAGACCGTAATATTTATAGTTTTTTTTCAAACGAGTTTCTGCTTGAGGGGATGACATTCGCGTAAGCATTTACGTATGATTGAATTTTTCTCACGTTGAATAATTCGTACAGAAAAAACTACTTATATTCGGACCCTTGTTAACATTAAATCGGATTCTAACCTCAGCGTTTAAAGCGTAAGGTTGTTTTTACGGACAAATAACAGCGAATACTAGCAGCGATAACTACACAAAAATTTGTACCTGTTGCCCAAAATGCCAGGTACCGAAAACAGATACAGCAGCCTCGATGTGAGTGGCAGTGAGGCATCAACCAACCTAATCGGCACGAAGAAGAAGAAAAGAAAGAGAAAAAAGATGAGCAACTCAGGCTCTGATAGCGACGAGCACATTAATCTCGTCATAAAATATAATAAGCTGGCAGAGGCATTCGAGGAGATGCGGAAAGATTACATGCTGCTACGACAGCAACTGCAACCACAACATCAATCCGCAGCAAGAGAAAACTATAACGACATCGAAATAGACCTTCAAAGTGACGTCGACGCTATTTCGAAAAATAAAGCCACAGCAGCAACAACAGCAACAACAACTAACCAAGCCACAACAACAGCAACAACAACTACCAACCAAGAGTTTCCGTCGCTTGAAGAAAGCAAAACAATACGGAAGAAATCGACAACCAAAAATCCTGAACAAGATAACATCATTATCGCCAACGAAAACAGCAACATCACCAACAGCCAGAAGACAAACAAAAACAACAACAAGAAGAAGAACATGCCACCACCACTAATTGCTTACAATGTAAGTCAGAAAGTCCTTTCGGATAATATTCTGCTGAAGTTGAAGCATAAAAATTATTCTTTTAACATTATTAACAGAAATGTCACCCACGTCAATACTTTGACGATGACTGACTATAATAACGTAAAAGAGATTTTAAAATCAATGGAGACAAATTTTTATTCTTTTACTCCAGCAGAAATTAAGCCATACTCCATTGTTATCAATAAACTTGCCCCTACCTTTGAGAAAGAGGAAATTGTGGGATACCTAAACGGTTTAAATTTAAAAATCCAGATTGTAGGCCTTTCAAAAATTAGCGACCATAAGTGGTTGATTCAACTAAGCAAGGATTCTAACCTCAATGAGTTTAGGTCCATTAAATATATTTTAAACTGCAAGGTTAGTTTCGAGGATGTCAAGTCGAAACTACCTGTCCAGTGTAAAAATTGTCAGCGGTATAACCATGTTGCAAGCAATTGCAATATGCCATACCGCTGTGTTAAGTGCGGTGAGTCTCATGGACCCAAAAACTGCAAGATACCAGAGAAAAGGTTAAACACTGGAGAGGTAGTTTTTACTTCACCTACCACAGGTGAAAAGACAAAGTATATAGGAGTACCTGTGAAATGTATTAATTGCAACTCTTTAGGCCATACTGCTAACGCAAAAATTTGTCCTAAGAGGATTGAACTGTTAGGTAGATTAAGAGAAAAGAAAAACGTTCAGACAAGAAACGTAACCTTCGCAGCTAAAGCTGCATCAATACCCACTTCGTTCAGAACGAATCAAACTTATGCCTCCATGTTTGCAAGTAGCACTTCAAAGCCCACAGCACCACCAAAAGTCAGCAGTGGCAACCCTAAAACTCAATTTGAGGAAATTGACACAGACTGCAAACGTCTCTTAGGAAAGAATTTCATTCAGTGCCTCAACAAGGTGAGCGAGTTCTCCACCTCGTATAAAAAGCTCTCTTGCGATGAGGATAAATCCAAGGCGTTGTTTAATCTACTCATCAGTCTTAGACTAGATGATTAGAAACATAAAATGCATCTTTATTAATGTTAATTCCTTAGTTTCCACCAAAAAAAGGCACTTCTTCAATAGATTTCTTAAAGACCACAATCCCGACATTGTACTATTGGCAGAAACCAAACTGAATAGTAGGCACAAAGTGAGTTTCAAGGGATATCATCTAGTAAGGCAGGATAGGACCTCTGGTAGCGGTGGGGGTACAGCCATATGTCTGCGCGAAAAGTTTAGTTTTAAAAAGTTAGTAATATCAACTATTAGCTTGGAAAATACAGCAATAGAAATAGGGCTTAAAGATGGGACTAAAATGACCTTCGTATCAATGTATACAAGACCGCGAGATCTTTTAGCAGAACAAGACCTCAATAAATTGCTTAGCTCCATTACTACAGATCAATTTATCCTTGGGGGAGACCTTAATGCTAAGCATCCTGACTGGGGAAACCAAAACACTAACACTAGTGGGATGGTCCTCAAAAATTGGACGGACAAAATTCCCAACATACAAATAGTTCCCACAAAGTTTCCCACAAAAATTTCCCCTTGTAATTCCTTCATAGATTTGTTCCTCACCTCCCCTTTCGTTAGTATTCAATACCATGATAACTTCTCAAACCGACTTAGAACCTTAGA
Organism: Tricholauxania praeusta; assembly: GCA_949775025.1. NCBI lineage: Eukaryota > Metazoa > Arthropoda > Insecta > Diptera > Lauxaniidae > Tricholauxania > Tricholauxania praeusta. The sequence goes on along the minus strand of OX459030.1, from coordinate 87,534,068 downwards.
CTACGAATCCGACCATTTTGGTGTTGAGTTAGTCCTAGCTATTAGTGACATAGAAAAAACTGCGCCCATTGAGTTTCTCAATTATAGCAAAATGAATGTTACAGATTTCAACATTTCACTTCAAAGAAATCTTCCCATATATGCTCTTCCCGTAGATAGAAATGTAAGCACGTTAGAGATAGACAATTGTGTACGAGGGCTAAATGAATGTTTCGAACTAGCAATAGCGGGTTCTGTTCCAAAGGTAAAAGTAAAGAATAAAGGACTGATTGATTTGCCCCAGAATGTATTAGACTTTATTAAAGAAAAGAGTAGGTTACGCAGGATAGTATACCGATGTGTAGATCCTCAACGGAAAAACACACTTAAGGCAATAATTAAAAATATAGACAAAATTGTTAGCGACCTCATTAAAATTCATGAGGAAAAGCACTGGGCAAATATCTGTAGGAACGTTAAAATGAACCACAAGACATACAAAAAAATCAAGGGTATGTGCGGACTTAGTAAGAAAAGGGATCTGCCTGATTTAACGGACGCTCAAGGCAACGTTCAGGTAGAAAATTTTAATAAAATCAATTTGTTAGCAGATAAATTCGAAGAAATCCACAGCATAAATTCTAATCTGGGTTGCCCAAGCTTTTCAAGGCTGGTTAGGAGCGAGATTTCAGATTTAGATTACCCTGAACCTATCATAAGATTTAATAGTGACCTAAAAGCAGATGGGGAGTCTTTAGTGAGTAGGTTAGATAACGAAGCCTTTCGAAACTATTCAAAGTTAATTAAGCCTGTGGAAATAGCTATAACTCTTAAGAGAATAAATAATAAAAGGAGCTCGGGAGAAGATAATATTTCCAATTTTCTTTTGAAGAAAACTGAATATGTTTTCTGGAAATTCCTAGCGACCCTTTTCAACCATACCTTTAGTATAGGTTACTTTCCCTCTTCCTGGAAATGTGCAAAAGTTATTCCAATTCTTAAACAAAATAAAGATCCGAAAGTGCCTAAAAACTATAGACCAATTTCTTTATTGTCCAATGTTAGTAAGCTTTATGAAGGTTTTATTTTTGGCAAAATCAAAGATCATATCGTCGAACACAATATTCTCAAAGATTTTCAGTTTGGTTTCAGACCTTCCCACTCCACTAACCATGCACTAACTCTTCTCTCGGACTTCGTCACAACCAACTTAAATAAGCGGCGTGCAACAATAGCAGTGGCGCTTGACTTTGAAAAAGCTTTTGACACAGCCTGGATAGAGGGAATAGTGTACAAAATGTATAGAAAATTCCATTTCGACAAGCATCTTTGCAAAATAGTGTTAGATTACCTCACAGATAGGTCCTTCTTTGTACACTTTAATAATGAAAACTCCATTTGTAAGTCAATAACTGCAGGAGTACCCCAGGGCTCAATCCTAGGACCAATCCTCTACAATATCCTTTTGGCAGACATCCCTAACCCAGACTCAGATATATTAACCCTAATCTATGCAGATGACATTCTCCTACTCAGTTCAAATGCAAGGGCCTCAACGGCAAATATTAAAATAAATAACCACCTTGAAATTCTGAATAGGTTCTTTATAAAATGGAAACTAAGGTTGAACATAGGTAAATGTGAAAGCACTATTTTCAAAGGCCTTAAAAAACATATATATCCCAATGCTAGGCAATACATCCCTGATATAAAAATAAATGGTGAATGTATTAGATATAGTGAAAAAATTAAGTATTTAGGTGTCGTTTTTGATAGGAAATTCACCTTTAAATCTCATATTGATTACACCCTATCCAAAGCCAAAAAAATATTTTTCTGCTACTCGAACTTGTTTCGCAGAGCAAAACACCTTAAGTATGAGATAAGATTAAATTGCTATAAGCAAATTATTAGGCCCATTATAGGTTATGCGTTCCCCATATGGTTTGATATTTCATCAGCCCAAATGGAAAGGCTCAGGAAATTTGAAAGATACATCCTCAGGGTTTGCTTAGGTATTAGAGCGAAGCGATACTGGGATGGAACCTATAAGAGTACCTCTAATAAAATAGTTTATGACCAAAGCCAAACAAAAAGAATAGATTCCTTTCTGGTAGGATTAGCCATGAAATACTTAGGAAATTTGCCCTTCGTTCATAACGATTTATTAGATAGCTACCTAAATAAGGAAAGCGAAATAGCATACCCCATTATAGAAAGGTATATGTCACCAATATATTTAAGCGTATTAAATAATAACAACAATCTGTACGCAGGTAAAAAACTCTTGTTTTACCATAGAAGGTACAAAACACTTGACGTCAGAAATACAGTGTACAGCACTGGTCAATTTCTATAAAAATAATGATTTACGTATGTGACGACTTAAAGTAAGAGTTCTTTACCTGTTGTTATTTATTTCTAGGTAGTTGTAAGATATTATGTAGTTTTAAGTATAAAATCAACTAATGAAAATTTCCTTTTTTAAATTTTTTGGAAAAACATATAATAATAAAAACAATGTATGTATCTGCTAAGTAATTTTATGTAATAGAATAAAATCTTATTTTTACAAAATGTAAATATTAATTTAGAAACTCTTAGATAAATACGAATGTATGTTAAGAAAAAATACAAAATGTAATGTAATGTATTTAAAATCAAATCAACACTGTATATATTCAAAGAAATTTAATAAATAGCCCATATATAACATTAAATCATAAAGTAAAGTGAAGTGAAGTGAAAGTGAAAGTGAAAAATTTAAAGCATGCCTCCTAAAGCTAGTGGTAAAGCAGCCAAAAAGGCTGGAAAGGCACAAAAGAATATTACTAAAACCGACAAGAAGAGAAGGCGCAAGAGGAAGGAAAGTTATGCTATCTACATTTATAAAGTATTGAAGCAAGTTCATCCTGATACTGGCATTTCTTCAAAGGCAATGAGCATCATGAACAGTTTTGTCAACGATATCTTTGAACGTATTGCTGCTGAAGCCTCTCGCTTAGCACATTACAATAAAAGATCAACAATTACCAGTCGGGAAATACAAACTGCTGTACGTCTTTTATTGCCTGGTGAATTAGCTAAGCATGCTGTTAGTGAAGGCACCAAAGCCGTAACTAAATACACTAGTTCCAAGTAAAATGTTTGAACCTACTCGTAAAATGGAAAACAAAGGCCCTTTTCAGGGCCACAACTTGATTTAAATCAAAAAGATTAAAAATTATTATTTTATTATTCATTATAAAATAAAATTTATTACATTTTGCTGTGTTATTTTACAAATAAATAAAAAAAAATTTTTGCTTGGTGCCAACAACACGCGGTGTTCCCAAGCGGTCCCCCATCTAAGTACTAACCGCGCCCGACGCTGCTTAATTTCGGTGATCGGACGAGAACCGATGTATTCAGCGTGGTATGGTCGTTGGCAAAGTAATACGAATTGAGTGCGTATATTAACGAAAGGTATTTTACGCATACACACAACAGATTGATATTTTGTTATTTGATGAGTAAATTGAACCTTTATGTTGCGTTATGAGCAAATTTCAGTTTGCCAAAGAATGAATTGTATTTTTAGAAAAAAAAAAAAAAAAAAATTGTATTCAATTTCATAGAAATTGTGATTTTTAAAATAAAACACATTTATTCTGCAAGTACGTATTAAATTTTTTTCATATTAATTTTTTTCAAGAAATTCGGCTAAGTTTTGGTCACTCGAAATTTTGAGAATCGCCGAGGAAGGCTTCCCATATAAAAATATATGAAGAATTTTACACTCTAATATTTCATAGATTATTTTATTTTAAGATGAAAAATAAGTTTATTTATTTTATTATGTGGATTTAAATTGTATTTCTTTCATTAATTTTTCATTATTATTGATATTTTTGCCAGAAATTTGTCCTAAAGTTAAAGTCACTCGAAATAATGAGAAGCGCCGAGTACGGCACTCGCTCGCCATTCCATTGGCTTATTTTGTTTGCAGTATATATACGGGTTGTTGTTGTTTTAATTTACCACAAAATTTGTTCTATGAAGAAATCTTCAAACGATTGTAAGGTTTTGCTTGCACCACAATATATGGAGAATTTTTCATATTAAAAATTCCATTAAATTTTCATTTTTGAGTAAAAATATTGCAATAATTACCTTAAAATGTTTGTTTCTTTTAATTATGAAAATTTTGTAAAAAATTTGGTATGCGAAAATTATGGTCACTTGAAAAGATGAGAATTACCTAAAAAATTCATACATATATGTTTCGATTTACTAACTGAAACCTACAAATCTTTGGTTACATACAAAAAATTTCTTCATTTCGCAATACACTTTAGAATAATTTTCACATCTCTTATATGAATTATTTGTAGCCCTGAAAAGGGCTTTGTATAAAATTTTGTTGTCTTATTAACAAAATTCATCATTTTTCTTACAATATTTTGTAACAAATTTACTTTTTCGCCGCTGGTTTTTTAGTTGCTTTTTTGGCTGCTGGTTTTTTTGCAGGAGCTACCGCCGCCTTTGCTTTAGTTACCTTTGCCTTAGATGCTGGAGCGGTTGTTGCTTTCGCTTTAATCGTTTTTGCTTTAACTGTACCAGATTTTTTGCCTTTGTTTTTTCTACCTTCTTTTTCTCGGCTGTCTTTTTTGTTGCAACGGCTTTCTTCGCTACTTTTTTCTCTCCAGGTACTTTTCTGGCTGCAGCGGATTTTTTCTTAGGATCAGCCTTTGCAATTTTCTTCTTTTTTTCAACGGATTTTACCTTCGATTTTGGTTCCTTATTTGCAGCTGCTGATAGCTTAAAAGAACCAGATGCACCTTTACCCTTTGTTTGAATTAATTTTCCACTTGCGACGGCAGATTTTAAATATTTTTTAATAAATGGTGCCAATTTCTGTGCATCGCATTTATAAGTAGCACTAATATACTTTTTTATTGCTAACAATGAAGAGCCGCCGCGTTCTTTTAAGCTCTTAATGGAAGCGTCAACCATTTGTTGAGTTGGTGGATGAGTAGGAGCACTAGCTGGTTTTTTAGAAGCCGCCTTTTTAGCAACTTTTTTCTCAACTGTAGCCACAACTGGAGAAGATGCAGCAGCAACGGCAGTAGTTTCAGACATTTTTAATAAAAATAATTCACTTCACTTCACTTGCGATAAGATATATTCGTATTTAGTATAACACTCACTGTATTATGAAAACATGAAAGCCAATACAAAATTTAGCCTCACTTGAAAATTTGAGAATTGCCGAGAAAAGACTTTTCATATAAAATTTTGTTCCTCTGCTTGTGAATTATTTCGTTAAGGTTAAGATGTCTTTTAAACTAATTTTATAAATAATTGTGATACATATATATAAAAAATAACTATTTATATTGAAAATAAAATAGTTAACTTAGTAAAAATATCATTTGCTAATATTTTCTTTGCTTATATAGATGTAAAAAGCTAATGTATACAAAGAGAATACCTTAATTGGAATTGAATTTTACTAAATAATTGTTAAATTTCTACCCAAAATACATAATTTAATTTAAATTTTATTTATTTGATGTATTATTGAATTTATAAACTATATTAAAATATATAAATTTAATGTTTATAATAACATTAATGTAGCAAAAAAATGTTGTAAAGACATGACTGCCTTAAACAGTCAGCAGAAAATTTGTGATAATAAAATAATTTATCTTGCACTTATTTATTGAAATTTAAAATAAATTCTTTTGTTTATGGAAAAATGTTAAAAATATAACAAAAATATCCTGAATTTTTAATTAAAATTTTATAAATTTTTTACTTAAAAGAAAATAAACACACTTTAATACGTTTGGCATACATATTGCTATCGTATATTCGTGTGAAAAAATAGCGTTGGTAGAATTTGTATACAACATTTTTTCAACTGTGAATTAATGAGTTTTTCCAACTCATGAGTTAACAAATTGAGAAAAATATGAAAATTTCTATTAAAATCCTGCCTAAAAATGCCTTGCTAAATTTCTAATTGATATTTCAACATAAATTTGTACTTGAAAAAAGATTAAAACCAATTTTACATACTACACACAATTTTGTACTTAAAAGCAACAAAATGTGAAAAAGGAATGTTGAGCTTATGGCGCTGAAATCCTATACGTTTTCGTTTTTCAGTAAATGAAATAACAAATGTATACTAAAAAAGGTGTTGGTAAAATCTTAAAAAAATTTTAATTGAACGGCAAAAAAACAAAGTCATTTCCATATTAAAATAAAAATTTCCAAGTCAAAATAAAACCTTTATTATTTCCCCTAAAATAAATGACTTGTAACAGAATACCAAAATAAAACACCATAAAAAAGTATATGTATATTTAAATAAAAGCATTATTTGTAAAATTTGTATCTCCTTAAATTTAGTATTTGTGGTCCTGAGAAGGACCGATTGTTTTGCATTAATTCTTATTATTTAAGCACGTTCGCCACGAATACGACGAGCCAACTGAATATCTTTTGGCATAATTGTGACGCGCTTAGCATGAATGGCACACAAGTTTGTATCTTCAAAAAGTCCAACTAAATAGGCTTCACTTGCTTCTTGTAAGGCCATCACTGCTGAACTCTGAAAACGCAAATCAGTTTTGAAATCTTGTGCAATTTCACGAACTAAACGCTGGAATGGTAATTTGCGGATCAACAATTCAGTACTCTTTTGATAGCGACGAATTTCACGAAGAGCCACTGTACCAGGGCGATAACGATGTGGCTTTTTAACACCACCAGTTGCTGGTGCACTCTTGCGAGCGGCCTTGGTTGCCAATTGTTTGCGTGGTGCCTTACCACCAGTCGATTTGCGAGCAGTCTGCTTAGTACGAGCCATTGTCTCTTTCACTCTTACACTTCAATTTAGTTCACTTCACTTAAACACTTTTTCACAAAACACAACGTATGAAAAATTCACTCTAATAGAACTCTAAGGTACTTTTTTCAAAGATTTCGTTTCAACGTTCACGCGTTTTACTTTGAACCGATATTTTTACATTTTTATTGTCAGCCAATCAAAACACAGAAGAAATCTTTATTGCTTTCTCGTTCTAAAATTGTGCAATTTTAGTATAAATATAAGTTGACTTGAGGTTGAGATGTTAGTTGTTGTGTGACTCTAGTGAAGTGAAAAAGTGAAAAAACAAGTAAAAAAGTGAAAAAATGACTGGTCGTGGAAAAGGCGGTAAAGGTTTAGGCAAAGGTGGTGCGAAGCGTCATCGCAAAGTTCTACGTGATAACATCCAAGGTATCACAAAGCCAGCAATTCGTCGTTTAGCTCGCCGTGGTGGTGTAAAACGTATATCTGGTTTGATATATGAAGAAACTCGTGGTGTTCTAAAAGTATTTTTGGAAAATGTTATTCGTGATGCTGTCACATATACTGAGCATGCAAAGAGAAAAACAGTGACAGCCATGGATGTAGTTTATGCACTTAAGAGGCAAGGACGTACACTTTATGGATTCGGCGGTTAATGCGATGCCAACAATAATTTAATAACAATCGGTCCTTTTCAGGACCACAAATATATTGCACAAAGATTAAATTATTACGATTATTATATATTTTTTTTGAATAAAAATTTTTTCTAAGTAAATTTGAACAAAAATCATTCAAAATGAAAATTTTTAGTTTTTAATAGCTTTGAAGTTAAAACGTATAGGAAAAAATTTTAGGTGAAAAAAATAAAAATTTTCTGAGCAACTTTGAACAAAAAATCATGCAAAATGAAAATTTTCAGTTTTTGATCACTTTGAAGTTAAAACTGATAGAAAAAAATTTTAGGTGAAAAAATTTTTTTCAATGACAACTTCAGTATACTGAATAAATTTTTGGTATGAATTTTTTTTTTCAATCAAATGAAATTGTTATAAATATACAGCAACTTAATTAAATAATATTATTTCTCAATGTTTAACTCTTAATTTGTCGTCCTGAAAAGGACGGTTTGTTCCTGGTTATATTTTTTAAATGAAATGCGCAATAATTTATGCCTTCTTTTCGGTTTTCTTTGGCAAAAGTACAGCTTGAATATTTGGTAAAACACCACCTTGTGCAATTGTTACACCAGACAATAATTTATTTAATTCTTCGTCATTGCGAATAGCCAATTGCAGATGACGTGGAATAATTCTGGTCTTCTTGTTATCACGGGCAGCATTACCAGCCAACTCAAGAACTTCAGCAGCCAAATATTCCATTACTGCTGCAAGATACACTGGAGCGCCAGCACCAACTCGCTCAGCATAATTTCCTTTACGCAGCAATCGATGAATACGACCGACGGGAAATTGTAGACCAGCACGATTTGAACGAGACTTTGCCTTTCCTTTAACTTTACCACCTTTGCCACGGCCAGACATTTTCACTTATTTTTTTTTTTTCTTTCACTTTTTCACTTCACTACAGAACACTTTAAACACAAATGATGATTTCTATACCGGAGACCGTAATATTTATAGTTTTTTTTCAAACGAGTTTCTGCTTGAGGGGATGACATTCGCGTAAGCATTTACGTATGATTGAATTTTTCTCACGTTGAATAATTCGTACAGAAAAAACTACTTATATTCGGACCCTTGTTAACATTAAATCATAAAGTAAAGTGAAGTGAAGTGAAAGTGAAAGTGAAAAATTTAAAGCATGCCTCCTAAAGCTAGTGGTAAAGCAGCCAAAAAGGCTGGAAAGGCACAAAAGAATATTACTAAAACCGACAAGAAGAGAAGGCGCAAGAGGAAGGAAAGTTATGCTATCTACATTTATAAAGTATTGAAGCAAGTTCATCCTGATACTGGCATTTCTTCAAAGGCAATGAGCATCATGAACAGTTTTGTCAACGATATCTTTGAACGTATTGCTGCTGAAGCCTCTCGCTTAGCACATTACAATAAAAGATCAACAATTACCAGTCGGGAAATACAAACTGCTGTACGTCTTTTATTGCCTGGTGAATTAGCTAAGCATGCTGTTAGTGAAGGCACCAAAGCCGTAACTAAATACACTAGTTCCAAGTAAAATGTTTGAACCTACTCGTAAAATGGAAAACAAAGGCCCTTTTCAGGGCCACAACTTGATTTAAATCAAAAAGATTAAAAATTATTATTTTATTATTCATTATAAAATAAAATTTATTACATTTTGCTGTGTTATTTTACAAATAAATAAAAAAAAATTTTTGCTTGGTGCCAACAACACGCGGTGTTCCCAAGCGGTCCCCCATCTAAGTACTAACCGCGCCCGACGCTGCTTAATTTCGGTGATCGGACGAGAACCGATGTATTCAGCGTGGTATGGTCGTTGGCAAAGTAATACGAATTGAGTGCGTATATTAACGAAAGGTATTTTACGCATACACACAACAGATTGATATTTTGTTATTTGATGAGTAAATTGAACCTTTATGTTGCGTTATGAGCAAATTTCAGTTTGCCAAAGAATGAATTGTATTTTTAGAAAAAAAAAAAAAAAAAAATTGTATTCAATTTCATAGAAATTGTGATTTTTAAAATAAAACACATTTATTCTGCAAGTACGTATTAAATTTTTTTCATATTAATTTTTTTCAAGAAATTCGGCTAAGTTTTGGTCACTCGAAATTTTGAGAATCGCCGAGGAAGGCTTCCCATATAAAAATATATGAAGAATTTTACACTCTAATATTTCATAGATTATTTTATTTTAAGATGAAAAATAAGTTTATTTATTTTATTATGTGGATTTAAATTGTATTTCTTTCATTAATTTTTCATTATTATTGATATTTTTGCCAGAAATTTGTCCTAAAGTTAAAGTCACTCGAAATAATGAGAAGCGCCGAGTACGGCACTCGCTCGCCATTCCATTGGCTTATTTTGTTTGCAGTATATATACGGGTTGTTGTTGTTTTAATTTACCACAAAATTTGTTCTATGAAGAAATCTTCAAACGATTGTAAGGTTTTGCTTGCACCACAATATATGGAGAATTTTTCATATTAAAAATTCCATTAAATTTTCATTTTTGAGTAAAAATATTGCAATAATTACCTTAAAATGTTTGTTTCTTTTAATTATGAAAATTTTGTAAAAAATTTGGTATGCGAAAATTATGGTCACTTGAAAAGATGAGAATTACCTAAAAAATTCATACATATATGTTTCGATTTACTAACTGAAACCTACAAATCTTTGGTTACATACAAAAAATTTCTTCATTTCGCAAGACACTTTAGAATAATTTTCACATCTCTTATATGAATTATTTGTAGCCCTGAAAAGGGCTTTGTATAAAATTTTGTTGTCTTATTAACAAAATTCATCATTTTTCTTACAATATTTTGTAACAAATTTACTTTTTCGCCGCTGGTTTTTTAGTTGCTTTTTTGGCTGCTGGTTTTTTTGCAGGAGCTACCGCCGCCTTTGCTTTAGTTACCTTTGCCTTAGATGCTGGAGCGGTTGTTGCTTTCGCTTTAATCGTTTTTGCTTTAACTGTACCAGATTTTTTGATACTTTTTGCCTTTGTTTTTTCTACCTTCTTTTTCTCGGCTGTCTTTTTTGTTGCAACGGCTTTCTTCGCTACTTTTTTCTCTCCAGGTACTTTTCTGGCTGCAGCGGATTTTTTCTTAGGATCAGCCTTTGCAATTTTCTTCTTTTTTTCAACGGATTTTACCTTCGATTTTGGTTCCTTATTTGCAGCTGCTGATAGCTTAAAAGAACCAGATGCACCTTTACCCTTTGTTTGAATTAATTTTCCACTTGCGACGGCAGATTTTAAATATTTTTTAATAAATGGTGCCAATTTCTGTGCATCGCATTTATAAGTAGCACTAATATACTTTTTTATTGCTAACAATGAAGAGCCGCCGCGTTCTTTTAAGCTCTTAATGGAAGCGTCAACCATTTGTTGAGTTGGTGGATGAGTAGGAGCACTAGCTGGTTTTTTAGAAGCCGCCTTTTTAGCAACTTTTTTCTCAACTGTAGCCACAACTGGAGAAGATGCAGCAGCAACGGCAGTAGTTTCAGACATTTTTAATAAAAATAATTCACTTCACTTCACTTGCGATAAGATATATTCGTATTTAGTATAACACTCACTGTATTATGAAAACATGAAAGCCAATACAAAATTTAGCCTCACTTGAAAATTTGAGAATTGCCGAGAAAAGACTTTTCATATAAAATTTTGTTCCTCTGCTTGTGAATTATTTCGTTAAGGTTAAGATGTCTTTTAAACTAATTTTATAAATAATTGTGATACATATATATAAAAAATAACTATTTATATTGAAAATAAAATAGTTAACTTAGTAAAAATATCATTTGCTAATATTTTCTTTGCTTATATAGATGTAAAAAGCTAATGTATACAAAGAGAATACCTTAATTGGAATTGAATTTTACTAAATAATTGTTAAATTTCTACCCAAAATACATAATTTAATTTAAATTTTATTTATTTGATGTATTATTGAATTTATAAACTATATTAAAATATATAAATTTAATGTTTATAATAACATTAATGTAGCAAAAAAATGTTGTAAAGACATGACTGCCTTAAACAGTCAGCAGAAAATTTGTGATAATAAAATAATTTATCTTGCACTTATTTATTGAAATTTAAAATAAATTCTTTTGTTTATGGAAAAATGTTAAAAATATAACAAAAATATCCTGAATTTTTAATTAAAATTTTATAAATTTTTTACTTAAAAGAAAATAAACACACTTTAATACGTTTGGCATACATATTGCTATCGTATATTCGTGTGAAAAAATAGCGTTGGTAGAATTTGTATACAACATTTTTTCAACTGTGAATTAATGAGTTTTTCCAACTCATGAGTTAACAAATTGAGAAAAATATGAAAATTTCTATTAAAATCCTGCCTAAAAATGCCTTGCTAAATTTCTAATTGATATTTCAACATAAATTTGTACTTGAAAAAAGATTAAAACCAATTTTACATACTACACACAATTTTGTACTTAAAAGCAACAAAATGTGAAAAAGGAATGTTGAGCTTATGGCGCTGAAATCCTATACGTTTTCGTTTTTCAGTAAATGAAATAACAAATGTATACTAAAAAAGGTGTTGGTAAAATCTTAAAAAAATTTTAATTGAACGGCAAAAAAACAAAGTCATTTCCATATTAAAATAAAAATTTCCAAGTCAAAATAAAACCTTTATTATTTCCCCTAAAATAAATGACTTGTAACAGAATACCAAAATAAAACACCATAAAAAAGTATATGTATATTTAAATAAAAGCATTATTTGTAAAATTTGTATCTCCTTAAATTTAGTATTTGTGGTCCTGAGAAGGACCGATTGTTTTGCATTAATTCTTATTATTTAAGCACGTTCGCCACGAATACGACGAGCCAACTGAATATCTTTTGGCATAATTGTGACGCGCTTAGCATGAATGGCACACAAGTTTGTATCTTCAAAAAGTCCAACTAAATAGGCTTCACTTGCTTCTTGTAAGGCCATCACTGCTGAACTCTGAAAACGCAAATCAGTTTTGAAATCTTGTGCAATTTCACGAACTAAACGCTGGAATGGTAATTTGCGGATCAACAATTCAGTACTCTTTTGATAGCGACGAATTTCACGAAGAGCCACTGTACCAGGGCGATAACGATGTGGCTTTTTAACACCACCAGTTGCTGGTGCACTCTTGCGAGCGGCCTTGGTTGCCAATTGTTTGCGTGGTGCCTTACCACCAGTCGATTTGCGAGCAGTCTGCTTAGTACGAGCCATTGTCTCTTTCACTCTTACACTTCAATTTAGTTCACTTCACTTAAACACTTTTTCACAAAACACAACGTATGAAAAATTCACTCTAATAGAACTCTAAGGTACTTTTTTCAAAGATTTCGTTTCAACGTTCACGCGTTTTACTTTGAACCGATATTTTTACATTTTTATTGTCAGCCAATCAAAACACAGAAGAAATCTTTATTGCTTTCTCGTTCTAAAATTGTGCAATTTTAGTATAAATATAAGTTGACTTGAGGTTGAGATGTTAGTTGTTGTGTGACTCTAGTGAAGTGAAAAAGTGAAAAAACAAGTAAAAAAGTGAAAAAATGACTGGTCGTGGAAAAGGCGGTAAAGGTTTAGGCAAAGGTGGTGCGAAGCGTCATCGCAAAGTTCTACGTGATAACATCCAAGGTATCACAAAGCCAGCAATTCGTCGTTTAGCTCGCCGTGGTGGTGTAAAACGTATATCTGGTTTGATATATGAAGAAACTCGTGGTGTTCTAAAAGTATTTTTGGAAAATGTTATTCGTGATGCTGTCACATATACTGAGCATGCAAAGAGAAAAACAGTGACAGCCATGGATGTAGTTTATGCACTTAAGAGGCAAGGACGTACACTTTATGGATTCGGCGGTTAATGCGATGCCAACAATAATTTAATAACAATCGGTCCTTTTCAGGACCACAAATATATTGCACAAAGATTAAATTATTACGATTATTATATATTTTTTTTGAATAAAAATTTTTTCTAAGTAAATTTGAACAAAAATCATTCAAAATGAAAATTTTTAGTTTTTAATAGCTTTGAAGTTAAAACGTATAGGAAAAAATTTTAGGTGAAAAAAATAAAAATTTTCTGAGCAACTTTGAACAAAAAATCATGCAAAATGAAAATTTTCAGTTTTTGATCACTTTGAAGTTAAAACTGATAGAAAAAAATTTTAGGTGAAAAAATTTTTTTCAATGACAACTTCAGTATACTGAATAAATTTTTGGTATGAATTTTTTTTTTCAATCAAATGAAATTGTTATAAATATACAGCAACTTAATTAAATAATATTATTTCTCAATGTTTAACTCTTAATTTGTCGTCCTGAAAAGGACGGTTTGTTCCTGGTTATATTTTTTAAATGAAATGCGCAATAATTTATGCCTTCTTTTCGGTTTTCTTTGGCAAAAGTACAGCTTGAATATTTGGTAAAACACCACCTTGTGCAATTGTTACACCAGACAATAATTTATTTAATTCTTCGTCATTGCGAATAGCCAATTGCAGATGACGTGGAATAATTCTGGTCTTCTTGTTATCACGGGCAGCATTACCAGCCAACTCAAGAACTTCAGCAGCCAAATATTCCATTACTGCTGCAAGATACACTGGAGCGCCAGCACCAACTCGCTCAGCATAATTTCCTTTACGCAGCAATCGATGAATACGACCGACGGGAAATTGTAGACCAGCACGATTTGAACGAGACTTTGCCTTTCCTTTAACTTTACCACCTTTGCCACGGCCAGACATTTTCACTTATTTTTTTTTTTTCTTTCACTTTTTCACTTCACTACAGAACACTTTAAACACAAATGATGATTTCTATACCGGAGACCGTAATATTTATAGTTTTTTTTCAAACGAGTTTCTGCTTGAGGGGATGACATTCGCGTAAGCATTTACGTATGATTGAATTTTTCTCACGTTGAATAATTCGTACAGAAAAAACTACTTATATTCGGACCCTTGTTAACATTAAATCATAAAGTAAAGTGAAGTGAAGTGAAAGTGAAAGTGAAAAATTTAAAGCATGCCTCCTAAAGCTAGTGGTAAAGCAGCCAAAAAGGCTGGAAAGGCACAAAAGAATATTACTAAAACCGACAAGAAGAGAAGGCGCAAGAGGAAGGAAAGTTATGCTATCTACATTTATAAAGTATTGAAGCAAGTTCATCCTGATACTGGCATTTCTTCAAAGGCAATGAGCATCATGAACAGTTTTGTCAACGATATCTTTGAACGTATTGCTGCTGAAGCCTCTCGCTTAGCACATTACAATAAAAGATCAACAATTACCAGTCGGGAAATACAAACTGCTGTACGTCTTTTATTGCCTGGTGAATTAGCTAAGCATGCTGTTAGTGAAGGCACCAAAGCCGTAACTAAATACACTAGTTCCAAGTAAAATGTTTGAACCTACTCGTAAAATGGAAAACAAAGGCCCTTTTCAGGGCCACAACTTGATTTAAATCAAAAAGATTAAAAATTATTATTTTATTATTCATTATAAAATAAAATTTATTACATTTTGCTGTGTTATTTTACAAATAAATAAAAAAAAATTTTTGCTTGGTGCCAACAACACGCGGTGTTCCCAAGCGGTCCCCCATCTAAGTACTAACCGCGCCCGACGCTGCTTAATTTCGGTGATCGGACGAGAACCGATGTATTCAGCGTGGTATGGTCGTTGGCAAAGTAATACGAATTGAGTGCGTATATTAACGAAAGGTATTTTACGCATACACACAACAGATTGATATTTTGTTATTTGATGAGTAAATTGAACCTTTATGTTGCGTTATGAGCAAATTTCAGTTTGCCAAAGAATGAATTGTATTTTTAGAAAAAAAAAAAAAAAAAAAAATTGTATTCAATTTCATAGAAATTGTGATTTTTAAAATAAAACACATTTATTCTGCAAGTACGTATTAAATTTTTTTCATATTAATTTTTTTCAAGAAATTCGGCTAAGTTTTGGTCACTCGAAATTTTGAGAATCGCCGAGGAAGGCTTCCCATATAAAAATATATGAAGAATTTTACACTCTAATATTTCATAGATTATTTTATTTTAAGATGAAAAATAAGTTTATTTATTTTATTATGTGGATTTAAATTGTATTTCTTTCATTAATTTTTCATTATTATTGATATTTTTGCCAGAAATTTGTCCTAAAGTTAAAGTCACTCGAAATAATGAGAAGCGCCGAGTACGGCACTCGCTCGCCATTCCATTGGCTTATTTTGTTTGCAGTATATATACGGGTTGTTGTTGTTTTAATTTACCACAAAATTTGTTCTATGAAGAAATCTTCAAACGATTGTAAGGTTTTGCTTGCACCACAATATATGGAGAATTTTTCATATTAAAAATTCCATTAAATTTTCATTTTTGAGTAAAAATATTGCAATAATTACCTTAAAATGTTTGTTTCTTTTAATTATGAAAATTTTGTAAAAAATTTGGTATGCGAAAATTATGGTCACTTGAAAAGATGAGAATTACCTAAAAAATTCATACATATATGTTTCGATTTACTAACTGAAACCTACAAATCTTTGGTTACATACAAAAAATTTCTTCATTTCGCAAGACACTTTAGAATAATTTTCACATCTCTTATATGAATTATTTGTAGCCCTGAAAAGGGCTTTGTATAAAATTTTGTTGTCTTATTAACAAAATTCATCATTTTTCTTACAATATTTTGTAACAAATTTACTTTTTCGCCGCTGGTTTTTTAGTTGCTTTTTTGGCTGCTGGTTTTTTTGCAGGAGCTACCGCCGCCTTTGCTTTAGTTACCTTTGCCTTAGATGCTGGAGCGGTTGTTGCTTTCGCTTTAATCGTTTTTGCTTTAACTGTACCAGATTTTTATACTTTTTGCCTTTGTTTTTTCTACCTTCTTTTTCTCGGCTGTCTTTTTTGTTGCAACGGCTTTCTTCGCTACTTTTTTCTCTCCAGGTACTTTTCTGGCTGCAGCGGATTTTTTCTTAGGATCAGCCTTTGCAATTTTCTTCTTTTTTTCAACGGATTTTACCTTCGATTTTGGTTCCTTATTTGCAGCTGCTGATAGCTTAAAAGAACCAGATGCACCTTTACCCTTTGTTTGAATTAATTTTCCACTTGCGACGGCAGATTTTAAATATTTTTTAATAAATGGTGCCAATTTCTGTGCATCGCATTTATAAGTAGCACTAATATACTTTTTTATTGCTAACAATGAAGAGCCGCCGCGTTCTTTTAAGCTCTTAATGGAAGCGTCAACCATTTGTTGAGTTGGTGGATGAGTAGGAGCACTAGCTGGTTTTTTAGAAGCCGCCTTTTTAGCAACTTTTTTCTCAACTGTAGCCACAACTGGAGAAGATGCAGCAGCAACGGCAGTAGTTTCAGACATTTTTAATAAAAATAATTCACTTCACTTCACTTGCGATAAGATATATTCGTATTTAGTATAACACTCACTGTATTATGAAAACATGAAAGCCAATACAAAATTTAGCCTCACTTGAAAATTTGAGAATTGCCGAGAAAAGACTTTTCATATAAAATTTTGTTCCTCTGCTTGTGAATTATTTCGTTAAGGTTAAGATGTCTTTTAAACTAATTTTATAAATAATTGTGATACATATATATAAAAAATAACTATTTATATTGAAAATAAAATAGTTAACTTAGTAAAAATATCATTTGCTAATATTTTCTTTGCTTATATAGATGTAAAAAGCTAATGTATACAAAGAGAATACCTTAATTGGAATTGAATTTTACTAAATAATTGTTAAATTTCTACCCAAAATACATAATTTAATTTAAATTTTATTTATTTGATGTATTATTGAATTTATAAACTATATTAAAATATATAAATTTAATGTTTATAATAACATTAATGTAGCAAAAAAATGTTGTAAAGACATGACTGCCTTAAACAGTCAGCAGAAAATTTGTGATAATAAAATAATTTATCTTGCACTTATTTATTGAAATTTAAAATAAATTCTTTTGTTTATGGAAAAATGTTAAAAATATAACAAAAATATCCTGAATTTTTAATTAAAATTTTATAAATTTTTTACTTAAAAGAAAATAAACACACTTTAATACGTTTGGCATACATATTGCTATCGTATATTCGTGTGAAAAAATAGCGTTGGTAGAATTTGTATACAACATTTTTTCAACTGTGAATTAATGAGTTTTTCCAACTCATGAGTTAACAAATTGAGAAAAATATGAAAATTTCTATTAAAATCCTGCCTAAAAATGCCTTGCTAAATTTCTAATTGATATTTCAACATAAATTTGTACTTGAAAAAAGATTAAAACCAATTTTACATACTACACACAATTTTGTACTTAAAAGCAACAAAATGTGAAAAAGGAATGTTGAGCTTATGGCGCTGAAATCCTATACGTTTTCGTTTTTCAGTAAATGAAATAACAAATGTATACTAAAAAAGGTGTTGGTAAAATCTTAAAAAAATTTTAATTGAACGGCAAAAAAACAAAGTCATTTCCATATTAAAATAAAAATTTCCAAGTCAAAATAAAACCTTTATTATTTCCCCTAAAATAAATGACTTGTAACAGAATACCAAAATAAAACACCATAAAAAAGTATATGTATATTTAAATAAAAGCATTATTTGTAAAATTTGTATCTCCTTAAATTTAGTATTTGTGGTCCTGAGAAGGACCGATTGTTTTGCATTAATTCTTATTATTTAAGCACGTTCGCCACGAATACGACGAGCCAACTGAATATCTTTTGGCATAATTGTGACGCGCTTAGCATGAATGGCACACAAGTTTGTATCTTCAAAAAGTCCAACTAAATAGGCTTCACTTGCTTCTTGTAAGGCCATCACTGCTGAACTCTGAAAACGCAAATCAGTTTTGAAATCTTGTGCAATTTCACGAACTAAACGCTGGAATGGTAATTTGCGGATCAACAATTCAGTACTCTTTTGATAGCGACGAATTTCACGAAGAGCCACTGTACCAGGGCGATAACGATGTGGCTTTTTAACACCACCAGTTGCTGGTGCACTCTTGCGAGCGGCCTTGGTTGCCAATTGTTTGCGTGGTGCCTTACCACCAGTCGATTTGCGAGCAGTCTGCTTAGTACGAGCCATTGTCTCTTTCACTCTTACACTTCAATTTAGTTCACTTCACTTAAACACTTTTTCACAAAACACAACGTATGAAAAATTCACTCTAATAGAACTCTAAGGTACTTTTTTCAAAGATTTCGTTTCAACGTTCACGCGTTTTACTTTGAACCGATATTTTTACATTTTTATTGTCAGCCAATCAAAACACAGAAGAAATCTTTATTGCTTTCTCGTTCTAAAATTGTGCAATTTTAGTATAAATATAAGTTGACTTGAGGTTGAGATGTTAGTTGTTGTGTGACTCTAGTGAAGTGAAAAAGTGAAAAAACAAGTAAAAAAGTGAAAAAATGACTGGTCGTGGAAAAGGCGGTAAAGGTTTAGGCAAAGGTGGTGCGAAGCGTCATCGCAAAGTTCTACGTGATAACATCCAAGGTATCACAAAGCCAGCAATTCGTCGTTTAGCTCGCCGTGGTGGTGTAAAACGTATATCTGGTTTGATATATGAAGAAACTCGTGGTGTTCTAAAAGTATTTTTGGAAAATGTTATTCGTGATGCTGTCACATATACTGAGCATGCAAAGAGAAAAACAGTGACAGCCATGGATGTAGTTTATGCACTTAAGAGGCAAGGACGTACACTTTATGGATTCGGCGGTTAATGCGATGCCAACAATAATTTAATAACAATCGGTCCTTTTCAGGACCACAAATATATTGCACAAAGATTAAATTATTACGATTATTATATATTTTTTTTGAATAAAAATTTTTTCTAAGTAAATTTGAACAAAAATCATTCAAAATGAAAATTTTTAGTTTTTAATAGCTTTGAAGTTAAAACGTATAGGAAAAAATTTTAGGTGAAAAAAATAAAAATTTTCTGAGCAACTTTGAACAAAAAATCATGCAAAATGAAAATTTTCAGTTTTTGATCACTTTGAAGTTAAAACTGATAGAAAAAAATTTTAGGTGAAAAAATTTTTTTCAATGACAACTTCAGTATACTGAATAAATTTTTGGTATGAATTTTTTTTTTCAATCAAATGAAATTGTTATAAATATACAGCAACTTAATTAAATAATATTATTTCTCAATGTTTAACTCTTAATTTGTCGTCCTGAAAAGGACGGTTTGTTCCTGGTTATATTTTTTAAATGAAATGCGCAATAATTTATGCCTTCTTTTCGGTTTTCTTTGGCAAAAGTACAGCTTGAATATTTGGTAAAACACCACCTTGTGCAATTGTTACACCAGACAATAATTTATTTAATTCTTCGTCATTGCGAATAGCCAATTGCAGATGACGTGGAATAATTCTGGTCTTCTTGTTATCACGGGCAGCATTACCAGCCAACTCAAGAACTTCAGCAGCCAAATATTCCATTACTGCTGCAAGATACACTGGAGCGCCAGCACCAACTCGCTCAGCATAATTTCCTTTACGCAGCAATCGATGAATACGACCGACGGGAAATTGTAGACCAGCACGATTTGAACGAGACTTTGCCTTTCCTTTAACTTTACCACCTTTGCCACGGCCAGACATTTTCACTTATTTTTTTTTTTTCTTTCACTTTTTCACTTCACTACAGAACACTTTAAACACAAATGATGATTTCTATACCGGAGACCGTAATATTTATAGTTTTTTTTCAAACGAGTTTCTGCTTGAGGGGATGACATTCGCGTAAGCATTTACGTATGATTGAATTTTTCTCACGTTGAATAATTCGTACAGAAAAAACTACTTATATTCGGACCCTTGTTAACATTAAATCATAAAGTAAAGTGAAGTGAAGTGAAAGTGAAAGTGAAAAATTTAAAGCATGCCTCCTAAAGCTAGTGGTAAAGCAGCCAAAAAGGCTGGAAAGGCACAAAAGAATATTACTAAAACCGACAAGAAGAGAAGGCGCAAGAGGAAGGAAAGTTATGCTATCTACATTTATAAAGTATTGAAGCAAGTTCATCCTGATACTGGCATTTCTTCAAAGGCAATGAGCATCATGAACAGTTTTGTCAACGATATCTTTGAACGTATTGCTGCTGAAGCCTCTCGCTTAGCACATTACAATAAAAGATCAACAATTACCAGTCGGGAAATACAAACTGCTGTACGTCTTTTATTGCCTGGTGAATTAGCTAAGCATGCTGTTAGTGAAGGCACCAAAGCCGTAACTAAATACACTAGTTCCAAGTAAAATGTTTGAACCTACTCGTAAAATGGAAAACAAAGGCCCTTTTCAGGGCCACAACTTGATTTAAATCAAAAAGATTAAAAATTATTATTTTATTATTCATTATAAAATAAAATTTATTACATTTTGCTGTGTTATTTTACAAATAAATAAAAAAAAATTTTTGCTTGGTGCCAACAACACGCGGTGTTCCCAAGCGGTCCCCCATCTAAGTACTAACCGCGCCCGACGCTGCTTAATTTCGGTGATCGGACGAGAACCGATGTATTCAGCGTGGTATGGTCGTTGGCAAAGTAATACGAATTGAGTGCGTATATTAACGAAAGGTATTTTACGCATACACACAACAGATTGATATTTTGTTATTTGATGAGTAAATTGAACCTTTATGTTGCGTTATGAGCAAATTTCAGTTTGCCAAAGAATGAATTGTATTTTTAGAAAAAAAAAAAAAAAAAAATTGTATTCAATTTCATAGAAATTGTGATTTTTAAAATAAAACACATTTATTCTGCAAGTACGTATTAAATTTTTTTCATATTAATTTTTTTCAAGAAATTCGGCTAAGTTTTGGTCACTCGAAATTTTGAGAATCGCCGAGGAAGGCTTCCCATATAAAAATATATGAAGAATTTTACACTCTAATATTTCATAGATTATTTTATTTTAAGATGAAAAATAAGTTTATTTATTTTATTATGTGGATTTAAATTGTATTTCTTTCATTAATTTTTCATTATTATTGATATTTTTGCCAGAAATTTGTCCTAAAGTTAAAGTCACTCGAAATAATGAGAAGCGCCGAGTACGGCACTCGCTCGCCATTCCATTGGCTTATTTTGTTTGCAGTATATATACGGGTTGTTGTTGTTTTAATTTACCACAAAATTTGTTCTATGAAGAAATCTTCAAACGATTGTAAGGTTTTGCTTGCACCACAATATATGGAGAATTTTTCATATTAAAAATTCCATTAAATTTTCATTTTTGAGTAAAAATATTGCAATAATTACCTTAAAATGTTTGTTTCTTTTAATTATGAAAATTTTGTAAAAAATTTGGTATGCGAAAATTATGGTCACTTGAAAAGATGAGAATTACCTAAAAAATTCATACATATATGTTTCGATTTACTAACTGAAACCTACAAATCTTTGGTTACATACAAAAAATTTCTTCATTTCGCAAGACACTTTAGAATAATTTTCACATCTCTTATATGAATTATTTGTAGCCCTGAAAAGGGCTTTGTATAAAATTTTGTTGTCTTATTAACAAAATTCATCATTTTTCTTACAATATTTTGTAACAAATTTACTTTTTCGCCGCTGGTTTTTTAGTTGCTTTTTTGGCTGCTGGTTTTTTTGCAGGAGCTACCGCCGCCTTTGCTTTAGTTACCTTTGCCTTAGATGCTGGAGCGGTTGTTGCTTTCGCTTTAATCGTTTTTGCTTTAACTGTACCAGATTTTTTGCCTTTGTTTTTTCTACCTTCTTTTTCTCGGCTGTCTTTTTTGTTGCAACGGCTTTCTTCGCTACTTTTTTCTCTCCAGGTACTTTTCTGGCTGCAGCGGATTTTTTCTTAGGATCAGCCTTTGCAATTTTCTTCTTTTTTTCAACGGATTTTACCTTCGATTTTGGTTCCTTATTTGCAGCTGCTGATAGCTTAAAAGAACCAGATGCACCTTTACCCTTTGTTTGAATTAATTTTCCACTTGCGACGGCAGATTTTAAATATTTTTTAATAAATGGTGCCAATTTCTGTGCATCGCATTTATAAGTAGCACTAATATACTTTTTTATTGCTAACAATGAAGAGCCGCCGCGTTCTTTTAAGCTCTTAATGGAAGCGTCAACCATTTGTTGAGTTGGTGGATGAGTAGGAGCACTAGCTGGTTTTTTAGAAGCCGCCTTTTTAGCAACTTTTTTCTCAACTGTAGCCACAACTGGAGAAGATGCAGCAGCAACGGCAGTAGTTTCAGACATTTTTAATAAAAATAATTCACTTCACTTCACTTGCGATAAGATATATTCGTATTTAGTATAACACTCACTGTATTATGAAAACATGAAAGCCAATACAAAATTTAGCCTCACTTGAAAATTTGAGAATTGCCGAGAAAAGACTTTTCATATAAAATTTTGTTCCTCTGCTTGTGAATTATTTCGTTAAGGTTAAGATGTCTTTTAAACTAATTTTATAAATAATTGTGATACATATATATAAAAAATAACTATTTATATTGAAAATAAAATAGTTAACTTAGTAAAAATATCATTTGCTAATATTTTCTTTGCTTATATAGATGTAAAAAGCTAATGTATACAAAGAGAATACCTTAATTGGAATTGAATTTTACTAAATAATTGTTAAATTTCTACCCAAAATACATAATTTAATTTAAATTTTATTTATTTGATGTATTATTGAATTTATAAACTATATTAAAATATATAAATTTAATGTTTATAATAACATTAATGTAGCAAAAAAATGTTGTAAAGACATGACTGCCTTAAACAGTCAGCAGAAAATTTGTGATAATAAAATAATTTATCTTGCACTTATTTATTGAAATTTAAAATAAATTCTTTTGTTTATGGAAAAATGTTAAAAATATAACAAAAATATCCTGAATTTTTAATTAAAATTTTATAAATTTTTTACTTAAAAGAAAATAAACACACTTTAATACGTTTGGCATACATATTGCTATCGTATATTCGTGTGAAAAAATAGCGTTGGTAGAATTTGTATACAACATTTTTTCAACTGTGAATTAATGAGTTTTTCCAACTCATGAGTTAACAAATTGAGAAAAATATGAAAATTTCTATTAAAATCCTGCCTAAAAATGCCTTGCTAAATTTCTAATTGATATTTCAACATAAATTTGTACTTGAAAAAAGATTAAAACCAATTTTACATACTACACACAATTTTGTACTTAAAAGCAACAAAATGTGAAAAAGGAATGTTGAGCTTATGGCGCTGAAATCCTATACGTTTTCGTTTTTCAGTAAATGAAATAACAAATGTATACTAAAAAAGGTGTTGGTAAAATCTTAAAAAAATTTTAATTGAACGGCAAAAAAACAAAGTCATTTCCATATTAAAATAAAAATTTCCAAGTCAAAATAAAACCTTTATTATTTCCCCTAAAATAAATGACTTGTAACAGAATACCAAAATAAAACACCATAAAAAAGTATATGTATATTTAAATAAAAGCATTATTTGTAAAATTTGTATCTCCTTAAATTTAGTATTTGTGGTCCTGAGAAGGACCGATTGTTTTGCATTAATTCTTATTATTTAAGCACGTTCGCCACGAATACGACGAGCCAACTGAATATCTTTTGGCATAATTGTGACGCGCTTAGCATGAATGGCACACAAGTTTGTATCTTCAAAAAGTCCAACTAAATAGGCTTCACTTGCTTCTTGTAAGGCCATCACTGCTGAACTCTGAAAACGCAAATCAGTTTTGAAATCTTGTGCAATTTCACGAACTAAACGCTGGAATGGTAATTTGCGGATCAACAATTCAGTACTCTTTTGATAGCGACGAATTTCACGAAGAGCCACTGTACCAGGGCGATAACGATGTGGCTTTTTAACACCACCAGTTGCTGGTGCACTCTTGCGAGCGGCCTTGGTTGCCAATTGTTTGCGTGGTGCCTTACCACCAGTCGATTTGCGAGCAGTCTGCTTAGTACGAGCCATTGTCTCTTTCACTCTTACACTTCAATTTAGTTCACTTCACTTAAACACTTTTTCACAAAACACAACGTATGAAAAATTCACTCTAATAGAACTCTAAGGTACTTTTTTCAAAGATTTCGTTTCAACGTTCACGCGTTTTACTTTGAACCGATATTTTTACATTTTTATTGTCAGCCAATCAAAACACAGAAGAAATCTTTATTGCTTTCTCGTTCTAAAATTGTGCAATTTTAGTATAAATATAAGTTGACTTGAGGTTGAGATGTTAGTTGTTGTGTGACTCTAGTGAAGTGAAAAAGTGAAAAAACAAGTAAAAAAGTGAAAAAATGACTGGTCGTGGAAAAGGCGGTAAAGGTTTAGGCAAAGGTGGTGCGAAGCGTCATCGCAAAGTTCTACGTGATAACATCCAAGGTATCACAAAGCCAGCAATTCGTCGTTTAGCTCGCCGTGGTGGTGTAAAACGTATATCTGGTTTGATATATGAAGAAACTCGTGGTGTTCTAAAAGTATTTTTGGAAAATGTTATTCGTGATGCTGTCACATATACTGAGCATGCAAAGAGAAAAACAGTGACAGCCATGGATGTAGTTTATGCACTTAAGAGGCAAGGACGTACACTTTATGGATTCGGCGGTTAATGCGATGCCAACAATAATTTAATAACAATCGGTCCTTTTCAGGACCACAAATATATTGCACAAAGATTAAATTATTACGATTATTATATATTTTTTTTGAATAAAAATTTTTTCTAAGTAAATTTGAACAAAAATCATTCAAAATGAAAATTTTTAGTTTTTAATAGCTTTGAAGTTAAAACGTATAGGAAAAAATTTTAGGTGAAAAAAATAAAAATTTTCTGAGCAACTTTGAACAAAAAATCATGCAAAATGAAAATTTTCAGTTTTTGATCACTTTGAAGTTAAAACTGATAGAAAAAAATTTTAGGTGAAAAAATTTTTTTCAATGACAACTTCAGTATACTGAATAAATTTTTGGTATGAATTTTTTTTTTCAATCAAATGAAATTGTTATAAATATACAGCAACTTAATTAAATAATATTATTTCTCAATGTTTAACTCTTAATTTGTCGTCCTGAAAAGGACGGTTTGTTCCTGGTTATATTTTTTAAATGAAATGCGCAATAATTTATGCCTTCTTTTCGGTTTTCTTTGGCAAAAGTACAGCTTGAATATTTGGTAAAACACCACCTTGTGCAATTGTTACACCAGACAATAATTTATTTAATTCTTCGTCATTGCGAATAGCCAATTGCAGATGACGTGGAATAATTCTGGTCTTCTTGTTATCACGGGCAGCATTACCAGCCAACTCAAGAACTTCAGCAGCCAAATATTCCATTACTGCTGCAAGATACACTGGAGCGCCAGCACCAACTCGCTCAGCATAATTTCCTTTACGCAGCAATCGATGAATACGACCGACGGGAAATTGTAGACCAGCACGATTTGAACGAGACTTTGCCTTTCCTTTAACTTTACCACCTTTGCCACGGCCAGACATTTTCACTTATTTTTTTTTTTTCTTTCACTTTTTCACTTCACTACAGAACACTTTAAACACAAATGATGATTTCTATACCGGAGACCGTAATATTTATAGTTTTTTTTCAAACGAGTTTCTGCTTGAGGGGATGACATTCGCGTAAGCATTTACGTATGATTGAATTTTTCTCACGTTGAATAATTCGTACAGAAAAAACTACTTATATTCGGACCCTTGTTAACATTAAATCATAAAGTAAAGTGAAGTGAAGTGAAAGTGAAAGTGAAAAATTTAAAGCATGCCTCCTAAAGCTAGTGGTAAAGCAGCCAAAAAGGCTGGAAAGGCACAAAAGAATATTACTAAAACCGACAAGAAGAGAAGGCGCAAGAGGAAGGAAAGTTATGCTATCTACATTTATAAAGTATTGAAGCAAGTTCATCCTGATACTGGCATTTCTTCAAAGGCAATGAGCATCATGAACAGTTTTGTCAACGATATCTTTGAACGTATTGCTGCTGAAGCCTCTCGCTTAGCACATTACAATAAAAGATCAACAATTACCAGTCGGGAAATACAAACTGCTGTACGTCTTTTATTGCCTGGTGAATTAGCTAAGCATGCTGTTAGTGAAGGCACCAAAGCCGTAACTAAATACACTAGTTCCAAGTAAAATGTTTGAACCTACTCGTAAAATGGAAAACAAAGGCCCTTTTCAGGGCCACAACTTGATTTAAATCAAAAAGATTAAAAATTATTATTTTATTATTCATTATAAAATAAAATTTATTACATTTTGCTGTGTTATTTTACAAATAAATAAAAAAAAATTTTTGCTTGGTGCCAACAACACGCGGTGTTCCCAAGCGGTCCCCCATCTAAGTACTAACCGCGCCCGACGCTGCTTAATTTCGGTGATCGGACGAGAACCGATGTATTCAGCGTGGTATGGTCGTTGGCAAAGTAATACGAATTGAGTGCGTATATTAACGAAAGGTATTTTACGCATACACACAACAGATTGATATTTTGTTATTTGATGAGTAAATTGAACCTTTATGTTGCGTTATGAGCAAATTTCAGTTTGCCAAAGAATGAATTGTATTTTTAGAAAAAAAAAAAAAAAAAAATTGTATTCAATTTCATAGAAATTGTGATTTTTAAAATAAAACACATTTATTCTGCAAGTACGTATTAAATTTTTTTCATATTAATTTTTTTCAAGAAATTCGGCTAAGTTTTGGTCACTCGAAATTTTGAGAATCGCCGAGGAAGGCTTCCCATATAAAAATATATGAAGAATTTTACACTCTAATATTTCATAGATTATTTTATTTTAAGATGAAAAATAAGTTTATTTATTTTATTATGTGGATTTAAATTGTATTTCTTTCATTAATTTTTCATTATTATTGATATTTTTGCCAGAAATTTGTCCTAAAGTTAAAGTCACTCGAAATAATGAGAAGCGCCGAGTACGGCACTCGCTCGCCATTCCATTGGCTTATTTTGTTTGCAGTATATATACGGGTTGTTGTTGTTTTAATTTACCACAAAATTTGTTCTATGAAGAAATCTTCAAACGATTGTAAGGTTTTGCTTGCACCACAATATATGGAGAATTTTTCATATTAAAAATTCCATTAAATTTTCATTTTTGAGTAAAAATATTGCAATAATTACCTTAAAATGTTTGTTTCTTTTAATTATGAAAATTTTGTAAAAAATTTGGTATGCGAAAATTATGGTCACTTGAAAAGATGAGAATTACCTAAAAAATTCATACATATATGTTTCGATTTACTAACTGAAACCTACAAATCTTTGGTTACATACAAAAAATTTCTTCATTTCGCAAGACACTTTAGAATAATTTTCACATCTCTTATATGAATTATTTGTAGCCCTGAAAAGGGCTTTGTATAAAATTTTGTTGTCTTATTAACAAAATTCATCATTTTTCTTACAATATTTTGTAACAAATTTACTTTTTCGCCGCTGGTTTTTTAGTTGCTTTTTTGGCTGCTGGTTTTTTTGCAGGAGCTACCGCCGCCTTTGCTTTAGTTACCTTTGCCTTAGATGCTGGAGCGGTTGTTGCTTTCGCTTTAATCGTTTTTGCTTTAACTGTACCAGATTTTTTGCCTTTGTTTTTTCTACCTTCTTTTTCTCGGCTGTCTTTTTTGTTGCAACGGCTTTCTTCGCTACTTTTTTCTCTCCAGGTACTTTTCTGGCTGCAGCGGATTTTTTCTTAGGATCAGCCTTTGCAATTTTCTTCTTTTTTTCAACGGATTTTACCTTCGATTTTGGTTCCTTATTTGCAGCTGCTGATAGCTTAAAAGAACCAGATGCACCTTTACCCTTTGTTTGAATTAATTTTCCACTTGCGACGGCAGATTTTAAATATTTTTTAATAAATGGTGCCAATTTCTGTGCATCGCATTTATAAGTAGCACTAATATACTTTTTTATTGCTAACAATGAAGAGCCGCCGCGTTCTTTTAAGCTCTTAATGGAAGCGTCAACCATTTGTTGAGTTGGTGGATGAGTAGGAGCACTAGCTGGTTTTTTAGAAGCCGCCTTTTTAGCAACTTTTTTCTCAACTGTAGCCACAACTGGAGAAGATGCAGCAGCAACGGCAGTAGTTTCAGACATTTTTAATAAAAATAATTCACTTCACTTCACTTGCGATAAGATATATTCGTATTTAGTATAACACTCACTGTATTATGAAAACATGAAAGCCAATACAAAATTTAGCCTCACTTGAAAATTTGAGAATTGCCGAGAAAAGACTTTTCATATAAAATTTTGTTCCTCTGCTTGTGAATTATTTCGTTAAGGTTAAGATGTCTTTTAAACTAATTTTATAAATAATTGTGATACATATATATAAAAAATAACTATTTATATTGAAAATAAAATAGTTAACTTAGTAAAAATATCATTTGCTAATATTTTCTTTGCTTATATAGATGTAAAAAGCTAATGTATACAAAGAGAATACCTTAATTGGAATTGAATTTTACTAAATAATTGTTAAATTTCTACCCAAAATACATAATTTAATTTAAATTTTATTTATTTGATGTATTATTGAATTTATAAACTATATTAAAATATATAAATTTAATGTTTATAATAACATTAATGTAGCAAAAAAATGTTGTAAAGACATGACTGCCTTAAACAGTCAGCAGAAAATTTG
Organism: Tricholauxania praeusta; assembly: GCA_949775025.1. Taxonomy (NCBI): domain Eukaryota; kingdom Metazoa; phylum Arthropoda; class Insecta; order Diptera; family Lauxaniidae; genus Tricholauxania; species Tricholauxania praeusta. The sequence goes on along the minus strand of OX459030.1, from coordinate 87,504,803 downwards.
TGATAATAAAATAATTTATCTTGCACTTATTTATTGAAATTTAAAATAAATTCTTTTGTTTATGGAAAAATGTTAAAAATATAACAAAAATATCCTGAATTTTTAATTAAAATTTTATAAATTTTTTACTTAAAAGAAAATAAACACACTTTAATACGTTTGGCATACATATTGCTATCGTATATTCGTGTGAAAAAATAGCGTTGGTAGAATTTGTATACAACATTTTTTCAACTGTGAATTAATGAGTTTTTCCAACTCATGAGTTAACAAATTGAGAAAAATATGAAAATTTCTATTAAAATCCTGCCTAAAAATGCCTTGCTAAATTTCTAATTGATATTTCAACATAAATTTGTACTTGAAAAAAGATTAAAACCAATTTTACATACTACACACAATTTTGTACTTAAAAGCAACAAAATGTGAAAAAGGAATGTTGAGCTTATGGCGCTGAAATCCTATACGTTTTCGTTTTTCAGTAAATGAAATAACAAATGTATACTAAAAAAGGTGTTGGTAAAATCTTAAAAAAATTTTAATTGAACGGCAAAAAAACAAAGTCATTTCCATATTAAAATAAAAATTTCCAAGTCAAAATAAAACCTTTATTATTTCCCCTAAAATAAATGACTTGTAACAGAATACCAAAATAAAACACCATAAAAAAGTATATGTATATTTAAATAAAAGCATTATTTGTAAAATTTGTATCTCCTTAAATTTAGTATTTGTGGTCCTGAGAAGGACCGATTGTTTTGCATTAATTCTTATTATTTAAGCACGTTCGCCACGAATACGACGAGCCAACTGAATATCTTTTGGCATAATTGTGACGCGCTTAGCATGAATGGCACACAAGTTTGTATCTTCAAAAAGTCCAACTAAATAGGCTTCACTTGCTTCTTGTAAGGCCATCACTGCTGAACTCTGAAAACGCAAATCAGTTTTGAAATCTTGTGCAATTTCACGAACTAAACGCTGGAATGGTAATTTGCGGATCAACAATTCAGTACTCTTTTGATAGCGACGAATTTCACGAAGAGCCACTGTACCAGGGCGATAACGATGTGGCTTTTTAACACCACCAGTTGCTGGTGCACTCTTGCGAGCGGCCTTGGTTGCCAATTGTTTGCGTGGTGCCTTACCACCAGTCGATTTGCGAGCAGTCTGCTTAGTACGAGCCATTGTCTCTTTCACTCTTACACTTCAATTTAGTTCACTTCACTTAAACACTTTTTCACAAAACACAACGTATGAAAAATTCACTCTAATAGAACTCTAAGGTACTTTTTTCAAAGATTTCGTTTCAACGTTCACGCGTTTTACTTTGAACCGATATTTTTACATTTTTATTGTCAGCCAATCAAAACACAGAAGAAATCTTTATTGCTTTCTCGTTCTAAAATTGTGCAATTTTAGTATAAATATAAGTTGACTTGAGGTTGAGATGTTAGTTGTTGTGTGACTCTAGTGAAGTGAAAAAGTGAAAAAACAAGTAAAAAAGTGAAAAAATGACTGGTCGTGGAAAAGGCGGTAAAGGTTTAGGCAAAGGTGGTGCGAAGCGTCATCGCAAAGTTCTACGTGATAACATCCAAGGTATCACAAAGCCAGCAATTCGTCGTTTAGCTCGCCGTGGTGGTGTAAAACGTATATCTGGTTTGATATATGAAGAAACTCGTGGTGTTCTAAAAGTATTTTTGGAAAATGTTATTCGTGATGCTGTCACATATACTGAGCATGCAAAGAGAAAAACAGTGACAGCCATGGATGTAGTTTATGCACTTAAGAGGCAAGGACGTACACTTTATGGATTCGGCGGTTAATGCGATGCCAACAATAATTTAATAACAATCGGTCCTTTTCAGGACCACAAATATATTGCACAAAGATTAAATTATTACGATTATTATATATTTTTTTTGAATAAAAATTTTTTCTAAGTAAATTTGAACAAAAATCATTCAAAATGAAAATTTTTAGTTTTTAATAGCTTTGAAGTTAAAACGTATAGGAAAAAATTTTAGGTGAAAAAAATAAAAATTTTCTGAGCAACTTTGAACAAAAAATCATGCAAAATGAAAATTTTCAGTTTTTGATCACTTTGAAGTTAAAACTGATAGAAAAAAATTTTAGGTGAAAAAATTTTTTTCAATGACAACTTCAGTATACTGAATAAATTTTTGGTATGAATTTTTTTTTTCAATCAAATGAAATTGTTATAAATATACAGCAACTTAATTAAATAATATTATTTCTCAATGTTTAACTCTTAATTTGTCGTCCTGAAAAGGACGGTTTGTTCCTGGTTATATTTTTTAAATGAAATGCGCAATAATTTATGCCTTCTTTTCGGTTTTCTTTGGCAAAAGTACAGCTTGAATATTTGGTAAAACACCACCTTGTGCAATTGTTACACCAGACAATAATTTATTTAATTCTTCGTCATTGCGAATAGCCAATTGCAGATGACGTGGAATAATTCTGGTCTTCTTGTTATCACGGGCAGCATTACCAGCCAACTCAAGAACTTCAGCAGCCAAATATTCCATTACTGCTGCAAGATACACTGGAGCGCCAGCACCAACTCGCTCAGCATAATTTCCTTTACGCAGCAATCGATGAATACGACCGACGGGAAATTGTAGACCAGCACGATTTGAACGAGACTTTGCCTTTCCTTTAACTTTACCACCTTTGCCACGGCCAGACATTTTCACTTATTTTTTTTTTTTCTTTCACTTTTTCACTTCACTACAGAACACTTTAAACACAAATGATGATTTCTATATATATGGGCTATTTATTAAATTTCTTTGAATATATACAGTGTTGATTTGATTTTAAATACATTACATTACATTTTGTATTTTTTCTTAACATACATTCGTATTTATCTAAGAGTTTCTAAATTAATATTTACATTTTGTAAAAATAAGATTTTATTCTATTACATAAAATTACTTAGCAGATACATACATTGTTTTTATTATTATATGTTTTTCCAAAAAATTTAAAAAAGGAAATTTTCATTAGTTGATTTTATACTTAAAACTACATAATATCTTACAACTACCTAGAAATAAATAACAACAGGTAAAGAACTCTTACTTTAAGTCGTCACATACGTAAATCATTATTTTTATAGAAATTGACCAGTGCTGTACACTGTATTTCTGACGTCAAGTGTTTTGTACCTTCTATGGTAAAACAAGAGTTTTTTACCTGCGTACAGATTGTTGTTATTATTTAATACGCTTAAATATATTGGTGACATATACCTTTCTATAATGGGGTATGCTATTTCGCTTTCCTTATTTAGGTAGCTATCTAATAAATCGTTATGAACGAAGGGCAAATTTCCTAAGTATTTCATGGCTAATCCTACCAGAAAGGAATCTATTCTTTTTGTTTGGCTTTGGTCATAAACTATTTTATTAGAGGTACTCTTATAGGTTCCATCCCAGTATCGCTTCGCTCTAATACCTAAGCAAACCCTGAGGATGTATCTTTCAAATTTCCTGAGCCTTTCCATTTGGGCTGATGAAATATCAAACCATATGGGGAACGCATAACCTATAATGGGCCTAATAATTTGCTTATAGCAATTTAATCTTATCTCATACTTAAGGTGTTTTGCTCTGCGAAACAAGTTCGAGTAGCAGAAAAATATTTTTTTGGCTTTGGATAGGGTGTAATCAATATGAGATTTAAAGGTGAATTTCCTATCAAAAACGACACCTAAATACTTAATTTTTTCACTATATCTAATACATTCACCATTTATTTTTATATCAGGGATGTATTGCCTAGCATTGGGATATATATGTTTTTTAAGGCCTTTGAAAATAGTGCTTTCACATTTACCTATGTTCAACCTTAGTTTCCATTTTATAAAGAACCTATTCAGAATTTCAAGGTGGTTATTTATTTTAATATTTGCCGTTGAGGCCCTTGCATTTGAACTGAGTAGGAGAATGTCATCTGCATAGATTAGGGTTAATATATCTGAGTCTGGGTTAGGGATGTCTGCCAAAAGGATATTGTAGAGGATTGGTCCTAGGATTGAGCCCTGGGGTACTCCTGCAGTTATTGACTTACAAATGGAGTTTTCATTATTAAAGTGTACAAAGAAGGACCTATCTGTGAGGTAATCTAACACTATTTTGCAAAGATGCTTGTCGAAATGGAATTTTCTATACATTTTGTACACTATTCCCTCTATCCAGGCTGTGTCAAAAGCTTTTTCAAAGTCAAGCGCCACTGCTATTGTTGCACGCCGCTTATTTAAGTTGGTTGTGACGAAGTCCGAGAGAAGAGTTAGTGCATGGTTAGTGGAGTGGGAAGGTCTGAAACCAAACTGAAAATCTTTGAGAATATTGTGTTCGACGATATGATCTTTGATTTTGCCAAAAATAAAACCTTCATAAAGCTTACTAACATTGGACAATAAAGAAATTGGTCTATAGTTTTTAGGCACTTTCGGATCTTTATTTTGTTTAAGAATTGGAATAACTTTTGCACATTTCCAGGAAGAGGGAAAGTAACCTATACTAAAGGTATGGTTGAAAAGGGTCGCTAGGAATTTCCAGAAAACATATTCAGTTTTCTTCAAAAGAAAATTGGAAATATTATCTTCTCCCGAGCTCCTTTTATTATTTATTCTCTTAAGAGTTATAGCTATTTCCACAGGCTTAATTAACTTTGAATAGTTTCGAAAGGCTTCGTTATCTAACCTACTCACTAAAGACTCCCCATCTGCTTTTAGGTCACTATTAAATCTTATGATAGGTTCAGGGTAATCTAAATCTGAAATCTCGCTCCTAACCAGCCTTGAAAAGCTTGGGCAACCCAGATTAGAATTTATGCTGTGGATTTCTTCGAATTTATCTGCTAACAAATTGATTTTATTAAAATTTTCTACCTGAACGTTGCCTTGAGCGTCCGTTAAATCAGGCAGATCCCTTTTCTTACTAAGTCCGCACATACCCTTGATTTTTTTGTATGTCTTGTGGTTCATTTTAACGTTCCTACAGATATTTGCCCAGTGCTTTTCCTCATGAATTTTAATGAGGTCGCTAACAATTTTGTCTATATTTTTAATTATTGCCTTAAGTGTGTTTTTCCGTTGAGGATCTACACATCGGTATACTATCCTGCGTAACCTACTCTTTTCTTTAATAAAGTCTAATACATTCTGGGGCAAATCAATCAGTCCTTTATTCTTTACTTTTACCTTTGGAACAGAACCCGCTATTGCTAGTTCGAAACATTCATTTAGCCCTCGTACACAATTGTCTATCTCTAACGTGCTTACATTTCTATCTACGGGAAGAGCATATATGGGAAGATTTCTTTGAAGTGAAATGTTGAAATCTGTAACATTCATTTTGCTATAATTGAGAAACTCAATGGGCGCAGTTTTTTCTATGTCACTAATAGCTAGGACTAACTCAACACCAAAATGGTCGGATTCGTAGTCTAAGGTTCTAAGTCGGTTTGAGAAGTTATCATGGTATTGAATACTAACGAAAGGGGAGGTGAGGAACAAATCTATGAAGGAATTACAAGGGGAAATTTTTGTGGGAAACTTTGTGGGAACTATTTGTATGTTGGGAATTTTGTCCGTCCAATTTTTGAGGACCATCCCACTAGTGTTAGTGTTTTGGTTTCCCCAGTCAGGATGCTTAGCATTAAGGTCTCCCCCAAGGATAAATTGATCTGTAGTAATGGAGCTAAGCAATTTATTGAGGTCTTGTTCTGCTAAAAGATCTCGCGGTCTTGTATACATTGATACGAAGGTCATTTTAGTCCCATCTTTAAGCCCTATTTCTATTGCTGTATTTTCCAAGCTAATAGTTGATATTACTAACTTTTTAAAACTAAACTTTTCGCGCAGACATATGGCTGTACCCCCACCGCTACCAGAGGTCCTATCCTGCCTTACTAGATGATATCCCTTGAAACTCACTTTGTGCCTACTATTCAGTTTGGTTTCTGCCAATAGTACAATGTCGGGATTGTGGTCTTTAAGAAATCTATTGAAGAAGTGCCTTTTTTTGGTGGAAACTAAGGAATTAACATTAATAAAGATGCATTTTATGTTTCTAATCATCTAGTCTAAGACTGATGAGTAGATTAAACAACGCCTTGGATTTATCCTCATCGCAAGAGAGCTTTTTATACGAGGTGGAGAACTCGCTCACCTTGTTGAGGCACTGAATGAAATTCTTTCCTAAGAGACGTTTGCAGTCTGTGTCAATTTCCTCAAATTGAGTTTTAGGGTTGCCACTGCTGACTTTTGGTGGTGCTGTGGGCTTTGAAGTGCTACTTGCAAACATGGAGGCATAAGTTTGATTCGTTCTGAACGAAGTGGGTATTGATGCAGCTTTAGCTGCGAAGGTTACGTTTCTTGTCTGAACGTTTTTCTTTTCTCTTAATCTACCTAACAGTTCAATCCTCTTAGGACAAATTTTTGCGTTAGCAGTATGGCCTAAAGAGTTGCAATTAATACATTTCACAGGTACTCCTATATACTTTGTCTTTTCACCTGTGGTAGGTGAAGTAAAAACTACCTCTCCAGTGTTTAACCTTTTCTCTGGTATCTTGCAGTTTTTGGGTCCATGAGACTCACCGCACTTAACACAGCGGTATGGCATATTGCAATTGCTTGCAACATGGTTATACCGCTGACAATTTTTACACTGGACAGGTAGTTTCGACTTGACATCCTCGAAACTAACCTTGCAGTTTAAAATATATTTAATGGACCTAAACTCATTGAGGTTAGAATCCTTGCTTAGTTGAATCAACCACTTATGGTCGCTAATTTTTGAAAGGCCTACAATCTGGATTTTTAAATTTAAACCGTTTAGGTATCCCACAATTTCCTCTTTCTCAAAGGTAGGGGCAAGTTTATTGATAACAATGGAGTATGGCTTAATTTCTGCTGGAGTAAAAGAATAAAAATTTGTCTCCATTGATTTTAAAATCTCTTTTACGTTATTATAGTCAGTCATCGTCAAAGTATTGACGTGGGTGACATTTCTGTTAATAATGTTAAAAGAATAATTTTTATGCTTCAACTTCAGCAGAATATTATCCGAAAGGACTTTCTGACTTACATTGTAAGCAATTAGTGGTGGTGGCATGTTCTTCTTCTTGTTGTTGTTTTTGTTTGTCTTCTGGCTGTTGGTGATGTTGCTGTTTTCGTTGGCGATAATGATGTTGTCTTGTTCAGGATTTTTGGTTGTCGATTTCTTCCGTATTGTTTTGCTTTCTTCAAGCGACGGAAACTCTTGGTTGGTAGTTGTTGTTGCTGTTGTTGTGGCTTGGTTAGTTGTTGTTGCTGTTGTTGCTGCTGTGGCTTTATTTTTCGAAATAGCGTCGACGTCACTTTGAAGGTCTATTTCGATGTCGTTATAGTTTTCTCTTGCTGCGGATTGATGTTGTGGTTGCAGTTGCTGTCGTAGCAGCATGTAATCTTTCCGCATCTCCTCGAATGCCTCTGCCAGCTTATTATATTTTATGACGAGATTAATGTGCTCGTCGCTATCAGAGCCTGAGTTGCTCATCTTTTTTCTCTTTCTTTTCTTCTTCTTCGTGCCGATTAGGTTGGTTGATGCCTCACTGCCACTCACATCGAGGCTGCTGTATCTGTTTTCGGTACCTGGCATTTTGGGCAACAGGTACAAATTTTTGTGTAGTTATCGCTGCTAGTATTCGCTGTTATTTGTCCGTAAAAACAACCTTACGCTTTAAACGCTGAGGTTAGAATCGATGATGATTTCTATACCGGAGACCGTAATATTTATAGTTTTTTTTCAAACGAGTTTCTGCTTGAGGGGATGACATTCGCGTAAGCATTTACGTATGATTGAATTTTTCTCACGTTGAATAATTCGTACAGAAAAAACTACTTATATTCGGACCCTTGTTAACATTAAATCATAAAGTAAAGTGAAGTGAAGTGAAAGTGAAAGTGAAAAATTTAAAGCATGCCTCCTAAAGCTAGTGGTAAAGCAGCCAAAAAGGCTGGAAAGGCACAAAAGAATATTACTAAAACCGACAAGAAGAGAAGGCGCAAGAGGAAGGAAAGTTATGCTATCTACATTTATAAAGTATTGAAGCAAGTTCATCCTGATACTGGCATTTCTTCAAAGGCAATGAGCATCATGAACAGTTTTGTCAACGATATCTTTGAACGTATTGCTGCTGAAGCCTCTCGCTTAGCACATTACAATAAAAGATCAACAATTACCAGTCGGGAAATACAAACTGCTGTACGTCTTTTATTGCCTGGTGAATTAGCTAAGCATGCTGTTAGTGAAGGCACCAAAGCCGTAACTAAATACACTAGTTCCAAGTAAAATGTTTGAACCTACTCGTAAAATGGAAAACAAAGGCCCTTTTCAGGGCCACAACTTGATTTAAATCAAAAAGATTAAAAATTATTATTTTATTATTCATTATAAAATAAAATTTATTACATTTTGCTGTGTTATTTTACAAATAAATAAAAAAAAATTTTTGCTTGGTGCCAACAACACGCGGTGTTCCCAAGCGGTCCCCCATCTAAGTACTAACCGCGCCCGACGCTGCTTAATTTCGGTGATCGGACGAGAACCGATGTATTCAGCGTGGTATGGTCGTTGGCAAAGTAATACGAATTGAGTGCGTATATTAACGAAAGGTATTTTACGCATACACACAACAGATTGATATTTTGTTATTTGATGAGTAAATTGAACCTTTATGTTGCGTTATGAGCAAATTTCAGTTTGCCAAAGAATGAATTGTATTTTTAGAAAAAAAAAAAAAAAAAAATTGTATTCAATTTCATAGAAATTGTGATTTTTAAAATAAAACACATTTATTCTGCAAGTACGTATTAAATTTTTTTCATATTAATTTTTTTCAAGAAATTCGGCTAAGTTTTGGTCACTCGAAATTTTGAGAATCGCCGAGGAAGGCTTCCCATATAAAAATATATGAAGAATTTTACACTCTAATATTTCATAGATTATTTTATTTTAAGATGAAAAATAAGTTTATTTATTTTATTATGTGGATTTAAATTGTATTTCTTTCATTAATTTTTCATTATTATTGATATTTTTGCCAGAAATTTGTCCTAAAGTTAAAGTCACTCGAAATAATGAGAAGCGCCGAGTACGGCACTCGCTCGCCATTCCATTGGCTTATTTTGTTTGCAGTATATATACGGGTTGTTGTTGTTTTAATTTACCACAAAATTTGTTCTATGAAGAAATCTTCAAACGATTGTAAGGTTTTGCTTGCACCACAATATATGGAGAATTTTTCATATTAAAAATTCCATTAAATTTTCATTTTTGAGTAAAAATATTGCAATAATTACCTTAAAATGTTTGTTTCTTTTAATTATGAAAATTTTGTAAAAAATTTGGTATGCGAAAATTATGGTCACTTGAAAAGATGAGAATTACCTAAAAAATTCATACATATATGTTTCGATTTACTAACTGAAACCTACAAATCTTTGGTTACATACAAAAAATTTCTTCATTTCGCAAGACACTTTAGAATAATTTTCACATCTCTTATATGAATTATTTGTAGCCCTGAAAAGGGCTTTGTATAAAATTTTGTTGTCTTATTAACAAAATTCATCATTTTTCTTACAATATTTTGTAACAAATTTACTTTTTCGCCGCTGGTTTTTTAGTTGCTTTTTTGGCTGCTGGTTTTTTTGCAGGAGCTACCGCCGCCTTTGCTTTAGTTACCTTTGCCTTAGATGCTGGAGCGGTTGTTGCTTTCGCTTTAATCGTTTTTGCTTTAACTGTACCAGATTTTTTGCCTTTGTTTTTTCTACCTTCTTTTTCTCGGCTGTCTTTTTTGTTGCAACGGCTTTCTTCGCTACTTTTTTCTCTCCAGGTACTTTTCTGGCTGCAGCGGATTTTTTCTTAGGATCAGCCTTTGCAATTTTCTTCTTTTTTTCAACGGATTTTACCTTCGATTTTGGTTCCTTATTTGCAGCTGCTGATAGCTTAAAAGAACCAGATGCACCTTTACCCTTTGTTTGAATTAATTTTCCACTTGCGACGGCAGATTTTAAATATTTTTTAATAAATGGTGCCAATTTCTGTGCATCGCATTTATAAGTAGCACTAATATACTTTTTTATTGCTAACAATGAAGAGCCGCCGCGTTCTTTTAAGCTCTTAATGGAAGCGTCAACCATTTGTTGAGTTGGTGGATGAGTAGGAGCACTAGCTGGTTTTTTAGAAGCCGCCTTTTTAGCAACTTTTTTCTCAACTGTAGCCACAACTGGAGAAGATGCAGCAGCAACGGCAGTAGTTTCAGACATTTTTAATAAAAATAATTCACTTCACTTCACTTGCGATAAGATATATTCGTATTTAGTATAACACTCACTGTATTATGAAAACATGAAAGCCAATACAAAATTTAGCCTCACTTGAAAATTTGAGAATTGCCGAGAAAAGACTTTTCATATAAAATTTTGTTCCTCTGCTTGTGAATTATTTCGTTAAGGTTAAGATGTCTTTTAAACTAATTTTATAAATAATTGTGATACATATATATAAAAAATAACTATTTATATTGAAAATAAAATAGTTAACTTAGTAAAAATATCATTTGCTAATATTTTCTTTGCTTATATAGATGTAAAAAGCTAATGTATACAAAGAGAATACCTTAATTGGAATTGAATTTTACTAAATAATTGTTAAATTTCTACCCAAAATACATAATTTAATTTAAATTTTATTTATTTGATGTATTATTGAATTTATAAACTATATTAAAATATATAAATTTAATGTTTATAATAACATTAATGTAGCAAAAAAATGTTGTAAAGACATGACTGCCTTAAACAGTCAGCAGAAAATTTGTGATAATAAAATAATTTATCTTGCACTTATTTATTGAAATTTAAAATAAATTCTTTTGTTTATGGAAAAATGTTAAAAATATAACAAAAATATCCTGAATTTTTAATTAAAATTTTATAAATTTTTTACTTAAAAGAAAATAAACACACTTTAATACGTTTGGCATACATATTGCTATCGTATATTCGTGTGAAAAAATAGCGTTGGTAGAATTTGTATACAACATTTTTTCAACTGTGAATTAATGAGTTTTTCCAACTCATGAGTTAACAAATTGAGAAAAATATGAAAATTTCTATTAAAATCCTGCCTAAAAATGCCTTGCTAAATTTCTAATTGATATTTCAACATAAATTTGTACTTGAAAAAAGATTAAAACCAATTTTACATACTACACACAATTTTGTACTTAAAAGCAACAAAATGTGAAAAAGGAATGTTGAGCTTATGGCGCTGAAATCCTATACGTTTTCGTTTTTCAGTAAATGAAATAACAAATGTATACTAAAAAAGGTGTTGGTAAAATCTTAAAAAAATTTTAATTGAACGGCAAAAAAACAAAGTCATTTCCATATTAAAATAAAAATTTCCAAGTCAAAATAAAACCTTTATTATTTCCCCTAAAATAAATGACTTGTAACAGAATACCAAAATAAAACACCATAAAAAAGTATATGTATATTTAAATAAAAGCATTATTTGTAAAATTTGTATCTCCTTAAATTTAGTATTTGTGGTCCTGAGAAGGACCGATTGTTTTGCATTAATTCTTATTATTTAAGCACGTTCGCCACGAATACGACGAGCCAACTGAATATCTTTTGGCATAATTGTGACGCGCTTAGCATGAATGGCACACAAGTTTGTATCTTCAAAAAGTCCAACTAAATAGGCTTCACTTGCTTCTTGTAAGGCCATCACTGCTGAACTCTGAAAACGCAAATCAGTTTTGAAATCTTGTGCAATTTCACGAACTAAACGCTGGAATGGTAATTTGCGGATCAACAATTCAGTACTCTTTTGATAGCGACGAATTTCACGAAGAGCCACTGTACCAGGGCGATAACGATGTGGCTTTTTAACACCACCAGTTGCTGGTGCACTCTTGCGAGCGGCCTTGGTTGCCAATTGTTTGCGTGGTGCCTTACCACCAGTCGATTTGCGAGCAGTCTGCTTAGTACGAGCCATTGTCTCTTTCACTCTTACACTTCAATTTAGTTCACTTCACTTAAACACTTTTTCACAAAACACAACGTATGAAAAATTCACTCTAATAGAACTCTAAGGTACTTTTTTCAAAGATTTCGTTTCAACGTTCACGCGTTTTACTTTGAACCGATATTTTTACATTTTTATTGTCAGCCAATCAAAACACAGAAGAAATCTTTATTGCTTTCTCGTTCTAAAATTGTGCAATTTTAGTATAAATATAAGTTGACTTGAGGTTGAGATGTTAGTTGTTGTGTGACTCTAGTGAAGTGAAAAAGTGAAAAAACAAGTAAAAAAGTGAAAAAATGACTGGTCGTGGAAAAGGCGGTAAAGGTTTAGGCAAAGGTGGTGCGAAGCGTCATCGCAAAGTTCTACGTGATAACATCCAAGGTATCACAAAGCCAGCAATTCGTCGTTTAGCTCGCCGTGGTGGTGTAAAACGTATATCTGGTTTGATATATGAAGAAACTCGTGGTGTTCTAAAAGTATTTTTGGAAAATGTTATTCGTGATGCTGTCACATATACTGAGCATGCAAAGAGAAAAACAGTGACAGCCATGGATGTAGTTTATGCACTTAAGAGGCAAGGACGTACACTTTATGGATTCGGCGGTTAATGCGATGCCAACAATAATTTAATAACAATCGGTCCTTTTCAGGACCACAAATATATTGCACAAAGATTAAATTATTACGATTATTATATATTTTTTTTGAATAAAAATTTTTTCTAAGTAAATTTGAACAAAAATCATTCAAAATGAAAATTTTTAGTTTTTAATAGCTTTGAAGTTAAAACGTATAGGAAAAAATTTTAGGTGAAAAAAATAAAAATTTTCTGAGCAACTTTGAACAAAAAATCATGCAAAATGAAAATTTTCAGTTTTTGATCACTTTGAAGTTAAAACTGATAGAAAAAAATTTTAGGTGAAAAAATTTTTTTCAATGACAACTTCAGTATACTGAATAAATTTTTGGTATGAATTTTTTTTTTCAATCAAATGAAATTGTTATAAATATACAGCAACTTAATTAAATAATATTATTTCTCAATGTTTAACTCTTAATTTGTCGTCCTGAAAAGGACGGTTTGTTCCTGGTTATATTTTTTAAATGAAATGCGCAATAATTTATGCCTTCTTTTCGGTTTTCTTTGGCAAAAGTACAGCTTGAATATTTGGTAAAACACCACCTTGTGCAATTGTTACACCAGACAATAATTTATTTAATTCTTCGTCATTGCGAATAGCCAATTGCAGATGACGTGGAATAATTCTGGTCTTCTTGTTATCACGGGCAGCATTACCAGCCAACTCAAGAACTTCAGCAGCCAAATATTCCATTACTGCTGCAAGATACACTGGAGCGCCAGCACCAACTCGCTCAGCATAATTTCCTTTACGCAGCAATCGATGAATACGACCGACGGGAAATTGTAGACCAGCACGATTTGAACGAGACTTTGCCTTTCCTTTAACTTTACCACCTTTGCCACGGCCAGACATTTTCACTTATTTTTTTTTTTTCTTTCACTTTTTCACTTCACTACAGAACACTTTAAACACAAATGATGATTTCTATACCGGAGACCGTAATATTTATAGTTTTTTTTCAAACGAGTTTCTGCTTGAGGGGATGACATTCGCGTAAGCATTTACGTATGATTGAATTTTTCTCACGTTGAATAATTCGTACAGAAAAAACTACTTATATTCGGACCCTTGTTAACATTAAATCATAAAGTAAAGTGAAGTGAAGTGAAAGTGAAAGTGAAAAATTTAAAGCATGCCTCCTAAAGCTAGTGGTAAAGCAGCCAAAAAGGCTGGAAAGGCACAAAAGAATATTACTAAAACCGACAAGAAGAGAAGGCGCAAGAGGAAGGAAAGTTATGCTATCTACATTTATAAAGTATTGAAGCAAGTTCATCCTGATACTGGCATTTCTTCAAAGGCAATGAGCATCATGAACAGTTTTGTCAACGATATCTTTGAACGTATTGCTGCTGAAGCCTCTCGCTTAGCACATTACAATAAAAGATCAACAATTACCAGTCGGGAAATACAAACTGCTGTACGTCTTTTATTGCCTGGTGAATTAGCTAAGCATGCTGTTAGTGAAGGCACCAAAGCCGTAACTAAATACACTAGTTCCAAGTAAAATGTTTGAACCTACTCGTAAAATGGAAAACAAAGGCCCTTTTCAGGGCCACAACTTGATTTAAATCAAAAAGATTAAAAATTATTATTTTATTATTCATTATAAAATAAAATTTATTACATTTTGCTGTGTTATTTTACAAATAAATAAAAAAAAATTTTTGCTTGGTGCCAACAACACGCGGTGTTCCCAAGCGGTCCCCCATCTAAGTACTAACCGCGCCCGACGCTGCTTAATTTCGGTGATCGGACGAGAACCGATGTATTCAGCGTGGTATGGTCGTTGGCAAAGTAATACGAATTGAGTGCGTATATTAACGAAAGGTATTTTACGCATACACACAACAGATTGATATTTTGTTATTTGATGAGTAAATTGAACCTTTATGTTGCGTTATGAGCAAATTTCAGTTTGCCAAAGAATGAATTGTATTTTTAGAAAAAAAAAAAAAAAAAAATTGTATTCAATTTCATAGAAATTGTGATTTTTAAAATAAAACACATTTATTCTGCAAGTACGTATTAAATTTTTTTCATATTAATTTTTTTCAAGAAATTCGGCTAAGTTTTGGTCACTCGAAATTTTGAGAATCGCCGAGGAAGGCTTCCCATATAAAAATATATGAAGAATTTTACACTCTAATATTTCATAGATTATTTTATTTTAAGATGAAAAATAAGTTTATTTATTTTATTATGTGGATTTAAATTGTATTTCTTTCATTAATTTTTCATTATTATTGATATTTTTGCCA
Source organism: Tricholauxania praeusta (assembly GCA_949775025.1). Classification (NCBI taxonomy): domain Eukaryota; kingdom Metazoa; phylum Arthropoda; class Insecta; order Diptera; family Lauxaniidae; genus Tricholauxania; species Tricholauxania praeusta. The sequence continues at coordinate 87,489,782 of OX459030.1, read as the reverse complement.
GAAATTTGTCCTAAAGTTAAAGTCACTCGAAATAATGAGAAGCGCCGAGTACGGCACTCGCTCGCCATTCCATTGGCTTATTTTGTTTGCAGTATATATACGGGTTGTTGTTGTTTTAATTTACCACAAAATTTGTTCTATGAAGAAATCTTCAAACGATTGTAAGGTTTTGCTTGCACCACAATATATGGAGAATTTTTCATATTAAAAATTCCATTAAATTTTCATTTTTGAGTAAAAATATTGCAATAATTACCTTAAAATGTTTGTTTCTTTTAATTATGAAAATTTTGTAAAAAATTTGGTATGCGAAAATTATGGTCACTTGAAAAGATGAGAATTACCTAAAAAATTCATACATATATGTTTCGATTTACTAACTGAAACCTACAAATCTTTGGTTACATACAAAAAATTTCTTCATTTCGCAAGACACTTTAGAATAATTTTCACATCTCTTATATGAATTATTTGTAGCCCTGAAAAGGGCTTTGTATAAAATTTTGTTGTCTTATTAACAAAATTCATCATTTTTCTTACAATATTTTGTAACAAATTTACTTTTTCGCCGCTGGTTTTTTAGTTGCTTTTTTGGCTGCTGGTTTTTTTGCAGGAGCTACCGCCGCCTTTGCTTTAGTTACCTTTGCCTTAGATGCTGGAGCGGTTGTTGCTTTCGCTTTAATCGTTTTTGCTTTAACTGTACCAGATTTTTTGCCTTTGTTTTTTCTACCTTCTTTTTCTCGGCTGTCTTTTTTGTTGCAACGGCTTTCTTCGCTACTTTTTTCTCTCCAGGTACTTTTCTGGCTGCAGCGGATTTTTTCTTAGGATCAGCCTTTGCAATTTTCTTCTTTTTTTCAACGGATTTTACCTTCGATTTTGGTTCCTTATTTGCAGCTGCTGATAGCTTAAAAGAACCAGATGCACCTTTACCCTTTGTTTGAATTAATTTTCCACTTGCGACGGCAGATTTTAAATATTTTTTAATAAATGGTGCCAATTTCTGTGCATCGCATTTATAAGTAGCACTAATATACTTTTTTATTGCTAACAATGAAGAGCCGCCGCGTTCTTTTAAGCTCTTAATGGAAGCGTCAACCATTTGTTGAGTTGGTGGATGAGTAGGAGCACTAGCTGGTTTTTTAGAAGCCGCCTTTTTAGCAACTTTTTTCTCAACTGTAGCCACAACTGGAGAAGATGCAGCAGCAACGGCAGTAGTTTCAGACATTTTTAATAAAAATAATTCACTTCACTTCACTTGCGATAAGATATATTCGTATTTAGTATAACACTCACTGTATTATGAAAACATGAAAGCCAATACAAAATTTAGCCTCACTTGAAAATTTGAGAATTGCCGAGAAAAGACTTTTCATATAAAATTTTGTTCCTCTGCTTGTGAATTATTTCGTTAAGGTTAAGATGTCTTTTAAACTAATTTTATAAATAATTGTGATACATATATATAAAAAATAACTATTTATATTGAAAATAAAATAGTTAACTTAGTAAAAATATCATTTGCTAATATTTTCTTTGCTTATATAGATGTAAAAAGCTAATGTATACAAAGAGAATACCTTAATTGGAATTGAATTTTACTAAATAATTGTTAAATTTCTACCCAAAATACATAATTTAATTTAAATTTTATTTATTTGATGTATTATTGAATTTATAAACTATATTAAAATATATAAATTTAATGTTTATAATAACATTAATGTAGCAAAAAAATGTTGTAAAGACATGACTGCCTTAAACAGTCAGCAGAAAATTTGTGATAATAAAATAATTTATCTTGCACTTATTTATTGAAATTTAAAATAAATTCTTTTGTTTATGGAAAAATGTTAAAAATATAACAAAAATATCCTGAATTTTTAATTAAAATTTTATAAATTTTTTACTTAAAAGAAAATAAACACACTTTAATACGTTTGGCATACATATTGCTATCGTATATTCGTGTGAAAAAATAGCGTTGGTAGAATTTGTATACAACATTTTTTCAACTGTGAATTAATGAGTTTTTCCAACTCATGAGTTAACAAATTGAGAAAAATATGAAAATTTCTATTAAAATCCTGCCTAAAAATGCCTTGCTAAATTTCTAATTGATATTTCAACATAAATTTGTACTTGAAAAAAGATTAAAACCAATTTTACATACTACACACAATTTTGTACTTAAAAGCAACAAAATGTGAAAAAGGAATGTTGAGCTTATGGCGCTGAAATCCTATACGTTTTCGTTTTTCAGTAAATGAAATAACAAATGTATACTAAAAAAGGTGTTGGTAAAATCTTAAAAAAATTTTAATTGAACGGCAAAAAAACAAAGTCATTTCCATATTAAAATAAAAATTTCCAAGTCAAAATAAAACCTTTATTATTTCCCCTAAAATAAATGACTTGTAACAGAATACCAAAATAAAACACCATAAAAAAGTATATGTATATTTAAATAAAAGCATTATTTGTAAAATTTGTATCTCCTTAAATTTAGTATTTGTGGTCCTGAGAAGGACCGATTGTTTTGCATTAATTCTTATTATTTAAGCACGTTCGCCACGAATACGACGAGCCAACTGAATATCTTTTGGCATAATTGTGACGCGCTTAGCATGAATGGCACACAAGTTTGTATCTTCAAAAAGTCCAACTAAATAGGCTTCACTTGCTTCTTGTAAGGCCATCACTGCTGAACTCTGAAAACGCAAATCAGTTTTGAAATCTTGTGCAATTTCACGAACTAAACGCTGGAATGGTAATTTGCGGATCAACAATTCAGTACTCTTTTGATAGCGACGAATTTCACGAAGAGCCACTGTACCAGGGCGATAACGATGTGGCTTTTTAACACCACCAGTTGCTGGTGCACTCTTGCGAGCGGCCTTGGTTGCCAATTGTTTGCGTGGTGCCTTACCACCAGTCGATTTGCGAGCAGTCTGCTTAGTACGAGCCATTGTCTCTTTCACTCTTACACTTCAATTTAGTTCACTTCACTTAAACACTTTTTCACAAAACACAACGTATGAAAAATTCACTCTAATAGAACTCTAAGGTACTTTTTTCAAAGATTTCGTTTCAACGTTCACGCGTTTTACTTTGAACCGATATTTTTACATTTTTATTGTCAGCCAATCAAAACACAGAAGAAATCTTTATTGCTTTCTCGTTCTAAAATTGTGCAATTTTAGTATAAATATAAGTTGACTTGAGGTTGAGATGTTAGTTGTTGTGTGACTCTAGTGAAGTGAAAAAGTGAAAAAACAAGTAAAAAAGTGAAAAAATGACTGGTCGTGGAAAAGGCGGTAAAGGTTTAGGCAAAGGTGGTGCGAAGCGTCATCGCAAAGTTCTACGTGATAACATCCAAGGTATCACAAAGCCAGCAATTCGTCGTTTAGCTCGCCGTGGTGGTGTAAAACGTATATCATGCAAAATGAAAATTTTCAGTTTTTGATCACTTTGAAGTTAAAACTGATAGAAAAAAATTAATGGTTTTTAGCAATTCTTTTCAACCATATTTTTAGCTCAGGATACTTTCCCTATGCTTGGAAGTGTGCCAAAATAGTTCCTATCCTGAAACCAGGTTCAGATCCAAAAATCCTCACCAATTATAGGCCAATTTCTTTGCTATCTAATGTTAGCAAACTGTTTGAAGGGTTTATTTTAGAAAAACTTAGGTCCCACTTGGAGGAAAAACATATCCTCAAAGACTTTCAGTTTGGTTTTAGAGCATCCCACTCCACTAACCATGCACTCACCATGCTTTCTGACTTTGTCACTACTAATTTAAATAAAAGACGAGCAACAATTGCTGTAGGGTTAGATTTTCAAAAAGCATTTGATACAGCCTGGATAGATGGCATTGTATACAAAATGTACAAAAAATTCAATTTCGATAGACACCTCTGCGGAATAGTTTTAGACTACCTCACAAATAGGTCATTTTACGTTTCTAATAATGATGAAAATTCAATTTGTAAGTCAATTAATGCAGGAGTACCTCAGGGATCGATTCTAGGACCCATTCTCTATAACATCTTGATAGCAGACATGCCAGATCCAGGGCCTAACCTTCTAACTTTGGTGTACGCCGATGACATCATTGTACTTAGTTCAAGTGCAAGTGCGTCAATTGCAAATGCTAATATAAATGACCATTTACAGACACTGTTCAGGTTTTTTGAAAAATGGAAACTAGGGTTGAATCTTAGTAAATGTGAAAGCACAATCTTTAAAGGTCTTAGGAAAAATTTATTCCCGAATGCAAGACAATTCATCCCAAGCATTGACATTAACGGGCACTTGATAGATTATAAAGAAAGCATAAAGTACTTAGGAGTAATTTTGCATAGCAAATACCTTTTCAATAGACATATTGACTACGTTCTGACTAAAGCAAAGAAAATGTTTTTCTGCTACTCGAAACTTTTCCGTAGGGCCAAGTATCTGAAAAATGAAATCAGATTAAATTGTTATAAGCAAATTATTAGGCCCATTATAGGCTATGCCTTCCCCATTTGGTTTGATATCTCGTCATGCCAAATGGAAAGACTTAGAACTTTTGAAAGGTACATTCTGAGGACCTGCACTGGTCTCAAAGCTAGACGATACTGGGACGGTACTTACAGAAATGTCTCGAATGAAACAGTTTACAAGAAATGTAAAATAAGAAGAATAGACTCTTTTCTAGTTGAACAAGCCATAAAATATTTAAGAAATATGTCATTAGTTGATAATGATTTGTTACTAAGTTATTTAAATAAGGAAAATTTAATCATGTATCCTATAGTAGATAAATATATGTCTCCTATCTACATAAATGTATTGAACAGTAATAATAATTTGTACATAGGTAAAAAACTTTTATTTTATCATAGAAGATTTAAAACACTTGACGTAAGAAACACAGTATATAGCACTGACCAATTTCTGTAAAAATAAATATATAAAATAAAGATCTTTTACCTATTGTTATTTAGTTGTAGTGTAGTTTTAAGTTGTTAATATTAGTTTTAAGTAAAAAAAAAACGATAATGTAATTTCCTTTTTAACTTTTTTGGGAAAACATAAACTTTTAAATGTAGAAATATATATCATAGTAATGAAATGTTAATGTAAGATCTGTAATGTTAATCTTACATAACAAATTGAAATCATAACTCTTAAACTCTTAGATAAATACATATGTATATTAAGAAAAAATAAATGTAATGATATGTAACTAGCCTATAAGACAACCTGTATATTAAATTTTTTAAATAAAGGCATTTAAATAAAAAAAAAAAAAAAAAATAACATTAAATCATAAAGTAAAGTGAAGTGAAGTGAAGGTGAAAGTGAAAAATTTAAAGCATGCCTCCTAAAGCTAGTGGTAAAGCAGCCAAAAAGGCTGGAAAGGCACAAAAGAATATTACTAAAACCGACAAGAAGAGAAGGCGCAAGAGGAAGGAAAGTTATGCTATCTACATTTATAAAGTATTGAAGCAAGTTCATCCTGATACTGGCATTTCTTCAAAGGCAATGAGCATCATGAACAGTTTTGTCAACGATATCTTTGAACGTATTGCTGCTGAAGCCTCTCGCTTAGCACATTACAATAAAAGATCAACAATTACCAGTCGGGAAATACAAACTGCTGTACGTCTTTTATTGCCTGGTGAATTAGCTAAGCATGCTGTTAGTGAAGGCACCAAAGCCGTAACTAAATACACTAGTTCCAAGTAAAATGTTTGAACCTACTCGTAAAATGGAAAACAAAGGCCCTTTTCAGGGCCACAACTTGATTTAAATCAAAAAGATTAAAAATTATTATTTTATTATTCATTATAAAATAAAATTTATTACATTTTGCTGTGTTATTTTACAAATAAATAAAAAAAAATTTTTGCTTGGTGCCAACAACACGCGGTGTTCCCAAGCGGTCCCCCATCTAAGTACTAACCGCGCCCGACGCTGCTTAATTTCGGTGATCGGACGAGAACCGATGTATTCAGCGTGGTATGGTCGTTGGCAAAGTAATACGAATTGAGTGCGTATATTAACGAAAGGTATTTTACGCATACACACAACAGATTGATATTTTGTTATTTGATGAGTAAATTGAACCTTTATGTTGCGTTATGAGCAAATTTCAGTTTGCCAAAGAATGAATTGTATTTTTAGAGAAAAAAAAAAAAAAAAATTGTATTCAATTTCATAGAAATTGTGATTTTTAAAATAAAACACATTTATTCTGCAAGTACGTATTAAATTTTTTTCATATTAATTTTTTTCAAGAAATTCGGCTGTTTTGGTCACTCGAAATTTTGAGAATCGCCGAGGAAGGCTTCCCATATAAAAATATATGAAGAATTTTACACTCTAATATTTCATAGATTATTTTATTTTAAGATGAAAAATAAGTTTATTTATTTTATTATGTGGATTTAAATTGTATTTCTTTCATTAATTTTTCATTATTATTGATATTTTTGCCAGAAATTTGTCCTAAAGTTAAAGTCACTCGAAATAATGAGAAGCGCCGAGTACGGCACTCGCTCGCCATTCCATTGGCTTATTTTGTTTGCAGTATATATACGGGTTGTTGTTGTTTTAATTTACCACAAAATTTGTTCTATGAAGAAATCTTCAAACGATTGTAAGGTTTTGCTTGCACCACAATATATGGAGAATTTTTCATATTAAAAATTCCATTAAATTTTCATTTTTGAGTAAAAATATTGCAATAATTACCTTAAAATGTTTGTTTCTTTTAATTATGAAAATTTTGTAAAAAATTTGGTATGCGAAAATTATGGTCACTTGAAAAGATGAGAATTACCTAAAAAATTCATACATATATGTTTCGATTTACTAACTGAAACCTACAAATCTTTGGTTACATACAAAAAATTTCTTCATTTCGCAAGACACTTTAGAATAATTTTCACATCTCTTATATGAATTATTTGTAGCCCTGAAAAGGGCTTTGTATAAAATTTTGTTGTCTTATTAACAAAATTCATCATTTTTCTTACAATATTTTGTAACAAATTTACTTTTTCGCCGCTGGTTTTTTAGTTGCTTTTTTGGCTGCTGGTTTTTTTGCAGGAGCTACCGCCGCCTTTGCTTTAGTTACCTTTGCCTTAGATGCTGGAGCGGTTGTTGCTTTCGCTTTAATCGTTTTTGCTTTAACTGTACCAGATTTTTTGATACTTTTTGCCTTTGTTTTTTCTACCTTCTTTTTCTCGGCTGTCTTTTTTGTTGCAACGGCTTTCTTCGCTACTTTTTTCTCTCCAGGTACTTTTCTGGCTGCAGCGGATTTTTTCTTAGGATCAGCCTTTGCAATTTTCTTCTTTTTTTCAACGGATTTTACCTTCGATTTTGGTTCCTTATTTGCAGCTGCTGATAGCTTAAAAGAACCAGATGCACCTTTACCCTTTGTTTGAATTAATTTTCCACTTGCGACGGCAGATTTTAAATATTTTTTAATAAATGGTGCCAATTTCTGTGCATCGCATTTATAAGTAGCACTAATATACTTTTTTATTGCTAACAATGAAGAGCCGCCGCGTTCTTTTAAGCTCTTAATGGAAGCGTCAACCATTTGTTGAGTTGGTGGATGAGTAGGAGTACTAGCTGGTTTTTTAGAAGCCGCCTTTTTAGCAACTTTTTTCTCAACTGTAGCCACAACTGGAGAAGATGCAGCAGCAACGGCAGTAGTTTCAGACATTTTTAATAAAAATAATTCACTTCACTTCACTTGCGATAAGATATATTCGTATTTAGTATAACACTCACTGTATTATGAAAACATGAAAGCCAATTTCAATTTCAATTTATTTAACCATTTCATTTGTTTACAAAGTTTCTTATATATATATAGTCTCATTTCATTCAGTTTTTCTTAACATACATATGTATTTCTCTAAGATTATCAATAGTTATATTATTAGAATACATTGAAAATAATTTTATTTTCCTTTGTAGTTATAATTATTTTTTAGAACGAGATTCAATTGAATAATATTTTTTCCCAAAAAGGGGTTTTCCAAAAAAGGAAATATCATTAGTTTCTTAAAACTAACTAAAACTAAATAACACTTAAACTTAAACTAATAAAAATAGGTACAAAGTCTTTGAATCAGTTACAGAATTTAATTTTGTACATATTGACTAGTGTTATACACAGTGTTTGTAATACTATAAGAGTTATATCTTCTATGATAATATAGTAGTTTTTTCTCAGAGAATAGATTTTGTTTTTTATTTAATACATTTAAATATATTGGAGATAAATATTTGTCTTCAATAGGATAGTATATTTCATTTTCTTTATTTAAGTAAATTGATAACAAGTTGTTTTCCACATATTTCATTTTTTCCATGAATTTTATACCTTGTTCAACTAAAAAGCAATCGATTCTTTTCATTTTACATTTGTTATACAGGAATTCATTAGATATTTTTTTTCGGTAGCCATCTCTATATGGCCGTTTTTTTATTCCAGAACATATTTTCAGAATGTGCCTTTCAAAGGTACGCAGCTTTTCCATCTGAGCCGACGAGACATTGAACCAGATGGGAAACGCATATCCAATGATTGGCCTAATTATTTGTTTGTAGCAGTTCAATTTGATTTGGTTTTTTAAAAATTTAGCTCTTTTTAAGAGACGTGAATAGTTGAAGAACATTAGTTTTGCTTTTGATAAAACATAGTCTATATGTAAATTAAAGAGATATCTTTTATGGAGAATGACTCCTAGATATTTCATTGTATCTTTATATTTTATAATTTGACCATTTATTTCTATGCAGGGAATAAATGTTCTTGCATTTGGGTATAAATTGTCTCTAAGACCCTTAAAAATAGTGCTTTCGCATTTGTCGACATTTAATTTTATTTTCCATTTGAGGAAATATTTGTGAAGGACTTTTAAATAATCATTTATTAGGATGTTAGCATTTGAAATTTTCGCTCTTGACCCTAATATAAGGATGTCATCGGCATAAATTAAATTTGTGATATTTGGGCCAGGTTCCGGCAAATCAGCCAAGAAAATATTATATAGGATTGGACCTAAAATAGATCCTTGGGGGACTCCGGCCATTATGGACTTACATATTGAGTTTTCATCATTGAAATTGACAGAAAAGGTTCTATCTCTGAGATAATTCAGAATAATTTTGCAAATGTGCTTGTCGAAGCAAAAAACTTTATACATTTTATATACGATGCCCTCAATCCAGGCCGTGTCAAAGGCTTTTTCACAGTCCAGCCCAGCTGCAATTGTTGCACATTTTTTATTTAAGTTTGTTGTGACAAAGTCCGATAGTAAGGTCAATGCATGATTTGTTGAGTGCGAGGTCTTAAAACCAAATTGAGAATTTTTTAAAACATTTTTTTCAGTTATATGATTTTTCATTTTTTCCAAAATGAAGCTCTCGTAGAGTTTGCTTATGTTTGACAAAAAGATATCGGTCTGTAATTTTTTGGTATTTTTGGATCTGTGCTTTGTTTTAAGATAGGGAGTATTTTGGCACATTTCCAATAGGTAGGAAAATATCCTAAACTGAAAATGTGGTTAAACAAAATTGCAAGAAATTTCCAAAAACCGAATTGAGTTTTTTTCAGAAGAAAGTTAGACATTCCGTCTTCACCGAAACTTTTTTTGTTATTTTTAAACTTAAGAGCTATGGCAATTTCTGTTGGCTTAATAAGTTGCTTATAATTTTCAACAATTTCATGACTTAACCTTTCTGTGGATGACTCTCCATCAGCACTTAAATCACAACTAAATTCAATTAATGGTTGGGTGTTAATTAAGTCAGATATTTCTGTGTTTACGAATTCAGTGAACTGTTGACAGCCTAAATTAAGATTTTGCATGTGAATTCTCTCAAAGGTATCAGCAAGAACATTGATTTTATTGAAATTTTCAGAGATTAAATTCCCGTCTGGACCAATAAGATCTGATAGGTCAGATTTTTTGTTAAGGCCACATAATCCTTTAATTTTGTGATAGGTTTTGTTGTTCATTTTTATATTTTTGTACAAATCATTCCAATACTTTTCCTCATGCATTGCAATGAGATCACATATAATTTTATCCAGATTTCTTATGATAGCTTTAATAGTGGTCTTTCTTTGCGGATTGACACACCTGTATGCAATTTTACGCAATTTTTTCTTTTCTTTTATAAAATCTAAAATGTTCTGAGGCAGATTAATGAGGCCTTTGTTTCTTGCCTTTACCTTTGGGATAGAACCCTCAACGGCCAATTCAATGGCTCTGTTCAATTTCAGTATGCAGTCATCAACTTCAGTTCTGCTCACATTTCTGTCAGTGGGCAACGTATGCATTTGAAGATATTCATCCAGAATTTCATTAAATATTTTCGCATTAATTTTTTCAAAATTGTAAAATTCCCGAATTGGGTTGCGAACAATTTCATTAAGTGATAAAATGACCTCAACACCTAAGTGGTCAGATTCAAAATCTAGAGTTTTTAAAAGATTTGGATGATGCTCTTCAAATACCACGCCGACAGAAGCTGAAACAAAAATTAGGTCTATAAATGATCCACATGTGGATATTCTTGTTGGTGATTTTGTTGGAACTATTTGCAAATCGGGAAATTTACTTAGCCATTTTTTTAAAACATTACCACTGACATTACTGGTGGGATTTCCCCAATCGGAATGTTTTGCGTTTAAGTCACCTCCAAGCACAATTTGGTCAGTGTTTAGGGAGTGAACAATATTCGTTAAGTCTTGTTCAGTTACAAGTGAAGTTGGTTTCATATACATTGAAACAAAAGAAATTTTTGTACCGTCAACAAGATTTAACTCAATGGCTGTATTTTCAATGGAAGAATTACTAATTTGGATTCTTTTATAGCTTAGATTTTCGTTTATACAAATGGCAGTGCCACCACCTTTTCCGGAAGCTCTGTCCTGTCTAATAAGATTGTAACCTTTAAAGTTGACTTTGTGACAGTTGCTTAGTTTCGATTCAGCTATTAGAACAACGTCAGGTTTATGTTTTAATAAAAATAAATTAAAATAGTGTCTCTTTTGTCTAGAAACCAAAGAGTTTACATTAATAAATATGCATTTAATGTTTTTAGTCATCAAGTCGCAAACCTATAAATAAATTGAACAAAGCTTGAGACTTTTGCTCATCATTATTTAGTGTTTTATATTGAGTGGAAAACTCGTTAACTTTGCTTAGGCAAGCATAAAAATTTTTTCCTAAAAGTCTCTTGCAATCGTTGTTGATTTCATCAAATTGAATTTGATTATTGTTATTGAAAGTTTTTCTAACATTAGTAACAGAATTTGCGCTCTTTAGTTTCGAGGCAAAAGATTCACCAGTCCTAATTGAGGACATAGTTGGTGTTGTTGCAAATTTGGTATTTGTAGAAGTGTTTAATTTCTTGCTTTTAATTCTATTTAAGATTTCTAACCTCTTTGGGCAAATTCGAGCATTGGCAGTATGCCCTTCAATGTCGCAATTTGCACATTTAACTGCGATACCAACGCTTTTAACTAGCACACCAGAAGCTGGATCTTTGTGTACCATCTCTTTGTTATTTTCCTCCTTTGGAGGAATTTTACAATTTTTCGGTCCATGGGACTCACCACACTTTACGCAACGATATGGCATGCTGCAATTGCTTGCAACATGCATAAATCTTTGGCAGTTTCTGCACTGAATTGGCACTTCAGCTTTGGTGTTCTCAAAGCTTACCCTGCAATTCAGTATGTATCTTATATTTCTGAATTCTTTTAAATTTGACTCTTTGCTTAATTGAATTAACCATTTGTATTCATTGATTTTAGTGAGACTAACAACATTAAAATCTAATTTTAAATCTTCAAGGTATTTCAATATTTCTTCTTTTTCGTATGTGGGAGACAACTTATTGATCAATAGACTAAATGGTTTCAACTCCTCTGGAGTATACGTATAGAAATTAATTTTAGAATTTTGTAAAATAATTTTGACTTTCAAATAGTCATCCATTGTACAAGTATTTATATGGGTGACATTCTTATTAATAATGTTATAAGAAAAATTTTTGTGTTTTAAGGAGTCAGTAATTTTTACCGTAAGGTCCTTTTGGATTACGTTATAACACACATAGATTGGTGGAAGTTTCTTCTTCTTTGATTTTGCAGCTTCAACACGCACGGTAGTTGTCTTCTTTATTACAGATGTCTTCGTTGATGTTGGTCGTTGTTGACTTATCGGGGGAAACTCTTCGTTATTCAGATTTGGAATAGGCAGCGCAGAATTTTCGTCGCCTCTCTGCTCTGCGTCCAATTCCATTTCGTTGTCATCAAAAGATTCGTTAGAGATGATTGAGTGATTTAGAGCCGTACTGTCATTAATTTGTTCGACAAGTAGGTCTACTTTATTTTTGTATATGTCTTTTTCTTCACTGAGCAGTGCATATTGCGTTTGCAGCTGCTCGAATTTTGAAACAAGTTCGTTAAATTTAACCACGAGGGCATTATATTCTTCCTTTTCGGAACTAGAATTGTTTGATGAGTTAGAGCTTCTTTTTCTTTTAGATTTAGATTCTCTTTTTTTTAAGTTTTTTACTTTTTGTGCACTTTCAGACACATCACTATCAAGTGCGCTGAACCTGTTCTCACTAACACTTTGAGGCATTTCGCCTACATTGTTTATGTTTTTATCCATTTGTTTGTTTTTTTTTTTTTTTTTTTTTTTTTTTTTTTTTGCTAACTATTTAGCTATTGTTTTTTAAATTCACTTCACTGCACAGCTGTACAATTCATATGAACTTCTCATATGAGTGAGTGCCACACTGTGACATCACCATCTAGTGATCCGAAGTATTTACTGTTTTTAATCACAAGATCACAATATTGTTCACTTTAACTTCACTTCACTTGCAATAAGATATATCACACATCACATCACATCACCCATCACATGACATGACATCACATCACATCACATGAAAGCCAATTTCAATTTCAATTTCAATTTATTTAACCATTTCATTTGTTTACAAAGTTTCTTATATATATATAGTTTCATTTCATTCAGTTTTTCTTAACATACATATGTATTTCTCTAAGATTATCAATAGTTGTATTATTAGAATACATTGAAAATAATTTTATTTTCCTTTGTAGTTATAATTATTTTTTAGAACGATATTCAATTGAATAATATTTTTTCCCAAAAAGGGGTTTTCCAAAAAAAGAAATATCATTAGTTTCTTAAAACTAACTAAAACTAAATAACACTTGAACTTAAACTAATAAAAATAGGTACAGAGTCTTTGAATCAGTTACAGAATTTAATTTTGTACATATTGACTAGTGTTATACACAGTGTTTGTAATACTATAAGAGTTATATCTTCTATGATAATATAGTAGTTTTTTCTCAGAGAATAGATTTTGTTTTTTATTTAATACATTTAAATATATTGGAGATAAATATTTGTCTTCAATAGGATAGTATATTTCATTTTCTTTATTTAAGTAAATTGATAACAAGTTGTTTTCCACATATTTCATTTTTTCCATGAATTTTATACCTTGTTCAACTAAAAAGCAATCGATTCTTTTAATTTTACATTTGTTATACAGGAATTCATTAGATATTTTTTTCCGGTAGCCATCTCTATATGGCCGTTTTTTTATTCCAGAACATATTTTTAGAATGTGCCTTTCAAAGGTACGCAGCTTTTCCATCTGAGCCGACGAGACATTGAACCAGATGGGAAACGCATATCCAATGATTGGCCTAATTATTTGCTTGTAGCAGTTCAATTTGATTTGGTTTTTTAAAAATTTAGCTCTTTTAAAGAGACGTGAATAGTTGTAAAACATTAGTTTTGCTTTTGATAAAACATAGTCTATATGTAAATTAAAGAGATATCTTTTATGGAGAATGACTCCTAGATATTTTATTGTATCTTTATATTTTATAACTTGGCCATTTATTTCTATGCAGGGAATAAATGTTCTTGCATTTGGGTATAAATTGTCTCTAAGACCCTTAAAAATAGTGCTTTCGCTTTTGTCGACATTTAATTTTATTTTCCATTTAAGGAAATATTTGTGAAGGACTTTTAAATAATCATTTATTAGGATGTTAGCATTTGAAATTTTCGCTCTTGACCCTAATATAAGGATGTCATCGGCATAAATTAAATTTGTGATATTTGGGCCAGGTTCCGGCAAATCAGCCAAGAAAATATTATATAGGATTGGACCTAAAATAGATCCTTGGGGGACTCCGGCCATTATGGACTTACATATTGAGTTTTCATCATTGAAATTGACAAAAAAGGTTCTATCTCTGAGATAATTCAGAATAATTTTGCAAATGTGCTTGTCGAAGCAAAAAACTTTATACATTTTATATACGATGCCCTCAATCCAGGCCGTGTCAAAGGCTTTTTCACAGTCCAGCCCAGCTGCAATTGTTGCACATTTTTTATTTAAGTTTGTTGTGACAAAGTCCGATAGTAAGGTCAATGCATGATTTGTTGAGTGCGAGGTCTTAAAACCAAATTGAGAATTTTTTAAAACATTTTTTTCAGTTATATGATTTATCATTTTTTCCAAAATGAAGCTCTCGTAGAGTTTGCTTATGTTTGACAAAAGAGATATCGGTCTGTAATTTTTTGGTATTTTTGGATCTGTGCTTTGTTTTAAGATAGGGAGTATTTTGGCACATTTCCAATAGGTAGGAAAATATCCTAAACTGAAAATGTGGTTAAACAAAATTGCAAGAAATTTCCAAAAACCGAATTGAGTTTTTTTCAGAAGAAAGTTAGACATTCCGTCTTCACCGAAACTTTTTTTGTTATTTTTAAACTTAAGAGCTATGGCAATTTCTGTTGGCTTAATAAGTTGCTTATAATTTTCAACAATTTCATGACTTAACCTTTCTGTGGATGACTCTCCATCAGCACTTAAATCACAACTAAATTCAATTAATGGTTGGGTGTTAATTAAGTCAGATATTTCTGTGTTTACGAATTCAGTGAACTGTTGACAGCCTAAATTAAGATTTTGCATGTGAATTCTCTCAAAGGTATCAGCAAGAACATTGATTTTATTGAAATTTTCAGAGATTAAATTCCCGTCTGGACCAATAAGATCTGATAGGTCAGATTTTTTGTTAAGGCCACATAATCCTTTAATTTTGTGATAGGTTTTGTTGTTCATTTTTATATTTTTGTACAAATCATTCCAATACTTTTCCTCATGCATTGCAATGAGATCACATATAATTTTATCCAGATTTCTTATGATAGCTTTAATAGTGGTCTTTCTTTGCGGATTGACACACCTGTATGCAATTTTACGCAATTTTTTCTTTTCTTTTATAAAATCTAAAATGTTCTGAGGCAGATTAATGAGGCCTTTGTTTCTTGCCTTTACCTTTGGGATAGAACCCTCAACGGCCAATTCAATGGCTCTGTTCAATTTCAGTATGCAGTCATCAACTTCAGTTCTGCTCACATTTCTGTCAGTGGGCAACGTATGCATTTGAAGATATTCATCCAGAATTTCATTAAATATTTTCGCATTAATTTTTTCAAAATTGTAAAATTCCCGAATTGGGTTGCGAACAATTTCATTAAGTGATAAAATGACCTCAACACCTAAGTGGTCAGATTCAAAATCTAGAGTTTTTAAAAGATTTGGATGATGCTCTTCAAATACCACGCCGACAGAAGCTGAAACAAAAATTAGGTCTATAAATGATCCACATGTGGATATTCTTGTTGGTGATTTTGTTGGAACTATTTGCAAATCGGGAAATTTACTTAGCCATTTTTTTAAAACATTACCACTGACATTACTGGTGGGATTTCCCCAATCGGAATGTTTTGCGTTTAAGTCACCTCCAAGCACAATTTGGTCAGTGTTTAGGGAGTGAACAATATTCGTTAAGTCTTGTTCAGTTACAAGTGAAGTTGGTTTCATATACATTGAAACAAAAGAAATTTTTGTACCGTCAACAAGATTTAACTCAATGGCTGTATTTTCAATGGAAGAATTACTAATTTGGATTCTTTTATAGCTTAGATTTTCGTTTATACAAATGGCAGTGCCACCACCTTTTCCGGAAGCTCTGTCCTGTCTAATAAGATTGTAACCTTTAAAGTTGACTTTGTGACAGTTGCTTAGTTTCGATTCAGCTATTAGAACAACGTCAGGTTTATGTTTTAATAAAAATAAATTAAAATAGTGTCTCTTTTGTCTAGAAACCAAAGAGTTTACATTAATAAATATGCATTTAATGTTTTTAGTCATCAAGTCGCAAACCTATAAATAAATTGAACAAAGCTTGAGACTTTTGCTCATCATTATTTAGTGTTTTATATTGAGTGGAAAACTCGTTAACTTTGCTTAGGCAAGCATAAAAATTTTTTCCTAAAAGTCTCTTGCAATCGTTGTTGATTTCATCAAATTGAATTTGATTATTGTTATTGAAAGTTTTTCTAACATTAGTAACAGAATTTGCGCTCTTTAGTTTCGAGGCAAAAGATTCACCAGTCCTAATTGAGGACATAGTTGGTGTTGTTGCAAATTTGGTATTTGTAGAAGTGTTTAATTTCTTGCTTTTAATTCTATTTAAGATTTCTAACCTCTTTGGGCAAATTCGAGCATTGGCAGTATGCCCTTCAATGTCGCAATTTGCACATTTAACTGCGATACCAACGCTTTTAACTAGCACACCAGAAGCTGGATCTTTGTGTACCATCTCTTTGTTATTTTCCTCCTTTGGAGGAATTTTACAATTTTTCGGTCCATGGGACTCACCACACTTTACGCAACGATATGGCATGCTGCAATTGCTTGCAACATGCATAAATCTTTGGCAGTTTCTGCACTGAATTGGCACTTCAGCTTTGGTGTTCTCAAAGCTTACCCTGCAATTCAGTATGTATCTTATATTTCTGAATTCTTTTAAATTTGACTCTTTGCTTAATTGAATTAACCATTTGTATTCATTGATTTTAGTGAGACTAACAACATTAAAATCTAATTTTAAATCTTCAAGGTATTTCAATATTTCTTCTTTTTCGTATGTGGGAGACAACTTATTGATCAATAGACTAAATGGTTTCAACTCCTCTGGAGTATACGTATAGAAATTAATTTTAGAATTTTGTAAAATAATTTTGACTTTCAAATAGTCATCCATTGTACAAGTATTTATATGGGTGACATTCTTATTAATAATGTTATAAGAAAAATTTTTGTGTTTTAAGGAGTCAGTAATTTTTACCGTAAGGTCCTTTTGGATTACGTTATAACACACATAGATTGGTGGAAGTTTCTTCTTCTTTGATTTTGCAGCTTCAACACGCACGGTAGTTGTCTTCTTTATTACAGATGTCTTCGTTGATGTTGGTCGTTGTTGACTTATCGGGGGAAACTCTTCGTTATTCAGATTTGGAATAGGCAGCGCAGAATTTTCGTCGCCTCTCTGCTCTGCGTCCAATTCCATTTCGTTGTCATCAAAAGATTCGTTAGAGATGATTGAGTGATTTAGAGCCGTACTGTCATTAATTTGTTCGACAAGTAGGTCTACTTTATTTTTGTATATGTCTTTTTCTTCACTGAGCAGTGCATATTGCGTTTGCAGCTGCTCGAATTTTGAAACAAGTTCGTTAAATTTAACCACGAGGGCATTATATTCTTCCTTTTCGGAACTAGAATTGTTTGATGAGTTAGAGCTTCTTTTTCTTTTAGATTTAGATTCTCTTTTTTTTAAGTTTTTTACTTTTTGTGCACTTTCAGACACATCACTATCAAGTGCGCTGAACCTGTTCTCACTAACACTTTGAGGCATTTCGCCTACATTGTTTATGTTTTTATCCATTTGTTTGTTTTTTTTTTTTTTTTTTTTTTTTTTTTTTTTTGCTAACTATTTAGCTATTGTTTTTTAAATTCACTTCACTGCACAGCTGTACAATTCATATGAACTTCTCATATGAGTGCCACACTGTGACATCACCATCTAGTGATCCGAAGTATTTACTGTTTTTAATCACAAGATCACAATATTGTTCACTTTAACTTCACTTCACTTGCAATAAGATATATCACACATCACATCACCCATCACATGACATGACATCACATCACATCACATGAAAGCCAATTTCAATTTCAATTTATTTAACCATTTCATTTGTTTACAAAGTTTCTTATATATATATAGTTTCATTTCATTCAGTTTTTCTTAACATACATATGTATTTCTCTAAGATTATCAATAGTTGTATTATTAGAATACATTGAAAATAATTTTATTTTCCTTTGTAGTTATAATTATTTTTTAGAACGATATTCAATTGAATAATATTTTTTCCCAAAAAGGGGTTTTCCAAAAAAGGAAATATCATTAGTTTCTTAAAACTAACTAAAACTAAATAACACTTGAACTTAAACTAATAAAAATAGGTACAGAGTCTTTGAATCAGTTACAGAATTTAATTTTGTACATATTGACTAGTGTTATACACAGTGTTTGTAATACTATAAGAGTTATATCTTCTATGATAATATAGTAGTTTTTTCTCAGAGAATAGATTTTGTTTTTTATTTAATACATTTAAATATATTGGAGATAAATATTTGTCTTCAATAGGATAGTATATTTCATTTTCTTTATTTAAGTAAATTGATAACAAGTTGTTTTCCACATATTTCATTTTTTCCATGAATTTTATACCTTGTTCAACTAAAAAGCAATCGATTCTTTTAATTTTACATTTGTTATACAGGAATTCATTAGATATTTTTTTCCGGTAGCCATCTCTATATGGCCGTTTTTTTATTCCAGAACATATTTTTAGAATGTGCCTTTCAAAGGTACGCAGCTTTTCCATCTGAGCCGACGAGACATTGAACCAGATGGGAAACGCATATCCAATGATTGGCCTAATTATTTGCTTGTAGCAGTTCAATTTGATTTGGTTTTTTAAAAATTTAGCTCTTTTAAAGAGACGTGAATAGTTGAAAAACATTAGTTTTGCTTTTGATAAAACATAGTCTATATGTAAATTAAAGAGATATCTTTTATGGAGAATGACTCCTAGATATTTTATTGTATCTTTATATTTTATAACTTGGCCATTTATTTCTATGCAGGGAATAAATGTTCTTGCATTTGGGTATAAATTGTCTCTAAGACCCTTAAAAATAGTGCTTTCGCTTTTGTCGACATTTAATTTTATTTTCCATTTAAGGAAATATTTGTGAAGGACTTTTAAATAATCATTTATTAGGATGTTAGCATTTGAAATTTTCGCTCTTGACCCTAATATAAGGATGTCATCGGCATAAATTAAATTTGTGATATTTGGGCCAGGTTCCGGCAAATCAGCCAAGAAAATATTATATAGGATTGGACCTAAAATAGATCCTTGGGGGACTCCGGCCATTATGGACTTACATATTGAGTTTTCATCATTGAAATTGACAAAAAAGGTTCTATCTCTGAGATAATTCAGAATAATTTTGCAAATGTGCTTGTCGAAGCAAAAAATTTTATACATTTTATAAACGATGCCCTCAATCCAGGCCGTGTCAAAGGCTTTTTCACAGTCCAGCCCAACTGCAATTGTTGCACATTTTTTATTTAAATTTGTTGTGACAAAGTCCGAGAGTAAGGTCAATGCATGATTTGTTGAGTGCGAGGTCTTAAAACCAAATTGAGAATTTTTTAAAATATTTGTTTCAGTTATATGATTTTTCATTTTTTCCAATAGGAAGCTCTCATAGAGTTTGCTAATGTTTGATAAAAGAGATATCGGTCTGTAATTTTTTGGTATTTTTGGATCTGTGCTTTGTTTTAAGATAGGGAGTATTTTGGCACATTTCCAATAGGTAGGAAAATATCCTAAACTGAAAATGTGATTGAACAAAATTGCCATAAATTTCCAAAAACCATATTGAGTTTTCTTGAGAAGAAAGTTAGACATTCCGTCTTCACCGAAACTTTTTTTGCTATTTTTGAACTTAATAGCTATGGTGATATCTGTTGGTTTAATAAGTTGCTTATAACTTTCAACATTTTCATGACTTAACCTATCTGTGGATGACTCTCCATCAGCACTTAAGTCACAACTAAATTTAATTAATGGTTGGGTGTTAATTAGGTCAGAGATTTCTACATTGACGAATTCAGTGAACTGTTGACTACCTAAATTAAGATTTTGCATATGAATTTTTTCAAAGGTATCAGCAAGAACATTGATTTTATTGAAATTTTCGGAAATTAAATTGCCATCTGAACCTATAAGATCTGATAGGTCAGATTTTTTGTTAAAGCCACATAATCCTTTAATTTTTTGATAGGTTTTGTTGTTCATTTTTATATTTTTGTACAAATCATTCCAATACTTTTCCTCGTGTAATGCAATTAGATCACATATAATTTTATCCAGATTTCTTATGATAGCTTTAATAGTGGTCTTTCTTTGCGGATTGACACACCTGTATGCAATTTTACGCAATTTTTTCTTTTCTTTTATAAAACCTAAAATGTTCTGAGGCAGATCAAGGAGGCCTTTGTTCCTTGCCTTTACCTTTGGGATAGAACCCTCAACGGCCAATTCAATGGCTCTGTTTAATTCCAATATGCAGTCATCAACCTCATTTCTGCTAACATTTCTGTCAGTGGGCAACGTATGCATTTGAAGATATTCATCCAGAATTTCATTAAATATTTTCGCATTAATTTTTTCATAATTGTAAAATTCCCGAATTGGGTTGCGAACAATTTCATTAAGTGATAAAATGACCTCAACACCTAAGTGGTCAGACTCAAAATCTAGAGTTTTTAAAAGATTTGGATGATGCTCCTCAAATACCACACCGACAGAAGCCGACACAAAAATGAGGTCTATAAATGATCCACATGTGGATATTCTTGTTGGTGATATTGTTGGAACTATTTGCAAATCAGGAAATTTACTTAGCCATTTTTTTAACACATTACCACTGACATTACTGGTGGGATTTCCCCAATCGGAATGTTTTGCGTTTAAGTCACCTCCAAGCACAATTTGGTCAGTGTTTAGAGAGTGAACAATATTCGTTAAGTCTTTTTCAGTTACAAGTGAAGTTGGTTTCATATACATTGAAACAAAAGAAATTTTTGTACCGTCAACAAGATTTAACTCAATGGCTGTATTTTCAATGGAAGAATTACTAATTTGGATTCTTTTATAGCTTAGATTTTCGTTTATACAAATGGCAGTGCCACCACCTTTTCCGGAAGCTCTGTCATGTCTAATAAGATTGTAACCTTTAAAGTTGACTTTGTGACAGTTGCTTAGTTTCGATTCAGCTATTAGAACAACGTCAGGTTTATGTTTTAATAAAAATAAATTAAAATAGTGTCTCTTTTGTCTAGAAACCAAAGAGTTTACATTAATAAATATGCATTTAATGTTTTTAGTCATCAAGTCGCAAACCTATAAATAAATTGAACAAAGCTTGAGACTTTTGCTCATCATTATTTAGTGTTTTATATTGAGTGGAAAACTCGTTAACTTTGCTTAGGCAAGCATAAAAATTTTTTCCTAAAAGTCTCTTGCAATCGTTGTTGATTTCATCAAATTGAATTTGATTATTGTTATTGAAAGTTTTTCTAACATTAGTAACTGAATTTGCGCTCTTTAGTTTCGAGGCAAAAGATTCACCAGTCCTAATTGAGGACATAGTTGGTGTTGTTGCAAATTTGGTATTTGTAGAAGTGTTTAATTTCTTGCTTTTAATTCTATTTAGGATTTCTAACCTCTTTGGGCAAATTCGAGCATTGGCAGTATGCCCTTCAATGTCGCAATTTGCAAATTTAACTGCGATACCAACGCGTTTAACTAGTACACCAGAAGCTGGATCTTTGTGTACCATCTCTTTGTTATTTTCCTCCTTTGGAGGAATTTTACAATTTTTCGGTCCGTGGGACTCACCACACTTTACGCAACGATATGGCATGCTGCAATTGCTTGCAACATGCATAAATCTTTGGCAGTTTCTGCACTGAATTGGCACTTCAGCTTTGGTGTTCTCAAAGCTTACCCTGCAATTCAGTATGTATCTTATATTTCTGAATTCTTTTAAATTTGACTCTTTGCTTAATTGAATTAACCATTTGTATTCATTGATTTTAGTGAGACTAACAACATTAAAATCTAATTTTAAATCTTCAAGGTATTTCAATATTTCTTCTTTTTCGTATGTGGGAGACAACTTATTGATCAATAGACTAAATGGTTTCAACTCCTCTGGAGTATACGTATAGAAATTAATTTTAGAATTTTGTAAAATAATTTTGACTTTCAAATAGTCATCCATTGTACAAGTATTTATATGGGTGACATTCTTATTAATAATGTTATAAGAAAAATTTTTGTGTTTTAAGGAGTCAGTAATTTTTACCGTAAGGTCCTTTTGGATTACGTTATAACACACATAGATTGGTGGAAGTTTCTTCTTCTTTGATTTTGCAGCTTCAACACGCACGGTAGTTGTCTTCTTTATTACAGATGTCTTCGTTGATGTTGGTCGTTGTTGACTCATCGGGGGAAACTCTTCGTTATTCAGATTTGGAATAGGCAGCGCAGAATTTTCGTCGCCTTTCTGCTCTGCGTCCAATTCCATTTCGTTGTCATCAAAAGATTCGTTAGAGATGATTGAGTGATTTAGAGCCGTACTGTCATTAATTTGTTCGACAAGTAGGTCTACTTTATTTTTGTATATGTCTTTTTCTCCACTGAGCAGTGCATATTGCGTTTGCAGCTGCTCGAATTTTGAAACAAGTTCGTTAAATTTAACCACGAGGGCATTATATTCTTCCTTTTCGGAACTAGAATTGTTTGATGAGTTAGAGCTTCTTTTTCTTTTAGATTTAGATTCTCTTTTTAAGTTTTTTACTTTTTGTGCACTTTCAGACACATCACTATCAAGTGCGCTGAACCTGTTCTCACTAACACTTTGAGGCATTTCGCCTACATTGTTTATGTTTTTATCCATTTGTTTTTTTTTTTTTGCTAACTATTTAGCTATTGTCTTCAATTGTTTTTTAAATTCACTTCACTGCACAGCTGTACAATTCATATGAACTTCTCATATGAGTGCCACACTGTGACATCACCATCTAGTGATCCGAAGTATTTACTGTTTTTGATCACAAGATCACAATATTGTTCACTTTTACTTCACTTCACTTGCGATAAGATATATTCGTATTTAGTATAACACTCACTGTATTATGAAAACAACACAACACATCCATACATCACATCACATCCATCACACCACATGAAAGCCAATTTCAATTTCAATTTATTTAACCATTTCATTTGTTTACAAAGTTTCTTATATATATATAGTTTCATTTCGTTCAGTTTTTCTTAACATACATATGTATTTCTCTAAGATTATCAATAGTTGTATTATTAGAATACATTGAAAATAATTTTATTTTCCTTTGTAGTTATAATTATTTTTTAGAACGATATTCAATTGAATAATATTTTTTCCCAAAAAGGGGTTTTCCAAAAAAGGAAATATCATTAGTTTCTTAAAACTAACTAAAACTAAATAACACTTAAAATTAAACTAATAAAAATAGGTACAAAGTCTTTGAATCAGTTACAGAATTTAATTTTGTACATATTGACTAGTGTTATACACAGTGTTTGTAATACTATAAGAGTTATATCTTCTATGATAATATAGTAGTTTTTTCTCAGAGAATAGATTTTGTTTTTTATTTAATACATTTAAATATATTGGAGATAAATATTTGTCTTCAATAGGATAGTATATTTCATTTTCTTTATTTAAGTAAATTGATAACAAGTTGTTTTCCACATATTTCATTTTTTCCATGAATTTTATACCTTGTTCAACTAAAAAGCAATCGATTCTTTTAATTTTACATTTGTTATACAGGAATTCATTAGATATTTTTTTCCGGTAGCCATCTCTATATGGCCGTTTTTTTATTCCAGAACATATTTTTAGAATGTGCCTTTCAAAGGTACGCAGCTTTTCCATCTGAGCCGACGAGACATTGAACCAGATGGGAAACGCATATCCAATGATTGGCCTAATTATTTGCTTGTAGCAGTTCAATTTGATTTGGTTTTTTAAAAATTTAGCTCTTTTAAAGAGACGTGAATAGTTGAAAAACATTAGTTTTGCTTTTGATAAAACATAGTCTATATGTAAATTAAAGAGATATCTTTTATGGAGAATGACTCCTAGATATTTTATTGTATCTTTATATTTTATAACTTGGCCATTTATTTCTATGCAGGGAATAAATGTTCTTGCATTTGGGTATAAATTGTCTCTAAGACCCTTAAAAATAGTGCTTTCGCTTTTGTCGACATTTAATTTTATTTTCCATTTAAGGAAATATTTGTGAAGGACTTTTAAATAATCATTTATTAGGATGTTAGCATTTGAAATTTTCGCTCCTGACCCTAACATAAGGATGTCATCGGCATAAATTAAATTTGTGATACTTGGGCCCGGTTCCGGCAAATCAGCCAAAAAAATATTATATAGGATTGGACCTAAAATAGATCCTTGGGGGACTCCGGCCATTATGGACTTACATATTGAGTTTTCATCATTGAAATTGACAAAAAAGGTTCTATCTCTGAGATAATTCAGAATAATTTTGCAAATGTGCTTGTCGAAGCAAAAAATTTTATACATTTTATAAACGATGCCCTCAATCCAGGCCGTGTCAAAGGCTTTTTCACAGTCCAGCCCAACTGCAATTGTTGCACATTTTTTATTTAAATTTGTTGTGACAAAGTCCGATAGTAAGGTCAATGCATGATTTGTTGAGTGCGAGGTCTTAAAACCAAATTGAGAATTTTTTAAAACATTTTTTTCAGTTATATGATTTTTCATTTTTTCCAAAATGAAGCTCTCATAGAGTTTGCTAATGTTTGACAAAAGAGATATCGGTCTGTAATTTTTTTTGTATTTTTGGATCTGTGCTTTGTTTTAAGATAGGGAGTATTTTGGCACATTTCCAATAGGTAGGAAAATATCCTAAACTGAAAATGTGGTTAAACAAAATTGCCATAAATTTCCAAAAACCGAATTGAGTTTTTTTCAGAAGAAAGTTAGACATTCCGTCTTCACCGAAACTTTTTTTGTTATTTTTAAACTTAAGAGCTATGGCAATTTCTGTTGGCTTAATAAGTTGCTTATAATTTTCAACAATTTCATGACTTAACCTTTCTGTGGATGACTCTCCATCAGCACTTAAATCACAACTAAATTCAATTAATGGTTGGGTGTTAATTAGGTCAGATATCTCTGTGTTTACGAATTCAGTGAACTGTTGACAGCCTAAATTAAGATTTTGCATGTGGATTCTCTCAAAGGTATCAGCAAGAACATTGATTTTATTGAAATTTTCAGAGATTAAATTCCCGTCTGGACCAATAAGATCTGATAGGTCAGATTTTTTGTTAAGGCCACATAATCCTTTAATTTTGTGATAGGTTTTGTTGTTCATTTTTATATTTTTGTACAAATCATTGTTGCGGTAGAAGGGTTGAGTTAGTTACCTGTCGTCCATCCGCCCTAAAACTCACTCAGCATAATGGAATTATGTGAATGGTGCTTTCGCCTTCCTAGCGAACATTAGGTCCATTTTTAGGTTTCACTGAAAAGATTGAAAATGTTAATTTAGCTATTTTAAAATAAAATGCATTCTTACCTCACTGTTTACAATTTTATTATGACATATGTCACCTCAGCCTGAAAGAATGAAGAAAATATACCAAATGTCAAAAAGTCATAGTGTTCATAGGCGATGTTCAGCAACACTGTTGTATGAAACCAGGGTTGGTGTTAGCACTGAGCTTTCCAACAATAATGTCTATTATGTTGCTAAAATAATGTTACTGAACTGTTAAGTGAGAAAATGAAGAGCGAACGTGAAAATGTAGTGGTGGGTGAGAAATGTTGTCAAGGTTAGTGTTGTAAGTTCAATGTACTTATCCTATATGTTAAATAATAAAACATAAAAACAGTTTTTGTTTACTTGAATTTTGGAAATTTTGGGCTTGGTGACAACTAGTTGCGCAAATAAATTTTAAATACTCAAAAGTGGTCCTGGTGAATAGTTGTGTCGCGGAATAATTTCAAATAAAATAAAAGCAAGTGAAAATTTTGAATTTAGTCATAGAACCGCGCAAGTTTAGTTTTCTGGTAAAAACGTTTGAATTGTGTTAACGTGCGAAATAAAATAAATATTTGTAAGCTGAAGCAATAAAACTCTGAAGTAATTAGGAAATTACTGTGTCAACTAGCAGAATTCAAAAGGATAAAAAAAAAGCAGGTATTAAAGTTTGAATGTAATATATATGTTAATATATGTATTATATGAAAATGTTTTGCGTGTCCGCAGGTCAAGCTAACGAGTTTTGAGTAAAGCAGGAAGTACGCCCCAAAAATCCAAAATACCATAAAATCATGTGAGTCAATTTAAACACTCGTTAAGATAGTGGTAATGGAAATTTTTCGTTATTTGCTAGTGTGGCTGGCGAAATAGGCGGTAGCGAAAAACCCGTAGGAAGACGCTAAAACACCAGGACCAACGAAATACAGATAAGTGCCAGCCACAATATTTTATATATATATAAAAAAAAGAGAATTGCATCGAATTTTGAAGGAAAAGAATATTAGAATTCCATTTTATTATAAAAAAAACGGCGTCTGAACGCAGCCATTTTGAAGTCGTTCGGATTGGCATAAAAAAAAGGCGCGAAGTGTGAGCCCTGTTGGCGAGAGTGGTGGGAACAGTTTTTCGAAGCCCCAGAGAAATTAATTAAATACGAAGGAGAGACGAACACGTATGGTGTGTTAGTCAGTAGATTGCCGTATAAAGGGTGTTTTATTTTTATTTTATATAGAATCCGAGGTGAACCATTTGTAAAAGGAATTCCTAAATTCATTTTGTGGGGGTTTAATTATTTAAATTCAAATACACCCAGGTCTTTAATAGAGCGCTCTTTTAGGACTTAAAAGTTAGGGGTATTTCGATGCATATAATGTATATGTTTAATGTAATCAAAATTTACTAATTGGGAATTTCTTAGGATAACGATAGAGCATATGGGCGATTCCGCGTGATACGATTTTCGACATATATTTTTAGATTACAGTATTTATTACTTTCTTCTATGCCAATACAAAGAAAAAGGTGTAAATTAAATAGTAAAACAACTTTTAGTAAGCTAAGTTCATGTTTGAATTTATTAGCGAGTTCAGAAACGGTGACGCCTAAAGTCTAGATTTAAATTGTTCATCCGCACTTGATAAGTTTTTTATTAAATCGCTGTTACCGATAGTTGTAGGTTATATTTCACTGGTTAATATTGAAACCATCACACTTGTTTATTGTTTAATGCAAAAAAAAATAATTATTTGTTATTACTTTTCAAGCAATATTGATAAATAAGAAGCCATTTTTCGTTGGTTGCACCCGCGATAAAAAATATATAAAAGTTTAGTTTTCTTACAGAAAGAAATTACTTAAGTTTTGAAACTTTGTAGAAGTAAGAAGAAATAAAAGGGTAACTTGAATTAATCGTCATTAAAGGTATGTTGCCATTTAAATTAAAATAAACGTTGACTGAAATTGGTTGCACCCGCGATCGCAATATCAGAATAGCGGGTGCAACAGTTTTATTTCTTAAGATTACGGTGTTATTTTTCATATTTTTTTAATTTAAAAGGTTTTTGAAAACATCTAAGAATCCAGAAAAGAACAATGGTTATGAGCGTCCGTGAAGCTTTCGAACAATTTCAAACAAATTTACCTGAAACACCAATTGATAAAACTCTTTTTTATAATGAAAGACCTGCTTACGTTTTGCCTATCAGCGACACTCCTCATAATGTTTGCGTATGTACAATACACTCAAATAATATTAATCTTGTTACTGCTATTTCGAAACATGTGACAGAATTTCCCAAAACGCACCGAGACCTACTAAATCAGTTATAATGTAGTATCGACAATGAAAATTGTATGTAAAACAGTTGCGATGTATGCAAAAATTCGAACATTTGGTACACTATTCTAGATTCAAATCCAAATGTTCAATTAAAGACCTGAATTATGGAGCATCAGAGACCAAAACAGGTCGTAGTTAGCAAACCTTTCAGTAAAGCATTAGACGAACTACATGGGAACACTACTAAATTCAAGTATTTTTTAGTTAAAAATGTCCAGTCCGAGTACTTTCAAAATGCAAAGCAAAACTTGACCAGCGAGAAAGCTATTGTACAAATTGACTTTGCCGAAAACTATGGGTTAGTTAGTCAAGACGAAATACAATCAGCACATTGGTTTCATGGACATGTGACATTTTTTACGTGCAGTATTTGGACTACCGAAAAACATTACTCAGTGATCGTAGTAAGCGATGAATTAAGCCGTAGTAAATACACTGTGCATGTTTTCCTTCAGCCAATTTTTCAGTACATTCAGTCGCTAAATAATAATATAACATCCATACATATCTTCAGCGATAATTGTGCTGCTCAGTTCAAGAACCGATATGTAATTGCGAGTATGAATACTCTTAAAACATTAAACATTTCTTTCAATTTGAAAAGGGTAACAGCATTTCTATGGCGCAAACGTCCAAGTCTCATTTTAAGAGCAAGTTGGTTTTGACAACTGTCATTAGAAGAAAAATTATGCAAAAAGTTACGCAAAAGTTACGCACTTCCGATGCTTACACCGATTCTGATGATAATTTTAGGCTGATAAGTCTCTGACTATGACAAACACTAACATAGAAATGTACCAATAGACAATATTGCATCTTTGATCTAATTCCGTTAATTTAGTGTTACTTTATGATGTTTATATTCACTACAGTCAGACGTGTTGCACCCGTGATAATTTGACGTTGCACCCGCGACTGTATAAAACATGGATAACTTATAATATTTCTTTCTTTTAATAATTTTATTTAATTTGAGAATTGAAATGTTTTGTACCCTTTTAATATATAAAAAAATAATTTAATAAATGTTTCACAATTAACAGACTTTTTTCATTCTTGCTTCATAGTATTTAATGATGGGCCGATTTTGTTGCACCCGCGATAGCACTTCAAACCTATCTTGTGCCTATTTATACATTTCATCAAAATTCTTATAAAGATATTTTTATAAAACAGATTAATATGTTACCCTCCAAACAATAATTTTTTTAAAAATATTTTTTAATTCATTAGTAGGAAGCTTTGATTGAGTCTAAATGTTGCACCCGCGAGAATGGAATCGCCCATATCATTTTTTTTTGTTAATTACATTTTCTTTAGATATAATCATTTTTTTTTTTTATTTTTTACATTTTGCATTTACATATATTTATTTTCCTATATTTATATTATATTTAATAATTCCGTTGCGAAAATTTTGTATAGTGATTTAAAATTTTTCGTTTTTGATCAGTTACATTTTTTTTTGATGTTGTTTAAAGAAATTTACCATTAACTAAGTTTTAATAAATTTTATGCGCGTTAACTTTTACGTTTTGTTTTTAAATTAATTCAAAAGTTCGTATTTCTAAGAATAAAATTTTCGCAACTATGTACATTTTTCCTTTTTAATTATTATAATCTTAAATATTACTTAAAACTGATTGTCTTGTTCCACCGTCATATGTATACGCATTTACCTGTCCATAATTTCGATTGTCGATTTTCTTCCTTAGCCATTTTGTGCAAGGATATACGTTGTGTGCTAGCCTGTAGAAATAGATAGAGTTAATATTAATAAAATAATTTGAATTATAACGAACATGAGTTCTTGGTAATTTTTCTTATAAGGGGGTGATTTTTCTGCGGAACCAGTGATGTTGGCATAGGCAAGTCAGCGATGATTCGGAAGTGGGTGATGCACAAAAGTGGACTGTGCATCACAGGTTGGGCGGGTGCATAGGAGGGGGGTAATCTCTCTCCCTCTCTCATATGGAACAGCCTGCTATAGTTTTCCCGTAGTTTTTTTTTATTTATTTTTCGTAATTTTTTTTTATAATAACATTTCAGATCTTAATCAAATTTTGGTTTTGTGGATTTGATTTTTCTTTTTGAATTCAGTTGATTTTGGTTTTATTTTAAGATTTCATTTTTGGTTTCCGCCAAAAATGGAGTCTTTTATTGTTGCTCCCTCGACCCAACGCGGTGGGTTAAAAATCCCCCCTTAAACCGCAAGCTAGCCGGTGCGGACCGCGTTGGGTACGATAGCTTAGGGACAGGTAACAATAATGGCGCCCAATCAAAAATAAATCGAAGATGAGTACTAACAACAACTAATTCTCAGGGTGCGCCAATAATAGCGCCCAATTTAAATATAATGTAAAGGGGATAACAACAGCAACTATCCTAGGGTTAAGCCATGAAAATGGCTTACCACAAAAATCCAAAGTTTTTTTTTATAGAGTCAGAGCGGCTGACTCAAAAATTAAGATTCAAAGACAAATCCTGTACTGTGTCTCGTCGGATCTCTTTGTGTCACGGTGGCTCAGCCAAGCTTATGCTTCGGTGCTGATAGCAAAGTGAGGCGAAGTGGTCGACGATACAACAGTCGGCAAAATTAATATTTTAGACTCGGTGGCTTCTTCTTGATCGGTCTTTTTGTATGATGGCTTAGTCGGAAATTATTTACATGTATTAATTGCATCATGCAGGGAGGAAGGTCGGGAACATGCAGATCGATAATGCTGGACTTTGCATTTCTAGTTCTTGATAGTGAAGTGGCTTGGCTCAAGCACATTTTAGCAGAAGCCAATTGCATTAAATGGTCGAGGCTGAGATGGCAAAGAAAAGTAAATTTTTTTTAAACTGACATGAAATGTCTTGGTGAAATTCTTTTTGTGATTCAACCAATTGCATTTCGTGAAGGTATAATGCTGAGGTTCTGGAGTGCTGGGTTCGCGGTCTGTGATTGTGTTTTTTTTTGGTGTAATAAAATTTCATCGCCGTAGCCTTGAAATGTAAATATATAGTAGTTTCAAGATGTACTGTAAGTCATGATTCGTGGCCTAACGTTTTAAATTTACTTTACGTTATGATGCACGAATATGATTTAATTTAATAATGATTGCGAAACAAACCCTGACCGTGGCCCAGGCACTTAAAAGAGTTCTCTGAGTAATAGCATAGTATGGCTGTCCATATGAGGGACTCCGAAAGGAGTATGCAGGAAATTCGATCATCGCTGGGCGAATAGTCCAAACCTTTTTTAGACCACATCACTGGCCTGGAAAACACCCCCAATTTCAAAATTCAAATTCTTTCTTGTATAAAAGTTAGTGTGTATAAAACGAATGAAAAGCGCAGAAAAAATCAGAAAAAGGCGTAGCTTGCAAAGGAATACAGAGTTCGATATAAACCGAATTAATAGTGAAAATAGCTCAGATCCGAAAATGTCTGAAGTAGGAGATTCAGAACAGGCCTCAGGCGTAGATCCTAACTTTTTTAGAGACATGTCAAACTCCATAATTGTTGACCGAGTTGACCACGTGAAAAAAGGAAACCATAAGGGCGCGATCAATAAACCTGGAAGATTTCCTCCAAATTTAAGTTTTCCCCCACCCAAGAATAATAGTGTAGACCCACTTGAGACAACCACGGCTCAACACATTAAGGAATTGGTGTTGGAAGCCAATGAAGATTACCGGGTTTCTCTTGAAAACTCGATCGAAAGAAAAATTTCCAAGGTTATTGAAAATAGCATAGGAGAGCTGATGAAAACATTAAAACTCACCGAAAATTTGTATTCACAGCAACAGGAAAAAACCGCAGATGAAACGAGCAATGCTGAAAGCTCGAGTAGCAAAGGCACCAATCCACATTCAGTTCAAAGTGAAAAATCTGGAAATAATAATACTTTGAATAAAAATAAAACACTGATGGATAATCAAAATATAGGCTGGAAAATTGCAAGTTATCATCAGCCAGGTATGCCGTCAAAAAAATCGACTTGGCAGCACAACCCGAACCAACAACAACAGCAAATGCCACAACAAACACCGATACAACAGCAACATCAGCCATTGCCACGACATTATAATTGGCCATCTGATCCAACACATGCCGAACAATTTCAACACGTCACAGCGGACCAGTCGCAGTGGGCGGGTATGACGGGAAGGGACACAAGGTACCCAAACCAGCGCGCAGAAGAACCACATGAACATCCACATGCGCACTCAGCTACCATCCATGTGGACAAGTGGGGAATTGTTTTCGCCGGAGGATCGGATGATTTGTCCGTAGAAGATTTTGTCTTCCGCATAGAGCACCTTCAGCGCCACTACCGATGTCCCTGGTCACAAGTCATTAGAGACTTTCATTTATTGGTGAAAGGAGTCGCCCGTGAATGGTACTGGGTGTTCATCAAAAATAATTATGACGCAGATTGGCCCACTTTGCGCCAGGCACTTCATCGCCAGTTTCAAACCAGCCGTTCAGATTTCGAAGTCATGAGGGAGATTGTGGAACGGAAGCAAAGGCCAGGTGAAAGTATCGACCTGTTTTTCCACGATCTGTTTAAGCTGCGCTCCAAACTGCGGAACCCTGTAAGTGAAAGCGATATGGTTAAGATCACAAAGAAAAATTTGAAAGACTACCTGAGTCGGATTGTCTATCCAATGACAATATACTCAGTGGATCAATTGCGCGACGAATGCCTGGAAGCCGAAACACATTTCGCTCGACGAGACATGCGCAGCGGTTATCAGCAACCACAACGTAACCAGCAACCTTATCGTAGCCATGATGTACATGAGATAGCACCGATTGATAATGAAAACGAGCACGGATGGCGTGAACACAACTTTGAAGTTGATGAAGTGCGGCCGATGCAGCGGTATCGTCAAACTCCACAACCGTTCCAATCGCAAGGTGAATATAAAAATCAACAACAATTCCGTCAGTCACCACAAAATTTTGAGCAGCCACAACAACCAAATTTTCAGCGACAAGGATTACAGCACCAACCTCAACAAAACATGCAACATCAACAAAATAAGAAAACTTTGATTTGCTGGAACTGTCGTCAGGAAGGGCATGTGTACATGGAATGTACTTCTTTGACTCGCACAATTTTCTGTTATAAGTGCGGTTGGCCCGATGTAATAACACCAAAGTGTCCTGCATGCTCGCCGGGAAACATGGAGAGGAACGTGATGAACACGGGAGTGTCACGCTCCATTCAGACACCCGTGGAGAAATAACCAGCAAAAGCAAAATTGATTTTGAAGAGAGAGTTGAGGCAAAGAATCCTGAAAATAAAAAAAAAATTACTATCTTAAAAAACATCTATGAATTTAATAAAAACTGCAATAAGATACAGTCTAAAATATCACCATATGAAGATAAAGTAAATAAATATTTTGAGGCACGAAAAAGAATTTTTGAGAACTGTTCGTTGAATGGAATGCGGCAAGTTTCACAAAAAGTCATCAAAGCCAGGCGAAACTTTGCTAAGAGAAAGCAGATACGTAAAGAGTTGGCTGAAGCCTTTAGCGGAGTGCAAAGCGAAGATCCAAGAGCGTTTGCCGAAGTTGAAATAGGCAGCACGAGATTGAGAGGCCTTCTTGATACTGGAGCGTCGATAAGTCTGCTCGGTCGAGGATGCAGAGAATTGATCGAAGAGCTCGGGGTTGACGTAGAACGATTTTTCTCGATAGTGAAAACCGCAGGTGGTGAAAAACATACCATTCTTGGCAAAATTAGCTTGCCTGTAAAATATAAAAACAAAATTAATACCATAAAATTTTATCTTTGTCCTGAGCTTGAGCAAAGTGCTTACTTTGGGATTGATTTCTGGCGGCAGTTTCAGCTAGCATCAGATGTAATTGGAGTAGACGAGTTGAATCTGGAAAAATTAAAAAACGATTTTAATAAATACAAAAATAATGGCAGCGAAGATGAGTTGCAAAAACATGTATTAAATGAAGAACAGCAAAGGCGCTTACAAAAGGTAGTAAGCAAATTTTACACCTTTGAGCAGCATGGTCTGGGCAAGACTGACCTCGAAAGGCACACCATAAAATTGACGGAAGGAGCTACACCAGTAAAGGATCGTCACTACCCGATTTCGCCAGCAGTGCAGCAGTTGGTATATGCTGAAATCGATAAAATGCTAGAGCTAGGCGTAATCGAGGAAAGTGAAAGCCCGTGGAACAATCGAGTGACGATAGTGCGGAAACCGGAAAAAAATCGATTGTGTCTTGATGCGCGTAAGTTGAACGAAAGGACGGTTAAGGATGCGTATCCACTACAAAATATTGAAGGGATTTTGAGTCGGATCGACTACACCCATTTTATCAGTAGTGTCGATTTAAAGTTTGCGTTCTGGCAGATAGACCTAGATGAACAAAGTAAAGCGTACACGGCTTTCACGGTACCAGGTAGACCCTTATACCAATTTGCGGTCATGCCGTTTGGACTATGCAACGCTGCACAACGCCTCTGTCGATTGATGGACAAAGTTATTCCACAACGTCTCAAGTCGCACGTATTCACATATTTGGACGATTTGTTAATAATAGCACCAGATTTCGACACGCATCTTCGTGTACTCGGCAAAGTAGCTGATTGCTTAAAAAAGGCCAATTTAACCATAGGACTCAAAAAGTCCAAATTTTGTTTTAAAGAGCTGCGTTATTTAGGTTTCATTGTTGGAGGTGGTACGTTGAGAACGGATCCTGAAAAGGTGTCAGCCATCCAGAAAATTCCAATCCATAAATCCGTGCGTGAAGTTCGAAGTTTTCTTGGAACAGCGGGCTGGTATCGCCGCTTCATAAAAAATTTTGCAGCAGTATCGGCTCCACTTAGTGATACACTGAAAAAAACAAATAAGTTTAAAATGACATTTGAAGCTATCGAGGCTTTTAATAGTTTAAAACAAGCTTTATGTTCGGCTCCGGTTTTAAAGCATCCGGATTTTTCCAAAAGATTTCTGGTACAGTGCGATGCGTCAGAAATAGGCGTAGGTGCGGTGCTGTACCAGAAAGATCTGGAGGGCAATGAAAACCCTATCGCGTATTATTCGCAGAAATTGAATAGCTGTCAGCGGAACTATTCAGTAACAGAGAAGAGTGTTTAGCAGCGGTGTTGGCAGTGAAGCGGTTCAGGCCGTATGTCGAGATGATGCCATTTACGGTGATCACAGATCACGCGAGCCTGAAGTGGCTGATGTCGCTCAAGGACTTGAGTGGCAGACTCGCAAGATGGTCTTTGCAATTACAAGCCTATGATTTTCAAATTGAACACCGCAAAGGGTCAGAGAATGTAGTCGCCGATACTCTGTCTAGAGCAGTGGAGGAGCTGTCTGCTGAAGAAGATAATTGGCTTGACTTTGAAACAACGGAATTCGAGTCGCCGGAATACGTGGAACTGCGCAACACAATTTTAGAAAACCAGGAAAAACTGCCTGATATACGAGTTGATCATAACATTATTTTCAAGCGAACAAAATTCGATCGTGAAAATGGCGAGATAGATGAACTAAAGTGGAAACTGTGGGTACCAGAAAGTTTAACCTCAACACTAATTTCGAAGGCCCATGAACCGGAAACAGTCGCACATGGTGGTATAGCAAAAACTCTGCATAGGCTTCGAAAATTTTATTACTGGCCAAGTATGACATTGCACGTTCGAAATTATGTTAAGAACTGCACGATTTGTAAAGAATCCAAATCAGTCAACCAGGACTTGAGGCCAAGCATGGGGCAGGAAGTGGTCACTGAAAGACCATTTCAGAAAATATACATTGATTTCCTTGGCAAGTATCCACGTTCGAAAGGCGGCAATGCCTATATTTTCATTGTTGTGGACCATTTCACAAAATTCACTTTCTTAAAAGCACTTCGAGAAGCCACCACTAAAAACATCCTTCAATTTTTGATTAGTGAAGTTTTCCACAAATTTGGAGTACCGGAGGTAATCCATTCCAACAACGGGAAACAGTTTGTGGCAAAAGATTTCCAGAAAATGATAAACGCGTACAAAATAACACATATAAAAACTGCGTATTATGCGCCACAGTCAAACGCAGCAGAAAGGGTTAACCAGTCTGTACTAAATGCAATAAGATCATATCTTCAAAACGATCACCGTGATTGGGACATGTACCTTTCGGAAATTGAGTGCTCTCTGAGATCCTCTGTACACTCGGCTACTGGAGTTACTCCATTCATGGCGCTTTTTGGTCACGAGATGTTTAGCAGCGGGACTGATTATAAATTAGCTAGAAAATTAAATTCATTGAACGAGCCGAATCTGATGATTCTTACTAATGAAGATAAAATTGCATTAATACGTGAAAAAATTAAAAAAAATTTACACCACGCATACGAGAAGAGCGCAAGGCAATATAATAGACGACCACGAAACGTGCACTTTGCGCCAGGTCAGGAAATTTTCAAAAGAAACTTTGTTCTTAGCGATTTTAAAAATAACATTAACGCTAAGTTTTGCAAAAAGTTCGTTAAGTGCAGAGTTGTGCGACCGATAGGCAACAACATGTATGAACTTGAGACATTAAATGGAAAGCCTATAGGTATATATCATACAAAAGACCTAAAGCAGTGACATAAATAGAAAAGAAATGGGGACCGACTCAATATTATTTTTTTTGCAATATATTCAAAAAACCTACACAGTGCAATAAACTAGTCTTAAGCAATTAAAGCGTGCATTACTTACCAACAACTAGTTTAAGCGTAATCCGTTCCTATATGTAGTGTAGAGTCCCACATGTTTTAAGTCTGCGTAGTGATCTGAAATAATTTTGTCTAAATGCAACAGTACCTGAAAATAACAAAACATCAAACAAAGTAAAATTTCGTATAAAAAAAAACATTTTTGGATACTTCCCGGCAATTAAATCAGTTTGGATGTGATGCTATATCTTCAACCGTCATCGCGTGAACACCCATCAGTTATTCTGCAACAAGGAAAAGAAAATCGAATGAGATTGCAAATAAAAAAAAAAGAAAATAACTATGGAGAATTAATTGAATTGTGTGCCCGGCTAACTCAAGTCGAAAGCATGAGACTCGTTATCATCTCAGGGTGTGGGCGGAAGCCTACGTTGGGCAGCTTGTCATATTTTCCATAATTGAGGATCACACTATTAAAAAATCATAATGTTAATTTAGTTTTTTTTTTACCGGTCAAACATATACAATCCGAACGCCTGCGAACTTGTTAGTACCATCGCAAGACTACCTTAAAGCACAATGAACCTCCTTGCTTACAAAATTTGATTCATAAGATTGAAAATTCTCAAAATTCAGTGTGCCAAAATCACCCTTTTCTGACATATCAAAGTGCAGAATATCCATTTATCATCTGTTGGATTGTTTTTATTAAACTTAATGGATTAAAACATGGCACTGTTTGTTTTTATAGTACATGCTTGGAAAATAAAAGAGTGAAATTTACACCAAATATGTGAAATTTTCAATCCAATAACAAAACAAAAAAAACACGTTTTCGTTCACTTCCTTACTGACGCGAATTTGGCTCCGGAGGTACATTTTACTTAAAGGAACAAAAGGAATAAAAATCAAAATCTAAGATAATAGGACTAACGTAGCTAGCATTGCAAGAGAAAAAGAAATAGTTCTACCAGCACACTACGTAGGTTGTGGATACTCCGATGGAAATATCCTACCCTACGCAGAGTTTTGTTGCGGTAGAAGGGTTGAGTTAGTTACCTGTCGTCCATCCGCCCTAAAACTCACTCAGCATAATGGAATTATGTGAATGGTGCTTTCGCCTTCCTAGCGAACATTAGGTCCATTTTTAGGTTTCACTGAAAAGATTGAAAATGTTAATTTAGCTATTTTAAAATAAAATGCATTCTTACCTCACTGTTTACAATTTTATTATGACATATGTCACCTCAGCCTGAAAGAATGAAGAAAATATACCAAATGTCAAAAAGTCATAGTGTTCATAGGCGATGTTCAGCAACACTGTTGTATGAAACCAGGGTTGGTGTTAGCACTGAGCTTTCCAACAATAATGTCTATTATGTTGCTAAAATAATGTTACTGAACTGTTAAGTGAGAAAATGAAGAGCGAACGTGAAAATGTAGTGGTGGGTGAGAAATGTTGTCAAGGTTAGTGTTGTAAGTTCAATGTACTTATCCTATATGTTAAATAATAAAACATAAAAACAGTTTTTGTTTACTTGAATTTTGGAAATTTTGGGCTTGGTGACAACTAGTTGCGCAAATAAATTTTAAATACTCAAAAGTGGTCCTGGTGAATAGTTGTGTCGCGGAATAATTTCAAATAAAATAAAAGCAAGTGAAAATTTTGAATTTAGTCATAGAACCGCGCAAGTTTAGTTTTCTGGTAAAAACGTTTGAATTGTGTTAACGTGCGAAATAAAATAAATATTTGTAAGCTGAAGCAATAAAACTCTGAAGTAATTAGGAAATTACTGTGTCAACTAGCAGAATTCAAAAGGATAAAAAAAAGCAGGTATTAAAGTTTGAATGTAATATATATGTTAATATATGTATTATATGAAAATGTTTTGCGTGTCCGCAGGTCAAGCTAACGAGTTTTGAGTAAAGCAGGAAGTACGCCCCAAAAATCCAAAATACCATAAAATCATGTGAGTCAATTTAAACACTCGTTAAGATAGTGGTAATGGAAATTTTTCGTTATTTGCTAGTGTGGCTGGCGGAATAGGCGGTAGCGGAAAACCCGTAGGAAGACGCTAAAACACCAGGACCAACGAAATACAGATAAGTGCCAGCCACAATATTTTATATATATATAAAAAAAAGAGAATTGCATCGAATTTTGAAGGAAAAGAATATTAGAATTCCATTTTATTATAAAAAAAACGGCGTCTGAACGCAGCCATTTTGAAGTCGTTCGGATTGGCATAAAAAAAAGGCGCGAAGTGTGAGCCCTGTTGGCGAGAGTGGTGGGAACAGTTTTTCGAAGCCCCAGAGAAATTAATTAAATACGAAGGAGAGACGAACACGTATGGTGTGTTAGTCAGTAGATTGCCGTATAAAGGGTGTTTTATTTTTATTTTATATAGAATCCGAGGTGAACCATTTGTAAAAGGAATTCCTAAATTCATTTTGTGGGGGTTTAATTATTTAAATTCAAATACACCCAGGTCTTTAATAGAGCGCTCTTTTAGGACTTAAAAGTTAGGGGTATTTCGATGCATATAATGTATATGTTTAATGTAATCAAAATTTACTAATTGGGAATTTCTTAGGATAACGATAGAGCATATCATTTTTTTTTGTTAATTACATTTTTTTTAGATATAATCATATTTTTTTATTTTTTACATTTTGCATTTACATATATTTATTTTCCTATATTTATATTATATTTAATAATTCCGTTGCGAAAATTTTGTATAGTGATTTAAAATTTTTCGTTTTTGATCAGTTACATTTTTTTTTGTTGCTGCTTAAAGAAATTTACCATTAATTAAGTTTTAATAAATTTTATGCGCGTTAACTTTTACGTTTTGTTTTTAAATTAATTCAAAAGTTCGTATTTCTAAGAATAAAATTTTCGCAACTATGTACATTTTTCCTTTTTAATTATTATAATCTTAAATATTAAGAAAGTTGATTTTTGCGACTGGTTATTTTTATTATAATTAAACATTATGAACTTACAGTCATTTTAGCAAAGACCAATATTGTAAATTTTTATGTGGCTGGCAACACCACAATTTTCGAAAAATAAAATCATAGCAAGTCTCTAAGCCAATGGCTTAGCAGCTGTGACAACAAGCGAGAAAGTGACAAGAGATAATAAATGGATATACGCAATTTGTACAGTTCAAGGTCAGTTCCTCAGTAGCTCAGTTGTTAGAGCGGCCGTCGACAGATATGCAATTGAAGTGCATGTACGGTCAGGGGATCGACTCCATGTACAACATTAACCAAAAAACTGGTCTGATGAGGCTATGTGGTAATAGCCGAAACATATGTCACCAATTACCAGGTTAAATTGTTCCATTTGTTATCTTTGTCATGTTTGTTGAATAAAAAATAGCATTGATCAATAAGTAAAATTAACAATATTGGTCTTTGCTAAAATGACTGTAAGTTCATAATGTTTAATTATAATAAAAATAACCAGTCGCAAAAATCAACTTTCTTAAACCATACGGAAGAACACGCCAATTTCAAAAATTATGTGGCTGGCAACACCACAATTTTCGAAAAATAAAATCATAGCAAGTCTCTAAGCCAATGGCTTAGCAGCTGTGACAACAAGCGAGAAAGTGACAAGAGATAATAAATGGATATACGCAATTTGTACAGTTCAAGGTCAGTTCCTCAGTAGCTCAGTTGTTAGAGCGGCCGTCGACAGATATGCAATTGAAATGCATGTACGGTCAGGGGATCGACTCCATGTACAACATTAACCAAAAAACTGGTCTGATGAGGCTATGTGGTAATAGCCGAAACATATGTCACCAATTACCAGGTTAAATTGTTCCATTTGTTATCTTTGTCATGTTTGTTGAATAAAAAATAGCATTGATCAATAAGTAAAATTTACAATATTGGTCTTTGCTAAAATGACTGTAAGTTCATAATGTTTAATTATCTTAAATATTACTTAAAACTGATTGTCTTGTTCCACCGTCATATGTATACGCATTTACCTGTCCATAATTTCGATTGTCGATTTTCTTCCTTAGCCATTTTGTGCAAGGATATACGTTGTGCGCTAGCCTGTAGAAATAGATAGAGTTAATATTAATAAAATAATTTGAATTATAACGAACATGAGTCCTTGGTAATTTTTCTTATAAGGGGGTGATTTTTCTGCGGAACCAGTGATGTTGGCATAGGCAAGTCAGCGATGATTCGGAAGTGGGTGATGCACAAAAGTGGACTGTGCATCACAGGTTGGGCGGGTGCATAGGAGGGGGGTAATCTCTCTCCCTCTCTCATATGGAACAGCCTGCTATAGTTTTCCCGTAGTTTTTTTTTATTTATTTTTCGTAATTTTTTTTTATAATAACATTTCAGATCTTAATCAAATTTTGGTTTTGTGGATTTGATTTTTCTTTTTGAATTCAGTTGATTTTGGTTTTATTTTAAGATTTCATTTTTGGTTTCCGCCAAAAATGGAGTCTTTTATTGTTGCTCCCTCGACCCAACGCGGTGGGTTAAAAATCCCCCCTTAAACCGCAAGCTAGCCGGTGCGGACCGAGTTGGGTACGATAGCTTAGGGACAGGTAACATCATTCCAATACTTTTCCTCATGCATTGCAATGAGATCACATATAATTTTATCCAGATTTCTTATGATAGCTTTAATAGTGGTCTTTCTTTGCGGATTGACACACCTGTAAGCAATTTTACGCAATTTTTTCTTTTCTTTTATAAAATCTAAAATGTTCTGAGGCAGATTAATGAGGCCTTTGTTTCTTGCCTTTACCTTTAGGATAGAACCCTCAATGGCCAATTCAATGGCTCTGTTCAATTTCAGTATGCAGTCATCAACTTCAGTTCTGCTCACATTTCTGTCAGTGGGCAACGTATGCATTTGAAGATATTCATCCAGAATTTCATTAAATATTTTCGCATTAATTTTTTCAAAATTGTAAAATTCCCGAATTGGGTTGCGAACAATTTCATTAAGTGATAAAATGACCTCAACACCTAAGTGGTCAGATTCAAAATCTAGAGTTTTTAAAAGATTTGGATGATGCTCTTCAAATACCACGCCGACAGAAGCTGAAACAAAAATTAGGTCTATAAATGATCCACATGTGGATATTCTTGTTGGTGATTTTGTTGGAACTATTTGCAAATCGGGAAATTTACTTAGCCATTTTTTTAACACATTACCACTGACATTACTGGTGGGATTTCCCCAATCGGAATGTTTTGCGTTTAAGTCACCTCCAAGCACAATTTGGTCAGTGTTTAGAGAGTGAACAATATTCGTTAAGTCTTTTTCAGTTACAAGTGAAGTTGGTTTCATATACATTGAAACAAAAGAAATTTTTGTACCGTCAACAAGATTTAACTCAATGGCTGTATTTTCAATGGAAGAATTACTAATTTGGATTCTTTTATAGCTTAGATTTTCGTTTATACAA
The DNA here is from genome assembly GCA_949775025.1 of Tricholauxania praeusta. Taxonomy (NCBI): domain Eukaryota; kingdom Metazoa; phylum Arthropoda; class Insecta; order Diptera; family Lauxaniidae; genus Tricholauxania; species Tricholauxania praeusta. The sequence goes on along the minus strand of OX459030.1, from coordinate 87,447,578 downwards.
ATGGCAGTGCCACCACCTTTTCCGGAAGCTCTGTCATGTCTAATAAGATTGTAACCTTTAAAGTTGACTTTGTGACAGTTGCTTAGTTTCGATTCAGCTATTAGAACAACGTCAGGTTTATGTTTTAATAAAAATAAATTAAAATAGTGTCTCTTTTGTCTAGAAACCAAAGAGTTTACATTAATAAATATGCATTTAATGTTTTTAGTCATCAAGTCGCAAACCTATAAATAAATTGAACAAAGCTTGAGACTTTTGCTCATCATTATTTAGTGTTTTATATTGAGTGGAAAACTCGTTAACTTTGCTTAGGCAAGCATAAAAATTTTTTCCTAAAAGTCTCTTGCAATCGTTGTTGATTTCATCAAATTGAATTTGATTATTGTTATTGAAAGTTTTTCTAACATTAGTAACTGAATTTGCGCTCTTTAGTTTCGAGGCAAAAGATTCACCAGTCCTAATTGAGGACATAGTTGGTGTTGTTGCAAATTTGGTATTTGTAGAAGTGTTTAATTTCTTGCTTTTAATTCTATTTAGGATTTCTAACCTCTTTGGGCAAATTCGAGCATTGGCAGTATGCCCTTCAATGTCGCAATTTGCAAATTTAACTGCGATACCAACGCGTTTAACTAGTACACCAGAAGCTGGATCTTTGTGTACCATCTCTTTGTTATTTTCCTCCTTTGGAGGAATTTTACAATTTTTCGGTCCGTGGGACTCACCACACTTTACGCAACGATATGGCATGCTGCAATTGCTTGCAACATGCATAAATCTTTGGCAGTTTCTGCACTGAATTGGCACTTCAGCTTTGGTGTTCTCAAAGCTTACCCTGCAATTCAGTATGTATCTTATATTTCTGAATTCTTTTAAATTTGACTCTTTGCTTAATTGAATTAACCATTTGTATTCATTGATTTTAGTGAGACTAACAACATTAAAATCTAATTTTAAATCTTCAAGGTATTTCAATATTTCTTCTTTTTCGTATGTGGGAGACAACTTATTGATCAATAGACTAAATGGTTTCAACTCCTCTGGAGTATACGTATAGAAATTAATTTTAGAATTTTGTAAAATAATTTTGACTTTCAAATAGTCATCCATTGTACAAGTATTTATATGGGTGACATTCTTATTAATAATGTTATAAGAAAAATTTTTGTGTTTTAAGGAGTCAGTAATTTTTACCGTAAGGTCCTTTTGGATTACGTTATAACACACATAGATTGGTGGAAGTTTCTTCTTCTTTGATTTTGCAGCTTCAACACGCACGGTAGTTGTCTTCTTTATTACAGATGACTTCGTTGATGTTGGTCGTTGTTGACTCATCGGGGGAAACTCTTCGTTATTCAGATTTGGAATAGGCAGCGCAGAATTTTCGTCGCCTTTCTGCTCTGCGTCCAATTCCATTTCGTTGTCATCAAAAGATTCGTTAGAGATGATTGAGTGATTTAGAGCCGTACTGTCATTAATTTGTTCGACAAGTAGGTCTACTTTATTTTTGTATATGTCTTTTTCTCCACTGAGCAGTGCATATTGCGTTTGCAGCTGCTCGAATTTTGAAACAAGTTCGTTAAATTTAACCACGAGGGCATTATATTCTTCCTTTTCGGAACTAGAATTGTTTGATGAGTTAGAGCTTCTTTTTCTTTTAGATTTAGATTCTCTTTTTAAGTTTTTTACTTTTTGTGCACTTTCAGACACATCACTATCAAGTGCGCTGAACCTGTTCTCACTAACACTTTGAGGCATTTCGCCTACATTGTTTATGTTTTTATCCATTTGTTTTTTTTTTTTTGCTAACTATTTAGCTATTGTCTTCAATTGTTTTTTAAATTCACTTCACTGCACAGCTGTACAATTCATATGAACTTCTCATATGAGTGCCACACTGTGACATCACCATCTAGTGATCCGAAGTATTTACTGTTTTTGATCACAAGATCACAATATTGTTCACTTTTACTTCACTTCACTTGCGATAAGATATATTCGTATTTAGTATAACACTCACTGTATTATGAAAACAACACAACACATCCATACATCACATCACATCCATCACACCACATGAAAGCCAATTTCAATTTCAATTTATTTAACCATTTCATTTGTTTACAAAGTTTCTTATATATATATAGTTTCATTTCGTTCAGTTTTTCTTAACATACATATGTATTTCTCTAAGATTATCAATAGTTGTATTATTAGAATACATTGAAAATAATTTTATTTTCCTTTGTAGTTATAATTATTTTTTAGAACGATATTCAATTGAATAATATTTTTTCCCAAAAAGGGGTTTTCCAAAAAAGGAAATATCATTAGTTTCTTAAAACTAACTAAAACTAAATAACACTTAAAATTAAACTAATAAAAATAGGTACAAAGTCTTTGAATCAGTTACAGAATTTAATTTTGTACATATTGACTAGTGTTATACACAGTGTTTGTAATACTATAAGAGTTATATCTTCTATGATAATATAGTAGTTTTTTCTCAGAGAATAGATTTTGTTTTTTATTTAATACATTTAAATATATTGGAGATAAATATTTGTCTTCAATAGGATAGTATATTTCATTTTCTTTATTTAAGTAAATTGATAACAAGTTGTTTTCCACATATTTCATTTTTTCCATGAATTTTATACCTTGTTCAACTAAAAAGCAATCGATTCTTTTAATTTTACATTTGTTATACAGGAATTCATTAGATATTTTTTTCCGGTAGCCATCTCTATATGGCCGTTTTTTTATTCCAGAACATATTTTTAGAATGTGCCTTTCAAAGGTACGCAGCTTTTCCATCTGAGCCGACGAGACATTGAACCAGATGGGAAACGCATATCCAATGATTGGCCTAATTATTTGCTTGTAGCAGTTCAATTTGATTTGGTTTTTTAAAAATTTAGCTCTTTTAAAGAGACGTGAATAGTTGAAAAACATTAGTTTTGCTTTTGATAAAACATAGTCTATATGTAAATTAAAGAGATATCTTTTATGGAGAATGACTCCTAGATATTTTATTGTATCTTTATATTTTATAACTTGGCCATTTATTTCTATGCAGGGAATAAATGTTCTTGCATTTGGGTATAAATTGTCTCTAAGACCCTTAAAAATAGTGCTTTCGCTTTTGTCGACATTTAATTTTATTTTCCATTTAAGGAAATATTTGTGAAGGACTTTTAAATAATCATTTATTAGGATGTTAGCATTTGAAATTTTCGCTCTTGACCCTAATATAAGGATGTCATTGGCATAAATTAAATTTGTGATATTTGGGCCCGGTTCCGGCAAATCAGCCAAGAAAATATTATATAGGATTGGACCTAAAATAGATCCTTGGGGGACTCCGGCCATTATGGACTTACATATTGAGTTTTCATCATTGAAATTGACAAAAAAGGTTCTATCTCTGAGATAATTCAGAATAATTTTGCAAATGTGCTTGTCGAAGCAAAAAATTTTATACATTTTATAAACGATGCCCTCAATCCAGGCCGTGTCAAAGGCTTTTTCACAGTCCAGCCCAACTGCAATTGTTGCACATTTTTTATTTAAATTTGTTGTGACAAAGTCCGAGAGTAAGGTCAATGCATGATTTGTTGAGTGCGAGGTCTTAAAACCAAATTGAGAATTTTTTAAAATATTTGTTTCAGTTATATGATTTTTCATTTTTTCCAATAGGAAGCTCTCATAGAGTTTGCTAATGTTTGATAAAAGAGATATCGGTCTGTAATTTTTTGGTATTTTTGGATCTGTGCTTTGTTTTAAGATAGGGAGTATTTTGGCACATTTCCAATAGGTAGGAAAATATCCTAAACTGAAAATGTGATTGAACAAAATTGCCATAAATTTCCAAAAACCATATTGAGTTTTCTTGAGAAGAAAGTTAGACATTCCGTCTTCACCGAAACTTTTTTTGCTATTTTTGAACTTAATAGCTATGGTGATATCTGTTGGTTTAATAAGTTGCTTATAACTTTCAACATTTTCATGACTTAACCTATCTGTGGATGACTCTCCATCAGCACTTAAGTCACAACTAAATTTAATTAATGGTTGGGTGTTAATTAGGTCAGAGATTTCTACATTGACGAATTCAGTGAACTGTTGACTACCTAAATTAAGATTTTGCATATGAATTTTTTCAAAGGTATCAGCAAGAACATTGATTTTATTGAAATTTTCGGAAATTAAATTGCCATCTGAACCTATAAGATCTGATAGGTCAGATTTTTTGTTAAAGCCACATAATCCTTTAATTTTTTGATAGGTTTTGTTGTTCATTTTTATATTTTTGTACAAATCATTCCAATACTTTTCCTCGTGTAATGCAATTAGATCACATATAATTTTATCCAGATTTCTTATGATAGCTTTAATAGTGGTCTTTCTTTGCGGATTGACACACCTGTATGCAATTTTACGCAATTTTTTCTTTTCTTTTATAAAACCTAAAATGTTCTGAGGCAGATCAAGGAGGCCTTTGTTCCTTGCCTTTACCTTTGGGATAGAACCCTCAACGGCCAATTCAATGGCTCTGTTTAATTCCAATATGCAGTCATCAACCTCATTTCTGCTAACATTTCTGTCAGTGGGCAACGTATGCATTTGAAGATATTCATCCAGAATTTCATTAAATATTTTCGCATTAATTTTTTCATAATTGTAAAATTCCCGAATTGGGTTGCGAACAATTTCATTAAGTGATAAAATGACCTCAACACCTAAGTGGTCAGACTCAAAATCTAGAGTTTTTAAAAGATTTGGATGATGCTCCTCAAATACCACACCGACAGAAGCCGACACAAAAATGAGGTCTATAAATGATCCACATGTGGATATTCTTGTTGGTGATATTGTTGGAACTATTTGCAAATCAGGAAATTTACTTAGCCATTTTTTTAACACATTACCACTGACATTACTGGTGGGATTTCCCCAATCGGAATGTTTTGCGTTTAAGTCACCTCCAAGCACAATTTGGTCAGTGTTTAGAGAGTGAACAATATTCGTTAAGTCTTTTTCAGTTACAAGTGAAGTTGGTTTCATATACATTGAAACAAAAGAAATTTTTGTACCGTCAACAAGATTTAACTCAATGGCTGTATTTTCAATGGAAGAATTACTAATTTGGATTCTTTTATAGCTTAGATTTTCGTTTATACAAATGGCAGTGCCACCACCTTTTCCGGAAGCTCTGTCATGTCTAATAAGATTGTAACCTTTAAAGTTGACTTTGTGACAGTTGCTTAGTTTCGATTCAGCTATTAGAACAACGTCAGGTTTATGTTTTAATAAAAATAAATTAAAATAGTGTCTCTTTTGTCTAGAAACCAAAGAGTTTACATTAATAAATATGCATTTAATGTTTTTAGTCATCAAGTCGCAAACCTATAAATAAATTGAACAAAGCTTGAGACTTTTGCTCATCATTATTTAGTGTTTTATATTGAGTGGAAAACTCGTTAACTTTGCTTAGGCAAGCATAAAAATTTTTTCCTAAAAGTCTCTTGCAATCGTTGTTGATTTCATCAAATTGAATTTGATTATTGTTATTGAAAGTTTTTCTAACATTAGTAACTGAATTTGCGCTCTTTAGTTTCGAGGCAAAAGATTCACCAGTCCTAATTGAGGACATAGTTGGTGTTGTTGCAAATTTGGTATTTGTAGAAGTGTTTAATTTCTTGCTTTTAATTCTATTTAGGATTTCTAACCTCTTTGGGCAAATTCGAGCATTGGCAGTATGCCCTTCAATGTCGCAATTTGCAAATTTAACTGCGATACCAACGCGTTTAACTAGTACACCAGAAGCTGGATCTTTGTGTACCATCTCTTTGTTATTTTCCTCCTTTGGAGGAATTTTACAATTTTTCGGTCCGTGGGACTCACCACACTTTACGCAACGATATGGCATGCTGAAATTGCTTGCAACATGCATAAATCTTTGGCAGTTTCTGCACTGAATTGGCACTTCAGCTTTGGTGTTCTCAAAGCTTACCCTGCAATTCAGTATGTATCTTATATTTCTGAATTCTTTTAAATTTGACTCTTTGCTTAATTGAATTAACCATTTGTATTCATTGATTTTAGTGAGACTAACAACATTAAAATCTAATTTTAAATCTTCAAGGTATTTCAATATTTCTTCTTTTTCGTATGTGGGAGACAACTTATTGATCAATAGACTAAATGGTTTCAACTCCTCTGGAGTATACGTATAGAAATTAATTTTAGAATTTTGTAAAATAATTTTGACTTTCAAATAGTCATCCATTGTACAAGTATTTATATGGGTGACATTCTTATTAATAATGTTATAAGAAAAATTTTTGTGTTTTAAGGAGTCAGTAATTTTTACCGTAAGGTCCTTTTGGATTACGTTATAACACACATAGATTGGTGGAAGTTTCTTCTTCTTTGATTTTGCAGCTTCAACACGCACGGTAGTTGTCTTCTTTATTACAGATGTCTTCGTTGATGTTGGTCGTTGTTGACTCATCGGGGGAAACTCTTCGTTATTCAGATTTGGAATAGGCAGCGCAGAATTTTCGTCGCCTTTCTGCTCTGCGTCCAATTCCATTTCGTTGTCATCAAAAGATTCGTTAGAGATGATTGAGTGATTTAGAGCCGTACTGTCATTAATTTGTTCGACAAGTAGGTCTACTTTATTTTTGTATATGTCTTTTTCTTCACTGAGCAGTGCATATTGCGTTTGCAGCTGCTCGAATTTTGAAACAAGTTCGTTAAATTTAACCACGAGGGCATTATATTCTTCCTTTTCGGAACTAGAATTGTTTGATGAGTTAGAGCTTCTTTTTCTTTTAGATTTAGATTCTCTTTTTAAGTTTTTTACTTTTTGTGCACTTTCAGACACATCACTATCAAGTGCGCTGAACCTGTTCTCACTAACACTTTGAGGCATTTCGCCTACATTGTTTATGTTTTTATCCATTTGTTTGTTTTTTTTTGCTAACTATTTAGCTATAGTCTTCAATTGTTTTTTAAATTCACTTCACTGCACAGCTGTACAATTCATATGAACTTCTCATATGAGTGCCACACTGTGACATCACCATCTAGTGATCCGAAGTATTTACTGTTTTTGATCACAAGATCACAATATTGTTCACTTTTACTTCACTTCACTTGCGATAAGATATATTCGTATTTAGTATAACACTCACTGTATTATGAAAACAACACAACACATCCATACATCACATCACATCCATCACACCACATGAAAGCCAATTTCAATTTCAATTTATTTAACCATTTCATTTGTTTACAAAGTTTCTTATATATATATAGTTTCATTTCGTTCAGTTTTTCTTAACATACATATGTATTTCTCTAAGATTATCAATAGTTGTATTATTAGAATACATTGAAAATAATTTTATTTTCCTTTGTAGTTATAATTATTTTTTAGAACGATATTCAATTGAATAATATTTTTTCCCAAAAAGGGGTTTTCCAAAAAAGGAAATATCATTAGTTTCTTAAAACTAACTAAAACTAAATAACACTTAAAATTAAACTAATAAAAATAGGTACAAAGTCTTTGAATCAGTTACAGAATTTAATTTTGTACATATTGACTAGTGTTATACACAGTGTTTGTAATACTATAAGAGTTATATCTTCTATGATAATATAGTAGTTTTTTCTCAGAGAATAGATTTTGTTTTTTATTTAATACATTTAAATATATTGGAGATAAATATTTGTCTTCAATAGGATAGTATATTTCATTTTCTTTATTTAAGTAAATTGATAACAAGTTGTTTTCCACATATTTCATTTTTTCCATGAATTTTATACCTTGTTCAACTAAAAAGCAATCGATTCTTTTAATTTTACATTTGTTATACAGGAATTCATTAGATATTTTTTTCCGGTAGCCATCTCTATATGGCCGTTTTTTTATTCCAGAACATATTTTTAGAATGTGCCTTTCAAAGGTACGCAGCTTTTCCATCTGAGCCGACGAGACATTGAACCAGATGGGAAACGCATATCCAATGATTGGCCTAATTATTTGCTTGTAGCAGTTCAATTTGATTTGGTTTTTTAAAAATTTAGCTCTTTTAAAGAGACGTGAATAGTTGAAAAACATTAGTTTTGCTTTTGATAAAACATAGTCTATATGTAAATTAAAGAGATATCTTTTATGGAGAATGACTCCTAGATATTTTATTGTATCTTTATATTTTATAACTTGGCCATTTATTTCTATGCAGGGAATAAATGTTCTTGCATTTGGGTATAAATTGTCTCTAAGACCCTTAAAAATAGTGCTTTCGCTTTTGTCGACATTTAATTTTATTTTCCATTTAAGGAAATATTTGTGAAGGACTTTTAAATAATCATTTATTAGGATGTTAGCATTTGAAATTTTCGCTCTTGACCCTAATATAAGGATGTCATTGGCATAAATTAAATTTGTGATATTTGGGCCCGGTTCCGGCAAATCAGCCAAGAAAATATTATATAGGATTGGACCTAAAATAGATCCTTGGGGGACTCCGGCCATTATGGACTTACATATTGAGTTTTCATCATTGAAATTGACAAAAAAGGTTCTATCTCTGAGATAATTCAGAATAATTTTGCAAATGTGCTTGTCGAAGCAAAAAATTTTATACATTTTATAAACGATGCCCTCAATCCAGGCCGTGTCAAAGGCTTTTTCACAGTCCAGCCCAACTGCAATTGTTGCACATTTTTTATTTAAATTTGTTGTGACAAAGTCCGAGAGTAAGGTCAATGCATGATTTGTTGAGTGCGAGGTCTTAAAACCAAATTGAGAATTTTTTAAAATATTTGTTTCAGTTATATGATTTTTCATTTTTTCCAATAGGAAGCTCTCATAGAGTTTGCTAATGTTTGATAAAAGAGATATCGGTCTGTAATTTTTTGGTATTTTTGGATCTGTGCTTTGTTTTAAGATAGGGAGTATTTTGGCACATTTCCAATAGGTAGGAAAATATCCTAAACTGAAAATGTGATTGAACAAAATTGCCATAAATTTCCAAAAACCATATTGAGTTTTCTTGAGAAGAAAGTTAGACATTCCGTCTTCACCGAAACTTTTTTTGCTATTTTTGAACTTAATAGCTATGGTGATATCTGTTGGTTTAATAAGTTGCTTATAACTTTCAACATTTTCATGACTTAACCTATCTGTGGATGACTCTCCATCAGCACTTAAGTCACAACTAAATTTAATTAATGGTTGGGTGTTAATTAGGTCAGAGATTTCTACATTGACGAATTCAGTGAACTGTTGACTACCTAAATTAAGATTTTGCATATGAATTTTTTCAAAGGTATCAGCAAGAACATTGATTTTATTGAAATTTTCGGAAATTAAATTGCCATCTGAACCTATAAGATCTGATAGGTCAGATTTTTTGTTAAAGCCACATAATCCTTTAATTTTTTGATAGGTTTTGTTGTTCATTTTTATATTTTTGTACAAATCATTCCAATACTTTTCCTCGTGTAATGCAATTAGATCACATATAATTTTATCCAGATTTCTTATGATAGCTTTAATAGTGGTCTTTCTTTGCGGATTGACACACCTGTATGCAATTTTACGCAATTTTTTCTTTTCTTTTATAAAACCTAAAATGTTCTGAGGCAGATCAAGGAGGCCTTTGTTCCTTGCCTTTACCTTTGGGATAGAACCCTCAACGGCCAATTCAATGGCTCTGTTTAATTCCAATATGCAGTCATCAACCTCATTTCTGCTAACATTTCTGTCAGTGGGCAACGTATGCATTTGAAGATATTCATCCAGAATTTCATTAAATATTTTCGCATTAATTTTTTCATAATTGTAAAATTCCCGAATTGGGTTGCGAACAATTTCATTAAGTGATAAAATGACCTCAACACCTAAGTGGTCAGACTCAAAATCTAGAGTTTTTAAAAGATTTGGATGATGCTCCTCAAATACCACACCGACAGAAGCCGACACAAAAATGAGGTCTATAAATGATCCACATGTGGATATTCTTGTTGGTGATATTGTTGGAACTATTTGCAAATCAGGAAATTTACTTAGCCATTTTTTTAACACATTACCACTGACATTACTGGTGGGATTTCCCCAATCGGAATGTTTTGCGTTTAAGTCACCTCCAAGCACAATTTGGTCAGTGTTTAGAGAGTGAACAATATTCGTTAAGTCTTTTTCAGTTACAAGTGAAGTTGGTTTCATATACATTGAAACAAAAGAAATTTTTGTACCGTCAACAAGATTTAACTCAATGGCTGTATTTTCAATGGAAGAATTACTAATTTGGATTCTTTTATAGCTTAGATTTTCGTTTATACAAATGGCAGTGCCACCACCTTTTCCGGAAGCTCTGTCATGTCTAATAAGATTGTAACCTTTAAAGTTGACTTTGTGACAGTTGCTTAGTTTCGATTCAGCTATTAGAACAACGTCAGGTTTATGTTTTAATAAAAATAAATTAAAATAGTGTCTCTTTTGTCTAGAAACCAAAGAGTTTACATTAATAAATATGCATTTAATGTTTTTAGTCATCAAGTCGCAAACCTATAAATAAATTGAACAAAGCTTGAGACTTTTGCTCATCATTATTTAGTGTTTTATATTGAGTGGAAAACTCGTTAACTTTGCTTAGGCAAGCATAAAAATTTTTTCCTAAAAGTCTCTTGCAATCGTTGTTGATTTCATCAAATTGAATTTGATTATTGTTATTGAAAGTTTTTCTAACATTAGTAACTGAATTTGCGCTCTTTAGTTTCGAGGCAAAAGATTCACCAGTCCTAATTGAGGACATAGTTGGTGTTGTTGCAAATTTGGTATTTGTAGAAGTGTTTAATTTCTTGCTTTTAATTCTATTTAGGATTTCTAACCTCTTTGGGCAAATTCGAGCATTGGCAGTATGCCCTTCAATGTCGCAATTTGCAAATTTAACTGCGATACCAACGCGTTTAACTAGTACACCAGAAGCTGGATCTTTGTGTACCATCTCTTTGTTATTTTCCTCCTTTGGAGGAATTTTACAATTTTTCGGTCCGTGGGACTCACCACACTTTACGCAACGATATGGCATGCTGCAATTGCTTGCAACATGCATAAATCTTTGGCAGTTTCTGCACTGAATTGGCACTTCAGCTTTGGTGTGCTCAAAGCTTACCCTGCAATTCAGTATGTATCTTATATTTCTGAATTCTTTTAAATTTGACTCTTTGCTTAATTGAATTAACCATTTGTATTCATTGATTTTAGTGAGACTAACAACATTAAAATCTAATTTTAAATCTTCAAGGTATTTCAATATTTCTTCTTTTTCGTATGTGGGAGACAACTTATTGATCAATAGACTAAATGGTTTCAACTCCTCTGGAGTATACGTATAGAAATTAATTTTAGAATTTTGTAAAATAATTTTGACTTTCAAATAGTCATCCATTGTACAAGTATTTATATGGGTGACATTCTTATTAATAATGTTATAAGAAAAATTTTTATGTTTTAAGGAGTCAGTAATTTTTACCGTAAGGTCCTTTTGGATTACGTTATAACACACATAGATTGGTGGAAGTTTCTTCTTCTTTGATTTTGCAGCTTCAACACGCACGGTAGTTGTCTTCTTTATTACAGATGTCTTCGTTGATGTTGGTCGTTGTTGACTTATCGGGGGAAACTCTTCGTTATTCAGATTTGGAATAGGCAGCGCAGAATTTTCGTCGCCTCTCTGCTCTGCGTCCAATTCCATTTCGTTGTCATCAAAAGATTCGTTAGAGATGATTGAGTGATTTAGAGCCGTACTGTCATTAATTTGTTCGACAAGTAGGTCTACTTTATTTTTGTAAATGTCTTTTTCTTCACTGAGCAGTGCATATTGCGTTTGCAGCTGCTCGAATTTTGAAACAAGTTCGTTAAATTTAACCACGAGGGCATTATATTCTTCCTTTTCGGAACTAGAATTGTTTGATGAGTTAAAGCTTCTTTTTCTTTTAGATTTAGATTCTCTTTTTAAGTTTTTTACTTTTTGTGCACTTTCAGACACATCACTATCAAGTGCGCTGAACCTGTTCTCACTAACACTTTGAGGCATTTCGCCTACATTGTTTATGTTTTTATCCATTTGTTTGTTTTTTTTTTTTTTTTTTTTTTTTGCTAACTATTTAGCTATTGTCTTCTATTGTTTTTTAAATTCACTTCACTGCACAGCTGTACAATTCATATGAACTTCTCATATGAGTGCCACACTGTGACATCACCATCTAGTGATCCGAAGTATTTACTGTTTTTGATCACAAGATCACAATATTGTTCACTTTTACTTCACTTCACTTGCGATAAGATATATTCGTATTTAGTATAACACTCACTGTATTATGGAAACATCACATCACATCACATCACATCACATCACATCACATCCATCACATCACATGACATCACATGAAAGCCAATACAAAATTTAGCCTCACTTGAAAATTTGAGAATTGCCGAGAAAAGACTTTTCATATAAAATTTTGTTCCTCTGCTTGTGAATTATTTCGTTAAGGTTAAGATGTCTTTTAAACTAATTTTATAAATAATTGTGATACTTATATATGAAAAATAACTATTTATACTGAAAATAAAATAGTTAACTTAGTAAAAATATCCTTAGCTAATATTTTCTTTGCTTATATATATGTAAAAAGCTAATGGATACAAAGAGAATACCTTAATTGGAATTGAATTTTACTAAATAATTGTTAAATTTCTACCCAAAATACATAATTATATTTAAATTTTATTTATTTGATGAAAATGCGTTTTCTTAAACAACATAAATCAATAAACAATAAAAACATAGATTCAAAATTAAATGCAACAAACAGAACTTGACATAGTTCATTGTTACCGAAATCCATTCGAGCTCTAATAGTTGGACCTTCAAATTGTGGAAAACAAATTTGATGATTAGTCTTATTGAAAGTCCCAATGGACTAAAATTTCAAAATATTTACTTATATTCAAAATCAACCCACCAATCCAACCCAAATGAATCAGCCTTGGAAAAAGCTTTTAAGCCAATATCAACTCCATTAAAAGAATTACTAGAGCCATCTAAAATTAAAAACGAAAAACATAAATATAGTTTTATAAAAGGTGATGTTGAAGGTAATTTACTTACCATTAGTGCATCCTTTAAAAAGAGCAAACAAGATTATGAAACATTTGGATCCAAGAAAATAGCAAACAACTCATCTACTTATATGTAAATCGTTTGACGATGATGATTACAACGATGGGAATGATGATGAGAATGAGGATGAGTATGAAAACGAAACTTTGTTGCAAGATCGAAGTATTCAATATGATTTATCAAACATTAGTAAATCAAAACTTGATTCAGGATTTGGTCTATATAAGAATAAAAATAATGTGTGGATGATGGGGAATAAACTTATTTATTTTAAGGATAAATTTGTTAGAATAGAAAATTTAAAATGGCCCCTCACAAAGGGGGTATACCAACTCATAGTCTACAAGAAACCCAAAAAAAAAAAAATGTCTAGTGATGCTGATTTAGATATTTACAAGCAAATATTAGAAGAAACTAGCTCACACAAACAATATAATGATTCAAAAGGTCGAATTAAGTCTAGTCGTTCAAATAAATATAAAAACATTGTTAGTAAACTATTCAAGGATAAGAAAGGAAATGGTTTGTTGAATCTAAGTATGAAAAAACTAAATTATGTATATTGGGATGATCCAAACGGGTTAGTTGATAGGTTACGACTTTTCATCATCATTAGCTGGTCATTCAAACCATAGTAATGAAATTATCTCCATTATTGAAGAATTAAGAGAAGCGAAAATTATTAAATAAATAGTTCATACAATTTAAATTGTACTTATTCATAAAATGCCTGTTGATAAGTTTGGTCACTTTCTTAGTAGATCTGAGAGATATAGCAAACCAAATTCTATGATTCATTTGGATAGTGATCGTCATTTGAATTTCAACTTGCGAAGAATAAAAAATATTGCTAACCCTATATTGGATAATGATGCTGTTAATAAAACTTATTTAGAAAGTACCCTTCAAAGCTTTTCTCAAGATATCAGTAATTAATCACTGAATAAGAACTAGTCGAGATTTGTGTTTACTCATCAAATAAAATAGCACAGCAAATAGAGAAATCATTATCAGAAAAAATGAATAATACTGAAATAAGTCTTATTAAATGTATACATGGACAAAACGATTTACAACGTAAATTAAAAGAAGTAATAAAAGAAGTGAATTCTTTACTCACATACAAAATTGAGTTCTCAACAGAAACTGTTATCAAATCAATTAATGAATTAATGAAACACGTATAAATGAAACAATAAAATATAATGAGAAGTCGTTTGAAAATTGACTACATAGTATTGGTTTAACTCTTAAGCAAATGAATCTGCTATCTACTATTATTAAACGAGTTAAAATTGCATGTTTATAAATATGTTTATATGTATTGTATGTATATGACTGAACTTTATTTCGAAAACGTCTGCAGCGATGATATGATTTGATGAAACTTGGGGATTTTATGCACATGTGAACAAAATTAAGATTGGACTAGGCTTAAGTTTTTCAAGACTCTAACAGGGGCGTGGAACAGCCCTAAACGTTAATTTTTATAACGTGATATCTCGCAAACTATTTAAGATATTGTTCGAGCATAGACACTGACTGTCAATGACACTTATTCTTTTTTTGTTCTTCGTTAGTTTTTCGCATTTGACACAACAAAATAGAATTTGCATTGTATAGAATCGTTTTTTTTGCAAAATAATTAGAAATTTTAGGAAATAATTTTCCATAGTTAAAGCTAAAATTGAAATAAAAACCTTTTCGAAAAAAGATAAAGAAAGACTTGAATTCGCAAGAAGAAATCATATCGTAAGCTATATCATCCATTTTTGGCGCCCAACGTGGGGCTATCGAGCTGTGCTAAGGTATTTATGCAAACAGGCCCGTGCGCAGGAATCATCCATGGGGGGGTTTTTAACTCGGACATTTCATGTTAGATTATGTTCATAAAAAACGTCAAAAAAGATTTACTTTTAATATAGACATTAGACCGGGTCGATTTGTATGAAGCAAAATAAAGTCAGCTAGACACCGACTCAAAAGTTAAAAGGACCTTGAAAAACGATATTTGCGTCATTTTGTTTTCGTTCCGAGAAAAACCGATGTATGACTTTTGATTCTGCTGAAAGTCCTTTTTGGCTAAAAAACGTAAGTATTTTTTGCTTATAACTTTTATTTTTTCACAGAATGGAGTTTGCTTGAAAAATAAAAATTGCGTTATTGCAAAAAGTTTGATGTTAAAAATTTTAAATTTTTCTTCTGTTATAGATAATATTTAGTCCCAAAATTCGATTTTTCTATATGAAAATTGTGAAAAAGTCCCAAAATTCAATTTTCATATGGAAAAATAAAGATTGCGTTCTTGCAAAAAATTTCACGTTAAAAAATTTTAAATTATTTTTCCATTTTCATGTGGAAAAATCGAATTTTGGGACTGAATATTTATTATAACAGAAAAATAATTTAAAATTTTTTAACATGAAATTTTTTGCAAGAACGCAATCTTTATTTTTCCATATGAAAATTTAATTTTGGGACTTTTTCACATTTTTTATATGGAAATCGAATTTTGGGACTAAATATTATCTATAACAGAAGAAAAAAAAACAAATTTTCCATATGAAAATTGTATTTTGGGACTGAATATTATCTATAACAGAAAAATAATTTAAAATTTCTTAACGTGAAATTTTTTGCAAGAATGCAATCTTAATTTTTCGACTGAATTCGGGACCTTCAAATGACGCAGATATCGTTCTTAAGGGTCCTTCTAACTTTTGAGTCGGTGTCTGGATGAATCTAAATTTCGACCCGCTCTAAAAGACATTTAATTATAATTAAATACATACATATGTATGTAAATGTGTTTATGTTATGAATGAAATGCTTCGATATTTAGTTATCATTACGTAAGTGGCTAATTCTGAGAGGTACTTGGAAAAACTCGTCCAAATTTCTATCCACATTGATTTCGATATCGCGATGTATATTTAGCGAGGCTAAGCTGTTCAGCCGATCTTCGGACATAGTTGATCTGAGGTATGTCTTTAGACGACGTAGCACTGAAAATGAGCGTTCATTTGTCGCTGTTGTCACAGGCAAAGTTGCCATAACACGAAGCATTTTTGATGTCTTACCCGGCGATGCGTTGACGCCAAAGTTGAACTTCATTTATCCATATCGTGGACTATCATGCAAAATTGAAATATATGGCGCGAATAGATTTGTGCATGAATTTTCATTGAAGCTGAATTTATTGATGCCGGAGCTATGCTTAAACGAACATTGAAAAAACACTCGTGCTACTTAGCCTTAGCGACGCGCAGTAGTCCTAAATCGTGTTTTTTGGTTCAAAAATAGCTAGAAAGCGCAAATCTTGTCAAAAATGAAAAACTCGAGCTCCGACGATTTATTGGCATTTTATTTCTCTCATTTAAAAAAAAAAAAATTTGTTGTGTCTTTTTGATTTTTCATTCAAATGCCAATAAAAACCTATGTGTGAAAATTCCCAATGGGGGAGGATTTGAACCCCCAAAATCCTCCCCCCTTGCGCACGGGCCTGTATGCAAATAAATTTACACGAACACGCTCCAGCAAATATATAGAAGGAAACATGCGTTAAAGCCAAAGTAGCAGCACGTGAACGAGCTTGATTGTTTGGATCTCGAATTGGAGCACCTTCGTCGTAAAGGTCAATCGTAGGACATATTTCACACAAAACAATTGGTGCATTTGTATTAAGGTCAACTATAGGACAAAAGCAGATTTTTACATTTCCCACTTTGCTCATCACATTTCTTGTCGCGTACAATTGCAATCGTGCATCTGTACATACATACGTAATTACATTGTCGATCAACAGTTCTTGTATGCCGTTACCCTTTACAGTACTTTACATAAAAAACGTTGAAAAGAGTACAAAATTTGTTTCTTCGCTTGCTTTGTTTGTGCATTTGGTCGCACAGCCAAATTTCAATTCTAATATTTGTTCGCATATCGATTTTTGTTTGCACTCTTAACTTGGCGCAACCTTGATTCGATAATGAATGACTTACAAAAATTGCAAAGTCAACGCAAATCAGTGAAGGGAAATGTTAAACGCATTAAAAATCTTTTTTCAGAAAGCATGTCCACTGCTGAGCTTGAGTGCAGATTAAGCTTAATTGAGGCATGTTTTAAACAATTATTGAAAGTGCAGACGGACATCGAAGTTTTAAGTGACGGCGATAATGGTCGAGCAGAGATTGAAGAACTGTGCATAACAGCTAAGTCAAAATCAATTGAGCTGTTAGGAGATAATTATAAAGGTTCTCAAGTGGACACATCGGTTTGTATTCCAGTCACTACATCAAGCGAATTGCCGAAATTAATGTTACCAACTTTTTCTGGAAAATATGCCGAATTTAAAAACCTTGCAGCATCATTTAAGCAGTTGGTAGAATCCGATTCTTCGCTATCGAATATAGAAAAATTTGATCACTTGCTTCAGTGTTTATCTGGGCAAGCACTAGACATAGTTCGTGCATTTCAAGTAACCACGGAAAATTACAAAAAAGCATTGAGTAGGTTACATGAACGTTACGACAATCAAGCGCTTATATTTTTAGAACATATTTCGGATCTTTATCGACTGCAAGAAGTGCAAAAGGTGTCAGCCAACCTGCGACATTTAGTTGATAGCGCTTCAGCCATTTATAGTTCATTTAAATCTTTAGGTGACGACAAAGACATTTGCAACTCTTTGATTATTTAATTGATTTTGCAAAAAGCAGATGCAGACACACAAATAAAGTGGAAAGAAGGGCTAGATTTTAGTAAACTGCCTACCTAGGAAGATTTTTCAAAACATTTAGAAAGGAGATGTCAATTTTTAGAGTCAACTAACTCCAATATTTCTTGTTCAGATTTGGCAAGGGCAAAGAAAGGAAATAGTCGTCAGCAGTATAATCGTTCATCTTTTCATACTCGAATTCAATTGAAAAGTTGTTCTTCACGCAAAAGTGCAGATCATTTTTTAAGTGGTTGTGAAAAGTTTAAAGGCATGGATGTATGGCATGTACTAGCGAGATTCGATGAAGTAAAAAGATTAGGTCTCTGTCTGAACTGTTTGTCAGAAGGGCACAGTGGCGCTAGGTGTACATCAAAATATAAATGTAAAATTTGTGAAAAGTCACATAATACATTATTGCATAGGTCTTCACCGATTTCCAACAAAAATAATTCGATATTGACGCAACCCCAGTTAACTCAGCATCGGTGAATGCGCACTTTGAAGATTCATCAAACCGAGTTATTTTAGCGACAGCCGTAGTTCTGATTTGTGATTCAATGGGAAATTTTAAGCTGGGAAGAGCACTTTTAGACTCCTGTTCGCAGGTAAATTTAATATCTGAACATTTTGCAAACATTTTAAATTTACCAAAGAAAAAGACATCCGTACAAATCCTTGGTGTAGGATGCTCAGCTTCAAAATTAAGATTTCAAACATTAACTTCCATTCGCTCACGGTTCAATGAAATGGAATTAAGCCTCAACCTGCTAATTGCTAATCGACTTTCTGGTTATCAACCTGAAAGTGAATTAGACATCAGTAATTAGCAGTTACCATCAAATATCGAGCTGGCAGATGAACTCTTCCACAAATCGAAAGCTATTGATTTATTACTAGGTGCGAAATGTTTCTTCGAAATTTTGAAAAAAGGGCAAATAAAGTTAGTTACCAACTCTTCAAGAAAAATCACTAGGTTGGATAGTTTCTGGTCGGTACAAGTTGTTAAATACTTCCAACAAAGAAATTTGTTTCCTGGCCAACACGGATGAAGCAGATGAAAATCTTAACAAGAAATTATAATATCTTTGGGCATCACAAGACGTGACTACTTCGCGGTAAAAGTGGGCAGAAGAAGAGCAGTCATGTGAAAACTCGTATATCACTCAAACCACTACAAAACCAGATGATCGCATCGTCGTAAAGTTAACTTTCAAGGAATCTCCGTCAAATCTTGGATCGTCGTGCCACCTAGCTTTAAGACGCTTTAATTCGCTGGAAAGACATCTTACTCGTGATGGTGATTTGAAAAAACAATATGTGCAGTTTATGAGGGAGTATGAACAACTTGGACATATGACTCAAATAAAGAAACCTAATTTTAGTGAGCCTCATTACTTCATTCCGCATCATTGTGTCCTTAGACCCAATAGTGCCACCACAAAGTTGAGGGTAATTTTCGACGCCTCAGCTAATACGTCCACACAGATCTATTTGAACGACATCCTTCAACTGGGTCTTACCATACAGGCAGAATTGTACATGCATGTGCTTCGTTTGCGGCTCTACAAATTTGCTCTGACTGGAGATATAAAGAAAATGTATAGAATGGTATTGGTGCATCATACCCACAGACAATTTCAGCAGATCCTTTAGAGGGAAAGTGAAGATGCACCAATCAACACTTACCAACTTAATACGATCACATATGGTATGTCTGCTTCCCCGTTTTTGGCTACACGTAGTTTGAAATTTCTTGCAGATAAGTGGGACAAAAAATTCGAAAAAGCAGCTTATGTCTTAAAAAATCACTTTTACGTCGACTACATGGTGACTGGGGCTAACAATATCGATGATCTTCAACCAACCAAATTGGACATAACACTTTTGCTAAATAAAGGTGATTTCGAATTAGCAAAAATACAGTCTAATCACGCTTTTATAAGAACAGAAGATCCTATTTTAAAAAGTAAAAATTTTGACGATCAAATAATCACAAACGCTCTCGGCATCGCTTGGGATCCAGAGATTGATCAGTTCTTATTCTCGTACAACCCAAAAAAAGCTTACATTGCTTTTACAAAACGTTCTATTTTGTCGCTTTCGTCATCCATATTTGATTCAATGGGCTTGATAGCTCCCATCATTATCAAATCAAGAGTCTTACTGCAAGATCTATGCCTTATGAAAATTGACTGGGATGCCGAAGTTCCCGCACAAATTAGAGAATCTTTTCAAAAACTTCTCGTCGATCTTGAAAACTTGCACTTAATTAAAATCCCTCATTACGTACTGGGAACACCAACAAATAGCATTCAACTACATGGGTTCAGTGACGCATCGATTCGATCGTATGGTAGCAGTATTTATGTGCGAGTTTGTGATGAGCAGCGGCATGTTTTTGTTAATCTGTTAACGGCAAAGTGTCGAGTTGCACCGGTAAAAAAGAGGACACTTCCTTAATTAGAACTCTGCGGAGCACATCTGCTTGCACAATTGTACCAAAAAGTTTTACCTCTATTTGAAAATTTTGACCTCACTGTTTATCTGTGGACAGATTCATCTGTAGTTTTGCACTGGCTGCAGCTTCACTCATCAACGTTGACAACTTTCGTAGGTAACCGAATTTCGGAAATACAGGAAGCTACTACCAACTGCTACTGGGGGCACGTACCCACCATCAATAACCCAGCTGACATCGTATCGCGAGGCTGTTCCATAAATGAACTTATAAAATCTACATGGTTTTCGGGTCCAGAGTTCCTGAAAACGATTTCAACTTATTGGCCAAATAGTTTTGTCGAAAATGCTAACGATGCAGAAGTCCGCTGTGAATTTCGAAAAACAGCACTGATGTGTGAAATTATTTCTAGCAATATAGTTGTACAGTATATTGAACGAACAAGTTCGTACACAAAACTATTGCGAGTTGTAAGTTGGATGTTCAGATTTTACAATCGTTTGAAAAAGAATAAAATTTCCATTCAACCAACTTTTACATCCAATGAACTACAAAATTCATTGTATTGTATAATCTGGAACATTCAAAATCAATTTTTTATGACAGAAATTAATTGCATAAAAAATAGTATTGACATCAAAGGTTCACTAAAAGGCCTAAGTCTTTTCATACAAACAATAAATGGATTTCCATTACTACGCGTTGGAGGCCGACTGGCTCACGCAAATATATCTGAAGAGAGAAAACATCCATTTTTGTTACCTCGACATTACAATTTCGTAGAAGTCATAGCCAGACATCTACATGCAACAAATTATCATGCTGGACCTAAAGCCTTAATGGCATTCATTCGGCATAGTTTTTGGATCATCAACGTCAGAGCTTTGGCAAGAAAAATTGTTGGAACATGCATAAGTTGTATCCGATATAAACCTAAGCTTTTAGAACAAATAATGGGAGACTTTCCTGAAAAACACGGTGCGGTGTCGATTTTTGTGAACCAGTTCACACTTATCTAAAAATTCGAGGGAAACAGCCGTATAAATGTTACATTGCTATATTCATCTGCTTTACCACCAAGGCAGTTCACATAGAACCAGTTTCTGATTTAACGGCTAGCGCTTTCATTGCTACGCTCAAATGATTACTGATATTTTTTGCGATAATGCCACCAATTTTGTAGGGGCAAACTCGAAACTTGAAGATCTGAAAAAAGCATTCGCCAACAAGAATTAATCAATTTTTGTTCTAATAAACTAATAACATTTCATTTTATACCTCCTAGGGCACCGCACTTCGGCGGTATTTGGGAGTCTGCCGTTAAATCTGCCAAGAATCTTTTTTATCGCACTTTAAAGAATTCCAAGCTAACATACGAAGAACTAGCTACGGCGCTAGTAGAAGTAGAAGCCATAGTAAATTCCAGGCCTATTTCGCCTATGTCAAATGATGCCAACGATTGTGAAACGAATTAATGCAACGCAATCGATGGACAAAGGAAAAAGATAATCTAACAACAGGCACACTAGTTATCGTACATGAAGATAACTTGCCACCGCAAGTTTTGTTGATTGGTCGAGTCATTATAGCAATTCCTGGAAAAGATGGAAAGGTGCGAGTAGCAGATATCCAAACGAAGAAGGGTGTTATTAGACGTCCCCTTCGGAAGTTAGCTATCTTACTGCAATCTTGAAAGCTGACTCTTTCAACGCCGTCGGAATGTTCGAGCATAGATGGCAACCTTTTACATTTTAATCGATAATTGTCAATGTCACTTATTCTTTTTTTGTTCTTCGTTAGTTTTTCGCATTTGACACAACAAAATAGAATTTGCATTGTATAGAATCGTTTTTTTTTGCAAAATAATTAGAAATTTTCCATAGTTAAAGCTAAAATTGAAATAAAAAACATTTTCGAAAAAAGATAAAGAAAGACTTGAATTCGCAAGAAGAAACCATATCATAAGCTATAGATTATCCAGATATTTTGATGAAATTTGGTAGACTGATGCAAATCATAAATATCTTCAATAGTACTAAAAGTGGGCGGAATTGGAGAAGAGGGTGTGGCATCTTTTAACAATTGAAAATTTTAATTCAATATTACTCAAAAACGGTGCCTACGATTTTTATAAAAATTTTGAAGACAATACCACTGAAAGCAGTCATCATAACAAGTTATGCCACTATACTGGAAAAACTCGTTGAAGGGCGTGGCACAGCCCACCATATTTTTAAACGTCATCCAAAGTATTAAATGTGACACTACGTTGGCTGATGTCGTTAAAATGTTCATGCAACCCTTGTGTTGAAAGGGAACCAGGTTCGAATCCCAGTGGAAACGACATATTTTTTTTTTAAATTTTAATAAAAACGAGTATTAAATTTTAATACAAAGTTGTATAGAAAAAATGAATTTTAATATCTAGACTGTATTGATTTTTAATACAATTCTGGTGTAGTCATATATGTAAGCCCAAAAGTATTAAAATTTATTCCAAAATTTCTAACCGTGTAAGATACACTAGCTATTGGGTATCTTGTAACCAAAAGTGGGCGCAACGACACTTGTGGGCGTGGCACCTTCGTTTGTGTCGGTTCCCACTGGGCATTAAAATAATCCACAGCTCTTGTGAATTTTCGAAAGCATTTAATAAACATTTATAGGGCTCTTAACTTATACCAGAGTATTTATTCGCCTCTTAATAAAATAAAATTAAATCTTGCGATCAAAATTATTTATAAAGCATTTCAAAACTCCTAATTAAGATGTTTACAAATACAAAAAATACTCAAAATTTTAAAAGTATTTATCAAAGTTTTAACAACGTCTTGTGAGAGGTTCTTAAATCGTCTGTAAAAGTTTCTTCTTTAAGTAGAGCTAAGGTATTTATAAGGTCTTAAGAAGGATTCGGAAGATCTTCATAAAACGCTTATAAATATTTTTGTATTCAAACATTTTAATATTTATCAAGATCTTTAAAAAATGTTTGATAAAAGCTTTTTAATAAATAAAATTTATTTTTTACTTTAAGAGCCATACATTTTATTGAGCTCTTCAATTTCTGAGTTTTTAAGTTCTATATAAGTGCCAATATAAGCTTCAACTCTTACGCGAACTCTTTCCAAGAGCTCTATAAAACTTTTTTTGGTTTCATGCATTTATAGAACTCTTCGCAAGAGCTTTATAAAACTTTATTTGGTTTCATTTATTTATAGAACTCTTCACAAGAGCTCCATAAAACTTTTTATCGAAAAGTAGGGTTACCAAACGTCCGCAATTCAATAAAAAAATTTAAATGACCAGTACTCTTATAAAAATAGTAAATAGCTTATAACTTAAACATTTTCTTAAAAATTAAAGTTTTGGAATTTGATAAATTCTTGATTCAAGTCTCCAAAAGTAGTACCGTTTTTTTGACTTGTTTACTCCGTTTTCACATTTTCGCAAAGTTAAATATTATTTCATTCAACAATGCTAGTACATCATAAAAATGGCCGCCTACCCGTACACTGGTTGTCCAATGGCAAGATCTGATCAATTAAAGACGCCGAGAAACAAGTTTTACTCAAGAATTCGGAAAGTAAGCCACAAACAGAAAAATATATTGAGGTCACTGTTGTAGAGGAGCAGATCAAAACACATCGGTTTCATGCTCGAAAAATCTCCATGTGACAAGTGACCCAACTTTGATTAAAACTTACAATAAATACTTTAATTTTGAACAGAAATAATTATTTACGGAAATTATTTATGAAAGGAGGGTCAAATCTTGTGATACGAAGACTTGATATGAAATCGATTTCATCTTCTCTTGAACATTGGCCTTAATATATTTTTCTGTTGCAGCTTACTTTCCGAGATATTAAGCAAAACTCGTTTCTCGCCCTCTTTAATTATCTAGATCTTGGCATTGGACAATAAAAAAATATGAGGCACAAATTACCAAAACTAAATTGAGAAAACAAAAATAAACGCAAGATGGCCCAAAATATGTTTATTCGAATTTGGGTTATAATTCGTATTTCTATAAAGAAAA
Organism: Tricholauxania praeusta; assembly: GCA_949775025.1. Lineage (NCBI taxonomy): Eukaryota > Metazoa > Arthropoda > Insecta > Diptera > Lauxaniidae > Tricholauxania > Tricholauxania praeusta. The sequence goes on along the minus strand of OX459030.1, from coordinate 87,423,162 downwards.
TAGCTCATAAAACATCTCTTTCTTAATTTGTCACTTGTTCATATGGTAACCCTAACAATGGACACAAAATTATTTTAAATAAACAATTTTAGCAAATTAAAACTGTCAAGTTTTATTAAGCCCTTAATATAATCCTTAAGTTTAAAGTACCTCTTATGAAGCTTTAGAGATAATCCTTAAGTTTTGTATGCCACTTATCGAGGAATTTTAAAAACTTGGCGTCGTCGGCCATCTTTTTTAATATACATGCCGACGAAATAGCAACAACAACAAAAAAATAAATGCGTTTCTTTTTTTTTTTTGCCTAAATAATGATTTTTTGTGCAGTAAATCATTTTATTTCGATTTGCTTTTACCTAAAAAATCACTTAAACGTATTTTGAGACATAAATATTAAAGAAAAACCTAAAAATTAATTTTAGCCCAAATATTTTATTTTTCTAATATGTAATATTTCAGAAGCGCGCTAAGTTTTTCGAAGCAAACCCCAATTTTCACGATAAATCTTTGCTCGCACGTAAATTTTGGTCAATAATTGTGCCGAAAATCATAATTATTCGTTGCATCATTTTCATATTGCCATTTTATAATTCCATTTGCTATTCTCTTTTTATCTATTTAACTTTGTAATACTGCAAAAAGTATGTATACCAAAAACAAAATCTTTATTAAAACTTCGTCAAAATAAAATAAACCTAATTAAAATTCCGTTCGAAAAAAAATTGTGTATAAATATTTCCAAGAGCACAAAATATTTATAGACCTCTAGGTGTATTAATTCATTAAACTCTTGAATAGGTTTTGAAATCGTCATAGCTAACTCTTACATAAACCTCTTGAAGGTCCCCATAGAAGGTGCCCTTTTGGTCTTAAGTAGCATTTATTCTGTGTTTTAAAACCTCTTTAGCGAATATTTCCAAGAGTTCTGCTCTTAAAGAATGGTTATATAGAACTCTTGAAGAGCCTAATAAATGCAAAAATGCCTAGTGGGTTACCATGAGCTTTGAAATTAAATGAAGCTCGACGAGATTGCATTAGTTGGTGTGGCACCTCTCATACAACCTAAGAGCGTTTAAGGTTATGTTAAGTGCACTGGATGAGTGATCCTAATAAAATTTGGTACAGAGATGTCGGTTACTATGACCTTTTAAGTTAAATGAATTTTGATGGGAGTAAATCAGTAGGCGTGGCACCTCCCATACATACAAAAAGCGTTGTTATATTTAGTGCGCTGTGGGAGTAATTTCATTAAAATTTGGTGCAAAGGTGTCGGTTACTATAAGTCTTGAAATAACGAAAATCGACGAGATTGTATTAGTGGGTGTGGCATCTGCCATATAAGCAAAATACGTTAAATTCCATATTAAGTGTACTATTGGAGTAATATTTTTTAAGTTTGGTGTAGAGGTGTCGGTCACTATAATATCTGAAATTAAATGAATTTTGACGGGATTACATTAGTGGACGTGGCACCTCCCATACAAGCTTGAAACATTTTATGTTATATTTTGTATACTTTATGAGTGATCCTAACAAAATTTGGTTTCAATATATTTAGTCTTATTCAACTTAGTTCGAGTTTTTCAACCTCTTTAAATTTTTTTCGAGTTATTCATCCTCTTTTAACTGTTTCAACAGTTTTTAACTTTTTTCAACATTTTCCATATTCTTTCGAATTTTTCAACCTTATTCAACTTTTTCCGAGTTATTCAAACTCTTTCAACTGTGTAATGGACAATTTTTGAATTTGATGCTGAATCTATTATGACAAAATTTTTGCAAATTTAGTAAGGCCATTAACCATTAAGTTATGCTTGAAGAAACTTTCAAGCATATTCGAAACAGAAAATTCAGCCCTGAATTTATTTTTAAAGTATGCAACTTCACTAGAAGAATTTATTCTTCCTTTTCCTTTGGTGTCTTTGATGTGATAAGTCGTGTTAGCTGATAATAAAAAAAAAATATTCCACAATAATCTGGTAAGTTTTCAGACATCATTAAAAGTTTCACTTTTGTAAATCTTTTCAAATTTGAAATGTTTAAATTGTTAAAATGCTTAACGCAGAAATTTCTTATAAACTAAATCGCGAGTTTAATTCAAAGGGATATTTCCCGACATTTTTCTTTTAATAGATTTATTTCTACGTTTTCTTAAAACGTGCAAAATCAAGTCAACAGATTATTGAAAAATAAATTTGATTTCATCTGTTGCTCAAGTGCAGCACACACACGATTAAAGGAAAAGTCTCTCTAATTGCAATTTGTTGTTGTGTAAATATTTGTTACAACAGTACAGATCATAATTCCAGTGTGGTTTATTCTCGCCGAAAAAAGTCATATTTAAAAGTAAGACGGCCTAGAAGTTTGCAGGGGTTTTTCAAAAACATAATTCACTTTCTAATTTTACAGAATTTTTTATATAAAAATTTTTGACATCTTAAACTCGACGACATCACATTTTTGGCGTCGATAAAAAGTTACATTACCCTATTGGACAAAGCAAAATACGTAGCTTCATCATATTTCCTCCGTGCGCTTTCACAAAATTCGTCTTAGCGACACAGCAACAGCATTTTGGGGCTAACAGTTAGATAAGCAGATCAGTAAAGTGATATGGTACCCCATGCATCAGTTTATCGACTAGTGTCAACAACATCGAGTGCTATTTTTTCCAAGACGTAATCTTTTTTTTTTTTAACGCATATAATTTCGTTATTTCTAAAATCACTTAAAAGCTCGGAAGAATACGTTAAAATTACAAAAAAATCGGATAAAATATATGAAATTTATTTGTCAAAAAAAAAATCGCCTTAAAATATCATTCAAATCGGAAAAAGAAAAAAAAAATTAATCATAATACGAGTACATAATTTACTTTGAAATTAGTGTAGCGCTTCTTTGTGTTATTTGTTTTCGTGCAAAAAGAAAAAAAAAAAAAAAAAAAACGGAAAAGTTGAAACAAACATAAAATTCTAAATTGTGTAAATTACGAGTAAGCCTAAAATTTGGTAAAACTTGTTTTTTGAAACGTGAACATATTCGGTAAATTTCATATTCTAAAATAAACTTAAAATTTCGCTTTAAAATAAATGAAATAGGTTAATACTAAAATTATTAATATCTAATCTTTGGTACATATTAAAAAGTGCATAAAACAAAGAAAGAGAAAAGTATAGGCATACAAGAAAAGGAAAGCTGAGTAGATCAATGGGACAATAAGCATGCAGAAGTAGTTATAAAAATATATAAATATATATGTATAAATATAATTAACCATATGATGATTATATTTGTACAAACTTACATAATCAAAAACAATGAGTTTTGATTAAAAATTCTAAAAAAATTTATACTAATGCACTCTGTTCCATCGATTTATTCATGCTGGTAGTGGCAAATTGATTGAATAATTAATTCAGTGCTTGCACATTAATTAAACACTCATTTTTATGCTTGGCAACAAATTTAATTAGATTTATCATCGCAACATCATGTTATAAACATCTTAGCAGCAACATTTATGAAGGCCTTCATCGATGGACTATACTGCGCTTCAAAGTGAGTTGTTTCAATTTAATTTATATATTTAATTTACTATGTGCATACAAAAAAAAGTTTAATTAAAATTTGCTACATATGTTGATACATACATATTTCTTTTTTTTTATTATTATTGCCTAACTAAGAAATCAGAGAGTTAAAGTGAAAAATGCAGAAATTACAACAACAACACACATAAGCCAGAGAATACAAATGCTCTTTCTTGAAATTTAGAATTGGAGACTTTTGCTTACTGATTGTTTTGTTGGGATTATTGATATTTCACATATTTATGTTACTCTTTCGGAGTTGTGCGTTGAATTTTTTTTAAGTTTGTGATTTCTTTGCTCTCATGAGATATTATTTTTTTTTGTATTTTGATTTGATCGGGTCGTGTGATTTTATTAGTTCATGCAGGAGATTCATCACTAAGCAATACTAAAATGCAACTTTTCGTATGTACCATTTGATTTGAAATAATATTATTATTGAAACTTAATTAAACGAATGTTAGAACCTACTTACTACTTAAGTACTCAATATGAAACTACTAATTCGATTTAATTTCTAAATTATGCTTTAAAAAAAAATATAACTATTTATATTATAATTTAAAATTTGTTGGCTTAGGAAATGTAAATTTGTTAAAACTCAAAACATGTGTTTAGTTTTTTTTGTGAGTTATATATAAATAAATTCTAGTAAAAGATATGTTGAATTAAAACATTATTTTCCTTAAGGTGATGTAGAGGACAGGGATAGATATTGGCTTTAGGGGTCTTATAAACATTAGCATAGCGTAAGACCGCAGGTAGGGAGGGTATAGAGTGCTGTATTTTCGTGTCATCTTGAAAATACATCTGATTAGGATTGATGCCAGCATTTTTGTTATTTGCATATATTCTCGTACAAAACCATGAAGGGGTTTTGTTTGTGCTCATGGTTTTCTTGGCCCACTGTATAGTTAATTTAGTTTTGAGGGAGTCTATAATAAAAAAATTTTGTAGTGAAGGTCCTCTGGCAGGACGGAATAGTTAATTACCCTCCCCAACGACGAAAGCTAGCATCATCAATGGCTCCCGCCCTCGACTACTTCGAACTTAGAAATATCTCGCCAGATGCGTATGCATTGTATACGTTGACGAAAACCAGCCATGAATATTGGTTTGGTCTATTAATAATTTTAAACCAACACTCACTACATTATAACTGTTTGAACAGTTTTCAACCTCTTTCAACTTTTCTCAACATTTTCCAAATTTTTTCGACTTTTTCAACCTCATTCAACTTTTTTCCGAGTTTTTCAACCAGTTTCAACTTTTTTCGAGACACTCAACCTCTTTTTCGAGTTATTCAATCTCTTTCAACGTTTTCCATATTTTTTCGGCTTTTTCAACCTCTTTCAAATTTTTTCAAGTTTTTCAACCTCTTTCAACATTTTTCAACCTCTTTCAACTTTTCTCAACAATTTTCATATTTTTTCCACTTTTTCACCTCATTCAACTTTTTTCGAGTTTTTCAAACTCTTTCAACATTTTTCAACGTCTTTCAATTTTCCTCAACATTTTCCATATTCGACATTCGACTTTTTTCGAGTTTTGTAAGCTTCAAACTTTTTTGAGATTTTCAACTTTTTTCAGAATTTTCAATTTTTTCGAGTATTTTAATCTCTTTAAAATTTTTCAACACTTTTCATATATTATCGACTTTATCAGTCTTTTTCACCTGTTTCAACTTTTTTATCGACTTTTTTAACCTCTTTCAATTTATTTCGAAGTTTTCAACCTCATTCAACTTTATTCGAGTTTTTCAACATTTTCCATGTTTTTTGACTCTTTCAGCCTTTTACCTATTTCAAAATTATTCGAAGTTTGTTCAATCTCTTCCACATTTTCCGACTTTTCGAACATTTTTCAGCTTTTTTAACCTATTTTACTGTTTTACTACATTTTCCATATTTTTCGACATACATATTGTTACGAAATTTCTGTCCCTTTGACGATAATTTCGATCTCTCACACTTTTCTGAGTTCGATCACTGGATTGTGTAACAATTAAAAACACACAAACTTATTTAGTTATAAAATGGTTTATTTTATTAACGTTCAAATTCTAATATTAATTTAACACTGTATAGAAAACTGTTTTGTTCTACTACGGATCACACTGTATTCACTTTATTGCTTACTGCTTCGCTGGTTTAATTCTACTGTGTGTTCAGCTCAGATGACAACCCTTTTTATACTGCAGTCATCACTCTCTCGAATAATCCAGTACCTTCTAAGTGGCGTATATTCTACCATTATCTACAACCCACCAGTGCTACTTTGTAGCGTGCATTCTACTACTATCCACAATTCACCACGTTGAGCTAGCTATTATGCTAGATGTTAGATGGCGTTGTACGTTGTACGACGGCGATAATTTCTCTCGGTTGTTGACTTTTTATTGTTTACTGCAGCGTCTGTTCGGTTTATTATTTTTAGCATTTTGCGCTAGATGGTGCTAATATCGTTTAGTTTCTTTCGTTGGTATTTATTTCAAGAGTCTTCTAGCATAAACCAAATTTCGCTACACTGCCCTCCGCTTAAACTTGTTCGTCCCGAACAAGAGTCTCTCCGTCTTTAGTATAAGGTGCCAGCCTTTCGATGTGGACTACCTTTAATTTATTTTTGTTATCGGGGTATTTTCGGATTCGATACACAACATCATTAATCCTTGTGACGATCCGGTAAGGTCCATCCCAGTGAGTCCGAAACTTAGGAGACAAGCCTCGTTTCCGTTGTGGGTTGTGTAGCAGCACTAGTTGACCTTTCTTGAACCTTTCAGTACTTGCTCGCAGGTCACACCGAGCTTCCATCTTGTCGCGATCTTTATCACGCTCTTTCTCACGTTCCTTTTTACGCGATTTAGAACGACGTCTAGAAGATTTCTCCCGACTTCGAGAACGTTCTCGACGTGACTGCTCTAGTTCTCGCTCTTTCTCATGTTCGCGTTTCCTTTCTCTTCTTCTGCGCTCACGATCTTTATCTGTCCGTTCTGGATCCTTCTTTTCAACTTTATCTCTTTCAGCGCGCTCTCTAACCTCCTCTCGTTCACGTTCTCTTTCACGTTCCCGCTTTCGTTCTCTGTCGCGTTCCTCACGCCGCTCACGATCACGCTCGCGATCTCTTTTACGTTCCCTTTCACGCTCTCGTTCACAATCACCACGATCCCGATCACTGCGCTGGTCCCATCTTACCTCCTCTTCAGGCAAAACGTTCAAACGGCGCACATCAATTGTTCCAGCTTTATTTTCCGTTCGTGAACATTCAATTTTACATAGACGACGGAAAAATTCATCCGCATTTTCATGCTGGCTTTCTTTGCGATGTGGTAGTCGTTTCTCAGGCTCCCTCTCCGGAATCGAACCCTGATTCCACGTACGCGCCTGTTGCCCGCTACCGTTTTCGCCATCGTTCACCCTATTTTCAATACTTCTTTTTGGTGAATGTGATGCAGATCGTTTACGACGTGATTCGCAGTCACGTGAAATGTGTCCGTGCTTACCACAGTTGTAGCATTTTCCGCTGAAGCTACTGCTGGCGAACGATGAACTTTTCTTTTTAAAATCCACCTCCATCCGATTTTCAATTTTTCTTCTTGGTGAACGTGATGCAGATCGTGATTTGCAGTCATGTGCCATGTGTCCCTGCTTACCACAGTTGTAGCATTTTCTGCTGAAGCTACCGCTGGCGAACGATGAATTTTTCTTTTCAGCCTCCTCTATCCGACGAGTTTTCAGTGATGGGCGGCATGTCAACGCAATCATCTCTTCAGTGAGGGCAACCATTACTGTTTCGTTAAATGTTGTCTTCGGGCTCCTCATTGTCTCGCGCTTTGTTTCTGAGTCACGTATGCCGTCAATAAACGCCTCTATTTTGAATTTTTCAGCTACGACACTTAACTCGTCAGGATAGGAAAGGTGTGCCAATCGCTCAATATCCGCAGCATACTCCTGCAAGGACTCACCAGATTTTTGGATACGACTTTTCAACTCCAATCTGTGAATCTGCTTCATGTGGTCACTGCCATATTTTCGCTGTAAGGCATCCATCACCGCCTTGTAATTTTTCTGCTCCGCCACTGGAACCGTTTGCAATACTTCTGCAGCTGCGCCTTTTAATGCCACAATTAGCGCTGCAGCTGCGCTTTCGTTATCCCAACGATTGTGACCAGATGTTGTTTCGAACTGGAGCTTGAAAACACTAAATGGCGTTGTTCCATCGTACGAGGGTGCCTTAAGCCTCTCTGCGCTGATTTCTCTTATCACTTGAGTGGTTGGTTCACTTATTTCCAACTGTTGAATCCTTTTATTAACGTCTTCAAAATTATTTTGAACTTTTTCAAGATTATTTTGAACTTCTTCCTTGAATGATTCAACGTCATCTCGTAACTCAGTCACTTTTGCATCGAGGCCATCTACCATTTTGGCAACCTCCGTTCGAACAGCTTCAATGTTTTGATTCATTGCGTGGATCTGCGTCGCATTTTGACTTAATTTTTGGTCTATTTGCAGTGCATTTTGACTTAACTTTTCGTCTATTTGCAGTGCATTTTGACTTAACTTTTCGTCTATTTGCAGTGCATTTTGACTTAACTTCTCGTCTATTTTATTCATCTGTAGTGCATTTTGACTCATTGTCTGCGTCATCGCCATTAACATTTTCTCGAACTTTGACATATCCACAACTTCACCACTTGCCGCTGATCCAGAAGCTTCTTCCACTTTCGCTGCTGATTCTGATACATCACTGTAAAATTCATGCTCTTCTAGGTTTACACCTTGAGCCTCAAGAGCCTGCCGTAAGCGTTTCTGTAACTCCACCTTTCCGCCAGTAGATTGCAGATTCAGCTGCTGCAACTCCTTCTTCAGTTGATCCACTTTCAGATCTTCAAACTTAACCATTTTTATTTATTTATTTTTTTTTTTTTTTTTTTTTTTTTTTAATTGATTGTTAATTCTTTTTACACAATCCCACTTCTGACACCAATTGTTACGAAATTTCTGTCCCTTTGACGATAATTTCGATCTCTCACACTTTTCTGAGTTCGATCACTGGATTGTGTAACAATTAAAAACACACAAACTTATTTAGTTATAAAATGGTTTATTTTATTAACGTTCAAATTCTAATATTAATTTAACACTGTATAGAAAACTGTTTTGTTCTACTACGGATCACACTGTATTCACTTTATTGCTTACTGCTTCGCTGGTTTAATTCTACTGTGTGTTCAGCTCAGATGACAACCCTTTTTATACTGCAGTCATCACTCTCTCGAATAATCCAGTACCTTCTAAGTGGCGTATATTCTACCATTATCTACAACCCACCAGTGCTACTTTGTAGCGTGCATTCTACTACTATCCACAATTCACCACGTTGAGCTAGCTATTATGCTAGATGTTAGATGGCGTTGTACGTTGTACGACGGCGATAATTTCTCTCGGTTGTTGACTTTTTATTGTTTACTGCAGCGTCTGTTCGGTTTATTATTTTTAGCATTTTGCGCTAGATGGTGCTAATATCGTTTAGTTTCTTTCGTTGGTATTTATTTCAAGAGTCTTCTAGCATAAACCAAATTTCGCTACAATATGTAATTTAAACTCATTTCACTTTTTAAAAATATTGCATATTTTTTTGACTTTCTAAATCTTTAAACCAAAAACCTAAGCCTACTAAAGAATTAAGAGCCATAGATGGAGCGACATCAGGAAATTCATGCTGCATAAGCAGCACGTAGAACTTTCCTACGCAGACGAGTAATAACTAAGGGAAAAGACGATATTTGGCAAGCAAATCTTGTTGAAATGGGTGCTTATTCAAAACTAGCATTACCCTGTGCGCATCGCTTCACCTCAACCGTGGTGTATTTTTGATGTGCAGTCTGCGTGAAAATTCTATCTAAAAAATACTTTTGTATGAGGACCACCCTTACTATGCACCCAAAATAAAATTTTTACAACCTAAGCAGTGCCTCTTAATATTAAAACCACGTGGTGTAAATTCCATGAGAATCGATTAAGCGGTCTTCGAGAAAATGATACATAAAAATATTTTTGTGTGAGGGCCATCCTAAATAAAAGTTTTGTAGCCTAAGCTATTCCTATTAACATAAGAGCTACGTGGTGTAAATTCGGTGTGAATCGACTAACCTGTCTTCGTGAAAATGATATTTGAAAATATTTTTGTGTGAGGGTCACCCTAAGTATGCACCTTAAATAAAATTTTTACAACCTGATCTGTGCCTCTTAATATAAAAGCCATGTGGCGTAAGTTCCATTAGAATCGGTTTAGCGGTCTTCGAGAAAATTATATTTGAAAATATTTTTGTGTGAGGGCCACCCTACATATGCACCCTAAATAAAAGTTTTGTAGCCTTAGATGTGCCTCTTAATATAAGAGCTACGTGGTGTAAATTCGGCTTCAATCGTTTAACCTGTTATCGTTGAAATGATATTTAAAAATATTATTGTATGAAGGCCACCCTAAGTTTAAACTTCAAATAAAATTTTTACGATCTTATCAGTGCCTCTTTATATAAAAGCCATATGGTGTAAATTCTATGAGAATCGATTTTGCGGTCTTTGAGAAAATTATGTAAAAAAATTGTTGCATAAGGGCCACCCTAAATAAAAGTTTTGTATCCTTAGCCTCTTAACATAAAAGCTACGTGGTGTAAGCTCGGTGTGAATAGACTTACCTGGCTTTGTGAAAATGATATCTAAAAATATTTTTGTGTGAGGGCCACCCTAAGTTTGCACCCTAAATAAAATGTTTACGATATAATCTGTGTCTCTTTACATAAAAGCCATATGATGTAAATTTCATGAGAATCGATTAAGCGGTCTTCGAGAAAATGATATTTAAAAAAATATTTTTGTGTAAGGGACACCCTAAATAAAAGTTTTGTATCCTTAGCTATGCCTCTTAACATAAGAGCTTCGTGGTGTAAATCGTTTAACCTGTTATCGTGAAAATGATATTTAAAAAAATTTTGTATGAGGGCCACCCTAAGTTTGAACTTCAAATAAAATTTTTACGATCTTATCTGTGCCCCTTAACATAAAAGCCATACTGTGTAAATTTCATGAGAATCGATTTGCCTGTCTTTGAGAAATCGCTATTTTGAAAATATTTGTGTATGAGGGCCACCCTAAATATGCACCCTAAATAAAAGTTTTATAGCCTATGACATCCGCCCGATCGATACTATCATACTGTAAAAATTTCATCAAAATCGCCTGGATAGTTTCCGCGTGCATAAGAGACAGACAGACAGATAGACAGACAAAAAATGAATTTTATATAATAGATATTTCAAAATCTAATGACGAAACACGATATTAATCACTATTCGTCTTATAGTATTGTTACGAAATTTCTGTCTCTTTGACGATAATTTCGATCTCTCACACTTTTCTGAGTTCGATCACTGGATTGTGTAACAATTAAAAACACACAAACTTATTTAGTTATAAAATGGTTTATTTTATTAACGTTCAAATTCTAATATTAATTTAACACTGTTGTTCACGCACCCACTCAATATTGAGGATTATCCACTTGGTGAACACCTTTTCACCTTTAATTAGGATTTTGTAAGGTTGCACCTTTGGCCAAGTTTTTTGACCATACCCTGCACTGTGCGCAGATTTCTGGGGCACACTTTCTCTTGTTGCTTGGTAGGTTTTAAGATGTAGTTATTTAAGTTTTTTTTTCTTTCTTTTATTTATTTATTCTTTACAAAATTAAAATACTTTAGACTTAGTTTAGATTTAAGATAGAAAAATCACGATGTTGGCTGCTACGCTGCTCAGAAAGAAGTAGTCAGAGGTATAGACTAGGAAAACAAAAAAAACAATGTCATATTAAAAACCATGTGTACCAATGACAAAAATGGCAGCACTGCAACTAGGGCTGCTTATTAGTTAGGGCTGCCTCCCAGTGATAAGTTAGGGGGAGCGCGCAACTATTTAATTGGTTTGCGATGCGAACATGCCGCCCACCTTGCAGTACTGCTGCAAAAGAAAGAATTACAGTGTTTATGATTAGGATATGATATAATATGGTTTTAGAATAACAAATTTTATACAAAGTTTTTTTTTTTTTTTTTTTAAAAAACAATTAATTGAAATGTTTTGATAATTCAAAAAAAAATGTATAGAAGCAAAATTCAAGTTATGTATATGGAAATTTGATAAATCCATTACGAAATACTAGTAGTAAATTAATTGAAATGTTTTGATAATTCAAAAAAATGTATAGAAGCAAAATTCAAGTTATGTATATGGAAATTTGACAAATCCATTACGAAATACTAGTAGTAAATACTTTTAAAAAATCAAAAAATTAAAAATGCACAGGTATGGCCTTTTTTACTTCACCGCAGAAGGTCCAACCGAAAATAGTTGGAAAAGCAGCTAGGGTCCCTCCAGCAATTTGTGGTTCACCACGAAGAATCTTCGGGAACAGATCAGCGCCAATTATGAATCGGACTTGGTATGTTCCATAAAAATATTTGTCCGCTAATTGTAGCATTGGAAAGCTGTCACGTACTTCTTTTTCATCGGCTTGATATTGGGGATGCTTCCCATAGTGCCCTGTTTCCACTAACGCCCAGCAGCTGACTGAACCGCCATGAGAATATCTGGACGATAAGTTCAATTGGCATGTAGGACTGGCAGCATGGTCCACTATAGTGAGGCCACAACGTTGAACTTCACTGTGGAGGATCGTAGTTCTTTCTTGGCCAGGGTTTATCAGGCCTCGGACCTCGTGAAAGCCAGATGCTGACTGAATTTTTATGAAAATCGTCATCTTTAGGGCCACTTTGTTACTATCCGTCGGAGGTTGGGGAAGCATCCTGGTGCATATCTGAATATCAGATGCTCTACGATGAAGTAGGGAGTGATGTTGTTGATGGCACAGGTGACACGTGGCAAGACTAGAGCAGTTAGCGAGACGATGTGAAAGGGCCAAACAGTTTACGCATCCGTCTTCGTGATGAACAGTGCGGTATTTTTCGACAACAGTCATCGCCAGGAACCTTGGACAAAATCGCAAAGAATGGTCTGTGTGACATAAAGGACATTGGTAATCCCGATTAAACATTCTGCGTGACATACTGTGCAAAAATTAAAAAGAAATGAATAACAAAAAATATTGAAGTTGAAATTAAATAAATAGAGACAAGGAAGAGACTAGATATCGTATTTTCATTGAGACAAACTTATTTTCTGAGGCAAAAATTTTCTACTCATTAGGAGCGTGAGGCAAAACAACAAGTTTGTGAATCGGTCGCGTAATTACACCGTTTTGGGTCCTAACGTCAGCTACACGAACGCGTTTGTCTGAGCCAAAATATACCTTTGTGATGCGGCCTAGTCGCCACTCAGAAGGGCCCAATTGTTCATTTTTTACGACCACTAAATCATCCACTTGAAGGTTTAATTGAGGGTTTTTCCATTTATTTCTCTTATGCAACTCTTTTAGGTACTCATCTTTCCATCGCTGGCACAGTTCTTGCTGTATCGCTTTCAAACGTCGCCATCGATTATTTAAACTTATTGAGACAATCTTTTCTTCAGGTTCTGCTGGAGCCAGTAGTGGTGATCCGATGAGGAAATGACCAGGAGTCAATACCACCAAATCAGAGACATTTTCAGAGGCAGGACTAAGAGGGCGAGAGTTTAGACAAGCTTCAATACGTGCGAGCATAGTTGCAAATTCCTCAAAGGTGTATTTAAAATGACCTACGATTTTTCGGAAGTGCTGCTTGAAACTTTTAACACCAGCTTCCCAAAGTCCACCCATATGAGGTGCAGATGCTGGTATGAAGTGCCACGAAAGTTTTTGGATACCATATTTTGAGACAGAGTCGTCACGAACGCGTTTAATAAAGTTTTCTAGATCTTTAGCTAGTTCTTTGGAGGCACCAACGAAGTTTCTACCGTTGTCAGAATAAAGGCTAGTGGGACAACCTCTGCGTGAAACGAAACGCGACAGTGCTGCGAGAAAGGCTGGCGTAGTTAGGTCACTAACTGGTTCCAAGTGAATGGCTTTTGTAGCGAAGCAGACAAAAAGACACACATATCCCTTGGTTATACGACAGTAGCGACCGGTGAAACTTTTAATGTCGAAAGGTCCTGCGAAGTCCAATCCTGTGTTGGTAAACGGTCGACTCAAAGTTGTTCTAGTGGGTGGCAGTGCAGCCATCATTTGACCATGAAGTTTTTTACGGGAAATTACGCAAATTTTGCAATTATGAATGCAGGTTTTTATTAAATTTTTTATTTTGGGAATCCAAAATTCTTGCCGAATAAGCCGTAATACGAGTTGATTACCACCATGAAGTGATAGCTCGTGTATATATTGGACGTATAAGCGAGCTAATCGGCTTTTGTATGCTAGAATTATTGGGTGTCGTTCATTATACGTCAGAGACAAAGAAGACGCTAGCCGTCCGTTTGCTCTTATTACCTTGCAAGAGTCCAAAAATGGAGTCAAGGTCAAAATTGTGCTTTTTGGAGCAATAGATTTCTTATTAGCCAAATTAAAGTATTCATTTGAAAAATGCATTTGTTGCGAAAGTATAAGAAGTCGCGTTTTGATGGCGCTTATTTCCGCCACTGAGACAACTTTTGTGGAAAATGAAGTTATAGCTCGACTTGCTCGATGAGTTCGTTTAAAAAATCGAAACACATATGACAAAATTCGGAAAGCCTTCGGTAACGATGAGAACCTGTCGAGAATTTCTTCAGTTACCGCCGAGCTAGTAAAGTGAGATTTTATTTGTCTCATTTCAAGAGTGGTATTTAATTCTCGGTTCACCTGACTTGGTGGCCATTGCGACTTGGACAATTGAAGCCACGCGGGTCCATGCCACCACAACTCATTGACCTTAAGCTCCGCAGGATATGCCCCCCGGGTTGCTAGATCGGCGGGATTCGAGTGTGTATCGATGTGAGACCAATTTTCATTTCCAACTTTTTCAATTATTGTGGAAATTCTATTCGCAACAAAAGTTGCCCATGTACATGGTGGCTTTTTTAGCCACGAAAGTACGATGGTCGAATCAGTCCATAAAAATAATGAGCCCGAGTCAATATTCAGTTGCGAGGCTACTGAGTTTATCAAGTTCGCGAGGAGAACTGCTCCACAGAGTTCTAAACGTGGCAGAGATATTGTTTTTATAGGAGCTACTTTCGTTTTTGAAACGAGAAGATTAGAACTAACTTTGTCATAGTTTTCAAAGCGAACATAAAGCGCTGCAGCATAAGCCTTTTCAGAGGCATCGCAAAATCCATGAAATTCAGTTTTGCTTGTAGGGCAGTACTGAATCCACCGTGGAATCGAAATGAGTTCTATTTTTGAATAGTTAGTTAAAAAATTTTTCCATTTTTGAAGAGAAACTGGTTTTAAGTTTTCATCCCAGTTGATTTTTTCGAGCCACAAGTGTTGCATAATTATTTTTGCCGTTATTATAACGGGAGAAAGCCAACCAGCTGGGTCGAATAATCTTGCTATCATACTTAAAACTTCTCTTTTTGTGTACGTTTCTTTGAATTGAAATGGTAAAGTATGAAAATTAAAAGAGTCTGAGCTAGCATTCCACATAATACCAAGAGTTTTTGCGGTACTTTTGTCGTCCAGTGACAAGAAGTCTACATCGAGAAGATGTTCACGGGGTAAATTTTTTAAAATTTCAATTGAATTTGACGTCCACTTTCTCAAGTCAAAGCGTGCACACTGAAGGATATCAATAAGTTGATTGCGAGCTTCTATTGCGCTTGAAATATCATGTGCGCCTGCTAAAACGTCATCAACGTACATTGATTCTTTTAGAATTTGTGCGCCAATCGGAAATCGAAACTTTTCATCTTCAGCTAGTTGATTCAGAGTTCTTATCGCAAGATAAGGAGCACAATTTACTCCAAAAGTGACAGTCTTTAGTTCAAAATCCTGTACGTTTTCATTATCTGAATCTCGAAATACTATTCTTTGAAATGGAGTGTGCAGTGGATTTATAAGAATTTGCCGGTACATTTTTTGTATATCAGCATTAAAAACAAAGGCGAAAAATCTCCATTTAAGAATTAAAAGCATGAGATCATTTTGAAGCACAGGGCCTGTGTGGAGAATGTCGTTGAGACACGTACCGTTTGAGGATTTGCTTGAAGCGTTAAATACAACTCTAACTTTTGTTGTCGTACTTTCAGGCTTTATTACGGCATGGTGAGGAAGATAAAAATGACACGGATTTTGTGAAAATAATGGAAAGTTTATTCTCTTCATATGATTGAGTTCTATATATTCATTGAGAACTTTATTATACTCTGCTTTCAGTACGGGTTTTCGAGCAAGAGACTTTTCGTTTCGAAGAAATTGGGAAAGTGCAATGTGCCTTGAGGATCCAAGATTATTTTGATTTAAAAAAGACGACTTGAACGGCAAATCTACAATATATCGTCCATCTGAGTTTTTCGTGACGGACTTACAGTAAATTTCTTCGCAATAGTTGTCGGCATGTGAAACAACTGATTTCTTGGGAATTTCTTCAATTTCCCAGAATTTATTGAGTTGTTCACTCAAAGAGACTTCAGTAAAATATGAAACAATAGTTTTATTTTGAATATCGATTTTTGGATTAGGAATCGGTCCCGTAAGGATCCATCCAAATACGGTCTCTTGAGCCACAAGAGACCCTAAAACTCCTTTATGAATACCACCTAGTATAACAAGTGGGTACAAATCACCACCAATAAGCATATCGATGGTCGAACTTTGGAAAAAATTTCCATCAGCAAAGTTGAGCTTTGGCAGCTCTGGATAAGAAGAAGGGTCAAAGGAATGCGAGGGCAAATTTCCAGTGACGTGGGGTACAACGAGTGCAGTGACTTCGATTTGTACATTTGGATCTGATGGAGATCCAACAAAAAATGATGAAACCTGAGTAGGTCTTGTGCTGATGGCGCCATTTAATCCTGAGACCTGTGCTGAGACAGCTTTAGTGGGGAGTTTTAATAAATTTCGAATACGTTCTGATACGAACGTGCCTTCAGATGCTGGGTCAATGAGAGCCCGAGCTTTATAAGTTATTCCTAAGTGAAACACGTTGATCAGAGCTGTACCAAGCAAAACTTTTTTGGTAACCGAGTTGAAGCATGTTTGAATTGTTTCTGTAGGGTTTACATCAATTGTATTGTTGTTGCATGTGAAGCAGAAGTGTTATTTGTTGGACTATTGTTTTGCTTAGGTTTAGCACCTGTTGTATTCCGAAAATGTTCAATATTTGGCATTGAAGTAGACTGTTGTGCAGCTGTGGGTTCACGATGTAAAAGCGAGTGATGCTGCTTTTTACATTTTTGACAAGTATTATTACTTTTGCAGTCTCTTAGTTCGTGAGACCCTGAGAGACAGTTCAGACAATAATGATACTGCTTAACTGTCGAAAATCGATCTTGAAAGTTCAAATTTAGAAACTTAGGACAAGATCGCAGCGAGTGAGAGCCCTTGCACAGCCTGCACTGAGAGAAATCAACTTTGTTATGATAATTGCTATAAGGTTTTGACTTTTGAGCAGCATTTTGTGGTTTTGCAGCAATCACCTTAGAAGAATTAGAACTTCGAAAATCTGATACAGTTTCAAGAGTCTGAAACTAATCAGTTAGAAATTTGTCTAGTTCCTTCCACTTTGGAATTTCGGTTTTATTTTTAACCGATTGTTCCCAAAGCGCAAGACTGTGCTCTGGAAGACGCGTGGAGCACAAAAAAACAAAAATAGCATCCCAGTTATTTATATCAATTTTGTATAACTGTAGCGAAGAAATACAATTATTAATGTCCCGTTGAAGACGTTTGAGACCAGTTCCAGATTCTTGTGGACACATTGGAAGATTAAATAAAACTTTTAATTGATTGTTTATCAGGATTCTTTTATTCTGATACTGAGCCATTAAGTTATCCCACGCAATCAGGAAACCCTCATTAGTCAGAGGCGCTTTCTGAACTATTTCTTTGGCTTCACCACTTGTTTTTTGAAGCAAGTGGTAAAGTTTCTCTACTGGGCTGAGACTCGCATTATTTGAATAAATGGCCGTAAACATATCTCTAAATGTTGGCCATGTTGAATATCCTCCATGAAAAACTTCTGTATCACATGGAGGGACTTTTATATTTGAGTTAGAAATGCTTGCGACTCGTGCTGTATCAGCTTTTGGCCTTTTTTGAGAAAATTCCGCAAGAGTACTATTGATGACAGTCATGCATCGAATATAGCACTTATGAGACTCTACATATTTGGTTTTTATGACTTGTGAATCCTTTTTAATTTCTTCTGTACTCTCTGAGAGACAATTCTCATAGGAGCTTTTAAGTTTAAACCAAATATCTTTGAGCTCACTTTGCTCAAGTTCTAACGAAACGAACGAATGATCGTCAATCTTTATTTCGTTGAAATAAGCTTCATATTCAACAATGCGGTCAGCAGAACGAATAAATATATCCAAAGCTGGCATTTTGTTAAGAAATGAATTGAGAATTCACTGAATCCCGAAAAAAAAGAACACTGTAGATTTCAATGAGACAAAATAAAACAACAAAGTGAAAATTTGTTCAATAAAATTTGTAAAGATTCCACTGTAATGTAAAACCGCTTCTAAAAATTTCTTGAATTGAACAAAAGCATACAAAATCACTCGAAAAATGATTTATAAAAATTCCAAAATGAGTCACTGTGGTTGTATTTTATTTCACGAATGTGCATATAAATGTGCAAAAAATTAAAAAAACGTGATACGTAGATCCTATGCTACTGTACCCTTTATAACCTTTGTGATCACGTGATAAGAAATTTCGCGTTGCGAAGCAAGTGGCGTGAAAAAAAACGTTGCCCTTGAAATCACTTTGAAACGGTATGTGAAAAAACGAGACAAAAAAATCTGAGTCGTACGATGGTACCGGTACCCAAAACGGTGTTTAATGTAACGGATGAGACGAAAAATTGAGACAATTTTGGTACTAAAGTTGTATATCGTTGAAAGATTTTATTGTATTTTAAATAATTTTACGCACCTTTTACTTGCGTTATTGTTGTTGAGACAAAAAACGAAAAAAATCTGTCGTACTGACCAATATCGTACTGCTTTGCTCTCAAATTCCCACGTTGTCGGAACGCTTTCCTTTATAAATTCGTCGCTGCTTCAGAGACGGATCGCTGGACCAAAAATTATGTTCACGCACCCACTCAATATTGAGGATTATCCACTTGGTGAACACCTTTTCACCTTTAATTAGGATTTTGTAAGGTTGCACCTTTGGCCAAGTTTTTTGACCATACCCTGCACTGTGCGCAGATTTCTGGGGCACACTTTCTCTTGTTGCTTGGTAGGTTTTAAGATGTAGTTATTTAAGTTTTTTTTTCTTTCTTTTATTTATTTATTCTTTACAAAATTAAAATACTTTAGACTTAGTTTAGATTTAAGATAGAAAAATCACGATGTTGGCTGCTACGCTGCTCAGAAAGAAGTAGTCAGAGGTATAGACTAGGAAAACAAAAAAAACAATGTCATATTAAAAAAGAATGTGTACCAATGACAAAAATGGCAGCACTGCAACTAGGGCTGCTTATTAGTTAGGGCTGCCTCCCAGTGATAAGTTAGGGGGAGCGCGCAACTATTTAATTGGTTTGCGATGCGAACAACTGTATAGAAAACTGTTTTGTTCTACTATGGATCACACTGTATTCACTTTATTGTTTATTGCTTCGCTGTTCTAACTCAACTGTGTGTTCAGCTCAGATGACAACCCTTTTTAAACTGCAGTCATCACTCTCTCGAATAATCCAGTACCTTCTAAGTGGCGTATATTCTACCATTATCTACAACCCACCAGTGCTACTTTGTAGCGTGCATTCTACTACTATCCACATTTCACCACAATACACCAGCATGGCGCACTGACGTTGAGCTAGCTATTATGCTAGATGTTAGATGGCGTTGTACGTTGTACGACGGCGATAATTTCTCTCGGTTGTTGACTTTTTATTGTTTACTGCAGCGTCTGTTCGGTTTATTATTTTTAGCATTTTGCGCTAGATGGTGCTAATATCGTTTAGTTTCTTTCGTTGGTATTTATTTCAAGAGTCTTCTAGCATAAACCAAATTTCGCTACACTGCCCTCCGCTTAAACTTGTTCGTCCCGAACAAGAGTCTCTCCGTCCCTAGTATAAGGTGCCAGCCTTTCGATGTGGACTACCTTTAATTTACTTTTGTTCCCGGGGTATTTTTGAATTCGATACACAACATCATTAATCCTTGTGACGATCCGGTAAGGTCCCTCCCAATGAGTCTGTAATTTAGGAGACAAGCCTCGTTTTCGTTGTGGGTTATGTAGCAGCACTAGTTGACCTTCTTGGAACCCTTCAGTATTTGCTCGCAGGTCATACCGAGCTTTCATCTTGTCGCTAGCCAATTGAGTACGTCTTCTAATAAGCTCGTGTATATCTGCTAATTCTTCTCTTTTCCGCGACATGTAATCGTCAGCATGGGTCGTTTCTGGGACAACGCTTACTCCGTACTTCAAATCTGCTGGAAGCCTTAAGTCCGTACCAAAAATGGCTTTTGCTGGCGTAACTGTAGTGGTATCGTGTATTGCCGACCGATAAGCCATCAGAAATATTGGTAGATGCTCATCCCAATCTTTTTGTCCTTTATCGACAACCTTTTTTAAATGTTCCTCTAGAGTACGGTTGAACCTTTCGACCATGCCATCGGACTGAGGATGCAAAGCTGTGGTGCGTGTCTTCTGTATTCCAAGCATGTCACAAACCTCCTTAAAAAGTTTCGACTCAAAATTTCGTCCTTGGTCGGAATGCAACTCAAGTGGAGCTCCATATCGGCAAATCCAATTTTTGATGAAAATGTCTGCCACTGTTTTTGCTTCTTGATTGGGAATGGAATATACTTCTGGCCACTTACTGAAGTAATCAATTACCACAAGGATGTATTTATTTCCTGCATTGCTGATTGGAAAAGGTCCCGCTATATCCATGGCTATCCTCTCAAAGGGAGCTCCGACGTTATACTGATGCATTTTTCCCCGAGTGCGTTGCCTTGGTCCTTTAGCAATTGCACATTGGTCACAACGGCGGATCCAGTCAGCAACTGATTCTTGGCATCCTACCCAATAAAACCGTTTCTTTATTTTCTCTGTGGTTTTCGTTATGCCCAGATGTCCACCACTCGATCCATTGTGATAATCCTCGATTATTTCCTTAAATTTGGCCTTTGGAATAACCAGCAGTTTTGAGCGAGTTTTACCATCCTCGCTTTCCCAGATTCGGTAGAGACAACCGTCATGCAACTCCAAACTTTGCCATTGCGCCCAGTATGCTTTACAGATTTGGCTTTCATTTGAAATTTCTTGCCACGCCGGTTTCCTACCCAGCTCCTTATACTTAATTATAGTTGCCAAATCTGTATCATTGCGCTGGTCCCGTTTTACCTCCTCTTTTGTCCACTTTTCTTCAAGCAAAACGTTCAAAAGGCGCACATCAATTGTTCCGGCTTTATTTTCTGTTCGCGAACAATGACCGCATTCAGTTTTACATGGACGACGGGAAAGTGCATCCGCATTTCCATGTTGGCTTCCTTTGCGATGCTCTATGGTGAAATCATAGCTCTGCAAGCGTTCTATCCACCGTGCGATTTGACCTTCAGGATCCTTGAATTGAAGTAGCCACCTTAATGCCGCATGGTCTGTCCTCAGGAGAAAGTGCTGTCCATATAAGTACTTATGGAAGTGTTTCACGCATTCCATTACTGCCAGTAACTCTCTCCGAGTTACGCAATAATTCCTCTCAGGTTTCGACAGAATTTTGCTGAAATATGCGACGACTTTTTCTTGGCCATTGATGATTTGGGACAAAACTCCTCCAATACCATGGCCACTCGCATCGGTGTCCAATACAAATTCTTTGCCGGGTATTGGGTACGCGAGTATTGGCGCTGTAGACAGCAATTCTTTCAGCTTTTGGAATGCAGTTTCCTGTGCCCCACTCCATTCGAATTTTCGATTTTTCTGTGTCAGCTCATGTAGACTGCCTGCAACATTTGCGAAACCAGGAACAAAGCGTCTGTAATAAGTGCATAGACCCAGAAAACTTCGCAACTCATGAAGATTAGATGGACGTGGCCAATTTTCCACAGCTTTTATTTTATCTTCATCTGTGTGTATTCCTTCTGACGTAACCTTGTGCCCCAGATATTTGACTTCACGCTGGAAAAGTGAGCACTTTTTCGCACTTAATTTTAGTCCAGCTGCCTTCAAGCGCACAAACACTTCCTCCAGATTTTTCAAGTGGTCATCAAAATCTTTACCCATGATGATTAAGTCATCGAGATACACTAGACAAGTCTTCCAATGTAGTCCTTTGAGAACTCGTTCCATTAACCGTTCAAATGTAGCTGGAGCGTTACAAAGACCAAACGGCATGACGTTGAATTGCCATAGACCATTCCCAATACTAAAGGCAGTTTTCTCTTTGTCTTTTTCATCTATTTCCACCTGCCAATATCCACTTTGTAAGTCCAGGGTGGAAAACCATGTTGCTCCAGATAACGTATCCAGTGTATCATCGATTCTGGGTAACGGGTAGCTGTCTTTTTTAGTGACGTCATTCAATTTTCTGTAATCCACACAGAATCGCATACTTCCATCCTTTTTCTTCACAAGAACGACCGGTGAACTCCATGGGCTTTCTGATGGTGCAATGACATTTTCTCGCGCCATATCTTCTATAAGGCCCGTCACTTCTTCTCTCTTAGCGAGTGCTAGCCTCCTTGGAGGTTGACGAATCGGCTGAAAATCACCTGTATCAATGCGATGTTTGACAACTGATGTTCGGCCATTATTTTCTCCTTTGGACGCAAATATCCGCCAATGTTTTTGCAGAAACCTTTTTGCTTTGTTTTTGTTCTGAGCAGACAACTCTTTCGTCCATTCTTTCGTCAATACATCCAAGGCCGACGATTTTGTTAAAGTTGTACCTTGTGTGTTCTGCTGGTCATTTTCACAATTTATCACAGCTGTAACTTTCTCACATTGCGCTATAAGTTCACCTTTTTGCATCCATTTTGGCTTATTTGTTGGATTCAAAATTCGCACCGGTATTTTTCTGTCTGTTCTTGTGTTTACTAGGGTCTTTCCAATAATCAGGTCTTTCTTAAAATTTTTCTTATCTGCTTCCACTACCCACAGATGGCTTGTCCCACAGTCTTCATTTGTTGTGGCCCAAATAATTTCTTCGGTATTGGGTTCAATTTGACAGCGCTCACTTATGTAGACTCTTGCAATTGCTAATTTTTGTCCACAGCCAATGTCTAAAGGCAACTCTACATTGGCATACCTTAACGTTTTTTTCTTAAGATCCAAAGTGAACCCGTGTCGAATCATGAAGTCCACGCCAATGATAACCTCATCGGTGATGTTTGCAACAATAAAATCATGTTCCACAGTTTTGTTGCCGATGAGAATACTCGCTGTAACTTTTCCTACTATTTGCGCAATTTCTCCTGTCGCTGTTCTCAATTGGATCCCATTTAACGGCGTTACTCGTCGTCTTTCAAATAAGTCTTTCCTCACAATTGAATGCGATGCGCCTGTATCCAAAGTAAGCTCACATGGTCTTCCGTTAATTTTTCCACCGATGGTAAGGCTGTTGGAATTTCGGCAGAGCTTCGAAACCAAGACTATGGGGCAATCATCTGTAAGAGTCAGCTCACGCCCCGCTGTACTGACTCTCTTTAGTTTAACGACTGCTGCTCGCTAACATTTTCGCCATCGTTCACCCTATTTTCAAGTCTTCTTTTTGGTGAACGTGATGCAGATCGTTTACGACGTGATTTGCAGTCACGTGCCATGTGTCCCTGCTTACCACAATTGTAGCATTTTCCGCTGAAGCTACCGCTGGCGAACGATGAATTTTTCTTTTCAGCCTCCACCTCCATCCGACGAGTTTTCAGTGATGGGCGGCATGTCAACGTAATCGTCTCCTGCGTGAGGGCAACCGTTACTGTTTCATTAAATGTCGTCTTCGGGCTTCTCATTGTCTCGCGTTTTGTTTCTGAGTCACGTATGCCGTCAATAAACGCCTCTACTTTGAATTTTTCAGCTACAACACTTAACTCGTCAGGATAGGAAAGATGTGCCAATCGCTCAATATCCGCAGCATACTCCTGCAAGGACTCACCAGATTTCTGGATACGACTTTTTAACTCCAATCTGTGAATCTGCTTCATGTGGTCACTGCCATATTTTCGCTGTAAGGCATCCATCACCGCCTTGTAATTTTTCTGGAATCGTTTGCAAAACTTCTGCAGCTGCGCCTTTTAATGCCACAATTAGCGCTGCAGCTGCGCTTTCGTTATCCCAACGGTTGTGACCAGATGTTGTTTCAAACTGGAGCTTGAAAACACTGAATGGCGTTGTTCCATCGAATGAGGGTGCCTTAAGCCTCTCTGCGCTGATTTCTCTTATAACTTGAGTGGATGGTTCACTTATTTCCAACTGTTGAATCCTTTTATTAACGTCTTCAAAATTATTTTGAACTTCTTCCTTGAATGATTCAACGTCATCTCGTAACTCAGTCATTTTTGCATCGAGGCCATCTACCATTTTGGCAACCTCCGTTCGAACAGCCTTGTGGATCTGCGTCGCGTTCTGACTTAATTTCTGATCTATTTGCAGTGCATTTTGACTTAAGCTCTGATCAATTTCTTCACGAACCGCCTGGATCTGCAGCGCGTTCTGACTTAACTTCTGGTCCATTTGCAGTGCATTTTGACTTAAGCTCTGATCAATTTCTTCTCGAACCGCCTGGATCTGCAGCGCATTCTGACTTAACTTCTGGTCTATTTTATTCATCTGTAGTGCATTTTGACTCATTGTCTGCGTCATCGCCATTAACATTTTCTCGAACTTTGACATATCCACAACTTCACCACTTGCCGCTGATCCAGAAGCTTCTTCCACTTTCGCTGCTGATTCTGATACATCACTATAAAATTCATGCTCTTCCAGGTTTACACCTTGAGCCTCAAGAGCCTGCCGTAAGCGTTTCTGTAACTCCACCTTTCCACCAGTAGATTGCAGATTCAGCTGCTGCAACTCCTTCTTCAGTTGGTCCACTTTCAGTTCGTCAAACTTAACCATTTTTATTTATTTATTTTTTTTTTTAATTGATTGTTAATTCTTTTTACACAATCCCACTTCTGACACCAATTGTTACGAAATTTCTGTCTCTTTGACGATAATTTCGATCTCTCACACTTTTCTGAGTTCGATCACTGGATTGTGTAACAATTAAAAACACACAAACTTATTTAGTTATAAAATGGTTTATTTTATTAACGTTCAAATTCTAATATTAATTTAACACTGTATAGAAAACTGTTTTGTTCTACTATGGATCACACTGTATTCACTTTATTGTTTATTGCTTCGCTGTTCTAACTCAACTGTGTGTTCAGCTCAGATGACAACCCTTTTTATACTGCAGTCATCACTCTCTCGAATAATCCAGTACCTTCTAAGTGGCGTATATTCTACCATTATCTACAACCCACCAGTGCTACTTTGTAGCGTGCATTCTACTACTATCCACATTTCACCACAATACACCAGCATGGCGCACTGACGTTGAGCTAGCTATTATGCTAGATGTTAGATGGCGTTGTACGTTGTACGACGGCGATAATTTCTCTCGGTTGTTGACTTTTTATTGTTTACTGCGGCGTCTGTTCGGTTTATTATTTTTAGCATTTTGCGCTAGATGGTGCTAATATCGTTTAGTTTCTTTCGTTGGTATTTATTTCAAGAGTCTTCTAGCATAAACCAAATTTCGCTACAGTATTTTAAAAGCTTCTATTGTAGAATGATTTAATAGAACTTCAAAAGGTATAGTGCAAGATCCGACGATACATCGACCTTCACCCATCTGCTTACCGAATGAAACTTATTTTTTATGAAATTTCGAATATAAGACGAACACATCCAGAAACACTTGCCTATTGAAATATGGTCATGGCTATTTTTAATTAAAATTATTTTAATCAACATTTTTTCGGATTCTTCACTGATCTGCTTACCATTCGATATATATATCAAAATAAAGATAATTTAATTACAAATGCGATGGTATAGTCTTGCCTGCAATAAACCGGTCATGAAATGGTCTTGCCAGACTTTAAAGCTGAAAAATCGGAGTGAGCAAAGTTTCGTGAGATGAAAAGTTCAGTGTCTGACTTAGTGCAATAGAGGAGGATATATGTATGTAGTATAGTAACTTCGCACAGTGTTGCCAGATTTTTTTTTTACAACAAAATTTTTAACTTCGCTTCTGAGTGCACCATCAAAGTTCTGATGAACAAAGAAAAGAATAAAAAAAGTTTTATTAAAGATGGAACGAAACATTTTTGGGCGATTGCTAGCAATTAAGTAGTATTGAAAAAAAATAAATTTAACCTTTCCACTGGCACCAATGCCACCTGCATTTTTTTTCATGTGATGGTGGAATGTGTAAAACAGATAAGTCGACTTTTTGAAGTCGTACATTCAAACAGCTGAGCCAACACGTATCGATGTGGAAATAATAGATGGTTTTTACTATTTGTACCTGATCAATGCTTCAAACTTTTGGAAAAATTGCCGAGACTATATTTATAAAACTTTGCTCAACAAGGGCTGCAGAAATACATTTGGTTTTTGATCACTATTTGACACCATCAATAAAAAATTCTGAACGCCAAAGTCGTCAAGTGTTTGATATTCCATTTATTATTTCTGGACTTCAACAAACAGGGCATCAGATTTTTTACGAAGTCTGAAAAATTATAGATTCAAAGAGGCATTGGTTCAGTTTTTATCTAATTACTGGGAAAATGACATTTCGGTAACAATAATTCAAAACAAAAAGATTTGCTTAACTGTTTAGGAGTACTGCTACTCATATCAAGCAATAGAAAATCGAATCATAAGAACTGCGGAAGCTGAATACACATGTCATCACAAAGAGGCGGATACTAGGATAATTTTTCACGATTCTAAAGTGACACCAGGATCAAAGATTCTAATTAAATCTTCTGACACTGATGTACTGATTGTTCTGCTTGGAAACATAAATAAGACTAATCAATCAGAAATTTGGCTAGCCAGCTCAGTAAATAAAGAAAAAAAAATAATCAAGACCTCAATTACATTAATTGCACAGATTTATCACCAAAATTGGAAACTACGCTTTGTCAAAGTCTACCTGCTTTCCATGCATTTACCGGTTGCGACTATACGGCAGCTTTTTATCAGAAGGCTAAAGTTAGGCCGTTGAAACTATTTTCCAGAAATGAGATGTACCAAAGTATTTTTGCGTCATTACTTGATGAAACCGACATTCTCATTAACGAAAAAATTGAAGTTATACAGGAGTTTACAGCTAATATGTATGGCATCAAGCACTGCAACAGCGTGAATGATGCAAGGTATAAAATTTTCCTGAAAATGTATTCGGCAAAACAAGACATTGAACAGTTTTTAAAAAAAGTAAAATCTTTCGACTCAAATGTTATACCACCGTGCTGGTCTCTTTAAGTCAAAAAACTTTGCGTACTATTTATGTCAATTCTATGTGGCTACATGCGACAGAACCAGACTGTGTGAAGTTGCGTCCTGAAAACTGTGGTTGGTTTTTAGATAATAATGATTTAAAACCAATCGGATTTGTTGGAGACCAAACACCTTTGAAGATAGAGGACATTTTGCAAATGACTCAAAATCAAAATGATGATAGTTTTTAGTATGCCATTTCTTTTATAATAAAGTCACAAAAGTGTTAAATATAATTTTTCCTATTTTATTTTCTTGACTTATACTTAGGTTTCCTTCAATATATATCTCATAAGCATATTACTTTAACGGATATTTTTGTATTTAGGTATCATACATGTCAAACACGGCCAATCGCATGTATATACAAAAACCGTGCTCACTCACTAAATCAGGCGCTCAATTTTTTCTCTCACGAAACTTTGCTCACTCCGATTTTTCAGCTTTAAAGTCTGATTGGTAAGCAGATCAGTGAAGAATCTGAAAAAATGTTGATTAAAATAATTTTAATTAAAAATAGCCATGACCATATTTCAATAGGCAAGTGTTCCTGGATGTGTTCGTCTATATTCTAAATTTAATAAAAAACAAGTTTCATTCGGTAAGCAGATGGGTGAAGGTCGATGTATTGTGGGATCTTAGACTAGTACGATGTGGAAAAAATTTAGTTTGCAAGGAAATTATGAGTGGATTCATATATATAACCACTTGATTTATCAATATAAGCTGACATCTGTCAGTGTTAAAAATTAAATATCTTCACTTGAATCAGCATGTAATCATCCTAAAATCTTTAAATTCGGAAAATTAAAAGTTGGAGATCCTGTTCGCATTAGCAAGTATAAACATATCTTCTCAAAAGGGTATACACCAAACTGGACAACTGAAATCGTTAAAATTCGGTTTATACAGAACACAAATCCGATTACTTATTTATTAGAAGATTATCGAGGGCAACCATTTTGGTACAAAAATTGTTTGGAAGGCACTTTATTTCTACCGAATTTGGAATATTATTTTCTTACAGTTTCGGTAGGAGATTCGTCATTTTGTGACAGCAGTCGTGCTCCGTTCGCTTTTCAAATCAAACTGAATTGATTTTTACGATCTCTCGCCTTATATATGTATATGGTCAGTTATTCTCGTTCTGCCGCAGTTACGGTTATAATACAAATTGCAATGGAGTGGTCGCACTTAAAAAAATCATAAGCTCAACTTCCAAACGCTAGATGTACCGCCCTGTATGGATGTCGTATCTGAGCAATATGTTGGAAAAAATCTTCACTGTGTTTTTATTTATTAAATTTTTTTTATATAACATGGATTCTTCAGCGGGCTATTCGACAAGCTTATATGCACATATTTATTTATAATTCGACAATTGTTTGTCTATGCTATGTACTATGTCGCACAGTGGATGGATTTGTATGGAAAGGCGGCCATAAATAGTAATAATTGTGCTATACTCTTGAAATTCGGTACAGATATTTCTTAGATAAAGACAACAAAAATTGGTGATTTTTAAAAAAATCGGTTGAAGGACACGCCTACCTCCCATACAAAGGTGGGATGTGGTTGTGATTTTTTTTCAAAATTGGTATCAATTTTCACTAATTTGGCAATGTTGATTTCAAAAATGTTATAAATTTTTCAATATCTCTTATAGTTTTAAAGTTATTAGAGAAAGACCAAAAAACGGTGGCCATAAACAGTAAGAATAGCGCCAGAGTCTTGAAAAAAAAACCTAATTTGAAAAATAGATAAAGTAGATATACAGCAATGTTTTTTTTAAATTTATTTTAATCGTCTTCATCATAGACTTGAAGCATTTCTTGTGCCTCTGGTGATAACTCTTTATATTTTTTATCTCGCTTTATTCGAATTTGGCTGATAAGAGGATCAGAAGAAATCAGCAAGTAATGCAAAATATCTTCGTTGTTCGCTATTCTAGAGCAACACCTGCTGTTGTGCTACCTCGCGTTTTTAAAAACTTTATTTGATGTTTCCTGAGCTTCTTCAGAAAGACGTCCAATTGGAACTTCTAGTTTTTGCATAGTTTGACTTCAATGTATTAGAACTTTGTGCGCGGAAGGAGGCATGTTGTAACAATTGTAGTCCTTTTTATAAAGTTACACAGCTTTTTGGGTATATTTGTGAAAGCTTTCGAGATTTATGACTTCTCCGGAAGCCAGAACTTGTGAAATATTCTACTATATTTGTTTTGATAAAATAATAGGAAAATATTAATAGTAAAAGCAATATTCGGCCGCAATGACTTTTGAAACACTGTACGTTTAGTTTCTAATAAAAAAATAAGTTTTTTCTGAACATATATTAAAGACATTAAAAACATAAAATAAATTTATTGGAAAATATAGAATGATAACTATCAAAATTAAGGACATAAGAATTTAAAATAAATTTTTTTGGAAATATATTACGATAATAATAATAACAAAAATGTTTATAATCGGACCCCCTATGCTGCACCATCCATATCTGCACTACGCTATGTTTAGTTCTAAAAAAGCGAAAGCAAAGAGGGATAAAAAAAGAAAAAACAGCCTTAACCAGTTCCCCTCTATTTGAGGGAACTCCTATCTAAATTCAAGCAACTTCCTTCACAATGTAAGCTTTTACAATTTATAAAATTGTTGTAAAGCATTGCAAAGTGCGAAGATACAAAAAAATGTTTTTCTTCAAATATTGCAATAGAAAAAAATTCATTAAAAAAAGTTATGAATATGCGAAGCTTTTTTTTTTGTTTTTGCTAACCATACCTACGCACATAATATATAAACAAATTTTTTAAATCTGGAGATATACTTTTTTGTTTTTTGCTGTTAAATATTGAGAAATTTTTGAATTTATGACTTTTTCAGCCCTAATTTTTAAAAAATCAGCATAATTCACACATAGAACATAATACTTCAAACAAACAATTTTTAAATAGTACAATTTATGAACTTTTTGCCAGTATGCAATTTTGGTAAATTTCGTTACAAACAAATTGATGAAAGCATTTAATAAAAGTCGATATATTTTGTTCCTTCTAAAACTTTATTACGAAAAATCTGATAAAAAAAAATGTATGAATATGCGCAGCTTTTTTTTTGCTAACCATACCTTCGTGCATAATATATAAAAAATTTTTTAAATCTGGAGATATACTTTTTTGTTTTTTTCTGTTCATTCTAATTTTTGAAAATTCCATAAAATTCATATAAGACCGATAAAAGAAAACTAAACTAATTTTTATAAAGTTAATACAATGTACTTTTCGCCAATATGCTACATTATTGCATTTTGTTTCAAACAAGTTAACTAGAGCACCCTATCTAACAGTTTCTTACATAAAAAAATTCATAGAAAATTTTTGGAGTACGAAGTTCAACTTTGAGCCCACTGTGTCGCTAAATCCAAAACAAATTTAAAATTTTTAAAGTTTTTTTTTATTCCCTAAGTATTATCTGATGATTGTACTACAAAATTTTTCAATTCCAAGCACTTTCAAATTCTTCCTATTTATGACCACAAAATTCCACTGCGCGTCGACTATATTCTAGAGCTCTGCACGAATGCATTCCTTTTTTCGTCTACAGTACTGCACTCTACTTCAGTGAACACTGCTTGGTTGAAATAAGCAAGCAATAGAGAATGAAGTAAAATGCGAGTATGACAGAGAACAAAACATGTACAGTGCTTGTTGCTTTGAAATCAAAGCATGTACACATTTTAGTCTCGTCTCACGAGTATTGTGTTCGTTTGATCAAAGAAAAACCAAATGTCAACTGCAAAATATACACCGAGTGCATCAAATAAAATGAATGTTTTGAATGGTTTTATCTGTTAATAAGCAGTTCAGACGATAGTTTAAATGAAAAAAAAAAAAAAAACGGCTGGTCGCACTCCGGGAGTGCCGATAGAAGTGAAAACAAATCGTTTAATGGCAATTTAGTGTGTTAGCTGGTATGTGTGCGTTTCTTTTTATATGGCAATGCAATGGAAGACAAAAACGGAATATGTATTCAAATTTTACTCTCGCTCTCATTCTCAATTTGTCAACGCAACAACGCGGAATTTGAAAGATACAAATATGTAAGCATAATCAATCGTTGAATGAGAATGGAATGTGTCAGTTAGTGTGTCTGCTTTGCTTTTTGTCTTCCACTTGGAATATTTATTTAAAAGAAACAATAGAACATTAAAATTTTACTATCGCATTCATGACGGGGAATCCCGATGACGGTCGGTGTAGCGAGTTTATACTTTTTTCCTCAGCCGCACAACGTGCCATAAGAAGTTTTCACTTCAAAAATTGCTGGAAGAAGTATATTCGGCTCAGTAGCCTCAACTGTGAATAATGAAATTTGAGCTAAGTATTTCTAATGTTTGAGAACAAAAATTTATTCTGATTGCAGTAAGAAACATCATTGCGAATTATGTAAGTATAAGAAAAAATCAGGTAAAGAAAGTACCTGCACCTGTGACTAAATAGCTTAGACATAATTTTTTAAAACTTAACTTAAAAATCTGCTTCTTCCTACAGACACTATGACACCACATTTATCAAAATCGGCTTATTCGTTGCCGAGTTATGGCTGTTAGAATATTCAAACTGCTTAAAACGCCATCTAGAGACAGTTTATCAAAACACAAATGACTTCAAAAAAATCTGCTTGTTCTTAAAAAAACTATTACACCTCATTTGTCTAAATCGGTTTAGTAATAGCCGAGATATAACGTTTTAAAGTTTTTCAAAAAACCGAATTTGCTTGCTGCTGGTTCATGGTGGCCTGGTATTTCAGATTTTTCTCTGCTTTGGGCTGCTGGCTCTGCTTTCGGCTGCGCTTGCAGAAAAAAATTTGCTGACTGAGCAATAGCTAACCGGAAGTCAACATATGTATGCTATAAATTTAAAAAATTTTTCCAAAAAATTGCATGCTTTCATGGGCCAATTTTTTCAAAAAACGCTGCCTACTTTAGGCGCTTTTGATAATTTACCCCCAAAAGTATGCAACACTTTCTGACAAATTTCAAAAATAGCGCCTAAAAGTAGGCAACATTAGCTGAAATTTTTAAAATCGTTGCCTACTTTTAGGCGCTATTTTGAAATTTGTCAGAAAGTGTTGCATACTTTTAGGGACAAATTAGGCTACGTTTTTTAAATTTTTTGAAATCGAGTTCGTTTTCCAAGTCTTCAAAATTCTAAAATCGAGTTCGTTTCCCAAGTCTTCAAAATTCCAAAATCAAGTTCGTTTCCCAAGTCTTCCAAATTTGAAATCGAGTTCGTTTCCCAAGTCTTCAAATTTCTGAAATCGAGCTCGTTTCCCAAGTCTTCAAAATTCCAAAATCGAGTTCGTTTCCCAAGTTTTCAAAATGCCAAAATCGAGTTCGTTTCCCAAGTCTTCAAAGAACATTCAAATTTTACTATCGCATTCATGACGGGGAATCCCTATGACGGTCGGTGTCGCGAGTTTATACTTTTTTCCTCAGCCGCACAACGTGCCATAAGAAGTTTTCACTTCAAAAATGTTTTGCAGTCAGTACTATTTTTTCTTATTTAAAATGGACTTCTAAACTCAAAAAAGATATGAATCATAACGTAGTCTAACATTTTCGAACAAAATTTAACTTCACATTTACCGATTTAGACAAAAATTGTATCAAATTAAAATTAATTAAATAACCAACAAACTTGTTCCAAACATTTTCAATTGCAGATTCAACCTATTGAAATATGTGAAAAAAGTATTTTTTTTTTGACCCAAATGGAAATCGAAAATTCAATTAAAATTCTTGGCATATTCTTTACATAATTCTTACACATGAAATATTACATTTTAATTTTATAAAAAATCCTTTCGTATGATAAGTTTAATGTAGAAGTAACTTTTGTCTAAGTTACTATAACGGGACATAGGAAAAAATACAAAAAAAAAGTGTACTCTATTCAGAGTTAATTCATGAAGTTCTTAACAAATATTGATTGAGAGGTTAACATAAAGCTACCTGTTAATAGACAAACTCCAAGAATAGAACGTAATGAAGTCAATTTTCTAATTTTATGACATATTTTAAGAAATGCCGAAATTTTCAATAATGGTTCGTGTAGTAAAAACACTACCCATTGATGAGGATTGTTGTGTTGTAACAAAATTAACCTCAAACAGGTCAATGCCTTACGGAGGGTTTGGCTTTGTTGTAGCATATCTACAGGTAGTTCACATTGATAGGGGCTTACCTCTTCTGTCAGCGTATACGTCATAAAGCTTGGCTATGTAAAAAAAACCCAACATAGATGAGGAGATTTTCCAAGGACAGTAAAAGTTACTCTGAAAAATATATAGAAATAAATCTTATAACGGTCAAATTCAAGAACTAATAAATTCAAAAATCCTGTATGAGCCTGAGAATGTATGCGACCTAAAATCATATTTTTGTTATGCGGTTTCGGCATTCTTTTAAGCAAATAACAGTTCTTTAAAAATCATGTACCATGGGATGGGCAATAACATAATATCTGAGATGTTGCAGCTAGAAAGTGGAAAATCGGTACTTTTTTACTTTTTTGTATTTTTTTATAAGAAAGAAGAAGAAGAAAAATAAATTACAGATTTGAATTTCCCGATCGAAAGTTTCCCGAAAACCATACCACTTTGTTGGTAAAATTTTATAACGTCTGTAACTTGCATCATTTTTTGAATCAATATTTTGGAAAATTGGTTGTCTGCTTGAAACAGACGGCGCTAATCCAGTTTTCAATATAAACCTTAATTCTAGTAATGGGCTTTGTCCAGACATATAAGTCTACTGTAATCCGCTGACATATCGTGAAAGAATCAAAATGTTTTTATTTTAAGCCGCACTAATGTACATGTGTCAAAATTGTAGCAAGTCAAAGTTATAAGTAGTAAAAAATACTGACAATAAGCAGCCACAATTGTTCGGTATGTGTGAATAGCGTGTTTGACATATCTATTGCAAAGAAGAAGCATATGATGCCGCGGCCTCCTATATAATTGAATTATAATTTTATCAGCTGTTATTTGTTTTGACTTCTCAAAGTGTTTTCCATTCTGTAGGCCTTAATTTTTTATTTAAAAATATTAGAATTTCTTACTACACAAATACAATTAATTTAGCAGAAAAATATGTACAATAGTCTTATTCCCAAGACAAGCATTATAAATACGCTTATACTCTTACAAACACGAAAAACCAGTTCGTCTTTTTGCTGCGCAGATAAATTGGTTAGGACTGTTGCACAAAAGCATGCAGAGTTTTGCGGAACTAAAAGAAGCAGCAATTTACCTCATATGACTTGGTCACAGGTACGAACCTTGTGTATAAATGTAAAATATGGTACAACTGCAGCACATAAAAGTGCAAATAAAATTGAAATCGAGCTTGAACATTTTGAAGAAGTTGATGGAGTGGCAAATTCATTAAAGTCACTCCTTTATGTCGAGAAGGATGAGCTTATTAAGCGTTTTATCGATTGCAAAGATCATCATGAGGTTGTGCTCACCTAAAATTGTAAAACCAACAATGATAATTACTTTTAATTTTAGTTAATGGAGATCATTGCGGTCGCCAATCAGTCATTGCAACTTCATCATATGGTACAAAGCGTTCTCATGCTATGGACATTCTCCCGAAACGTAGATAACAACAATGCGGCAGAAATACGAACGCATAAGGAATTTAAAACCATCATAAATGGCCTGCATTTAGAAGTTGAAAATATGAACTGCT
The DNA here is from genome assembly GCA_949775025.1 of Tricholauxania praeusta. Lineage (NCBI taxonomy): Eukaryota > Metazoa > Arthropoda > Insecta > Diptera > Lauxaniidae > Tricholauxania > Tricholauxania praeusta. Next base: position 87,388,162 of record OX459030.1, on the reverse strand, counting down.
CCGAGTTGAGTTGTTGTTACCTTTATTTACTTAAACTCGGGGTGGACAATTCAGATAAATTGATGAGAGACTTGCTACTTAAATTCTTGGATATAGTAAATGGTAATATTAATTTTTTCCTACATATTCTGAAAATAATTTTTGCTAAAATTTTGGTAAGATATTTAATAATATTGCATAATATAAAAGTGCGGATCACTTATGCTCATTGAACACGCAATGGGACTAAGTGTGGATTTTCAAAAGCTAATTGCGAATACAAACGAATACTTACATTAAATTAAAATTTGGAACAAAAGAGCCGTTTTTCTTTCTACATAACAAACTGAAAATAGTTTTTCAAATTGCTGCGAATATTGCTTTTTTACAATATAAACTTTTTCTGTTGAATTATATGAATAGAGCTGTGTGATCTGCATTTTTATCTTAATGAATCTTGGATGTTTTTTTTTTTAACATACGAATAATTGGGCTCCACAAGATTGATATCCTAAATGTAGGTGTCGTATGGAAGATAATTTAATAAGTTTTAATATTAAATTAGTAATACAGAACCATTGAAACTGCATATAGTAAAAAGCTAGTGAAGTGAAAACAATATTCATTATCATTTGTTTTTGTACAGAGTTTTTATGTTCAGTACTTCAAGTGCAAAAACCACAAAAAAATTACAAGCAGCTCGTTGCCCATTTTAATGCATTTTGCGCTTGTAATTTTTTTGTGGTTTTTTGCACTAGAAGTACTGAACATAAAAACTCTGTACAAAAACAAATTATAATAAAATTTTGTTCCAAAAAACACAACTGAAAAAATATTCATTATCGTTTATAAGCAATATAAAAAACATCGAGCCGAGTATACTTCCTTGAGGTACACCAGAAAATGCCACAAACTGATAACATTATTAATTTCCCAATTTCGAAACTATTATAAAAATATTTATTTACTAAAAAACGGCTTTTATACTATTTTAAAATCACTTGCTGTTTAACAAAAAAATAATAAAAGTAATAAGTTTATATAAGTAAATTAAAGAATACAAAAAGTCCAACAGTCGCATGCGAACTGATCTCATATATGTAGAATATTACCTGTTTTCGTATGCGTATGCAAAAAAAGCAGCGCTGCCGCTCACGAGCATCATAATACCGGGGATGCTTTATTATTTAAATACTATTAATCTTTTGTTAATTTTTTTTACTGTGACTGAGGCCCAGCGTTGCCATTTTGGACGTATGGGGCCAAGTCGTCCGCTCCAGCCTACGCTTGGCCCGTGTCATCATCATTTGGCCCCCTTTTCCTTCGATTATTATTAAAATGTATGTAGTTAAGAAGCTCTGGTGCAGAAAGAGACCCAGTTACATTTTGATGCAGATAAAGTATATCCGCAATATTTCTACGAGAGCTCAAATACTGCATATGTAGTAACTTCAAAAGAATCCTCATAACGAGGAAGGTTTAAAGGGTCAATCCAATTTAAGCCATTGAGAGCAAAACGATTAAAATTTTTTTTGAATTCTTTCAACTCTGTTTATATGAATATTATAAAATGGTGACCATACTTGGCTAGCGTACTCTAAGTGAGGATGCGCCATTGTATTATAGTACCAGGAGACCGACCATAGTTCGGTTTTTTGTTTTGAGGTTGAAAAAGTCGAAAAAATGTAATGCAATTGAATGAGAAGTCAGAAAAATTTAAAAAATATTGAATAGGGTTGAAAACCCGAAGCAGGTGAAAAAGTTTGATAAACTCGATAGTATATTAAAGTGTTGAAAAAGTTGAAAGAGATAGAAAAGCTCGAAAAAAGTTGAAAGTCTCGGAAAAAGTTGAATGAGGTTGAAAAGCCGAAAAAATTTGGAAAATGTTGAGAAAAGTTGAAAGAGGTTGAAAGAGGTTGAAAGATTTTGAAGCAGTTGAATGAAGTTGAAAAACTCGAAAAAAGTTGAAGGTTGAAAAATTCAAACTAATATTGAAAACGTTAAAACTATTTAAAAAAGGTAAAAAATCGCGAAAACAGTTGAATGAAGTTAAAAAGTCGGAAAATGTAGAAAATCGTTGAGAAAACTTGAAAGAGGTTGAAAAATATTGAAGCAGTTGATAAAGGTTGAAAAACTCGAACTAAGTTGAATAAGACTGAATATATTGCAACCAAATTTTTTTAGGATCACTCCTATAGTACGCTAAATATGGAATTTTGCGCTATAAGTTTGTATGGGAGGTGCCACGCTCACTAATGAAATCCCATCAAAATTCATATAATTTCAAAGCTTATAGTAACCGACATCTCTACGCCAAATTTAAAGAATATTACTCCAATAGCACACTAAATATAAAATTTAAAGTTTTTTTACTTATATGGGAGGTGCCACGCCCACTGATACAATCCCATCGAAATCCATTTAGTTTCAAAGCTTATAGTAACCGACATCTCTACACCAAATTTAAAAAATATTACTTTCATAGCACAGTAAATATAACATTTCACTTTTTTTGCTTGTATGGAAGGTGCCACGCCCACAAGTGTCGTTGCGCCCACTTTTGGTCACAAGATACCCAAAAGCCTTTATATCTATCATATTAAATTTCATAACTATTGCGTTGTTAGTTCTCTTGTTATAACGTTTATAAATATTGTGGGCTGTGCCACGCCTTTCAACGAGTTTTGCCAGTATAATGGCATATTTTGTTATGATGACTGCTTTTATCGGTATTGTCAGCAACATTTTTATGAAAATCGTAGGCGCCGTTTTCGAGTAATATTGAATCAAAATTTTCAAATATTGGAAGATGCCACGCCCACTGTTCCAATTCCGCCTACTTTTGATACTATTTAAGATATTTATGAGTTGCATCAGTCTACCAAATTTCGTCAAAATAATTTAAGTAGTTTGCGAGTTATCACGTTATTAAAATTAAAGTTTAGGGCTGTGCCACGCCCCTGTTAGAGTCTTGAAAAACTTTAAACCTAGATCAATCTTAATTTTGTTCATATATTCATGAAAACGAAAACGCCACTTGATAACATTTTTGTCTCCGATTTGGCTGAAATTTGGCATTATTGTAGTATCGATGTCTAGCAATAAAAGTGCGTTTAGGATTTTGCCCTAATATTATTTGTTGTTCAGATACGCGGGTATGAAATTCACGATTTTCGTACTTTTCTAGAATAAGTGTTTTTTTCGAAAATTCATAGCTTACACCAAACTTTATCAATTAATAATTGGTACACACATTTTTAGGTTCTTACTTGTACTTGCAAAAAAAAAAATACTGATTTTGAAAAAAAAATTTTTTTCACAAAAATTTTGCGAATTGAAAAATATTTTTGCATTTTTTTTAAAAAAACAATATTTTAATTTTTTTTTCAAAAAAAAACTGATTTATTCTGCCGCAAAAATTTTTGTGGGAAAAAATTTATTTATATATTTTTTTTAATTTAAAAAAAAAATTAAAGAGCTAAAATTTTGTAAATTGAAATGAATTTTTGAATTTTTTTGAAAAATCCATTTCTGAATCTTTTGTCGGTATACTTCAGATTACAGCTTGATCCGCAAGCTTCAAAATGATATGCCATAACATGAGCGCAATTAGTTAATTAAAATGTTTGAGCCGTTAACCTGAAAACTAAAACTGAAATTTAAAATCAGTGCAGTAGCCTTTCAACGCGTAGTTCAGCGCGCGTTTAGCGGCTCAAACATTTTAATCAACTACTTGCCCTCATGTTATGGCATATCATTTTGAAGCTTGCGGATCAAGCTGTAATCTGAAGTATACCGAAAAAATATGCAGAAATGAATTTTTCAAAAGTAATTCATTTCAATTTACAAAATTTTAGCTCTTTAATTTTTTTTTAAATTAAAAAAAAAAATATAAATAATTTTTTTCCCACGAAAATTTTTACGGCATTAAGCGCAGAATAAATCAAAGTTTTTTAAAAAAAAAAAATGTTAAAATATGGTTTTTTTTAAAAAAAAGGCAAAAATATTTTTCAATTCGCAAAATTTTTGTGAATTTTTTTTTTTTTCAAAATCAGTATTTTTTCTGCAAAGAAGTAAAAGCCTAAAAATGTGTGTCTACCAATTATTAATGGATAAAGTTTGCTGTAAGCTATGAATTTTCGAAAAAAACACTTAATCTAGAAAAGTACGAAAATCGTAAATTTCATACCCGTGTATCTGAACAACAAATAATATTAGGGCAAAATCCTAATAAAGCCAAGCAGAGTTGAGGATTTTTTACAAATTCGATTAATATGCTCACTAAAAGTTAATTTAACATCAAAATGTATATGTACCTAGGCCTTTGACTAAGTCGGCACGACAAATTTTCTTATCTTTTAATTTATAATCAAAAAATCATAGTTTGGCATTTATCGGGATTAAGATGTAAGTTATTTTTGAACACCAAACCTCAAAGGATTTTAAGTCAGACTGAAGTGGAATAGTGTCATCAACCCCCTTCACGTTCCTGTAAATTTTTAAGTCATCTGCACATATTAGCAGATAAGAGTTTTTAATAACATGTGTAACATCATTAATTGCTAAAATGAACAGGAGTGGCCCCAGGTGGCTTCCTTGTGGAACACCTGATGCCGCGCTAAATGGAGAGGAAAACAAACAGGTGTTAACCCTTTCGGTTATTCTATGCCATATGGCATAGTCGTTTTTTAAGGTCAGTTTGAAGTCTAAAAAACTTCAAAATAATTTTTTTTTTATTTTCTAATTTTTTTCGAAAGCTTTGTGTACAAATTAAAAAAAAAATTGGATTGATTGGTGGAAGCAGTAAGGTGTATGATTAAATAGAGTTTGCTCTATATCAATATCAATATCCTTTGCCGTATTTTTCAAAAAAATACCACTTCATACTTTAATTTTTTTACTAAACAAATAGCTTTATTTGATAATTTGGTGAATGCCATTTTGAAGCTTAATGTTGGGTTAGTAAGTGTAAAAAAAATTAAATTTGCATTTCGGTACTTTCATTACCATTCAGCACATTTTATGCCATATGACATGGCTCCCAAAAACCTCTTTCTAAAATAAAATTTTTATAAATTAGTTTCAATTATTGTTTAAATTGGCCTTAAGAATAAGAAAACGGAAAATAGTGATTTTTAAAGTCAAATGGAAAAAAGAAGTTCCGAAAGGGTTAAGCAAATGCATTCCCTATAAGTGACAATGAAGGAATTCGGATTTCTTTACAGGCATATGAACGATGAGAAAATAAATGGCAAAGATATTAAACATAATTTTAATGAGTATTTTCCCATCGTAAATAAAGTTGTGAATGAAAATACTAATTTAGGTACACGTAGTCTTAGAGCAGTGGTCGGCAGAGCGCAAATACCAAATATTTTCTCACTCTCAAAAGAGAGAGAAATGACAAAAGCACCAATCACTGTAAAAAATGTATTTGCGTTTTGCTGTTTACGCTACATATGATTCCTCATTTTAGGGGTTGAATTTTAGTTATAAAAAGCCTTTTTATATGAAATTTAATTACCATCCATAAAACCATAAAACTCGCTTGTAGATTAAAGGTTGTATATTGCCAACAAAAATTTTTGTGGAAAAACTATTTATTTTGCCATTTGATCTTAAACATTTTTGCAGTGCATTAACGAAATGAGCAGCTCATTTTGTAGTTTACTTACTCTCGCTTATTCTCTTCGTTTGCTCGCGAACATATGGGGCGCCGATCACTGTCTTAGAGTAATTTTTTGGTATTATGAGTGACAAAATTAATGCGTCACTCAAAATTTTTTGTAAAAATACTGCTGTGAATAAAATTCAAGGGGGAGAGTTAATCTGGAAGTAAACCAGCAAACAATATCCAAGTTTTTTCATTTACTCTCAAAAACTTTCTCTTTGTGGCTCACTTAAATGAAAGCTTGAGTAGCTCAAAACTCGATATTAGTTATTTGTGGCTTCACTAAAGCCTTGAGGCTGCTTAAAAAGGTATTTGCGCCAATAGTTCACACCAAATAGAGCTGCTCCTATCAGTCTAGAAAGGCACACTTTTCATCCATCTAACCCACAACACTACACTAGTATCAGACCTATGTACATATGTATATACTTAAAATAGAAAAGCAATCATAAAAGCATAATTTTTGTTCAAAATAAATTTGTTACACATCGGAAGAGCAACTAGTATCCATACCGAAAAAATATTTCTGACATCCTGAACAATGAAAAATGAAATTACCAAAGTGCCACTCTTTGCCTGAAATATTAAAGTACATCAACCTGATCTTATCACATATGAAAAGTTTGTGAGTTAAAAACCAGTGCTTCAAGGGGAGCGATACCTTTAGAATTTTCAAGAAATAGAAATTTTTTTTTTCATATTTCGAATGTATAAGAATACTCTGTAAAAAGAACAAAGTGAAACATTTAATATTTCTGGAGTTATTGTCAAGAACGTCAGAGTCCGCATACCGTCGTATCATATCGTATTGAAACTTTAAATGCGATTATCTCGAAACTGCATTTGCAAAAACTGCTCGTGCTGTAGCTCAAAAAGTTATGGACCAATCAGGCTAAAATTTAGAGAGATCTCTTGCTATAGTATTATCGGAAGGATAAACCTAAACGTTTAAAGATATCGCGTGGATAAATATTTTTTTTGGGGTCAAAACTGAAAAAATAGTCAAAAAACTGGACTTTTGATTAAACAGCCGATATAAAGATACACTGAAGGAATGCTCTTCAGATCCGCCATTTTGTTTAAAAAAAATCATGTTTTCTCACATTTTAATACTGTAATAAAAAGGTGTTAAAATTTAAAAATGATCCAATTATTTTATCACCTTGAAAAAATTACTAATTTTACCCTGTCTAAAAGAATCGCCCCCCTTAAAGTGCTTAGATCTTGACGTAGCTCTACAGCTAGGTTTTGAAATGATAGCAAAAACTATTACTTTACTTGATAAGCTAAGTGAAAAAATTCAATTAAATGAAAATAAGAAAAAAATGGGACCAAGTACAGAACATTGTGGAACACCGATATTAATATTTACAATATAACTTAACTGATTATTTAATTTAACTCTTTGCCTTCTATTCGATAAGTACAATTATGATTTGATCCTCTAGAGCCACATTTGTTCAATTTGTCGAAAAGTATTTTGTGGTCAACTGTATCTTTGGTTATATTCACAAAGAGAGCTGCGGTAGCTTTATTCTGATTCAAACCTGAGTAAATGACATTACAGCCATCAATGAGACCATCTTCTGTTGACATGCTTTTTCGGAAGCCATATTGACATTTGCTTAAAAATTTTGTCTTATTTAAAAAATTTAGCATTCTCATTTTGACGGCTTTCTCAAAAATTTCAGAGAAATCGAATAAAGGAATAACTACATCTTTTAGAAAATCACAATAACAATAATGATTCTTAAGACCATTCTATTGTTACTTATTGAAACAAAACAATTTATTGAACGCGTTAGCTTTCGCATTTGAGTCTGAGGCAATTTTACAATTTTCAATTACATATCTGTGGCAAAAAGCAAAAACACTTACTTACTTGGGTGGCCATAACAACCCGTTACCGGGTTACGGCCGACCTCAAAAGCTCTCTCCAGGCGCCTCTGCTTTGCGCACGCCTTCTCCAATCATTCACACCAAGCGTGGATAGGGTTTCCTCGGCTTGGTCTTTCCATCGGAGGCATGGTCTTCCTCTTCGTCGTCGCCCAGCGGCTTCCGCATCAAACACCTTTTTCGCCGGAGCTTCTTCGTCCATACGCACAACATGTCCCAGCCAGCGCAGACGTTGAATAGTGATGCGCTTGACTATGTCAATGTCAGCGTAGAGCTCGTACAGTTCGTGGTTCATTCGAATACGGTAGTCGTCGCCGACGTGAACAGGACCGAAGATTTTGCGAAGAATTTTTCTCTCAAACACCCCAAGCGTGGCTGCATCAGTCTGCGACACAACCCATGCTTCTGCGCCGTAAAGTAGCACGGGTAAGATGAGCGTCTTGTAGAGTGTCAGTTTTGTCGGGCGAGAGAGGTCTCTACTACTCAATTGCTTACTGAGACCATAGTAACACCTATTAGCAAGAGTTAGTCTTCGCTTTATCTCCAGGCTGACATCGTTTTGAATGTTCACGGCGGTGCCAAGATAGGTGAATTCCTTGACAACTTCGAAAGTATAGTTGTTCGCAGTAACAAAGGATCCAATACGCCGCGTCTCCCTGTTTGTGGACAGCATATACTTTGTTTTGCCCTCGTTCACCGTCAAACCCACTTTCGCTGACTCTTTTTCGATAGCAGAGAACGCAGCAGTAACATCTCGCTTACAACGTCCAATGATATCAATATCATCGGCATATGCAAGGAGCTGGACACTTTTGTAGAAAATAGTGCCATTACGATGTACACTGGCTCTTCGCAACACCCCTTCCATCACAAAGTTGAAGAGGTTGCAGGATAATGGATCGCCCTGTCTGAAACCTCGTTCGGTATCAAATGGTTCGGAGAGGTCCCTTCCTACTCTGACGGAGCTGGCTGTGTTGCTCAACGTCATTCTGCAAAGCCGCACCAGCTTCGCAGGTATACCGAACTCAGACATGGTGGCATACAGGCAATCCCGTATCGGGCTATCGAAAGCTGCTTTAAAATCGATAAAGAGATGATGGGTATCGATCTGTTTTTCGTGGGTTTTTTCCAGGATTTGACGTAGTGTGAAGATCTGGTCTATGGTGGACTTACCAGGTCTAAAGCCGCACTGATAAGGCCCAATCAGTGTGTTGGCAAACGGCTTAAGTCTTTCACACAGTACAGTCGACAGGACCTTGTAAGAGATGGCAAGAAGACTGATTCCCCGGTAGTTAGCGCAGATTGTCGGGTCACCTTTCTTCAGTACAGGACAAAGGACACTGAGATTCCAATCGTCAGGCATGCTTTCTACTAGCCATATTTTGCAGATGAGTTGATGCATACACCCTATCAGCTCATCGCCGCCGGTCTTGAACAATTCAGCAGGCAGGCCATCGGCACCAGCAGCTTTGTTGTTCTTAAGTCGTTGGATCACAACTCGTACCGCGTCATGGCTAGGTGGTGGTACGTCCACACCATCGACGTTGATTGGTGGCATCGGGTTAATTTCTCCAAAGGCGGGATTGGTGGAGTCATCGCCAGCAAGCAGCTTGGAAAAGTGTTCCCTCCATAATCTCAGTGCGCACTGCGTATCCGTAATCAGATTTCCATGTTCATCTTTACAGGTTGATGCTCCGGGCTTGAAACCTTGGGTCAGACGCTTGACTTGTTGGTAAAATTTTCGAGCATCATTCTTGCCCCGTAACACTTCGAGTTTCTCACGCTCGTGTCTTTCCTGCTCTCGTTTCTTGCGTCTGAAAAGGCGCCTCTCATCCTTTCTCTTTTCCCGGTAGTTTTCGTGCACGGCTCGCGTTGCTGCTGACTGCAGGGTTCTTTTGTAGGCGGCGTTTTTCACTGCAGTAGCTTCGCGACACTCCTGGTCATACCATTGATTTCGCGGAAGTGGGCGTCGGAAACCAATGACTTCCTCAGCGGCAGAGCGCATGGAGCGGGATATATGCGCCCAAAGTCCACCGGCATCATCGGGTAGAGAGTCAGGTTGAAGGAGCAGTTCTGAGAGGCGAGCGGAATAGGCTTCGGCCGTCCGATGTGATTGCAGCTTAGCGACGTCCAGCTTTCGTTGGGTACCAGAGCGTACATCCTTTGCATTGCACAGCCGCATGCGTATCTTGGCTGCAACAAGACAATGATCGGAGTCAATATTGACTCCCCGGAACGTACGAACATCTAGCACGCTCGAAGCATGCCTTCCGTCGATCACAACATGATCGATTTGGTTGCGTGTTTTCTGATCAGGGGACAGCCAGGTGGCCTTGTGGATATCGAGGTGTTGAAATCTGGTGCTACTTACTACCATGTTTCGCGCCGCGGCGAAGTCGATCAGCCGTAGACCGTTGTTTGAGGTGGTCTCGTGAAGGCTGAACTGACCGACAGTGGGGCCAAATATACCTTCTCTTCCGACCTTTCCGTTGAAATCCCCGAGTACAATTTTAACGTCATGGGCCGGGCAGCGGTCGTATACTTCCTCGAGTCTCGCATAGAAGGCATCTTTGACACCATCGTCCTTTTCCTCCGTCGGGGCGTGCGCGCAAATCAAGCTGATGTTGAAAAATCGAGCCTTGATGCGGATCGTAGCCAATCTTTCGCTCACAGGTGTGAACCTGCAAAAGCAAAAACAGCTTAAGTCTAAAAGTGATATTTCGAGAAAATACGTTTTAAAGTTTTAAACGAATTTTGATAAAAACTGCAACGCTTTTTGAAAAAAAATTTGCAAATAATAATTGGCTATTATATGAGCAATGTAAATAAATTAAACAAATATTAATAAAATATTTATTGACCAAGTATTTCATAAAAACCTGATATTAGCGATTGTTACAAAATTACTATCAACATTCGATGGCTCTAATATCGACTTAAGCTTTTATTGCAGCATATTACCGCGTTAATTTATTTTTATTATTGAAATTGTACCAATTTGATAAAATATTCATCCAAACAACTCTGAAATAACAACTTAATTTGATATAAGCTTTTTCAATGAAACAAAAATATATGTGGACGCAATTTTATTCAAACTTAGGCGGTTATTGCAAATGTAATTTATATTCGTTCTGAGTTAAGCGAATACGTTTTTTGAAATAACTTTTTTATTTTAAGTACAGACTCTCGAATTTTACCTAAATATGCAGTTTAATAAAAGAAATATGGTGGTAATCATAACTCAAATCTTTCCTATGTCAACTTAAGCGGTTATTGCTTTTTGCCACAGATATATTGCGAATTTCATTCTTTGAACAAGTTTTATTCAATAAGTTATTGACAAGTTGCCATTCTTTTTTATATACCCTTGTACTTCTCGAAACTCATTTGCGCAATGGCTATTTTCACATTGAGTAGCTTCGAAAGTTTTTTGTATCGAGCATTATAATCAAATTACATGGATACTTCACATCTTTTTAGTTAACTTATTTTAGAACTGGATTTTCCTCACGAGCTCTAAAAAAATCCAAGGATTAAGCCTCTTTAATTTAATCTTATTATTTTTAATCGTTTAGAGTATCACTCTCTCGCTTAAAATGATATTAAATATGGTAAATCTTAAGACGTTTCTATTTCATTATAGACATTATCCCAAAATTCATAAATGAGGCTAAAAAGCTATGTAATCAATTTTAATATAATTTAAATCCAGACACCGGACTTATTTTTAAGTAGCAATTGTCAAAAATATCAAAAACTGTTGCGAACATGAAAATATTATATGTTCGGCCTAAACCTACAAAAATGTGATCAATGCTCGTTTCAGAAGTATCTGCTATTCTTATAGGTAAATTTGTACGTGATTCTAAGCCAAAAAAAGAAAGAAGCATTAAGTATTCCTCAGCAAAATAAAACTCCGTTAGATTGTTCAAATTTAAATCCCCAAGTTACACTAAGTTATCACATTTCATTTGTCGAGGTATGAAACCTTTACATGCAACAAAAAGTGTATTTTATGTTGCTAATTATACATTTTATTTTAACACATCCGCGCTACTTAATTCAATAGAATCACAAACACAGAAATGATATCCCACAAAATATCCCACACCTTCAGAAGCATATTTATTATTACAGTTTGCACAAAACTTGAATCCAGGTATATCATACATAGTTATTTCTTCAACAAAGTTTCACGTATCCGTTAAAAATAAGAAATCGGACTAATTATTGAAAGACGTTACATCCAATATTATGCTATCGAAATTTTTCGAAAGCTTTTCATGTTCTGGTGAACTAAATTGAAATTTTTTTTGATAGGAAGTAATGCTAGCAAATGCAGCATTACTACAGCGCGCATTAGAGAGTTTTCAAGATTTACAAGAGGATCAAAATTAGTATTTTTTAATTTTTACAAATTAATAAAGATTCAGTAAAATAAAATTTTTTAGACTAAATTATTTTTTTTTTCCGATCCTCGAGTGAATTGATTACTACAGTAACCTCATTTTTCGTTTTACGCATTAATATTTTTCCATTAGCAATCTAAAGAACATTGTTGTTTTTATCCTTCCTTAATTTCTGGCATGCTTTAAAAATCTTTTTGTTTCACAATTTTATGTCGTAATACTGTGGCTAGCGAAGCCGGTGTTGGACAGACTGGAGAGAGTTTTTTTTTTAATTAAAAACACATAAACATTTACATTTAACTAAAAACCTTTTTAAGCTGAATCCGATTTTCAAGCTCAAAAACACACTCTATAAATAGAATAACTTCAAAAATTACATATTTCAAGGTTAAGGTGACGTGTAGCATTTTCCAAATTACCAATATTTTAATAAAATTTCTACATCTCGTTCACATGTTTTCTTAAAAAATTAGTTTGAAAAAAAAAACTAATATTGAGTAGAACATTATATGAAAGGATATAAAAAGTGATTTTTTAATGTATTAATAAAAAGGTATGTTAATTATACATTTTTTGAAAACAGTAATGTTTTTTTTTAAAAAAAGTTGGTCAGAAACTTACAAAAATTATTGATTATACACATGCAATATACTCGTATAAAATATTATGGCTTATTAAAATATCTTTTATATGACACCCATAGTTTGAAAACCAATTCAGGGACTCTCAACATATCACGATTTTTTGAAATCTCCGAAACTGGATGCGTCCCCAAACTTGAATTAAGTTCTCTAGAATCCCTATTTGCTCCTTCGGCTCCTAAAGTAAACCTGTGTCGACCTTATTGTTTAATACAGTATGTATGCGTCAACACAAAAAAAAAATTACTTTAAACATAGATATATTCAACGAAAAAAGGGACTAAAGCTAGTCGTCCTTTGTTACGCAGACTCATCAGTGACTTTCAAGCCGATTAGCAAGAATTTGTATGCCTGATATATTTTCCTTTCTGCATAGATTTGCTGAAAACCCAATCAAACAGTGAAAAAAGCAAAGCAAAAATTATTTTTTCTGTTTGTCTTTTTTTTTGTAACTCCTTTGATATTAAACTTTTTCTTGCAGGCGCGGTTGAAAAAATATCAAACCGGCCGGATTATTATACGATTTGCCAACAAAGCTAGCAAAAGTTACAAAAACAGAAAAATATTTTTTTATTTCCTTGATTCAGGTTTTGCTTGGGTTCTGAACAGATCTATGCAAAAATGAAACATATCAGGCCTACAAATTCTACAAATGCATGTTTACATCCGCGGTATCCATATTGTTTTGTTTAGGCTTATTTTAAACATACATTTTTTCTTATCATTAAAAATGTTACCGTCCTCATAAGTCGTCCAAAATTTGACGCCTTAGGCTGCAGTACTTCTCAGCCTATATATAAATACGCCCCTGTATGCCACCCCAGTGAATTGTTTTTCTTAAATAGTTGGAACTTTTCTGTGCTCTGAAATCTCAAGGTTTTAAATCCTAACACTAAATTTTTTTTTTTTTTATCTCTTAGATGACTCTTCGAAAATTCCACTGCCTGCGCTGTCTCGAATCAGTGTCGCAATCAATACTTCTCGAGATTTTCACACTCCTACAGTTTGCCAAAAGTTTCTACCGCATATAGAAATTTACATTAACAGTTGCACTACTGCGGAAAATGCCCGGCTTTTGGCCATTTGTTTACTCCATCTACATCAACTGACAAACGACGAATTACTTGACCTTTACAAAACCAAAATTCAGCACCTTATTAAAACGGGTGTAATAAATAGTAACACCACAAAATGTATACTTAAAATTTTCCATTTGCTAAATATGCCATTTTGGTCGCAAAGTAACGCTCAGACCTTGCGTGAGTTAATGCTGGTTCTAAAGCCAAGCTTAAGTAAAATGGGAGAGAAGGAACTGAAGACTGTTTGCAAAATATTTCAAAGTCAACTTGAACCAGCTGGACTAATACCAGAATTAAAAGCCACTGCTGAACGCTTACTAAGTAAAAATCAGACAGTCGGCTTGCTTGCGTGTTGTACTCTTTTTGCTAAACCAACAAAGAATGACCCCCATATTGCGTTGTTGCAAAAACTATTGCTTGCTAAAGAAAACTGGAAAGAACTGAATGCAAATACGAATTTTTTTATGATACTTCGTGGCTTAAAAATCTCTGATGTAAACATTTGTGATGACTATTGGTCGAGCGTTATTAGAGAATTGAAATCGAGTGAGAAGGAAGAGCAGCAAATACGATTTTTGCGCCATTGCCATCAGTATATGAACTTTAACAATAATCTTGGCGGTACCTATCGACACATAGAACTTGAGCAAATATTAAGTCAAATGGCAATGCACATGATTGAAAAAGATATTGCTGGGTTGATACCTTCAAAATTTTCACGTCTTGCTGCGTTCGTACTTGCATATGGTCACACTAAATACGAGCATAATAAGTTCCCCAATATTATTATGTCCAAAATACTATCGATGGCAAACCAATTTAGCATAAAAGATTGCTTTCAAATAAGCAGAGGCTTACAGATAGCTCGAGAAATGAGGTAATAGGGAAAATTATATTAATTTTGTATTAATGCACATTTATAAATATATTTATTTATTTTAAACGCATATATAGATTTCGGCACAATAATCCTTCTCCGCTATCGTCACAGTTAACTACTTTGGAAAATATTTTTGCAGAGTGCACACAGCGACACTTAAGTAGCAACGAAAAACTTACCCCTTCTGAAATTAACGCCATAGTGCGTTCTCTTAATAATAGAAAAGGTTTGTATATAGTTAACCCATTGTACTATTATAAAGACTCCTTATTTTAGCTTCCAAGCGAACACAAATTTACCAACAAGCACTGAGTAAATATAAGGAAATTGATTGTAATGTTTTGTCATCGCGGGCAATTCGCGAAATGAGTAACAATTTTACCACATCAAACTATGTTGTACCCGAAGTACTAGAAGCTATGTTATATTATGTTGAGAAGAATCATGAACATATTTATGGTGACACTGTGGAGAAAATATTAACTTGCGCGTATTCATTAGGATACACTCCGAAATCGTTTCATGTATTCGATTATGCTGCTCATATATTGGAAAGGTTGTTAAATATTTAATCGCGCCTTTGGTGAAACAGTGTTAAACAAATTCTAATTTTACATATGTGAGGCTCAAACTTTTGATAGTTTTGCTACTTCCTATAGGAAAAATAATCCAATCCTGCGCATATTTAAATCTTAGCAATGTAGAGTTTTGTGGAGGCCCTAGGTTTCGTGACAAGACAAAGGACACAAGAAAGAGTGTAGACCTTAAGGTTGCAACGAAAATGACTATAATTGGTGTTGTTTGTCTGAAGCAAGCCGTTGCTCAAAGGAAATCCAGAAAGAAAGTACTGGCACTATACAGTAGTACGGTAGAAACTCACAAAAATTAAGTAATTTGTTAACTTTTCTAAATTCTTAACTTTTTAGAGACACTAATGTAATTTTAAAAATTACAAATTCCAAGTGTTTGTATACAGTGCCGCTCAAATACTTTGCAACTGAAATTTGTTTTGAAGAAATATCAAATTACTTCAGTGAAACAATAACTTTGAGTTTAATTTTATGTTACTTTTATTAACATCACTTATTGCTGATTTTTTATCAAAAACAAAAATTTTATTCCGTTATTTAAGGTAAACAAAGAGCAAAAATTCAAGAGCTCAAATCATGCGCAACTCAGCACAATGCCAGGAAAAAATACGTAATCAATCTATTTGGTTCCGTAACCATTGTTTCTGATGAATGCATGACATCTTCTGAACATTGATTCATAAGTCTGCTTATTAATGAGGTAAAATAGCGTTCCAATCTTTTTCTATCTCAGCGAATAGATCATTACCACTTTTGAGCAGTTTCTGACCAATTATGCGTTTAAACACCATCCATATGTTCTCAATCGGGTTGAGATTGACAGACAGCGTCCACCATGATATGATGTCAACTTGTTTTTCCACAAGCCAAGATTTTACAAGCCTTGAACTATGATTTCCCCCAAAAAACTACTCCACACCATCACATTTCGACCTCCGTGTTTAACTGTAGGTGTTCGGTATTTGGTAAAGAGCTTTGTAGACTGATGTTGACTTACGTAGACATACAATATGGTCAGCTAATGTTAAATTTAGGTTCTCAGCTATTAATAAGTAACTTAAAACTATAATTAAGAACTTAAAACTAATAGTAAAAAACTTAAAACTATTAAAAAGTAACTTAAAACTATAATTAAGAACTTAATACTACTAAAAAGAACTTAAAAATATCAATAAGAAACTTAAATTAATAAGTTGTAAGAAACTTAACGTGCGTATAAAATGTACGTCACAAATTATAAACACGTCAAATTTTTTCGGGTGTATCATCAATTTTTACAGTGCCTTCAGAAACATATCTAGGTATGTTTCTCAAAGTCCCGTCATCAGATTAAATAAAAAATAAAAGAATTATTGTTAAAAGACGAGTTTTTCGACGAGTGCCTCAGGGCACTCTTACCGGTTAGAGGGTTAAAGTCTTTCGTAAAGAGGTTTTTTCAGGGATTCTATTCTTTTTTATTTTTAAAAAATTTTTTTATTTCCAACAATTTTTTATATAAAAAAAAAAAATTTTTTATTTTCAATAATTTTCAACACTTTCCAACATTGAAATTAACCAATATCAGATACGCAGTTTCAAAGGTCGGGGAACCCTATAAGCCAACATTTCTCATTTCCTTGACTTTTGACTTTCCAAGATTATTTTATACGGTTTTAAATTTTCGAGAGTTTTTCAAAAAGTTTTTTGAGATTTTTTCAAATATTTTGAAGTAACTATAGAACAAATCTCTAAGCCGACCCTTAGATGTATTTACATTGCAGAGGTTTTTGGAAGATCTTTTCATATTTTCAACCATGTTTAGTCCCCAGACATAGTATTTTGTTTCTAGATTTTTAGATAGTGCATCTTAGAACCGGAAACTTTTCGTTGTGAGATCATGACGTAACATCACTAGCGTAACATCATAACATAACATCACTAGCGTAACACTATTAAATTATTGTCTTATTTCTATTGGGTATATAAAGTTTTTGCCAGAGGATTCCCATTAGCACCACATTTGCAGCGTTATTTCATAGTGCCACTCTTGAACTTTTAACCTTGCTTTGTATGCGAATTAAGTTATTATACGCAAACAACGCAGGTATACATAATTTTATCCTTGCTTTGTATGTGAATTGAGCAGGTACCCAAAAAAACTATTATTTACTTTTTTGAGATTGAAAAAATTGCACAATTTTAAGAATTATTTTTAAAAATTGATTTTTAATTATTATGGATAAGAAATATTTTATTAGTTGTCAATAACTATTATTTTTCAATGGATTCTTTTTTACGTTGAGTCATAACTATTATGAATAAGAAATATTTTATTAGTTGTTAAAAACTATTATTTTTCAATGGATTCTGTTTTACGTTGAGTCAGAACTATTATGAATAAGAAATTGTTTATCCATTGTCAATAACTATTAATTTGAAAAAAATATTTTTTTACGTTGTTTTGAAAAAAAAGTGTTCAAGAGATTCCCATTTTTGTGAATCTTTTTGCACCAATCTTTTTGTACAAATGACATCACCAGAGGTGGTCATCGGTTCACAATGGTGTCCGATTTGGCTATATTTTCAAAATTTTTATTCACCCAATTGAAGGAAAGAGATCGAAAATGGATTTAAGCCATCACAAAAAGTGGTTCCGAGTTCCAAAAATGACTGATTTTGCTCCATTTTCGAAAATTTTTTATGCAATTGATGGAAAGAGGTCGAAAATAGGTTTTGGCCATTACCAGAAATATTACCTAGACCTAAAATGCCCGATTTTTGTGCACCAATCGATGGACAGAGGTCGAAAATGGATTTTAATTAACACCAGAGGTGGTCACGAGACACAACATGTCCGATTTCGGTCTATTTTTGAAAATCGATGGACAGAGGTCGAAAATGGATTTTGGTCACCACCAAAAGTGGTCCCGAGTCACAAAAAACATTTTTAACCTTTCCTTATCTATTGGAGCAAAAAAAAATTTAGGGTGGATCAAAAAAATATTATTTCTTGCACCAATGGATAAATAAATCCCAAAAGTGGCTATTTTCAAAATTTTCTTATGGATTGGATTTTTTTTTGCTCCAATAGATAAGAAAAGGTTAAAAATGGCTTTTGGACATCACGTAGGATGGCTCCGGACCTTGAAAAGTACCGAAAGGGTCAAAAACGGTCCTTTCCAGGGTCCGGAACCACCCTACGTGATGTCCGAAATCCATTTTCGAGATTTCCCTATCGATGGGAGCAAAAAAATTTTTTCGAAAATGAGTCAAAAACGGTCCTTTGCAAGGTCCGGAGCCGCCCTATGTGATGACCAACATCCATTTTTGACCTCTTTCCATCGATTGGTGCAAAAAAAATTCGAAAATGGACATAAACCAGGCACTTTTTGTGACTCGGGACCACTTTTGGTGGTGACAAAAATCCATTTTCGACCTCTGTCCATTGATTTGCAAAAATAGACCGAAATCGGACATTTTGTGTCTCGGGACCACCTCTGGTGTTAATCAAAATCCATTTTCGACCTCTGTCCATCGATTGGTACACAAAAACAATTTTCAAAAACGAACCAAAATCGGGCATTTTAGGTCTAGGTAATATTTCTGGTGATGGCCAAAACCCATTTTCGACCTCTTTCCAACAATTGCTGCATAAAAAATTTAAGAAAATGGAGCAAAATCAGCCATTTTTGGAACTCGGAACCACTTTTTGTGATGGCTTAAATCCATTTTCGACCTCTTTCCTTCAATTGGTTGAATAAAAATTTCGAAAATATAGCCAAATCGGACACCATTGTAAACCGATGACCACCTCTGGTGATGTCATAAAAACCACCTCCCCATCGATTGGTGCAAAAAGATTCACAAAAATGGGAATCTCTTGAACACTTTTTTTCAAAACAACGTAAAAAAATATTTTTTCCAAATTAATAGTTATTGACAATGGATAAACAATTTCTTATTCATAATAGTTATGACTCAACGTAAAAAAGAATCCATTAAAAAAAATAGTTGACAGCTAATAAAATATTTCTTATTCATAATAATTATAAACCAATTTTTTTTGAAAAAAAAACTTATGATAGTTATGTCCCTGGAATTGAGTTATTATTCACAGACAACGCAAGTGTACTTAATCTTATTTATTTCTTCCTATTTTTGCTATCAAGACTCAATAAGAATGTTAACCCTAATCATTGCACGGATGCATATAACCGAATACATCTTTTCCATAGCACAAGTTATTGTGCTAGGAATAAGGAATGTTGTAATATAAGAGATCTGGTTTGGAGGTGTTTTTTGATCACCTTTATTAATTAAATGAGCCGATAGATCGGACGTTGCACCTGTTCAGTCTTCACTACCACACATAGAATAAGATTGTGATTGGTCTGCTCCAATCTAATATGTTAACATCTTTGCGATGCTGGTTTTGACTTTATATGGGATGATTGATTGATACATATTTTTCTGTGTTTGTTCTTATGAACATATACAATACTAGATTGTAATTGGTCCTGCCCCAATTTAATATGTAAATTTTGATATGTGAATGACTACGACACCAAAGTTATGTATTGTGATCATTCTGAGCTCTATATCACATCACACTTTCCATCATAACGTGGCATTTTGTTATGTATTAACAAATCATTATGCTAGATCACACGGCTCTCTCTAAGCCCAAGTCCCTCTGAGCCCACAGAGAATGTGTTTTCGTGCGATCATTTCGTGTGTTATCAGTGAGCAATGTAGCATTTAATAATGTCAACATTTATCATCCTCCTTTAACATATGACATTTTTAATCATCTTTAAATATGAAGTTTGACTTCTTCCTATTACGAAGAGAGTTAGAAATACGGGGCCGGGAAAAAATACTTTTTTAACTTAGAAACATATTTTAAAAAAATATCCCGTGGTTTCTGAGTAAGTTTTCGCAAAAATAGCGTGATCTCTGGGGAAACATAAGCAAATACGGCTTGGTTCTCAACGTGTTAATCGAGGTCGTTAAAACAAAACTTTTGAGCTGCCTGAGCTCTACAAGGGAGTTACTACCTGATTACTATACGGTTAAGCTAACGTGACCAGAAATTTTTCGGCAAAACGCGGAACAGCAAAAAAAAATTCATCAAATTTGCGTTAAAATCCAAATCTTGGTCACGTTCGGTTAATCATTGCTCTTTATACTGCTGTTTAATCGAAGGTGCTATTTTTAATGTAAACAATTATTATGACTTTTTATTTATTTTAGAGACTTTGACTACATGAGTGGACTGTCTTTAGTTCAAGGTTGCTTGGCACTTTGTTACTATAAATCAATTCCAGAAGAATTGATCTCCAAAATGTTTTCTGTTAATTTTATACAGCGCATAGAAGATGAAATTGAAATGTGTTACTCAAAGGTTTGTTGCTTTCTTTAATATTATTGATTTTGTAATAATAGTTTTCTGTTTAAATAAGGCAACTTATCCTGAACGTGTACTTAATTTAGTTATGCAACTGAACCGTACAGTTTGCTTAGATTTTCCTCAAGCTGATATTCCATGGTTTCAACAGAACTTTATTGAAGCCCAACTGAGCAAAAGTAAGAACGCAATACTAAATTTTATTTATTGGGAAGTCTAACTTTTGTTCCTGTTTAATTCCAGAACCAATAAGAAAAACGGGATTTAGTGAAAGTGTGAAACACTTTCTTGAATCTGTGCTTAAGTCTGAATCTTATTTTAGATGTAATCACATAACACCATATGGATACAAAGTAAAAGAACATAAAAAATAATAAAATAAATAATTAATTACATAAAAATCAAAATTTACAGATCGATTTTGTTATACATTTTGACAAAAATAACAAGCCAATCGAAGCTCCTATTGAAACAACAATGTTAGACCGTATTACAAAGTAAGTACTGTAATCAACTTTGTGCTAATTTGACAGAGTCACTTGTGTTTACTATATACTTACATACATATATAATGTTACTATGTATATATACAGGGTGTTTTTTTTAGAGGTATAGAGCTTCTAATTGAAATAAAACACAAGAAAATCGTTTTAATGTCCATCAATTTGGCTTTATTGGAAGGATAATTTTATGCCATTAATGTTTAAATATGATTTCGGGCATGTGGCCGCCGCGGCTGGCTCGAATAAAGCCAATTCTACAGGTCCAATTTTGAACCACTTTTTCGAGCATATGGGGCTGTATGTCGGCAATAACGCAACGAATGCTGGCTTCCAAGTCCCCTAACGTTTCTGGTTTGTTGGCGTAGACGAGCGACTTCACATATCCCCAAAGAAAATAATCCAATGGTGTCAAATCACACGATCTTGGTGGCCAATTGACAGGTCCATTCCGCGAAATTATGCGCTCATCGAATGTTTCCTTCAATAAATTGATTGTGACGTGCGCTGTGTGGCATGTAGCGCCGTCTTGTTGGAACCACAACTCATCCACATTCATGCCATCCAATTAGGGAACAAAATAGTCAGTTATCATGGCTCTATACCGGTCTCCATTAACGGTAACTGACTCTCCAGCATTATTTCGGATGAAGTATGGCCCAATGACTCCACCAGCCCATAGAGCACACCAAACAGTCAGTTTTTGTGGATGTAATGGCGTCTCAAGGGTCTCATGTGGATCACTTCACTCCAAATGCGGCAATTTTGCTTGTTGACGTAGCCATTCAACCAAAAATGAGCCTCATCACTGAACAAAATTTTGCGATGAAAATCAGCATCGAGATCAATCTCATTTTCGGCCCATACACCAAAATCACGACGCATTGCATGGTCTCGCGGCTTTAATTCTTGCACAAGCTGGATCTTGTAAGGTCGCAAGCCAAGATCTTTGCGCAAAATCTTCCATAAAGTTGATGGACAAAGCTCCAATTGCTGTGCACGGTGGCGAATCGATTCATTCGGGTCCTCTTCAACATTTTGCTCTACAGCGGCAATTGTTTCCTCGGTGCGCACTGTTCGACGTCTCTGAGGATGCGTATTATCACATAGAGTAAACGTAGTGCGAAAACGACCCATGGTTAACCGAATTAATTGCTCTGATGGACGACTATGTCGACCATAAAATGGACGGAGCTTGCGGTAAACTTCGCAAACTGAACCATTATTTTCGAAATAAATTTGCACGATTTGCAAGCGTTGTTCTTTTGTCAACCTGTTCATGATGAAATGGCAAACCAAACTGAACATAAATGACATTAGAGTTGCCAGATTTGACCATAAAATGCCAGTTTTATCTCTATTCGAAAAACAAACCTCTAAAAAAAACACCCGTTATGAGGGCCGATTAAATTTTTAAGTGGTCCGGAAACTCTATTTTTCTGAAAGTTCGTCAAATTTTAAGCAAAAAAGTCCACTACACCATAAGGCTACAATGAATTTCGAGCCTGCAAGTTTTTATTTGAAGCAGTTAAAACTATTCAAACTGTTTATAGCGCCATCTGGTGGCAGTTTTCAGTACAGCTGTTTCAGTTATTATTTCCGATAAGTTTTGTATACAGTTTCCTGCATATTTTTAAAATAATATCATGTAACTAATCATAAATCTTTTGTCTTAAATTTTTTACACCTGTGTTTTTTGCAACATTTTCATAACTTTTATTTGCAGAGTTGCTATTTTGCTGCTTAAACTGGACTCATTCTGTGAAAATGATATAACTACAATGCGGGGACCTGAAGTATTAAGAATGAATCATTTGGAAATGATGGGCTACAAAGTCATACATATAAACATAAGCGATTGGAACTCAAAGAACTTGAATACGCCCAAAGCTAAAACAAATTATCTCAAATGTCTCTTGCAAATATCAAATTAATTTCATTAAAAATTTAATTAAGTGTTACCTTATTTTAATGTTAAGTAACAAACTATTTTACACTTTTACTTTATTTATTTTTTTGTAAAACCCGTGTTACTCATAATTGTTATAAAAATAAATCTTAGACACAACTTTTTAATAAATCCATTTTTTGAATTAAAATGAAAATCATGTAATGTACACCTAATTCTGTTTTTACACGGTAGATACGTTTCAGAAAAAATCGTGTAAGAAAAACCGTGTAAAAAAAGACATGAAGTATGTATGTAAATACATAGACAAAAACTGGATTGGTTGCATATCCTTCCTGTTCTTGGTTCATAAGAACATTTTTCTTTAAATTTTCAATCAAAAACCTTTTTTTAATCGTGCTAATTTGAAGAAATTGTGTAAAAACGAAATTAATTGTTTTTTTCTAGACCGTGTTAAATCAAAACCGTGTAAAAAAAGACCGTGTAAAAACAGAATTGGGTGTATGTTATACTTTAAGTGCACCATTCGTAAGCGTTGTTAAACATTAACTGCCATGGACTTTCGCGGGATTTAATATTACAGTCTGGAGAAACATAAGGCCACTGGAACATCGCACTGCAGCGTTCGGGATGCGGCATTAAAGCCAAATGTCGTCCATCATCTGAACAAAGGCCTGCAATGCCCTCGATACTGCCGTTTGGATTCATAGGATAGGTTTCAGTAGGTATCCCATTATCGTCCACGTAACGCATTGCAACACAATTTTTAGCATTTATATTTTTCAGTATTTCATCTGTGCGGAAAGAGAATTTTCCTTCACCGTGTGCCACCCAACAGCCAAGTATTGAACCTTCCAATTTACGGAACATAAGAGCCTTACTTTGTTCTATGCGTACAGTCGACCAACGACATTCGAATCTTTCTGAATTATTGTGCAATAATGCAACATCTGGTATATCAATGATCTGTTGTTTCTTAAATGTTTCGTCTTGAGTTCCAACCCAACCGATAAGGCTCATCAATTGGCAACCATTACAAATACCCAAAGAGAAGACATCCTTGCGATTCTTATATGCACTAAACTGTGCAGAAAGCAACTTACTAAACATAATATTTGCAGCCCAACCTTTGGCCGATCCAAGTGTATCAGCGTAACTAAAACCTCCTGGAAAAACTAGGCCGCGATAATTGTCTAAGGAAGTTTTTTCTGCAATTGTAAATAGAAACATAATCAGTTAGTAACAGAGCATTAAGAAAATTATAGTTTTATGCAAAAACAAAACTTACTGGCTAACAAATCAGACATAGTAACGTCATGAACTTCAAAATGAGCGTTCAACAAAGATGCAATCATTTCACGATCACTGTTAACGCCTTCTTCACGTAAGACCGCGACTCGGACGGGTTGTGCGGCGCGTTTCAATAAAATCTCAGAGCTAAGGTCAACAGTACAGTGATACTTTGGACCAGTGCGATAGTTCAATGTATTAAACTCTTCAATAGCGCATTCAACATTAGCTTGCAACTTTTCTAGCTCAAAACTTGTGCGTTCCCATTGCTTGAACAGTACACGTACTGTACTCTGCAAAATTACGTTACTCTTGGATATGAAAGTAATACTAGAATCTAGGCCGTAGCCAGTGGTATTGCCTATATAATAGTTTGGCACGTTTTCCTGTGAAAACAGAGTCTGTAGTTCTGCTAAATCAGATGATTGCACTTCCAACACCCACCCACATTCTTCAGCAAAAAGTACAGCCAACTCTTGCTTTTCAGAATTGAAAACAGCTGCGTCAATCGCATCTGTCTTCAATTTCCCGACAACCTCTGTCATGTCAATATTCAATCCAGCCAAGCCACCGAAGGACATTTCCAGTAAACATACTAAAAGTCCACCATCACTTATATCATGGCCTGAGAGAAGTTTGCCTTGTTGGAGTAGTCGTTGAGTTAAATTAAATGCATTACATAGAACATCTGTACGTAAAACTGTGGGACATTCATTGCCTTGCTGTGAAAAGGCTTGTGCCAGCGCTGAAGCACCCAAGCGGAATTTACCTTCAATATTAATCCAAAGTAATGCCGTCTGCGTACCCATTGCAGGACCTTTCAGATCCGGTGTTACTTTTAAGCTAATATCTGGACATGGAGCATATGTGGAAATAACTAATGTTCCAGGTGACTTAACAGTTTCATTGTTCACTTTAGCTGCCATAGATAATGAGTCTTTGCCACCATCAACTGCTATCCGCAGTTCTTTCATAATTTTACACATTTCCTTACAGGCATCAAATAATTTGGCACCTTCTCCAGGTAATTTTGCTGCCCACATCCAATTACCAGAGCATTTAACGTCTGCCAACTCACTGATCTTAACGAAGACCAAATTTGACAAAGCTTCTGCCACACACATTCTCGCCATGGATTCAGCGTTTAACAGGCCTGTATAATATGTGAAAAATATGAGTCATAAGATTGTTTTTTTAGAGTGATATAGACTTAAAGGATAGGTAAAAAACTTAAAATTTAAATGATTTAATATAACAAACTCCGTTTGTAAAAAAAACCTAACTTATTATTACCATATACCACATCTAAATGAAATTTTACTATCATAAAAAAAGTCACTTATTTCGGATTTTTATTTTAAGTCACTATGGTATTGATTAAGAGAAATTTATGTCTGGCAAAGTATACGACCCGGGTCACAACTTTGTATAGTGAACTTGTAGGTAGTGCTATGGTAGTTTTGGAAAAAGCTGCAATTAAAAAATATCTTTAAAATGTTAAAAAATTTAAAATAATTTTTAACTGAAAATACTGCTTGCAATAATGATGCCAATTAAAGATATGTGAGTTATTTACATAATGAAACTAGCTCATTTTATTGATCTAGCTTTATTACTTAGAACGTTATTGGATAACAGGTTATTGGTTAAACACCCTGTAATAATGTGGGTGGTCAAGATAGACCTCCAACAAATTTTTTATTCTCAATGGACCAGGGAATTGAATGATAAAGTATGGCTGCTTAGAACCGGACCACCCTATATATTTTAACAATAATTTTGTGTATTTCCCTATCAATATATAAAGTTTATTGAACTGTTTATGTAGTCCAAAATAATATATTTGATTATCAAACTATTCCTATTAATTGGTGCAATAATTTTTTTTTTGTATCGATCTTTTCTTCAAACTTGCACCAAGATTCTTCTTTTTTCAGTCTTCTGGGCTGTACTATCGATTATTCAGCTATTAGCACAGATAGAATAAAGTATTGTTTACTTTATTTTTCTCAGCAATAGCTGTTAAATATATAAGATGTCTAAGAAAATATTCTAACTTTCTGCACAAAAAATTGTTCCCTTATGTTTACTTAATCCCATCAATTTGCGTTCAAAGTGTAGAAGATTAAAAATTCTTAAAATATCGTATCACAAGTGAACACAATTTGACCATGGAAATTTATAGAATTTAATACTGAAAAATATGATTGCAAAAAAATGTCTGAAAACCTCGCTTGGTTTTCGAAATATTAAATATATTAATATTGTTGCGAAATTCCTGTCTCTTAGACGATAATTTCGATCTCTTACAATTTTCTGAGTTCTATCACTGGATTGTGTAGCAATCAAAAACACACAAACTTATTTAATTATAAAAATGGTTTATTTAAATCACAAAAGTTAGTTTTTACACGGTACAATTGTTTATTTCATTAACATTCAAACTCTAATATTAATCTGGCACTGTATAGACAACTGTTTTACTTTATTACTTAAAATCCACTGTGTTAAAATCATATGTCTTACTTTACTTTTAAAATCAACTGTATCACTTTATTGTTTAAATTCAACTGTGTTCAACTACTCAGATGACAACCTTTTTATACTACAGTCATCACTTTCTCGAATAATCCAGTACCTTCTAGATGGCGTATCAGCGTGGAATCCACAATCACTTTTTCTAATAATCCAGTACCTTCTAGATGGCGTATCGGCGTGGAATCCACAATCACTTTCTCTAATAATCCAGTACCTTCTAGATGGCGTATCGGCGTGGAATAATTTCTCTCGTTTGTCGACTTTTATAGTGTACTGCAGCGCCTTTTCGGTTTATCATTTTTAGTACAAAAACTACACGTGACCGCTAGATGGTGTAAAAGTATTTTTATACAGCCAGTGATGCTAGCTAGTATCGTTTAGTTTTCTTTTGTTGGTTTTTATATCGAGAATTTTCTGGCATAAACCAAATTTCGTTACAAATTTATTGTTGTTTTCGACAAATAGAGATATGAATGAAGGCTATAATGTAGATCGCAACATTGGTCTGAAAAAAGATTAATCGATTTCCGGAACGCTGGCTGTCCCAACTTCTTTCATAATCGAGGTTTGATTGTATATTAGCTTGTAAATTATTTAACAGCCATTAAGAAGAAATACGAACTAAATATTCGGTTCTTATTCGTGTTTTTTAAAAAAAATGAAGTTTTGGCTTCTCAAGTTTGATATCACATGGATCAAAATTTTGATATTCTACATTGTATAAAAATTGGATAATCATTTGATTTTGTTAACTTTTTGTTTGCTTTCCTTCACTATTCTTAGTTTTTACTTGACCATTTAATTTAATAATTGAATTTATATAGCCATAAGTGGAGTGACATTTAACACTATTTTTGTTTCTTAGAATACAAATGTTTCATAAAATTTCTCAAAATAATAAATGAATGAATGAATGAATTTTGCATAATTTAACTTCAACACAAGTTTGATAATTTCCGAATTACAAATTCTATAGATGTGTACCAAAATATACCTCTAATATCGTCTTTGTTATTAAAAATCGTTAAACAAATAGTTATTCATATGCCTTACTTTCAATTTGAACGTTTCCCACTATCTATGAAATCAAAAAACAAAGTTAATTAGATTTTGCTTCAGGGGCAGATATTTTACTTAGATGCGGGCAATTGTTTCATTTCAGTCTACTCTTTGCGCTTGTAGAAAACGGTCGACACTAGTTACATTCGCTTTGTTTTGTTTTGCCTTTTATACAAACTTCATACATAACACGTCATTCACTGTGTACGGTGTTAATTCGCGACCCGTTATTGTGATCGATTGTTAGTATTGGTGCTGTTAAGCAAAACTTATTTTGCCACTGAAGTCTTTTCGAGTTTTTTGGCAGCCATGCCACCCTCTCCAGGGGGAAACTACTACTCTTGTCTTGATTTCGAAAATAATCCGAAAAAACGAAAAGGAGCTAATATCAATAACCATTTAGAATTTCCTTGTCTCGGCTTTAAGCAGTCAAACAATAAGGATTGCCCAAAATTTATTATAATCAAGAGCAAAATCCTTGTAGTCTTTCAATATTTTTCTTATTTCTAAAGCTTTGGAAGGAATTTCTACTACTCCACCCAAATAAAATCACATACACTAGAGATGGTAATTTGCTAATCTTAACTAAAAATGCACAACAAACAAACCAGTTTCTTAAAGCTCAACAGTTGGCAAATATATGCCCCATTTCTGTTGAAATACATCCTACTCTTAACACTATAAAAGGAACAAGGAAAGGATCTCACCCTCTACGAGATTTACCCGTTGAAGAAATTGTTAAAGGTCTTACCGATCAATCCGTTGTCGATGCGCATAAAATCACAAAATATATTGACGGCAAAGCTATTAACACTCCTTTGCATATACTATCATTTGATAAATATGAGCTACCTAAAGAATTAAAAATTGGTTTTCTTAATTTTAAGATAGAACCATATATCCCAAGCCCTATGCAATGCAAAAATTGTTTTAAATTAGACCACAACAAAAAATTTTGCAAGTCAGAAGAAAAATGTGAAGTCTGTGCCTTAAGCACTCATGAATCTTTGCCTTGCTCAAAAATTGAATGTGCTAATTGTGGACATCAACACCGGGCTAATAATAAGAACTGTCCAAGTATTCAAAAAAAAAAATAAAAAAAATTTTCTCAGAACTAAAATAATAAAAAAAATTTCCTTCATAGAAGCCACAAAAATGGTTAACGATACCAGTCCAGTCTATGATACACCCCAAGAAAAACTACAAGAAGCAATTGAAAAAAGAAAACAACGAATTCAGAATACACAAAATATCCAAAGTAGCTCTAGCAAAACTGAAAAACCCCCTGCTACCAAAAGCTCTGTCTCACAATCCATAAAACCAATTGAAAACAAAACACAATCAGAAAACATTCCACAACTCAATAATAAATTAAAACAAACACATATCAAAACAAATATACAAAATTCAACGAATCTAAATTCCTTTCCAACTCAACCAAACTCACTACACTCCACAACAGACGAATCCAATCAAATCGTTAACTCAATTGAAAAAGATACATCAATCTCCGAATTACAATCAAATTCAGTAGAAAATTTTTCGACAAATAAAATTCAACTTCCCAAATTTATCACATCACGCCGCATGGCATTAGATGAACAAATTCTTAATGATGATGACATGAATTAACTGCTAAATATACTGGCTATATTTATCAGGAAATACATTTTTAAGTTATTGGTTATAATATGGTCCTCAAAATCCTTCAGTGGAATTTGAATGGCTACCACAACAACCTTCACGAACTAAATCTAATCATTAACTCCTATTTTCCAGATATAATAACATTGCAAGAAACACATTCAAAATCAACAAATATAAATCTCAAGAACTATAATGTGATCCTGAAGAACACAGATACTGCTATTAACGCTAAGGGCGGGACAGCAACCTTTATTAGAAAAGGAATCGCATTCTCCAATATAACACATAACCTAAATAAGTATTTGCGCTACAAAAACAATCATATCTTCAAACATTAACCTTACAATCATTTCAGTTTACATTCCACCTAGTAACCCTATCTCTATTTATGACCTTCAACCTCTTCTAAGTAATACAACTTCTTGCCTTCTTTTTGGCGATTTTAATGCACATAGTACTCTATGGGGCTCACCTGTATCAAACGCAAGAGGTAAATTAATGGAAAACTTTTTCCAACAAACCAGCCTCGTATTACTGAATGACCACTCTTCCACACATATATCCACTCATTCTACCCTGACTAGTGTCGATCTGTCTTTCTGTTCCGCAAACATCATTCCATTAGCCTCTTGGCGTATAGACTCGCAACTCCATGGTAGCGACCACTTCCCTATATACATTGATATAACTCTTAATAACAATATAGTTCCGATTCGTAGTTTTAAAAGAAAATTTATATTTGAAAAAGCCGATTGGCATAAATTTAAAAATATCATTAACAGCAAAAATTTTACAAAATCTGGTAACATCAACAAAGATGCGGCTATTTTTCACAAGTTAATAATTTCTGATTCTAATGAAGCAATACCTAAATCCTCAGGAAAACCATATTGTAAATATAACTACTGGTGGAATAATAATTTGGCTAGACTACAAAAAATAGAACATGACCTTTGGCATGATTTTAAAAATAACACGACAGCAACAAATATAATACTTTATAGAAAATCAAACGCAAAATTTAAATATGAAGCTAAAAAAGCAAAAAGATATCCCTTTAAGGATTTTACATCAAAAATTTCACCCGAGTCGCCCATTCAACTCATTTGGAAAAACGTTAACAAACTATATGGTAACTCTACAACCCATACTCCTAGCCCTATTATTAACAACAGCAATCTTTATGTAACTCATTGGATATAGCCAACTTTTTTGCAAATGAATGGTCAAATCATTGAAATGACTCTCATTTTTCAAATGTCTTTAACACACATAAAAATGCAACAAACAATCTAATTTTTTCAAATACAACCCCAACAGACGAAACTTAATTCATAGAGAGCGAAATTACACTTTTAGAACTTAATGCAGCTTTATCTACTGCGAAAGGAACGACCCCTGGTTTTGACCAAGTCTCCCATCAAATGCTTAAAAAAATGCCTCCGTCTGGTAAAGTTGGCTTGCTAAATCTATATAATTATATTTTTACAAATGGAATTATTCCTCAACAATGGAAAACTGCCACAATTTTCCCTTTACTCAAGCCTGATAAACCCAAAACTAAAGTTGATTCGTATAGGCCGATTTCTCTGTTATCATATATATCAAAAACAATTGAGAAGATAATTACAAAAAGGCTTAGCTGGTTTTTATATAATAAAAAACTCATAAATTCCAAACAAGTTGCTTTTAAGCCAAATAAAGGCACATAAGATGCTTTACTTTTCCTTGATTTTAACATCGCAAAAGCCATTTCAACAAAAAAAAAACATATCTCAATCTTATCCATTGATTTTGAAAAAGCCTTTGAAAGAATAGGAAAACATGTTATTGTTCTACAATTAAAAGATTGGCAGTTGGGCCCTAAAATATTAAAATACATAGACTCATTTCTATCCCACAGAAAAATAAGAGTCAAAATAAATGAATGTTGCTCTAATGTTGAGCCAAAACATAATGGTATACCGCAGGGTTCCCCGCTTTCTGTCATTCTTTTTCTCGTGGATTTTGAAAAACTAAATAAAATAATAATTCAGAATAACTTTTTCCATCGTACCATTTACGCAAATGACCTTTATACAACAGCAAAATTCGAAGCCTTTAGTGAGTTTCAAAGCAAATTAGACAGCCTTTTTGTAGATATTAATGAATGGCAAGATATGTCTGGTGCCAGAATTTCCTTTAATAAATCTAAAATTTTACACGTCTGTCGGAAAAAACACTGCTGAAATTCAAATGTACAGATTTTAAGCAAACAAGTTGAAAGCGTTAATAGTTTACGCATTTTAGGCAGTATATTTAATAATAGGTATAAATGGCCTTCACACTTAAATTATCTTAAGCAAGCTTTAGATAAAAGATTAAAATTAATAAAGTGCATAAGTTGTTTTAATAGTGAAGCTCATCCAAACATCGCGATAAATGTACTGAAGGCTGTTCTCTCAAAATTGGATTACGAACTTCCAATTTTTGGAATTGCCCCCAGTCTCAGCTCAGAAAAATACAAACTATATATTATGCAGCAGCAAGGTTTTGCTTAGGTGCTTTAAGGACAACTCCAATAAGGAACATCTTAACCGAAACTGGACTGGTAAGTCTTAAAGATCGAGTTGAATTGCTAACATCACCCCTAAATTCCTACTGCCATCAGAAAGTCCTATAACATGCAACATTTCTAACCAAACAAAAAGGAAATTAATCAAGCAACCGTCTACAATCCATAGAATAATTAAAAACTGTAACAATATTGGAAATGAACCTCGAGTTCATATGAAATACAGGCCCAAAAACCCTTCATGGTTTTTTAACGTCGCTCGATGGTCTACCGAAAAACTCAACAGCAAAGGCAATCTACTTGGAACAATTTTATGAATCAGAAGATATGCTCCTGAACAAAGGTTGGAAATGTGTGTATACAGATGGTTCCAAAAATTCAGATACGACTGCATTTGGTGTCATCGATTCAAATTTATCTACAATAAGTATATTTCAGCTTCCTAAGTATTCATCAGTCTTTACTGCCGAAGCTGAAGCACTTCTGATTGCAGCCAGATACTTCAGAAGCTGCAAGGGTAAGCATGCTCTGTGTTCAGATTCACAATCGGTTATAAAAGCAATATTGAACATCAACCACAAGAACGAAACAATTTGTATGATTCGAGATATTCTCATTTCGAATACATCTAAGCTTAAAATTATGTAGATTCCTGGCAATGTTGGTATACCTGGCAACACAAAAGCTGATGAAATTGCTAAACTTGCAACAAACACACCAATATTAATGCATCCCAATTATGCGATGAAAGACTGGGAAAAGCTCATTAACACCTTTCACAAACACAAACTAAAACAAGACTGGGCTAACTACAACCATATTTACGAAGCAATAAACCCAGAAGGCAATGCTCCTAAATATGCAACCAACATCCCAAAGCTGCACCTCCAAAATTCATCCGGGTCCGCCTTGGCCACACCTTGCTGACCCACAAATATATTTTCGAAAAAGCATCACAGCCAGAATGCCCATTTTGTTACAATCATAATCTTACAATAGCTCATCTTATAAAATACTGTCACTTGTTAAAACAGAAACAACTTTTTCTTTTTAATGCACTAATTTTGCCAAATTCTCTAAAAGTAGCTTCCGCTTGCAATGTACAAAACATTATTAAATTACTATACTTTTGTCATATTTATTTTGATATTTAATTTAGCCTTTTATTAAATCTAATAGGACGAAGACCTTAGTTTTTAGTGCCTAGCTTTAAGTTTTCTTGTTAAATTTATTTTATGAATAAACTCTAATAATAATAATAATAATGTTTCATTTTTGCAGGATACGGCTTGAAATCAAGTCAAATAATTCCAATTTGCAAATTCTATGCATCTGTACCAAAATATACTTACTCGTAGCTCCATTAACGTGTTAATTATAAAAATAATCGATAATCTAATAGTTGTCCACATTGCACATTTTTTCCATACCAACTTATTTTTACAATGTGCAACATTGCCTTACGCCCCTACTATTTGCAAAATCAAGTTTTTTGAAAAGAACAAAGTTTTGACCATATAAAAAAAAGTTGCAATGTGGAAAACTTTTAGTCAACGTTTACACAAGGAAATTATGTACAAACATTTTCGTCTATACTCTTTTGTTAATTTGTATTGCGTTTACACACGAAAACTAGAATTTCTTTGTGCCTGCAAATATCAAAGCAATTACTGCGTCAACCCAGCACAACAAACGTAAAGTCAAAGCTAACGAACAGAACGAAAGAGAATTTCCGAGTACGGCCAATTCTGTACACCACCCTTTCAGTTTCCCCCGCTTTCCAACAAACAAGAAGAATTTTCGGAAAGAGTTTCTGTGTGTAAACGTTGACCTAGTGCAACGTTTTTCTAATAATTAACGCGTTATAAGAGCTATATATATTTTGTTACACATCATTTAGGGGTAGCATTTTTTGGGTATTGCTTACAGCTGTGTTCATAATATACGTAATAGGAGTGATAACACACAAAAGCAAATAAATGGATTTTTTGTTAGATTTTAGTTATTACAAAAAAAAAAATTTATTCAGGAAACATAGTTCTTAGTATTTAGCAGCACTTTTACAAAAAAACGAGAACTTGAATACGATACATATTTTGTAAAAAATTAAACTCTACTTCAACTTCATTCACTGATTGTTCAAAATAATAAGCGTGTTTGCTAAAACCATGAATATATGCAAATAAAAAATTACAAAATTAAAATTTTTAAACTATTTATTAATAAAAACAAAAACTAAGCATAACACCAAGTCGAAGAACCATTATTGAATGAAGTTGAAGTAGAGTTTAATTTTTTAAAAAATATGCATCGTATTCAAGTTCTTGTTTTTTTGTAAAAGTGCTGCTTAATACTAAGAACTATGTTTCCTGAAATAAATTTTTTTTGTAATAACTAAAATCTAACAAAAAATCCACTTATTTGCTTTTGTGTGTTATCACTCCAATTATTATGAACACAACTGTATATATAAACAGTTTTTAGTTGGTAAGTTTGGCTCAACTTAATTTGAAATTTAATTTATAACAACTTAAATCGAAGTTTAAAAATTACGAACGCAATTAGAAACAAAAAAAAACATACTAGGTAAGTTTTTGTATTTTAATTACTTAAGTCTTTCTAAAAGCAACAATAACTTTTTTTTCTAAGTTTGACGAATTTTTTAATTTAAGCCTGCACTTTTTTGCCAAAAGCTCAATCTTTTACTGACTTTAAAAATCACTCAACGTTGAACAGTTCTACAAATGAAACTATTTATCCAAAACTTTTATTTTACATAGCTCTAAGCATTTATCTATCCAATATTTACAGTGGTGGCGGAATAATTTTCTTTTTCTTGATCTGATCCTTTACAGCCGTTGAAAAATACTTAAGAATGGTGTTTATTTTTCATTGTAATAGCTTTTATTCATTAAAATTATCTGAATTTCTAAAAAAATTATGCTTAATTTTATGAAATAAAGATATTTCAATAATATTAAAACGAAAAAATAAAATATTTTGCTTCAATTACAAAAAAAAATCTACTTAACATGAAAAATATCAAAAATAACGAAGAAAAATACTTAAGAACGATCCAAACAATGATTGGAAAGTATCAAAAATCAATTAAAAAATATTAAAAAAATGATCAATACTTTGTTGCAAAGTCTTTTTGCTTTATCACAACCGCACAACACCGTTGCATCGATTCAATTAAGGCCCTGCATCGTTCCACAGGAATGGCCTCCCAGGCTTCCATTGCTCTTTCGAATAACTGGTCAAAATTCGTAATATTTTGCGTATTGAGTGCATTTTTCAGGCATTTTTCTAGAAGAACATGACTTGCAATGATCTGAAATCAGTTGCAAAAAGAGAGAGCAGAGAAAGAAATCCAAGATTTCAACAATTTCGACGACGTTTTGGATAATTATCGTGCATAAATTCCCATTGAAGGGGCATTTCCTCTTCTCCATATGGCAACATTATTGAACTAAGTATGTTTACATAATCTGCAGCGCATATTTTGTTTTTTATCAAAACAAAAATTGCCCATTGCTAGCCGCCGAAAAAGAACCCCCTTATCATTATAGATTCGCCACCGTGCTGAACAGGGTATATCGAATCGAACTCCGCGTTTCTAGGCCTCCTAACGAAAATTTTTCCGTCAGAACAAAACAAATTAATTTTGGTTTCGTTAGACCAAAGTACAACATCTTCAAAACTAAAATTAATTTGTTTAGTTCTGACGGAAAAATCTTCGTTAGGCGACCCAGATATGCGGAATTCGATTTTAGATACACTGTTTAACATGGTGGCGAATCTCTAATGATAAGAGGGTTCCTTTTCGGCGGCTGGTGTTAGACAAATTTTTTGAATAAAAGACAAAATATGCGCTCTAGATTACGTAAAATATTTAGTTCTACAATGTTGCCTTATTCAGAAGAGCAAATGCCTCTTCAATGGGAATTTATGCACGACATTGATCCAAAACGTTCGTCGA
Organism: Tricholauxania praeusta; assembly: GCA_949775025.1. Classification (NCBI taxonomy): domain Eukaryota; kingdom Metazoa; phylum Arthropoda; class Insecta; order Diptera; family Lauxaniidae; genus Tricholauxania; species Tricholauxania praeusta. Next base: position 87,352,149 of record OX459030.1, on the reverse strand, counting down.
AGTTGGTGAAATCTTGGATTTCTTAATCTGCTCTCTCTTTTTGCAACTGATTTCAGAGCATTGGATATCACGTCCTTAGAGCACTATATTATACTGGCCATATCTCGAATTTTTGGCCTGAATTTCCCAAATTTTTAAAAGCATCTCTTTAAGCTTAGGAACAATGTTTTCCACGACCCATTTCCAATAAATATCGATTAAGACTAGCAAGTAAGTAAAAGGTCCACATATAAAGTATTTACTTTATTATTCTAAAGTACAACTTACCACTTAAGATCATTTTTATTAACAGACTTTGTCCAAGGAACTCAAAATTATATTTTGTCCCTATTATTTTTTCCAGCTAAAAAATGAACTGTGCCCATTCAAGACGCTCCTATGCAAAATCCGTGCACTTTCATACTTGTTTGATTTTGCTAAATTGAGACCATATAATGGGTATTTACAGTCAATTCCATTAAAAACAGATTGAAGCATAAAAAATTATGCAATAATACATTTTTTTGCTGCGCTTGTCCCTATTATTTTTTCCAGCACTGTATACAATAGAGGTCTGCATAAGTACTGGGTGTTTTTTTTAGAGGTTTGTTTTTCGAATAGAGATAAAACTGGCATTTTATGGTCAAATCTGGCAACTCTAATGTCATTTATGTTCAGTTTGGTTTGCCATTTCATCATAAACAGGTTGACAAAAGAACAAGGCTTGCAAATCGTGCAAATTTATTTCGAAAATAATGGTTCAGTTCGCGAAGTTTACCGCAAGCTCCGTCCATTTTATGGTCGACATAATCGTCCATCAGAGCAATTAATTCGGTTAACCATGGGTCGTTTTCGCACTACGTTTACTCTATGTGATAATACGCATCCGCAGAGACGTCGAACAGTGCGCACCGAAGAAAAAATTGCCGCTGTAGAGCAAAATGTTGAAGAGGACCCGAATGAATCGATTCGCCACCGTGCACAGCAATTGGAGCTTTGTCCATCAACTTTATGGAAGATTTTGCGCAAAGATCTTGACTTGCGACCTTACAAGATCCAGCTTGTGCAAGAATTAAAGCCGCGAGACCATGCAATGCGTCGTGATTTTGGTGTATGGGCCGAAAATGAGATTGATCTCGATGCTGATTTTCATCGCAAAATTTTGTTCAGTGATGAGGCTCATTTTTGGTTGAATGGCTACGTCAACAAGCAAAATTGCCGTATTTGGAGTGAAGAGAATCCACATGAGACCCTTGAGACGCCATTACATCCACAAAAACTGACTGTTTGGTGTGCTCTATGGGCTGGTGGAGTCATTGGGCCATACTTCTTCCGAAATAATGCTGGAGAGTCAGTTACCGTTAATGGAGACCGGTATAGAGTCATGATAACCGACTATTTTGTTCCCGAATTGGATGGCATGAATGTGGATGAGTTGTGGTTCCAACAAGACGGCGCTACATGCCACACAGCGCACGTCACAATCAATTTATTGAAGGAAACATTCGATGAGCGCATAATTTCGCGGAATGGACCTGTCAATTGGCCACCAAGATCGTGTGATTTGACACCATTGGATTATTTTCTTTGGGAATATGTGAAGTCGCTCGTCTACGCCAACAAACCAGAAACGTTAGGGGACTTGGAAGCCAACATTCGTGGCGTTATTGCCGACATACGGCCCCATATGCTCGAAAAAGTGGTTCAAAATTGGACCTGTAGAATTGGCTTTATTCGAGCCAGCCGCGGCGGCCACATGCCCGAAATCATATTTAAACATTAATGGCATAAAATTATCCTTCCAATAAAGCCAAATTGATGGACATTGAAACGATTTTCTTGTGTTTTATTTCAATTCGAAGCTCTATACCTCTAAAAAAAAACACCCTGTATAATCATTAACCTACGAAGCTGTTACCGAAGTCAATTTAATTGATTTGAATGCGTATACATAGCGTTTGCTTGTGTTACTGTTACCATCATTATAAATTTCTCTTCTTACTCGTAACTAACTGTGCGTAGATTGCGTCATTTGTATGGATAATATGCATGCATACTGCAAGTACAACGAGTACCGCGATTACTACGCATTTGATGTATTGTACTTCGAAATAATGCTTTTTAACATGCGTAAAAATGTTTAGTGAGGATCAGTGATAATTTGATGTGCCCAGGCGAGTGAGGTCCTTGATTTCTAAATAAATTTATATTATATTATAAAAACAAATATGAGCCATGTAAGATTACATATATGTACACAAAGTGAAATATTATATTAAAGTGAACATGTTTTATTTGCTTTTCATTTTTTATAACTTTTGATATTGTTGGCAAAGTTGCCACTTTATTAATTTATTTATTCTTTTTTTTTTCTTGAACATTTACTTGAACATTTTGCATATACTTACATATATCAAAAATCTATTTATTTTATATGGACTGAGCTAACATGTTGTTGTTGCCTTCAGGAACGAGAGAACTGACTGGTTAACTCTTTCAGCAAGTCCATTAGCACGTGGAGTACGTACAGCCACTTTTACATGTTGAATCGTATTAATTGCGCAGAACTCTGCAAACATATGTGACGTGAAGGCGGTGCCTCTATCAGTAACTATGCGCTGAGGTGACCCAAAATATAGCATCAAATTCTTTAACGCGTCGATAACTTGCTTTGTTTTCGTGGACCTTACAGGCACTATGTTGACATAGCGCGTTAACGCATTCACAATTACCAATATGTGCTCGTTACCTCGTCGACACTTAATGAACGGGCCCAAGTGATCCATGTGCAAAATTTCAAATGGAGCTTGTGGTATCTGCATGCCATACAGCTCACACTCCTTCCTCATAGGACTTCGAGTAAAAATGCACTCCACGCATGACTTTATGTAATTCCTTGTAAAATTTCGCAAACGCGAAAACCAAAAGTGTTGAGACACTCTTTTTACAGTACCTTCTGCAACTGGATGGCCTGCATCATCGTGATAGAGTTTTATAAATTGCCATCGCATACCCTTCGGCACCACCAGAAGTAACTTTTTGTCTGGACCATGCTTAAATAAGCGATTTGCCTTCAAAATATATTCGGATTCATATCATTTCTTTTGATCAGATACCAGAATACTCTTCATAACGGAGACTATATTTTTAATGTATGGATCTTGTTGCTGCATCGCTGAGAGCCAATCTTCGGTTGATAAATTAATATTTAATATTTTTGAACTAACATCATCAGGTTCCATCGGTGCTTCGACTGGCGCGCGACTAAGTGCGTCGACGTGCTGCATTTGATTTCCTGATCGGTGCAGGATCTCGTAATCGTACTCAAGAAGCTTAAGGAACCAACGTGCGATGCGTGGAATAAGCGGCTTTGATGTTTTTTCGCTGACCACTGCCTGGCAGTCGGTGATAATAATAAAAGGTTTTCCAAGAACGTACATACGAAAGCGTTGGCATGCTTCGACGATTGCCAAAACCTCAAGCTCGTAGCTGTGATAATTACGTTCACAGCTGTTGCATAACCGACTATAATACGCGATCGGCTTCAGGACACCATCATCTTCTATTTGAAATAAAATGGCAGCCAATCTAGTACTTCTGGCATCAGTGTGTATTTGATGCTTTTTAGTTACATCATAAATTCCTAATACTGGCTTTTCTGTTAACATTCGAATCAAGTCATGGAATGCATTATTGCAATCGGCATTCCATTCAAATGTTGCATCTTTCTTCGTTAATCTTGGGGCAGCAATACGTGCATAGTTTGGCACGAATTTGCGGAAGAAACCCGTGAGCCCCAAGAACCGGCGTATTTCGAGCGCTGTTGTTGGAATAGGAAAATTATTAATGGCAATGGTTTTGATTTTACCTAGTTTTATTCCGTTTTCGCCAAGCTCATGTGCAATGAACGTCACGGTTCTTTTTAAAAACGAATATTTTGATAACCGTAGCGTGAGGTCTTCTCCTTTAAGGGCGTCCGGGAGTTTTTCGAAAAATAAAAAGACATTTTTTTAAAATTTTTTTTTGAAGCAGCATTTTATCTTAGACCAAAATTTTTTTTTACAGTATTAAAGTAAAACTATTCAAGATTTATTTCTGAAATTTTAGTCCAAAAATATTTGTCGATAAGTTAGAAAAGTGCAATGCCGTGAATGACCTCAAAATTTGCGGTGAGCAAGATATCTGGAGACTGGTTCATCCAAAAAAAGAAACCTAATTTTTTTTCGGTTAAGCAAATAGTAAGGGGGCGTTTGATCGTTCAATTTTTTTCTTGGATACATATTTTTTGATTCATAGTCTAAAACGACCTCAATTTTGTGCACAAAAAATGAAAATTTTCTCAGTACGCCCGCCATTTTGTCAAAAATTAATATTTTTCAAAAATCAACGATCAAACGGCATTGCACTTTTCTAACTTATTGACGAATATTTTTGGACCAAAATTTCAGAGATAAATTTTGAATAGCTATACTTTAATACTGTAAAAAAATTTTGGTCTAAGGTAAAATGCAACTTCAAAAAAAATTTTAACCCATTAGTGCTCACGGCGATCCAGGCGTGATATCAAAACTCTGCTTCGACAGAATTGCTTCTTATGGCTTTAATAAACTAAAAAAAATTTTTTCCCAATTCGGAAAGCTCATTTTCCTTCTTTTCCGGAACATCCTTTTAGAAGGACACTGAGTATAGAAAACCATTTAGCAGTGGAAAATTCATGTATGCTGAAATGCAAAGACAAATTTTGTTGCATACCAAAGCAAACTAGATATAATAAAAGTAAAAAAATCCTACCACCATTCAAAATATCATGCGTTAAAATTAAAGTATTTAAATATTTACCTCTTCTACATTTTTAATTTTTTCTTTTTTTTCGAAAAATTCACTTTGAACGCCCGCACAACTTGTAATTGTCAATATTTTGAAACGTAAAAAATATGGTAAGCATAAGTGTTGCCATACAATATATCTAAATGCTCAAAAGGGCAAAAATGTTTCTAGCAAATTTTTAAAAAATCAAAAATTGCGCGTCCTTTTTAAAGGTCGTTGAGCACTAATGGGTTAAAAAAATGTCTTTTTATTTTTCGAAAAACTCCCGGACGCCCTTAATGGTGTCAAGGAATTCCTTCAAGTTTTGAAGACCTTCTTCAACACTTGTTGAAGCAACAATCACCTCGTCGACATAGCTGACCACTTTACCGCCCAGTGGTTTAATAACGTCTGCCATCATTCGTTGGAGCGTACACGGCGCGTTTCGTAAGCCGAAAGGCATTCTGTTGAACTCGAAATGCCCATTGTGCGTTACGAAAGCCGTATATTGCCTCGATTGGTCGTCCACTTCGATTTGATAATAATCCGACATAAGGTCTAGTGTTGAAAAATTAGTTTTTCCCGCAAGTGTCGATAACACGCCATCGACGGTTGGCATCAACCAAGGTTGTTTTTCAGTTACTACATTCAATGCAAGGTAGTCGACACATAGTCTGTCTGCACCATTCGATTTTCGCACGAGCACAATTGGTGACGCGTATAACGATGTTGATTCCCGTATAATACCAAGATCTAAAAGTTCTTTTATTGTTCGTTCGACCGACTGTTGCTTCGGCATTGGTATATTGTATGGTTTTTTTAACGATTTGCTTTGACGTAGTCAACACAATTTCCATTTTACCGCGATTACATTTACCAATACCGTGCAAATTTTCGCTTAGACAGCATTCGTAGTCACTCAACAAGTTTATTAAATTGTTAATTTCATTTGCTGGAAGATTTTCGTCAGTATCCAGTCTTGCTTTATCTATCGCAAACACGTGATACTTTCCGTTTTCTAAAATAACACGCGCCTTTGACAAGATATCAGTCCCGATAATAATTTCATATCGCATTACGTCATCTTTAACTAAAATTAGATCGCATTCGTAATTTTTTCATCAATTATTAAATTTGTTGCAAGTTTTTCAAGGCAGCAAATACTACCTCCCGCGAAACCTTCGAGAATGTCCTTACACGGCGTTATCGTACCTTCACACATATTCGATACTGATTTTTTTTAAAATTGATCTCACACTACCCGAGTCTATCAATGCATTTAATCGTATACCACCAGCCACTACTTGCTTCATTATAGACACGATTTGTTTATTGATCACTGCATTAATCGGGTCGCCGTTTATGTAACTTTGTTTTTCTTGCACTGTATTTACTTGTGTAGACCGAGGTAGATTTCGCGATACACAATCCTTTGCTTCACGCCCAGTGGCATTTCATTGTTGACTCCTTTGTTTCTTTGGTGGCTGTGGGCAATTCACCGATATATGTCCGCGTGCCCGACAATTATAGCAAATTGGACCACTTTTAATTTCATTGTCCAAATTATTTGTTTTTATTTGCGCATTAACCGGTCGCGCATTCACTTGCACAAATGAATGGCCTCCCGAGTGGCTTCCCGACAATGTTCATCAACGATTGTAAAAGTTCGAAACACTTTGAAAAACACATCGCAGTCAGATTATTTCGAAGACCGTCTTCGTTTTCATTGAGACCATTAATTATATACCGAATTAATGAATCATCATCAACTCTACCACGACGTCCCAATGCCAAAATTCGATAGTAATATTCAAGATAACTTTCACCTTTTCTAATTCGTGACCTAGTCAATTCGATTGGTTTGCACGGAAAGTCAGCGACGAAAGCTGCACAAAATTCTGCCCACGTACGAAAGGCAAGCTGTGCGTCGGCCTATGCTTATGCTGGACCTTTCAATTTTCCCAAAATAGCAAAAAGTACAATACGGTCGTCCCAAAAATATGCCATTTTCAACGCGTTCAATAAACTGTGTTGATGTGACGTCACCAACACAGGGATCAAACTCAGGCAAGATTGCCATAATGTCGCGCACATTATTTGTATTTGATACAAAATTTTTATTTAAATTATACGGAACTTGTATATTTGGCCACAGATGTGGACAACCACTATTTGTCACTATTGGCGTTGGAGCATGCGTGCTCATTCGTTGTCAACTCACCGGTTGCGAAGCGCAGCACATACATTTACATATGTATATATCGACTCCGGGACGGCAGCGCGCACATTTGTGTGTGTATTTGTCGGCTGCGGGATGGCAGCATACACGGGTTGTGTATTAAGCGACTGCAAGGCGGCAGTGGAAAAGTTTGAATTTGTGTGTGTCAGCTGCGGGACGGCAGCATATACTGATTGAGTACTTGGCGTCGGCGTCAGTGTGTCGGCATCTGAAGAGTTCTGCATGGATGTGCTTGCATGGACCTGCACGATTGATGCCTCCACTGTTCGCCGCAGAGAACCAGTATCGTCGCGCATTTCATCATCATCCACGCACTCTTCAAAAACTTCCTCTTCCAGATTACCGGGAGCTCCATCTCTTGACCGAGACTCCTCCACACTCACACCCGCTTCCTGCACACGTGCAACAATTTCAGCATTGGACCCCGATATTCTGAGATTCATTTCGGGGCCTTTATTTTTAAATTGTTCCACTGTGAATACTTCTGATTATGTTAAGATGAAAACCAAGATCGATTTTATTTTAAAATTAATGAAATAAGCCTTTATTGAGAAAAATTCTGTGTTCGACTATTTTAAGCTACACGCGTCGATTAACGTACTAATTCCAAAAGTACCAACATAAAAACAAATAAAATAATAATTGACTGTTTAGCACTGCCAGACCTTAATAATTAAAATAAATAGGAATGGTAGTATACAGGGATGACAATTTTAATTTAATTTTTTTATGTTAAAAAATTAATATAATCCTGAACATTCGTTTTATTTCAGTTTTCAGATAAATAAATAAAAAAGTTGTGCATGTAAGTCTTCTGGCAACGCCTTGGTGCACAAATGAATTCGGTCTTCTTCACTCTCATCGAATAAATAAAACAATAAAGCACGTCATTCAGTTCGATTCATCACCTTCAGCTTAATTGTGCGTATACATTAGGGTGTTTTTTTTTCAAACTTTTGGAGAGGGATTTTATTTATTTTTTCCTATATTATACTTTCAGGAATAAAAATAATTGTCTCAACATTTGAGCTTCCTAGCTCAAACCTGTAAACGGCGCGGACAGAGTTTAAGTCGAATTTCGTTGAAATTTAACGAAAAAACCGACTTACTAAAACGTAGAAAAAGTCTGCCTTAGGCGCCAAGATATAGCGTTTTAGAATTTTTAGTTGAATGGGGGAGGCACCCACTGTTGTAAAACCACGCCCACATTTTTCGTGTGACTAAAAATGCGGAAAAATACACCCGAAGGAGGTATTTTTATTTTTTTTTTAAAAAATTTGCGGTCCTACATGCCTATATTATAGAAACGGGTTTGAAGAAAATTCTCCCAAAATTTCAGATTTCTAGATCAAACCTGCGAACGGCGCATCCACTTTGTTTCCTAGTACAGCGTGGGCCAAAAGTCACCATGGGGTTTTAAAATTTAATAACTTTTACGTTTATATATTTTTTTTTTTCGGATATATAAATAACACCTGGGGAATAAATAATGGAGAGATTCCCAACTGAACAGAAAACTAGAGTAATAGAATTTTATTATTTAAATCAACGATCTATTATTTTAACGGAAAGAGCATATCGTCGCCATTTTAATGTCAGAATTTCGCCCTCTGAAGCAATGATTCGTTACTTAGTTGATCGTCACCACCAACATGGCACCGTAAGAGATTTGCCTCGAACTGGTAGGCCACGTTTAATTCGCACTGCGGAAAATATTGAACGTGTAGAGCAAAGTGTTAACGAAACACCAGAAACATCTACCAGAAGGCTTTCTGCTCAGCTAGGAATGTCTCGTACGTCACTACGGCGCATTTTAAAAAAAGATTTACTGTCGATTTTCTTCATCACGTCAGATTTTTTCATAATCAACTTTTGAAGTGACAGCTATCGCTTTTAAATAACGAAATAACGCTATAAAGTATAAAAGAGTTAGCCGATATTCATGAATGACGGCTTTTTAGACAGTTTATTAAATAAAAAATTTTATAAAAAGAAAGCATTTTATAAAATGGTTCTTAAAATTTTTTTTTAAGTTCAATACTAAGAAAAAACGGAAAAATTAATAAAACAATTCTTAAAAAGGAATAGAAAAAAAAAAATACCCAAGGGAAATCTCTATAGCTGGGATTCGATTTGGTTACACAACTATTTTTCTCGTCAAGTCTAGGAGATTTCAGTGACGAGAATAGGAAGTGTTTCCACAAGAATACACCAACAATGGAAAATCGTTTCAAATGAAAAGACTACAGACACATGCTAGCCGAATATTGTTGGTCTATTTGTTCAAACACAAACTCTGGAGCTAATAAACGAAAAAACAGACGGCCAACATTTTTAACAAGTTGGAATTAAAATATATTATTTCTAAACATGCGTTTAAGCAATAATTTTTGTAAGAAAAAATTTCATAAGTAGTAAACATTAAAAATAAAAGAAAAATCTAATATTTTAATCAGTACTAACCATATATGTAAATAGTACTGATTTTTTATTTATAAAATTTGCTATTTAATAACCTTTCCAAAAAGCCTTCAATCATGAAAACCGGTCCACTGTTTTATATTTTATGGCATAATTTCGTTATTTAAGAGCTAAAGCTGTGATCATAAAAAACTTTAAAAATCGATTATAAAAACAAATCTGATGTACTGGAGAAAAACGACGAGACACGTACATATATATTATTTACCGTCTATTTTCAGAATATATTGGAATTTCTCATGGGTACAACAAAAATATTGATTTGTTGAACCGTGTTATGCATACCTTTTATTGGCTGTGTTCCAATGGATGTTGCAATTCCTTCAGATCCAAAATGCGACACCGCTGTTAGCGCATAGTCGGCTAGAGGTGTGTGTAATGGGCCGACACATTGTTGCTGTGCAATAAGTCCAGTAACACAACGATCTACTTTATTAGTAAGAAAACGCTTGCTTCCAACCGCTACTAAGCTTAAAACACGTTCTAAACATTCCATGTATCCCACAAATCCATTTAGTTCTAACGGAAAAAGCTTCAGTGGTGCATGATCTAAACTATATTCACGTATCGGCATTTCTCCCAGCACATGTTTCAAATGTAAATCAAAAGGCATGGATCCCAATTCGGATGGATCTTCAACTTCCAATGCAGTCTTTAAGTCCAATGAACTTTCTACTAAGGAAACACGTCCATTGCCGGTTGCAACACCAACAAAGCTTATTGGACAACGTTCACGAGAGCAAATGCTTTCCAAAAGTGTTCGATCTTCAGGTTTACATAATATCGCATTGTTTTCCTGATACTCTGCAGCCCAGAGCTCAAGTGCATTTATTGTTGGATCACCTAGTTGAAATTCTTTAGAAAATATAATTGCTCCAGCGAAACCAGGTTCAACAAGCTCCTTCAAAACATTTCCATTGCCACCAGCACCCTTTACAAATAAATAATGCATACATATATAAATAAGTAAATACTTATAATTTTTTCAATACGTGTATATGTTACCGGCCAAACCAGTGTTTTGGAAAAACTACCAAGCTTCGGATGAATTAGATTGGCCTAGGAAAAACTAAACTTTCCTAAAAAAACATAATTTCAGTAGAAGATATTATATATCTAAAGTATGGAGATTTCTTAAAATGTTATCAAAAGGACTGTTTTTTTTTTTTTAATCGATCATGCTTAAAGTCGGACTAATTGTGTTTCTTTGCACATATACTTATGTATATGTGCATATCCATCAGATTGGGCCTTTTAGCTGGCCTCGTTTTTTTTTTTTTTTTGGAGTACATCTTCCAGCCATAGTTTTTCTTGAACTCATAATAAAGGTTGTTCAATTGAAATTCAGATAGCTATTTTTGAAGTGAAAACTTCTTATGGCACGTTGTGCGGCTGAGGAAAAAAGTATAAACTCGCGACACCGACCGTCATAGGGATTCCCCGTCATGAATGCGATAGTAAAATTTGAATGTTCTTTGAAGACTTGGGAAACGAACTTGATTTTGGAATTTTGAAGACTTGGGAAACGAACTCGATTTTAGAATTTTGAAGACTTGGAAAACGAACTCGATTTCAAAAAATTTAAAAAACGTAGCCTACTTTTAGGCGCTATTAATAATTTGTCCCTAAAAGTATGCAACACTTTCTGACAAATTTCAAAATAGCGCCTAAAAGTAGGCAACGATTTTAAAAATTTCAGATAATGTTGCCTACTTTTAGGCGCTATTTTTGAAATTTGTCAGAAAGTGTTGCATACTTTTGGGGGTAAATTATCAAAAGCGCCTAAAAGTAGGCAGCGTTTTTTGAAAACATTGGCCCATGAAAGCATGCAATTTTTTGGAAAAAATTTTTAAATTTATAGCATACATATGTTGACTTCCGGTTAGCTATTGCTCAGTCAGCAAATTTTTTTCTGCAAGCGCAGCCGAAAGCAGAGCCAGCAGCCCAAAGCAGAGAAAAATCTGAAATACCAGGCCACCATGAACCAGCAGCAAGCAAATTCGGTTTTTTGAAAAACTTTAAAACGTTATATCTCGGCTATTACTAAACCCATTTAGACAAATGAGGTGTAATAGTTTTTTTAAGAACAAGCAGATTTTTTTGAAGTCATTTGTGTTTTGATAAACTGTCACTAGATGGCGTTTTAAGCAGTTTGAATATTCTAACAGCCATAACTCGGCAACGAATAAGCCGATTTTGATAAATGTGGTGTCATAGCGTCTGTAGGAAGAAGCAGATTTTTAAGCTAAGTTTTAGAAAAATTATGTCTAAGCTATTTAGTTACAGGTGCAGGTACTTTCTTTACTTGATTTTTTCTTATACTTACATAATTCGCAATGATGTTTCTTACTGCAATCAGAATAAATTTTTGTTCTCAAACATTAGGAATACTTAGCTCAAATTTAATTATTCACAGTTGAGGCTACTGAGCCGAATATACTTCTTCCAGCAATTTTTGAAGTGAAAACTTCTTATGGCACGTTGTGCGGCTGAGGAAAAAAGTATAAACTCGCGACACCGACCACCGTCATCGGGATTCCCCGTCATGAATGCGATAGTAAAATTTTAATGTTCTATTGTTTCTTTTAAATAAATATTCCAAGTGGAAGACAGAAAGCAAAGCAGACACACTAACTGACACATTCCATTCTCATTCAACGATTGATTATGCTTACATATTTGTTTCTTTCAAATTCCGCATTGTTGCGTTGACAAATTGAGAATGAGAGCGAGAGTAAAATTTGAATACATATTCCGTTTTTGTCTTCCATTGCATTGCCATATAAAAAGAAACGCACACATACCAGCTAACACACTAACTTGCCATTAAACGATTTGTTTTCACTTCTATCGGCACTCCCGGAGTGCAACCAGCCGTTTTTTTTTTTTTAACTTTGTATGTAACTTTCCATGTTTTTTCTTTAACTTAAATGCAATTTTAACTATGTCTCCCTTTGAATTTTAATTGTTCCTCCTTGAATATTAATTAAAGATAGTCTTAACTTCAAGAAAAACCAAGTTTGAACTGTACAAATTGCGTATATCCATTTGTTATCTCTTGTCACTTTCTCGCTTGTTGTCACAGCTGCTAAGCCATGGGCTTAGAGACTTGCTATGATATGATATGTGGCTGGCAACACCACAATTTTCGAAAAATAAAATCATAGCAAGTCTCTAAGCCAATGGCTTAGCAGCTGTGACAACAAGCGAGAAAGTGACAAGAGATAATAAATGGATATACGCAATTTGTACAGTTCAAGGTCAGTTCCTCAGTAGCTCAGTTGTTAGAGCGGCCGTCGACAGATATGCAATTGAAATGCATGTACGGTCAGGGGATCGACTCCATGTACAACATTAACCAAAAACTGGTCTGATGAGGCTATGTGGTAATAACCGAAACATATGTCACCAATTACCAGGTTAAATTGTTCCATTTGTTATCTTTGTCATGTTTGTTGAATAAAAAATAGCATTGATCAATAAGTAAAATTTACAATATTGGTCTTTGCTAAAATGACTGTAAGTTCATAATGTTTAATTATAATAAAAATAATCAGTCGCAAAAATCAACTTTCTTAAAACCATACGGAGAACACGCCAATTTCAAAAAATATGTGGCTGGCAACACCACAATTTTCGAAAAATAAAATCATAGCAAGTCTCTAAGCCAATGGCTTAGCAGCTGTGACAACAAGCAAGAAAGTGACAGAAATAAATGGATATACGCAATTTGTACAGTTCAAGGTCAGTTCCTCAGTAGCTCAGTTGTTAGAGCGGCCGTCGACAGATATGCAATTGAAATGCATGTACGGTCAGGGGATCGACTCCATGTACAACATTAACCAAAAACTGGTCTGATGAGGCTATGTGGTAATAGCCGAAACATATGTCACCAATTACCAGGTTAAATTGTTCCATTTGTTATCTTTGTCATGTTTGTTGAATAAAAAATAGCATTGATCAATAAGTAAAATTTACAATATTGGTCTTTGCTAAAATGACTGTAAGTTCATAATGTTTAATTATAATAAAAATAATCAGTCGCAAAAATCAACTTTCTTAAAACCATACGGAGAACACGCCAATTTCAAAAAATATGTGGCTGGCAACACCACAATTTTCGAAAAATAAAATCATAGCAAGTCTCTAAGCCAATGGCTTAGCAGCTGTGACAACAAGCAAGAAAGTGACAAGAGATAATAAATGGATATACGCAATTTGTACAGTTCAAGGTCAGTTCCTCAGTAGCTCAGTTGTTAGAGCGGCCGTCGACAGATATGCAATTGAAATGCATGTACGGTCAGGGGATCGACTCCATGTACAACATTAACCAAAAACTGGTCTGATGAGGCTATGTGGTAATAGCCGAAACATATGTCACCAATTACCAGGTTAAATTGTTCCATTTGTTATCTTTGTCATGTTTGTTGAATAAAAAATAGCATTGATCAATAAGTAAAATTTACAATATTGGTCTTTGCTAAAATGACTGTAAGTTCATAATGTTTAATTATAATAAAAATAATCAGTCGCAAAAATCAACTTTCTTAAAATTAAAAAAATAGGTATCTAAATTTTAATTGAACAACCTTTAATATGAGTTCAAGACAGCCTTAGCTTCAAAAAAAACTATGGCTGAAAGATGTACTCAACAGTCTTTAGACTACAGCGTAAAAACCCAATAAATTGACAATTTTTAAAAAACACGAAAAGTTTCATATATTTCTTACTTTAAATGCAAATTAAAAAAATAGCTATCTGAATTTCAATTGAACAACCTTTATTATGAGTTATGAGTTATTATAAGATAGCCTTAGCTTCAAGAAAAACTATGAATGGAGGATGTACTCCAAAAAAAAAAAAAAACGAGGCCAGCTAAAAGGCCCAATCTGATGGATATGCACATATGATATAATCCCACCTAATTTTTAGATTTTTGTTAATGCTTTTTTGTCATCTTACGTCTGTGTATTAGGATATTTCGAATGGATAAATGTTGAAAATGTCAAAGTGCTCTCAGCGATTTTATACCGTTTGACTTATTAAAAAATAAACAAAAATAAATGTTCGCTAAGTTAAAAAATTGGTTTAAAAGTTATAAGCAAACATATTAGTTATTTAATTCTCAAACTTCAGCAGAAAAGCTATGATAGAGGCTTAAGTTTTTATGATAATTTTAATAAATTTAAATCCAGATTAAGTGTTATCTAGACTTTCGAAAAAAGTGAAGTATTCAATAAATTTTAACCCTTTAACGGGCAAGACGCTCTACAGAAGGTCTTTGCTTATGCTTTTATAAATCACATTTTTGTAGCACGATCGGACATGCACTCATTTTTTATTAATTGAATGCACTTAACGGTTTACACGACGAAGTTTTGAACGATAAGCTTATTTGGTTTGGTAGCTACAAACATTGAAGTGAGAAACAATAGTGAAAACAGACGCATAAATTATTTTGAAAAATAATGAAATTTCAATAATAAAAATAAATTGTGTTTAGTAGCTAGATCGAGTCGAGAATTTTGTTGGAAAGTATATATATAATGTATTTGCTTTCATAATTTACGCCTGGTGTGTTATTGGATAAAAATTTACCGGTGTTTTTGTATATTTTGTAAAGACCGTTTTTTGACGGTCTTGCTCCTGGCTGCCGAACCAATAAAAATTTTGGAAATCGGACTTCAAATTTGAGTTTCTTGTGCCAATATTATTCGGAAACCAAAACTTCCGAGACAAAAATCTAGCTATTTTTATTTTGCCCGTTAAAGGGTTAAATGAAAAAACATTCCTGTTTTGTACGTTCTTCTCAGAATTTCAAAACCCATCACATAAGGTTTTTGCAAAAACATGGACCTTTGTCTCTTGAAATAAGTATTCTTAGCGTTCATATAAAATTATGACGGAAAATCTTCTTTTACTTTAAAGTTATGGAATATTGCAGGCCAGTGAAATTGTCGAAGCGAATTCAAATGTCCCATTTTCGAAACTTCACGAAAATAAATGCAAATTTCATTAAATTTAATATTCATTGATTTCGAATACTTTGGATTTAAACTCATTACAAAGTTTTCAACAATTTTTAAACTATAACGAAGTTGCACTCATATAGTCTTTTTTGTAAATTTTCATAAAATTTAAATGCTAACTTTTTTATGACTAAGCACACCATTTGCAACATTCCATTTCCACGATAATTATTATTTTTAAATGAAAGCTATACTTTCTTCGAAAAATGGGCAAACATAATCGTTATGTGTAGTTTTGAACTTTAAGAATACCGAGAGAATTTATGAAATTTTTTTTTGTCATTTTGATTTACTACAAACAAATTAACAAACATATTGGGAGCACCTTAGCATTATGCAATTTTCCTTATTCCATACAAATGCGAAACGCACTAATGTATATATAAATAATAATAAATAAGTTTGGTATCCAACCTGATCGTGAATAGCCAGAATTGGGTTTAGTTCATCCATCTCAATGCAGGCTCTAACTACTCGATTCAACTTGTTTTCCATCTCAGCATCTCCACGTTGAACAGCATTAAAATCTAAATTAGCATCGCCGGATCCTTGAATTTCAACTGAACTTGCTGCACCACCACCGACCCCAATACGATAAACCGGGCCGCCGATCTTCGCCAATAACATGCCTAAAAAAATTTGTTTGTTAAATATATATTTTTTTTTGATTTGTCTATAACACTAGTTTTAAAGTTTTAATCGAATTTTGGATGTCATAAGAAACATGTAACTACACTAAATTCTGTCAATTGCATAATCAAAAACTTTCAGTAATTCTCACCTTAAGGAATCTTTAGCTAACTAAAGTTGATTTCGTGTTTTCGTATCACAAAATTATTTTTAAAAATAGTCACGAAATTGTACCTAAGAAATTTCTTTCTCTAGGTAAAAAATCAGTGATCTCGTGCTTTTGATTACGAGTAGTTAAACTTTGAGCTAAATATTTTGAGAGGTAAGAGTGAAACAGTTCTCAGCGAGTTAATGAACTGCAAAATACAGTGAGCTCGTGATAATATGAACTAATTAAAACCAAGCCTGTTCATTTTTGCGAGATTGTTCATATTTACGAAAGGCACAAGAGTTGAAAAAAAAAAATCGAGTTTTATTAGTTTCAAAATAAATATTTATCGATGCATTAATTTTTTCATTTTTGGACGCATAGTTTTCTTTTTTCCAGGACTAATAAATGTATTGTTGACATATTTAGAGATAAAATTTTTATTTTTTCTTATTTCACATATTGTAGACTTTGTCGCTCCATATTTGTTTGCTAATTAAGTAGCACTTGCATCATTTCGCAAGAATTCCAAAAAATCTGATTTTTTGATTTAATTATTCCCTAAGAAAATAAAGATGCAATTATGCTTGCTAATATATAACATTAGAAATTCGAAGCTATTACTGACGTAAGAGGAAACAAAACGTGTATATTAGCACATGTAAGCATTTTCGAGCGACACGTATAGACATTTTAAATTGAAAATTAACTAGGGGATTCCCCAAATTACCAAGCGCTTGAAATTCTTTACAAATTTTTCAAAACAGTTCATATTTTAGAGCTTTTGAACAAAGTTCATATTTGGGAGTAATCAATGGTAGGCAAAAAGTGTTCATATTTTGGGATGTTCATATTATCGCGAGCTCACTGTATACGGAATCAAGAATTAACAAAAAATTTGGTTAAGTGCCAGTACAGGGTATGAAAAAACCTTTGTAATACATATTTTGCAAAATTTATTACAACTTGAAAAATATATGACTGACGTAAAAATTTTTCATATTAATTTTATAGTTTGAATTATTTAGATTATTAAATTTCCAAGCAACTTACACTTAGATATATTGTACAACTTGTTGCGTTTTTTCTTTTTTACCATTTTTTTCAGCTCTTACTTTTTTGCTAATCATACATTTTTACCTAAACAAATGGATTGCACTATAGGTCAAACAGCACACTTGTCTTTTTGTTAATGTACTGTAACGGAGAATACCTCAAAATAAACAAAATTGCATTTGGTTTATGGAAAAAATAATTTACCGTTTTTTAGCGACGCACACTGGGGTAATTGGTATCGATTTGTGCGCTTAATTCACACAGAGTATTTAGTAGTGTTATAACTATGTATTTTAGTTAATTATATATAAAGTAGTAAAAAACTATTGTAATTTTGAATACTTCAGTACATTTTTTTTTGACCAAAAATACAAAATACGCACTGAGGATTCTTATACAAATTTCAATATTTATTTAATCTTAAAAATTCCCTAAAATTGGTAATTTCCTTTTATTGCAAATTAATTATCATCATCATCATCGTGTTCACCTTCACCATCACTTTCGCTTACATCATTACCATTGCCAACATTATAATCATTTAAATCATCACCTTCTTCTTTCGCTATTATTAACAACTCCAATGCTTCTGTTGGCATGTGCTTGAATTTTTTCTGCGGCAATTTAGTTTTACTGGATACAATAGGATCAGAACTGATAAAAAGCCTATTCAAAATGTCTTAATTTTTTTTTCTCTGCTGCATTTTCGGGAAAAATGTTCCCTGAAAGCCTTAAAATCTTAATTTCTGGCTTCCTGAGCTTCTTCAGATAATTGACCGATTGGCAATAATGCGTGATAAAATAAATAAAGTGAATAAAATATTTATGCAGTGTTGTTGGCATATTATACCAAGGATAATGCTTGACAAAAGATTTTGCACAATTTAAAGCAAAATTGCGAAACTTTTCCGTGTCGATTCGATGGCCACTAGAAACAACAGTTAAAATATTGTGCATATTTTTTATAAAATTAATGTCGATTTTGGTAATGGCCGCTGACACATCGGCATTTTGGAAGAAACTCCTTGCAGTGTTGCCATCATTCGAGTTACCGAATCCGGGCTTTAGTATGTTCACAATAAGCCCAATTTTATCTCTGAATTCTTTTTGTATGCGGGACTTAGTTTGAGCTATTAAAAATTTCTCTTTCTGAACGAGCCTGCCACTTCTTTATTGGCAGTTTGTATTCTATGTACAGCAGGCACTCAAAAAATTGAATCCAGCCATGAAGCACAGACAGCCCAAATTGTAGATCTTCGGTGTTTACAACTCTATTAACCATATCCTAAATTTTATTGAAATCTTTAGAAGTGCCCTCACACAAGCAGCATTTTTGTATTGATTTCGTGTCAGTTAATGCATTACATACTTGTCCAGCAATCATTGTTAGAATCGAAATTCTGGAAAAGTGCGCAACATTCGCGCAACTTTTTTTTCATAGAATGTTACTAGAATATCTATATATTACGTTAATGAAAACAGTTTTGCCCGACCCCAGAGGACTCACAACTATATGTCCATGAATAGGGTCAAAATATGATAATTTTTAAGCTTTCGGAAAAAAAAAATATTTCTAAACATTTTTTAACAAAACAAAATACACACAATATTACTAAAATACCTGAACAAGAAGGCTCCATCATAATTTTAAACTTTATTTGCCAATTCACAAAGGAAAATCGTTTTAAAGTAATGAAAATATTACACGGTGAGCCTTAACCATAATTCAATGATGTTTTGGGTGCAAAAAAAATCCTTTGGAGGTTTGATAGTATATTGTTTGTAGATCATTAAAAACCAAAAATCAAAATCATCGGTGTAGAGCTGCCTGAGAAAACTCGATTTGAACATTTTTCGTCTAAAATACAGTGGTTGAACATATTTGAATTCATTTAACAGTACGAGGGCGGATTGATAATGATCCGGTTTAGCAATGAAAACATACTTTATTTTTCAAGGTTCGTTTTATTTTTCAACATAGTCCCCTTTTAGCTCGATACACTTGGTCAAACGATATTCTAACTTTTTGATGCCATCCAAATAGTAGGTTTTGTCGAACTCCTCAAAATATGAGTTTGTTTCGTTGATTACTTCATATCTTCGTATCTTTGTATAAAGCGCTGGTATTAAAAAAATTGAATATGCCGACTACATCATTGGCTCACGATGAAAATCGGTTTAAAGTTTGTTATTTCTGTTTTGAAAAGAAAAAACAAATGTTCGTTATACAAAAAAAGCTCATAACGGCAACTGAAGGCAAAACGTTTCTCGATGTTATTCCGCCACCAGAATTGCATCTTATGCTAGGGGTTGTAAACACTGTTTTCAATCACCTGCTGAAAGACTGCGAAAAAGAAGCTCTGGCTTGGGCTGCCGCTTGTCACGTTTCACGAGAAATTACACACGGATGTTCTGGTTTCAAGGGTAATCTTCAACAAGCATTCGATGCGATTCAGAAGCGTTTTTCTTCAAATGGAAACAGAAAATCAATGCTTCTCGCAAATGAGAGTTTTCAGGCACAAAATTCGACATCTTTACGAGCGGAAAAAATGCGTTGTTGTATGAAACTTGACAAATTGTGAACTGAATATTGTTGACAGATGACAGAATGAACAATTAAGACATTTGGTGCGGTTCGGAAGCTCATACATATACGTCTATCGACCGCTAGATGTCATTACCGGTTTCATATTTGTACACCTAGTACTATCAAACCCCCAAAGGATTTTTTTTGCACCCAAAACATCATTAAATTATGGTTCAGGCTCATCGTGATTACGTTTATCGCTGTGCGCACACAAAATGAAAAGAAATGCAAACTTTCAGAGTACATTGCGAGAATGCGGTAGATTATTTTGCAAGAATTTTTCAACCAGTGATGCAGAGTTTTATATATTTTAATCCGGTGTCAAAAACAAATATGTACCTTGAGTTTTAATTTTTGAATTAATCCGCAAATTTGTCACGAATTACCCCAGTGTGCGACGTGTCAAAGTTGATGCATTTGCATTCTATTGTGAGAACGCAAACAAGTGCTGATTTTTACTACTTTTTTAACTATTGTGATGTAATTTAAATAATTTGTTTTTTTTTTTTAATAAAAATGGAAAAAATTGATGATGGTATGTAATTTAACTTAAAACATTTAAATATATTTTAGTTTTCTGAAATTGAAATTGAAATGAGACCCCTGATTTGTCAAGTTTTTTTAAATTTGTGTAAGCTTTTAAAATTTTTTTGGGATTTTTTAGACCCTAAATTAGTTAGATGTTGCTATTGTGAGTGTTATTTAGAAATTTGGATGCCCGATTTTGCACGTTTTCTTTTTAATGAATTTTTTTGTCAGGTGACTTATTTTTCCGAAATTATGTTTTCAATTGCTTATTGGAAAATACTGAGGATGCTACTAGTTTAAGTTATTTGTGGTGAAACGCGCATAATTTTTGCATTAAAGCTTTCAAAAAAGCCACTGGAAATGCGGCATCCAAAAATGGCAAGTCAGAAATAAAATTGATAAAAATACAGTATCAGAAAAAAAGAAACCAATACAAGATTTATTTTTCAAAAAGCTTGTCCTCATAGTAGACAAACCGAAAGTAGGTGGTTTTGGGAGTACAAATGATGGCAACACTGCGAGTCGAGTTTTTGCAGAACATGAAATGTTTTCTCAAATTACCGGCATTGACAAGGCTTGATTTGTCGCCTAAAAATAATTTTAATAAGCATGTCTTGTCAATTTCCTTTAAATGTAAACAAATTTCAAGTTTACTGCTTTGAAACAGCAAAAATTATTCCTGAAAAGTATTCCTGATTCCCAATGACAGCAACTTTACACAAAATTCTTATTCATTCAAAGGAAATTATAGAGGGCTTAATTTTTCCTGTTAGTTGGAGAAGAATCAGCCAAAATCAACCAAAAATCAGTCTCGACACAAATTATACAAATCTGATAGACTACATCATGCACGCAAAAGTAGCCGCGTTAATACACTTTTAGACGTGTTTCATACAGACTTGGGAATTTTTGGATTACATTTATTTCAATTACAATCACAAGTAATCAATCACTTGTAATTGAAAAAAGAAATTAAAAGTAATTGTAATTAAAGTTTTTTCAATAACATTAATTTCAATTACATGTACTTTAAAATTACAATTACATGCAATTAAAATGTAATCCATTAGAGAATTGTAATCCATTACTTTTGCCAAGTAATTTGAAACGAAAATGTAATTGATTACTCATTTTTCAGCAATTACATTTATTAAAATTTGAAACAAAATTTTTTAGAACGATAAAGTTTTATAAAATTCACAAAAAATATTTATGTCATTGCATAAGATTTATATGGGAATGTTAAACAAGAACTTTCGCGTGACTTACTCATTGAGTTAATGACGTCGACCTCAGATTCCTCCGTAAATGCGATTTGGTTTATGGGCTCATCTTATAACGTAGAGGTGCTTACAATGTAATTCATATTTAATCCTTGTAATTGATTACTTGATATATTGGAAATTACAAGTAAAAGTAATCCATTACAAATTTCGTTCAATTACTTTGCTTTTCAATTACATATTTTGGATTACAGTAATTTCCGTCGGAAATATTACAATTACAAGTAATTGAACATACGTACACTTTCAATTACATTAACATGTAATTGTAATTGAAACATTTCAATTACAAAATTACAAGTAATTGTAATTGCATGTGTAATTAATTGCCAAATGTAATTGATTACTCCCAAGTCTGGTTTCATAGAGCAATGGATACATTAGATCCAATAATTTCTTCGCTGTCTTTAAATAGACGTATTCAGGCTAAAAAGCGTCTCCAACTTCCGACAGAAGTGATCCGATTATTAAGGTGTGAAATCCCAGTCGAAGAACTTATTTTAACAAGCTATGAAACATGCGAGAATGAAGAAGAGGAAGATAAAATTGTGTGCATTGCACACAACGCTAACGTACAATATATTGTACAGAAATAATATGGTCATTATATTGTACAAAATACGAGAAAAGTTATTTTTTTCAAATATTTTGCGCGGCCAACGATAAAAAAAACTGTTATTGTCCTGTTTGCAAGAGTTTTTGAATATTTTAAGTCTACAGAAATAATTTTGCAATGACTTAACGCAAACAAGTTCTATAAGCATAGGAAATTAATGAAATCTTGGACAAGATCGAAGTAGATAAATTAGATTTTGAAGAAGAAGAATATGGAAATGGGGAATAAACTGCAGACATCGATCCCGAAAATGAGATTCTTATAGACAGTGTTGCCACCGTGACATAATTGATGTCACTTGTGACATAAATTTTTTGGTGGTGACATAAGTAGTTTAAAAAAGAATTATGCTGACATAAAAGGTGACATAATTTAAAATGGCCAATGAAATATGTGACATAATTTTAGTTCAAATAATTGGGTTTCGAAAAAGAGCTCTTATCTTATTATGCTAAGACAAAAAAAAGTTAAGGTGTTATCTTCGGCCAGGCCGAAACTCACATACCCTACACTGCACTGAAATAACATTTTAAATAAATGTTGAAAAGATATTGAAGAGGTTGAGTATGTCGAAAAAAATGTGAAATGTTAGAAAGATTGGCAGAGGTTGGAAAATGTCGAAAATATATGCAAAATGTTGAAAAAAGTTAAGAGAGGTTGAAAAACTCTAAAAAAGTTGAAAAAGGTTGAAAAATTTTTAAACAATTCAAAGTTGATGAAAAAGTCGAAAAAATAAAGAAACTTATGAAGGAAGTTGAAAGAGTTTGAAAATGTCGAACAAATACACATAGGGTATATTGGGAAAAGTTGAAAGGTTGAAAAAGTCGAAAGAATGTAGAAAATGTTGGAAAAAATCAAATAGAAATGAAAATTTTGAAATATGCCACGCCCACTCTCCAGTTCCGCCCACTTTTGGTACAAAAAATTATATTCGCGATCGACATCCTCATATTAAATTTCAGCACAATAGCTTGTATAGTTGGCGATATATGCTGCAGTTAAATTTAAAATTTAGGGCGGTGACACACCCATTGGTACAATCCAGCCCGGTTTCGATCCAGACATAGCTTTTCATAAGCAAACCCCTAACACCAAATTTTAGTATGATTGCTCACTTATTTCGATAAATATGCCACTTACCGTATTTTGTTTGTATGGGAGGTGCCACGCTTACTGATGCTATTTCAGCCACTTTTGATTCAGATATGCCCTATAGCGACAGAAATACATACATTAAATTTCATACCAATTGCTGCAATAGTTCACTTAAAACAGCGCTAACAAATTTATGTTAATATGGGAGGTGCCACGCCCACTGATGCAATCCTGTCAAAATTAATTTGTTTTTAAAGCTTATAGTAACTGACATCTATACACCAAATTTTATGAAAATTACTCTCATAGCACACTATCTATAACAATAAACGTATTTTGCTTATATGGGAGGTGCCACGCCCACAGGTACTATTGGACCAAATTTTTGTAGTAAGAGACCTTATAGCAAGTATATCTGCCTCATTAAATTTTATAACGATTACGTTGTTAGTTCTTTAAATATAACGTTTATAAATATTGTGGGCTGTGCCACGCCCTTCAACGATTTTTTTCGGTCCAGTAGCTGAGCTTGTATTGATGACTGCTTTCAGCGGCATCATCTCCAAAATTTTTATGGAAATCGTTCGTGCGAATTTTGAGATATATGGAATCAAAATTTTTAGCAGTTAAAAAGTGACACGCCCACTTTTTCGATTCCGCCCACTTTTATCACAATTCAAGATATATTTTATATGTATATGTCTACCAAATTTAATCGCAATATCTTGAACGGCTTACAAGATATGGTAGTATTAATGATAAAATTTAGGGCTGTGCCACGCCCCTGTATGACCCTTTGGAAACTTGAAACCCAGCCTAATCCTAATTTGGTTCTCATGTGCACCAAATCACCAAGTTTCATCAAAATCGCTGAAACTTTTTTCAAAATTGGCCGGGGTAAATATACATAGAGTATGGGCGGTAGGCGTGTCTGTCAACCGATTTTGCCCATTTTCAATAGCAAGATGCCTGCAAGAAGATGTGACCTGTGTGTGATAGTTTCATTCAATTAGCTTTCTTGGTTTTCCCGTAAAACTGATTTCAACAGACACCCAGACAGACAGACAGATAGACAGACAGACAGACAGACAGACAGACAGACAGACAGACAGACAGACAGACAGACAGACAGACAGACGGACATCGCTAAATCGACTCAGGTGGTGACGCTGATCAAGAATATATATACTTTTCCATACCTGCCACGCCCCCTTCGATGTGTTACAAACGGAGAGACAAAGTGAATATACCCACGGTGTAGGGTATAAAAAGTATTCTAAAATGTTCGGTATAGTGTCACAAATTGCAACCTCAATGGGATGCGTTTTTCTTTGATGTTTTGCTCGAATGAAACGTCAAAATTAAAATCACAAAAACGATTCGGTTCCATTATTTTGCGATGTAATTGTTTTTTTGAGGGTCTAAGCTGTTCAGCCTTTTCACGAGCTTTTTTTTTTAAAGGGTTGAGCTATGAAAAAAATGCATTTTAACTGTTGGATACCCTTGCAAATTTGTTTTCGATACGGAAGACCGAAAGTTATCTACGAAAAACTTATATATGTATATTGTTGTTATAGCGTACATCGGAAGTCATTCCTGATATCTTCCAAAATATTTCAAATTTTGTTTCGTATAGAATTTATTTTTCATTCAAAATTTTCAATTGGAGAAATATTCGATTTTTTACTTCCACCCCGCGCCTCCACCTCCAAACACTTATAGTATTGTCCAAGATCATCAACACTCCCTCCTCTCTCCGACCGACGGTCCCCTCTTCTAGG
Source organism: Tricholauxania praeusta (assembly GCA_949775025.1). Classification (NCBI taxonomy): domain Eukaryota; kingdom Metazoa; phylum Arthropoda; class Insecta; order Diptera; family Lauxaniidae; genus Tricholauxania; species Tricholauxania praeusta. The sequence goes on along the minus strand of OX459030.1, from coordinate 87,326,891 downwards.
CATTTACCTTCTATTTACATGTTTCTGTTATGTTTAAAAAAAATAAATTTTATTATGTTATGACCAGAGATGTTATAAATGCATATTTGCATATTGCATATGCATTTTGCATATTTGGTACTTTAAAGCATATTTTGGGTTAATTTGCATATTTTTGCATATTTGAGCATTTTCATTAGAAACTCATATAAAAATTAAATTTTTGGGGTTCTCGATGGCAGCCCTTAAGCTTACATTTCCAAACACACCTCTGCCACCATCTCCAATTATTACTCGATGGGGCACTTGGCTAGAAGCAGCAGTTTATTACAGCGGCAATTTTAAAGACGTATAGGCAGCTGTTAAAGATCTCAGTGAAAATGATGCTGAAGCCATACGAACAACAAAAGGACTGCCGCGATCTACAAGCTTAAAAGCTGAGATAAGCTACATTAAATGTAATTTTTTAATACTAATAGTTGATTCGATTTTAAACTTAGAAACTCTTGGCTTAGGGCTTACGGTTGATTTTACCAATTATTTAATAAAAATAATCGCTGTTTTAGGTTGATACCTAAGTAGACTTACTTTATTAATTATTAAATAGTTATTACTATTAAAACTTAATTAAACATTAGCTCTTAAAATATTTGCGGCTGATTAGCACGAAGTTCATAAAAAAAGGAAAGAATACAAAAAGAATGAAAATGGTTTTTTTGCTTTGTTTGACATTTCGTCAGTGTTGCCACAGGCTGAAAGAAAGCGTAAGAGTTTTTGAAAATGTACGCAAAAAGAGAGTAGTCTAAATCGTGCGGATATCAGTAACACATTTGAAAGCGTGATTATCTGTAATCTTTGATATCCATCAAATTCTTTACGAAGATACTACTTCAAAAAGCCCGTTTTGTGAACAGTATTCTCCTAGCTCGTTTTTTAAACGCACTACTGATTGAAAAGCGATACAATTTTTTATTCCAGAATTTGAAGCAGCATTTAATAGTTTATGCAAATTTGAGTCTTGTGGGAATGTAATATCTTAAGTTTTTGTATGTTCAAATATAAAAAACCAACTGATAACACAGTTTTTGATTTTTTTCATATATTTTTTCGTGCAGGAACTAGTCCTCATGAAATTTTCAAGCTGTTTTTCGTGCATATTAAAGTGCATATTTTGGTGTTTTTTGAAGCATATTCTATGCGCTTAAAACGTGTTTTATTTTGCATATTTCCAGTCTCTCTGGTTATGACTTACAAGGATTCAGTATATTTTTTTATTACTTAAATTATTGGACAGAAAAAATAAGTGTGTATAAAGAAGTTTTAGTTTACTTTTTTTATTTTTTAATTCTCGCTAGAGAATTATGTCACTGACATAATTTTGAAGTCGTCGTGACATAATATTTTTCGGGTTAATGGCAACGCTGCTTATAGATTCTAATATACGATGTACGAATAGGTGTATACATGAGTATGAACCAAATCCTTTTGCTTTTGAGGTAATGGCGTAAATGCTTTAAGAAAAAACTTTCCTGTAAGATTTATGATAAAGGAAAGCCTAACCCTTGAGATATCAAAAATTATGTTTTTTGCGGAAAATCTGGATTTCTGGGATTAAATCAAAGAAAGAAAAGTCCAATTGACTCAGAAAACTTGGTAAAGAACAGGTTCTCAACAGCAAAAGCTTTGCAGTTGAGAAATTGGCAAATTTTGGTCATAATCTGTACTTCGACAACTTTTTTGACTCTTACAACTTGGTTTTAAACCTTCCATAAATTTTCTGAACCTAAAATTTGAGTTTTTATGCTTTTCAGGCTACGCTACTAGACTTTTCAATAAAAAAAGTATTATAAATAAATAATGGTTTTCTTAAATTTTACTCTATTGATGCGGTTTGGTCAATATATTGTACAAATTTTCCTAAGGTCTATAGCCTTTCCCAAAAACTTTTTGCTATAATTTTTTGTATTTTATTATTTTAATAAATAAAATGATAGCCGTTTTCGATGAACGGGATTCACGCAAAATCTACTGAATCACTTTTGATCAAATTTTTTTGTCATTTTTCTTAGGCTTGGTTCCAACATAGAATTAAAATTATCACGATATTCCTGTAAAATATCAAAATATTAAAGTTTTAAAATTGCTAAAAAAATTAATTTCACACATAGAAAGAAGCATGTAAGCATAACAAATCGTTTAATGGCAAGTTAGTGTGTTAGTTAGTGTGTGTGCGTTTTGTTTTTATATGACAATGCAATGGAAGAGAATATTCAAATTTTACTCTCGCTCTCATTCTCAATTTGTCAACGCAGCAACGCGGAATTTGTGAACAAAGAAAAAAAAATTACAGTACGTTCACACATAGAAAACACACATGCTGTCCTAATTGGCTTGACAACATGTGTTACTGTCAATATTGCTTTGCGTTCACATTTTCGTGCATGCCATCAAACATCAATTGCAGAATAATTTATGAGCGTCCACATCGAAGTGAACTGCACGAAATCCTATTTAAAATGAAAAATGTTCACTAGGCTTGACAGTCAGTTCACAGAGGTTGTATGGTTGGACAAGCCAGCACGAAAATCAACAATTTTTGAAATCCATCCAACATCTGTGTCAAGCGGTCGTTCCTAGAGTTCACATTATCCATCATTGATGTTGGACAACATGTGTGATAATGTGTACTAGGCTAATTGAATGCTTTAGTTTGTGTGTGTGCTTTGTTTTTGTCTTTCATATGGCAATGCAATGGAATATTTATGGAAGAGAAAACAACAACAACTCTAGATCTGTGAAGAAGAATCCAAAATTGACTGTAGTTCTATTTAAAGAAAGGAAATTGTTTGCCTTCGCAGAAAAACAGGCTACGCGTACAAAGTTACGGGCATCTGCTAGTTATTAATAAAACTTATATCGGTGAGAATAAGACAAAATAAAAATTTTCTGGCCCGAAATGAGAAAGTTGATAAGAAAGGGTTAAATAAACGTTATGTATTTCTGAACCTAATACTACAATCTAAAAATAAAAACACATCTTTTATTTCATTAATTATGGAATTTTAAAAAATGTAGTAAGTACGTGCCATTTTGAAATGAGGAAGAGTTATTTCGCGAAAAAAACCCGTTGTTTAAAACGTCCGGCGGCAAAAATAAGTAGAAATGTAGATATAAATGAAAAAAGTAGAATAAACAACAAACGAGTACTCGTATAAACTACGAGTAGGAAACTTGGTCGTTTTTTCGTACATACTACATACATACAACTTGGCGAATAAAATAGACCTAATGTTAAAATTAAAAAAAACGGCGGGTTGCACTCCGGGAGTGCCAAAATTAACTACTTGTCCTCATGTTATGGCATATCATTTTAAAGCTTGCGTATCAAGCTGTAATCTGAAGTTCACCGAAAAAATATTCAGAAATGGATTTTTCAAAAAAATTTCAAAAATTCATTTCAATTTACAAAATTTTAGCTTTTTAATTTTTTTTAAGACTAAAAAAAATATAAATAATTTTTTTCCCACAAAAATTTTTACGGCATTAAGAGCAAAATAAATCAAAGTTTTTTTAAAAATAAAAAAAAAATTTTTAAAATATGGGTTTTTTTAAAAACATGCAAAACTATTTTTCAATTCTCAAAATTTTTGCGAAAAATTTTTTTTTTCAAAATCAGTATTTTTTTTTTGAAAAGTACAAATAAAAACCTAAAGTTATAAAAACAAAAAAATATTCAGAAATGGATTTTTCAAAAAAAAATTGAAAAATTAATTTCAATTTACAGAATTTTAGCTCTTTAATTTTTTTTTAAAATTAAAAAAAAAAAAATTTAAATAATTTTTTTCCCACGAAAATTTTTACGGCATTAAGCGCAGGATAAATCAAAGTTTTTTTCAAAAAAGAAAAAAAAAATTTTAAAATATGGTTTTCTTAAAAAAAAATGCAAAAATATTTTTCTATTCGCAAAATTTTTGTGAAAAATTTTTTTTTTTCAAAATCAATATTTTTTTTTTTGAAAAGTACAAATAAAAACCTAAAATTATAAAAACAAAAAAATATTCAGAAATGGATTTTTCAAAAAATAATTGAAAAATTCATTTCAATTTACAGAATTTTAGCTCTTTAATTTTTTTTTTAAATTAAAAAAAAAAATATAAATAATTTTTTTCCCACAAAAATTCTTACGGCATTAAGTGCAGAATAAATCAAAGTTTTTATCAAAAAAGAAAAAAAAAATTTTCAAATATGCTTTTTTTAAAAAAATGCAAAAATATTTTTCAATTCGCAAAATTTTTGTGAAAAATTTTTTTTTTCAAAATCAATATTTTTTTTTGAAAAGTACAAGTAAAAACCTAAAAATGTACGTTCACCAATTATTAATTGATAAAGTTTGCTGTAAGCTATGAATGTTCGAAAAAAAACACTTATTCTGAAAAAGTACGAAAATCGTGAATTTCATACCCGCGTATCTAAGCAACAAATAATATTAGGGCAAAATCTTAAACACACTTTTATTGTCAGACATCAATACTACAATCATGCCAAATTTCACCCAAATCGGAGCCAAAAATTTTTTCAGGTGGCGTTTTCGTGTGTTTTACCCCATATGTGGACTTATACAAATTTAGAATAAATTTGGGGTAGAAGTTCTTTGCACATGGGTATTATATTTTTTTAAGGAAAATTCGTGTAGCTGCATTGACAATTTCAAATTATAGTGTATTAAGGTGAATGGAGTGAAAACAGCAAAGAATTTGAGCTATTACTCAAGAAACACCAAACCTTTACTCACGCAGAGACCATGGATTTGTTTCTTATATACTCGTATAGGCTTAAAAAATTGCGGTAAATTTTTTTCCAATACTTCCTTATGTGTATATAAGGAAAATCGGAAAAAAAAATATTATAAATAAGATAAAAATCAAAGGCCCCTAAGGGTACGGCCACGCAATGAGCGGCAAGCGGCAGCGTCAGAGCGACAAGCGGTAAAGCGGCAAATCGCAGAGTGGCAAGTGGCCATTTACTCAGCAGCAACTCTAGAGCATTAGTTGTCTTATTCCTTACAAATGGAGTTCAAATTGAAAACAAAATTAAATTCCAGACGTTAGTTGAAAAAATTCCGTTGTCAGTGCTGTTTGTCATAGCCATTTGCTTGAAAGTCGGCTTCATATTTGGAAATTTATTTTATTTTTAAGAAAAAGAAGATTTGGTGTGCTTCCAATTAACCGCAAAAGATTAATTTCATAGTTTATTTAAACAATTTCGAAAACATCCTGAGTGATTCAGGCCATATTTACGTATGTCAATACATGCGTTTGATTTGCTGCTAAAATTTCATACCATTTGCTGCAATAGTTCACTTAAGACAGCGCTTACAAATTTATGTTAATATGGGAGGTGCCACGCCCACTGATGCAATCACGTCTGCATTCATTTGATTTTAAAGCTTATAGTAACTGACATCTATACTCAAAATTTTATGAAGATTACTCTTATATCACACTATCCATAACAATAAACGTTATTTGCTTATGTGGGAGGTGCCACGCCCACAAATACTATTGTACCAAATTTTTGTAATAAGAGACCATATAGCATGTATATCTAACTCATTAAATTTTATAACGATTACGTTGTTAGTTCTCTTAATGTAACGTTTATAAATATTGTGGGCTGTGTCACACCCTTCAACGACATTTTTCAGTAAAGTAGCTAAGCTAGTACTGATGACTACTTTCAGTGCCATCATTTCTAAAATTTTTGTAAAAATCTTCTGTGCCAATTTCGAAATATATACAACCGTGCTCCCATTTTCGGAAACGCAAAAATATTGCGATTTACTTTTCAAATCGCAAATGTACGTGCTCCGATATTCGTAAATCACAAAATTTTTCCGGTTTCAAATCGGTTGCTGTTGAGTCGGTGAAATGAAAAGTAAATTGCCATTTTCGTATAAATAAAGAACTGACTAAAATCAAAATTTTTTTTGTTCTTCTGTAATGTCTTAAAATAATTTTGGCGTACTCAAAAATCAAATTCAGATTTATTTGATTCTTTAAATAAGTATTTACTGGCTACACCTCAATTTTTAATGTTGAAAAATTTTTCAAAACAACAATAAGTTGCGATTTGCTTTTGAGTGATAAGTGAAATGAAATGAAATGAATGAATGAAACTATCGATATGTCTGACAGAGTTGCCTTTGTGTCCTTGTCCACTCGGAATGATTTTATGAACCTACAAAACACGTTGTTAATAAACAGCCCACTTTAGGCCTATGATTGCAACTCACATTTCGTCTGACATGTTAAATGCATTTACCTTCGACCGTAGATGCTTCATTCTTCTTAATTCAAGAAGTTTCTGTCTTTTTTTTTGCTTCAAAACAAGCAATTGAAAAAATAAATTGCATTTTTTGATTCTTTTAAATTTATCTAAACAACCAGAACAGCTGTTTTATCTTGTCAAAAAGTGAAAATGGAACATATCGATAACTAAAATTTACGAATTTCGTAGCAACTAAAAATTAAATCGTACGATTTGTATAAAAACGCAAATCGCAAAATCAAGTGTAAATGGGAGCACGGCTGATAGAGTCAAAATTTTTAATTGTTGTAAAGTGCCACGCCCAGTTTTACGATTCCGCCCAATTTTACTCCCAATTCAAGATATATATGATATGTATCTGTTTACCAAATTTCATCACAATTTCTTGTACAGTTTACGAAATACGACGGCATAAAGGTTAATATTTAGGACATGTTTACTGATTGCCGCTCTAATTTTCAGAAAAAATTAAAACGCAATTGAAAGCTGTGCGTTGCCGCTCTACCGCTCTAAAAAAGTATCTCCCGCTCAGCAACTGCGTGGCCACTTCAATGGTGTTCCATACGTTTAATTTTTAATGCCGCTCCGACGCTGCCGCTTGCGGCTCATTGCGTGGCCGTACCCTAATGCGGTTGCCGATTTGCAATAAAATTGATAGCTTTCGATTTAATAGAAACGATGCCATTTTGGTATTACGAAACTCAATAGAAAAAACTGCGTCATTGTGACTTGAAATATTATTATTTTTCTTGAGACAGCTGTTTAGTTTCATTCATTTTGAGGTATTTTGCCTGAAAAATTAAAAAAATAAAGAAATATCTTAACAATAAAATAAAAAAAAAATCTTATCTACCAAAACAAAATGATAGAACAGCCAGCGATTGTGATCGATGAACGCAATACCAAACAAAATCGCTAATAGAAAAAAAGCGTTTATCTATTGTAAATCGACAACCGCAATAGGGGCCAAATTTTCTTAATTTTGTTAGCCAACAAATTAATTTTGCAGCTCTGGTAGTAACCCTAGGAATATTTTTTTTTTTAATTTTTTTAAATGAGAATATACTCGAATATGAACAAAATTTAGATTTTTGTGGGTAATTCCATGGTAACTCGCGTTACATCCGGAAAGTATTTTTGAGTTTTATGATGCCATAAATTTTAATTATTTAGGTTAACTAATAAAATTGGATTCTTTGTGAACACACAACATTTTACATGTCCTACATTAGTCTAAAAATTCAGTGTTAACATAGTTTTATCCAGTAAAATAATAAATTGTGTTGGTAACTCGTGTTACCATTTTTGGACAACATGTTCAGAGAGTAAATTTCATTTGAAAGTTTCTCCGAAATTTGTGAGTAGACTGCTTTATATTTGACATAAATAAATGAGCAATATATCAATAAGCTTCCATTATTAGAAACAGCGATAATGAATCGTAATTTTTAAAATAATTCAAAAATTATGTGGTAACTCGCGTTACAAAAGATTGGTAACTCGTGTTACCAAATACTTTTATACCAATATAAGGAGCTTTTTCTAGCTGTAATACGTAAGAATAAAATCAAAGTTTAATAATAATAAGGAACTTCTTCAGTCTTTAATGTGCAACAATTAAACAGAAATTTAAATTAAACAAAAATTGAATAATAAATCAAAATACTCTAGAATGCATAACTCGGGAATGCAGTGAATTATGATTTAAGTACAGATAATGGTATATTATTGTCAGAACTATCAATACTACATCCATACACATCTTCATAATAGAAATGTTTTGGTTTGATGCCCATGTTTACTCCTTCTGATGTTTTGGCCATTTACAGTTTCTCATTTCGCCAGTAAATTAAATGGGTTTTGGATATTCCAATGTTCATTACATATTATTTATTTCTTTTCTGCTTCTGATAAACTATCAATTTCTGCTCTCTTCTTTGATCTACTCTTTCGGCAAGCTCCCTATGTGTCTTTTTGAAATCATCGTATTTTCTCTCGACTTTTAATTTCTCCCTCCTTTTATTCTCGGCAGCCGAGAGCGGCATTTGGTCCTAGGCCAATAAAAAAATTTCAGTCTAAAGAAGATAGGTAAAAATTATCAGGAACTCTTGTTAAATTATGAAGATGCGAGTTGCCGGTAACTCGCGTTACAAAAAGTAATTACATTTAATTTAGACTAGTAAAATCAAACGGAGGATGTTTTTACCGTTATTCGGTACAAATTAAAACACAAAAAGAGAATCTAGGTATTTGTTTGAATTAGACAACGAACACCTACAATACTAGAAAAAAATGTACTTATTGGTAACTCGCGTTACAAAAATCAAGGGTATCTTTTTTTTTAATTTTTAAGCACTCAGCTTTCTCAAAACGAGTGTGCAACGCATTGTTGATAACATGAATATATGTAATATTAGGTACATGAAACTTACTTACCAACTAAAACAAGAAATTCAAAACACAGAGACTTCAAAAATAATTTTTTTTCAAAACTGAAAACACGCGTACACACAGTAACTAGAACAGAAAATAATGACGAATTCTATGGTGAAATCTTAAATTTGATACTTAGTGTCAAAACTACTATTATTGAACATTAATTTGGATATAGTTGAAGATTGAAAAGCAATAACAAAATAATCCTATACCGTGTCCACATTTACATGGAAATACCCGAGGGTTCCCGAAAAAATGCCATTTATTTGAACATATCTAATGTACACGGAAATAAAGAAAGTGCTTAATATAGCAGCGAAAGTAGAAACCGTTAAAAGAAGACTCAGGAAAATCAATTTGAGCGGAAAGAATCCACGACGAGTTCCATTGTTAAAAAAAAAATACATATCACAAAGAGATCGGATTTTGCGTACGGGTACTTGGTATGGCCGCTTGCAAAGTAGAGAAACATTATGTGGTGCGAAGGGAGTAAGATCGTCTTTTTGGTGGAAAATGCACTTGTCAATATGTAAGGCGTAGCCCAAACACAGAATATGATCCCTGGAATTATCTTACTTTTAACTCTCAACTCTACTTTGCAAGCGGCCATACCAAGTTCCCGTGCTCAAAGTCCGATCACTTTGTGATATGGATTTTTTTTTTAACAATGGAACTCGTCGTGAATTCTGGACACTCAAATTGATTTCCCTGAGTCTTCATTTAACGGTTTCTACATTCGCTGCTATATTAAGCACTTTCTTTATTTCCGTAACAGGCAAAAACGGATTATGCTTCGAAAGCCGCATTGAACAATTCACGTCCGGGGGGGACATGGAAAGCTTTCCTCCTCGTGTTTTTTGTTTATTTGTGTATTTCATCGTATTCGAAACATCCGATAAAATGTTAAATTTCCTCAAAAGTCTTACCTTGCGAAATGGAATTTTTAATAATTTTACATTAGAATGCTTTCCACGGCCCACTAAAATGTAAAAACTTGAAAAAATCATTGCAGTATTATACAAAAATAATGGAACTTACTTTTTACGAACAAATTTTTTTAATAAGAGTAAATATCTAACCTTCAGAAGTAATGAAGTCGAACACTACTATTATTTTGATCACTCGAAATTACAAATTACTCCATATAATAGCAAACTTAAAAAGTACCGTTATTTTTTGGAACAAAATGTCATGTGCTTATTTTGTGTACTTATCAAGTAACTATTTTTAAAAGATTAGCAAAAAAAAAACATCATTTGTTCGAAATATTTTCTTTCAATTCACTACTGTTTTTTTGATCACAGCTGTACATATGTATGTATGTATTAAGTTCCTATTTTACCACTTGTGATTCAAAGTTTTGTTTATTTATTATAAAATTCATATATTTAGCGTTTTTAAAAAAAAATTTAATGATAAATATTTTTTTTTATTAATTAAAGGCATTATTAGCTTTTGGTACAAGAAAAATTAAAACAAAAAACTCAAAGAAGTCGTTTTAATTTTTATGCATACTTAACCACTGTCCACATATGTATGCATTTCATTTAAAAACTATTATTTACAAAAATTGTTTCCTTCCTCCAAGAGGCAAGGCAAGTATTTTTTTTTTATTTTATACAAATCAAATATATGTAATTTGAAAATTTTTAATCGAACTTTACATTCAATTGCAGTAACCAATATTCTTGTGAAATTTCACAAATCGGTTAATGCTTTATAAACAAACATGACAAAGACAACAAATGGAACAATTTAACCTGGTAATTGGTGACATATGTTTCGGCTATTACCACATATATACACATATTCATATGTATATACATAGCCTCATCAGACCAGTTTTTGGTTAATTTGTAATGTGATTCGAACCCCCGACCATTCCATGAATTATATGTGGACGGCCGCTCTAACACTTGAGCCACGGAGGTTGTGCTGAACGACATATACAAAGTGCAATTTATGTTATGCGATTGCGCCATCTGTTGTAATTTTATTGCCATTTTTCGTTTGCTGCATAGCTTTGTTAAATTGTTCCATTTGTTGTCTTTATCATGTTTGTTTATAAAGCATTAACCGATTTGTGAAATTTCACAAGAATATTGGTTACTGCAATTGACTGTAAAGTTCGATTAAAAATTTTCAAATTAATTAATAACATTCAGTCGACTAAAACAAATTAAAATTTTCAAATCAAATATAAAATAACACAACTAGACTTTTAATTCATAGGTGAACAAAATTTTAGAAGCAGAAGCTACTTAAAACAAAAACAACAAATACACCAACAGAAAAAAACCCCACCATAAACTCAATCTCTATAGCAAAAACAAAAAATTCTACAATAAACCAAAAGCCAATTCCAAAAATCAAGCAAAAACAACATGAGTGTAGATTCTACACTGTAGAAATAAAAGTACATTGATTCTAAAATCTAGAGCGAAATGCATTTTTTGCTATATGTCGTCAAAAGAAAATAACGAATTGGTGGCGAAAAGGCATTTAAAATGCGTCATGATGCCATTTCGTTGTAAATTCGTTCATTTGCCATAGCTGTAAAAAAAATTCTCTATGTGCATAACAGACAGTAATAGTATAATAGTAATATTGATATTTGAGCGCACAATTGTGCTATGCGGTGCCGACCACTGGTATAAAAACAAAAACAACGATAAAAAGTGCAAAAACTCTTTTATTCTGTTTTGTTTACTTTTGTTATTGTTACTCCCTTGATATTACACATTTTGTTGCATGTGCTTCGTCAAGCGCAAATAGTTTAATAATTCGTGATTCCTTTGTTTTAATTTTTTATTGGGTTCTCAACAGATCTATGCAAGAAAGGAAACATATTAGGCTTGCACTCTCTTACTAATCGGTTTATAAGTTACTGATGAGTCCTCCAAGCTGAGGATGAAACTAGTATAACTAGCTTTAGCCCATTTTTCTGTTTTAATTTATTTTTGTTAAGTGAAGTTTCTTTGGAGTTGACTTACATTATTTTGAACAGTAAAATAACATTGTTAAAATTTTAGTTTATTATCAATAAAAAAATTAAAAACAGTAGCATAACTAACAAAAATTAACTAAGCGAGTTAACTAAGGAGCTAACAACACTTTACTTTGCCCACAATACCTGAACTTATTCTAATTAATTGATTTGATGATTTACACACATCACATTCAATCACAAAATTATCATCCATTGAGTGTGCACTCATGTTTGAACAACAGTTTTGCATATTATCTGTAAGTTTTTCCATTTACAAGATCTGAATGGATGAGTTAAAGTTTCTAATGAATTTTTTAATGCTTAATCGAAATACAGTCTTAGAGTTATCCTAAGCTTGAAAATAAAAAAAAATATATGCAAAAATTAAGATTTTGGCAACTATGGGATATTTATTTAAAAATGTGGACATGCTAGTAGGATTCTAATACCGAATTTAAATTCAACATTGAAAGATTCATAAGAAATTATAACTTTCGTTCATAGAAAAAGATAGAAAATTAGGTTGAGGGTTAATTATCTCAAAGTTCTGACGTGGTAGAGAAATTCTGTAACTAGATTCGTATTAAGCACATCCAAAACTATAAGAAAAGTGTATATGATCTACTGAATACAATACTGCTTTATTTTTGTGTACTCGTGTCATTGAGAAATATTAACAAAAAAAAAGTGTAATGTGACACGTATTTCCATTAAGTGACACGGATGACGGATGAATTTACATACATAAAATAATTCTATTTTCTACAAATTTATATAACCCAATATATATTTTCACTTATCTGAACGACCCTGTATTTTAGCTTCTTCAGATAATCGATTTTCTAACTTAATTCTACTCGTACAAAAGCAAAAAAATTAAATCGCCAAAAAGCTTAAAACTGAACTTAATAGAAAAAAGATTTTCGTAATATTTATACATAAGAAACATTAATTTTTTTTTAAAACAAATATAATTATTACCTCTTTTGGGGTCAATCTTGGATCGCATCTTAGAATCCATTATTCCTAAGCCACCACTAAACATAATTGGCTTAACATACTCATCTCGTTCATCGCTTGCATTTGTTATACCATACGAATAGGCAAAACCTGATATAAGCGGCTCGCCAAACTTATTTCCGTAATCAGAGGCTCCATTGCTGGCCTCTATTAAGATTTTTAAAGGCTTTGCAAATGAACTTGGATATTCGAAGTTTTTGTTCTCATATGGCTGTACGTATCCTATAACGAAAAATTTAATATTAAGTATTATATTTAAGCTCATGGATGTGGTATACTATTTTAATTTTGATTTTTAGTTTAAATGATTTTAGCAAAAGCTTATAACTTATAAAACCAAATTTTAAGTTTGAGAATGAAAATATCAGAGAAGAGTTTCTTTAGGAAAATTTATGTGTCGGTCATTCTTTCAATAAATGCACACTTCTATTTTTGAACATTTTTAGAAACGAAAAAACTATGGGAATAGCATAAAAACAGTAATCATTTTTGTTTCATAATTCTATGATTTTACATGAAAAAAAAAAAATAAAAATCTTTGAGCAAATTAGTATTCTTAAAATATCTGCGACATAAAATCTTTTTTTTTTTTGATTTTTTTATATGTTATTTTTCAATCAATCCTAAAAATGTATCTGTTTTTAAATAAAATTCTCCACGTATTTTTTTATTGAAGGCGCGCACCAGTTTAATTGTATGAATAAAACATAAAAAAAAAGGATGATACATCGAAGATATTTTCAAAAACATTTTTATAAATAAAAATATTAATGCCTAAACAAATTTTTTTTAAAGTAAACTATTTTTTTTTTTAATTAAAGCATTTTTAAACAAAAATTATATTAAGTTTTTTATTTTATTCCACATAGTTTTTGAGATATTCCGTTTGAAAAAATTTGTAAGTCAAATTTTGAAATGCTGCATGTTCAAAATTCACCTTTAGATAAGAACTAAACATTATATAAAAATCAAAAATATCGGGGAGTTGGAGTTGTTTAACGAATGTCCGATATGTAATATGTACAGTGGATCAATAAGGTTTTCACCATGACAATACTGCCGTACTAAGCGAAAAAGACGTATCTCAAAAAAATACATTTCGAGATAATTGATGTTTTGTTTATGTCAATTTGTTGAAATACCTGTAAAATTGAGATAGAGGAAATTTTCTTAGTAGATTTTTTATATGATTGAACTAAGATGCCGATATTTTGAGTATTTCATTAGACGCGTAATTTCTTAAGCTATCCGATGCCTTAAGAATCTCGGATATTTTTTTTTGAGTTACGGCTCTTTCGCTTAGTACGGCAGAATAGCAAATAAAAAATGTTTGCATTGAAATTATTTTGATTTCTGTCGAAATCTATATATAAATAGGTAGCTGCAAAACAGTCAGACCCCTTTTTAACTGCCATAACACAACATATCACTTTTTTTGTTAGAAAAGTTATGAAGAGGGGGAGTGCAGAATGTATTTTTTTCTAATAGTAGCCGGTACCACGCCTCTAAAAGGAAAATACGATTCCATGGCTAAACTAACGTACTGATTTTGATGGAATTTTATTTGAAGATGGATTGAAACCAAAGAGAGGTTATTAAAAACTTTAAGTTCTTGAAGGGAGCGTGGTACCGCCTTTAATAGGAAGACGCTGCCACTTCTGAGCCGCTTCACCGATTTTGATGAATTTTGGTGTGGAGATATGTATATAAAATTCTAAGGATTTCCTTTGAGTTGGCGGTACCACGCTCCTTATAAGAAAATACGTTTTCAAAGCTGTACTAATGGATCGATTTTGATGAAATTTGTTATGGAGATAGAACCTAGAAAAAAGCTGTTTGCTTTTAAGTGGGTAGCACCACGCCTCTAACAAGAAAATATTTTTTGTTAGCTAAACTAATCGAATGATTTTGATGAAATTTGGTGTGGAGATATGTATACCAAATTCTAAGGATGGTATAGAGCAACTTGATACCATGATTTTTATTTTTGGAAGCGATGACAAAAAGTAACTATTTTTTATATCAGCTTTTTAAAACCAAAAAGTATTTTTAGTTTTGTCACTATAATAGTTGAATTTTAACCACTGGGCGAACTCTTGTTTAAAAAAGGCTTGGTGAACCGGACTCCTTTATAAAATTTGTATGTCGTATGGTCTCTTTTCCTTGTTCCTAATCAAATAAGAACCAACTAGCGAGGCTTATTTATCTGGCTCGTCGTTATAATTATGTGTACTTAGGAGAGCCTAATCGAAGCAGGTAGTAGATAGCAAATAGCAGACGGTGCTTGTAATCATATGCCATACATTAATGTATTAGGTTGTTTATGAGAAGGTATATATATATATAAGTATTCCTGGGCTCAAATAGTCAAAAATCTACTGTTGTGTGTTTCAATTGACATAAAATATCAAAATGCAAAAAGGCGGGTTGTCAAATGTATAAACCATCTAAATTAACTTTTTGTGTGCGGGGAATGTGTTCTTCAGAAATCTCGAAATTCATGTTAATGGACGCGCTGCAAACTTCATATTTTCACTTCAGAAAGTTGGAAAGCCGTGGACTCCAAACATTGTCTGCCATGCCTGTCAACAGACGTTGAATGCATGGTCTACTAGCAAAAGGTACTTGGTTTTATTAATAAGTATTCATATATTTATATAGCATGAATGTAAAGTATTCATTGAAATACCCTTTTTTTATCTTAGACGAAAATTCAACTTCCATTCACGAGTATTTGGTTAAGAACGCCTTCAAGCCATCAAAGCGATTGTCACTTTTGTTTAACACAAAATGTTGGCATTGGACGTTACGTGAAATTAAAATAGTCATCGGTCGATTTCCGTTTACCGTTTTTGCAAACAGTATCAGCCAGCTGTACTTCTAGTATCACTTTCGAAAACGAAGCTTCAAACTAAATTTGCTCTCAAGATATACACATACTGAGTAGTTTCGACTCATAACTTCAGAACCATTGTCAGGCACGTTCCATAAAATGGCGATTGAACGGATTTTTTTTTGGCCAAAGAAATCAATTAAGGCTGATTTGAGGTCAAACATTTAAATTTGAAAGCCTGCGACATTTATATCACAAGTTATATAAATAATGATATTAACCGTAACCCATTTTCACTATTGAACTGAGAACGATTATTTATTATTCAATGTGACTTCAAATGCAAAAATGCAGTTAGGGCACTAAAATTTTATTAGAAAAGCTGCAGTTAGGACACAATGTATACCGGATTTTTGGACCGGTAAGAGGTAGTCAAATTTTGGTAGCACCAAACAAAGAGCGTTGGCAAATTAAAAAATTTTGTCCAAAAAGTGTGATAGAACATTTACACTCTGAGGGGACCATATATTAAATGTCAATATTTATATATTTCACGTATTCTGATATTAATTCTGGGAATTAGAGTGCTAGAATTAGTAAAGGTTTGTTATTGTTTAGTTAAGCAGTAACCGGGACCGTAAGTCAGTTTGACATAAAATCTCATAGCTGGAGTTTAACCGCACAATGTGAAAACGGCCCTTAGTATCAGTCGCGATGTGTAATTATTTGCGCAAAATAGAGAAATGTGAATTCATTCAAAAATATACATACATACATTAATGTATCCTATAAGTTTTGCTAAAAACGTATTTTTCAATATCCTTAGAATACGAGATATCATAATATGAAAACTGAAATGTGACTCTGTAAAATAGTTACAATATTTTACCTGGAATGTTAAGACAGCCAACACAGTAACCAGCAGTGCCTGCTATAGGCATGCCACCACGACCAACACCTTGAACATCTCTGAAAAAAAAATTTTAATTTTGTGTAAATAATGTTTAGGAAAAAATACGACGAATCAAAATACGCCAATGAAGGTCAAATTTTGCATCATCATTGGATGTGCTTTCTTAAAAACTGTAATTTTTGCATAAAATTAACATTCCTTCTGCACATTTAGAGATAAACAGTGGTTAAAAATCATGTATCCCGCGGTACGTTTTAAAAAAAAAATTTTTTCGTCCAATTGTTTCTTAAAAAAATTTCTTCTTCCCCTTTTACACACATAATTGTAACTTTAATATGAAAGGAATTTTTTTAAGTTTATTTCAAATATCTGGAAAAAAAATTTTAAGAAAATAAGCAAAAATTTAAATCAGGAACTGTTATGACTTTTATAATAAAAGTTACCAAAAAAAAGTTATTATTTGATGTTTTTATTATTTGAAAAATAATTTCAGGTAAATGCTGACTTTTATTTTTTCAGTCAGATGATATCAGTTAAATTGAGCCAAATATTTTTTTTGGCAAAAATAAAAGGCTTTGCTAAATAGCAAATAAACTGTTAATCCAATTGAAGTAAGTTTAGTACCAATCCAGTGGTCTAGATTTCTAGAGTTCAAAAATATATGGTTTATATGGCATTTAAAGTTTCTTTAATAACAAGCAAAGCAAAAACCAGTTGCATCCAGACTCCCATCTAAACAAATATTGCTTGCATACACTTTTCGCTTATTTGAAAACAATTTTTTCTTTGAAGTTTTTATATATAGCTTACAGAAACTTCTTTTGTAAGTTTAAAGAAAATTATTTGATAATATTTTCTTAGCAAAAAAAATGTATGTCGTTAAAAACAGGGCAATAAGGAACTAAGACGTTCACAGGTTTTTATTGCAGGAATCGGTCAATGGGTCATTTAGGAAGAAAAAACCGCAGAGTGCTATTAAATGAGAGGGTGGAAATCGGAGATATGGCTGAAAATGGACCCTTTTTTGTTTTTTCAATATGCCTCGCAAGACTCGACATACTTCATATAAGTCTTTTTGTAGAGAATTAAATTTCTCACCGAATGTTGAAAAATGTTGGAACATTTTTTTTATGCCAAAAATGTTGAAACAAAAAAAGAAAAAAACCCAGAGATAGAAACAGGCGTTGCTCTATAGAAAAAAAGGAGACAAAATTTTCTTTAAAATACTGGGTCGAAAAAATTTTTTTTTAAGATTTGACCGATTTTTCGATTCTTATCCCTTTTATACAGATATAGTTTTCATTTCTCATAAAAAAGGTATTTTAAGCATATTGGTCTTCATCAGAATATATTGTATCTTCTTTGTATGGGGCAAAGTTGAACATGACCCTAAGCAACTGTCGCTTCCAGCAATTCAAACAAAATATCAGAAAGTGCAAACTTTTCTCTAGCGCAGCTATGTTCGAGTGGCTATATTTCGGTCAGTTCTTAAAAATGATTTTAAAGAAAATTTTGTCTCCTTTTTTTGTATAGAGCAACGCCTGCTCCTATCTCTGACCCAAAGAAAGTTATAGGCAAAAAAGCAAAAAAAGTGAAAAAAAAAATTAAATTTTTGATTTTTTTCTTTTTTTGTTTCAACATTTTTGGCATAAAAAAACTTTTTCAACATTTTTAAATAAGATATTTCGATAAAAAAGTAAATTCTCTACAAAAAGTCTTGAGTGAAGTATGTCGAAATTTTGCTTCGTTTGCGAGGCATATTGAATAAACTAAAAAGGGTCCATTTTCACCCATATCTCCGATTTCCGTCCTCTCATTTAATAGCACTCTGCGGTTTTTTCTTCCTAAATTACCCTTTTACCGATTCCTGCAATAAAAACCTGTGAACTTCTTAGTTCCTTATTTTGAGAAAAAATTGAGAATTTTTTTTTGCTAAAAAAATTATCAATTAATTTTCTTTAAACTTACAAAAGTTTCTGTAAGCTATGTATAAAAACTTCAATGAAAAAATTAAATTTTTCTGTCTGATTGACACAGTTGCTTTCAAATAAGCGAAAAGTGTATGCAAGCAATATTTATTTAGATGGGAGTCTGAATGCAACTGGTTTTTGCTTTGCTTGTTATTACCGAAACTTTTAATGCCATATAAACCATATATTTTTTAACTCTAGAAATCTAGACCAATGGATTGGTACTAAACTTACTTCAATTGGATTAACGGTTTATTTGCTATTTAGCAAAACCTTTTATTTTTGCCAAAAAAATATTTGGCTCAATTTAACTGTTATCATTTGACTGAAAAAATAAGTCAGCATTTACCAGTTAATATTGAACTTTTATTAAAAAAGTTGGAAAAATAAAAGGCATACAGGACTCTTATAGAGAATGTCCTGTGGATCACAAGGACATCGAAAATTTTCCTCTGCGAAACTATTTTGTCCTTGACTTTTTAATTTTTGTTTGATACGATAACTGTTATTTTGGGTCCCTGATTTAAATACTATTATAATTTTTATTGAGAACCGCGCGACTTATACGTAACAGAATTTCGGGTAATTTTAAAAGGGGGCGCAGATAGTGCTTCACCGATACGAGAACGATACTTCATCTTTTTGTACACTCAAAAAAAGGATTGTTTAGAAAGCGTTTGTAGCAAATTGCCGAATGCTTAATATAAGCACTTATTATTTCAAGCAAACACTTAACTTTTGTCTTAAACTATAAGTATTTGTAGACAATATAAGAAAAACCAATGACACAAGTAAATGTTAAGTTGTGGCAAGTGATTCAATTACTTCTAACAAAACATTTCATAAAATGTTGCTTCTAAATGATATAATTATTTAAGACAAATAGTCAAAATATTTCAGTCAAACAATTCAATTTATGGAAGTGTTTCGACAAACACTTGTCTTTTGTCCCAAACACTTATTCATTTCAACAAACGATTTATCACTTATAAACTTTTCATGTTCATATTTTGTAGTGCTTTGATTCGAAATAACTTTTTTGTTACTTGCATTGTACATATGTATACGATATCAAATGTTTATAAGTGTATGGGAGCAAAGAACGATGACGATGTTGCCAGGCTGTGTTCTATGTTATGTTAAGTTTTAAAGAGTAGTTTTGTATAATTATTTTCAACTATCAATTTGTAAATAAAATCAAAAGTTATTGTGACAAAAAAAAATTTTATAAATTTGTAAGTAAAATCAAAAGTTTTTGTGACAAACATTTTATTATTTCACGCAAACACTTGAAGTAGTTCCATCTATATCATTTGTGGCAAACACTTTTTTTTTTTGAGTGTATCATTTATTTCCTTACGGAGCATAGAGCCCGCGCGGTTGCTATCAATTCTCTCCAATATTTCCGCGATTCACGTATTTCCTGCGAAAATTTTCATGATGATCTAGGACGACCGCGTTTCAAAAATTATCGTATCGCGCTTGTAGTTGCGCCAAGTTTATCGTCTTGTTTATCTTGTTCTCGTACGAGAAATTTTGAATCTGTATCGTTCTCAGTTAAAGGAAACCATGAAGCACGGTGACGGAAGCCTAATGGTTTGGGGATGCTTCACGTGGTGGCATTTCGGCCCTCTTTTGAAAATTGATGGCATTATACGTAAGGAACAAGATTTGAGCAAGACGGCGACCCAAAGCATTCGGCAAAAATTAAAGCCGAATGGTTAAAGGCCAACGATTTTACAAGCTGGAGTGGGCAGCTCAAAGCCCCAATCTCAACTCCATTGAGAATTTGTGGGAAATCGCAAAAAAAAACAGCTGGCCCAGTATGAAAATCCATCCGCTAACCTTCAAGAGCTTTGGAACCGGGAACAAGTAGAATGGTCGAGAATTCCAAAAAAATTTTATCGAAAATCTGGTGGAGAGTATGCTCAAACGAATAAAAAGCGTTATCAAAAATAAAGGCCTCTATACAAAGTACTGATTTTGTATAATAAACATGTTTGTGCTCAAAAGGTGCAGAACTGGAAAAGTGAGGAAGTATTTTTGTTTAATTTTTTTTTTTTACATAAAATATTGAAGATATTTTTTATTTCTTTTTGTAAAACAGAAGAGATATTTTTGTATAGAATGAAAACACATAACACAATAATAAATCAATTTCAACGAAAATGTGATAATTACTTTTACACTTTTGCTCCCCACTATATATGTATTTACTTCAGACAATTGGGTCCATTTACCAAATTTCACTGTGTTTTTGTTGTACGGGAGGAAACACGCCCCATTGCTCAATCACGTTCACATTTTTCGAATAGCTTCGCACAAATAATGTACATCCCCGTATCAAGTTTTGTACGATTGTAGCTGTCATTAGTTATGGATCAATTCGGAGATATTCCAAACCGAGTTGAAAATTCAGCGAAACGGAGTTGAACCGAGTTAACAAACCGAGTTTGCCATCACTACATGGTCGGTTATAATAAAAGTTATTGTTATCATAGCGTTGTTGCCTATTATAACTTTTTGTTTGTTGTTTATTATACTGATTATTCTGGATCAGTTGATTGTAATTATTATTTTGTTTTTTGTAATAGTTATTATCATTATGATTGTACTGTCTGTTGTTGTTGTAATTTGGGTTTTTGTTTCCGTTATGGTTGTTATAATTGTCGCTAAAGTTTAAACAAGCGTATTGTATGGTTGTTGGTCTGTATTGAGGAGGACCATATTGAGTGTATCCCTGATGTCTGGCATTTACTATTATATTAAAAGTTTCTGCCAAAATATTAGGGTTTCTCGCGACTGTCATAGTCTTTGTGGATTCTGGTAAATAATTTCGGAAATTTGTTTCATTAATTTCCGCAATTGAGTAAGGAGTCATTTTTATGTTTATTATTCTGTTATTTGTTTTCTGAATTACGTAGTAATAATTTACTATTTTACAGTTTTACTTGATTGTTTTTAATTTCTTCATTAATTCTTCAACGATTTTCCGATGCAATTATATTTAATACTAGCATTTCCCTGTGCGCATCGCCTCACCTCAACCGTGGTGTAGATTCGATGTGCGGCCTGCGTGAAAATTCTATTTAAAAAATACTTTTGTATGAAGACCACACTTAGTATGTACCCAAAATAAAATTTTTACAACTTAGGCAGTGCCTCTTAATATAAAAACCACGTGATGTAAATTTCATCGATTAAGCGGTCTTCGAAAAAATGATATTTAAAAATATTTTTGTATGTGGGCAACCCTAAATAAAAGTTTTGTAGCCTAAGCTATGCCTCTTAACATAAGAGGTACGTGATGTAAATTCGGAGAGAATCGACTAACCTGTCTTCGTGAAAATGATATTTAAAAATATTTTTTTATGAGGGTCACCTAAGTATACACCCTGAATAAAATTTTTTTGACCTTATATGTGCTTAGTACAGAAGCCAAGTGGTGTAAATTCCATGATAATCGATTTGGCGGTCTTCGAGTAAATGATATTTAAAAATATTTTTGTGCGAGGGCCACCCTAAATAAAAGTTTTGTATCCTTAGCCTCTCAACATAAGAGCTACGTGGTGTAAATTCGGTGTGAATCGACTTACCTGGCTTTGTGAAAATGATATTTAAAAATATTTTTGTGTAAGGGCCACCCTAAGTTTGCACCCTAAATAAAATTTTTACGATCTTATCTGTGTCTCTTCACATAAAAGCCATATGGTGTAAATTTCATGAGAATCGATTTAGCGGTCTTCGATTTTGTTTAATTTTTAGGAAAAAATAAACAAAATCCCTGTCCTAAAGTTTGAAAAAAAAAACACCCTAATGTACACATTTAATATATGCATGTATCACTTATTTTTTCTTCTTCATTAATTCTTAGTATTTTGTTTTTCAAGTTTTGAACTTAGTTTTCACTTTATGATACCCTTTTTTTTTGTTGTAATTAAAAGGTTTTAGTGATTATTTAGAAAATTTAGAACTTGATTTTGATTCACGTTTGCTAATTCTTATGTTTAATTTTATTCTTTTTTTTAACTATTTAAAGTAGATTTATAACCAAATGTTATAATTAATATTTGATATTTAACTTAGATTTTAATTTAGTCTAACAATTTACGATGATTATTCAGAGAACCAGTTTTGATCACCACTTAGGAGAATTCAAAATATTAAATTAAATCATTTAGATTTTTAGTAAACTTTTGGAACTTTTGATATTATACTTATGTAAAAAAATATGTACACTTATTTAAAAGGTACGGTAATGTTTTTTTTTTTTCCTTTTTTCTTCACAGTAAGCGCAGATTTAGCGATCACGCTTTTTCAATGCCCGCGCTACTAGCAAAGAAGTTGTAACACATCAGATTTGTCGCTGGGTGTGGGGAGAATCAGAATCAGGTTCTCGTAGGGCGATTCTACCAATGATCAAATAATAACGCAATAATTTTTGTAAACAAATTAAGCCAACTAAATTTGAGATTTTTCCCTTTTTAACTGCTTTATATAATAGTTTTACTATTTCTTCCTTTGTTGAAAAGTTATTTGTTGATAACACCCGGATACCTAAAAAAATATTTAGTTCTTAGAGACTATTAATATAATTGCCCATCTTTCAACTTGCCATGCGGTATCAGGTTAAGTAAATCTCAATAAAAAAAAATTTCAATAAATTTAAGAAAATCACCCCGCTGATAAAGATGTGCAATAATAGCTACTTAGTTTCGCGTTTAAGTTATTCAAATATTTTATTATTTTTGATTGATTAACCACGATTTAATTTTACGTTTTTGGCTAAGTTTACTTGCGTTGACTTTCGTTGTGTCCAAAGAATAGAAAGAGGAAGTTCAAGGTATTTTCTTTGGCCACTTTGCGGAAGTAAATTTTGACAATTCAATCACTAAAGTCAAACTAGTTTATCTATTTAATAAACAGACTTTTCACCGTGAAAGCGTTCAGTGCATAAGTTCCTATATAACTTTAGTTGGAATAAATAAAAAAAATATTACGAAAATATTTTGGCAATTTAAAATCCAATTTCACACCCTGCTGAAATCAAAGAAGCTTTGGGTCTGAAAAATTTCGATGCTAAAGCTGTAATAAATATAGTAAACATGGATAAGGTGCCACAACCTATGTTTAAGGTTGATCTTTATTCTGATTCTACTAAATTAAAAAAGAATGAGGTCCACCCAATTTATAAACTTGAATATTTGCTGCACCGTCGGGTGGTGGTAGAGGAACCCCATAAAAAGAACGGTCCGGGACAGTGTACTAACTGCCAAGAGTATGAGCATACAAAAACATACTGTACCCTTGAATCTGTCTGTGTCGCTTGTGGAGAACTTCACCACATTTCTAAGTGTTCAAACAAGTTGAAAAAATATATAAATTTAAAGAAGTGCGCTAACTGCCAAGGGGATCACACTGCAAACTACAGGGGTTTTCCTATTTATAAAGAGCTAAAAGCTAGAATCTCTGAAAAAAGGAAAGTAAACCGAAACCCAATTCAAAATATATTCCCAACCCATAACTTTGTCCAGCAACAAAGCACTGCGCATCCAGTAAATCCAGCTGTTTCATATGCAAATGCGCTCAAATCAGGAACAACAAACCCTCAACAAAGTAGCTTGGAAAAACAGATCACAAACTTAACTCAAACCCTGAATCAATTTATGGTTTCAATGCAATCAACTCTACAAGATCTAGTTAAAACGCAAAACCAGCTACTTCAAATTTTGATTGCGCAAAAATAAGTCGGCTAAAAATTTGTATTTGGAATGCAAACGGCATCAGCCAAAATAAAAATTAAATTTTTCATTATGTAACCCATGCAAAACTTGATTTAATGCTTGTTTCAGAGACTCATCTGACAGACAAGCAAAATTTTCAAAAACCTTACTGTTTCGGCAGTCTACTGCCCACCTCGATTCGCTTGGGAACTAGATTTTTAGCTGCTGGAGACTATATATCCAAACATACATACTGGGGATCTCGTCTTATAAGCCCTAAAGACAAACAATTATATAATATGTAAATGAAACAGCGCACCACGTTCGACTAAGCTTCTTCTGGTCAACCAACATATTGGCCAGCCGACCGAAGGAAAATCCCAGACCTCATTGATTTCGCCATCACAAGAGGTATCGATAGAACCTTATTAACAGCCGAGATAAATTTTGAACTCTCTTCAGATCATTCTCCAATCATTTTTCACCTTCTAGAGAAATCAGTTGACCCTAAGCCCCCTATGAGACTAACATTGCATAAGACTGACTGGCTAAAGTACAAAAAATACATAAGTTCACACATCCACTCAACCTATTCGATAGAACACAACGAGCATATTAACGATGATGTTGCCGTTTTTAATAAAATACTGCATTCAGCTGCTGAGCACTCAACACCTGATCAGGCTGAGAAAAATACAAAAACCCGGTTCCTTTCTAACAGGATGATAAGCGCAGGTGGCAGGTCCATAGATCCCATAGATCTAAAGCAAACCTAAAAATTGATACATACAAACTTAGGTCTGCGTTAAAAAACAAAGAAGACGTGGAACAGCAAAAATATGTCTCAAAACTTGCTTCAAATGCTAATGGACTAAAATCCTTGTGGAAAGCCAGCAAAAAAGTTAGAGCACCCACTGAAAGTGAATCTCCGATAAGAGACTTACATGGAAATTGGGCTAGAAGTGATGAAGAAAAAGCTGAGGCTTTTGCCAATCACTTAAGTACAGTTTTTCAACCAAATCCGTACATTCAAGGTTTCAAGCCTTTCCAACTGCCAATAAACACCGATACTATCCAAATGAGTTTCCACAGCAGTAATTTAATCAGTTTAATTCAAGAAATGTGTCCTAAAAAAGCCCCTGGGTGTGATAACATCACTTCCAAAATGATTAAGGAACTGCCTCACTCAGGTGTCATCTTTCTGACCAGGCTTTTTAATGCTATAATTCAGCACGGATATTACCCAAAAGAATGGAAAAATTCGTTGATAACCATTATACCAAAACATGGAAAAGATCGTACACTACCGTCATCGTATAGACCCATAAGCCTTTTACCTTGCTTGTCAAAATTATTTGAAAAATTAATTCTAGCAAAATTAATGCCATATATTACTGATAAAAACTTATTACCGCCTCACCGATTCGGCTTCCGAAAACAACACGGCACAATCGAACAGGTTAATAGGATCACAAATGAAATAAGAAAGGCTTATGAGCGCAGTGAATACTGCACTGCAATATTTCTCGATGTCGCACAGGCGTATGATAAAGTATGGCATGAAGGCCTTATCAAAAAAATTGAACACCTATTGCCTCTTAATGTTCATAAAATATTTACTTCTTACCTCGAAAGCAGGCTTTTTAAAATAAGACACAAGAATTTTATTTCAACTCACTTTAATATAAGAGCAGGTGTCCCTCAAGTTATCGTACTAGGACCGTTTCTATATGTATTGTATACCTCAGATTTACCAATCAGTGCCAACACTACCATCTTCAACTGACACTTGTTGCAAGCTGACGTCGTGATTTTATAATGCCTGAATCGCTTTGTGTAAATTGTAAAAATAAATGTTTAAATTGTGTGGGTGATAATATTATTTCCCTAATTTCTAAGCTGTCGGACGATTTAAAAGAAGTTAAATCTAAATTATTTGCTTTAAATGTAGTGAAAGATGATAATAAACGAAATTTCATTTTTGAACATACTAATGGTGCTGCTAAAAAAGAAAAGAAAAAAACAGCTGTTTCGAAATTTGCCTTAGAAAACATCGTCTCGACAAACACATCAGAGTATTCTCTTCGTTCTCGTACTCGTACTCCCGAAAATCTAACTATTCGTAATGATGCCGAAAACTCTTTGCCTGCTTCTGATGGCAGCGATGTTGGGGATGCCGTACGCGAAGCCAGTAAGTCGAATGATGAGTCATCTATTGCATCGAATGCAAAGCATAACGAAAAGTCTTCGCCAAAGAATACTGCTGTTGCTGCTGTTGTTGATAATGAGTTTAATGACCGATCATCTGTTTCTGCTAAACTGTCAACTGAGATTCCATCATCTCCATTTGTTTCCATTACTGCCGCTGCTGCTGCTGTTGATGACGTGGTGAGTGACATCGATAACCTTCTGTCTTCTCCCTTGCCTATTTACTCAAATGCTGTATGGAACACTGTGCATGGCAAGAAATATAAGAGACAGACTTCACGAAATGCTGTCGCTATTGCTGACGCCGCTTGTTTAAATCGTCGATCTGTTCGTAGTTCCCATGTTTCTGTGGATGATGATGACGTCATAAACAGGTTATCACCGCGTGTACATATGATTCCTTCATCACCATATGTTTCTGCTTCTGCTGCTGCTAATGTAGTTGGTGCTGCTGATACTCTTTCATCTGCTGTATCGCCTGTATTTTCTATTGATGTGCGTAAATCAGTTCGCAATAACAATCATATAAATAATGTAAACATTGTTGTTGGCAATAATAATAGTAAAGAGCTAGATGTCGCTACAGCAAAGAGAACATTACATCTCTCTTCTTTCAAGCCAACCGTAACTGCTGATATGATTATAAATTATGTTTCATCCCATGCTAAAATTCAAAAAGACACAATGTGTCATACTTGTTAAGAAAGGTACTAAATTATCAAGTTTAAAAAAGGTTAATTTCAAATTAGAAATTGATGAGAGTGATTACGCTAAGGTTTTCGACCCAACATTGTGGCCATCTGATGTGAAAGTTCGCGATTTTTCTTTTTTATTAAAAGGAGATGCGAATCAAACAGTTCGTTAATGCAATGTTTGGAATCTGATCTGGTCCCGGAGCTCGCACCGCAACCCCAACCAGTCATAAGTGGATGTTTAGATGGCAGTATAGTGTGCGACAGTAGATCATATTCTTTATATTATAAAAATGCAGGCGGCATCCGCACTAAATGCTCTCAATTTTTACTAGCGATGTCTCTGCAGGAGTATGACATTGTTGTTATAACTGAAACATGGCTCCATGAAAACATCTTTAATGCAGAAATGTTTGCCGACTTTTATAATGTATATCGTGCTGATCGCTGCAGTGTTGCAACTGGTCGTGTAAAAGGTGGTGGAGTTATTATTGCTGTTAAGTCTATTTTAGATAGTAAATCAGTAAGCTTACCTAATAATAGTGGACTCATAGAACAAATTTGTGTTAAGATAAATTTTGCTGAGGATAAATGTATTTATATCATTAACTCTTATATTCCTCCAAACAGTAATTACGATATATATAATGATCATATAAATAATATAAGTTTTGTTTTAAATCAGATAGATTCTATACAGCAAATAATAGCTTTAGGTGATTTTAATCTTGGGTGTATTTCCTGGCTTTATGACAATAGAAATTTATTACCATATAACTACAATTCTGATATTGAATCGTTAGTAGTAAGCTTTTTTCTGTCAAATGGATTTAATCAATTAAACTCTTTTAAAAATGATTTAGGTAGGATATTAGATCTGATATTTGTTACTGGTGACTTGAAGGCGACCTGTGAACTGAACTTATCTCCAATTTCAAAAAATTCTATTCACCATAAAGCTCTGACGCTTCATTTCGAATTTTACAAATTTAGCCCTTTAGATGTAAATTTATTTAATGAATTTGATTATGTGAAGGGAAATTTGGAGATCAATATGTATTTAAGCTCGTGTGACTGGTCCTCACTAGATTTCATTGATGATCCAAATATAGGATATAAATTTATTTTTGATGCATTTCAGTCTGCTATGACCCTTTTTGTCCCTCTAAAATCAAGAGTTTGCAATAACAAACCACCTTGGTTTAATGCGAAGCTTTTGCACTTAAAAAATGTAAAAAATAAAGCTTACAAAAAATTCAAAAGGACTAACTGCATTTTGGATAAATTGCGTTATATGCATTTGCGGAAAGAGTTTGATTTCCTACACAAATTTCTGTATGACAAATATATTTCAATGATTGAGTCTCAGTTAAAATTAAATCCGAAATCTTTTTGGCAGTACATAAATGATAAGCGTAAAACAAATGGCTATCCATCATGCATGAGATTTGGTGATTCTACATCAACCGATTCATTGCAGTCATGTAATATTTTTGCAAAATTTTTTCAAGAAGTCTATGATAAATATGAGAACACTTCTTGGTATGGGATGGATGCTTATGAATCCAATCTTGACTTAATCAATATTTTCATTGTTAATGAGGTGGATGTCTTAAACGCTATCGCTTGTTTAAAACCTAGTTTTAAGCATGAAAAGGATGGATTCCCACCCATGTTTTATAAAAAGTGTGCTGGTAATATCGCTAAGCCATTATCCGCATTATTTAATTCTTGTTTTGAGTCTGGTTCGTTTCTCGATATTTGGAAAATTTGCATCATTGCCCCCATATATAAATCTGGTGATCGTAGTAATGTATGCAATTATAGAGCTATTGTAAAGCAGTTTACTTTTGCTAAATTGTTTGATATAATTATCAAAAATAAACTTTTTAACCACGTAAGAGCAGCTATATGTGAAGCTCAACATGGCTTTCTCCCTGGCAAATCCACTTGCACAAATCTGTCATTGATTTCGAAATATATTGTTGCGGCCATGGTAGAGCATAAGCAACTTGATGTTATATATACAGATTTTTCGAAAGCTTTTGATAAAGTTGACCATTCCATTCTCTTAAAAAAATTAAAAATATATGGTCTTTCAGATTTGCTTGTAAAATTTTTTGATAGTTTTTTGACTAAGCGTAAATTATTTGTTAAAATTGGGAATATTGTTTCTGATATTGCAATCGATGCGTCGTCTGGTATTCCGCAAGGTACACATTGTGGTCCACTTTTATTTATATTATTTATTAACGACTTACCAAAAGTCTTTAAACACTCCAACTGTTTACTTTTTGCAGATGATGTCAAATTATTTCGTAGGATATCATGCATTTCAGACTCCATGTTGCTTCAGAGTGATTTATCATATTTTAATCATTGGTGCTTATGCAATAATCTAGCATTGAATATAAACAAATGTTGTATTGTTTCTTTTGCGAAGTGTGTTCAACCCATAACTTTCGATTATTGTATCAACAATAACCTATTACTAAGGAAGCAAGAAATTAAGGATCTTGGAGTTATTTTTGACTCAAGCTTCACATTTAAATCTCACTACGATTACGTGGTTTCAAAATCTTATGCTATGTTAGGCTTCATTAAAAGAAATTCTGTTAGTTTTAAAGACCCCATGGCAGTTAAAGCTCTTTATATATCTTTTGTTAGAAGCATATTGGAGTATTGTTCGATTATATGGGATCCCTTCTATACCGATAGTTCAAATCGAATTGAAAAAGTTCAAAGGAACTTTTCTAGGTTTGCATGCTATAAATTGCGATGGCCAGATGGAGTCCCTTGTTATGACTCAAGACGTAAGCTCTTAGGGCTACAGTCTTTAAAAGACCGTCGTACATCCTCTTCTTTGATTTTTGTTCATAATGTTCTGTCTAGTAAAATTAATTGTTTAGAGATTTCTGATTCATTTGTGATATATGTACCAAATAGAAATTTAAGAAATAACCGTATGTTTGAAGATCAAGTCCATAGGACAAATTATGCTCTAAATGAACCGATTGCTAAGTGTATTCGTATTTGTAATAATCATTCACATTTGTTAAATTTTAGTCTAAGTTTAAACTTATTTAAGCTTAATTTATTTGCTTTATTTAATTAAATTAAGGTTATAGTCTGTAAGATTTATTCTGTATACCGAAATAAATAAATAAATAAAAAAAAAAAAAAAATCTCAACATTTGCAGATGATACCGCAGTCTTAAGTTGTAACCGTTGCCCTTTGGAAGCTTCTCGAAACCTCCAGCTTCATTTAAAATCAATAGAAAAATGGTTATCGCTATGGCGCATAAAAATACATGAGCAAAAATGTAAGCAAGTTACTTTTACTCTTAGGCGTGGTGAATGCCCTGCAATTGTACTAAATAATATTTCAGTACCACAGGGTGAAATTTTTACATATCTAGGTATTCAATTAGATCGACGATTAACATGGCGTAAGCATATTGCAGCCAAAAAAACGCAGTCAAAGTTAAAACCGCCAGTCTTCAGTGGTTAATGAATCATCGTTCCCATTTGAAGCTTGAATATAAAATCTTTTTGTAAAAAATAACCATTAAGCCAATTTGGTTATATGGTATCCAATTATGGGGTAACGCCAGCTCCTCAAACATTGAACTAATACAACGGGCTCAGTCCAAAATCTAAAGAATATTTACAGGTGCCCCATGGTATATACGGAATGAAAACATTCACCGAGATCTATGCATCCCCATGGTAAAAGATGAAATTAACAGAATCAAACAAACCTACGCCATAAGGTTGCTGCATCATCCGAACCCATTGGCTCAAAATTTAACAAACATAGAGGGTCGCTCCAGATTAAAAAGAAAGGATCGTCCTTCTATGCAAGTCACTTACACCGAACCAAACTAAACAGCTCAAACGTTTTACCCTCCCTCCGAGGCACTACACGTAATCATCAAGAATCATATGAGGACTTTGTACCGGGACTTAGCTTGTCTTGGACACAGTCTTCCAATACAAACCAACCTTGGCAACTTATCGCCGCCAGCTCCCCTTCTGATGAGGGTGTAAGACCGGGACCTAGCTCGTCTCGGCCGCTTTCCGATGAATTGGAGAGAGTAGCAGGAAGAGAGTTGAAACAGTGTCTTCTTGGTCTTCTTTGGGTGCTAGACCGGGACCTAGTTCGTCTTGGCTACCACCTCAAGAACGTCCTGGAGGCACTAATCACTCCCAACGTGGTCGACCGGGACCAAGTTCGTCTCTGCGACCACGAAGAAAATCGTTTTTGTGGTACTCGAAACCCCTATTCGGGTATACTGAGACCTAGCTCGTAGCAGCTACCAAGCCAAGACCGGGAACTCAGTCGTCTCGGCTGGCAAAGAATATGGGGAGACGCGATCGTCAGCTGCGTCCATACCTATGCTCCAACGAGTTATTCGCTCTTGTGCATTCGCTGTGCTGAGCCATACACAAGCTCGCCTACTACACAAGAAGGGATGAATTCGGGATTGACAGAAATGCGACAGGACTGCGTTAGCACTGCAAGTTTTTTACTTAATCTGCAACCCTGCTGTCGCTGCTCAGCTGTCAGTGTGCTGCATTACTGAGCAAATTATTTACATTTGTTTTCTCGAACATAATTCCGCCGATAAATTTAATAAAAGTTAAAATTTAAGATGGAAATGTTATTAAACTTAATAATCACAAGCAGTAGTGATTTATCACGAAGAAGAGGCATTTGTTTGTTAGAAATGTTGAAGAAGGAGAAAATCACAAAAGTGACAAATTTCTACAAAGCAATTGAAATATATGCGGATGATACATTATTAGTTATTAAATAATAGTAAAAAAATAAATAAATTGTCTTTAATTTAAGTTTTATTTACTTTTCTTCATCCATCTTTGTCAGCAGTTATAAATTTTTTGCTGCGTTGTTTGCTGTTTTTCTATTAAGAAATTTCGCAGTACATTGCCAGCAGCTGCCAACTCGAACGGTTGACGTTTGTGGTGTTCGCAGAAATTT
Source organism: Tricholauxania praeusta (assembly GCA_949775025.1). Taxonomy (NCBI): domain Eukaryota; kingdom Metazoa; phylum Arthropoda; class Insecta; order Diptera; family Lauxaniidae; genus Tricholauxania; species Tricholauxania praeusta. The sequence goes on along the minus strand of OX459030.1, from coordinate 87,294,799 downwards.
AAACAAGAACGTGCTGCTTTCTTATAATGCGCAGTACTGTCAATCTCGAATTCACCCAAGCATAAGTCCCTGCTAACTTTTGTTTCTGGAGACAAGTTCATTATTAAATTATAAATTCATTATTCACAATAATAACGTATAATAATTTTACTTAGTTTAAGATTTTAAAGCTTATTGTTAGTCTCTTAAGAGACGATTCAATAAAAGAAAATGAAGTTTAAAAAATTAAGCTATTTAACAGTTGTCTCTTTTTATGAAGCCTGTTAAAAAACCTTTTAACCCATATGGCCCGCAACAAGAAATCGTGAACGAATTTTGATGAATACATACAGCAGATTCTAACGCTGATTTTTCTAAGGCAGATATTTTTGAGCACATATGTATATATAAATAACTAATACCGTGAAAATTTTGCTATGCAAAATTTACTATTTTATTTTGTCGACAATTTAAATTATTTTTCTGGATGTGTATATGGGACATTCCACGCAAAGTCGGACACCATTTTGCTATTGCATCTCTGATTTTTCCGAAAATTTTTTTCTAGTAGTACTGGTTGAAACTAGCCTCCATAAGTTTTTTTACTTTTATTTTCTCCGAAATATCGTACATTGGAATTTAATACAGCAGCATAACTGAAAAATTTAAATGTAAGATATGGCAAAAAAAAAAAAAATTTCGATGTAATTCAAAGTGGGTTTTGAAGGGAAAAGCTTAACCTTTTCTGTATAATTAAATATATTCGTAAAAATTTGGTGTCCCTCTGCCTCTTGTATTTTCAGCTTCTAGGGGCAATACTGAAGAGAACGAAATTCTGGAAAAATTCGATAAAATTATATAATACATAGTTATAAACATTTGGTCTTATTAAAAAAGCAGAAGTGTTAACGTCTCTCTTTCAGAGCAGACGCGATAATAGTTTTTTTTTTCGCCATTACAAAAATAACTTATTAACAAAACGACGCTATCTCCACTTTACTCCAGTCTTGGGCGTAATCAATTACACTTGGTAATTAATTATATATGCAATTACAATTACTTGTAATTTCGTAATTGAAACATTTCAATTGCAATTACATGCTAATGTGATTGAAAGTTACGATTTGCAATTACTTGTAATCGTAATTGAAATATTTTTGACGGAAATTACTGTAATCCAAAATATGTAATTGAAAAGCAAAGTAATTGAACGAAATTTGTAATGGATTACCTTAAATTGTAATTTCCAACTTTTCAAGCAATCAATTACAAGATATAATTAATTATTACCGAATACAAATACATAAAAACGTACATACAAATACATATTATTGTTTGTATGCACCAAACGATATAAGATGAGCCCACAAACCAAATCTTCCTTACGATATCTTGAGAAATCTGAGGTCGACGCCATTGACTCAATGAGTCAGTCACGCGAAAGTTCTTTTTTAACATTTCCATATAAATCATATGCAATAACATAAATATTTCTTGTGAAATTTTAATAAATGTAATTGCAGAAAAATGTGTGATCAATTAAATTACTTGGTAAAAGTAATGAATAACAACTCTCTAAATGATTACATTTTCATGGATTACTAATTCAATTACAAAACTAATTAGAATTGCATGTAGTTGTAATTTTAAATTACATGTAATTGAAATTAAAGTAATTGAAAAGAAATTCAATTACAATTACTTTTAATTTATTACTTGTAATCCTTACTTGTAATTGTAATTGAAAAAAATGTAATCCAAAAATACCCAAGTCTACTTTACTCTTAGTTTTTCTAATTCGCATAAATGTGAACTACATTACATATCAATACCAACGACGATAAAATCATGTGCCTAAAATGTTACCAGCTAGGGAACTACATACAGTGCTGGAAAAAATAATAGGGACAAACGCAGCAAAATATTTATTATTGGATTATTTTTTTATGCTACAATCTGTTTTTAATGGAATTGACTGTTAAGCTACGTTATTTAACGGGACTTAATTTATGTATGGTTGAAATCGGCTCAATTTAGCAAAATCAAACAAGTTTGAAAGCGCACACATTTTGCATAGAAGCGTCTTGAATTTGCACATTTCATATTTTAGCTGAAAAAATAATAGGGACAAAATATAATTTTGAGTCTCTTGAACAAAGTTTATTAATAAAAGTGATCTTAAGTAGAAAGTTGTATTTTAGAATGATATAGTAAATACTTTATATGTGGACCCTTTACTTACTTGCTAGACTTAATCGATATTTATTGCAAATGGGTCGTGGAAAACATTGGGAAAATCAGGCCAAAAATTCGAGATATGGCCAGTATAATGGAGTGCTCTAAAGACGTGATTTCCAATGCTCTAAAATCAGTTGCTAAAAGAGAGAACAGATTAAGAAATCTAAGATTTCACCAACTTCGATGAACGTTTTGGATCATTGTCGTGCATAAATTCCCGTTGAAGATGCATTTCCTCTTCTGAATAAGGCAATATTGTAGAACTAAATATGAGTTGCGTTCCAGCCAGAAAAAATAGGTAAATATTTATAAAGTTTTACCACAAAAAGCGTTCCAGCCAGAAAAAATGTGGTGTTTGAGAGAGAAAAAATGAGAGTAAGAAACAGCTGATCAATTCCCCTCCCAAAAATAAGTTCAATTTTTACCCAGATAAATTTATTGTGGCTAAAAATTGAAGACTGTCAAAATCGTAGGTAACGAGGCTGGAGACTCACTTTTTGCAAGCGAGGGAAATGAAATTTCCTGTCTGAATTATACCTGTCCCATATTTAGCTTATAAAATAATTTTCAGTGTTGATTTTTTTTGTTGACATCTTATAAGGTTGTGTTAAGAAGGAGCAACATAACAAAAAGCTTGAAATCAAAACATTTTTTGGTAAATGCTCATATATTTAATTAAATAGCTGAGCGGTTTTTTATTGAAAAGGAACCGTAAAGCTGAATGTCACCTAAATGGTTGTACGGTAGTCAACAAGATAATTATTTCTAAAATATTGTTTTTCGAAGCGCGCAGTTTGAACATAAGGAATTGGAAGTGTTGCTAAATCAAAGTTGTTCCAATTTTTTTTTTTGTTTTTACAATTCCATCGAACATAACTCTTTGTTTGAGCAAAAAAACTTGGTGCAGAACTTTTCAGGACTAACTAGCTGCTGAAAATAACGTGAATTCAGTAATAACGTATGCAAAATGTAAAATTTTTGCCTAGCTTAACAAATTCGAAAGATGATTATATTGACAGGAAGGGAACATTTGTCTTCCAGCTATTTGCAACGAAAAAAAAAAAATTATAAATACATTTGTTGGGTACCCAGGATCATGCCATGATAGTTGGGTACTTAAAAATTCGCCTATATATTCAAAACTTCCTTTATACTCACGTAAAATAAATTAATTAAACAAATCTGAAACACAAAATTTAAACTTAATCACTTTTCGACAAAAATTTCCGCTTGCTTATAAACACTTAAATTTTTCGAGTTCAGTAGAAATAACATAACAATACTGTTTAACTCAAAATGTAAAATAATTTTGGATAAAATTTACTTTACGCCAAACCTCTTATTTTTATACAAAGCATTTTTTTAAAATGCACTTTATGCATTTAAAATAAATCGAAGTTCAACATAATTTATGAATCTATAAAATGCTTCACTCGCCTTGCATTTAGAAGGTGTTAACCAAATGGTTATACAACTACGACGCTAGTTTTAGCTTCTGAACTCTGCCATTGTTTGTTTACTAAAATATGAGCAACTTTTTGACAGTCTTCAATTTTTACCTATTTTTCCGTTCCAGCCAGAATTGTGATGTTCTTAGTCAGAGAAATTTCAGCTTTTACTCTCTCGAAAATCGCGATTTGACACTTTTCAATTTTTACCACAAAATCTGGCTGGAACGCAACTATGTTTACGTCATCTGCAGCGCATATTTTCTCTTTTATCCTTGCAAAATTTAGCTTCATGATAAAGTTTTTTTTCCGCAACAAAGAAACTTTTTTAGCTAAGCGCCCAGGTACGTTAGCCTTTAGTAAACGTCTTTGAAGACTTAAATGTGTCTATTTTCTATACGAAGATCAACTTTTGGAGCGGTTTTTGGTGGTCTACTACGAGATTTTTTTTTTACTGTTTATTTTTAAATACATTTCTCACGAAATTGTGAGATCTATTCAGCAACCTGCCAATGCATTGAAGAGATTTTCTTTCTTTTTTTCAAGTTTAAAGTCAGTCTCGATTCCTCAGCAGAGCAATGTGGCTTACGACCCATCTCAACTAAAATGTTTGCTGTCAATTCACTGCATTTAAAGGTTTAATTAAAGAAAACTTAACGTTTTTCTAAGGAAAGCTCAAAAAAGAATTAAAAAAATAAAATTTCAAACGAAAATTTGAATCAACGTGCAGGTTTACCTATTATTTTGAGCAGGCAAATATTCAAACTATGAACAGTGAGTAGAAACGATCAAAACTTAAGGCAATCACATGATTTGTTTTACTGAAGATCGTGCTGCCAAATTATTTACTTCACGTTACCAATATGATTTTTCTTCTAAATTGCCAAAATATTTTTGTAATAGAGCTTAAACTAAAAACTCAAAGGTGCACCTATTATTTTGAGCAGGTGTGTATGTATTTTAAGTTAATATTTGGAAACGTATTGCTAGTTTGTAAGAAGATTCAATAAATAACAAATAAAAGAAAACTGTTTATAAAAATACATACCTCAGACGTCCACCTGTGCCAGTAGTAGCACCACTAAAAGGGGCGACTGCAGTCGGCATATTGTGCGTTTCTGCTGTAAAAATTAAATCAGATTCAACTTCTTTAAGTAGCATTGGACCAGGTCCATCGAATATACTTGGTCGCAGCGTTTTATGTTTAAAACCTAAGATTGCGCTGCTGTTGTCACTGAATTTTATTGTATTATTTGGATTACTGTGATCTTGTGTATCAATAATCATTTTTATTAAAGATTTGGGCTGTTCGCATCCATCCACAATCATTTTACCCCGAAAAAACCAATGACGTGAATGCTCGCTATTACTTTGTGCACAATCAAATAGTTCTACTGTTGTAGGATCACGTTTCAAAACATTTTTGAAAAGATTCATATAGTAATCGAGGTCCCAGTCACCAAAAGCCAATCCTGTTTACGGGTAAATTATGATAATCATTAGATTTATGGTAATAAGTTCATTTTGAATAAACTTACCATGTTTTATATTTACCTCCTCTAAGGCTTTTCTTCCCACTGTCATTACAGGCACATGATACCAACTCTCATTAGATGTGGATAAGTTTTCATTGAAGCTTTCCACAGGAATGTTATCCTTAGTGTAACGACACTCTGTCATGCGATCACTAAGTAAATCAATAAGCAAGGCATCATCTACTGTACCACTATTGAATTGAATTAGATATCGATTTGAAGCCTCAATTCTGACCACATGTTTTAAGCCCACGTTTTGACAAATATTGACACAATTTGTAGAAAATGCTGTTGAAAAATTAAAACGTGGTCCGATTTCAATCAGACTATGACACTTGTTTTTCAAATCGCGCCAATTCGTGGTTGGCAGTAATTTATCAGCACTTTGTGGATGTTTAAGTAACCAGCGCAGCAAAAGTTCATCCTTAGAGTTTCGTTTAATTGGAACAGTAGTCTCTACATAATAACATCTTTCGAGTTCTAGAGATGTTATATTAGGGAAAACCTAAGTGAAAGTTTAAATATTAAAGCTTATATTATGAAACTATCCCAAAAATTCTAAGATCACAAGTTAGCCCAATTAAGAAACCCTTGATCATAATGCAAAAACCTAATGTATCGATCTTTCTCTTTGCATTCACTTTGTTATCTCTGTGGTAGTAAGTTTCATTTTATAATTATTGTATTATTGTAATCAATACGAGTAACTTCAAATGTACATCAGAACATCTTTTCTTTACATTTTAATCAATCAATGAACCAGAGAATCTAATTTAACCGTATGGTAATTTGGATCTGGACCACCCTGCACATAAAGAAATAGAGGACATTCAAAACGAAGCTTATTCTTGCTTTCTTTGATGTGTTTTCCGTTTTTCCAATGAGTTTACCGATTTCAGCTTAGGTAAAAGAGAGCGATTTAAGATTGCAAAAAAAATCCTGTAATGATTCCGTGAAAATTTCCAAATTTTCGAAAGTCGATGCAAATATATCGTCACCTCATGTCTTAAAACATGAAATGGAGAAAGCAGCACATTAAAGTTAATTAGTATACAATTTAATAAATGTAAATTTAGCTGTTTTTTTTTGATAACTGAGAGTTAATTTACATATTTTGCAGATGGGACACAAAAATTACTAAAAATTATTTGGATTTGTTTTGTGTTGAAAATGCTGTAATTGAACGAATAAAGTATGATACGCTTGATCTTAAACAAACAGAAAATAATATATTTTTGATGCGTGAACATCTTTACCGGCGGGTGTAGAGGACCCAAAAGAAACAAAATCTATGCTGAACCGTAACATCACATGACGCGTTAACGGTCACGACACGTACATTTTGGTGAGATTTTAGACTAAAGCTCATAAAGTGTTGTTATTTTTATATGATATTAAATCATAAAAACCATTGCTATTTAAAAACAAAATTATCAAAGCCTCGGTTTGGATTCGTGAGACAAAAAGCGGACTTAAATAAATTTGATACCACCAGAGGAAAACCGGAACGGATGAGTATCTAGTTAACTTTAAGTCCAAAAAGAATGCAAAAATTATCTGACTTGATAACGCAAAATGGGTACCGATTTGAAAAAGTTTGGTACAAGTAAAATAGTTTTTGTGAAGGACCTATAATTTTTTACAATTTATTGAAGTGAATTTTCTTGTAGTGCATCAAGTTGAATTTTTTTGGAGATTTTTATACGGAAATACAAGGGGCATATTAACTAATAAAGACTCATATCTCCTAAGCTACTGAACCGATTTTAGCAAATAGAGTATCAATCTTGTTGAATTGCTAAGCAGATTAGGCACTGGTGGCACTACATTTATCTATCTATAAGTTGTTAAGTCATTTATTTATTTATTTATTTATTTATATATAAAGTAAACATCAGTACAGTAAGAACTTAATTCTTTTAGCGTACAATACAAATTATGGTCAACATTTAAAAGTTACGTAATACAATAATTATTACTAAAGCTAAAACTAAAACAAAAGAATAATCTTAAAGAAGCCTGTCTGGAAATTTAAGAAATTTAAATTACGAACAAAAAAACTAACGCGAAAAATGATTAAAAACTAAACGCTTAAAGTTGTTGAGATTATCAGTACATTTGAGTTCAATAGGCAGAGAATTCCAAATTCTAATGGCGTTGACAAAAAACAAACGCGTGGAGTTAAGATACACAAATTTAGGAACAATTAAGTAGTTAATTCTATTCGACATACTAAACCGAAGTTTATCAAACAAGTAAGATGGTGTATGCGAGTATATAATTTTATGTAAGAAAATACAATTCCTAGCCATAAGGTAGTTCTCGAGGGAACATCCTAGAAGATCCTTACTCCATGAAGAGACATGATCATATCTACGCAGACCAAAAATATATCGAGTAGCATTATTAACTGCAACTTGTAGCTTAAGTAATGACCTAGAGTCTAACCTACTGTAAACAACTTCAAAATAATTAATAAATGGTACAATAAGCTGCATAACTAATCTTTTTTTAATTACTAGAGGTGTGTACTCAGCGGATCTGCGCAGATACCGTAGCGTCATGTAAATTTTCCTGGTCACATGATTGATATGATCATTGCAGGATAGGGAGGAATTGAGATGGAAACCTAAGCAGACAATGTTATTAACAAACATTATTGAAGAGTCACCAATGAATAAAGGGGGGACAATATTCAAATCAAGTTGGGCTCACGATATGGGTAAAATATATGATTTGGACGGATTTAACGAAAGATTATTTGATTCAGCCCAATTTACAATACAAACTAAGTCTTCGTTAAGTCTGCAAGCTAGATCATCAACAAGACCCAATCTACGTGACAAATACAATTGAACATCGTCAGCATAAGCATGCATTTTAACATTTTTGGTAACCAAAAATATATCATTCAAGAACATACAAAACAGAAGTGGCCCCAAAATTGAACCTTGAGGTACTCCAGAGGTACACTGCCTGTAAGTGGAGTATTTATCACCTACTTTAACCTTTTGGAATCTATTATGAAGATAGCTTCTTATTAGCCTAACTGAACTTTCACAAAATCCAAAATAAAACTCTAATTTCTGACACAAAAGGTGGTGGTCAACGCTATCAAACGCTTTAGAAAAGTCCAGAAGGCACAAAAGAGTAATTTGATCCTGATCATAGGCAATGCGGAGGTCATCAATAACTTTTAGCATGGCAGTTGAACAGCTATGCCCAACACGAAAACCAGATTGTAGTGGGGAAAGCAGTTGGTGTTTATTTAAAAATTCAGTTATTTGCTCATGCAAAAGCGCTTCACATACCTTAGATAAAGCCGACAAAATACTAATAGGGCAGAAATCATTAGGGTTGGTTGCAGCTGATTTCTTTGGAATTGGTATTACTACAGCCACTTTACAAATTTGGGGAAAGCAAGAGGTTACAATACAATGGTTTATAACATGCGTTATAGCTTTTAAATTACTGAGTGCGATGGTTATTGATACTATTCGATCATTTTCGAATTGAATTCCCTACTTAGTTGAAGAACATCACTACTTGTGCAATTTACCGAAAAAAGTTTAACTTACAATTAATTTAAAATCTTTGAAAATACTTATTTTGGTGACTTTTCAACGAAACTACTAAAATTAACTATTTTAGTTAAGAAAATTATATGAATTTCGTCTTTTATCTTTCTTAATTCAAACGATGTATAGGAGTCACCGTTTTATCTCAGAATTTTTTTTAATCAACAAGCCTATTAAGATACCTTTCAAACAGGACCAATCCTACAGATTTTAGGAAAATATGTATTAAAAACCCAGCCAGCATTTTATGAAATTTCAAATCAGATTCGAGTCTTTTTCGAGGAAATGGTACCCTATCAGCGACTCTTCTTGAAGAGTCGTTTATGACCCGTTTTTCTGATCAGCTTCGACTCATTTTCGAGTCATATTTCTAATCATTTCCGAGTATTTTTCGAAATATATTTTAGTCATATATCTTATCACTTTCGAGTCTTTTTCGAGTTATATTTCTAGTCATATGCGAGTCTTTTTCGAGTCATATTTTAGTCATATTTCTAATCATTTGCGAGTCATATTTTAGTCATGTATCTAATTATTCCTATCATTTTTAAGCTTATTTTTCTATTTGGTTAGAATATCCATGCCGAACCTTAAACATTATCAAATAATTTACCATACATTTTTTCGCATTCACGTTTCTTCGCGTGTTCTCGCCGTTCTTTTCATCAGCAGTCTTATATTTATAATTTTACTTATTGTAAAAGTATTTATATATTATCTTCTTGTTGTAAAGTTATTGTGAACTTCAAAACAGAACGCAATTTATAATACATATTTTCAAGAATAAGTTCTAAAGTCACATTTGAATCATTACGTAAATCAAAAAGTGATAATATTGTTACTGTTTTCCTGTGCAATCAGTTTTAGATCATTGGGTTTATCGAAATGTGATTTTTAGAATTCTTTTTTTATTTTTTTTCTCAGTTATTACTTATAATCACTTTTTGGTCATAAATAGTAGTGAAAAATGACTCGTATAGGTGATTTAAAAAAATTATCAATCTAAATGAACCAAAAGTGGACGAAATTGGAGAAGTGGGCGTGGTATATTTCAACTTTCTGATTTCTATTCGTTTTTTTTCCAACATTTTCCATATTCTTTCGACTTTTTCAAAAAAGTTTTACGAGAGATTTTCTGCTCAAACCTAAGATTTGACTGAGTCAACTAATTAGAAACAAAAAAATAGTTTGCAAAAAATAAAAGAAAAACTTGATAAAAGATTCCAGAAACGATATTGTGATATTGTCATTGCTTGTAAGAACACTTTTTGACCGAATTTGCTTATTAGCATTTCCTTAATCGTGGGTAGTGGCCAAAAGTTGTACATCGGCGATGCGTAAGTCAAATGTTGAGCTTCGGAAGGCGGCCATGAGATATCAGGATTTGGCAACACTGCTAAATTGCTCCAAAAAGATGGTATTTAGCGCACTTTATCATTTCGATAAGTATGACACAACACAAAATGTTCCTCGCAAAAAGAGACCTCGTAAGACTTCTGGGTACGAGGTTCGCCAGATTGTGAGCAAGGCAAAATTGGATCCTCGTAAGACTGCTGCAGACATCCAACGCGAAATAATTGATCAATACGATGCACAAATATCCAAACGAACTGTCGCTTGTCGTTTGGTTGAGGCTGGACTCCATGGTCGAATTTCACGCAAGAACCCATTGGTAGCAGTTCAGCAGAGGGAAAGCCACAAACAATTCGCTAAGACGAATGACAGTTGGCCGCTCATTAAACGAAATACACATTTTATATCGCATATAAAAGTTGTTTTAGTTGTCTTATCCCACCAACCTGGGCTAAAATGTAGTAATCATAAAAAGTACACGGCAACTTTTTTTAAGATTCACAGTAATAAAACTAAGCAGCAAAACAGTCGACTGCGACGTCTGAAAAGCTTTTTTGACGGAATCCTCATTTCATTACATAATTTTAGAACCAAGTGGATTATTAGGGGTTAATACCGATATTGCATTTCTTAAAATACATTAATTTGTTGCAAATATCAAAAACGAATCGAAGGCCAACGCAATCAGTTATATTCGGAAGGAAGTTATCGATTCTACGCCTGCTTTTTTAACAACTCGTCTAGCGCAATGATAGCGACTTGTTGAACAATATTGAAACATTTTTGAAACTCGACAACTCTGTTGATATTACTAAAATCCATAAATCATTTGGAAAGGATTTCGAATTGAGTTCGCTAAGCATACAATATCATGACATATCAAATACACCAAAAGAAATTCGAGGAAAGTAACTAGAAGCATTATTTCGTTACCGGGAAACTGGCAATAGTTTTAAATACTTCAACGAAAATCAAAGTGTTTGCTATAATACTTGCTGGTACACCACACTCAGCTGACTGCGAACGAACGATAAGTGCCAAGACCCTTTTGAAAACAAAGAAATCAATTCCACATGCCTGAGTTGGCAAAATGGGATCCACGTCCAGCAGTAAAAAAAATTGTTTCCGATTTAAATCGCCGAATTTTAAAACAACTGAACAAGCTTACTTTAAGCCAGGGTTTCGAACTCGAACCCTGAACCCAAACCCATCCAAAAATTCGGTTCAGGTTCAATTTTTATTGCGCTTAGAAATTCAAATTACATATTTTACCGAAGTTTTTAAAATTTCAATTCTCATATTTCACAGAATTTTTTTGCTCCAAGCAAGATTATTATTTGTTGTTCTTGGCTTTTATTTACTTTGACAATTTTCATTGAACTCCTAAGGAATGAATGTGAATTTCCTGATTTTGAAGAAGATGAAGAAGAAGAATTAAATGCAAATAAAGAAGGAATAGAACTCTTGTCTAGTTTATATAACGATATAATTCACCTTAGATGCGTGCTCATACTTCCCAGTTGGCAGTTTATGACACAATATCTACAGCTAATATTAATGTTACTAAGTGCAGAGATTTTTCTAAAAACCCTAGAGCGCCTATTAAAGCTTCTATGGTAAAAAGATTAGGCTTAAAAAAACAAAGCTTGATTGTCCAACTCGCTGGAATTCCACTATTTATATGCTCTAACGCTCGATTACAAAACTTTATACATATATATGTAACTTCTCATGTTTTTTTAATTTGCAATTTTAGCTAACTAAATCTGAATTTTAATTGTTCCTCCTTAATATTAATTCAAGACAGTCTTAACTTCAAGAAAAACCATGGCGAAATTGTCATTTCAGCCCGGCCATGTTTCCATTTTTTTTTTTATTTTTTGAGAACAAGCTTCAACCATCGTTTTTCTTGAAGTAAATACTTTATGAATTAATATTAAAGGAGGAACAATTAAAAGTCAGATGGAGACATAGCACTATAGATCAAACAGCACACTTGTCTGGCTAAAACTCAATTTATACAAGTATTGCTATTTAAGTTTTGTTATTGTAGTTTAACGGAGAATACTTCAAAACAAATAAAATTGGATTTTGTTGTGTCAAAGTTGATGCATTTGCATTCTACTGTGATAACGCAAACAAGTGCTGATTTTTACTAGTTTTTTAACTATTGTGAAATAATTTAAATAATTTGTTTTTTTTTTTTTTTTTTTGAATAAAAATGGAAAAAATTGATGATTGTATGTATAATGTAATTTAAGTTAAAACATTTAAATATATTTTGGTTTTCTGTGAAAAAAATCTAAAATTGAAATGACACCTCTAATTAGTCATTTTTTTTTTAAATTTCCAACTTTGTGTAAGCTTTCTTCGCTGTCTATAAATAGACGCATTCAGACTAAAAAGCGTCTCCAACTTCCGACAGAAGTGATCCGGATATTAAGGTGTGAAATCCCAGTCGAAGAACTTATCAAACTATGAAGCACGCGACAATGAAGAAGAGCAAGATGAAATTGGGGAAACTGAAATTTTAAGTTCAATGTATTTTAACATTTTAAATAACACAGGCCGACAAAATTTAACCAACATTCAGACCCAAAAACCAGACTATATATTTCCGAAGGTTTTTGATGCGCTGATTCCGAATCTGGTCGCAGAATTGCTCCATCACGTCAGGTTTTCGAGATATCCTAACCTAAAAGAGCAAAAAACATTGTTTTTGCCCATTTTTGAGGTTATGTAGCACCGTGAATTTTCTTTTTTTCAAAAAACTATATGTGTGATCTTAAAGAGCTGTTCTTCTTCTTTCCAATGTCGTTGAGTTTTCTGAAATATCTTTCTTTATCGTCCAGTTATCGCATTTTGAAATTTTCAAATTTTTTGACACAAAAATGTTCCTAACGAGCTTGCAGGTACAGGCAAAATCACAAATATGAAAATTTCAAAATGCGATAGATCGGCAAAAAAGAAAGATATTTCAGAAAACTCAACGACATTGGAAAGAAGAAGGACAGCTCTTTAAGATCACACATATAGTTTTTTGAAAAAAAGAAAATTCACGGTGCTACATAACCTCAAAAATGGGCAAAAACAATGTTTTTGGCACTTTTAGGTTAGGATATCTCGAAAACCTGACGTGATGGAGCAATTCTGCGGCCAGATTCGGAATCAGCGCATCGAAAACCTACGGAAATATATAGTCCGGTTTCTGGGTATAATTTTTGTCGGCCTGTGTAATTTATCTTAAGAAAGTGATGCGTTAGTAAACGTTATGTATTTCTTAACCTAATACTACAATCTAAAAATAAAAACACATCTTTTATTTTACGTGCCATTTTTGACCCGGTAGCAAAAGGGTTTAGATTTTTCTCAGAATTCTTCTTTTAGCCTAGAGTCAACATAAAAAATACATTTCCAGTTAATCACCATGATAATATAGCCGTTATTAGTTTTGGCCAGTGAAATGTGCTATTTGACCTATAGTTCATAGTTGAAATTGCATTCAAAGTAAAAAAAACATGAAAAGTTACACAAAAAAATAGGTCTTTGAATTTTAATTGTTCCACCTTGAATATAAAATCAAGATAGTCTCAACTTTAAGAAAAATCATGGTTGAACTTACAACTGAAAATATTAACGACACTAGTGTAGTAGTATCTTATTCCGAAGATGAAAGAGCAGACATGCTAGAAGAGCTGCTAAAGAACAAGAAAAACAATTCAACATTAAAGAATTCGAAATTTATCAGACTTATCCTAGGATTTCTAAGGAAAATAGATTTTAGAATTCTGGTTACAAAAAAAAATTTATACACCTCTATTGTGTGCAGCTGCTCAGGTCATCTTAGCTGTTCCAACAACTTAAGTCAGTGTCGAGAGGGCTTTTTCTGCGTTGGAGTTTGTTTTAGCTTCGCAAAGAGTGCTTATTTACGAAGAATCACTAGAGGATATTCTATTTGTGCGTTTAAATTAATATTTTTTCCAAAAATAAATAAAATAACATTCTAAAATAAAAATTAAATGAAATTGTTTAATTTTTTCGGAAAAAAAATTGAACCTGAACCCAGACCTTGAAACTTTTATACTTTTATTCAAAAAGTTTTCAAAATAAAAGTTTCTTAAAACTTTTTTGTTATAAAAGTTTTTATAAACTTTCTTCAAAAACTTTTATTGAATAAAAGTTTTTCCAAAAAACTTTTTCAAAAAGTTTTTACATAAAAGTTTTTTCAGAAAACTTTTATAAAAAACTTTTTCATAAGAGTTTTTCTGAAAAACTTTTAAAAAAAACTTTTATTAATAAAAGTTTTTTTGACTTTTATTAATAAAAGTTTTTTTTAACTTATATTTTTAACAGTCACATGCAAAGAGTTTTTGTTGACTTTTATTTTTCAAAAGGCGAAAATAAAAGTTTTTTTTGTATGAAAGAACGAGGAAAATCCAAAAAAAATATCTTGGATCACTAAGCAAAAAATTTCAAAGGAGAAAACTTAGGATTACTGATAATAAAGTCCAAAGGAAAATACTTAAGATGTTTCTGAAAAGAAAGAAATTTATGATAATTATGAACTTATAATTTTTAGAAAAATTGTGCTTAACGCATCAATGGGAAAAGGCCGAAAATGGATTTTGGAAGTACAGGGGAGGTTCCTGGCCCTCCAAAGAGGTGTTTTACTCGTGTTATAAAATTTTTTTTCGAAAATTGGGTCCAAAAACCCTTTTAGGATGGTCGGGGACCTCACTTGTCACTTCCAAAATCCATTTTCGGCCTTTCCCATCGATTCGTCCAATAAAATTTTTTTCGTAAAATGGGTCCAAAAATCCCATTTAGGAGGGTCGGGGACCTCACTTGTCACTTCCAAAATCCATTTTCGGCCTTTTCCCATCGATTCGTGCAATAAAATTTTTTTCGAAAAATGGGTCCAAAAATCCCATTTAGAAAGGTCGGGTACCTCACTTGTCACTTCTAAAATCCATTTTCGGCCTTTTCCCATCGATTCGTGCAATAAAATTTTTTTCCAAATATGGGTCCAAAAATCCCATTTAGGAAGGTCGGGGACCTCACTTGTCACTTCCAAAATCCATTTTCGGCCTTTTCCCATCGATTCGTGCAATAAATTTTTTTTTCGAAAAATGGGTCCAAAATCATATTTATGAGGGTCGGGGACCTCACTTGTCACTTCCAAAATCCATTTTCGGCCTTTTCCCATCGATTCGTCCAATAAAATTTTTTTTGAAAAATGGGTCCAAAAATTCCATTTAGGAGGGTCGGGGACCTCACTTGTCACTTCCAAAAACCATTTTCGGCCTTTTCCCATTGATGCGTTAAGCACAATTTTTCTAAAAATTATAAGTTCATAATTATCATAAATTTCTTTCTTTTCAGAAACATCTTAAGTATTTTCCTTTGGACTTTATTATCAATAATCCTAAGTTTTCTCCTTTGAAATTTTTTGCTTAGTGATCCAAGATATTTTTTTTGGATTTTCCTCGTTCTTTCATACAAAAAAAACTTTTATTTTCGCCTTTTGAAAAATAAAAGTCAAAAAAAACTCTTTGCATGTGACTGTTAAAAATATAAGTTAAACAAAACTTTTAAAAAAAACTTTTATTAATAAAAGTCAAAAAAAACTTTTATTAATAAGTTTTTTTAAAAAGTTTTTTTTTGACTTTTTGAAATAAAAGTTAAAAAAAAACTTTTACTTTTATTTTCGGATATAAAAGTTTTAAGGAAACTTTTACTTTTATTTCACAAAAATAAAAGTTTAAAGTTTACTTTTACCTAAAAAAAAACTTTTATAAAAGTTTATTTCAAGCTCTGCCTGAACCCGAACCCGGACCCACTAAATATAAATGCATTGAACCCGAACCCGTACTCGCACCCAAAATTTACAGGGTTCGAAAGCCTGCTTTAAACATATTTTTGAAAATGTAAGAGTAATGAAAAATAGTGAAGATGATGATGAATTTGAAGAAAATTTCACTATTAATTTTCAATTTTGATTGAGACTTGATGTTTGCCATAAAAATATCTGTTAATTAATACTATGAATCGCTTAAATTAGATCTTCTAAATTGAATCGTTTAAGACGTGATATAAGTTAACACATGCTCCCCTAGTTATAAAAAACGGCAACATAAGCAAATTCTACATTAACAACTGCAGCTGCAAAGGAGTATTTTTTAAAATGAAATCTTAAAAGTAACAAAATCAATGCACTATACTATTTTATATATAATAAAATGCAACTGCCGTGGTTCCCATAAGAAAAATCAACAACAACAATAAGAATCCAACGGCAACATAAACAACTGCAGCTGCATAGGAGTATTTTTATTATATTTTTTTTCCTAGAATTAAGGATATGCATAAAAATTGTAACTAAGCTTTAAAAGTTTTAAAAAAAATAAACTAAGTCTGAATTTGACAAGCAACAAGAGTAGTAAAAAGTTAAATAAGTTTCGGACTCATCAAGTGGCGCCAAACGACTCTGAATCCACATAGAAAGGATAAGAGAAAACCTAACGACTCTGAAACCACATAGAAAGGATAAGAAAAAACCCAAGGACTCTGAATTTGCATAGAAAGAAGAAGAGAAAAACAAACGGAAGGAAAATTTAACTCACAGGAGATGCAGACAATTATATTATTGTAAGCTTTACAATTTTATTTAAGAAAATAAGTTTATAAATTTAGTTATTGTAAGAAGTGTAATACAAAAAATTAAGTGAAACAAGCTCAATTATAACTAAGCGAAACGAGCACAATTTTTTTAGTCAGAGATAACCAAGTGAGATTTAAATTCTTTCGAACAAACACAATCAAAAAAAAATAAAATAAAGTAAAATGGATGAGAGACAAGTGCGTGAATTGTTTGAAGCAATGGCCAATAGAGTGTCGGAAACACTCCAGGCTAACATAGCCCAGATAGAGCAAAGAGTAGATAATTTAGGGGCACCTAGGCAGGTACAGGAGTACCAACCGGTTATGATACGTCCGAATGTAGAATGTGGGGAACCGCTAGACATCGTAAAAACTCTGCCAGAATTTAACGGGGATGAAGGCCGATATGTGTCGTGGCGACAAGCGGCACATGCTGCGTATAAGTTATTTGAACCACATGCTGGTAGTTCGAAACACTACCAAGCAGTGGCAATAATTCGGAATAAAATAACGGGCAGGGCTGATGCAACACTAGCATCGTTTAATACTGTGCTGAATTTTAATGTCATAATGGCACGTTTAGATTTTTCATTTGCGGATAAACGCCCAATTCACATGATAGAACAACAGCTCTCAAATTTAAGGCAGGGACGGTTGAGCATTATTAGGTTCTACGAAGAAGTAGAAAAAAAGTTAAGTTTAAAAATTGTGAGGAAGTGAATCAGTTAGAATTAGGAGATAGTCTACCCTCATATGTAAGGGTCAGATTTTACGATATTATTAGGAAATTTGGGGAGGTTTTTGCAAATCCAAATGTAAAACTGTCGTATAACACAAATGTTGTTGCAACCATAAATACTACTACAGATAGCGCAATCTATAGTAAAAGTTACCCGTACCCAAAGGCGGTTAACGAGTTCGTGAATGAAGAAATTAAAAATTTACTAGATAATGGGTGATGCCGCCACTGCCTTGCAGATGAAAATTACATACAAACATAACTATTATCATTTGTTGTCTTTCGTTAACCTTGATTGCATTGATGCATATTAGCAAAGGGAATCGTTCTCATGTATTGTTTTGATGAAGCGTTATTTCTTATGTACCTTATTTTTAGTTATTTTGGAGTTGTTAAAGTCATAAATTGAATAATACAGTTGAGTTATAGTATGTACTTAAAACCAAGCAGACGTTTTGTTTTTTATTTCGTTGTAAGCTTAAGATCTTCAAAAAGGTTTATCGCCGTGCGGTTTCTGTTTTAATATAGGAAGGAGAAAAGGGTGACAAAAAGTCTTGTCGTCCTTGAAACATTGGTGACCCTGACGTGATATCCGTGGTTTTTTTTCGAGTTACCCTCGCGGTAAAGAATATTTCGTAAATTCGTAAGGCCCGTAGCGTTGCGGCAGTTTTATATCAGACATTTTGAATTGATCAGTGCAGATCTATAAAATAGAAAAAGGTGCGTTCAGCTAAGCATACGTGAGAATACGTTTCAAAACACTTTTTCGATAAAGTGAGTCCCACTTTGAAAGCGCGTACCGTTTTTTAAATTTATAAAGTTGAAATGGAGGCAATCGTGCTTAAGAAAAAGATTGCTTTGTTGTTTAAGCAATTAAAAAGTTTAATAATTGGCAATGATGGCGATTCCGATGATGCAACATTAGCTGTAAAGATTGAGCAAGTAGACAAACTGCAAGTAACGTTTGAAAACCTGCAGTCCGAAATAGAAGAATTGTGGCCCAAAGAAATTGACGCATCGACTTTTTATCAATTTATTTGGAAGTAAAAGCAAGTTTAACATGTGGTCTAACTAATCAACGTCCTACTCATTCGTCTACTATTCGCCCAAATGGTCCTAAGGATACTCAGCCATCTATCATTATTGCAGCATTAAAGCCGCGTTTGCCAGTATTGCATATTCCTACTTTCAGCGGCCATTACGCAGAATGGCCCGACTTTTATGCAACTTTTCAAGCTATTATACACAATGATAGCATAAAAGACAACCGTAACTTCTAGTTAACAAAAATTGAAAAATTTCAACATTTGCGATGCAATTTAAAGGACTCAGCGCTGGATACCATTCGGTCGCTGGATATCAGTGAAAATAATTATGATAGAGCTATTCAGTTATTAAATGAAAGATTTAATAATAAACGTTTAAACTTTCAGGCTCATATTTGAGACATTTTTGGCATACAGCGAGTGGGCTCAAATTCAGCGTTGCAACTGTGCGACCTGTCAGACAAATTGAATTCACATTTACGTGCATTGCAAACCTTAGGTACAAATGAGCAGCTGACTGACTATCTGCTTATTCATTTAGTTTTCACGAAGCTTGATGCGTCTTCACAGAGAAAATGGGAGGAGCAAACATCTGTTAACGAGCTTCCTACGTGGGAGATGATGGCTTCATTTCTAATCAAGCGCTGACAGATGATGGAAAATGTGGATAACGCCATGGTAACAAATACACCGGGCAATCAGGTAGGAAAACCATTTTTTAAAAAACGTGTTTTATTTGCTTCTACTAGAAGTTACGGTTGTCTTTTATGTCGATCCAAAGATCATTATATACCACGTTGCCCTCAATTTGTAAAATTATCGCCGGCTCTTCGCCTCAAAGAAGCAGGGCGACTTTAAGTTTCTAATAACTGTCTTAAGCGTGGTCATTATCTCGATGCCTGCACCTCTTCATCATGTCGTACATGCATGCAAAAACATCACACCACACTTCATGAAGCTTCGGCCTTAACTGAGATGCGCATTGAATCTGGCCCTTCACAAGCTGCGCTGGTTTCTGCGTCTCGCTTGAATACTTCAAGCAATGCCGAGCATTGTATGAATGAAAACTGCACACTTTTGGCAACCGCTGTTGTTCTAATACAAAATTCGTTAGGAGCCTATGTACCCTGTCGAGCTATACTTGATTCTGGTTCGCAATTACATTTTATAGCGTCTCGAATGGTACACCATCTAAATCTCAACAAAAGGCAAACATCAGTGCTTATATCTGGCATTGGTCAGTCAGATCTGGTTACAAATGGGACCGTGTTGATTTCCATGAGGTCTCGTGTATCGGAATATAAAGCATGCTCTCAGCGGTTATAGTACCCTGTATAACAGAAAACCAACCAAATTTTTCTTCACCTCGTATCAAATGGAATGTACCCAGCAACATAAAACTAGCAGATCCGGATTTCAATAAAACTCAACACATTGATTTTTTGATAGGTGCAAATCTCTTTTTTGAACTCCTAAGTGTTGGGCAAATACGACTCAAAAATGTTTCAACGATTTTGCAAAAAACGCAGTTAGGATGGATTGCGTCAGGAGGTGGTCAACAATTTAGTTCACAAGTTTCCTGTTTGATGGCTAATGTGTCCGATTTGTCTACTTACGTTGAATCAGATTATCATTTAGATGAGCTAGTAAGGTGTTTTTGGGAAAGTGAAGCAGGATTTGAGCCGATCACCAAGACCACAAAAAAAGAGTTGGATTGCGAGCAACACTTTAGTAAAACTCACACTCGATTAGCTAATGGGGAATACTCTGTTCGTCTTCTTTTTAAGATAGCGCCATCAGAGTTAGGTGATTCATATCAGCAGGCTCTATTTCGTTTTAAAAATTTAGAAAAACGATTGGCCAAGCAGCCAGAGCTCAAGCAGCAGTATTCAGCATTTATTAAAGAGTATCTAGAACTAGGGCATATGTCGCACATTGAGACTATCTTTAAAAATAGTCCTAATTATTTCTTTCCCCATCACTGCGTTTTTAAAGAAGACAGCTCTACCACTAAGCTACGCGTTGTATTTGATGCCTCAGCGGTCACAACAACAGGGTATTCCTTCTTAAATCATACATTAATGTACGGACCAGTTATTCAGCCAAAATTGTTTGAGATACTGCTCCGATTCCGATCTTTTCAAGTAGCTATTACTGGGGACATATACAAAATGTATCGTTGCGTTCATGTAGCAGAACCCGATAGTTTTTTGCAGTGCATTATTTGGAGAGACAGCCCTGAGGACAGACATTGAGGCGGATACTTTGTTGTTGCTTCGTACGATACAAATTGTTAATTTCCATTCTGAATATAGCTCACTAGCTTCTCAAGGAACAATAGATAAGTCCATTAAATTGCTGAATTTAAGCCCGTTTTTAGACGCTGATGCGGTCATAAGGGTTGGCGGTCGCTTGCGGAATTCATCTTTAAATATTGTTTCTCGTCATCCAATAATTTTACCGAAAGATCATCCATTAACACGTTCCATCGCTGAATATTTTCATAGGAAACTCCTGCACGCTGGTCCACAGGCAACGTTAGCGTCAATTCGTATGCGGCACTGGCCTTTAGGTGGAAGGAAAACT
Organism: Tricholauxania praeusta; assembly: GCA_949775025.1. Taxonomy (NCBI): domain Eukaryota; kingdom Metazoa; phylum Arthropoda; class Insecta; order Diptera; family Lauxaniidae; genus Tricholauxania; species Tricholauxania praeusta. The sequence goes on along the minus strand of OX459030.1, from coordinate 87,273,637 downwards.
GTATCCCATATTTTGAGTAAATGTATTTTATGCTTTCGGGCGAAGCCAAGATTGTTGACTCACATTATGGGTGGCTTGCCGAAGGAAAGAGTTCAAATCAGCAAGGCGTTCACAACCACTGGAATTGATTGATGTGGACCATTTTTATATCGCTCGGAGGAGCGCAATAAAGCTCCAATTAAAAGCTATATCTGCCTATTTGTTTGTTTCGCCACAAAGGCGATTCATTTAGAGCTCGTCCAGGATTTGTCCACAGATTCATTTCTAGCTGCATTAAAACGTTTCATCAGCATTCGTGGGAGGCCTAATATGATTTGGTCAGATAACGCCACAAACTTTGTTGGTGCAAAAAATGAATTGGCAGAATTAAAACGACTTTTTTTTTAAGCAGCAACCACATAAGTGCAGTTCACCAACAGTGTTTGTCTGATCACATTGATTGGAAATTTATACCACCACGTTCCCCGCACTTTGGTGGTCTATTGGAGGCTGCGATTAAAAGTGCCAAACATCATCTCATACGCACCATTGGTCTATCCATTTTAAAATTTGATGAACTTAGAACTTTAATATGTCAAATTTCTGCGATATTAAATTCTCGACCTCTATATCCACTTTCAGAAAATCCTGCAGACCTTGAGGTTCTGACTCCTGCACATTTTTTAATCGGCTCATCTTTCATGGCAATGACGGAACCTGATCTAACAAATCTTGACATTTCCCGCTTAAGTCGTTGGCAGCACATAAATTGTATGCAGCAGATCTTTTGGAAAAAATGGTCCAGTGAGTATCTCACTTTACTTCAACAAAGGTCTAAATGGGCAGCATCTACAACTAACGTTTCCATTGCCGCAATCGTTCTCATCGAAGATGAAAATACTCCACCTCTGAAGTGGCCACTTGGCTGAGTTGCGGAAATAATCAAGGGACAAGATGGTGTCGTTCGTGTTGCTGTTATCAGAGTATCTAATGGTTTGGTGCGGCGCTCAGTCAACAAGCTTTGCTTGCTTCCAATCTAATTCTGTTTGAAAGATGAACATTTCAAACGGGGGGAGGATGATGCCGCCACTGCCTTGCAGATGAAAATTACATACAAACATAACTACTATCATTTGTTGTTTTTCGTTAACCTTGATTGCATTGATGCATATTAGCAACGGGAATCGTTCTCATGTATTGTTTTGATGAAGCGTTATTTCTTATTTACCTTATTTTTAGTTATTTTGGAGTTGTTAAAGTCATAAATTAAATGATACAGTTGAGTTCTAGTTTGTACTTAAAACCAAGCATACGTTTTGTTTTTTATTTCGTTATAAGCTTAAGATCTTCAAAAAGGTTTATCGCCGTGCGGTTTCTATTTTAATATAGGAAGAAGAAAAGGGTAACAAAAAGGGTTGTCGTCCTCGAAACAATGGGATTATTCGACCTTCTCGGTCAGAGTATAAGAACCCAGTGTGGGTAGTCGATAAGAAAGGGTTTGAGTAAAATGGACAAAGGAAGAAGAGGTTGGTGATTGACTTTCGTAAACTAAATAATGTGACTGAAAGCGATAGATATCCAATACCGGACACTTCGGTCATTCTTTCCAACCTAGGCAACGCAAAATCTTTCTCGACTCTTGACCTAAAGGCAGGATATCACCAGATATTATTACGAGAAAAGGATAGGAAGAAAACTGCTTTTAGTATAAACAGTGGAAAGTATGAATTTTGTCGCATGCCGTTTGGCTTGAAAAATGCTCGGCGCATTTTTCAAAGATAGATGATATCCTAAGGTCGAAGATAGGAAAAACTTGCCACGTCTATGTAGACGAAATATTGATTTTTTCAGGGAGTGAAAAGGAGCATTTGCAACATTTGGGAGAGATTTTGACGTTACTAAACGAGGCAAACATGAAGGTTAATCTTGAAAAATCAGTTTTTTTTAAAGAAGAAGTGGAGTTTCTTGGATTTGTTGTAACTAAGGAGGGACTCAAAACAGCAGAAGAAAAGGTGAAAGCTATTTTTGAGTATATGGAGCCAAAAACAGTTCGCAGTCTCCGAGCTTTTCTTGGACTATCGGGGTACTACCGAAGATTTATCAAGGGGTACGCTGACATAGCGAAGCCGTTAACCAAATAATTGAGGGGGGAGAATGGTAATGTTAGCGCCAACCAGTCGAAAAACATTCCAATCAAATTGGACGTAGAGGGACTCAAGGCATTCCAAAAGTTAAAAGAAATTTTAACTTCAGAGAGTGTTGCACTTTTATACCCTGATTTCAGTAAGCCGTTTGATTTAACTACGGATGCATCCTCACAAGATGTAGGTTCGGTTTTATCTCAAAATAACCGACCTATCACGTTTATTTCAAGGACGCTCTCCAAAACTGAAACAAACTACGCAGTAAATGAGAAAGAACTGCTGGCGGTAGTATGGGCTATAAAGAGAAACTATCTTTATGGGTGCAAAGGACTGAATATATTCACAGACCATCAGCCGCTAACATTTTCAATATCTGATGAGAGCCCTAATGCCAAAATCAAACGGTGGAGGGCATTTATAGAAAAATATGCGCCGAATTTTTTTTATAAGCCCGGTTATTTAAATGTTGTAGCAGATACCTTATCAAGGCAGACCTTAAACCATCTATCAGAGTCCGGTTCCCATTCAGAGGTTTCGCTAACAGATACCATGAAAATTGTCCAGACACCTTTGAACAGTTTCAAAAACCAGCTTTTCATTAACAAAGGTAATTATAATAGGAAAAAGACCAAAATCTTATTTCAGAAATATATTCGACATGAAATAAGCTTTGTGGATAAACAAAATCTTGTCTTGCTATTAAGGGAAACGGTTAACCCTAATGTTGTTAATGCATTTTGTTGTGAGGAAGAACTTTTGGGACAAATACAACAGATACTGCTCAGAAACTTTACAGGGACTAGGTTTGTGTACTCCCGAAAAACGGTCACTGACATAACAAATAAAGACGACCAGGAAGAAATATTAATCAATGAACATAATAGGACCCATCGAAATGCCAGAGAGAACAATAGGCAAATAATTGCGGATTACTTCTTCCCAAATATTCGGAAGAGATTAAATGAATTAGTCAGGACTTGTAGAACATGTCTAACCTCCAAGTAGGAGGCCCACAAGCCATAAGATTGAACAAACCCCAATTCCAACTTATGCAGGTCAGATTTTACACATCGACATCTATTCGACGGGAAAAACTTCATTCTTAACGTACATCGATAAATTTTCGAAATTTGCGGTAATAAAAAAACTAGAAACGCGAACAATCCCTGATATAAAAATTAGTATAATTGAACTGCTAAACTTTTCGCCCAACACCAAAATTATTGTTTGTGACAATGAGCCATCGCTTAAGTCGGAGACAATAAAGAGCTATCTTATCAATAACCATAATATACAACAATACGCTGTACCACCTCATCACAGCAAATCAAACGGCCAAGTAGAACGACTGCATAGTACGCTATCGGAAATCGGTAGATGCATCAAAAATAGTAAAAACTCGAGCGAAGTAGCTCGTTGCTTGGAGATAATTCTCTAAGCAACAATAAAATACAATAACACTATACACTCTGTAACGGACTGCAAACCAATATGTAGATGTAATATATGGGAATGTGGCACCTATAGATATTGAGAAGAGATTAAGGATAAAACAGGTGGCTGATCTTAAGTATCATAACGCTAATAAAGAACACAGAACTTTTAGACCTGGAGATGTTGTCTACGTGAAAGTAAATAAGAGGTTGGGAAATAAGCTATCAGATATTTACGTAGAGAGAATAGTGCAAGAGGACTTAGGAACTACTGTTAAGATAAATGGGAAAAACATTCATAAGGATAATATTCGTTAATTACAGGGTTTTTTCACGCTGGGGGCAGCGAAGGTTGTGGATTACTCGAAACTTTTTATATGCCAATAGAAGACGGAGAAGTTGCGGTTTACAACGATGTAGATTATCTTATACATAAAACAGACATATCCAGTTTTGCCATTGTGGCTCAGGAATTCATGAAGGTCACCGAGAATCTCATTTTCCCAGGAATGAAAAAGGTAATAGAGTTAGACGCTAAACAAATAATACGAATGGTAAACATATTAGGACTACACCACAGAAATTCACGTAGCATAAATTTACTGGGCTTTGCATTAAAATTTGTTGCAGGAACGCCAGATTTTATCGAGGTTAAGGTAAAAACAGAAGCATTGATAGGTACTAATAAATGCAAATATTGTCAATAAAATTAATCAGCTAACTGAAAGAATTAATGAATTAAAACCTAACCACAGTAATGATCTGTTTGAAAACGAAGCAAATATATTTGAACTTGTTTGACAAAGAAATAAAATAATCATGTTGGAATTAGAGAATATAATATATTCGATAGTTAAGGCAAAGGTAAATGTTGTAAATCCTCTCTTATTAACAGATAGCGAACTGTTGAAAATTAATCCTAGTGTTGTAAATATAGTTAATTTAGCGACCATATTAAGCAATTCGAAATTAAGAGTATTGCAGAGTAATGACATTATATATTTTGTAATTCAATACCCTATCATAAAAGATTTCTATCAGAAATTTATTATAAAACCTGTAGTGCACGAAAATAAAGTGTTAAATTTGGAATGTGAAGTAGTAGGAAAACATAAGAATCAATTTAGTTTGTTGAAAGATTGTGGCAAGGAAGCCGTGATGAATTTTTGTAAAGAGGATAAGAGGAACCATTGCCTGTTAAATCTACTTAATCAGAATAAGGCATATTGTAACACTAGTTATACGAAATATTATAAGAAAATTGTTAGTGTTTAGGAAGGCGTAGTTATATTGAATAATGGTAAATTCATAGTGCAGGAAGGTGAAAAAGAGGCAGTTATCTTGAACGGAACGTATTTGATAATGTTCGAGAACAAACTTATTGTGAGTGAAACAGTTTTTGAAAACAAGGAGCAACAAGCTCATGGTAATATTGAACACCCTGGGATACAGGAACCTTATATTATTCAACATCTTGAAGACCTCACTCTAGAGAACATTGAAGAAATAGACATAAAGAATATAAGAAGGATTGCGACAATACAACAAGATGTGAAAAACAATAAATCTACTAAAATAGTCCTATGGTCTCCAATTGGGACATTGACAGCGGTGATAATAATTCTGAAGTTTTGTAACAAGAAAGCGATTCAAGTAATACTGAAGAGGCAACCCTTACAACAAAACGAGTTGAACCTTCAAGAAATAGTTCGTCAGGTGACGTCAAATATAGCAGACAACAGAAAGATCACCCTAGTTATAAAAAACGGCAACATAAGCAAATTCTACATTAACAACTGCAGCTGCATAGGAGTATTTTTTAAAATGAAACCTTAAAAGTAACAAAATTAATGCACTACTATTGTATAGTGCAGCGATATATGATATTAATAAAATGCAGCTACCGTGGTTCCCATAAGAAAAATTAACAACAACAATAAGAATCCAACGGCAACATAAACAACTGCAGCTGCATAGGAGTATTTTTATTATATTTTTTTTTCCTAGAATTAAGGCTGTGCATAAAAATTGTTACTAAGCTTTAAAAGTTTTAAAAAAAATAAAATCAGTCTGAATTTGACAAGAGTAGTAAAAAGTTAAATAAAATTCGGACTCATCAAGTTATATGTTATATAATATTAATACATATTTAATATAAATCACTTGAATAAGTCAATAAAAAAATTGTTTTCTGCAGTAATGAGTTTTCCTTATTTCAAACCCTGGTATTTGTTTGACGTTTTTTATGATAAACACCGAGTCCGTAACAATACTGCATGTATACAACTTGTTTGAAATTTGCTTTTCAATAAAAATCAATGATATGAAACAGGTGTCTATAGTCTCCATTTATGCAAGATGGAATTTGGGAGAAAATTCTGTACTTAATTAGCTTATTTATGAAATTTTATTGAAAAGTTCATACCATTACCTTTCTAACACTACCCTAAATGAATAAATCGGCTAAAATCTTACTGAGCTATGCATTTTAAAAGACTTAAATTTTAGTCAAATTTTGTAAATTTGACAGAACTAGAACCCCACATTTCGGTAAATTACAGAGCTTTTGTTCACTTTTACTGTTTTTTGTATCAAGATAGAAGTAATTTATACGTAAACAAATTTGTAGATTTTTTTGCATGAAACTATTATAGCAAAAGCGGTCAAAATAATCTGTAATGAGTCATATAAAGCATTTCACATGGCACGTCACTTTGAAACTGACAAAATAAGCTTTGTTATCTTGTTAATAGAAGTATAGATTAACAACTCATTTTTTGACAAAAAGTTTTAAAAATTTATAAAAATTGGGTATAACAGAATTTGAAATAATGATGTCAATATCACCGTGAAACGCGATTTTCGTATGCAACATATTTTTACGAAAATCTTTTTCTTACAAAATACAGGTTTTTGGCATATTTTGTACTATTACTACTAAGAAAATTAAAATTTTTTATTCATTACTTTAGTACCCTGATTAATTCCAAATAAATAGAAATTATGTTAAAGGAATATGTCCAGTTATAGCTTTTTTTAACCTAGATGCACAAAAAGTAGACTACGTTTAATTCCGAAAATCAAAAACTTAATGGAACACAGTGAATTTAAAAAAAAAAATGTTTTCTTCAAATGGTAGCTTAAGACCAAGCTTTCAAAAGACGAAGAGCGTTTTTTAGGATTTCTTTTTTTGAATTAAAAAATGTCACAAAAAAACTCCATCTCATAATTTAATGTTTACTGGTGGCTTATCGAGCTTTTTAGTTTTCCATACGATTTACAGTAGGGAGCAATACTGGCCGAATATTGTTAATTTTTAGATTAATAGCTTCGTAACAAAAATGGGTGAACGTCTTAAAATTTTTTTTGTATGCTCTATATTTTATTTTCACAAATTACAACAGAAACAAATTAAACTCTAATGACCAGTTTCACCAATCAATTTTAAAATTTACCAGGTTGTTAAAACTTAAAATAACCTAATTTTGTTTCACCAAACACTCTTAGCCCTAACAGCCTGTTAAACAACCTGATAAACTAACAAGCCGTTTTGCTGCTTTTAGGCGCCTGCCACACTTTAATCTTTATTGTGATATTTGGATCGGGATCCATATTGATGGATTGGTGGATCGCACGCAAATGCTACATATTCAATATTCATCGCGTCAGTATTTATATTATTTATCGTGTCAGTATTTATTTATTAGTTATTCCGAGTAGTTCGTCGTTCAAAAGATGTCGCAAGAAAACTCAAAAAAAGCCTGTTTAGCTATCTTACTGGCTTTTTCTTTAAAGAACGTTTGAACTCAACAATTTTTTTTAGGCCCTTTCTATAGTTCGACCTTAAAGAATTTATTTTTTTCGAACATCGTCGACGGTAGCTTAGGACTTAACTTTTTTAAAAATTTTTATTAATTTTTGATACCCGTTTTTTTTATCTTATCCTTGTAAGGTTTTGCCGACGAGTCCCACACTCCGGCAATGCTTCAAAATTCAAAATAAATTCTTTTAATAAATGCTTTTCTACCATTATTTCTTCTTTTCCATTATTTAGCGACAAAAATTCAGTGAAAAGTTTTATTTTTTATTTATTTTATTATACTATACACCGCATCACAAAATATACTACACGTTTAATATTTATTGACAGATTTGCGATCCGAGATACAGATTTCAAAATATTTAAATAATTTGTGATATGGATCGCGATCCATCAATATTGAATGCTAAATTTTTAAGAGATTGTTTATATTTTGAATATATTTTGGATGACACAATAATTTGTTTGGCATATGTCAATCAACCTAAATTGTTTTAGTTTCACTCTTTCGTATGCAATCAGATACTTGTGTTAGGCATATCTGTTTCATTCATCCGGCTAACAGGCTGTTAGCTAAAAGTACAAGTTCTAATGTTGGTGAAACAGAATTAATTTTTACAGCCTTATACATAAATTCTAAAAGCCTGTTAGTTAAAATTGATTTTAATTGGTTTTAGCGAAACTGGGCATAAGTTCCATAAAAAAAAATCATAACATAATTCATAGTATATGCGTCAAGTTCTACTCTCATACGACTTGAGCTAGATTTAATACCGCTACTTCAAGCCGTGAAGTAGCAGAAAAATTTTGTATTTGCAGAGCTCTAATAAATACAATTAGAAAACGCTGACAAGTTGCTTGATCAATAAAGTTATTTATTTAAAAATTAACATGTGCTCAAGTTGGACCAAACCTCTTGAAACGAACATAAAATTTTCCATTAAAAAGTATCAAACAATTTTTTACCGTGAAGATAATATTTTGTCAGCTTATTAGCTTTCAGAGTATGCGGATATTTCGAAGATTGAGATAGAAATAAATTTTTTTGTTTTTGCAATAAATTTTATGTCTTTTCCGACGGACTTGGTCGCGTTTATGTAAAATTTTATTTCACGAGATATATCTATAGATGAAACTGTCTAATATAGCATTTTTTCTCATATAAGCCGTATGGAAAACTAAAAAGCTCGATAAGCCATCAGTAAATATAGTTATGAACTTGCACCAGAATTATTCTCTGATGAACCCTGTTTGAAACAAGAAAAAAAATTTGAATCACCCTAATGTTACAAACATATATTCGATACTTTTTAGGAGAAAAAAAAAACGTAAAAAAACTGTGCTTAACATGATTGGGACCGTCATTAATTACAACATACTAATGTAATATATATACATATCGCTCACTTACTTCAAGACTGGCATAACTCAAAAAACTTGATTTATGAGTTAATGATGCAGAAATATCCGCCATTTCATGTTTTATTTTGTATGAAAAAATCAAAAAAACATCTCATAAACTTGCCTTGTGGGAAGAGTTTATGCAGACATACAAAAAGCAACTTATTGAAAACTTTAAATGCGTTTTCTCCCACTTTGTTTTTTGAGTTATGCCAGTCTTGAAGTAAGTGAGCGATATTATTACTACATATATCATATTTAAATCATTTGTACTTACGTTCTGTAATTGCTTCAATATTCTCGCCTTATGAGACTCATCGCTTGCATCCGTTGTATAAAAATGTAATATGGTCATTTTTCACTTAGTCTTTTTTCAACTCAATTTAATTAAAAAGAACGTAAGCCAAAAGTTTTCACCGTTTTCAACTAAACTGCAATAAAGGCAAGCTATCAATGAAGGGTGCAATAAAAATCCAATTTTTCTGAGCTTTTTCAATAAAATCACGCTTACCGATATGTACTTATAGATTGGAATGAATTTGTTTACAATTAAATTTTCAAAAGGTCAGAACCTCAATTCCATCAATCGCTGTAGGTTATCGGAGGATCGTTGCTAACAGAAATCGTTGCCTTGTTATTGAATTGACGTACGCAATACACCACAACAGAAAATATGCAATATATTTTATTTATTACAAAGCATACACTTTTGCAAAACAAGATCAAACTAACCCACACAAATCTTAAAAGCCTACATGAATATAATGTGAAAGTAACAAGAAAAATATTACATATGTTTTATGTATGCTTGTTTGATATGCAAAAACCACCGACCGGCTGACCAAACTTAAAAACGTGCTTTGACGCACTTTTATTTTGCTTCTGGTTGTTTACGTAAATAGAGAAAAAAGCAAGAACGATAGAATACAAGATAACGCATTCCGAGCTTTCAAATGAAATTTATGTCTGTATGTCGTCATATGGAGGAAAATCACGGTTGCATATTATATTATTGAACAAATATATAAGGGTTGCCTAGTACCTACACTTTAGCTTATATGAAAATGTGTTAACATGGAGTGTATATTCACTTTGTCATTCCGTTTGTAACGCATAGAAAAGAGCGTGGCAGGTACAGAAAAGTATATATATTCTTGATCGGCGCACATTCTGTCTGTATGAGCAAAATCGCTTGATGGACTCGCCTACCGCCCATATTCTATGTATATCTGAGAGCAGCTAACAAAAAAATTAAATTCTGCAGGTCCTCCCATTAGAGATTCGAAATTTTGGCGAAACGTACGTTTGTTTAAATTTCTGCTTTTCCCTGTAATGTAAAATTAAAATACATAAAGCATTGTATCAACTTGTAAAATTTTACATATAATGTTGATCGCTGCGAAAAATGGCTAAAGTTCAATAATCATTTGATTATTAATATTTATTAAGAAAGCCAATAAACAAACCAAAAATTTCTAAATTACGGAGAACACGCCGAAACCTCAAAATCTGCGATGCACCAGAATCGCATAATTTTGAACACGTAATGTCTCACAGCCAATGGATGTGCATTACAACATAAACAAATAATTTAAGAAACTGCGATAACAAAGGAGAACTACGGTTTAATCCACTCACGTGGTGTCTCGCTTTAATGATGTAAACAAAACAAAGAAAACGGTACAGCTAATTGAAAAAATTCAACGCAATGGTGTGATCTTAAAAATTCACTTAAAATTTAATCACATTTGCTTGAAATTAAAAATTACCTTTTCGATTGTTTTTCATTAATATGACGGGTGCAATTTGAGTGCTGACGTAGACATCAACCAAAAATATACCGATGAGATTTTAAGAATCGAAACATATGTCTATATTCTAGAGTTGTTGTTGTTTTTTTCCTTTGTTGTCAAAGTTTGTTTAATACATAAAGCATTGTATCAACTTGTAAAATTTTACATATAATGTTGATCGCTGCGAAAAATGGCTAAAGTTCAATAATCATTTAATTATTAATTTTTCTCAATGATAGGTGTTTGCTGACCAGAAGCACAATATTAAGAAAAAGCTTTCTTTTAATAAGGCTTCAAAAAAAACAAACTGGTAGAGGTCCATATGAAGAAAAACTGTTGAATGCAGCAGAAGAGCAGCTACTACAGGCAACCGGAATGGATACTGTGGTCGAAGGTATTTCTGTTAAGTCTTTCGGAAACGTTATTGAAACCGAAAAAGATAAAAGCTTGATAAACTTATTGGACTTAAAGAAAGATCCCTTGCTGTTAAAGAGAAAGAACACGTTGCCAACATGGCTATTATGAAAGCAAAACTCGAAATTTTAAACTTTAAACTCAATGCAATGAAAACAAATAATTTCTATCCTTAAACTTTTTATTATTTATTTAAATAAGTTCAGTCTTTATTTTTATATTTTAACATATGGTGTTATACACCATGGTTCCAGGGGATACCCAGAATCCCCTTTAAGGATAGAATTTACAATGAAATACAATTGATTCTCGTATATGTTGTCATGTGTTACCTAAAAGCCAAGCATTTTTTAAAACATTACTCTTTTACTGCTGCTCTAAAAAATGTCTTTGGTCAGAATGCTTCCACACAAAAGAATCATATGCAGCGCCACCAAACTTGGAACAAATAGCTGAAATTCCGTAATCGTAATCACAAATCTTTAAAAAATGGGCATTTTAGTTATGGAAACATAATCATTTTTCTTTATAATTCATAATCACAATCATAGAGTTAAGGCTATGGAATCCTTTTCTGTTAAAGAACATATCGCTCACTTACTTCAAGACTGGCAGAACTCAAAAAACATAAAGTGGGAGAAAAGTTTACAATAAGTTGCTTTTTATATGAAAATGAAAAGTATGTCTACATAAACTCTTCTCACAAGGCAAGTTTATGAGATACTTTTCTGATTTTTTCACACAAAATAAAACATGAAATGGCTGATATTTCTGCATCATTACCTCAAAGATCACGTTTTTTGAGTTATGCCAGTCTTGAAGTAAGTGAGCGAGTGCTGTCGACACATCCAATTACTTAAAAACGCAAGAGTTATACATCTAATAAGAAACTTTTAGTTGAAAAATACTACCTCCAGGAAGGTTATATTTTTCCATAAATGTCTCTTCACACTTTGTAAGCTTCTCAGCAGAGAAAGTTATCATCTTTGGGCACAATTTGGTTTCAATATGACACACAACATTTGCAACGATTTTGTAGACTGTGTTTTGGCACATTCCAACTAAATAATCATTCCCAACTGTGTTGAAAGTTTCCGCCGGCCAATAGTGCAAGTGTTGCTGCTAGCTAAAGCTTTGGCGGCACTGCTATGGATAAATGACCACTGAAGTTGAGCTCCGAGAGCACATAATTAAAAGCTTCTTTGGTTAGCCTAAAACGTTTCTTAAATCTGAAAATAATCACTTTCAATATTTCTATGTATTTTTAACTTGTGTGTGTCTTACGCTGCTGTTCGTAGCGACAAAGGATTGCTTTTATCGCGAAGTTGTCTTCTCATCCGCATGTCCCGGCCTTCCTCTTCTGACGAACAATAAAATAACACCGGATGCATATTTTTTTAACACAAATTTTACCAACTGCACTAAATTTAATTTGTAATTTTGACGTACTACATATGATTATAAAAAATATCGATAACTCTATCGTAAAATTTCGTCTCGTTTCGAATCGAGTGCCGCGATCCAGCAACTCGTTTCGTTTCGAAATTTTATTCGATACGATTGCTTACTAGATCACTACTGCCGCGATTCGGCCCAGTTATCAATACAAGCTAAATCAGTACACTGGCTAAGCTTGTTGAAGAGCGTGGCACAGTCCACAATATTTATAAACATTATAATGAGAACTAACAAATGTTAGATAGTACGCTCTGAGGGTAATTTCATAAAATTTGTTGTGGAGGTGTCGGTTACCATAAGTTTTAAAATTCAATGGAATTCGACAGCAACAGTGGACGTGGTCTATAAGGTATATCTGAATCAAAAGCGGGCAAAATAGCTCCAATGTGTGTGGCACCTCCCATACTAATAAAATACCTTAAGTGGATTATCTATCTAAAATTTGATGTAAGAGGTTTGTTTATGGAATGCTATTTCTGGATCAAAATTAAACTGGATTGTACCAGTAGATGTGTCACCATCCTAAATTTTCAAACTAACTACGGCACATATCGTAAACTATACAAGCTATTGTGATAAAATTTGGTATTTGGATGTTAATCACGAGTGTAATTTATTGATCCCAAAATAGGTGGAATTGAAGAAGTGGGTGTGGCATATTTCGAATTTTTCATTTCTATTCGATTTTTTCAACATTTTCCATATATTCTTGAATTTTCCAACTTTTCAACATTTTCCATGTATCTCATATGTATCCGTTAGACTTTTTCAACCTCTTCCAATATTCATTATTTTTTCGATTTCCTCAGCGATTTTGAGTGGTTTCAAAATTTTTAACCTTATTCAACTTTTTTGTGACATTTTTCATATTTTTCGACTTTTTCAACATTTTTTCCGACTTCTTCAATTTCTTTCAACTTTCTTCCATAGTTTCCATATTTCTTCGACTTTTTCAGTCTTTTTGAACTATTTCAACATTTATCATGCACATTAATTTGTTATTTTTTTATGATTTTTTCTTATCTTTATCGCACTTTCTCAACATACCCACTTAGATCATATATATTGAAAAAATGTGATTGTATGGATTTAATCATATGGTCTAAGGGATAAATGTTAGAAAACATTTAGCCAGCATGCTGAGGGACTCGGACAACACAAACATAAAAATACACACCACCATTAAGCTACAAATTTAGCTACAGTTAGTTTTCAGTCTAAGCTTGAGTTGACCTTTTGACAAGCTAATGTTATAAACTTCGCAATTATTAATAAGAGTTGTCATTCGATTAAAAGGGGCTGTAACCATAGTTCTACTAACCGGTTGGTAAAATAATTGATAAGAGTTACGAGTACTCCTCCGATTACTATTAAAATGTATGTAGTTAAGAAGCTCTGGTGCAGCAAGAGACCCAGTTACAAGTTGATGCAGATAAAGTATATCCGCAATATTTCTACGCGAGCTCAGGGACTGCATATGTAGTAACTTCAAACGATCCTCATAAGGAGGAAGGTTTAAAAGGTCAATCCAATTTAAGCCATTGAGAGCAAAACGAATAACATTTTTTTGAATTCTTTCAATTCTTTTTATATGAGTATATAAAATGGTGACCATACTTGGCTAGCGTACTCTAAGCGAGGACGTACTATTGTATTATATAAGGTTACCATTACTAAAGGGCTATTACATTTTTTTGCCCACCTCTTAATAAAGCCAAGCAGAGATGACGATTTTTTACAAATTTGATTAATATGCTCATTAAAAGTTAATTTAACATCAAAATGTATACCTAGGCCTTTGAATACATCGACACGACAAATATTTTTATCTTTTAATTTATAATCAAATTCCACAATAGTTTTCTTCCTGATAAAAATCATAACTTGGCATTTAACAGAATTAAGATGTAAGTTATCCTTAGAACACCAAAATTCAAAGGATTTCAAGTCAGACTGAAGTGGAAAAGTATCACCAAACCCCTTTACGTTCCTGTAAATTTTCATGTCATCTGCATATACTAACAGATGGGAGTTTTTAATAACATGTGTAACGTCATTAATTGCTAAATTGAACAGGTGCGGCCCCAGGTGGCTTCCTTGTGGAACACTTGATGTCGTGCTAAATGGGGAGGAAAACACTCTTCTAAGTTTTATTTGATACGTACGATCAGATAAATAAGATTCAATCCAGCTGACAAAACTTAAAGGAAATCCAAGCTTCTTTAACTTAAACATAATCAAATTATGTGGTAATTTGTCAAATGCTTTACTGAAGTCAGTGTAGATGCAGTCAACTTGCCCACCAGAGTCTAAAGAGCTTAACGCAAAAGAAGTGAAATCAAGGAGGTTAGAAACTGTACTGAGGTTAGAAACAGTAAAAAACTTGCAATAAAATTAAATGAAAATACATACGATTGTGTTTGTGTTTGGCTCTTTACTTTTATTCTCCGTTTCTTTTTAAATAAAAAATGTATGTATTTCTTTTAATTTTATTGCAAGTTTTTTAGTGTTTTTTCGAATAACTTCTACATTTTTTGTCCGATTTTCGCAAAATTATACTTAAAATATTTGCAAAAAAATAGTCTTTCATTAAAAATTTTAAAAATATGAAAAAGAAAAATTTTTCATTCAAATGGAGCAATTGAATTTGAGTGATTTTCAAAAAAGACCAAAGAAGCCAGTTTTTTGGACTTTGAGCGCTTGTAACTCCATCAAATCTTATCCGATTCAAGCAAAGAGCATATCGTTAGAAAGGGAATACAAATATCTTTCGAATGCTGAAAGTCGTTTTTGAGTCAAAAAAAAATTTATGGAGATATAGTCAAATAAATGAAAAAAAAGGCCGAAAAAGTGGTTTTTTGGGGATATCTCGAAACGATCCTTAAGAAAAAAAAGGTTGCCATTTTTGGAATCTACGCCCCAAAATACATCGAAAAAAGTATATGAGAAACCAGATCTTTTTTCTTGTAAACTAGTGTAATATGTTCTAAAATTTTCGGTATTGATGATAACTAAGCCACGGGCCTGTAGTTTGAAACATCATTTTTACACCCTTTCTTGAAAATGGGGCTAATTAATGTACGCATCTTTCCAAAATTTAGGAAAATACCATCAAGCCCGGAGTTGAAGTCATCATCAACAGATGAAATATATTCCTCCATGAGGTCAGGTGAGAAAGATATCTAATTAACCGAAACTAAATGGTCGTTATCCATATATTCAAAATAGTTGATTTCAGGGCTAAATAAATCCGTAGAAAATGATTCATTAAACAAATTAGCAAACAACCCGGCTATAATTTGTGGGTCGTTAGTGAGTCCATCAACTGTTTTAAACTCAGATGGAAACCCGTCAGATTTTTTTTAGAATTAATAAAAAAATTCTTGGGCTCATGAAGAATATTCAGCCTAATTTTTTTCAAATATTCAGAATAAACTAAAGCTGACATATCTTTAAATTCAATAAAAAGTCGCTGATAAGCAACAAGGTCATTTCTGTCCTGGCTACAAACGTATTTATTCCATGCCCTACTATATTACGGCCATTGCGAACTTTTTTCAAATCCTTTGTATACCAAGGGTACGAGGAATTATTAACGTACCTCTTCGTATATGGCACCGACAATGCTATGGCAGAAAAAAGTTCTCCATAGAAAAATTTAATGCAATCATCAAAAGTATTGTTATTAAAAAAATTTAGTAAGTCGTCTAATTTATTTCTTATGATTTCGTTCAATTTCAAAGTCAGCTTTCCTGAAATTGAATTCGTAAATATTAATGGATGAACATGCATTAGTCAAATTTTCATTGTCAGATTGGTACACAGTACTCAAAGGTGGATGATAGGAATCTACCGTAGACAGAGCATGAATAGCATTTCTTACAACAACATTGCTACTATTGTAGCCAAGACTAAGTCAAGTTGTCGTCCGTGACAATTAGTAATACAACTTACTTGTTGTAAATTTTAAAGTATTTCGTCAACAAAAATTTGTTGTTGTCGAGTTTTTGGACAAGATGCATAAAAATATGTACCATCGTCCGAAGGAGTCCATTTTAGGTCAGGCATATTCAAGTCACCTAACAACAAAATGTCGTCATTAGCGTCTAGTTCATTTATAATATATTCTACGGCCATCGAAAGACATTCGTAGATATCTGCGCAACTATTTGGTGGAACATAAGTGTTAAGAATGTATAAATTAAAGTTACAATGTATAACTTTAACAAATAAAAGTTCAATATTAGACGCACAGGCAATTTCGATTAAGGAACTGGTTAAGTGATTTTTTATAGCAATTAAGATGCCTCCACTAACAGAAGAAAGATCTTCCAAGTGTCTGTCTTTTCTAAAAAACATTGAAACTATTTTCGAAAAGTTCCAAATTCAGAAAACTGTTATTTAACCAAGTTTCGGTAAGAACAATAATATCCTCAGAGAAATTCTGAGTATATAAAAAGATGTCATGCGTCTTGGAACGCAAGCCCTTTACATTTTGATAGTAAAGGGATAGCCGTTTCAGTTTTTTGAATTGGAACGGACAGTGTGTCGGACAGTTTTATTAATTTTTTTCGAATTGAATTCAGAAATAAAGATATTATCTTCACATACATTAGAATTTAGAATGACGGAAAAATAAGAAGTAGCCACTGTAATTTTAATAGACGCATGAGTTGTTTTATTACCGATTTTCCTGCATGAAATGAAGGCGTCGGCAGGAATAATATGTTTTTGTCGCATGAAATTTTTCACGTTGTCAGTAGTGGAATTATAATGTAGACGCGAAATAAAGATTAATTTTAATCTAGGCAATGCCTGTAAGGAAACTGGAGTTTCAGATCCACCAATCGTACCAATTATTTGTGGATTAGGAATTACTGAAATAAAAGATATATTAGAAGTGAAAGAAGAGGATGGAAGGTTGCTTACAGAATTATTAGCGATAGAATTGGATGAATGGATATTAGGAGGGAGATTTGTAGAAGTTTTGTCACAATTAATGGCTACGACACTCGTGCTTCCGACACTATCCAGATTTTTTTTAGCCAACTTTCGTTTGTGTTTTCTTTTATTTTTTAAGGGAATAGCTTGCTGTGGTAGAGTAGAAATCGAAGGAGTGGAAGCAAAAGGCATAGAAGCCTCGGTAATAGTTTTGTTATAAATAAAACTAACATTAAGTGAAATAGCCTCATTAAGGCTTTTTTCAATTTGGGGAGTTATATCTAGGTAATTGCTTATAATATCTCTGAAATTATTATTCAGATTGTTTAGGTTTTCCCCAAATTGCTTAATTTTGTCGAAAAATGCCGACGGTAGCAGGGCCCTGCAAGATGGACAGTACCAATGCATGCCCGAACGTTCAGAACATAACAAATCTATAATGGATTTAGATAAATTTGCACAAGAGGCATGAAACATTTGTTTGCAAGGACCTGAACAGGAAAACATAGAATTTAAAATATTCTGACTTTTGCACCACTCAGAAAAAAAAGTTGTGATTCCAACAATTTTATACTTTGGCCCAACAATTTCCATAGGTTAAAATGAACTCAATAACTTAAATTCTTATATTAACAATAAAAATGTTAGCCGTAAAGTAAGAACTTTTATTTTTGGCTTAAATATAAAAATTGTCAATACTTCGGAAAAATAAATTGTTGTCTCAAGAACGAGTTGTTGATTAAAAAACCAACAATTTGAATTGTTGTGGCAAGATTGTGTTGTTAATAAAGATTGTAAAAATAGTTGTTGCTTCAAATATTAAAAGTATTGCATTTGAAAAAATTTAAATTCTTATATTAAAAACTAGTCACCTTTCTTTAAAAATAAAGTAGTTGACATAAATATATTGAAATAGATTTTTCAACTTATTAAGTTAGAGCATCAAAATCAGAAAGAAATTGTTGAATAAATAGGAATTAGGAACTTTTATGTAGTGTAAATTAAAATTTATTAAAACTTGATTTAAGGAGGGGGTAGGGTTTTGGCGCTACATTTTTGGCATAAGTTTAAAAATGTTTTTTAGCGATATGGTAAAAGTAAATTTATTTATAAAGCTAAATTTTTAACTTACCTTAAAAACATCCATTCCTCAAAAAAAAAAAAAAAAAAAAATTAAAAAAGCTATGTGAAAAAAAATCGCCAAAATTTCTAGTTTTGAAATAATGTTTTTTATTTTTGGAATCTTTTCAGCACCGATGATTTCATAAATATATTCCTGTAAAAAAATCCACAAATATTTGCTTTTCTGAGTATAGTCTAAATTAAAAACAAAACAAGTCTTAATGACTAAATCTATAGCATGAAGCAATGTCGAAACTTTATAGCGGATTCCCTACAAATAAACATAAAATTCTTTTAAACTTTCTAAAGACTCTCTAACCACAAAAATTTTTGGCTGCAACTTTAGCTTTTCAGAGACAGCTTGAAGTTTGAGTTCATCTTCCTTATGTTTAAGATTGTTAAGGCTTACCAAATGAACAAACATACATATCTTTCTAGGCATCAGAAATGGACGGTTTACATTTTTTTTTATTCTTGGCGGTACGCTCATGTAATAAAGTGAAGAAGAAAAAGTGTCTTGAAGCTAAAAAAGAATGTTATCAGTGAGCTTATCATAATATAATTAAAAAGTTATAATTACCGGCACAAATTTCAGGAGAAATAATTTTTTTATACATCGCTAAAAACATTTTCTCATTTATTGTAGATGGGAAAAAATGTTTGTTTATTGTTTTTTCGAAGTTGTCAAACTTTTCAAAAAGTTTATTTGCTTTCCCCGGTTGTATTTTTTGAAAATCTATATTTATAAGCTTTTCGCCATTTGAATCTTTGTAGCGTGGCCATGCTGTCAAAAAAGATGATAGAGGATATTTTTCTTCCTCCATTCTTTTTGAAGAAGTTTCTTCCCACATATAATTTATATTTTCAGGACAGTTATGAAACAGAAATAATTTTTTCTTCAAAAAATTTTCCTGCAGAAGAGTTTGATCTGCTTCGGAAATATTGTCTTCGCTTTTTTGATTGTCAGTAGCGGTTTCTGTTTTTTTTTGTCCGACAGATGAAGAACTTTTTCTTTTGCGTGTGTAACCAACATTATAGTACCTGTCAAAAATTTTTCCTGACGGTTGCTTTCCTTTCCCGTGGATCATAATATGTGCGTTCGTCTTCACTAGGAAATAGTTGAACGATTTCCTTAGCCACTTTTTGCATAACAGTTGGGCACATTTTTATACCATAATATTGAAAGTGGTCGACAACGCATCTAGTTATGGTGGTCTGATCGGTGCTAGTTAAATTTGCTGTTTCCTGATAGCTCTTTATTATATCGTTTCCAGAAACAGTTTTCAACAAAATGTCGCTTATTTCAAACTCGGTATCCGCGTTTGAATTTGCTTTGAGCCCTGTCTGAGGACTGACAATTGATGAGGAGCTGGCGCGCACAGCATCCGAAGAAATCCATTGGGACACCATTGAAAGTGTTTTGTCACTCTGGCAGCACGGTACTAAATCACACTCAAGAAAATAAGAGAGAAGGATATGAAATCATTTGCATTAAATTATTACATTTATTTGAAATATAGGTGGTTTACGATTGTAGACCATACGTGCAATGAAGCTTTTCTGAAATTATTGCTAACGTATCAGAGAACGTCATTGAGGGTTTTGAGCCACTACCAAAAATATGAGACGTGAGTGTACCTTTTGCATGCAAACAGTGAGTGTGAATGCTTGAAATATGTAATAAAATGCATTTTTATTACTTTTTTATCCATTATTCGGACCGCATCAAGTCCAGACTTTGTATAAATTGACATTGCGCGACCTATAAATTACCTTTAAAAAAATTTTAGAAAATCAAATCTCATCTTTTTGACACGCTCTCTCTGATTTTTGGGCTTAATCCTCAAATTTCCAAAAATAAGTATTCCATAAATGTAAATATGGTAGGTACTTACATGATTAGCTTCCCTCCACTTGTTTAGTCCATATCGGAACTTGATCTTGTCCGCCATCATCTCCCTTTTATTAAAAATTTCCTCAATTTCATGGGAATTCATAATTTTCAAAAGTTCCTGTGAACCTATGCGGCATTCGTCTAATGCCCTTATACCGTCCCAGGATATTTTCCAAATTATATACAGCTCAAGGGTTGGAGCATCAATAAAATTTACAATAACTTCACTTTCACTTTCCATTTCACTATTTTTTTTTCAATTTATAAAACGAACCAACTCGATCAGAGCTAACTACGCAATAAAATTTTTTTTCAATAAATTTTGCTCAAGCGACAAATTTACAGTTAGTATTCCAAAACTTTAAGAATAAATTGTTGTGGCAAGAATTTTATTTCTTAGCCCGAGAATTAGTTTTTGAAATCAAAAACATTCACATTTTTCATTGTTATGCCAACTGTTTTTATTCTTGATAATAATTGTAAGCTCAAGAATTTATTGTTGAATTAACAATTGCATTTTTAAAGGTCAATACGATCACAGAAATATTTAACACAAAAATTTTATTTTTGGGCCAACAATTTTCCGTTTTTAAAAATGTTTAAGAAAAATAAAATAGTTTTCATAAGAACTTTATTTTTAAATTGATAGTTCGATTCTTAAAAAATCAAAAACGAGTTTTTGCTGGAAGAAATTTTTGTTAAATCAACAATTTTTAGCTCACAATTTTTCAAGAATGTAAAAATTCTTCTGATAACAATGTTTTTTTTTCTGAGTGACTGATCTCCTACAGAGCAAGCTAGTAAATTTTCTAAAGAAAAATAATCCATCATGAAATTGTAAAAACACGAAGCAGAAAAAAAAACAGTTGAAAAAAAAAGAAAAATATTTAAAAAAAAATTTCTAAAAGCGGAAAAAAGGGTTAATAATTTTGCAAAATACAGCCGTTGAGCAACAACAACAAAAACACAACAGAGATTAAAGTCTAGCTTTGTATACTAGGGCTGGGAAAAATCGGTAAGACAAAATATCGATAGTTAACGATAGTTTCCAAAAAATTATCTGTAACTATCGATAAACATCGGTAACTTCCCCAACCACAATGCACACAAATTATGATTATATGTTTGTATTTCAGTTATGCAAAACTATGTACCCTTAATAAAAAATATGGCTTAAGTTTTTTAGCTCCCATTTGCCAATTTTTATTGAACCAAACGTTTCTTATGTGCTTTTTAATTCTAAGAATAAATATATAATCAGAAAGTTTTGTAGGGATCTAGTTTCGGAGATATAGCCATATGAAGTTGCGAATATACCATTTGTAAGAATTAGTATAAGTTGAGAACCCCTGATTGGATATGAAAACAATGGGTTTCATAAGAAAGATAATTAATTGCCTATAATAATATGAAGCAAATTTGTGAATTGATTTTTCTGAAATATTGACCAATTTTTTTTAAAAACCGTTATATTTTCAAAATAATGTGTAGATAACCTATAACATTTTAAGCGTATTTAGAAAGCATAATTTAATCCCTTTAAAATGGTTTATAGTTTGTTCTAAATTTTTGCATATTAATAATTTTTTAATAATAGTTTTTGTTTTTGATGGATTTTTATTGCTTTTGTCCATAAATACATACTTTTCATAATAATTCATTAAGCCTTTCGCACCCGCTTCAAGGCCAGCTGCCAGAAACAAGTTTTCTCTTAATATCCAGGCTTATTAAGTCTATATAAGTACGGTGAACATCCGTTCTGTTTTTAGCAGAACAGTTCTGTTTTTAAGGCGCTTGTTCTGCTTATTTTTTTTTAATGGAAAATTACAAAAATGTTCTGTTTTTTGTTCTGCTTTCATGCGCCACGCATATCTACTATTTACTAATCTACATTATAAATCTATTTCTACTGACGGCAACTCTTTGCTGATCGGTATGCAAGTTGTTATCGATATCAATTAGCAATCCCTTTTAAAAAGCTGATTGTGCAATGTAATTACCGTGACGCTAAAGCCTAAACGAGACGAGACATAACGAGTAAGTTCGAGTGTATGTAAACCAATGTTGATAGCCAAAATGAACCTACGTAATTGATCGAAAGTGAACGAAACATTTTGATTAGACGTGTTATTCCGTAAGAACCGAACTTTAAAACGTTGCCACTCGTCACAACAGCTTTTTCGGTTCGTTGGCTAGCGTAACATTTTAGGTTCGATGTCAAACAGACGAGAGGAAAGTTCTCCGCAAAGTCTTTGGTCCTGTTCGAGTTGGCGACGACTATCGCATTCGAATGAACCACGAGCTGTATGAGCTCTACGCCGACATTGACATAGTTAAGCGTATAACAATACAGCGACTACGCTGGCTGGGTCATGTCCATCGTATGGATAAAGAAGCTCCAGCGAAAAAGGTATTCGAAGGGAAGGTCCCCGGTCAACGACGAAGAGGAAGGCCATGCCTCCGGTGGATAGACCAAGATGAGGAAGCCCTAACCACGCTTGGCATTAATGATTGGAGAAGGCGCGCGCAAAACAGAGGCGCCTGGCGAGAGCTAATGAGGTCGGCCGTAACCTGACAACGGGTTGTTATTGCCATCTAAGTAAGTAAGTAAGTCAAACAGACGAAACGAGTGTAAACGTTCGTCCAATTGCTACCGTCTCGTCTTTAAGGCTTAAGTTTGTCGGTTTAGATTTGAACTCAAATTTTTGCTGAACGCAGAGATACAATTTTTTTACCTTTCATGATCAAAAAAATAATTTAGGATAGGCAGAGACCCCTCTGTAGAAAAGTCGAGTGTATAAGATAACACGATGGGATGTACGGGAAACATAGTGAGCCATTTTGGTGAAACTAACGAACCATGTTTGCCTTGCCAAAGCCCGTCCCAATGCCCGAATTTAAGCCAATTTTGTTATTTTAATTTAATTTAAGAAAAATTGGCCCTAAAAACTGGTGGCAAACCATGTTTAAGATCGGATTCGACCAGGCAACCCTATATATTCTATTTAGGCTCTTCGAGCTCTATCGTTTGGCACACATTTCAAGCATTAATATATATTATTAAAAATTCACCCAAAAAACCGGTCGTAACCTATGTTGATCCTGTCTTCAATTCAATTCAACTCTTGATATTATTTTTAGGCCTCTTCGAGTTCTATCATTTGACATATATTTTGAGGTATTATATTAAACAGTTTCAATGAAAACAACAAAATTGGCTAAAATTCGGGCATCGGGACAGGCTTTGGCAAGGCAAGTCTGATTCGTTGGTTTCACCAAAATGGCTCACTATGTTTCCCGTACATCCCATCCTATAATCTTATACACTCAACTTTTCTACAGCGGTCTCTTGGGCTAGGAGTTTGAAAAATCAGGAACTGAAAACCTAAGTGAAATTAGAGATTGTGTCAAAAGTATGAATAGGTACTGCTGCGTACAATGCCATCTTGGGATAAGATTCAAAGTAATTTGACATATATTATGGGAAAGATTAAAATTACTTACAGCGAACTATTTCATGAGCTTACGTGTGTTAAAAATTATGTGGCTTGTCAAAAACTAAAGAATGTCGGTGGAAAGCTAGTCGAGAAAAATAGGTTGAAATATTTCAACAAAAATTTCATTCCTTTTCAAAATATTTTAAACATAGTAGAATTTAATTTGTGTTAACCGGGTTCAAATGCCTCCACCGAAAGGGTAACGAAAAGTGACATATGAAAATTGAGACTGTAAAATCTATTTTAATAACGAGATGCAACTATGATCTTAAATGCTTAGAGCAAAAGGAATAAATATAAAGTCAGGAAAACATGATAAAAAACTTATAACTCAGAAAATTACCAATGATTTGTATTTGATGCATATATTATTAATTAATTAAAATCAAAGCCAATGAAATGTGACTTATGTTTTTTTTTGTGAATTTTTGATACTTTCAATATTAAAAAAAATACGTTTCTGCAAACACAATTTCTGTTCTGTTTTTTCAATTTAAATTTATGGTCACCGTATATATAAGGCATTTTGGAAGTTTTAAGCTTTCTGGACTAATTCGGTCACTAGATAATTAGAAGTTGCTTATAAGCAACAAAAAATTACAGAAGCGTTATAACGCAATAATTCTCAAACATCTTAAATTGTATTTTAAATTCTACTTATTTTACGTGAAACTGCGTACATTGATTTTTGAAAAATATATTCTAAGTATTTTTATTCAATTTTTATGTTTTGCACTGAAATTACTGCATATGTGACTCACTTAACTTCATTTTAATATAGATTAAATAGAAAACAAGTTAAGGTGTTATCTTCGGCCTGGCCGAAACTCACATACCCTACACTGCACTGAAAGTACCTTTTAAATAAATATTAAAAAGACGTTGAAGAGGTTGAAGAAGTTGAATAAGTCGAACAAAAATGTGAAATGTTAGAAAGATTGACAGAGGTTGAAAAAGTCGAAAATATATGCAAATGTTGAAAAATGTTGAGAGAGGTTGAAAAAGTCTAAAAAAGTTGAAAGAGGTTGAAAAAATTTGAAGCAATCAAAATTGATGAAAAAGTCGACAAAAATAAAGAAACTTATGAAGAAAGTTAAAAGAGGTTGAAAAAGTGGATCAAATACAAATAGGATATATTGGAAAAAGTTGAAGGGTTGAAAAATTCAAGAAAATATGGAAAATGTTGAAAAAAATTTAATAGAAATGAAAAATTTGAAATTTACCACACCCACTTCTCCAATTCCGCCCACTTTTGGTTCAATAAATTATATTCGTGATCGACATCCTGATATTAAATATCAGCACAATAGCTTGTATAGTTTGCGATATATGCCGCAGTTAAATTTAGGGCGGTGACACACCCACTGGTACAATCCAGCCCGGTTTTGATCCAGAAATAGCTCTCCATAAGCAAACATCTTACACCAAATTTTAGTATGATTTCTCACATATTTCGATAAATATGCCACTTACCGTATTTTATTTGTATGGGAAGTGCCACGCCCACTGGTTCGATTTCAGCCACTTTTGATTCAAATATGCTCTATAGCAATTGAACCACTTACATTCAATTTCATAGCAATTGCAGCAATAGTTCACTTAAAACAGCGCTTACAAATTTATATGGGAGGTGCCACGCCCACTAATTCAATCCCACCAAAATTCATTTATTTTCAAATTTTATGAAGATTACCTTTATAGCACACTGTCTATAACAATAAACATTTTTTGCTTATATGGGAGGTGCCACGCCCACAGGTATTGTTGGACCAAATTTTTGTAATAAGATACCTTATAGCAAGTATATCCACCTCATGAAATTTCATAGCGATTACGTTGTTAGTTCTCTTAATATAACATTTACAAATATTGTGGGCGGTGCCATGCCCTTCAACTAGTTTTTCCAGTGAAATGGCTGATCTTGTATTGATGACTGCTTTCAGCGGCATCATCACCAAAATTTTTATGAATATTGTTTGAGCCAATTTCGAGATATACGGAATCAAAACTTTTAACAGTTGAACAGTGCCACGCCCACTTTTTCGATTTCGCCCACTTTTATCACAATTCATGATATATTTAATATGTATCAGCCTACCAAGTTTCATCGCAATATCTTGAACGGCTTACAAGATATGGTAGTATAAATGATATAATTTAGGGCTGTGCCACGTCCCTGTACAATCCTTTGGAAACTTGAAACCTAGCCTAATCCTAATTTGGTTCACATGTGCACGAAATCACCAAGTTTCATAAAAATCGCTGCAACTTTTTTCAAAATTCGCCTGGGTAATATATGGGGCATTCCATGTGAAATTTTGGATCGAAAAATAAAAATCGGTTTTTACCCCTGGAATATGTTTTTCAATATCTTCCGATGACCCACCTAAATTTTCACGAAAATCGCTTGCGCCAAACCCAAGATATCCCTTGAACAGATTATTGCTGAGACAAATTTTCTTGTTTTTACATGATTTTCAGGAGTGAATAACTCGAAATGGGTGCATTTTCATGACATAATGATTCAGACAAAACTTGTTTGTTGTTTCTTGAAAAATATTTGCCTCGCGGTTAAAAAAATTTTTGCGCATGCGCAGTATGATTTTTTGTTCAATTAGATTTGTTTTTATAGTTTACATATCGTGAGCCCCGAAATTTTTTCTCTCAATTAGATGTCTTTTTAAATACAATCGAACCGTTCTGATCCGCCAGGAGGCAGTGTTGGTGAGCAAAACCTGGAACTCTTTTTTTAATGTCGAACCGCTTTTTTAGGTGCCTCTCGGCCTTTTTATAATCTTGCTTTGTTGCATAGACCAATTCAATGTTTTTAATTCGATCAGTGTCGTTTAACCACTCAAATAATTGATGTGGAGTTAAGCCCAATTTCCATGTGATCTTATCTTATCTTATTTTATCAAATATCAGGGAGGACATCACATGTTATTAAGATAGCAAATGTATGCTATTCACTCTCGCATTCTCCAAGCGCATTAGGTTCCGTTCGCATGCTTTTTCTTTCTTACAAAAATTTGATTTGATATCCCTGATATGGGATGAAATAAGATAAAATAAGATCACATGGAAATTGGGCTTTAGAATCGGTCTATCTTTATTCTGTATGCTGAATTTCGAGGCTGCTCTCTTTACTGTACCACCAATTCCATCCATCCATGGTCCCTTTCCATGTGCGGTGGGGAAAAAATGCCAGAAGGCATTAATTTTAAAATCAGAGTAGTGATATGCTAAGTTGATGACATTTTTAAAGTTTTTGTACTGCTGTCTTGCACCGTCAGAAACATAATGTATTTTGTCTACTAGCGTCAACTTTTCTTTTAAATAATTTATAATGATTTTATTAAAAGCATACACTGCGACGGCATCGTGGTCTAAAGAGTCTGAAATAATTCATCCGACGCAATTGAACTCTGCCAAACAGTCTCCTACCATGTTTCTCGAGTTTAAACGGATTAAAACAACGATCCCTGGATACTATTCTCGATTTCGGTGACATTTTCACTTGTAATTAGGAGTTGCAGAAGGAGAAATGCGAATCACTTTTTTTCTGATATTTTATTGACATAACAATACTTTCGTATTAAAGTTTTATAACATAAATATCAACTATGAAAAAAATAAAACAAATTACATGTTGTAAAGTTGATTTCAACAAATCACAACTTGATTTCTCAACATATTACCCTTAAAATCGAGTTTTTTAATTTTTCTGCGCATCAGTCATATCGAGCTACTGAAGGCAATATAAAAGTCTCCACTCTGATCATTTTGGGATCAATTGAGAGAAAAAATTTCGGGGCTCACGATATGAAAACTAAAAAAACAAATCTAATTGAACATAAAATCATACTGCGCATGCGCAAAAATTTTTTTTATTGCGAGGAAAATATTTTTCAAGAAACAACAAACAAGTTTTGTCTGAAAATCATGTAAAAACAAGAAAATTTGTCTAAGCAATAATCTGTTCAAGGAATATCTCGGGTTTGGCGCAAGCGATTGTCGTGAAAATTTAGGTGGATCATCGGAAGATATTGAAAAACTTATTCCAGGGTTAAAAATCGATTTTTATTTTTCGATCGAAAATTTCACATGCCCCATATACATAGAGTATGGACGGTAGGCGTGTCCGTAAACCGATTTCACCCATTTTCAATAGCAAGATGCCTGCAAGAAAGTGTGACCTGTGTGTGAAAGTTTCATTCAAATAGCTTTCTTGGTTTTCCCGTAAACCTGATTTCAACAGACGGACAGACAGACAGACGGACATCGCTTAATCGACTCAGGTGGTGACGCTGATCAAGAATATATATACTTTTCCATACCTGCCACGCCCCCTTCGATGTGCTACAAACGGAAAGACAAAGTGAATATACCCTCGATGTAGGGTATAAAAATTAACGTAGTGGTTATCATTACATAATTATTTTACTTTACTTAACATATTTAGAAGAAAGAAAAATATTCATGTGTATGTATTTGGTCATTATCTTCTCTTTCTGACAATACTCGCAACCTTTTGTGAAGTGGTTCCAAATCACTATCACTACTGTTATAGATAGTCAGTGCATTAAGTGACGAGATTTCTTCTTCATCAATAGATCCTGAGTTAAATTCAACTGCTGAAAGGTCTGCTGCTTTGACAAGAAAATCAGTTGCTAAGCTTTGTGACTCCTTTTGTAATTTTTGCAGGTACCCAGAAATGCAATTACTCAGCTCACGTTGGAATTTTAGTGCCCTTTCAGGATTCGGGTCACTATTAAGAAAATGTGCTTCAAATTTTCGGCAAAATTGAAGACCTTTTCGAATTATTTTTGCAGTGCATTAAGGAAACAGCGTAATTCAACAATTTTGAAATACTAAGCAAATTGCGCAATTCAACAAAATAAACAAAAAGTACTCAAAAATTCGCATAAAAAGAGAATTGAGTGTAAGTATACTTATAAGTAACGCTTACCTAGTTGAACATGTGCCAACGGGCTTCGACACCTTTATCTTATCCTCTCCATGAGACATCCCAGGTTCGGGATGGCTTTCCATTTTATGTAAAATCAAAGTTTATATACTTGGCCGCACAATCAATACAATTCTCTTTTTAATTATTCATTTATTTTATTATTTAAACTTTTTCACACAAAGAAAATTCACTGTTAGTATTGCTGCGCTAAAAAAAAAGTAATTTTCGTTACCGACGCTATCATAACAACAAAAAACTATCGATAGTTACCGATATCGCCAACTATCAATAGTCTATCGATAGTTACCGATGTTCTCCCAGCACTATTGTATACGAACAAAGCACAAAAGCGAATCAAAGACAAAACTGTTGCACTGCTTACACTGATATATTTTGCTTGCAGGAAGAAAGTAAATAACAACATGTATGATTGTGTGTAACGTCAAAATAAACAAAAACACAAAATTAAATCAAAATTATTAATACAAGCATGCAATTTTTAGCAACGACACTATATTAAACACAAAATTAATTAATTAAGAACAAATTATTAGAAAATAATAATAACAAAACCACAATACACTTAAAAACACTACCGACACTGACGAAGTCAACTGGCTTTCTCGACTTATTCAACCTCTTTTAACATTTAAACTCATTTTGAGATAATGTGAAAAGTGAGGAGTATTCAAATGATAAATTCATTTTTCAATTTTTATAATTCAAGCAAAATGTTTGTAGTGATGGGAATTAACTTTTAATACACGTATGACAGAGTTCGGAAATATTCATGTATGTGCATTCAAAATGTCGCATTTTATTCATGTATGAATTTTCTTAAATTCTTTGCAAGATTGAAAATCGCTCTTTATTGCAGCGCATTCGTATGTGAGTATCCGTTTTTTTTTTTCAACAACGAGTAGCATTGCTAAAATAATGAATTCAAGCCAACAATTTTTCCACCGATCATACATGAATATGAACTATGTGAGAAAGCGCGATAAGCGATTGTACCTGAACAAATTTTCTGTCGCTCAAAAATGTGCGCGTAAAGAAAATTATCTCTATCACGCAGAAATGTATGCGCACGATCAGCGTTTGTAGTTGTGTCCCCGGGCCATGCTACCCGTTTTTGACCCATTTTCGGGGGAAATTTTTTTTTTTTTAACGAAAGATAGCTCAAAAATATTTTTGGACATCACTAAAGAAGGCTCGGGACCCTGGAAACAAACGTTTTTGACCCGAAAATGTGTCCCCGGGCCATGATACCCGTTTTCGATCCATTTTCGGGAAAAAATTTTGTTTTTTTAAACGAAAGATAGCCCAAAAAATAATTTTTGGACATCACTTAAGAAAGCTCGGGACCCTGGAAACAAACGCTTTTGACCCGAAAATGTGTCCCCGGGCCATGCTACCCGTTTTTGACCCATTTTCGAGAAAAATTTTGTTTTTAAACGAAAGATAGCTCAAAAATATTTTTAGCTATCACTAAGAAATGCTCGGGACCCTGGAAAGAATCGTTTTTGCCCATTATTATAAAATAAGAAAATCGCTTTACTTTCGTTTCAATAAATTGAAAAAAGATTTAACGTTTTGACTCAAAAGTTCAAGTAAAATAAAATTCAATAAAATTATGAATGAAAAGTATGGGCGAGTAAAAAAAAAAATGTTCACTCATTGAGTATTATTGAAAATAATATTCAGTGAGTGATAAATATGAAAGAGAAATAAATAATAATTTATTCACTCAAGATATTAAAAGTATGATTTTTTCCTCATAATTGATAAATTTAAAATTGAATACTCTTGAACTGAATTGTATTGAGGATGAGGAGTGAAGTTTTACTCCTCAATGAGGAGTATTTACGAACTCTGCTTTCAATGCAGTGTAAGATATTTGAGTTTTGGCCTGGCCGAAGATATTTCACTATTATTTTTTCACGAAAGTAAGATCAGCAATGAAAAATAAATTCTAACTTAGGTAATTGTTTTATTAAGTTCTCGTTATCTTTAATAAACACTTTGATCTAAGTCCCTATTAAGAAGTCTTATTCTAAAATACTTCCTTCCTACTTCTGAAAAAGAATATTTTTTACTTTAATATTTTTCTGTTATTTGTATTCCGTCCCCATTAAAGTCGAAGAAAATTTCGTGTAGTTGTCTAATATGAGTCATTAGTTTGCTTTGATAGGCCACTTTCACTGAGATGGTTAACCCATGTGAAGTTTATCTCTTTTTGTTGTTTTTCTGATATGATTGGAACCTCTTCATGCAGTTTATGGTATATATAAGCAGCTAAGATATATATATATAATTATATAATTAGCTAAGGATTCAAGCTCTTTATCTTCACTGTTGCATCGCTCTCAACAGGATATGCGTCTGTTGTTTTTATTAGTTTGAAAACCATTCCAAGCAAAATAAATTATGTTATATTAATAATTAAATGATTATTGAACTTGAGCCATTTTTCGCAGCGATCAACATTATATGTAAAATTTTACAAGTTGATACAATGCTTTATGTGTTAAACAAACTTTGATAACAAAGGAAAAAAACAACAACTCTAGAATATAGACATATGTTTCGATTCTTAAAATCTCATCAGTATATTTTTGGTTGATGTCTACGTCAGCACTCAAATTGCACCCGTCATATTAATGAAAATCAATCGAAAAGGTAATTTTTAATTTCAAGCAAATGTGGTTAAATTTTAAGTGAATTTTTAAGATCACACCATTGCGTTGAATTTTTCAATTAGCTGTACCGTTTTCTTTGTTTTGTTTACATCATTAAAGCAAGACGCCACGTGAGTGGATTAAACCGTAGTTCTCCTTTGATATCGCAGTTTCTTAAATTTTACATATAATGTTGATCGCTGCGAAAAATGGCTAAAGTTCAATAATCATTTAATTATTAATATTTATTAAGAAAGCCAATAAAACAAACCAAAAATTTCTAAATTACGGAGAACACGCCGAAACCTGAAAATCTGCGATGCACCAGGATCGCATAATTTTGAACATGTAATGTCTCACAGCCAATGGATGTGCATTACAACATAAACAAATAATTTAAGAAACTGCGATAACAAAGGAGAACTACGGTTTAATCCACTCACGTGGCGTCTTGCTTTAATTATGTTATACTTAAATGTTACATACAATTTATTTAAAATTACTTAGAGCCACAATGTCCTTCTAAATTAGGCGTATCGTCTATACCTACTTTTAGATGCAGCAGATAAAACCCCTTCATTATGCCCGGTTAACCAATTAAATATCAGAATCTGATGTAAAATCATTCAAAAATATAAGCAAAAAATAAATATGTATGCTTTCCACATACTTCTGTTAATCATGCCTAAGTTCAACAAAAAATCGTTTTTAACAAAAATTTTCCGAGATTTTTGTCTTTACATCTACTTGAATATTTACATTGAACTAATTTTCCAATAACAAAATATAGAAAAATCTAAAGAGTGACTCAAATATAAGAATACATGATATTGTCCACAAATATATATGATAATATAATACGTAACATCTGCCAAAATTCCTAAATAAAAAATTTTTAAAGCTTTAAAAGCGCTTCATTGCACACATTTCTGCTATAAAATTAACTTAATCCATACAATATATACCAATCATGTCTAAGTTCACCGAAAAGTTGTTTTTAACAAAAATTTTCAGATATATTTGTCTTCACATCTACTTGAATACTTAATTTGAACTAATTTTCTAATAACAAAATATAGAATCTAAAGAGTGGCTCCAATATCGGAAAACTTGATTTTGTCCACAAATACATATATATGATAATATAATACGTAACATCTGTCAAAATTCCTAAAAATTTTGGAAGCTTTTAATATAAATTTCTGATAACTGGGGCGATCACCTTGAAATTTCGTCATCAAGTAATAAAATTTCAAGTTCCTACAGCATTCATGTATAGGTAAGCAAAACGATTAAGAGCACGCGAAACACAAATACAAACGCATTTGGGCAAATACAATTGAAGACGCTTGAAATGAATAATCATAGTGGCCAGCCAACAAGATAAGAAATGTTTATTTGTAGAAATTCTTTAAATTGATGCGCCAAAGAAAGTTCACATAGAAACAATGTCAACATATGATTCTAACCAGACATTAATACAGTTCAATATATACATTTTTAAATTTGTTATTTTAAATTCTTTTCTACTATATTCTTTATCTACGAAATTTCTACAATTACAGTTTTTTTTGGAATTGCATTCGTTTTTTGAAGAATATTTTTTTAACTCGAAATTGATAAGGTACATAGTCTTAACCCAAATTCTCTTTAGCAAATTTGATAACAAAGAAATAATTGAAATCAAATTCATTTGCGTAATCGTATATAATAAAGTAATCGAACGAATCGAATATAGCAACAATTTTGTGTTCGAAACCGTTCTCTATTTCAAATTAGAAACGCATATGCTTCGCCGCCTGCGCACTTATTTCGTCCATACTTTTGCGTGCACTCTCAGTCATATCATCAATGGATCTGCGTGTGCTCATGATTAGTTCATCTGTACTCTTTGCCGCCGTTTCAGCAATTCCTTTGACCTCTAAGTTTAATTTTGATATCACCCACTCCAAACCCAGCCGACCTTTGCCAGCATTTGAACTTATAGACGACGTCAGTAGATCCTCCATATAATGACTCAGCGGCACACCATGAACACTAACCGATGCCTCTTGCTTCAGCAGCGTCTTTGATGGATCTTTGGGATGTGGAACATAATAAATAACTTCATCGACAGATATGTGACGGCAGAAAGTTAGATTTATTGTTTTGAGAACCATCTGCTTTTGCTGAGGGTCCACTGTTGACTTTTCGCTGGCGAAGCAGGTTTTCGCTGTGCCAATCAGCGCATGTGTCCACTTCGGGAAATACCATTTGGACTGGACCAGCCTGTGAGTGTGCAGCACGCCATCTACAACTCTGCGTTCGACTACGTCTGTGCCAATTATTGAAGGAGTCATAGGATTTGGGTATTTGCGCCATGCAGCTTGTGTGACGGTCTCCCAAGGGTGGTTGAATGTGTGCTCTGACGTCCAAATTTTCATTATGCAAGTTTTTTTCACAATATTTTTTTTGTATTTTAAATATGTCAGGTTCCAACTAGCCAAATATTTGTCAAAACGTAAAATTTTCACAAAAAAAACTGCGACTTTTTATTCTCTTTATATTTTTAAATTAATAATGTTGCTACACGTAACCTTTGGTTATATTATTAATATTAGAGAAATAAAAAGTCAACTGGCAGCAAGGCCCTTCAGCGATACAGTGGCCGAATGTGACAGACAACTATGAAACACTGAACGTACTCGTTGGTAAATGAAATGTCATTCTATTGCAGAATTGACTTTGGTCGATTTATGGTATTGATCGCGTTGTCAGAAAAGTCTCGTTTTCAAACAAGCTATTTGGTTCCGATTGCTTATGCGGTGTGCGATGCGTGATATTTCCACTACACGATACGAATTGAATGAATTTAGTACACAAACGAAAGAATAAATATTCATATGACAATTTCGAGAAAAAAAAACAAAATATTCTATAAAATTTTGAAATTTTAAGAGAGGCCTAACCAAAAAAAATGTAAGATAAAAAAAGCATACAGTAAGCAAGTGGACTAGGTACATTGGAACAAGTTTACTTTAGCTTACATTTTCGATTTTTTTTTAGGGGAAATACTAAGTAAAAATTTATAAAAAAAAGTCACTCGGATCTAATTTCGGATATAGCTTTTGGAAAAATGATTATAAGTTGGGAGCCCCTGAATGGAAAATGAAAAATATGGGCGTCATAAGAAGGATAATTTAATGACCTACAATAATGGCAAGCAAAGTCTTGAAATTTGACATATTATTTTGAAGATATTACGATTTTTCTGAAATTTTGACCAAATTTTTTTTAAAAAAAATAAATTTTTTCCAAAAAATGTGTTATTGACATAAAACTTTTTTAGAATGATAAGAAAGCTTAATTTATTCCCTTTAAATTGGTATATAGTTTGCTGTAATTTTCTTTTTAAAGAAAAACAAAGAAATTTATTCAATGAATTCTTATGAAAACTATGTTTTTATGGACAAAAACAAAAGTGGCTTAAACGATTTTTATAAAAATTTTGGAGATGATGCCGCTGAAAGCAGTCATCAATACAAGCTCAGCCACTTTACTGAAAAATGTCGTTGAAGGGCGTGGCACAGCCCACAATATTTAAAAACGTAATCGTTATAAAATTTAATGAGGTAGATATACATACTATATGGTCTCTTATTACAAAAATTTGGTCCAATAGTACTTGTGGGCGTGGCACCTCCCATATAAGCAAATAACGTTTATTGTTATGGATAGTGTTGAGGCGCGTTGGAAATCTTCATAAAATTTTGTGTATAGATGTCAGTTACTATAAGCTTTAAAATCAAATGAATGCAGACGTGATTGCATCTATGGGTGTGGCACCTCCCATATTAACATAAATTTGTAAGCGCTGTTTTAAGTGAACTATTGCAGCAAATCAAACGCTTGTATTGATATACGTAGATATTGCCTGAATCACTCAGGATGTTTCCGAAATTGTTTAAATAAATGACGAAATTCACCATAACTTAATCTTTTGCGGTTAATTGGAAGCACACCAAATCTTCTTTTTCTTAAAAATAAAATAAATTTCCAAATATGAAGCCGACTTTCAAGCAAATGGCTACGACAAACAGCACTTGACAACGGAATTTTTTCAACTAACGTCTGGAATTTAATTTTGTTTTCAATTTGAACTCCATTTGTAAGGAATAAGACAACTAACGCTCTAGAGTTTTCGCTGAGTAAATGGCCACTCTGCGATTTGCCGCTTTACCGCTTGTCGCTCTGACGCTGCCGCTTGCCGCTCATTGCGTGGCCGTACCCTTAGAAGATATTCTTCTCATCAATATCAACTGATTATTGTAAACCAAATATTTTATCAAATAAGAATTTTTTTACTACATACTTATAGCGTATGATACAAATTATGTCGTCATATGTACATATATATGTATATCGGTCATTCTTTAAATAACTGCACACTCTGTTTTTTTTTTACGCTTTTGAACATTTTTTGAAACGAAATATCTCAAAAACTATAGTATATACGATAAAAAATCATTTAATCATATTTGTTAAGAAAGACTATAACCTTAAAAAAGTTAAAAATATTTAAATAAATTTATCAAGGGGTTATATCTCCCTAATTTTTTTTTTTGTTCTTTTCAATTTTTTTTTTATTGGCTTAAATCATGCCAAAACAATCCTTTTTTGCTACAGGTGGAGTTGGACGACACTTATACTGCACGCCGACGAAGAATCTTTTGAAAAAACGGTTTACGGTAATCACAGCACAGCCGCCATTTTGTAAAAAAAAAATAACAGTAAAAAATTTTTTTCTCTTCTTCAAAAGTTGCTTAATCCAATGTTATATTATTTGTATACCTTAATTCTCAAATGTCCTTTAAAAAAAATAATTAAAATGGCCTTGTTTTTTATAGCATAAGGGAGATATAACCCCTTAAAACAAAATTTTTTCAATGCAACATATTTTTTGTTTTGATTTTTTTATACATATGTTTTTCCTCAATCAATCCTAAGAATGCATGTGTTTTCATATCGAAATTTCTGCCGTAACTTTGGAAACTACGAATTTTTTACAGATGACGCGCACCATGTTTTTTCAACATAAAATTCGACACAAAATTTTTTAAACTTTTTTTTGTAATGTTATTTTTAATCAATCCTAAGAATGTATCTGCATAAGAATATATATATGTATGTCATAAGAATATAATCGGAATTCCCGCCATAACTTTGGAAAATATGAGTTTATATACAGGCGCGCATCATTTTTATTGTATGAATTGTATGCTATTTTCCAAAGTTATGGCGGGAATTTCGATTTGAATGCAGATACATTCTTAGAATTGATTGATTTTAATTAAAAAAATTTACTTAAATTTTTAAAAAATTTACCTACTTAAATTTTTTAAACTTTTTTTATAAAGTTATAGTCTTTTTTAACAAATATGATTAAACGATTTTTTATCCTATCTACTATAGTTTTTGAGATATTTCGTTTCAAAAAGTTCAAAAACGTCAAAAAAACAAAGTGTGCAGTTATTAAAAGATGGACCGATATATATATTCATATTTCTTTATTCTTTTGGATTGTTACTGAATAAAAATAACATAAATGTGTCCTTTTTATTTAAATAGTCCTTTTTTAATTCCCGAACCCTTGAACCGAACCGAAACCCCTGTTCAAAGCAAAAAAAAAAACCGTTTTGACAAATCAATCCAAAAGTGCAAAAACGGTTCGAACCGACCAAATTTTTCACCCGGTTGACGTTCCTGGTTTTTGTCCATAAATACAGACTTTTCATAAGAATTCATTAAATGTTTTTTTATTTTCCGGTAAAAAAGTTTAGAACAAGCCATATACCATTTTAAAGGGAATAAATTAAGCGTTCTTAACATGCTAAAATAATTATAGGTCATTAACACGTTTTTTAGAAAAAATAAGGTTTTTTTCAAAATAAAAAATTGGTCAAAATTTCAGAAAAATCGTTATATCTCCAAAATAATTGGTCGAGTTTCAAGACTTTGCTTGCCATTATTGTAGGTCATTAAATTATCCTTCTTATGACACCCATATTTTTCATTTTCCATTCAGGGATTCCTAACTTATAATCATTTTTCCAAAAGCTATATTCGCAACTTCGGATGTCTATGTCTCCGAAACTAGATCCGAGTGACTTTTTTTTATATTTTCTTATTTTTAAACCTCCATTACCCCTAAAAACAAAATTGGTTTGAAGAATGTCTGTTAAAGTAAACTTAAGCCGGTACATTTTAAGTAAGAAAATAAAATAAAATTTTTTTAAATCTAGTTTGATTTACAAGATATTAGATGTTTTACAATCATGTCTATTAGTACATTAAATTCTGCTTGATTGGTTCAGCAAAATTACAATTATTTTCTTAGTGGCTCGTAATGATTCCTTTTCATTCGAGACATTTTTCACTCCTCCCTTCAAGTTGCTGTTTGCTTTTAGATGGTACGTTTTGCTATATTGCGGACAAAATCATTATTTTTGCCATTTTCTTATTTTCACAAAAATAAAAATTAAGCCAACAAACTAAAAAGAGTAAAACGTGTTACAGTTTATTTCAGCAACAATAGGGTCAGAATACGCGAAACCGACATGTCTGAAATGTTTTTCAAAGTTTTTTATATAAATCAGTAGCTGCAAGTGGTAGAAATTATTGTACCGAAAAATTTTTTAAAAAAAATTGTTGTTGCAATAATTATTGCCAGTCAAAGTTTTCATTAACCTTTTTTTTAAAATGCTATAAGTTTTGAACTGCCTGACTGATTGTGACGAAATTTCTTAATTTCTGTAGATAATAAGTTGAACTTATGTATTAAAAAAAAAAGTTGTAAAAATTTTGCATTTTTGTTGTTAATTAGCCATTTTTCTATCAACAATTTAGCTATCAATCTATTTAGTTTTTTCTTCATATACTTATTTTTCATTATGTAGTTTCTTATTTTAAGAAAGAATATGTAATCACAAAGTCGCTCGGATCTAGTTTCGGAGAAATATCCATCGGTAGTTGCGGATGCATCTTTTGTAAAAATTAATATTACACGTTTAGAAATTTTGGAATAAATTTTAATACTTTTTGGCTTACATATATGACTACACCAGAATTGTATTAAAATTCAATACTGTCTAGATATTAAAATTCATTTTTAATACAAATTTGTATTAAAATTTAATACTCGTTTTTATTAAAATTTAAAAAAAAACATGTCGTATCCACTGGGATTCGAACCTTTTCAATACAAGGGTTGCATGAACATTTTAACGACATCAGCCAACGTAGTATCATATTTACATTGGCTAAATGTAATACTTGCGATAGCATCAAATTGATTCCAAATGTTATAAAATATCGTTTTTATATTTGAACTGTATTAGAATTTAATACAAGTTTTGTAATACAAACTTTGTAATATATTCAAAAGTATTAAATTTAATGAAAATTGTATTAAAAATCTTTGTTATACTTCGCTTGTATTAAAATTTATTCCAAGATTTCTAACCGTGTAGGTAGGATTGATATCAAAAAGATTTATGTCATTAGAATATAATCGGATAAGCTACTATATTGAGCTTTGAGATCTAGTCTATAGCTCTCTGGATATGAGAATTATTCTGAAGTCTTGACTAATATTTTTTTGTTGAAAATTTTTAACATTTTATCACTCGAGAAAAATAAATTCTTTAGCTAATTATTTGTACCAAATTTTTTCAGATTAACATTGTATCACCGGAAACAAAAAAATGAATAAAATGTTTTTGAAAACTTATGTACATATGTATTTTAACTATGTACAATAAAACATCACCTTAGCCTACAGCGGTATTTTTCACAAAAAAGAAGAAGCTGAATTTAGATAGGAAGAGTGTCAACAGTACAAAATACGGTGTACATGACGAGTGAATTATTTAAAACTTCAATATGGCAATAAATTCTACTCTACTACACGCGGAA
Source organism: Tricholauxania praeusta (assembly GCA_949775025.1). Classification (NCBI taxonomy): domain Eukaryota; kingdom Metazoa; phylum Arthropoda; class Insecta; order Diptera; family Lauxaniidae; genus Tricholauxania; species Tricholauxania praeusta. The sequence goes on along the minus strand of OX459030.1, from coordinate 87,234,141 downwards.
AATTCCGAGTATTGCCTTTGCTCCATATGGATATATGAATTCAGGGGTGCAGGCCCGTGCGCAGGAATCATCCATGGGGGGAGGGGGGGGTTTTTTAACTCGGGCATTTCATATTAGATTATGTTCATAAAAAACGACAAAAAACAGTTTACTTTTAGTATAGACATGTAATTATAATTAAATACATATGTATGTACATACAGTAGCGAGCATAAAAAATGCAACTGCGATCACTGAGTCAAAAAATGTGCGATATCTTAAAGAAAAATTATGTTAGAGCTTTATAATTTTATATCTACATGCAAATGGTCCCTCACGTTATTGATGTACATTTTTGTTGAATTATCTGCATCCAGTGTTCTGTAATGCATAAAATAACAAGACAATAAAAAATTAAGCGAGCAAAAAAATTCAACTCTTCAAAATTCAATTTATTTCAATAGTTTCAGTATGCTTACAGGAGAATATTTTTATCTTAAGTTAATACTTAGAGGGATAACCACTTTTGGCGATATCTGCACGCAATCTGGCTATCTAGGTCTAGGGTTGAGATCTACGAAAAACAACAGTCCACTTAAATTGACAAATGATGTTGAAAGTCAAAAATTTTACAAAGACCACGGCAGAAGATGTTCCTGACTACGTGATCGAAAAAACTGGCATTCCCATTCGTGTTCACGGTTAAACAAGGGAAATTTGTTTGCCAGACGGACACCTATAATACTGCATATAAGCAAAGTCAATAAAAAAAAACCGGTTTACATTTCCAAAGTGGTATCTGTAGTGGACAAGCGAGCAATGGGTCAAGGTGTTATGAGCGAAGAAAGCAAGTTTAATTTGTTCTGCTCTGATGGAATAAATTACGGGCGGGAGCTCCAAAGACAACGTTATTTACCCATATACCAACTACCTACGGTAATAATAAAAGCGGGTCCATAACTGTTTAAGATATGGAAAAATTAATGATAATAACAATTGATGTTTAACTCTACATCGTTCTAAGATTCTTTCTCCCATAATGGAGTTGGTCCGTTGGTCAAAATTAATGGAATCATGAATGCCAGCGTTTACTGCGGGATACTTAAAGAGCACATACTGCCACATCTTATTGATAAAAGGGTTCCTGGCTGCATATTTCAGCACGAAAACGACCCCAAACACAGAAGTCACATACACTCTAAAAAAAATTAATATATTTAATGTGTTTACATTAATAAATGTTGTAACATACGAAATGTATTCATAATTTTTACACATAAAAATTAGTAAAATAGTTACACATTAGATGTGTAAAGATACACCAAAAATATGTAAACCTACACACATTAATAATGTAGTTTTAATGCCTGCAAATTTACTACAATGAATGTGTAAAAATGCAAGATTTTTATTGCCGCAAACATATAATAATTTTATTTGTTAATTTTTTTTATAAAATTAGGAGACGACAATAAATAAAAAGTACAAATTCATTTTGCTGTAATATTAACATAAATAAGAGTTTGCTTTACAATGTTTTTGGATTACTTATAGAGTTTTACTTGCTAGAATATTAAGACTACAGTTTTGTCATGAAAAAGTCAGTACAAATAAAAGAACAACTCAGTAGTTTTAGACAAGAAAATATTTCTCAAAAGTTTGATGATACAACAAACATAAAGGCTTATGAATAATTCAATGAGGTAATGGCAAATACTGAGTGAAAAAATATAAAAATAACAAAAGTAAAATTGACTGCAAAACTATTTGCCAGTTTCCATTTTCTTTCCGGTGATACAATTTCGCGAATGTTTATGTTCTGGTGTCATAATACTCAAATGCGCTGATCCAGTCTGTTGTATTTCTACTACGCGCTCATTTTGCTTAATGGCCTTATTCGGTAGTAGTGGTGCTTTAACAGTGACTACACTATCTGATGAAATTGTTGCAACCTTAAATTGCGAAACATCCATACAAAATTGAAAACCATCCTTACCTACAGTGGGCAATAGCAACGAACCGGCGGTGCTACAGCCATCACCACTTCAACGATTTGCTCCACCGTGTTTTGAAAGCATATACAGATGTCTATCATAGGGTGTATGCCGGCGTCTAGGATATAGCATCATTGATGTACCAACGCGCGGACGGAATAAGTCCATCGGATGAATGCCAAAACCAAAATCATCGTCTAAAAGAAGATCCAGTTCGCCTACCGAAGAACGGTAGTAATCGGAATCGAGTTCACGTGCCAAATTAACCAGCATTGGAACGTTAGCCATTTTATTTATTTCTTTTCTTGCGGTAGAATTATGTTTCTTTTTCTTAACGGAAGTTTTGCTTGATTTTAATTTAATTGAATTTAAACTGTGAATATTTTTATTGATGAAATACTGAATGACAGCTCAATACTTAGGTACACTTTATTTTGTGTAATAAAACCAGTATACAATTTTTTTTAGTAATAGACAGTAGAATACATATTTTTATTAGTAGAAGGTAGTTGAATACACATTTTTTCTGGAATTTTACATATTAAGTGTGTGTATCCTAGAATTTAAAAAAATACACATCTCTTGTAAATTTTTACACATTTTTTTTTTTTTTATACAACAATAATACTAGTAAATTCACTATGATTAATATAGTAAATTCACACATCGCATTTTACATTTTTTAGAGTGTAGTTCGAAAATTTTGGAGAGACCAGCTCAGTAACCGGATCTCAAACCCACTAGTAGATCACGAAGTGAAAGAGAAAAACCACTCCAAAAAATAAAAATATACTCCTGTAAGAATACTGAAACTATTGAAATAAATTGAATTTTGAAGAGTTGGATTTTTTTTTCTCTAGTAGATATAAAATTATAAAGCTCTAACACAATTCGTTTTTAAGATATCGCAAATTATCTGACTCAGTGATCGCAGTTGCATTTTTTTTGCTCGCTACTGTATGTACATGTGTTTATGTTATGATTCGATATTCAGTTATCATTACGTAAGTAGCTTATTCTGCGAGGTACTTGAAAAAACTCGTCCAAAACTCTTTCCACATTGATTTCGATATCGTGATATATATTTAGCGAGGCCTAGCCGTTCAACCAATCTTCGGACATAGTTGATCTGAGGTATGTTTTTATATGACGTAGCGCCGAAAAGGAGCGTTTATTTGTTGCCGTTGTCACAGGCAAAGTTGCCATAACACAAAGCATTGGACATTTGGAAACGCGTCTTCATTGCAAATATCCAGTGCTTCGAGAGAATTTTTGATGTCTTGCCCGGCAATGCGTTGACGCCAAAGTTGAACTTCATTTATCCACATGTCACGTGAACTATCATGCAAAATTGAAATATATTGCGCGAATAGATTTGTTCATGAATTTTCATTGAAGCTGATTTTATTGAATCCGGAGCTATGCTTAAATGTGCATTGAAAAAACGCTCGTGTTACTTAGCCTTACCGAGGTGAAGCGGCCCCAAATCGTGGTTTTTGGTTCAAAAATAGCTAGAGAGCGCAAATCTTGTCGAAAATGAAAAACTCGGGCTCCGACGATTTATTATCATTTTAGTTCTATCATTTAAAAAAAAAAATTGTTGTGTCTTTTTGATTTTTCATTCAAATGTTAATAAAAACCTGTGTGCGAAAATTCCCAATGGGGGGTTTGAACCCCCCAAAACCCCCCTTGCGCACGGGCCTGCAGGGGTGGTATCCGCTAGGGTAATAGTCGATTGTCGTTTGTGAAAACGACACCTAAATAGCTATCACATAAAAGCAAGCGATAATCAAGTTGACAATCACCTTATAGAGGGCAAAAGTTCGAAAGTTGATAGTCAACTATCCTTTAGCAGATACCACTCCCGCTTTGTTGAATTGTCAAATTACTGCCACACTGGAGCATGCTAGTTGAACAAAAGTCAATGTGTCAATCCGAGAGAATAATCGTTTTTTAGCAAGGAATGCTCCGAAAGTAAAAGTAATGCAAATTTTTTGAATAACAAATAATCATTATATTAAAAATTAGCTATCAAAGTCTGTTCCAGTTTTTGTTTCAGTGAGAATTTATAATCCCAGAAATCAGAGATTTTAATAGTCTTAAACTCTTTGAATAATTTCTATGTGAATTTCTAAATTTGTGAGTATGTACTCAACAACTGACTTATAAATTAAAATAAGTGTGTGTGTTCAAACCACTAATTTGATACTTCAATCAATATCTGTTTTTTGTACTATCTATTGTGTCAAAAAGATTTTGTCAAGAACATTCTGTAGAATATACGTCTCAACAGAATGGTACCGTTGAACGCAAAAATCGAATTTTAGTTGAAATGGCACTCTGTATGTTACCCTAAAGTGAACTTGAGCCGATTTTTTGGGCAGAAGCAATTACTACAGCAAATTTTATTCGTAAGCAATGTCCTTCACAAAGCTTGAATGATGAAATTCCACATAAGCTACGGATAAGACAAATACCAAATACGAAATCAAAGAAATGCATTTTTGTCGGTTATGCACCAAAATCCAAGGCATATGGCCATTTCCACCAAAAATGTCATTTTAGCTGGCCTAGTTTTTAATTTTTTTTTAGAGCACACTCTTCAACCATGATTTTTCTTAAAGCTAAAACTATCTTGAATTAATATTTAAGGTTGTTCAATTAAAATTCAAGGAGCTATTTAACTTTATATGTAACTTTTCATGTTTTTTTTTAACTTAAAAGCAATTTTAACTGTCACCCTTTGAATTTGAACTATTCCTCTTTAAATATTAATTCAAGATAGTCTTAACTTCAAGAAAAACCATATTTGAAGGATCTGCTCTAAGGGTCATCTTGGGCGCGGCAGATTTCAACTTTTTCATTTTTATTCGATTTTTTTCAACATTTTCTACAAACATATATTCTTTCGACTTTTTCAACCTATTGACTTTTTTCAATATATCCCATATGTATATGTTCGACTTTTTAAACTCCTTCAACATTCTTCATTAGTTTCTTTATTTTTAAAACTTTTTCAGATGTTTTGAATTGTTTCAACATTTCACTTCCTCTTTCAACTTTTTTTGAGTTTTTCAACCGCTTTCAACTTTTTTCAACATTTTCCATATTTTTTCGACTTTTTTAACCTTTTAACTTTTTCCAATACATCTCATATGTATTTGTTCGACCTTGTCAACCTCTTTCAACTTTCTTTAGTTTTTTTATTTTTAAAACTTTGTCAGTTATTTAGAATTGTTTCAACATTTCTCACCCTCTTTCAACTTTTTTTGAGTTTTTCAACCGCTTTCAACTTTTTCAACATTTTTCATATTGTTTCGACTTTTTCAATCTCTTTCAATTTTCTTCATTATTTTCTCGACTTTTTCATCGATTTTGAATTGTTTCAACATTTTCCAACCTCTTTCAACTTTATTTGAGATTTTCAACATTTTGTATATATTTGTGACTTTGTCAACATTCTACATGTTTTTTCGACATTTTGAATTACTTTCTTCAATGATTTCCATTTTTTTCGACTTTTTTTTAAACATTTTTCAACCTCTTTCAGCCTTTATTTTACATTTCACATTTTTTTCGACTCATCCAACCTTTTCAATGTCTTGTTAGCATTTCATTGATACATACTTTCAGTGCAGTGTACGGTATGTGAGTTTCGGCCTGGCAGAATATAAGACCTTAGCTTGTTCAGGTTAACGAACTACTTATCCTCCTCTCTGAAAGTGGCTTATTATCAACGGTGGACTTTAACCAACTTTAAATGAAAAGTTGATTTACAACAAAAACTTGAATGTGGAATTATTTGGGATCTTAATCAAAGTAGAAATGCATCAAAAGGAAAAAAAATCCTTAGAGCTTTTTTTTTTAATTCCATATTTATTGTTTTTTAGTAGTATTATCTAGTATAATATGTGCATAACGTACGTATGAAATTTAAAAAAACATCCGATTGTGCTCAAATTTTGATACGTTAAAGAACCTAAAAAGACAGTCTCACAGTTCAAATTTCAGCTCCCTAGATATTCGGGGTCTTGAGTACTGTTAGTTCAAATTTCGAAAAAAACTCAATTATTGCGAAAATAGCCAAATTTAATGTTTGATATTTCTGGGCCTGGTCAACCATTTTCACTATATCTTATTTAAAAGCGAATAAATAGATAAACATAATAAGATCGGTCATTAGTATTATGAATAAAACTACGATTTAGTACACCATTTTCAAAGCAGTCATATTTTACTAAGACGTATTTAACTTAATCGTGTCGCAAAAATAAGTCTTAAGGTCTAGAGGTTTAAAATTATTTTTTATGTATAAAAGATGACATAACAAAAAAATATTGATATCCACAACTTTACATTTAGATTTGAGGGCTTTTAGAACAAATATTTTTAAACCGGACTAAGCACGACTATTTTCAAGTCTAAATATGGTTCTTTATCTAGACCCCGACTACCTAGGAAACTGAGATTTAGACTGTAGTGCTATCTATTGAAGTATTTTGACGTGTGAAAGTTTAAAGAAAATTTTAAATTTCATACGTATGTTATGCATATGGGCATTTCCCACTGGGCATTAAAATAATCGGCAGCTCTTGGTGAATTTTCGAAAGCATTTAATAAACATTTATAGGGCTCTTAACTTATACCTAAGTATTTATTCGCCTCTTAAAAAAATAAAATTAAATCTTGCGATGAAAATTATTTATGAAACATTTCGAAACTCCCAATTAAGATATTTACAAATACAAGAAATGCTTAGAATTTTAAAAGTATTTATTAAAGTTTTAACAACGTCTTGTGAGAGGTTCTTAAATCGTCTGTAAACATTTCTTTCTTAAGGAGAGCTAAGGTATTTATAAGGTCTTAAGATGCATTCGGAAGATCTTCATAAAACGCTTATAAATATTTTTGTATTCAAAATTTTTAATATTTATCAAGATCTTTAAAAAATGTTTGATAAAAGCTTTTTAATAAATAAAATTTATTTTTTACTTTAAGAGCCATACATTTTATTGAGCTCTTCAATTTCAGAGTTTTTAAGTGCTATATAAGTGCCAATATAAACTTCAACTCTTACGTGAAATTATAAAATACCTCTGTAAATATCAACATTTAATGAAGAGCTTCTTAAATCGAATTTATAATTGAACTAGTTTTCAAAATGGCTGCATATATGGCTTAAAATGACAATTGTAGCTGTTGCTCAATGCTTCATTACATAGTTTGTGCTCAGTGCGTTATTACTTAGATTGAAAATGGAAAACGCTAATATTTTAAACTATTATAGAAAAACAAAAAAAAAAAATGGTGCTTTTGCTGACTTTGCTAATGGCCAATACAGTATATTATTGTATTCCCATGCTGAAGGCACAATAGTCAACACAAAACCTTTTTTTTCAATACTTTGCACTATTTTGAATGACATTTCCGCATCAAAAAATAAAATTATTTGTAACGTTGAAAGAATTCAATCACACGAGTACATTAAGATTTTTTAAAAAACAAAACATCAGAATAACTGTACTTTCACTTAAATACCTCATTAAATTTTTTCAAGATCTCTATAAAACTTTGTATGAGTTAATGTATTTATCGAACTCTTTCCAAGAGCTCTATAAAACTTTATTTGGTTTCATGTATTTATAGAACTCTTCACAAGAGCTCCATAAATTTGTTATCGAAAAGTAGGGTTACCAAACATCTGCAATTCAATAAAAATTTTTAAGTGACCAGTACTCTTATAAAAATAGTAAATAACTTATAACTTAAACATTTTCTTAAAAATTAAAGTTTTGGAATTTGATAAATTCTTGATTCAAGTCCCCAAAAGTAGTATCGTTTTTTTGACTTGTTTACTCCGTTTTCACATTTTCGCAAAGTTAAATATTATTTCATTCGACAATGCTAGAGATGTACGTCACAAAAATGGCCGCCTACCCGTACACTGGTTGTCCAATGCCAAGATCTGATCAATTAAAGAGGCCGAGAAACAAGTTTTACTCAAGAACTCGGAAAGTAAGCCACAAATAGAAAAATATAATGAGGCCACTGTTGCAGAGAAGCAGATCAAAACAGATCGATTTCATGCTCGAAAAACCTCCATGTGACAAGTGACCCAACTTTGATTAAAACTTACAATAAATACTTTAATTTTGAACAGAAATAATTAATTCGGCCGAAAAATTTAGTTTTCGGAAGCTATGAAAGGAGGGTCAAATCTTGTGATACGAAGACTTTTTTGATATGAAATCGATTTCATCTTCTCTAGAACACTGGCCTTAATATATTTTTCTGTTGCAGCTTACTATCCGAGATATTAAGCAAAACTCGTTTCTCGCCCTCTTTAATTATCCAGATCTTGGCATTGGACAATAAGAAAATATGAGGCACAAATTACCAAAACTAAATTGAGAAAACAAAAATAAACGCAAGATGGCCCAAAATATGTTTATTCAAATTTGGGTTATAATTCGTATTTCTATAAAGAAAACAGCTCATAAAACATCTCTTTCTTAATTTGCTACTTGTTCATATGGTAATCCTAACAATGGACTCAAAATTATTTTAAATAAACAATTTTAGCAAATTAAAACTGTCAAGTTTTATTAAGCCCTTAATATAATCCTTTAGTTTAAAGTACCTTTTATGAAGCTTTAGAGATAATCCTTAAGTTTTATATGACACTTCTAGAGGAATTTTAAAAACTTGGCGTCGTCGGCCATCTTTTTTAATATACATGCCGATATAATAGCAACAACAACAAAAAAATAAATGCGTTTCTTTTTTTTTGCCAAAATAATGATTTTTCGTGCACCAAATCATTTTATTTCGATTTGCTTTTACCTAAAAAATCACTTAAACGTATTTTGAGACATAAATATTAAAGAAAAAACTAAAAATTAATTTTAGCCCAAATATTTTATTTTTCTAATATGTAATATTTCAGAAGCGCGCTAAGTTTTTCGAAGCAAAACCCCAAACACTCGATAAATCTTTGCTCGCACGTAAATTTTGGTCAATAATTGTGCCGAAAATCATAATTATTCGTTGCATCATTTTCAGATTGCCATTTTATAATTCCATTTGCTATTCTCTTTTTATCTATTTAACTTTGTAATACTGCAAAAAGTATGTATGTAACAAAATCTTTATACAAACTTCGTCAAAATAAAATAAACCTTATTAAAATTCCTTACTTACTTACTTAGATGGCCATAACAACCCGTTGTCAGGTTACGGCCGACCTCATTAGCTCTCGCCAGGCGCCTCTGTTTTGCGCGCGCCTTCTCCAATCGTTAATGCCAAGCGCGGTCTCCCTCTTCGTCGTTGACCGGGGACCTTCCCTTCGAATACCTTTTTCGCTGGAGCTTCCTTATCCATACGATGGACATGACCCAGCCAGCTATTGTATCGTCACTTATAGGTTCGGCATTGCTTAGTTCATTAAAATCTATGGACCCCTGCTCGGCACTATTTTGTAACCACTTACGCATTCTGTTAGCCTCAACCACACCATTATACGGTAATTGTGTTAAAGCGATCATGTTCGTCAGTCAAAAATTCATCAGTTTTGAATGATTGTTCGCAGCGGTCAAACTATCATTCATGTTTGAAGCTCAAACCGTCATTCAAGCTGTAAAATTTGACTCATAAACATGAGAAATAAAAAAATTGGGTGCGCGTTATTAATTATCGCGCAAGATTACCAAAACAATACCCGTAAAAAAAGGAGTAAATGGGTAAAGGGATGGGTTGCCAATCGGAAAAAATATTCCCATGTGAATATTTTAAAATTAATAGAAGACTCTGATTAGATGGACTTTAAAAATTGTCTTAGAATGTCCAATGAAAACTACAAGTATTTGCTGAAACTCGTGACTTACTTACTTAGATGGCCATAACAACCCGTTGTCAGGTTACGGCCGACCTCATTAGCTCTCGCCAGGCGCCTCTGTTTTGCGCGCGCCTTCTCCAATCGTTAATGCCAAGTGCGGTTAGGGCTTCCTCAGCTTGGTCTATCCACCGGAAGCATGGTCTCCCTCTTCGTCGTTGACCGGGGACCTTCCCTTCGAATACCTTTTTCGCTGGAGCTTCTTTATCCATACGATGGACATGACCCAGCCAGCGTAGTCGCTGTATTGTTATACGCTTAACTATGTCAATGTCGGCGTAGAGCTCATACAGCTCGTGGTTCATTCGAATGCTATAGTCGTCGCCAACTCGAACAGGACCAAAGATTTTGCGGAGAACTTTCCTCTCGAACACCCCAAGAGCGGCTGCGTCTGTTGTCGAAACCACCCATGCCTCAGCGCCATAAAGAAGCACAGGTAGAATGAGCGTCTTGTAGAGTGTTAGCTTTGTCGATCGAGAGAGAGCTCTGCAACGTAATTGCTTACTGAGACCGTAGTAGCACCTATTAGCAATTGTTATTCTCCGCTTAATCTCCAGACTGACAACATTACTGCTGGTTACGGCAGTGCCAAGGTAAATGAATTCCTTGACAACTTCTAATTTACAGTTGTCCGCTGTTACATGAGAGTCTAGATCCCGTGCTCTCTTGTTGTTGTTAGTAGACATCATGTATTTCGTCTTGCCCTCGTTTACCGTCAAACCCACTTTGGCTGATTCCTTTTCAATAGCAGTGAAAGCAGCAGTAACATCTCTCTTACTCCGACCGATAATATCAATATCATCAGCGTACGCAAGGAGCTGAACACCTTTGAAGAAAATGGTGCCATTATGATGCACACCGGCTTTTCGTACGATCCCCTCTATAATGAAATTGAAGAGATCGCACGACAAGCGGGTCGCCTTGTCTGAAATCTCGCTAGGTATTAAAAGTTCCGGAGAGGTCATTCCCTACCTTGACGGAGCTACACGCATTGCTCAACGTCATCCTGCAGAGCCTTATCAACATTGCAGGTATACCGAACTCAGACATTGTTGCGTATAGGCAATTCCGCACTGGACTATCGAACGCAGCTTTATAATCGACGAAGAATGGTGAGTGTCGATTTGATATTCATGGGTTTTCTCCAGGATTTGGCGTAGTGTAAAAATCTGGTCTATGGTGGATTTACCAGGTCTAAAGCCACACTGATAGGATCCGATCAGTGTTTCTGTATGCGGCTTCAATCTTTCACACAATACGCTCGAGAGGATCTTATATGCGATGGAAATAAGACTGATACCCCTGTAGTTGGCGCAGATTGTCGGGTTTCCTTTCTTTATTACAGGACAAAGCACGCTGAGATTCCAATCGTCGGGCATGCTTTCCGCTAGCCATATTTTGCTGATGAGTTGATGCATGCACCTTATCAATTCATCGCCACCAGCTTTAAACAACTCAGCTGGCAGGCCGTCAGCACCCGCTGTTTTGTTGTTTTTGAGTCGCTGGATAGCAACTCTAACCTCTTCATGGGTAGGTGATGGTTCTTCCACTGCGTTATCATCGATTGGTGGTATCGTACTGCATTCTCTCTGGGCGGAATTGGTGGAATCATCGCCCGTAAGCAAGTTGGAGAAATGCTGCCTCCATAACCTCAGTACACTCTGTGTATCTGTAACCAGATTTCCATTTTCGTCTCTGTGGATGCTCCGGGCTTGAAACCTTGAGTTAGACGCTTAACTTGTTGATAGAATTTTCGTGCATCCTTCTTGCCCTGGTACACCTCAAGTTCCGCACGCTCACGCTTTTCTTGCTCCCTTTTTTTACGTCTGAAAATGCACCTCTCTTCCTTCCTCTTTTCGCGGTAGTTTTCTCGCACGGCTCGCGTTGCGGCTAACTGCAGCGTCTTCTTGTATGCGGCGTTTTTTCAGCAGTCGCATCGCGACACTCCTGGTCATACCATTGGTTTCGAGGTTGTGGGCGTCGGAAACCAATGACTTCCTCGGCAGCAGCGCGAGTTAAATATGTATTTATATATATTTAAGTTAGGGAGCGAAAGACTGTGGTTATTTTAATTGAAACGTTTATTATCTGAACTGCAAACTTAAACTGAGCTTACTTAAATTCTAGATGTAGACAATTGGCACATATTGTCTCATCATATGAACAACTTGAATGTTTCATATTTGTTGAGGCAGCATTTTATTATCTGCGTCGTACAATGAAACGAGCAAGTTGTTTATTTTATATTATATTACAATATGGTACTCTTAATGCCACTGTTTGTAGCTGTATGTTTGGGTGATATAACTCCTCCACCGCTAGTTCTTGAATTCTCCTGAATTCTTTTTTCATGTATTTTAACTTTTACATTATTCTTTTTAAATTGACAACTCATAAATACCACAATAATAATCAAAATTATAATAAAAGTTAGATTTATACCCGAGGATACATTTCGGCTAAATTTCAATTCTTTTATTTCTTCAAAATTTTTTTCATTAACAAATTTTATCTCTTCAAACGTTATTTTTTCTGTAAAATTATTTTCAACTTTTGACTTAGGATAAATAAATCTTTCTTTATAAGTTGTTTTGGAGTTTTGAAAAAAATGCTCAAGTATTTTTATAGAACAGTTTCTATATTGAATCATATAGTTTCCTGATAATACCATATTCTTAAATTGACATGTACTATTTATCTGAACATTTCTTATATTTTTTAGTATTATTGTTTCTTTGTCTAGTTCAATAATTTCAACGGCCTTGTTTGTTACAAGCTTACAATTTTTTCTTATACTACAATGCTTTGATATTCTACATTCATTAAGTATATGTTTATTTTCAAATTTGTATGTTTGGTTCTCATATTCAAATTGTACTTCTATTTCCGAATCTATCTCTTTACATTTAGAGTTTGTTATGGGAATAATTGATTTTAACCTAACTGTTACAAATTCTTTCGGTACTTTTATTATAAACAATAATTCTTGCCCATTATATTCTATCAAACATGTTCGAATATATTTTAATTTATTTAAATCTATATCATAATCGTTTATTTCGTCTTTAATGAGAATATTCGGACTTATAATTCCAAATTGTGCACTACTTATACTATTCTGTATATGATCTATCTTATTTCTTAGTATAGTAAGCATTAAATATTGTTCTTGATATAAATTTTGTAGCATAACTTCTTTTATAGTAGCATCTAATTTGTCTAAGTACTGTACTAGATTTTTTCTGTCTTGATTTATCGCATCTCTTATTCCCTCTAATGATTTATTAAAATAGTCATTTATTTTGACCTGCTGATTAAGAGCTGTTATCGAATTGTGTAAGTTTAGGTCTACTGTGTTCAAATGTAATTCTATATCCTCCCTGTCTGTATTATCCATAGTACCAAAAAGAAATTTATAAACGTTTCCAACTGCATTGATCAGGCCTCTCTTGCTTCTATTCTGCTTTGGTATTAAAGTTTTTACTTTGCTCCTCAAAATTTCTATTTCCTTTAGTATGATCATTTTATGGTTCTGTCGCAATGGCTCTAAGTTAAGACTCATTAAATTCAGTATTCCTAATATTTCGGAAGGGTTTATTTTGTGTACTATTAAGTCGGACTTTGTCGCAATAATTTCCAAGTCAGTATTTAGTTCCATGTATCCATTTTCGTCTGTTATCGGTTGAATGTTGAAAGCGATACTTTGATTACACATTATCATTATCATAATTAGTAATATTTTCCACATAACCTGAAAGATGATTGGAGATTAGGTTTCTTGTTGGCTATTTATTCTTAACATTCTTTGAGGTCTTTTAATATTGGCTGGATGTACGTTTCTTAGTTTGGTTATTCTGAAGTAGGGTTCGTCTTTGTGCCTAACTCGTTTATAGTTTTTAATAGGGCCTTCTTCCCTTTCTTCTATATAATTCTCCCGGTTTCTATTTCGGTTTCCTATCACTTTTCTTTTTTTGTTTTCTAATCTATCATATAGTGTAGATGGTTGCTCAACCTCTTTTGCATACTTTGGAGTACATTTTAGCGATGTATGATATCTATTATTGTAGATTCCGATTGCCTTTTGGATCTTTACTTCTATTGAATCATCCTCGTCAATTCCATTTACTATTTCTATCAAAGTCGAGTGCAGTCTCTCGATGTCGGCGTTGCCAGTGTGTGAATTAGGTGTAGTAAAATGTATATCAATGCCTTCTGAGTTTAGGTATGAAATTACTTGCTCTGCTTTAAATTCATTATCTAAAATTATTTTGTTCGGTTTGCCAAATTTAACAAGGTGTTCTGTTATTATACGTTTTTTTGTTCTCCAGTTCCTATCCTCTATATTATAAGCCACAGCAAATTTTGTTAACCTATCAATCACTGTGACAAAAGATCTTTTTTTCATATGAAATATATCAAGATGAATTACTTCATTTTTCTCTTTGGGAGTTTCTGTCAATTTAAACTTGGGTGTTAGAGGCTTCCTATCGTATTTTATCTCTTGACACCTTTTACAATTAGTAATGATAAGTTGTATATGATTTCTCAGTTTCGGGAAATATATTTTATTTTTAAGAGAATAGTAACATTCGTTCATTCCACTATGTAATGACTCGTTAGTGTGGTACAAAGAAATTTGCTTATGGAGTTCCTCCTCTGATTCTATTTCGTTTGCTCTCATTGTACATTTTATGAACTTGATGTCAGATTTGTACGAAAAAATTGCAGTTATTATTAACTGTATCTTATAATAATCTCTATCTGATACTTCGGAAAAAATTCCAACATTTCCCTTTTCGACATTTTCTATGAGTTTTTGTTGAATGGATTCTTCTCGATCTGCCGGATTTATTTCAATGATTTTCCTTCCATGAGATGTGAAAATATTATCTTGAGCTGCGAAGGTAACTATTATTTGCGTTCTGTATTTATTAACTATTTCGTTTTTTATACAGACGCAAAAAGCATCTTCTTCTTCAGCTGAATGCACAGTTTCAGATAAATTAAAATTCGATTCGTTTTCATTCTTTGCATTTATTAATGGGGCATTTTCCTGCCTACTTAAAAAATCGGCAACTTGGTTTTCCTTGCCTTGCCTATAAGTTATATTGTAATCAAATTCTTGAAGTTGTAATAACCATCTTTGGTGTCTAGCACCTAATTGTTTCCCTTTATATTTTGAATTTAGGTATCTAATCGGGGCGTGATCGGTAATTATTTCAAACTTGTTACCACAAAGAAAATGTCTAAAGTAATTTACAGCATATATTATTGAAAGAAACTCTTTATCTATTGTACTGTAGTTTCTCTCATGCTTATTGAGAGTCCTTGATGCATAGCAGATTGGTTGCCCTTGCTGCGATAAAACCGCACCAATCGCAAAGTCACTGGCATCTGTAGTCACTACAAAAGGTTTATCAAATTCTGGATATTTCAGAATGGGATGAGTGGAAATTAAAGTTTTCAAGTGTTCAAAAGCACTTATATACTGAGGATCATTCTGGTTTACTTTATTTCCTTTTTGTAAATATCTTATCATGGGGTGCGCTATTCGAGAATAATCTTTTACAAACTTCCGGTAGAACCCCGTCATGCCTAAAAACCCTTTCAATTGTTTTTCTGTTTTAGGAAGGGGAATTCCTCTTATAGCCTGTATCTTTTCAGGATTAGGTTTAATACCTTCCTTTGTAAGTATATGACCCAAAAAAGGTGTATTTCGTTTCATGAATGAGCATTTATCTGGCTGAATTTTCAAATTATGCTCCTGCAATTTACTAAGTATTTTTTTTAAGGAATTTTTATGCTCTTCTAGTGTAGTGGAAAATATGAGAATATCATCCAAATACACAACGCATATTTTGTTAATGTAGTCTCGTAAGATTTCATTCATGAGACGCTGGAACGTCGCCGGAGCGTTTTTTAGCCCGAACGGCATTCGAATGAACTCATAAAGACCACAGGGTGCAATGAATGCGGTTTTTTCCCTATCCTCTTTTGCCATCAGAATCTGATGGTAGCCTTTAGCTAAGTCTATGGTACTAAAAAACTGAGCACGACCCAGCTTATCTAGAATTGAATCTATAATTGGCATTGGGTATTTGTCAGAGACGGTCACTTGATTAAGACGCCTATAGTCTACCACAATTCTAAATTTTTGTTCACCGGTTTGATCTTTTTTCTTTGGAACTACAATGATTGGCGAGCTGTATTTACTTCTACTTTTTTGTATAATACCACTCCTCTCCATTTCTTCCATTTGTTTGCGAACCTCCTCTTCATATTTTGGAGGGTATCTGTACAACTTGGAATTGATTGGTCGGTCAGTAGTTGTTTTGATATTATGTACTACAGTAGTAGTATTTGTTAATGCATCTCCTTCATTATAGAACAATTTACTGTATTTTTTCTTTAAATCTTCAACAATCTTTGTTTCTTCATCACTTAGTTCATTAAAATTGAAATCATTCAATCCACTTACTTCAAGTACACACACATCTTCTGAGTATTGTGATATGAAAGGAATGACGATATCATTTTTCAACTTTATGGTTTTCTTTTCTACACTAATTTCTTTGATGTTTTTATGTATAAAATCCATACCTAGCAAAAAGTTGTACGGTTTGTTTATTGGCATTGCTACCCATTTTATTCTGCTGTTATCTGCGAATTGAAACTCTATAGGAGGTTTTGTCATGGCAAGTACATTTTTTGTTTTGACTTCGCCACTTATTGTGTAAATATTTTTTGAATAGTCGCTTAAAATTTCATATTTTGATGAATGTACATTATTTTGGTTTAATATGCTTATCGTAGATCCCGTATCCACTAATATTAAAAATGGTTCGTCTTCTACAGTCCCCTTTATAAATATTTTATGTGGGTCCGAGGCTAATTGAGAAAAAAAAACATCTATATTATTATTTTCATTATTGCCTTGGCTCATGTTGTCCACACTCATTGCTTCAGGTTGCTGTACGTTTTGATTTCTACTTTGTCTGCTCCCTTGCATTTGGTCATTGTTACGATTGTAGTATTGTCTCGTATTTCCCGATCGTCTATAATTTTGTTGTTGGTTAGAGTTGTTTTGCCTTTGTCCACTACCACCATCGTTTGTGCTATCTAGTTGTTGCCCTTTTCCATTCTTATTATGACTTGACTGTTGCCTATTGTTAAATGCATTACTATCCAATCTCTCATTTTTCTTTAGAATTAAACGCAAATTTAGGTTTCCATAATCTAATCCAATATATTGTGAGATACTTTCCCTTATTTGGGGCACTGCCATTTTCTTCATGATTTCGAAAGCGAAAGTCCCTGCCGATAATTCCTTAATTCTTTGAATTAACATGCCCCCAAAAATATCCGTCAATTGAGCACTGTCTTCAAATGTCGCAATCTCACTTATGTCTTCCACTAATTCCCTTACCTTATCATCTAAATCTTTTATACTACTCACTCTTAAGTTGTTTATCTTCCTAGTCAATGTTAGCTGGTCCTGTTTTGGGCGATAATGTTGTCTGAGTTTGGCCTTGCATTCTGCCCAACTTTGTGGTATATTCACATTCAGGATCATCCTCGCTTGCCCTTGTATTTTTGTATTCAGCACTACACTATATACCTCTTCTTGATTTTGGTATTCCTCCATAACAACATCAACTGCTGCGATGAATCCATGTAACGTTCCTTCCTGTCCAGTGAAAGTTGGTAAAAATCGCGTTTCTCTTTCAATTCTCGATCTCGTTGAGATAACTTGCTGCTGCTGTTGTTGTACCATCAAGTTTGTCAAGGCCACAATGCATTGCTGCATATTTGCTACATCAGCTGGATTTGCCATTTTAAATAGTTTTATTACTATATTTTTTTTTTTGAGTAAAGTTGGTTCAGCTTCACGTTTTTTCTTTTTTTTTCACAGCTTCCTTTTAGTTCATATGTAAATGTTTGTGTTCTCTGGTTCTTTTTTCTTTGATATACGTATATATTTTAATATATTAAATACGTATTTATTTCAAAAAAAAAATTTTCACCACTTCCGCCGACTGCGCCAGTTAAATATGTATTTATATATATTTAAGTTAGGGAGCGAAAGACTGTGGTTATTTTAATTGAAACGTTTATTATCTGAACTGCAAACTTAAACTGAGCTTACTTAAATTCTAGATGTAGACAATTGGCACATATTGTCTCATCATATGAACAACTTGAATGTTTCATATTTGTTGAGGCAGCATTTTATTATCTGCGTCGTACAATGAAACGAGCAAGTTGTTTATTTTATATTATATTACAATATGGTACTCTTAATGCCACTGTTTGTAGCTGTATGTTTGGGTGATATAACTCGCGCATGGTGTGGGAAAAAAAATTGTGTATAAATATTTCCAAGAGCACAAAATATTTATAGTCCTCTAGGCGTATAAATTTATTGACATCTTCGAAGTCTTTATAAGACTTACGATTTTTTTAACCGAGAGGTTAATAAATCCTATAAATATGGCGACTAAGTCTTGAACAGCACTAAACACATCATTTATTAAGCTCTTGAAGAGGTTTTGAAAACGTCATAGCTAACTCTTACATAAACATCTTGAAGGTCCCCATGGAAGGTGTCCTTTTGGTCTTAAGTAGGATTTATTCTGCGTCTTAAAACCTCTTTACCGAATATTTTCAAGAGTTCTGCTCTTAAATAATAGTTATATAGAACTCTTGAAGACCCTAATAAATGCAAAAATGCCTAGTGGGTTTTCTAATGTTGAACGGGACGGAAGTTTTTTTTTAAAGTGGAATAAAAGTCAAAGTAAAACACTTATTTTTTTCTGTTACTTTAAGAAATAGCCCTTTGATAGCACTATATTGAGAGGTAAAGTTGATGCCAGACGTAGTACTGGTTCCAAGATAGAGGCAATTAAAAAGCCATTCGAACGGGACAAAAAACGGAAGTGTTTTTTATGGCAGAAGTCAGCGAAACCTGGCAACATTTTTTAATGCGTCTAATTTAAAATGTTATGGAATAATATAACTTTTTAATAGATTTCGATTGATTGAAAAATCTTTTTTCTTACAAGGAATAATAATCCATTCGAACGGTACATATTTTTCCGTTTATGTTCACTTGGGCAATTTTTCAAAACTACTTTAATATTTATATAAATAGCTAGCATTACCCTGTGCGCATCGCCTCACCTCAACCGTGGTGTAGATTTGATGTGCGGTTTGCGTCAAAATTCTACTTAAAAATACTTTTGTATGAAGACCACCCTTAGTATGTATCCAAAATAAAATTTTTACAACATATAAAATAATATAGTTAATATAACAACCACGTGCTGTAAATTTCATGAGAATCGATTAAGCGGTCTTCGAGAATATGATATATAAAAATATTTTTGTGTTAGGGCCACCCTAAATAAAAGTTTTGTGGCCTAAGCTATGCCTCTTAACATAAGAGCTACGTGGTGTAAATTCGGTGTAAATCGACTAACCGGTCTTAGTGAAAATGATATTTAAAAATATTTTTGTGTGAGGGCCACCCTAAGGATACACCCTAAATAAAATTTTTACAATCTAATCTGTGTCTCTTCACATAAAAGCCATATAGTGTAAATTTCATGAGAATCGATTAAGCGGTCTTCGAGAATTTGTTATTTCAATATATTTTTGTATGAGGGCTTTTTTAAGTTTGTCTGTGCCTTTTAATATAAAAGCCATGTGGTGTAAAGTCCAAGAAAATCGATTAAGCAGTCTTTAAGAAAATGATATTTAAAAATATTTTTGTGTTAGGGCCACCCTAAATAAAAGTTTTGTAGCCTAAGCTATGCCTCTTAACATAAGAGCTACGTGATGTAAATTCGGTGTGAATCGACTAAACTGTATTTGTGAAAATGATATTTGAAAAATATTTTTGTGTGAGGGCCACCCTAAATAAAAGTTTTGTGGCCTAAGCTATGCTTCTTAACATAAAAGATACGTAATGTAAATTCGGTGTGAATCGATTTATTTGTCTTCGTGAAAATGATATTTAAAAATATATTTGCATGAGGGCCACCCTAATTATGCACCCTAAATAAAATTTTTACCATCCAATCTGTGCCCCTTAACATAAAAGCCATACTGTGTAAATTTTATGAGAATCGATTTGCCTGTCTTTGAGAAATCGCTTTTCTTAAAATATTTGTGTATGAGGGCCACCCTAAATATGCACCCTAAATAAAAGTTTTATAGCCTATGACACCCGCCTGATGGATACTACCAAACTGTAAAAATTTCATCAAGATCGGCTGGATAGTTTTCGCCATATAGACATACAGACAGACAGACAAAAATGAATTTTATATACATACATACTTAATAGATAATATTTAAGATATTTACAGTAATTAAAAAAACAAATTTAATGTTTTTCAAATCAATTAGTCAGATCAATTTCAACAAAGAAAAGAGGAAGGAGTAGATATTTTTCTTAAAAGTGTAAGAATAAAAGGATTTATTTTTCTTCAGATCTTTTCTTTCTTACTCAAGCGGCCATTTAACAAGAAGTCATCAAAACGAAGTTTGTCTCCTTTTGAGAAAATCTCAAAACGTAGTCAAAGTTTTCGTAGGAGTCAGTTTTGAGTTAGAATTATAAAAGTAGTTTACAGAGTTGCCATATATAATACTTATAATCATTTACATGTTTACAACTCGGCCAATCTGACACATGATCGACCTCGAGCATAATTTAAACATCTTAACAAAACTTAACTTATGAAACTTTCTTAAACATCTATTGTATCGTCACTTATAGGTTCGGCATTGCTTAGTTCATTAAAATCTATGGACCCCTGCTCGGCACTATTTTGTAACCACTTACGCATTCTGTTAGCCTCAACCACACCATTATACGGTAATTGTGTTAAAGCGATCATGTTCGTCAGTCAAAAATTCATCAGTTTTGAATGATTGTTCGCAGCGGTCAAACTATCATTCATGTTTGAAGCTCAAACCGTCATTCAAGCTGTAAAATTTGACTCATAAACATGAGAAATAAAAAAATTGGGTGCGCGTTATTAATTATCGCGCAAGATTACCAAAACAATACCCGTAAAAAAAGGAGTAAATGGGTAAAGCGATGGGTTGCCAATCGGAAAAAATATTCCCATGTGAATATTTTAAAATTAATAGAAGACTCTGATTAGATGGACTTTAAAAATTGTCTTAGAATGTCCAATGAAAACTACAAGTATTTGCTGAAACTCGTGACTTACTTACTTAGATGGCCATAACAACCCGTTGTCAGGTTACGGCCGACCTCATTAGTCTCGCCAGGCGCCTCTGTTTTGCGCGCGCCTTCTCCAATCGTTAATGCCAAGCGCGGTTACGGCTTCCTCAGCTTGGTCTATCCACCGGAGGCATGGTCTCCCTCTTCGTCGTTGACCGGGGACCTTCCCTTCGAATACCTTTTTCGCTGGAGCTTCCTTATCCATACGATGGACATGACCCAGCCAGCGTAGTCGCTGTATTGTTATACGCTTAACTATGTCAATGTCGGCGTAGAGCTCATACAGCTCGTGGTTCATTCGAATGCTATAGTCGTCGCCAACTCGAACAGGACCAAAGATTTTGCGGAGAACTTTCCTCTCGAACACCCCAAGAGCGGCTGCGTCTGTTGTCGAAACCACCCATGCCTCAGCGCCATAAAGAAGCACAGGTAGAATGAGCGTCTTGTAGAGTGTTAGCTTTGTCGATCGAGAGAGAGCTCTGCAACGTAATTGCTTACTGAGACCGTAGTAGCACCTATTAGCAATTGTTATTCTCCGCTTAATCTCCAGACTGACATCATTGTTGCTGGTTACGGCAGTGCCAAGGTAAATGAATTCCTTGACAACTTCTAATTTACAGTTGCCCGCTGTAACATGAGAGACTAGATCCCGTGCTCTCTTGTTGTTGCAACACTCGACGTTGGTCTTCTATTTACTTTGAATAGTGGTGTCAAATGTTAGCATTTCCAAATCACCTTGGAAAAGAACTTCGCTAATTAGCCTCTCCGCAAGTTTGCTTTGTGTTGGTTGCATTTTACGCAGATTTGCAGACCAAGCTAGCCCCAAATATTCAAAGCTGTCGCTTTCTTTTTGCAAATAGGACATTGCCACATCCATCGCATCTTTTTGTTTATTAGTTTTTTTAATTTTAGATAGCGGTTCACATATACTGGCGTCATTGACTTGTTCACAAGAGCTGATGTCATGGATCTGAAATGAAAATTATATGAAATTATTTTTATATAGAAACGCAACTAATATTTCATGTTTAATAATTAAAAAAAATTTTTTTTAGATGCCGACATCTGAGGCTGAATGGAGGCAAACTGCATTGAATTTTGGGAAGGAATGGAACTTCTTTCACTGCTTGGGATCTATAGATGGAAAACATGTTGCCATACGGAAACCAGCTAATACGGGATCGATGTACTACAACTACAAAAATTTTTTCAGCATTGTTTTAATGGCTGTAGTTAATAGCAACTACAAATTCATCATGGTGGATGTTGGGGCGAATGGGAGAGTTTCAGATGGTGGTGTAATGGTTTACACAAAATTTTGGCAACACTTTTTAAATGGGGAGCTTAATTTGCCGGGTTCACAACCACTTCCAGGAGTAGCTGATCAAACCCCATATGTCTTTATAGCAGATGACGCTTTTCCTTTGTCTCAAAATTTGATGAAGCCATTTTCTTCCAAAAATTTGACAAAAGAACAGAAAATATTTAATTATAGGCTAAGCCTTGCAAGGCGGATTGTGAAGAACGCTTTTGACATACTTTCATCAAGATTTGGTGTTTTTCAAAAACCAATGTTTTTGGAACCAAATAAAGCAGCAATCGTTACATTGACATGTTGTTATCTACATAATTTTTTAATAAAATTCAATAGAAAGGAATATGCCACACGTTCCGTAATGGTGTATGAAAATTTAGGGACTTGTGCGAGGCAACGATTTTGACAACTCGCACCTAGTACCTTTGCATCTTACCAAGAAGAAAAAAATGTTCGAGATGTATTTTGTCATTACTTTAATAATGAAGGCCAAGTGCCATGGCAATGGGAAATTGTAAATTGGGACTGGTTTTTCGTATTTTTGCAGGAATTTGCACGAGTCAAACCACCACACTTTTGGTTGATAAATATTATCAAAACCAGGCACCAGAAGACTCCGATTGTTTTTTTTTTTTTAATTCTCGTCTGTAGGACGACCGAATTGTGTTAATTTTTTTTAACGTCCTCAAAAGTACAATTTTTTTTATATTTTTTTCATAATTTTTAGTAGTTCTTCATATGAACTATTTTTAATATCACGAATCATGTACTCTGGGCTTGTTATGTCCCAGAGGCAACGTTGCATTTCATAACAACAAATAAACTCTTTTAAAAAATCACTTTCAGCATCCATGTTGCCGTTTCAATGATTCAGCTTGACTGACGCTTTTCGGTACACATTGTCACTGTTGACTGTCACTCAACCACAAAAACTTATATGATTGACTGTTAACTGACGAAAAAGAGTGGCCACACACGCAAGCAACAGAAATTTGAGCAAAACTGACGAACATGATCGCTAGTGTGTACCGCCTTTTAATTGACAATTTTCGATATCGCGCAGTACATACCTATCATTTCCAAATGATTTAAATAGTAGGTACATACGGTCCTTTGAAACTCGGCAAAAACTTTTTATTTGTTTCAATTGACGAATCAACATTTCGAAGGACAACAAAATTTCCCACGTTATATTTTTTAGGATTCTTGCTGTTTCTTAAAAAGTAATTCAAACTATATTGTTGAGATTTATTTATCGATTCTGCTGCCTCAGTACGGATAGATTGTAGATCACGAGGTACATTGAATTCACTTATTTTGTCATGCATATACTCAGTAAATTCATCAATTATTTCTCCACGCTGTTCTACTCCAAAGAGAAGTATACTCGGAGTATATTTGGCTGGAGAGTGGACAGAGTCATTTATTGCATGCTCCACCTGAAGCAGTTTATTTGACCAATCGCCATGGCTTATTGGGTCACTAATTTTCCCTAACATTGTTTCAATAACCCTATTTACCCTCTCAACCTGACCGTTCGCTTGCGGTGAGACGGTAGCTACTTTGACATGCGTTATATTTCGTTCCAGCAAAAATTTACTAAATTCCAGGGATGTGAAACAAGTACCCCGGTCAGATATTATTCGTCTTGGGCGGCTATAGTAACTAAAATATTTACTAAGAGCGGCAGTTACTTCCCTCGTGCTAGTGGAATTTGTCGGATATAATTTTACAAACTTAGTAAAAGCATCAACTACGACCAAAATGTGTTTTCTTTTCGACTTAACAGACGACAGAGGACCAAAATGATCGATATGAACGGTGTCAAACGGCACGGGTTTTTTAAAGATGTTATGTAAGTTTCTCTCACTAGTACGAACCGGCGGACAGTGGCGCCTTTTGCGATTTCGCGTTGCTAAAATCACAACTTTTGAACGGGTAAAGATATTTGAGTAAAGTTTTTTGATTTTGGTTGGTAATTTCTGTAGATATGACATATATAAGATTCAGGGAGGCTTAGCTATAAATACTTTTAAAAAGAGGTGAAAGTCCAAATTTCGAAATTTTTGGTTTTTAGTGGTATGAATTCATAAAAAAAAAATTTTTTTATAAATTTTAGTGCGCTTTATTCAATTAATGAACTTTTAATAATTTAAAAATTTTTAAAATACTTTTTTAAAAAAAAAATTTTTTAATTTTTACTAATTCATTCATATGCATTTATTTTTTTATCTCTTAACATAACGTCACAGTCTTTCTCAAAGGCTAGAAAAGTTTTAAAAAAGGGTTACAGTAATAAATTGGGTAATTTCTTTAAAAAATCAACAACAATCTACAGTTCTATAAAAATATCATCATTATTTTGGATATCTAAGAAACCTGAAACAGTACTACAGAATTTATCAGTCAGTTCTTTTCGTGACCTAACGTGCCTAAGTGATGAAATCAAAGGATCTGAAGATGCTGAAAGTATATTGAACAACTTCTCATTCTGTCGAATATGTGAAATTTTACATGTATTGCTATATCTGTACTTCTTATAATCTTTGTTTTTAGACTCTTGGGCTTCTTCTGATAATTCTCCTATTGGTAAGGCTTGATAATTGATAATTTGTTCACTATGAGCTAAGATCTTATGGACAGAGGGTGTCAGTAATTTTTGGCTGTATTTATGTTCTGATATGTCTGCAGTTTCCTTAGTATACTTTTCAAATTTTTTTACTTTACGGGCTCTCTACAGGATAGTACGTTTAAAATAACTTGTAATCTTTTTATCACGTCCTCATCGACTCCCTTTATTTCTGAAGTTGTTTCTGGTTTCTCAAAAAATCGTCTTGCTGTGTTTCCGTCATTTGTGTTACCAAATCCTTGTATCTACTATAATCAACTCGAAATTGATCTTGTATTATTTCTTTTCTTAAATTTTGGTTGTTTGGATTATCATCATTTCCTATGCTGTAGGCTAGTTTCAGAATAAATTCCATGGATCTTATCTTTGCATGTAATTGCGAAATGCCGTACTCATAATTGTGTTCATCGTTGGAGTCATCATTACTTCGAAAATCTTTTTGTGAACGCTTACATACAGCACAAGATCTAGTAGATTTGATGCCAGTTATCTCATTAAGTACTTTGCCGTCAATCATTGTTAAAAATAGTTCGTGTCTAATTATAATTTTTTTGTCATAATTTCCTTCAATTATGGTGGGTTGAAGTTCATTTATTTGTTGTTTTATATTGCTGATGGTGCTTCTTATTTGATCTGAAGATTTTTTTGCGTACTTAAACATTATAGGTCGACAATAAAGAACTGATGATGGTCGAGGGTTTTTCCAATGTTCAGCATTTTCACTCCTTATTCGAAGTGGGGCTATTGAAGCCATAAACATGTTGGCCTCTGAAATATTTTGTCCATCTTCTGTAGAAATTTTTTGTTTATATACACTTTGTCCAGATGATCCATCACAGCTCCACTTTGTTAACAAAGAAATATTATCTGGGAACGATTGTATTTCATGGTTGCTTTTACTGCTCAAAATTCGCTTAGCGGTATGATCTAGTAAGTCTTGGAGTCTAACTACAGCTGATGTTTCTGTCACCGTACAGTTACCAGGAACCGCTTCCTTTTTACCTTCTGACACAACTTTGTAACTGGGAAAAACATCTACGTTGTGGCTTCTTAATGAATTTCTCAAGTTGTTATGTTTTTCCTTTGAAAGCCCCAAATCTAGGAAAAGCGCGAGCCGAAGGTCCTGGTAACTAGTGCTCCTTTCTTCTGTAATTTAGTGATTTATCTCTACTTTTCATGTAATAAATAAATAAATAAATAAATAGGAAAAGCGCTAAAGCACTGGAACCGTCATATTTTATGGGATCACATTGTGGAGTAGGAATACTTTTTTTGATTCGATCGACTCTTGTTGGGCTTGCCAATAAAACTCTTTTCGTTATTTGTGCCTTTTTCATTTCATGATCTCTGTTGCACTTCATGCTGAGCGCATCTGCTAAGTTCTATTTTGAAATGTTTCCAGTGGCGACTGCTATTTTTCTCTTTTTCGTAAATTCCCCACAGTTTTCAATTTGTTTTGCTGGTCTTCCTCTAGAGGCCTGTGATGTGCTAGGAATATCATCAAGTGATAGCTCAAAGTCCTTTTTAAGAAAGTCTGCATACTTTATATAAAAATTCGCTTTGGTTCTATTACATGACATACAATATCTCTTTGTGTTGCAGTAAAAGATTTTTAACTTTTATGTATGCTCATCCTTAATATGTTACACACTTTAAATAGTAAGAAAAGACTGAGTTATTGAGGCTTAAAATTTGACTTTTATACAAATACAAGTACAAAATATTGTGTTACAAACCTCAAACATAATACTTGTTCAGCGAAAAAATTTAACTACCTAATAAGCTAAATTCCTTGTATGATATCTACCGTAATAAAACAGGTGTCTATAAAGTTGGCCTGCACTAGAGTTCAATGTTATCAGAAGTGCATCTACCTGTATTCTATACAAAAAATACAGCTTTATTCTATTTGACATTACCAGATATTTTTAAATTGCATTAAAAATTAGATATAAATATCTGAGGTAAGTATTACTATTTCGCTATACAAAAGCGAATTTTCTTAAAATGAGTGAAATGATTTGGGAAAAGTGACAAATCAAGCGTTTTGGAGGTGGACAGAAGTTTTCTAGGTACTCTTTACATATGCATCTATTTGCGTCAAATAATTTTGGAAATAGGAAGAATAAATTAAGAAAGGGGCGTGATAACGTCCATATTTACAATTTTTAATTTATTTTGAGTGATGTCTATATTCGCTAAAAACATTCTATCAAATTCAGATTAACAATTTCCAAGTCAAAATATCATAGACTGAAAATCGTCATCACACAACAAATTCAGTTTTATGCATATCATGTCACATAAGTAGCTATAACTTCTAAATGGGCAAATATATGCAGGTAAGACCGATTTTTGTTGGCAGATATGTCAACTATAATTTCCCATTCACCAATCCTTGATTGACATTGATTTGTGGATTATAGGCCATGGTAAATTTGAAAAAGTATGCCAAAAACGACCTTTTTAAAAAAATTCATGAAAATTACTAACTAAAATTTTTTTCTACATCTTGTGGAAATTATTTATTTTAAAATACCATAAATTCAGAGAGCATACTTCAAATTCCCAGGTTTTTTCAAACTTTTGAAATTTTCCATTTTTAATATTGCGAAAAATGTAAAAAAATGCTATTTTAATGAACGATAAAAAGTTATCCAACTTTGAGCACCCATAAAAACCAAAATACTTGTCATAAATCAAAAAAGTTTTCGGTTTTAGTACCTTTGGTCAATTATCTGTCAAATCGAAAATCAGAAATCGAAAATTTGATTTTAGCAATCACTTTTTGAAAAAGGAGACACTGTGCGGCTTGGCATACATTAAACATTTGATACAGTTTTGAATAAATTTTTGTATTTTTCTTTTCATGCTTGGGAACCAATAAGTGGAACTAAGAGTATCAAAACATTTGTCAACAGCATGGTGCCCAAGTTTTTCGTGAATAAGTCGAATAACATTATCTTCCATCTCTTCTGGTACATATAATGCCTTCCGACCATTCCCTGACAGTCTAAAAACAAGTCCATCCGAAAGTTCAAAGTGTTCTAATTCGGCAGTTTGCATTTTATCTCTCAAAATTTTTATAACTTCGTCACGTTCTTGGCTTATTTGTATTCGGAAATCAACATCATCGGAATCCATAACTGTTGCAATTTGGGTTCGGCTAAGTGCATCCACATGACCCATGGAGGTCCCGCACCGATGTTGTATTGAATAATTATAATTTTCAAGTTCCAAGGCCCACTGGGTTATCCTGGGATAGATTTGTTTCTTTTCCAATTAGGATAATCTTCGAGGAGCGCAATGAAAAGGCACATCAGTGGTCAAGTGAATTTTTATCTTATACTCAAAAGATTCTATGTATATTCACTGCCTTCGGCGAGAGGTAGGAATCTACAATCAAACTCTTCAACCCTTCATCCAGTTTTTGGCTTAGCTTTGAGTCAGTATTAATTTCAACGGAATCAGAATTGACATCAATATTAAATATATGGGTAGTTCTTTGTCAAAAAGGCCACCCCCTCTGCCCATTTCAGTTTTGAAAAAAAAAAATGTTCAAGCATATGAAAAAATCAGAAATTTTCTCAATTTCTTGATGCCGTCTGGTCTTTTTCGAAAAAATAGCTTTCTAACCTCAAAAAACGTGTTTGAAAAGAAAGTGCTACTAAAAAATGTATACATAAATAGGCAATCTCTAAACGGTTGCACCACTTTTTCTCAGCCATAGCACAACGTAATCGCTCAACTTTTTTTTTGTTGGAAAGGTTGTAAGGAGAAGGGGGGACATGTATACTTTGTTTTTCAATAGTAGGCGGTGCCACGCCCCTAAAAAGGAAAAACGTTTCCTAGGCTAAACTAATGGACCGATTTTGATGAAATTTTGTTTGAAGATAGATTGAATCCAAAGAAAGATTATTAGAAACTCTGATTTCTAAAATAAGGCGTGGCATCGCCTCAAATGTGAAAAAACGCTATCACGGCTGTGCCACTGCACCGATTTTGATGAAATTTGGTATGTAGATAGATTAAATCTTAAGTAAAAATATATTTTTTTGGTGGGCGGTGCCACGCCTCTTACAGGAAAATACGTCGTTACTACGAAACTAACGGGCCGATTTTGATGAAATTTTGTTAGGATATAGACTGAACCCTATAAAAGATTTCTAAAAACTCATACCTCCTCCCTCTTCGTGAGACTTGGTGAGATTTTTCCGGACCCTCTCCCCCCCTATTTTGACTCACGTAATTTATGGACTTCCCATTATAGTATTCAAAAACTGAACTGGAAAGAGTAATTTTTTGTCATCGCTCCAAAAATTTAGATCATACTACCATGTTGCTACATCCCTACCATCCTATCTCTTACTTAGGTCGCAATCTATCTTCATACCAAATTCATAAAAATCGGTTCATTAGCTTAGCTGTGAAAACATATTTTCCTACTGGGGGTTGGTACCGTACACTTTAAATAGCAAATAGCTTGCCTCAGGGTTCAAACTATCCCTGTACCAAATTCCATCAAAATGGGCACATTAGTTTAGTAGAGAAAACTCTTTTTCCTGTTAGAGGTGCTGCCACTCCTCCTAAAAAAATTTGTGTTTTTAAAAATCTTTATATAGGATTAGTAAGTTTAAGTAGATTATATGATGAGTGTAGTACCCATATATTAAAATGGCCTGTAAGGATTTTGTGTATGCTTATTTGGGCTACGTAGATTCACAGGACATATAATATTGTTATAGTGTATGAAATGCAACCACAATGGTATTAAAGTGAATATAGTCCAAGAGATGAACGTAGTCCAAGAAAACATCACGCCTGCCTGTGGAAAGTTGGTGTGTACATGTTTGGGTTCCTATGCACATAGATCTTAGAAGGTAAGGTATTGACTACGGGTCAGGGGAGTGTGTGAGGGTGTAATGAGAGTGTAAAGTACATGTATTGGCAGCATGTGCATATATATATATATATAAGTTGAAATGTTAGTAAAGGTTGGATATATATGGATGCATGTATTGGTGGAATAATGTGGTTGGTGGTGTGGTGGTTTAACAAGATTAATATGAAAGTGTTACAGTAAAAGAGAGGAGGTAAAGGAATAATAATAGAAATAAAAGAAATAAAAAGTAATAATAATAGGTGTGAAATGTAGGAGAACAGGAGGTAGGTGAGGATAGAGGAGGGATATAAAGGGTGTGAAATGTAGGAGAACAGGAGGTAGGTGAGGATAGAGGAGGGATATAAAGGGGTGATAAAGAGACGATAAGGATACTTACCGATATGTTATGGAGATGGTAAACTGAAAAAGGAAATAAAATAGGGGAAAAGGATGAGAATTCGTGGAGGGCATGAGGGCGATTAGAAGAAAAAACCGTGAAGGTCGTAGTGGTGGTAGCCAATAAACGTTTTTCGTCTCGACCAAAAGACTCATCAGTTGGCTTTAGCTGAAGGGAGTTTTGCGTAGTGGAGTGAAATAATAGGGTTGGAAAGTGGGGTATTACTAGGGTGATTAGGAGTAAAAGAAAGAAAAAAAGAAAGAAAGAAAGAAAGAAAGAAAGAAGGGGTACTTACCTGTTTGGTATGGGTCCGAGTATGTAAGTGTCAGAAAAATGTTGGGGTTTGGGATATAAGAAAGGTTTATAGGATGCTTACCTTATGTTGGTTGCTGCGGTATTTTGAGTATTGTTAGTGGTGTTTGATGTCGGTTGATTAGGTTGCAATGGATGTATATATACACAAATTTATTTATTTGTTCGATTTGATATTCATTAAATATATTTTAGGGTATGTATTTTGATGCACTATCCGATTTTTTCGAGGAAGAAAAACGCGTAATGAAAAATGTACACAAATATAAACAGGAAACGGAAGGAAATATGTTGAGTGAAAGTAATTGGCAAAGTCGTGAAAACGTGTAATGAAAAACACGTAATGAAAAAAAATTATGTATTTCGGATGAATTGCTTAGTTTTATAAATAATTAAGTATGAAGGATGACTTGCTTAGTTTTTATAAATAAGTGAGTATGAATGGTGGAGCAGGTATGTGAGAAGAGTGTAATAAGGGCGTGTGGGGAAAGGTTTTATAAATGAGTGAGTGTGAATGGTGGAGTAGGTATGTGAGATGAGTGTAATAAAATATATAAAAAATATTCTTGTTTGAGGGCCACCCTAAGTATGTACTCTAAATAAAATTTACGATCTTATCTGTGTATCATCTCATGAAAGACAATATACTACGTGTGCGAAGAATTCAGTGCATTTTTGGTAAAATTGTTCTCACGGTATGATTTGGGCTATCCCTCGTTTAGTAAATCGGAAACTTTATTTAAAAAATTGAAGATGTCATTAAAGACTGTGGGTTTTGATCAGGTGTCAGGTGTGGTTAAGGAGCAGGTGTATGTGGCTGTGTGTGGGGATTGTCGCATGCATTTTTTGTTGGTAGGAACAGGTACAAAGACGGTGGTGTTAAATGCAATAATATCTTTTTCAAATACTATTCATTTTTAATGCGACATTCATTCAATTGTGCAGCCACCACATTTATGATTAACTTTTTATCTTTAAATTTTACTTATGTATATATTTTTAAAATTTTAATTCATTATAATTATTATTAATTTTCAATCCTCACTCAACCAGGCACCCCAACTGCCTCTATAATTTTACACTAATATGTGTTGGCATCACTTTTAAGTGAATTAGTTAAGATATCTTAAGAAAATGGTTTACCATATCTAAACCATTACTTTTAAAAAACAAAATAATAACCCACATTATGCCCTACACATTTTACACACCAACACATTCAATACTACTACATCATAACAACATTACTACATATAATTGTTATACTTTATACTTGCATATCATCATACATACTAACGGTGCATCCTTTACCATGCACTTTTTCCTATATTTAGGAGCAAGATCTTTAACTTACACACTTGAATCCACCTCACACACACGGACCCACCCAACATTACAATATTGTATTTAATTCCATCTCTAGAGAATGGATTAGGAATAGTGCAAGAACCAACAAACCTTTCACCCGGATATCCAACCAACCAAAACATACAAAATTCTTCAATCATACACATTTAATAATATCTTATATACAACAAAACATACAAAATTCTTCAATCATACACATTTAATAATATCTTATATCACTCTTATATAATACATATATCTTATTTACCTTTAAAATAACTTGACCTCCAACCATTTATTAGCATACAATCACAATTAATAATTATTCAGCTTATAATTAAATTAACAATATTAGTAAACAATTGATTAGTGTGACTTAACATTCACCTTTTAAAATTAACAATATTAGTAAACAATCTATTAATATGACTTAACCTTCACCTCTCTAATAATGCAATATATTTTGTTACATTTTATTATATTATTACAAAAATCGCATTCAAAAATAAGCTCACACTACAATTTTCATGCACAGATTTTCACACATTCTTTCAGACTAATTTAGCTACATAATTCTTTACATTTTTATACATATAATCTTATAATATTACATTTTTTTATATACTTTTTATATACTTTTTTATTACTTTTTTTACATATACCTTTTAAATATATATATCTTTATATACTTTTTCATATATACTCATATATTTTTATTTATTTACTTGCCTTTTTCTGCCTTTGTCTTTTTGCCCCTTTGTTATTAGTCTTTCTTATTATAATCACAATCCCATTCTAACATACACGCATACCACAACTCTCATACTTCAATATCACACATTCCTGCTATTAAACTCCTTTAATATCCATTACAACTTAATGTCCTTTTGACATACTTTCAGTAGTAAGTATTCCACATATAACCTAACCTTCACTTATTTCCCCAAACACCAATAGTCATTCCCCATATCTTCTCGCACTTTTCCTAATCAAAATTCGGGAATGCCCTCACTGCTCACCATACAACACACAACACGCAACTCATGTAACATACACACTTACTCACCTTACATAACATACACACATTCTCACATAACATAACTCACACAGCATAAGACACATCCCCACACTCACCTCTCAAACTCAACACAGCCTTTATATTGCGCTCGGCTATAATTCTAATATACTTTGGCACTAGAGACAACACGGCTTCGTCAGCACATACCACACCCAATGAATCAAATAATACTCTGTATATATATTGTAATACATTCACGGGTAGGTGATTTGCCGAAATGTAGAAACCAAACTCATAATTATAATGTCTATATTCACTCGAATGCTTTGATATAGATGACCGGGAATCGCTCAACGCTGCATTTAACACCACCGTCTTTGTACCTGTTCCTACCAACAAAAAATGCATGCGACAATCCCCACACACAGCCACATACACCTGCTCCTTAACCACACCTGACACCTGATCAAAACCCACAGTCTTTAATGACATCTTCAATTTTTTAAATAAAGTTTCCGATTTACTAAACGAGGGATAGCCCAAATCATACCGTGAGAACAATTTTACCAAAAATGCACTGAATTCTTCGCACACGTAGTATATTGTCTTTCATGAGATGATACACAGATAAGATCGTAAATTTTATTTAGAGTACATACTTAGGGTGGCCCTCAAACAAGAATATTTTTTATATATTTTATTACACTCATCTCACATACCTACTCCACCATTCACACTCACTCATTTATAAAACCTTTCCCCACACGCCCTTATTACACTCTTCTCACATACCTGCTCCACCATTCATACTCACTTATTTATAAAAACTAAGCAAGTCATCCTTCATACTTAATTATTTATAAAACTAAGCAATTCATCCGAAATACATAATTTTTTTTCATTACGTGTTTTTCATTACACGTTTTCACGACTTTGCCAATTACTTTCACTCAACATATTTCCTTCCGTTTCCTGTTTATATTTGTGTACATTTTTCATTACGCGTTTTTCTTCCTCGAAAAAATCGGATAGTGCATCAAAATACATACCCTAAAATATATTTAATGAATATCAAATCGAACAAATAAATAAATTTGTGTATATATACATCCATTGCAACCTAATCAACCGACATCAAACACCACTAACAATACTCAAAATACCGCAGCAACCAACATAAGGTAAGCATCCTATAAACCTTTCTTATATCCCAAACCCCAACATTTTTCTGACACTTACATACTCGGACCCATACCAAACAGGTAAGTACCCCTTCTTTCTTTCTTTCTTTCTTTCTTTCTTCCTTTTTTTCTTTCTTTTACTCCTAATCACCCTAGTAATACCCCACTTTCCAACCCTATTATTTCACTCCACTACGCAAAACTCCCTTCAGCTAAAGCCAACTGATGAGTCTTTTGGTCGAGACGAAAAACGTTTATTGGCTACCACCACTACGACCTTCACGGTTTTTTCTTCTAATCGCCCTCATGCCCTCCACGAATTCTCATCCTTTTCCCCTATTTTATTTCCTTTTTCAGTTTACCATCTCCATAACATATCGGTAAGTATCCTTATCGTCTCTTTATCACCCCTTTATATCCCTCCTCTATCCTCACCTACCTCCTGTTCTCCTACATTTCACACCCTTTATATCCCTCCTCTATCCTCACCTACCTCCTGTTCTCCTACATTTCACACCTATTATTATTACTTTTTATTTCTTTTATTTCTATTATTATTCCTTTACCTCCTCTCTTTTACTGTAACACTTTCATATTAATCTTGTTAAACCACCACACCACCAACCACATTATTCCACCAATACATGCATCCATATATATCCAACCTTTACTAACATTTCAACTTATATATATATATATATGCACATGCTGCCAATACATGTACTTTACACTCTCATTACACCCTCACACACTCCCCTGACCCGTAGTCAATACCTTACCTTCTAAGATCTATGTGCATAGGAACCCAAACATGTACACACCAACTTTCCACAGGCAGGCGTGATGTTTTCTTGGACTACGTTCATCTCTTGGACTATATTCACTTTAATACCATTGTGGTTGCATTTCATACACTATAACAATATTATATGTCCTGTGAATCTACGTAGCCCAAATAAGCATACACAAAATCCTTACAGGCCATTTTAATATATGGGTACTACACTCATCATATAATCTACTTAAACTTACTAATCCTATATATATATTCTTAACGTGTTGGTCACAGTCGCTACATATGCTGATGATACAGCATTATTAGCTTCGATGCACTCACCATCTGATGCTTCTGACCTTATCCAAACTGAACTAGACAAATTACAAAACTGGTTAGAAAAATGGAAAATAAATATTAATACTGAAAAATCTGCGCACATAACATTCTCAATGAGAAGAGGTGATTGTCCTGACGTGCAATTAAACGGAACCGTAATTCCAAAATCTAACAAAATCAAATACTTAGGACTCCATTTAAATAGAAGATTAACATGGAAAGACCATATTAAAGCGAAGAAACAACAGTTAAGTATTAAGTCAAAAAGAATGTACTGGCTTCTTGGTCCAAAATCAGAATTGAATTTAAATAATAAACTGATTCTATATAAAACAATCCTCAAACCAGTGTGGACTTATGGAATTCAACTTTGGGGCACAGCATCAAAGTCAAATATAGAAAATCTACAACGATTTCAGTCAAAAACATTACGGCTTATTACTAATGCACCTTGGTTTGTAACAAATAACGTTTTACATAGAGATCTAAATATTCCAACAGTAAAAGAAGAAATTAAAAATTTTAGTAATAGATATCTAGAAAGGCTTAGTAATCATCCCAATCCCTTGGCGATTAGTCTGCTAGATGAAAGTGAAGATGTAAGAAGACTTAAGAGAATGCACATCTTAGATCTGCCATTTAGATTTTAATTAATATGTTACTTATATAATTTGTATGAATTAGTCTGAAATATTTATTGTTATTAACTTGTATTAATTTGTTTGAATTAGCCTGAACTTGTAATAAGTGAGTTATTTTGTACGTAAGTTTATTGTGTACACTGGTGCACAGTATAATATGTTAAGTTCTTATTTAATATCTAATTTGCTTATTGTTTTGTAACAGATTGCAAATAAAATTATAAAAAAAAAAAAAAAAAAAAAAAAAAAAAATCTTTTTTAGTGTTCAGTCTATATCCTAACAAAATTTTATCAAAATCGGTCTGCCTCAGTAGTAACGACGTATTTTCCTGTAAGAGGCGTGGCACCGCCCACCAAAAAAAATATATTTTTACTTAAGATTTAATCTATCTACATACCAAATTTCATCAAAATCGGTGCAGTGGCACAGCCGTGATAGCGTTTTTTCACATTTGAGGCGATGCCATGCCCTATTTTAGAAATCAGAGTTTCTAATAATCTTTCTTTGGATTCAATCTATCTTCAAACAAAATTTCATCAAAATCGGTCCATTAGTTTAGCCTAGGAAACGTTTTTCATTTTTAGGGGCGTGGCACCGCCTACTATTGAAAAACAAAGTATACATGTCCCCCCTTCTCCTTACAGCCTTTCCAACAAAAAAAAAAATTGAGCGATTACGTTGTGCTATGGCTGAGAAAAAGTGGTGCAACCGTTTAGAGATTGCCTATTTATGTATACATTTTTTAGTAGCACTTTCTTTTCAAACACGTTTTTTGAGGTTAGAAAGCTATTTTTTTCGAAAAAGACCAGAAATTGAGAAAATTTCTGATTTTTTCATATGCTTGAACATTTTTTTTTTTTCAAAACTGAAATGGGCAGAGGCATTTTTGACAAAGAACTACCCATATATATAAAATCAATTTGTGCATTTTCGTCTGCAGAAACAAATACGGAATCACGCGTGTTTTTAAATGCATCAGGGATAATTTTGTTACATAATTTATCAAATTTTAAACTATCGTTTTCGTCAACGGAATTAGCACTAATTTTACTCGGCACGTCAAAATAATTATCGTTGTTTGAATGAGGTTCACATTCAGCATAAGAAAAATTACCTTTCAAAAGACCATAGTTATTAAGAACCGTTACCTGATTTGGTGAAAGTTTACGAAAATGCATCTTGTTTATTTTCAAAAGTTTATCTTTAGAGAATTTCAACTGAACTCTGGCTAAGTATATACTAAATGCTTTCAAAAAATTTCGTCCTAAAATAACCGGCATCATCATTAATGTTTATATATTTTATTTGACAATTGAATTTCACTGCACAAGTAATTTCATTTAAAATTTTAAATTGATGTCCACCGACGCCACGATATTTCGATAAATTTGGATTCTTGAGATTATCCATTACCCAATGAGGCGCACACGACATTTTCATGAAACTAGTTGGACTACCGAAAAGGGAAATGAATTGATTAAAATTTGCACCTTCCACCAAATTAAGCTCAAAAGCAATATTTACCAAATTGAAAGCGCCCACTATTCCACGAGAATCATCGGCATTATATTCAAACGTAGCAGCGGTCTGATTATTGGCCATCTTAGCAGCGGTTAAACCATAAAACGGCTTTTTTGTCGGCACTTTTATCGGCAGGTTTGCTTAAAAGCATTTTCCGCACAGCGGCAGACTTAGTAGACCCAGCAGCTCGTCCAGTTGGAGTTGACAGCGTCAAATATTTTTGTTGATAGCGCTTTATTAAATTTTTGAGCTCTTCAATAGTATGAGCTCCCATCATAGGTAACATTTGTTAGATTTTCCCAATACCTTCTATAATAAAATCTACCTCCTCAGATTCATCGATGTGAGACAGCTTGGCGATTGCTTGCATTTGAAGTACGTAGCAGTGCAACGTCTCTCCCTGTCACTTCCATCGACGACGGCTCAGCATACGATAAACGTCCTGTCGAGATACGGCAACGTCGAACTCCTTTATTAGCGCTTGTTTAA
Source organism: Tricholauxania praeusta (assembly GCA_949775025.1). Classification (NCBI taxonomy): domain Eukaryota; kingdom Metazoa; phylum Arthropoda; class Insecta; order Diptera; family Lauxaniidae; genus Tricholauxania; species Tricholauxania praeusta. The sequence goes on along the minus strand of OX459030.1, from coordinate 87,196,176 downwards.
GATCGGCGTAGCTGAGTGCCGCAATAGTTGAGAGAAACACATGAGCTGTGCCTTCCAACGAACGTCGCAATCCAACCATTTTCATAGCGTCTTCAGCGCCAACCGTGGCTATGATTTCCTCAAAATCGCTTATGAACTTGTGCACAGAGTATGTAGTACTATCTCCGCTGAACTTCGGAATCGCGTGTTCAATATCGCCGAAATCGTGCATTTTAGCATGATGAACAACGTGACTGGCACCAGCATCATTCTCCAGGTCTTGAATCTGGCGTCCAACAACAGTATTTCATGGCGTTTTTTCAGATTATTCAGCTCTTCATCTAAATATAACGAGTCTTGACTAACATTGTTGCTTCTGTAACGGAACTTCGCCGGCACCCTGCATATCGTATGGGGAGAGATAGCCTGAGACCCATATTCAGTGCTATACTTAAAAATATTAATTTTGCCATTGAAAATCGCTCAGCTTAACTGCACGAGCATCAGAAATTAAAGCTTTAATTGGAACAATATCTCTTTGATAATGAGAAAAAACAGAAATTACCTTTTGTTACTCACAATAAACACCCTTTACTTGCTACACCTTTTGAGGCTTTGTTGCACAGTCCAGTGGTGGCATTTCTCCCAGTGGTCAAATCTGCAACCGCAGCGGACAGAATGATTAGCCCTTACATTTCATCGCGTCGTAGTGATCTTGTAAGAGTGTTTAAAGATGGCTCTAAGACCTCCAGTTTTGTTCGCAGTGGTATATGGATGTCTAGCGTTGACATTGAAGCATATTTTCCGTTAAGCCCTGTCGCATCTTTTTTCAGCTGAAGCTTTTGCTATCATTGAAGCAATTAATCTAATTGCCGTGCAAAAGACATTCAAATTTCTCATTATTTCTGACAGCAAATTAGTACTCTTGTCCATTTCTGGCATATGCAACAGCAAAACACATCCATATATTCTCACATGTAGACGCTCCTTTACGACTCTATACGCAAAGGCAAACAGATCCATTTTCTATGGGTACCTAGTCACATGGGTATCGTGGGCTACGATTACCATATCGCTTCTGATCACCCACCAGTGCTTGTTACATCATTTTGCCTGTCAGCTTTTCGGAAGCTAGTCCTACTGATAAAGCAGTGGAAGCCGCAAATTGGCAGTCCCGCTAAAATTAATTTTTATTTTGGTTTGGTCTTTCACGTAAGATTGTTACGCTCATAAAGAGTTTGAAATTCAATCATATCAGATGCAAAGAACATCTGCATAAAATTAACATTGTGGATAACAATACTTGCTTCTGTGGGGATTTTGAAACAATCGTACATCTTTTGTTGCATTGTCCTAATATAAACCTAGTTTACAGATCACGGCTGCTTAGTGTGATGCGCGTTGCAGGCATCATTGCACATGAGACAGTTGCCCTGCTCAAATCAATTAATACCTATCAATTTAAATTTTGTCGTAGAAATTAATTTTGAAGTTTAGCAGAGACAGATAACACGTACTGCAAAGTATCCATTTTTTGGATATTGTGAGTACTCCATATCACTCAAATCGAAGGTACATACACATATATTTTTTTTTTTGCACTTATCGTTACATACAAATTTGTTATTTAATTTTATACTTTAATAACGTTTTAAAAAAAAATATATAAAAAAGTTAAGGGAAAATTTTTAAAAACATGAAAATTAAAAACAGAAAATTTAATTTCCCGATTAAAAAAAAGAAATAAACAAACAATGTTCTTTTAAAGGGAATAAAGATTTAAAAAAAAGAAAGAAAAAAGAAGACTTAAAATATTTAAAAAAAAAAATTTAAATTTAAAAATAAATTTATATTCGAATATATTTCTAAAATAACAATAATAACAGGAAATTATTTTCAAAAGAATTTGTTAAAAAAGATTTAAAGACCTCATATTGTTTAAGTGTATATGTAATACTATAGTATCGTTTTAATGTATCATTTTCTTACATTTACTATATTAAAACCTTTTGTCTATTAAAAAAGAAAGAAAAGCAGAAACTTTCGTTTCAGTAACATCGCTACACATCTATTTTACATCACTAGTACTTGCAAAGGCTCTACTGCAGCTGTTACTCGGGCTCTCGTCTTTGCATTCCAACGATAAGGACTACAAGAAAAACTTTGTGTTTAGGGTAGTCCTTTCCCCACCTATATACGTCTCTCGTAATGATTGACGTATTGTAAGAAGAAGAAGAAGACAACGAAGGTAAGTTACTTCAATTGTCAGCGTTTACACGAGGAAACTTTTTCCGCAAGGTTTCCTTGTTTGTAGGCAAGAGGGGAAAAACGAAAGGGTCGAGGTAAAAATCTTGTCATATGTCGCAAACGCAAAACGAAAATCACAAAAGAAAATAGACAAGAATTTGTCTCTCAGACTCTCGTGTAAACGTCGACATTATATTAAGCAAAAAATACTTATATATTAAAATCTTAATGCATTTTTTTTTAATTTAATAAGTCATTATTTTTGATTTTGTATGAGAGAATCGTATATGGAAAAGAGAGTAACAAAAACAAAATTTGTAAATAATACGTTTTTGCTAAGAAAATCGTATAGGAGAAGAAAGTGACAAATTTTAATAGATGCTTCCTATGTGTGTTGAACAAGTCAGCTGTTTTCTAAATGCACAAAACCATCGTCTGTCATGGTAAAATTTTAATTTGAATTAGTAAATTTTTAATGCGCATTAACGCTGCCGTCTGTCTACGCTATTAAAGGATGTAAATTTTAATTAAAATTAATTTTATACTTAAGTAACGACGAAACCAATTTAATTATAATTGTTTCGATTATTGGAAGCGTTTAAGTTTGTACGTAAAGTTTTATCTCTTTTATTAATAGGTTTTATGGGCCTAAAAATGTCCGATTATTATTATGGCCTTGAAAATAACAATAAATAATAATTTAGGTAAAATTAAATTCCTATTTCATCAACATATCTACTTTCATGAACATAATAATTTGTCCGACATAACGATGTTTTCTCTTCGGTGCAAAGAGTATCCTCTTTGCTTCGGTGGTCGGAACAAAACTGAAATTTGACAATTTGATCATGTGTACGCTGAGCTGTCAAATTGTTTGACAAACATTTTGTTGAAAAATTTGACGGTTTGAACACCCTTTATGGTTTAAAAAACTTTGAGTGAACGTACCCAAGGTCAGCTGTCGACTCTGAAGTTTTCTTTATTTACTTGCTTGGAACAAAATTTTACATCTCCTTATTTTCATGATTTTTTTGTAAAATGCTTCTAAATTGATTTAAATTAAGAATTGTGTGATATATTATTTTTCTGACAGTGAACGGGTCACCATTTATTGGCAAAAATGAAAATCAACGAAAAAAATCTGTGTGTGTTTGCCTCTAGTCCTCCTTACGACTACGATGGTTTTCTCAATAAAAGGGGTGAAGTTAACAAGGCATTTCAGAAGCGCTATTTCGTGCTGAAAGGCAACTTACTATTCTACTTCGAAAAAAAAGGTGACAGAGATCCTCTGGGTTTGATAATTGTTGAAGGCTGTACCATAGGTAAGTAGCGCAAAGAGAAATAGAAACAGATTTATTTAAGCTCATATTCGCCAATTATTTTTGGGTAAATAGTGCTATTTCAAATAAAAATTATGTAAAAAACTTAGGTAAACTTTTGACTTTTGTTTTCATAAAACCGTTATAGTTTCCAGAAAATCTTCTTTCGTTTTGTACGTTGACGAGTACATACATACGTGTTTTCACATGCTTTTTTCAAAGCGGTGAATCGTTATCAGTACATAATTCAATTTAATAGACCTGGCATTATAAACCATTGAGTTTCAGCCAATTTAGTTTTAGTTGGCTTATAAGTTTCCAGCAAATGTATTATTAACATATAATTTTTATAAAATCTCAAGAAAGCTTGGTTTTTGTATTAAATGTTTTCATATTACAGTAATATTCCCCATAATCGGACACCCACCGTCGCAGTATTTTTGTCCGGTTATTGGAGCGTCCAGCTATCGGAATTAATTTTGTATGGAAAAGTTAGTGTCGCTAAAATATGTCCGGTTATGGAAGCTGTCCGGTTATGGGGGCTGTCCGTAATGGGGAATTTCACTGTATCCAATTTTTTGCGGGGGAACAAAAATATTAATTCATTTAAGTTTTTTGAAAACTATGTATGTATTTATGAACCACAACAACAACGACTAAGCTACTACAGCAACAAGAGGTCTTAGTGCGCCTTTATATGTACATATATGTTGTTGTAGTTGTTGTTTTCATCGTTGTGGTAGTTGTCCATAAATCCATTGCTTCCAAAAAAATGTAATAATGGTTTTATGAAAAAAAAATAATCAAAATTTTACAAAAATCGTCATGTCTCGAAAACTCTGCAATGAATTTCAAATATTTATGTCTCGTTTTTATACCTTACATATGATACCTATATTTTAGAAATCTGTCAAGTGTTCCCTAAATTGTTCCGTTTTTTATAAAAGCTATATCCACAACTTCCGATGGCTATGTCTCCGAAACTAGATCCGAGCGACACTTTTTTTTTGCAGATATATTATAAACTCTTAAAAATCTACTTCCGCTAAAAAAATCGGAGAGTTGTTCCTAAAGTAAACCTGTTCCGGATCTGGTTTCGGAGGTATTGCCATCGAAACATAGGTCTCCGAAACTAGATCCGAGCGACACTTTTTTTTGCAGATATATTATAAACTCTAAAAAATCTACTTCCGCTAAAAAAATCGGAGAGTTGTTCCTAAAGTAAACCTGTTCCGGATCTGGTTTCGGAGGTATTGCCATCGAAATTTGTGGACAAAGCTTTTCTAAAAATTGTTATAAGTCGGGAACCTCTGTATTGAATTTTAAATTTTTATAAGATAATCTAATAAGCTATAATATTGGAGCATGCATTTTTCATGTCCAACTCATAGTTTTCGAGATATTATTCGTTAAGACAATAAATATTAAAATAAAATTCAACTGCTTACGTACTATAGTATATGAAACCTCGGCTTTGCTAGCCACAGTGATTCTAAATAATAGTTAGGGTAAATGAGCGGTTTCGGCCTCTGCTCAAGGCTTAAATCTCCAATGTGTCCAAAACTGGCTTTGCGGCGGTCTTCGGTCTAGGTTCACTGAAATAATTCCAATAATAATCTTTTTATATAAATTCAGGCTTTTTTTTATGAAAAATTGCGCAGTATGCTGATGTAATGGTTGTTGTTGTAAGAGCACTAGGAGTTGTGGTTATTATCCACAAATACAAAATTTTCGAAAAAAATATATTGACCATTTTTTGCTTTCCGGCTAAGAAAGGGTTAATACATAAACACACAAATAATACTTAATTAAAAGGAATGAATTGAGCTTTTGTAATGTGTCAATAAAGCTATGGGTCAATAACGCATTTTTGGAAAGAATAACGGTATTTTGAAAAAACTTTAAAATTTCAGAAAAGTTATATGGGCATTTCTCTCATGTTGAACGGGACGGAAGTTTTTTTTAAAGTGTAATAAAAGTTAAAGTAAAACACTTTTATTTTTTTCTGTTACTTTTACGAAAAGCCCTTTGATAGCACTATATTGAGTGGTAAAGTTGATGCCAGACGTAGTACTGGTTCCAAGATAGAGGCAATTAAAAAGCCATTCGAACGGAACAAAAAACGGAAGTGTTTTTCATGGCCATCTATAGAAAAGCACAAGTCAGCGAAACCTGGCAACATTTTTTAATGTGATTAATTTTAAAATGTTATGGAATAATGTAACTTCTTAATAGATTTCGTTTGATTGAAAAATCTTATTTACTTTTTTTCTTACAAGGCATAACAATCCATTCGAACGGGACATATTTTTCCATTTATGTTCACTTGGGCAATTTTTCAAAACTACTTTAATATTTATATAAATAATAATATTTAAGATATATACAGTAATTAAAGAAGCAAATTTAATGTTTATATTTATCAAATCAATTAGTGAGATCAATTTTAACAAAGAAAAGAGGAAGGAGTAGATATTTTCTTAAAAGAATATAAGACTTGTCTTTTTGCTGTTAAAACGTTTTTCCTGTAAGAGGCGTGGCACCGCCCACTTAAAAAAATATTTTTACTCAAGTTTCAATCTATCTATATACTCAATTTCATCAAAATCGGTGTAGTGGCACAGCCGTGATACCGTTTTTCCCCATTTGGAGCAATGCCACACCCGCTTTAAGGAATCAGAGTTCCTAGTAATCTTTCTTAGGATTCAATCAATCTTTAAGAAAATTTCATCAAAATCGGTCCATTAGTTTAGCCGTTGAAACGTTTTTTCCCGTTAAGGGCGTGGCACCGCCTACTATTGAAAAAAAAGTATATATGTCCCTCCTTCTCTTCACCTTTCCAAGAAAAAAAAAAACTATGCGATTATGTTGTGATATGGCTGTGAAAAAGTGGTTTAACCGTTTTGAACTGCCTATTTATTACAATTTTATGTTTTCGAACATGACCAACTTCAAACAGCTCCAAAAATTTAAAATTTAATTTATTTTACACTCTGTTCGTGCAAAAATTTTGACACACTTGCTGCTGTTATCAATTTCGAAATGAGAACAAATGACGTTTTTCTATTTTATTTGTGACTTTAGAACATGAACTTAAGCAAATTAAAATTTTACAGTTAATAGAGGTTGGTTTGATGTTTTTGCATTGTTTTTAGCTAATTGACGTTGGAAGAGAGATTTTTCGGAAAGACTATCATCTTGTATCACTTCTCTTACACACTTAAATATTTAAGGCAAAATACTTTTCAATATTACAAAAACAGAGAAACTGCATTTACGCAAGTTTGCAGGTGGTTTGCTCAATGTGATAAATGAATACTGGTGTAAATTGTTTGAATTAACAAAATTTGAATATTTTCCATAGTTAATATCAGATAGTAACGCTTTCATAATAACTTTAAATTTTTCTGTCACGGTTGGCTTTTTAGCGGAAATGCCCATATGTATCTCGAAAACTATGTGTTAGTCTCAAAAAATTTTCCACCAATATTGTAGCTTATTCAGTTACCTTTCGTATTATATTAACTACCCATATTTTGAAAATCAAAATAGAGCGCTTTTAAGTAAAGTTATATCCACAACTTCCGATGGCTATACCTCCGAATCCAGATCTGAGCGACACTTTTTGATAACATATTTATTCAAAGAATTCGATTGTGAGCTTAAGTACATTTAAGCCCATAAATATACATATACTACTTTAAATTTTGTATCACAGAACTATCCGAAGAAAGTGATCAATATTGCTTTGAGATTGCATTTAATGGAAATCGCACTTATGTACTATCGGCGGATTCACAAGAAAGCATGGAGGCATGGATGAAGGCACTCACATGTGCGGGCTATGAATACAAAAAATTAATGGTGGCCGAATTGCAAAGGCAACTGGAGGAAATTGAAGATTCTAAAAATAGTAGGCAGATGATCAATGAGAGCATTTTTATTTCTTATGTTTTAATAAAATCGTTTTTATATTTTAATAAAATCGTTTTTATATTTTAATAAAATCGTTTTTATATTTTAATAAAATCGTTTTTATTTATTGAAGGAATGCTTGGCGAATCTACAAATGCAGCTCAAAATTCAACACCAAAACCACCACCAAGACGACAAAATCCATTTAACAGACCAGCTCCTCCATTACCTGTTCCGAACGGAACAAGTAATGCTAACGCACTTTTTATAAATGGGCAGTTTAATAGCGCAAATGCTGATCGCAGTAACAATTTTGTTCTTCGTACAGGTATGATTATATCTATTTTAAAAAGTATTGGAAACAGGGTTATACATTCATATTTGGGCGGGCTGAAAATCAATTGGCCTACATCGTCATAAGAGTATTATCATAAGAGATTGGTATTCATGATTTACACATCTGTTTTAAATTATGACCCAGTGTGCAAAACGAATTCGTTTCGAATTCGAAACGGACTCGTTTCTTCGTACTATTCATCCGAAACGGATTTCGTTACGAACTCGTTTCGAATTCGTTTTCGTGAAATTCCTCTCGAAAAAACGGAAGAGTTTTCCGCTTATTATGAACAAAAAACGAGTTCGTTTCGTATTCGTTTTTTGTTCGTTTTTGTTCATAAAACGAATTTTTTTTGTTCATAAAAAAATTAATTTTATTTAAAAAAAAAAAATTATTATTCAATATGCAAATTTTAAGACTTTATTGCATATAATTTTATTTTATTATCAAATTAAATTTTACTTACGATTTACAAATTTCCAAAGTCAGGCTCGAACCCATGTCCCAGCGATAGTCATGCGCGCTACCTACTAGGCTACCTGCCATATATTAAAATATATGTCAAAGGCGAATGATATCTTCTCTCATTTGATACGCTTCATTTACAAAAAACGAATTCGTTTCGAATTCGTTACGGACTCCAAATATGAATTCGTTTCGAATTCGTTACGGACTCCAAATATGAATTCGTTTCGAATTCGTTTTTTGTTCGTAAAACGAATTCGAAACGGGTTCGTTTTTGGTTCATAAACCGGATCAGATTCGAACTCGTTTTTTGTTCATAAAAAAAATTTTTCTAAGTCCCGGAAAATTTTCAAAGAAAAATATTCAAAAAAATTTTTAATTTTTTTGACTTTTTAAACATTTCTAATTCGATTAAGACACAAAATTTTTCTTTGAAAATTTATTCGGGACTCGGAAAAATTTTTTTTATGAACAAAAAACGAGTTCGAAACTGATCCAATTTATGAACAAAAAACGAGTTCGAAACGAATTCGTTTTACTTACTAAAAAAAAAATTCGAAACGAATTCGTACTTGCAGTTCGTTACGAATTCGAAACGAATTCGTTTTTCTTACAAAAAACGGAATGCTCACAAAGCTTCCGTTTTTGTGCACATTGGGGAGAAACATTTTTTTTTATATTTGTGTAAAATAGCAATCCTATCAAATTATAGCTGAATAAGTAGCCTCTTCATTTTTTGAGTGTAGGGATTTTCAAAATCTGGCGAACATGGCTAGATTGATTCGGCTGTTGACGTGGTAAATGTTTTTCTTTCTTTCTTACAAACTGTAAAATTAAATAAATATACTATTGGTGTCAACGATGACGGTTTGAATACATAACAAAAATTCTGCCATTTAAGCACTCGATTTGTTTTTAAAATATCGAAATAAAATATAGTCATGCTCAAAACAACACTTTTGCAACCAAACTGAATATAAATATTAACCGAGCCATCAAGTACTTCATTCTGTTGTATTCGAGTATTGCAGTCTTGAAATATACATATCGCTCACTTACTTCAAGACTGGCATAACTCAAAAAACGTGATTTTTGAGTAAATGATGCAGAAATATCCGTTATTTCATGTTTTATTTTGTGTCAAAAAATCAGAAAATTATCTCATGAACTTACTTTGTGAGAAGAGTTTATGTAGACATACTTTTCATTATTTTCATATAAAAAGCAACTTATTGAAAACTTTAAATGCGTTTTTCTCCCACTTTATGTTTTTTGAGTTATGCCAGTCTTGAAGTAAGTGAGCGATATGTATATATATTAAAATATGAGTAAATGAGTTTTACTAAAGTAATACCAAGAGATCGATCATTGTTCGGTTTTTCGTTTTAGTCCCATGATTAAGATTTGGATTTAAATTCAGGAAGGTTCCACGTCCACTGCCATCGGCTACTTTTGTTGTGAAGATACCACAAAAAAAGCCTGACAACACTGTTGGGAAATTTTTTTGCAAATAAGAAAAAAAAATTAATATTCTACTTAATAATAAACTAACATTGATAACTATGTATCAAAGTTTAATTAAATCAACTGTCAATGCCAAAAATAAGGAAATCATAGTCTACCAAATTTCTGTGTGTGAGCTGCAGGAGAGAATGTTTGAAGAGTCAGGGCTCTATTTCCTGTGACATTTAAACATTCTCAGTTATGTTTAAGTTTTAATTACAATTTCCTTCATACATTAATAACTAGGTCTTGTAGCAATATCTGCATTGACCATGTATTTTCAAATGATTCGAGGGATTCAACAAAAATTTGTACTATCAATTGTGATATAAGTGACCATACTTTAATCCATGCTATGACATTAGCTGCGTCCCCGTACGTTCTTATTTGCGCTTATAAAAATCAATTGATTGTTCAACTACCTTCTGTTTAAGATGTTTGTTTCATTTCTGTGCTAAGAAAATTCAATTTTTGTTCCAACTACATTCAAAAATTATTGACGTTTATTCTCGGACTAAAGAATGATTTTTTTCATTCCTGTACTTTTTACATTTTTTCTCTTTCACGGAGTGCAATTTTCTTATTCTCTCGCGTTTGGCAGTTTTACAGGACTTAGCCCAAAAAGTTCTGGAACGAACCTACTGCTAAACAAAAAGATGAAGGAAAATTTTAAGAGACAGAATTATTGACAATTAGATCACATACTTGAAATTTTTTTTATTAAATTATTAACTTTGTGTAGAGCAGAATCAATAATTTTTGTGGAGGTGAAAAAAATATATATGTATATTTACATTAGACCGTACCAGAAAAAAAAAAAGTTCACCGTGCACCATCGAATTTGAAGCATTTTGGCAAGGCAATTTCGAAAAAATTTAAAAAAGTTTTGGTTTTATTTAAATGACAAGAAGTGCAAATTTAATTGTACCATATGGTGAGGTCCTTCGAGATGTTGGGCAACGGCTCGAAGACACTTTATTTGATTTTACTTTTAATTTTTTAATTCATGTTGTAGAAGTTGAAATCTGGTGGGAAAATATTTGAAGTCAATGACCTTTGGAGCAAAAAAAATGTCTCCTCGAAAACATCGATATATCATGTTTTAAGATCCGACTCTAAATACCAATGATATGACGAACAATTTAACAATTAATAGTTTTAATGGAATAATCGAAATACGTCCGTTGAAAAAGTTTACTGATTTTTTGCAAGCTTTGATTTTCTGACACTGGAATGGTACATTAAGATGGTAAGAACTGAGGTCTGGTGGGTAAGTAATAGAACGGGGTCATTGATGTCAGTGACCCTTAAAGCAAAAAATTGGTATACTTGAGACAAAAACATTGATATATCATATTTTAAGATCGGACAGTAAATGCCGATGATATGAAGAAAAATGTAGATGCGTGACCTCTATTTTCGGTAAAAAAAAAAATGTTCGAAGTTTCCTTGCAAAAATGCTTCAGATTTGATGGTGTACGGTAGACTTTTTTTTGCCTGTAAGGTAGTACGATCTAATGTACATATAAGAAATGTGAAAATCGTATGAACTTCAATATATGTATATAACAATTTTATTTTGCGTAAGTGACCGCGTGGAAAGTCAATTCGGAAAATAACAGACACCCCAATGAGTAATCACATATATGTAATAGCCATTTATCAAAAAATGTGGAAAACAACAAAATAAAATGTTGAGGAAAATGACCTTGACCCTTCCGTATGCTCTATGTCTTATCTACAAAATAAAATAGAGTCTTTCTCTTTTGCAAATAAAGAGCATTTCATCAACAAAATATTTCTCACATTACATTCTCACTGCATTTTTGAAGGTGAGGAAATATCCCGTTGCTTGTTGCGAAAATCGTAAGGGCGATAAAGTAGACAAATATCAGATTTGTTTACACTGGTAGTGTGTGCTAAATAAATAAATTTCATCAACAAAATACTTCTCACATTACATTCTCACTGCATTTTTGAAGGTGAGGAAATATCCCGTTGCTTGTTGCGAAAATCGCAAGGGCGATAAAGTAGACAAATATCAGATTGGTTTACACTGGTAGTGTGTGCTAAATAATGTTCGATTTTCAATTAATGTCTTTGTATATGTGTATGAAACGCTTTGAAGCTGCTTTATCAGTCTTCATTTGCATTTAGATTGCATCAGTTATTTCGTTAATCACAATTAAATTAGTATTAAAAAATGTTTAAACATTTTGCAATCGAAAAGTTTTGTTGTATTTATCCAGTAATCGGTTATAAAACTTTTAAATTTTCAGCTGCAGACGCCAATCCAGTGCCACCACCTCGAGGTGTAGCGGTATCGAACAGCCAGCAGGACTACTGCAATAATCAATGTGCCAAGAATTCAGTATTATCCCAGACTTGCGACCTGCGAAGTCAAAACTGTTTAAGGTTTGAGCAGCTACATGAACGGTTTCGCCAATTGGTTATGAAGGATGTGTTGGAGTACCGAGCTCAACGGGAACTCAAGTCAAAGCCGCTTATAGAATTGTGATTCTGCATGATAACAATTTTTTGATAAGTCGCTCTAGTGACTTACATTTTTTTACTTTAAAACGATTCTTCATTATTTTCAAAAATTTCAAATCGTTTAAATAAAGAACAATTACCCGATAAAACTACATATTATAGTATATATCTTAAAAATTTAATACTAAAACTGAGGCACGAATAAACATAATTACTAAATTGATCATCTTGTTGATAAATTTTATTATTTCTTAATGAATCTTCAACATGAAGCCGAACACTATGTCGTAAAGGTGTGCTTGTTAGATTTGTATGTACATGTACATATACTGATGCCGAATATTTTACATTAGCTGCGTTCCCGTAAAGCTTACAGAATTAAGTTCAAAAGCGTTCCTGTACTCGTAAAGTCTATATGGAAAAACATTTTTCGAACTCAGTTTGATCAACTCCTGTAAATTTGGGCTGATGCATTACTGTACGAGGACAGACATATTGTGTTACATCAAGAATGATCGAATACCAGAATACGCATTGTACATCTCCGCCATATTACGATCAGCGCTGTCGGCATTAAAAAAAAATGTCCGGTTTCATTTGTTTTAAAAATTGGTGTCAAATGATGCCAAGCCAAAATCGAAGATAGCTTGAGGTGAAATCACAATATAGCTGTAGAAGCTAAACTCTATTATTGTTATTAACCCTACGGATTTCCCAAATTTTTATTTTGAATGGGGTTATCTTTTTATACATTTCTCTCATAAATATCTGAAAGATGAAGTCTTCTCCATTTAATATTAAGCTAACCTTTCAAAATTTCAATATTTTTTTTTTCTCGAAAACGAAAAATAGCGCCATGCTTAATTTTGCAGGTAAGCTTAATCATAAGCCATATATTATTCATGATTTTTTTGAGGTTTGAGAAACTGGGAGAACAGCCTTAAAAAAAGCTTTATAAGAAAATCGTTATGTCTGAATTAATTTAAAATAGTTTTTTTTTTTGCAATAACTTTTTTCTGAAAGTTCGAAATTTTGTGCATAAAAGCTCCTCAAAAACTTATTTTGTACCATTAAAAGAAAAAAAGTTATGAGTAAAAGAAAAAAATTATGCAAAAACTTTTCAATGCAAATATCTCAAAAAATATAAAAAATTTAGAACTTGACATAGTTAAGGGGTTATATGTATCTGCCTAGTTTTTTTTTACTTTTAAATTTTTTTTTATTGGCTTAAATCATGCCAAAATAATCCTAGAGTCAAAATCTACAGCGCCCAAGTACCGATTTAAACTCAAATTTTTTTAAATCAATTTTTTGCAAGAAACTTTGATGAAGATGTATAGCATTTTGAAACTTCAAACGCGTTTTTCTCGAAACCATGTTTTCAAAATCGGCGGCCAGTATAACTCAAAAAGTTTACATCCGATTGACTTGTAATTTAAACAGTAGCTTCATTGTTTGATTATCTGTTGAAGTACACACGATTTTAGCGATTAATTAACAAGAAAAAAAGTTATAAGCAATTTAAGTCGATTTTTTTCGTCGAAAACATGATTTTTTGTTAAAACATTTGTCATTTCGTGAAAAAAAAATTCTAAAAATATAATCATGTGTACTTCAACAGCAAAACTCATATAAATAATGAAAAAAGACTTGTTTTTGTTCTAGGTGGAGTTGGACGAGACTTCTATTGCCCGCCGCGGAAGACCTTTTTGAAAAAGCGGTTTATGGTAATCACTACACAGCCGCCATTTTGTAAAAAAAATAAAAAATTTTTTCTCTTCTTCAAGAGTTGCTTAATCCAATGTTATATTATTTGTATACCTTTAATCTCAAATGTTCTTTAAAAAAAATAATTAATACAGCCTTGTTTTTTATAGCATAAGGGAGATATAACCCCTTAATTAGCACCAAACGCACTCTTAAGTCTCAAAACTTGAGAAAAATCCCAGACTGTAACAAATTAAATGATCCATATGTAGGGCTACCCAGATGGCCTTACTACAAAAGTAGCACATATCAAAAAATTGGAAGTTTGTAAATGAAAACCTTAATTTTTTTTTAATTTCATACAAATATTTTTGATAAGCAAAAAAAAAAAAAGGTCCTCACTTCCTAACAAAAAACCCCAGCAAATTAAAACAATAATTTCAAATAACTTGATGAGCAAAAAAAAAAAAAAAAAGGTCCTCACTTTGTACGAGAAAACTCCAGCAAATTACAAGAATATTTTAAATGCAAAAGTTGTGAAAAGTAGCGCATTTCAACCAAAAGTAGTACATTTCGAGTCAAAAGTAACAAAGTAGCAAGGCCTTGCAAAAGTAGCACTTTTGCTACTTTAGTATCGCATCTGGTAGCCCTATCCATATGTCTTTAAAAACTTTTACAAAACTCGATCGATTGTTACCCCTAAAACTGTCATTCAGGACAGCCCATAATTTTCGCCCCAGACTCGGTAATCTACTTATTAAAATAAATAATACGCCACATTTTGATATAAAATGAATATTAATTGAGAATTTTATTAAAAATATATCATATCTATAAATTTATATGATTTATATTTATTGACAAGACACCAGTCACATAAGAACAGTTTTATACCAATGGTTTTGTTATTAATAAAGCAATATGGTTTCTCAAAAACTTTCAATAGTGGTATTAGCAAGATTTATTTGGTGGATATCACTGTTTTGATCACAAAACCAGCGGCGAATATGTTATAAACAACTCCGATAAATAGTTACACTCTTTGAGCAGTAATGCTCACAACCCCAGCCACAACTGCAATTTCTTTTTACAAAGCGATTGCCACTTCGAATTCTCCTAGCGTATTTAATTTGTTACCTTTTGTAAAACTATGTAATACTTTCATACTGATTTTGAAATTATTGAATTGGTTTATTATATGTAGAGCGTAAGTTGATGTTATTTTTTCAATGTTGTTAATGATTGCCGTTGGAAAATGTTTTTTTTGTATCTTAAGAAGCTCCTGCCTGTTTGTCACATGTAAAATTTATAACAAGTTTTGCACTTCGAAATATCGAAATATATAAATAAACTAGCTGTCCCGGCAGACGTTGTTCTACTCTTCCCGGTAGGGGCGCGATGTTGTATGAACTCACGCGATGGAATGTTATAAAAATATTTTTGTATGACAGCCACCCTAAATAAAAGTTTTATAGACTCAACTATTTCTCTTAATATAAAAGACATGCGGTGTAAATTCTAAGTGAATCAATAGAGTAATCTTTGGGAAAATGATATTTTAAAAATGTTTTCGTTTGAGGGCCACCCAAAATAAAAGTTTTATAAATTTAACTATGTCTCTAAATATAAAAGGCACGTGGTGTAAATTTCATGTGAATCGATGCAGAGGTCTTTGTGAAAATGCTATTTTAAAAATATGTTTGTATCAGGGGCACCCTAAATTTGCACTCTTAATAAAAGTTTTATAAGCTAACCTATGTCCCTTAACATAAAAGACACGTGGTGTAAATTCCATGTGAATCGGTGAAGTGGTCTTTGTAAAAATGCTACTTTAAAAATATTCTTGTATGAGGGCCACCCTAAATAAAAGTTTTGTACACCAAACAATGTCTCTTAATAAAAAAGACATGTGGTGTAAATTCCATGTGAATCAATGCAGTGGTCTTTGTGAAAATGCTATTTTAAAAATATTTTTGTATGAGGGCCACCATAAAAAACATTAATAGGGCAATCACATACATAGATAGGAACGAAAACATTTAACACAAATATTAAAAATAAGAAATTAGAAAACGATAAGATTAATTCGTATAAAATAAATAAAATTTGTTGCATTTTTTGTTGCACAGTATAAATTAAGAATACCGTTGTACATCATGAACAGTGGTGCCCACTACTACATGAAAGCACGCTCAAGATAAGCATGTGTTGATGATTTGCTTATCAATTCTGTATATGTGCACGCTTTCTTACGCTCTTTAAGCGCCTTTCCGTTCTCATTTTTACGCTCTTCGAGCGCCTGCTCGTTCTCTGGGCAGCACCGATCATGAATCAATAAAATACAGATTGCGCCATGCGCATGTTTTGACGTCTGATGACGTCAACGTTGAACATCCAAGGTTGCCAACCTTATGCTCTGTGAAATCAAATCTTATTTATTTATTTTTATGTTGACTTTCGTGTCACCAATGACTGGAATTCTCTATATATGCTATCGTTATTATATTTTTTACGTAGATATTGTAATTCAGTTATAAATAAAATGTTTTACGTGCCTCTTTGACCTAAGAATGATAAAACATTCTTCGCTTTGAACAGATCTTACAAAAAAATTTATTATTATTATGTCGTATTTTGAGTTTTGGCAACTCTGCTCTGAGTATTGTGAGAGAGATTGTTTACAAAAAATTTGAAAATTTGAAATTGCTAAAACCTTTTGTTTTGAAGTGTTCAAGTGCAATTATAGTGTTTAATTAATTATTTTAAGTGAAAAACCAGTAAATAAAACAACTTTCAATTTCAAATAAGTGTTCAATAAGCTTAAAACAAAAAAAAAAAAATAAATAACGTATTTTGACGTTTTGCTAGTCATGAAGTGTACCACTGTGCAGTTGCAAACAAGACAGCCTCAAAAAAAGTAAGATATTTGGGAATAAATTTGAATATATCTTGTGGCTAAGCCGAAATCTATATATGATTGGTAAAATAGGTTCTGGAGAAGTAATACACTACTTCAGGTTTCCAAGTGAGCCAGATCATTGAAGTGCTGGTTTGACTTTTGCGCAAGAAGCAGACCATTTACTAAGCATGACAGAATATGCTCGTTGCACTTCAAAATTGAAGACTTTGAGAGAAATTTTAAATTTGAATTGGGTAAGTTGCAACTCATGTCAGCTGAGTGTATACTTAAGCCTCTAACGTGACGTCACCTTATGTTTGTTAAATATGACTAACTTTAAATAATGTGCCCAAGCTTAAGCCAAATGTAGTCCGAAGTGCTAAACAGCCTTTACAAAAGATAAACTTCACACAACAATGCAACGACGAAAATAGTGTTGTTATATACCTTGTTTACACGCAGCGTCGACTTGTAACACCGACTCACAAGTTTGATCTTATTCAGGCATTTACACACAGATACGTCGACGTTCAAATGTCATTCTTTGATGACAAAACGAACAACAACAAAATACTTTGCTGCGACGTAGTCTAAGATTAAGAAGAAAAATCAATATTGATAGATGTTTCCTCTTATTGTTCTTTTGTTTTCGTATTTTAAAACTTATTTTTGTTAAATTTTAAGATTTATTTTAGCTTAATGCTGTTTTAAACATTTATTTTACTAACACATTAATATAAGCATTTTTGACATTCGAACGTCGACGCTCAAATCTCCATTTACACAACAGCGAACTTGTGCATCGACTCACCACGTCGACGTAGAAGTACCGAACTACCACTCCGACGTATGTCGCATTTACACAACAAAAAACTACTCCGAAGTCATACGTCGACGCTCAAATTCGGTGTGTGTAAAAAGCATAAATAATGCTCTTAACCTTCAAATACGTGCTTTGAAACAGCAAACGTAAGTAAATTATAAGTAAAAGTTGAAAATAATCACAGTACAACGAAATTCCTGAGATAAATTAACTTAAATTTTCTATAGAGTGTCATTGCGGCTCGAAAATGAAACAATGAAAAATGTTCATAGCCAACTTTGCATACAATAGAAGAGCTGCACCAACAATTAAGCCCAATTTCCATGTGATCTTATCTTGTCTTATTTTATCCCATATCAGGGATATCAAATCAAATTTTTGTAAGAAAGAAAAAGCATGCGAACAGAACCCAATGCGTTTGGAGAATGCGAGAGTGAATAGCATACATTTGCTATCTTAATAGCATGTGATGTCCTCCCTGATATTTGATAAGATAAGATCACATGGAAATTGGGCTTTAGATAGCGTAAGTTTATCTTACCGAAATTTAGAAGAAACGTTGGGGCGAATATTTACTGCAGGTGAAAAAAATGAAGAATGGCGATAAAAGGCAAAACTGGACGGAAGCCGACATTACCCAGTCAATAACACTGTATTAGCTAGAATGTTTTTTAGAATGAGACTTTTAAATAATGAAATTAAAGAAAAATATTCTAATCGGAAGAGAAAATTTAATAAAATTACAACATAAACAAAGAAATCTTCAAACTTCCTTATTTAATGTAATATATGTAATTTGTAATTGCAAGTACCTTTCAAAGTTCAATTCAAAAAATATTGACTAAGTTTAATAAAAAATTTTTGCTTGCACCATACTAAATTTCTTACGAAGTTTGACACAAAAACCAAAAAATAAACCGATATCACATCACCTTACGTACTATCAAATAATG
The DNA here is from genome assembly GCA_949775025.1 of Tricholauxania praeusta. Lineage (NCBI taxonomy): Eukaryota > Metazoa > Arthropoda > Insecta > Diptera > Lauxaniidae > Tricholauxania > Tricholauxania praeusta. The sequence goes on along the minus strand of OX459030.1, from coordinate 87,177,536 downwards.
TACATAAACGAGTCAATTTGTTCCACTGTTACGCTATCCTCATATTTTTTTGATTTCTCCTGCTCACAATTTTTAGCCAATAGGAACATGTTTAAAATGACGTCAGTGTTGAACGTGCGTAGAACAAATCAAATTTCGTGCGCCGGATGGCTCAATCTGTATTTTATTGATTCATGGTTGTACATATGTAATAACAAAACTAAACTGATGCTCAATACTAGTCAGTCGTAGTTAGTCCTGGATTATCCCATAAGCAAATTAAGCATTTGCTTAGGGCATCTCGTCTCGGGGGCACCATAAACAGCACCGAAAAAATATTTGCTAGCGCATGAAAGACAAGGCTGTTTGAGAAATGTGTTTAATTAAAAATATCGCTGGAGAAAAAGTAAGAAAAATTATATGAATTATTATATGGAAATGGGAAAAGCGCAGCAAAATTGATATATTTAATGAGAGTGGGTAGCAAAGTCGCAAACGTGCTATTTTTTGCTATTCGTTTGTTGTTTTGTTATATGAGTAACGCGGCCGGTGTATGTTCGAAATTCAATTAATTTGATAATAAATTAGGTGTTACAATTAATAAACTATAAATCAACAGTGCGGTGTGTTGTGAGCAAGTGCCGACAATTATTTCAAAATCTTTTCATTCAGGTAACTTAATATATTTGATATGGTTTTATGCGACAGCTTAAGTCGCATTAACTGAGTTCGGCATTGTTCAGAGCACATGCAATAACCAAAAATCCGAAACGCTTTGAAAAATTTGTCACTCTCTTTTCCTATACGATTTTCTCAGCAAAATTTATTGTTTACAAATTTTGTTTTTGTCACTCTCTTTTCCCATACGATTCTCTCACACAAAATCACAAATAATGACACATTCACAGTGACAATGAGTCTAGACATATTTAAAACTGGCTTGGCTGACAATCAAATTTCTTACAAGCATTTATGTGAAGTATGTGCTCTCAACAGTGCATTTGTTTGAGTTTTGCTATTTATATGGAAAATTGGGACCAATCGAAAAAAAAAACATTACGATATTCGGATTCTAGGAAAAATTTCACTATACATAGTTAGAAAATGTTATCGGAATTTGTTATGGAAAATCTTGTTAGATATGTAATTTTGACAATCACTTTTACGTAGAAAAAAAGGGCGGCACATCGGCAAGGGCCTAGGGCGGCATCGAACCTGAATCCGCCACTGACAATGACATAGCTTAGAATTATCGGCTGTGTTGCCATATTGAAATAGCTAAATGCAGTATAAATTCACTTTGGTTTCGTGCATTTACATCAGAGCCAATGCACATTAGGATGGCGATAATTCACAAGTTAATTTGAATTTAGTCTGCTAATGCAAATTAACGCTGTCGTCTGTCTAAAGGGTCAACTAAACCATGCACGTTTTGACTGCAGTCAACTTATGCAAGTGTGCGAATACACACAAATCATATATCAAAACTACACGTACTTAACAAAAAGTTTCGTTCAATTTCCACAAATGTCATTTCTTTAAGGAAAGAGCGAAACTGAACGCACTTTCTGTACGGAATCAGCTGTCTATGCATAGTCTACATAAGGAAAAATTTTTGCAATGGAACCTGAAGTGGAAAAGACTTTTATTTTGAAATTAATAGAAAATGTGAAGAAGATAATTAAACAGTAAAATAGACGCATTTTATTGTAATCGAAATGTAAAGGAAAGGGCTTGGAGTGCAGTTGCAGAAATATGCATTTTACTGTACACACAATACATACAACAATTTGATTGACAATTCAGTGATGCCACGCGCTGCATTTGCTAATACTTTTCCACACAATCTACACGCTTAGTACAAAATGAGCAATTTTGTTTTCTTATTTTTATCTTAAAATTAGTGAAAACAATATCTGGATTACATATTTATTGTTTTAAGTATTTAAATAAATGTCATTGAATAACATTTTGTGAATGAACTCAATTTATTTAGGAAATATGAGAAATAAAATTTATGCAATTGTGGGAATATTTCACACGCTTGCAACTATGGCTACATTGCTTCTTAAGTACAACATAGCCACTAAAAAGTTTTCTCTGAGTTTCTTAAGGGCCAACTAAACCATGCACGCTTTGACTGCAGTCAACTTCTGCAAGTGTGCGAATACACACAAATCGTATATCAAAGCTACAACGTACTTAACAAAAAGTTTCGTTCAATTTCCACAAATGTCATTTGCTTAAGGAAAGAGCGAAACTGAACGCACTTTCTGTACAGAATCAGCTGTTTATGCATTGTATACATAAGAAAAAATTTTCGCAATGGAACTTGAAGTGGAAAATACTTTTGTTTTGAAATTAATAGAAAATGTGAAAAAGAAGATATTTAAACAGTAAAATAGACGCATTTTATTGAAATCGAAATGTAAAGGAAAGGGCTTTGAGTGAAGTTGCAGAAATATGCATTTTAATGTATACACACAATACATACAACAATTTGATTAACAATTCAGTGATGCCACGCGCAGCATTTGCCAATACTTATCCCCACAATCTACACGCATAGTACAAAATGAGCAATTTTGTTTTCTTATTTTTTTCTTAAAATTAGTAAAAACAATATCTGGATTACATATTTATTGCTTTAAGTATTTAAATAAATGTCATTGAATAACATTTTGTGAATGAATTCAATTTATTTAGGAAATATAAGAAATAAAATTTATGCAATTGAGGGAATATTTCACACGCTTGCCAACTATGGCTACATCGCTTCTTAAGTTCAACGAAGTACAACATAGCCACTAAAAAGTCTTCTCTGAGTTTCTTAAGCATTTGACAGGCTTTTCGTTCAAATTTGACAGTAGGTTACGCTAGGCGATGCATGGTTTAATTGGGCCTTTAAGCATCTGGCAGGCTTTTCGTTCAAATTTGACAGTAGGTTATGCTAGGCGATGCATGGCTTAGTTGGGCCTTAAGCTATAAGGCGTACTCTGCAAATGCGACTTAAGCAGTTAAAATGTGAAATCAGACTTATAAATCTTACAATTCACATTATTTCGAAATGCTATTAAATTTTTGACCTTGCTCTTGACAAATTTCATGGTTTTAGGTTAACGGGAAGTACCCTATAGGTTTTGATTCTATCGCGAGTGTTAAAATATGAGACAAAATATGTCTTATCTTTTGATTTCGTTGATTTGAAAGTTTGATTTTTTCACAGCTCTAAGGGATTGCAGGTTTGAGTATTTGGTATTAATTTCAATTTGATACCTCTTCGCGTTCCTGAGAAAAAGGGCTTTGACAGACAAACGGACAATAAATTTATCTTGTAAGTGTTATTTGTTTTTCTTTTGGACGGAACCCTAAAAATAAGCTGATGAAACGAAAACATTTATGATTGATTACGCTTCTTTATCACATATTTTTGCCATTCAATCCATTATGTAGTGTCAAAGTTTAGTTGGGTTTAGTTTGGCTGTCAATAATTATGTACTCTTTGGTTATAAGACCCTTGGTTATCAGTATAGTTTTCTGATGATGTCCACAGAATCACTTTATCACCAATCTTTCGTGGATCTATTCCAACCAAATTTTTACCTTGTTAAAAATTTGAAACACGGCCTACACCTCCTGCAAATCACCGCACAATTTATCACAGAATTTAAATAAAATTTAACACTTTATTTGCGTTTTATAAGGAATTCATAGACATTACTTTATTTAATCTTAAATTATTTTAAAAAGAAATATCACTAGCTGATTTTATGTGGGTTTTTTCGACTCATCAGTTTTTTGACTAGCTATGATAGGGGGCACCACAGGCGTGGATTGCTTAGGGCATCGAATAGTCTTAATCCGATACTGGTCGTAGTTAGCTTATGATGACAGCAAGAACTGTCCAAAAGTTTGTCTAATATGTAAGTAAATCGATCACTTGACGGAATTAAATAAAAGTTTTTTTTAATTGTGAAATCTAAAATTCTGAGTTTTTGTTATTAGATGTGATGTAGCTAAAATGCATAGTACTTGTGAAAACAGGATTAATTTTAACTAAGTTCTTATTGATCTGATTTTAATTTATGTTAGGAAAAATTGTAGAATATCTGGTTTTCTATCAAGAATGTTTGATAAATTTTTGCGTGAGACAAGACGCTTTCATGATAAAATCTAAAACAGTGTAAAACCGATTTCTAACCTTCAACCTTGAACATTTTGAAAACGGTTGAACTTACGTGATTAGCGACGTTAATTTATTTTTTAAAAATTTCCTTATCTTTAACAATTGCATAATTTAATTTGTGTACGGTTAGTAGGAAGCGAGATAATAGCGAACATTTTTTTATGTTACTTTTTACCTCTAATATCAAAGTCACAGAAAATTAGGAAATCTCCGCATCGACTAATGGAATTTTTTTTTTTCGAAAATGTGTCCAAAACACACCTTTGGGAAGATCGGAGATCTCCAATGTCACGTCCAAAGTCCATTTTAGTCCTTTTCCCATCGATTGATACAATGAATTTTTTTTCCAACCGATGAAAAAGCTGAAAATGGATTTCAGAAGTGACATAAGAGATCCCCACCGTCCCAAATGGGAGTTTTAGAACTATTTTTTCTGAAAAAATATGAATGACATTTATTAAGATTTCTAAAACAACGAATTTATGATAATTTTAATTAATTATAGGAAAAGTACTGGCAAATGCAAAATGTGCAGCACTGCACTGTCAAACATATGAAATTTTATTTTTTGTGTGCGATTTATCCACTTCAGTATATATTGCGAATATTTTGAATGTATACAATACACAAACAGCTGATTCCGTACAGAAGTGTGATCAGTTTCGCTCTTTGTATATGCAAAATACACGACGAAACATTTTATGAAGTGCGTTGTAGTTTTAATATACGATTTATGTGTATTCGCACCGTTGCATGAGCTGACTTCAGTCAATACATGCTTAGTTTAGTTGTTCTATAGTTTTGTATTATTATTCAACTTGAAAGTCAATTCAGTATTCGTGTAAACAGGCACAAAAAAATTTTTTAATCCAAATGGCCCAGTTCACATTATCACACGTGCTGTCAAACATGGCTTGACATCATCAATGTGTGAAAGAGTGAACTCTAGAAACGACCGGTTGACACATATTTTGTACGGATTTAAAATTTTTTTCATTTTTCAGCTGGCGTGTCCAACCAGACAACCTGTGTTAACTGAGTGTCAATCCTAGTGAACATTTTTCATTTAAATAGGATCTTATGCAGTTTACTTCGATGTGGACGCTCATAAATTGTTCTGCAATTGACGTTTGAAGGCATGCTGTACAATGTAAGCGCAAAGCAATGTTGACAGTAATATCAAGCCATATAGGACAGCATGTGTGATAATGTGAACTGCCCTAAATGGAATGCAACCCTGCAGCTTTCGCCCAAAAGTGGTGACACTGTTGCGATTGTGTTGGTTTGCCGGATTTCATTCGTGTGCGTCGTTTGTTTAAGTTGTTAAAAATTTTGATTTAAAATCTAAAAAAAGTAAGTTTATGCTAAAATATTCTTACATCCACAACAGTATAAAGTGTTTATTATTTAGAACTTTATGTAGTGTATTGCGAAACTGAAGATTTTTTTTTGGCTTTATGAAGACAACAATTTTCTTGATGTATTGCCGCGGAATTGAAGTAGTCGAATAATCTTGAATGATTTGTGGAGGATTGAGGCAGAATATTTTCCAGTAATTTTAGAGTTTTGTATAGTCAATTTTTTGTACCCTTAAGGAATTGACGCTTTGAAAAGACATACAGTGCAAATTTTCAGTTTTCTTTTGTCTGGCAGAACGGCAGCTGCTTCTGTGGTCGCTGCCGTTATTGGCGTTCATTTTGTTTTCTTGTTGAACCACTCACTCACACACCTTTCGTTTCTGCTTCTCATTTACCATTACCACGCACTGTCATCTTAGCAAAAACAATTGTACAGTGGGGCAGTAACATTCCAAAGTTCAGCATAAGTTTATTTTATCGGCAATGCTTTACTGTATGTGCAATTATTTTTTCGGCTTTAGTTTTCTTTAGCGTTATTTTTTCCTTAAACCAACAATGGTTTAAGTTAATACAGAACAAGTTTACTTCAGTGAAATTCGTCCAATCTTCTTAAAGTTTTGGAACAGGTTTACTTTAGCTGACATTGTCCAATTTTATTAATTTTTTTTCTTGTAAAAGGGGGTTAAAAACAAAAATATAAAACTATCAAAAAAAGTCGCTCGGATATAGTATCGGAGATATAGACATCGGAAGTTCCGGATATAGCTTTTATAAAAATGGTTATAAGTTGGGAACCCCTGAATAGAAAATTGGAAATATGGATATCATAAGAAGGATAATTTAACGGCCTACAATAATGGCACGTAAATTTTTGAAATTCGACCTATAATTTTGGAGATATTACGAATTTTCTGAAAGTTTGACCAATTTTTTTTTTTGAAAAACATTTTTATTTCCAAAAAATGTGTTAATGACCTAAAACTTTTTTAGCATGATAATAAAGCTTACTTTATTCCCTTTAAAATGGTATATAGTTTGCTGTAAATTTTTGCGAATTTGCATCCTTTTTAAAGAAAAACAAAAAAATGTATTCAGTGAATTCTTATGAAAACTATGTTTTTGTGGACAAAAACGATGGAAAACAGCAACAACAACGATTAGTACACCTACAATTATTATTATAAAACGATTTTCATATAAATTAAAAATTTTTTAAAATGTGAAGTTGTGTTGAAAGAAAGGAGCACCGCAGGCGAAAAATTTTTAAGTTTTACAATGCAAATGGTCTTATAATAATAATTGCTGTTGGTTTGTTGGTTTTTTATTGTTTTTGTCCATAAATAGAGACTTTTCATAAGAATTTATTGAATATTTTTTTTATTTTCCGGCAAAAAAGGGGGTAAATACGCAAAAATTTAGAACAAGCTATGTATCATTTTAAAGGGAAAAGATTAAGCTATCTTAATATGCTAAAATAATTATAGGTCATTAACACATTTTTTCTGAAAAATAAGGTTTTTTCAAAAAAAAATTGGTCGTAATTTCCCAAGAATCGTAATATCTCCAAAAATATGGGTCAAAATTCAAAACTTTGCGTTCCATTATTGTCGGCCATTAAATTATCCTTCTTATGACACCCATATTTTCCATTTTCCATTCAGGGGTTCCCAACTTATAATCATTTTTCCAAAAGCTATATCTGCAATGTCCGATGTCTATATCTCCGAAACTAGATCCGAGCGACTTTTTTTGAAATTTTTATATTTTTTTATTTTGTACCCTCTATTACCCCTAAAAAAATAAATTGATTTGGAGAATGTCAGCTAAAGTAAACTTAAGCCAAAGTTTTTAGGGGAAGTAGCGCTTTAGGAATAAAAAATAAATTTTCAAAAAAAAAAGTGGCTCGGATCTAGTTTTGGAGATATATTCATCGAAAGTTGATATAGCTTTTATGAAAAGAGGTATAAGTTGGTACCCCTGGATAAATTTCCAAAATATTGGTAGTATGAAAGTTAATTTAACAAGGTATAAAATCGATATATAAACATTAGAAATTCGTTGTAGTTTTCGAGACTTGACAATTTTTGTAAAACTTTTGGCTTTTTTTTTTTTAAAAAAACCGGTTTTTTTTTTTCAATAATTATATTATTAACGTATATTTTTTTTGGCATCAAATAAAAGCTCACTTCATTTGCTTCAAAATGATGTTAATTTTTTTATATTAACCCATTTTTTACCGGAATAAAAAGTAATTTTATAAAATGTTCTTCTACAACAACTGATTCTCTACAATAATTTTACATAAGAGTAAGTGGGCGGTCTCCAGCTGCGGCTCAGGGTTTAGAACTTCTAAATGTCCAACACTGGCTTCGCGGTTCAATCTAATATATCCAACTCCTTGGTCGCTAGCCACAGTAATTTTACACAAGAGTAAGGTTAAGTGGGTGGCCTTCGGCCGAGACTCAGGCCTTACAACTCCTAAAATTCAAATGCCGGTCTTCGGCTGCGGTTCAGTCGGTAAAAAATGAGTTATAGTTATTGTTAATCAAAAAGTGTTGTTTGGATCTAGATTCAGAGATATAGCCATCGGAAATTGTTGATATAGCTTTTGTTGATATCATTATAAGTTGGAAACCCCTAAATAAATATCAAAAATATGGATGTCATAAGATAATAAGATTATCTATCTGCTAAAGTGGTCAAAAGTAAAGGTAAAGATTTCAAATTTAACCTGAAGCTTTGATGTGATGATTATTCTGACATTTTATTCAATTTTTTTTTTCAAAAAACCGCTAATTTTTTTTTTAAAAAATATATTACTTACCCATATTTGTTAAGCATGACGAGAAAGCTTAACTAATTTCATTTAAATTATGTATCACTTGTACCTACTTTTTTCATATTAGCCCTTTTTTTTACTGCAGAATAATCCTATAGATTTTTTTTTGGAGTGCAAAACAATTACTTATACTACAACAACAACGAAAACACACTTTAACCTACGGTGTTTTTTTTTGTGGCCAATCATTTTATATACCATTCACTGGATATATTCACTGTTATTCTGTTCGTAACACATAAATGGGGACATGATAGGTATAGAAAAGTATGTATATATTGATAATCGTCACCACCTGAGTCGATTTAGCTATGTCTCTCTGTGAGTAAGCCCGTGTGTCTGCCTGTGGAAATCACGATTACGGGAAACCAAGCAAGATAATTGAGTAACATTCGGTGCACAGGGTACACCTTCCAACAAGCATCTTCAGATTGAAAATTGGTGAAATCTGTTCACGGACACGCCTATCGCCCATGCAAGTAAAACATTTAAAACGCTATATTAAGAGAGTTATTTAATGTAGTGTAGCCAAATTTCACAAAAATACTAAGGTAAACTTTGAAAATATCTGTATAAAAAATTAGCGAATTTCGACTAGAGGGCGTAGCACTTCCATACAAATGAAAACACTATACTGAGAGAATTATTTAAGGTAATGGAAGCAAACTTCACACTCATGAATTGGCTCGGTCTATCAGACAAAAATTTGGCGAATTTTGACAAAAGGGCTCCCACAGCTCATGAACTTACTTTGGTCGGCCAGGATATTTCCCAAGCTGTGATTTGGCGTGGCTCCGCAAAGTCTACTGAATTCATGTCCGCAAAATGTGTGTCTATTAAACCAAGTTTGGACTTTCGGTTTTTTGTTTCGCTCCACACACATTTTTAATAGAATGAGGGTAAAATATAAGATCTACAAAAAAATTTTTGTTTACCAGTTGCTTTTGATCCAAAGCCTGCAAAATTAACTTCAAATGAGTTTTTTTGTTTGTGAAACTACAACTGTAAAATACACGTTTTATGTTGATAATGACCTAGGATATTTTGATTTAAAATTGAATGGCTAAACATTTTTCGTACTCTTGGTGTTAAATTTTAAGCAAAATTTTTAATTTTTTTTTAAATGATTCTCATTAACTATTCATTCATGCAAGGTAAAATTGTTTCCGTTGTATTGTTAAATAAAATTTTTTTTTTTTTGGTCTTGGCGCCTTAAAGGCTTTTCAAAGATGATTTCATTTGTTTATAAATTTCTTTTTTATTATTATTTTGGCACATATAACTTTTTATTCGATACGAATAGAAGTTAATATAAATACCATTGAATTTTTGATGTCAATTGTGTGTGTTACCAGGCAAACTAGTTTTTAGGATATCTAGTTTTTCCTAGGCGAAATTATATCATACCGAAAAAAATTTAATATGTGCTAAATAAAATCATATTAATAAAAAAAAATATGAACAAATAAAATGATGTCGTTAAAGAATTTTTAAGGCGCCAAGAAAAAAAATGTATTTTAAACTAAATATAGTACGTATTGCTATATTTAACGGTATGGAGTAAATAATTTCACATCTAGTGCAGTACTAATTTTAAAAAATTAAATTTTTGTTTAAATTTGTTCTTAACATCTTATACCATGATCGGTTACATATGGACAAATAATTTGTATGAGAAAGATGTTTATAAATTTGTATTCCATAAAATTGACCTCAGCTTATGCTACCTAAAACCTTTGTTTTTAGTGTTATAGGCAGTGTACGAAAATGTACACTATGGTACAATTCAATCGTGTTTTGTACTGTGCAAACACGAAATCTTTATTTCACGATATAAAGATAGCGTGCCCCTTGATTTAATGACAAAGGTGGAGTATTTAAAACGAAATTGCTCAAAAGCCTGGGTTTCACATCCTCCATTGCCTTCCTTCGTTTTTTTTTTTTTTTTTTTGACACATCGGTGTTTAGATTATTTGGCCCGTTCAGCAACTTCATTATTTTTGAAGCGCTTTAAACAACTTTTTACTGAGAGGTATTTGTGTTGAGTTCCAAAATTCTGATGCGAACAAAAAACTACGCTAAGTAATGCAGCGGGCTTCAATATGATAGCAATAAGTCTTTTTTGTTATTGCAATAACAACCACAGCTACTAAATTTTTAAGATTTAATGTAGTTTGCAGCATATCGTTCAGAAAATGTTCAAGATCTTAATGCTTAAGCGCTGCAATTTATCACAGCGCTTAACTTTGCTGGATGGGCAATTGAAATGTTATGAATGTTAAAATCACAGCAATAAGTATGACAGATGATTAAAAACAGAGGCTCTCCCTAATTACTTCACCTTTATTACTACACCATGATTAGGGAGATCCTTGAACAAAGGAGGGAGGAACTTCTTCCTGAGCCGTCCTTAGGAGCACCAAGTTAATTCGATTGCACTTGGTTTCGCGAGCCACATTTTTTCGAAATACGTCGATAAAAAGCTTCTGAACTGTTCTTATAGCGTTGTAGGCGCTAAAACCAGAGTTTTTGTTTGTTGTTTTCAGTGCATAAAACTCATACAATTACATTCATGCAATTTTTGGAGGTGAAGAACAAAGCAATATGCCGTTGTTTTCAAAAGAAAAAAATAAAGGCAGAGTTAAGGGAGAGGTTTTTATTATGTGTACTGGTTGTAAGGAGCCTCACACCTACTAGTTGCATGGGCCTCGCACCACCTAAGGCTGGCTCTGCCCGAATTATCTCTTATTATAAACCACATGTACAAATTACTATTGAAAAACACGATTTTCGTTGGATGTTTTTATTTTTGAAATTGTCGTGAAAAATACCTTTAAGAGGGTTTTTTTTTTGTATTTTTGTAGGTGTTGCAAGTATTTTAGGATTTTGGGACCATGATTTTCGTAATCAGCGGCCCAAAGAATATATATAGAGATAATAAAATTAGTCTCTAGCCGTTCATCATCTTTGACACCCACAACTTAACGCCTCTCAATAAAAATAAATTTAAAAAATGAGTGCAGAAAATTGTTTGAAATAAAATGGTCTACAAAAAACTTCTAGAGTATTTTTTTAATTAAATCAATAGAAAAAAGTTATAGTCCTTAAATTATATTTTACCCGAAGATTTTGGTCGTTTTTTAATTATAACTTTTTCATTTTCAATTTTACGATGTAAAGTATATAAATAAATATTGTAGAGAATTCAATTTTCTACTCAAAAAGTCTTAAAAAAATTTTGTGACACTTATCGCGGAAAAATTATTTACACAAGCTTTCAAAATTGCGGCCAAATAGGGGGCTTTCAATCCCGAAAACTGAGATTTATACTAAGACTGACCCCCTCTACACAACGCAAAAAAAATCTTGTCCTATCCAAAATGCAAGGTCAATGTAACATTTCAATGGACTACATGTGAAACGTGCATCTTTGTGGTGTGAGAGCTTGCATAAATGCGACATAAAAATATTAAAAAAAAAAAACAGTATACATAATTACAAAACAAGTGTATTTCAAAATTTTTTCAGCAAAAAGTAAAAAAAACTGTAACTCAGATTCAAATGCAGATTTCATAACTATTCCACATATTGAAATTCAAAAAAATTAAAAAAAAAACAATTGCTTTTTTTTCCAGCCGGTGGCATTGCTGATGCAATTTGCTGTTGAGTGAAATAAACGATACAATTGCGAATCGTATCGAGCCAAAACACGACACTCTATTTCTATTTATAAAGTACATGATACGGTGCAAACACAAATGCAAAACAAAATCAAACCCAAAAAATGCACAGTACAATTCTTATTTTGTACCTTGCCGAGTACACATTTCTGTTTTGTACTGATATTGTTTTGTACATTCGATTGCACACTATAGAAAATAAATAAGGTTTTGTGCTTTCGCTCGGTACAAAACGAATTGTATTGTTTATTTTCTTACACTGGTTATAGGTCGATAAGTCAAAAACCCCGTTATAAATTATCTTAAAGACTTTTTTTGGCACCAAAAATTAAAATATACTTTAAAAATAATATTTTTCTTTCTTAAACTGCTTTGAAATCTTGTTTTAACAGTTCAACGGAAATTGTTTCTTTCCATGAATAGTTAAAAAAAAATGGAGAAATTTTTTTTTAAATTTTAGTTTAACATCATATAAGAACACACATGTAGATTAAAATAGTGTATGAATGATGTATTAGGCATTTTATCCTACATCAAAATATCCTAGGTCATTATCAACATGAAACGCATTTTACAGTTGTAGTTTCTCAGATAAAAAACTCATTTAAAGTTAATTTTTCAGGCTTTGGATCAATTGAAAATAATTCACTTAGCAATAAGGTTATTTATATAAAATACCGCAATATAGCAAAGAAAACTATTCGCAAACATAAGAGGAAATTCGTTTCTAAGTATTTCTGCAGAGGCAATTCAGCCAAAGATATTTGGACCAGAATTAAGAAATCTGGCGCATCAAACTGTGATAGCAATTTCTGTGATATTAATCCTGACGATTTAAACTCTTTTTTTGTATCCGTGTCGTCCTCTTTTACACCTAGTTCTAATATAAATTTCGAAGAATTAATTGATAAAAATGGTAGTTTAACCTTTCGTAATATTAATGAGACTGAATGATTTTGTGCAATAAATAGAATTAAATCGAATGCTTTGGGGGTTGATGCAATTTCGATACGCTTTCTAAAAATGATCTATCATCTTATATATAACCATATTTTGCACTTCATTAACACTATTTTTACAACTAGTTGTTTTCCACTTTCTTGGAAAACTGCCAAAATTATACCAGTGCACATGAAAAATAATGATGGATCCTGTGCTGAACATTTCAGACCAATCGCAATTTTACCCGCTTTTTCCAAAATAGTCGAACTTATTATAAAGAATCAACTCATTAGTCATGTAGAAAGGCTTAGGTTAGTTCACCCATGTCAATCAGGGTTTCGGCAGCACCATAGTACCACCTCATTGATTTTAAGTTTGACTGATGACATTCGAAAATCACTGGACATAAAACAGCCCTCTGTTCTTGCTTTTCTAGACTTAAGTAAAGCTTTTGATTCCATTAATCACAATATTCTTATTTCTAAACTATACAATCAATTTAATGTTTCGCGTATATCTTGCAAACTTTTATTTTCCTTTTTATCAAATCGCTCGCAGTTTGTGAGCTGTAGGGGTAGCACGTCTAATATCCTTAGACTGTCCTCTGGCGTACCCCAAGGTACGATACTAGGTCCATTGCTATTTATGCTGTATGTTAATGACATCGTACCTTGTGTCTCCAAATGTACTGTTCGTATTTTTGCCGACGACATCCAATTATTCAGTTCCAGCTCTAATCGCACCTTTTCCGGTTGTATTGTCAAAGTTCAAGATGATCTATTATCTGTTACTAGATGGGCTAGTGATAACCATATTTCAATTAATTCACAGAAAACTAAAATGCTTACATTCGGTGATGCTTACAGCATTGATACTTTCAGTAATATATCTTTTAACACCTGCTCCGTAAGCAAATCCGATTCTGCATCTTGTCTCGGGATAATTATTGAGCCTAGTCTGAAGTTTGACAAACACATCAATTATTTCTCGCGTTAGCTTTTTGCTTAAAAAACTATACAGTTTAAATTTCTCTCTCCCTTTCAAAATAAGACATCTTCTAGCATATGCTATCTTAATGCCACATATATACTATGGCTTAGAAATTTATTCTGGTACTAATCTGAGCAACCTGCATAGACTGAACTTGTGTTTTAATAGAATAATAAGGTATGTCTACCACCTGCGACCTAGAGACCATGTTTCTGATTATGTACACCAATTTCTAGGGTGCTCATTCGTAAACCTTATCTCAATGCGATGTCTATATTATTTCTATTGCTGCATAAAATACCAACAACCTGCATATATCATTAATTTATTTTCTTTTCTTAATACGAGAAGGAACTGTCAGTTACGAATTCAGCCCTTTTCCTCTGCCTACTTTGAACGCTCTTTTTCCATAAGAGTAGCTAGACTTTGAAATCATATGCCACCACAGCTAAAAAATTTTTCTTTGAATCCTAGAGTCTTCAAGAAGCTTGCCTTAGTACATTTGGCGCGTTCTGAATAATAATTTTTGCTATTTAGAATTAAAAACTACTTTTTCTTTTTGTCTTATGTTCCTTAAGTGCTCATCGTTCACAATTGTTCCATAAGTGTAATCCCAATGTCTTTCCTATTTCTTTTCTCCAGAAGACTGTGCGTTAGGTTAGGTTTTTTATTTTTATATCGTTTTTATTTAAGTTTGCTAAATTTAGAAATTTATAAAGCGTTGTAAACTCCTATCAATATAAGACCCTTGCATGGGCATTTAAATAATTGATTAATTGAATTGAATAAATGAAAAGCGACTGGCTAATTTTCAATAGAAACACAAAAATTTTTTGCAGATCTAATTTTTTAGCCCCATTCTATTGCAAAATGCGAAATAACACTTTTGGACATGTGGGTGCTTTAATGTGCGGTGTGTTTTGAGTCATTGTCTTGCTCAAAAATTCCTTTTTGAAAATTATTTTTTGAGCAGCAAAACCTGCCAACTACACCTGGAAGAATTTGTTGAAGGATCAAAGGATACTGTTTTTTGCGCGTAATTCCATCGATGAGTACCAATGGTCTTACTCCATTTTTCGAAATACATTCATAAATCATTATTGAACAACCAGCGTGTTTCACCTGTTTGGCGCACTTGATTTAGTTATGTTGTATCGGGACCTTTATTGGAATACCAAGTACGCCCATTGGGCTGGAAACGATAGATTTTGTTCTCGTCAGACCAAATTACTTGCTTGGGCGTGCTTGGTATTGGAGTTCATGAGCTGTGTTAGCGAGTCCAGGAACTTGAGAACATAATTCTGCCTGATTTTATGCGAAAATGCACAACCAGTTTGCCAAATAGCATCAAGGAACCCCAAAAGGCAAAAGGATGTTGGACTAAATACTTAAATTGTTTATTCTAATGGATAAAACAAATGTTCAAAGAGTGCAAAACTAACATTTGACTTTTTTCTTTCATTTTGTTGTATGGAAGTTTTTTGTTGTAATCATGCGGCCTAAATTAATTCTTGAGAGAGATATTAAATGCACCAACAAAACAGCAAAGCAGAGAAAGCCACTTAATTAGGAAATTAACAAGGTAGATCCTGTCGAAATAAGAGTATACTTTCTATGTTACAGTATTGCTCGTCAGTTTATGTTATATTGTAATATAGTTAGAAAACAGTAAATTTGGAATTAAAAATAAAGCTTTGGGGACTCCTTTTGATTTGGTATATATCGACACTAAATTACATCCAAAATAATCCCCAATTCAAGTTTTTGTTGTAAGTCGAACTTTTATTTAAATTTTGTTGAAGTCCATCGTGATCAGTTTTTGAGAAAATTTAAAACTCAGTTGCCTCCGGTTACCAACGGGTTGATTTTTATTTTGTTTTTTCAAATATTTTTCATAATTAATATATGTGCTCAATATCAGCGACTGTTCGAATATTACATAAATTGATCGAGTGTAAAAAATTATGTATGTATATAAACTATAAAAAATATTTATTTTTTTTTCAAATAAACGAGTGTTAAGAGTGTCAGAGCTTCGGGGATAGAAAATATTTATTTTTTTTTTTTTCAAATAAACGAGTGTTAAGAGTGTCAGAGCTTCGGGGATAGGGCAACTCTATAAAACTTCAACATTGATAGAATGTAAATCCGTCATACAGGTAGAAGCTAACTATCCAACGTTTCCACAGGTGCCTCTTTTGGCAGTTTTTTAAGTATTATTTGAATTAGTTGACTGATTTTGTAATTCGTGCCAACGGTTACAATTTCCTATTGCGTCAGTCACAGTACTGTACTGTACTGGTTCTACTTCATCAATTGAACTTTTTGGTTAAAAATAGCTGAACTTTCTGGGTTACTAAAAAAAATCAGACGCCAGAGTCATTAGTTTGAACTGAATTTTTAAGTGTTCTGTACTATTCTGAGTGAACTGCAAGCAGCCATAACCCAAAATAAGAATTAGCCACATTTTGGACATTAATGGCTCGCTCACGATAGGCAAAATGGGCAGGTAAAATCAACGGGCTTTACATCGCACGAATTTTACTTAAGAGCCAAATAGACCTTCATGCGTGTATAATCAATAAAATGATGACGCCGTTATGATTTCGACACACACCATTCATGCACGCATGACGGATATCATTTTTGAATGAACCTTTAACGTGATGACATTATGACGTCAAAAGCTTATGCGGCAATTAAATTTGCATTTAATACAAAAAAAAAGTATGAAATGAGTTTAATTTAAGCTCAAAAAATCTTTAAAAATGTATTTTTTTAAAAAAAAAGTTCATACAAAAGTTTAAGTAATTCATCTAATTATCTGTAGTGCAGAATATTTCTAATTTCTTTTCCGCACTCGTCACCTTCTTTGTCAAAAAATCATGTAAACTGAGCTAAGTTCAGCACACACTATCGTGCATGCATGATCAATCAAAAAAATATCAAAATATTTTAATATTGCTCATGCGCATGACCAATCAGTCAATCAGCTACCTACACGGTCAGTTTGCATGAACAATCACTTGATTCATCATGCACGCATGAACGTCTATTTGAGTATGTATTTATAAAAATTTGGTCTCAATACAAAAAAATATTTTGACCCTCTTGTCATCTTAAATTTCGGTAGAGTATATAATATTTGTGTTTATGTCATTATTTGTTATATATTTCTTATCTTTTATTGCTCTTTCTTTCTTTCAAAAAGTTAACTGTAATTATGTCTGCTAAGCGTAAGTCTGGAGGAAATGGTTCTGGACCAAACAAGCGTCGTCCGAAAAAGAAGGAATCAGATTGCGAGGACGAGGTCAGTGAAGAATCTGGTGATGATGCCAAGCAACAATCCAGTCAAGTGGAAATTCTAATTCCCAACGATGACAATGACCCACCTGCAAAATTGCCTGATGATCTCTTAACCACATTTGATAAGGATTCCGGTCAGATATTGATTGCCGGCATGGTAACATGGGACTTGACTGGCAAACGAGATCGTAAAAACGTTCTTAAAGTGAGACCAAACTTATACAGCTTTCATCGATTTACAGATGAAAAGGTAAAAAAATAATGTCATATTTCGTATTTTAATTAAGAACCTGCATTCATATATACAAATGTGGCTGCCCGCACTTATGACTTCTACATTAAAAATAATGTTTAGACCACGCTTAGGAGTAATTTTTTATGGTCCTTCCTCCTATCAGTTAAGTTTTTTTTTTATAAATTCGAAACCGTTTTGTGGATATTTTGTCCGGACTACATTAAATGTACTGAACAGGAAGCTCTGCAAAAAATATATTAAATTACAATTTATTTCATTACTTCCAGAAATTTTAAATTGTTCATTTATGAATACATATATGCACCTGTACGTGTTTGTTATGCGTAGAAGGGTTGTGACTGGTATAGAAAAGTATATATATTCTTGATCAGCGTCGATTTACCCATGTCCGTGTGTCTGTCAGTATGTCTGTCTGGCTGCATGTCTGTGGAAATTTTAGTGTAACTAAATTTCACAAAAATACTTGAACAAGCTCTGGACAAAAAGTTGGAGGATTTCGACAAAAGGGCGTCGCACCTCCCATACATTGAACAATTTCAAAACGCTATACTGAGAGAGTTATTTAAGATAATGAAACCAAATTTTACTCAAATGAATTAAATAGTTTGGTCTAGCCTTAAAGAAAAAGTAGGCACCGACCATACAAGCATTAGATTCAAAATGCTACACAGAGACTTAAGGGTAACAGTGTTTGACAGGGTACCCATTTAATTTTCAACTCAAATTTTTTTAGTGTTGAACATTAGACTGGTTCAAAATTGTATGGGAAAATGAAATGTCGCCAAAATGCTGGTGCTCTGAACTGAAAATATATCTTGAGCCCATGGGGCTCTTGTACCCAAATTTCACTCGAATCGGACGGTGGGAAGGCATGTTAGTGCATTTAGAGCCATCCATCCTCTTTAAAATTAGATTTTAAATGGTCGTGTATGATGTTTCCTCGCAAAGTTATAGCGATTTTAAGATGACATAAATTTGAAACTATGAACCGATACAACAATCTTAATATGAGAAATGCTTTCAAATTCATGTTAACTTTGAAATGGTTATAATGGATTATAATGAATATATATAGGCCTGTAAACTGAATTGGATAAGTTTCTCAATTTCAATCTGATCCTAAATCTTTTGAACTTTGGTGCTCTTAAATATTTTACATCTTAGTTCAGATAAATACCAAATGCCTGACGATATTTAGAAAGAACAATTTTTGTCAAACAAATTTTGACTATTGACCAGTGATGTGCATGAATCCATTAATTTTCACTTTCAAGCGATTCGAATTAAAACAAGTACAAGCTTGACTTGTAAATAAACATTTATTATTTATTTAACAAAATTCCATACAAGTGCTAGGAAAAATTAAAAACTTTAAAATACTATACTGAGTTATTTAAAGTAGTGATGTCCAGCTCAACGGCACAAAATGATACTTGGGAGCCAAACAGTGTATGGCGAGAGGCTGCTATCATAGTACACTTATACAACACAAGCAAAGAATTGAGAACGTGAACTTAATATGAGAGAAAAAACCTTATCTGTGTAACAAATTTATGTATCAAACAATGAGTTTATTTTCAACCCACAAATGCTGTGGATCGGAACGATTACTTCCCCGCAAGCAGCCACTACACCCCGTAATTCTTGTTCAAGTTATCTTCACTTTGTGAGTTATTCTCTTCAGTATTTCGATGTTTGCTCTTGCTCTTAGTACCCTTTCGGGAAAGCTGTTTTATTGATAAAATCTAAAACAAGAAACTTGTACTTTTTTCCGGTTTGGCATTTGTTTTCGTTTCAAAATCGAACACATACATATAAGACACACTAAAGACTTCATACTATTTTCTTCTGCACATAAAGATTCCCCTCGTCAAACCCCGCCTTGCTCACCTGAAATCATGCGTGCTCTTTTCCCATATGTGCTGAAATGGGCATCACTAATTTAAAGTAATGCAACAAAATTTCATAAAAATACATAGAGTGGCCCGGACGATCACTAACCAAAAATGGCCTGATTTTTAAAATAGGGTGTAGCTATTCTCTAAGGACTATTTAAGTAAAAGTGAAATTCACGTTGCGCAACAGTTTCCATAAAAACAAAAAACTAAAAATACTTAATTGAGGAACCTGTTAAAATAAATGTTACAATACCCGGTACGACAACATTTGGTGATACAAACCAGCATTAGAAAAAAGTGGACGGACTTGTCAGCGTGATACTTCTAATACGTTTAAATAAAATACGATTACTTGTTAAATGTATTACTGCATAAAGTAAAACAAACAAGTGGTGGATGCTTTAAAATAATTCACAATATAGGACCTCCACCGCCACCCTCCCACAAAACCGCAGAAAAATTAAAACTTGAGTCTTTTACGCGCACTTTTACTGTTAATATAGTGAAAAGTAATTAAAATAACATCATTACTAGCTATTATTATATTTAGTAATTTTTTTTAAAACGTTTTTTAGTATCGTTATTGCGCCAGTGGTCCAACAGCTGCCCATACTATTCTTATTAATATGAGCCGTAAAGCAGTTGCATTTGGTCGTAATCCTTCCGGTCAATTAGGTCTACCAGATCAAAAGATTTGTGAGAAGCCAACTGTTATTCCTGGATTGGAAAGATATAATGTCATACAGGCAGCCTGTGGTCGACACCATTCAATATTTCTTACTGACACTGGAACTGTGTATGCATGTGGCGACAATAAATCTGGACAATGTGGCGTTGGAAATACTCAGCCAAGTATCAATACACCATCACGTATTAATTATAGTGGTCCTCCAATTGTACGTGTTGGTTGTGGTGCAGAATTTTCAGTGATTCTTGATATTAAGGGTAATCTTCACACTTTTGGTTTGCCCGAATATGGGCAACTGGGTCACAATACAGATGCCAAGTATTTTGTTAATGCCAATAAATTATCATTCCATTTTGAGACTTCGCCTAAGAAAGTTGTGCTCTATATTGAGAAAACTAAGGATGGACATGTTACGCCAGTTGAAAATGTTCAAATTGTAGAATTTGCTTGCGGCAACAATCATACTGTAAGTAATTCGCGTCGTTTATTGCAATATTTTTCATTTCAGTCATGTACCTCTCTTTGTAAATTAGGTTGCAATTGACTCAAAAAAACGCGTTTACAGCTGGGGCTTCGGAGGATTTGGTCGCTTGGGTCATGCTGAACCCAAGGATGAAATGGTGCCACGTTTAATAAAATTTTTTGATACACACGGTCGTGGTGCGCGCAGTGTATTCTGTGGATCCACGTTTAGTTTGATTGTTAATGAACTTGGCGTTTTATTCCTTTTCGGGCAAAATAAAAAAACTGGCGAAGCAAATATGTATCCAAAGCCAGTGCAGGACTTGTCAGGTATTTAATAAAAAATATATATCAATATGTGGTAATTCATGTCTATACCTTTTGTTAATAGGATGGAATATAACTGACATTGGCTGCGGCAATACATCGATCATCATATCTGCTGATGACACCCTTATTGCATGGGGCGCTTCACCAACTTACGGTGAATTAGGAATTGGAGAATTTCAGAAGTCATCTACTGTTCCTAAGGAAGTGCCCAAAATGGACAACATGAAAATACCACAAGTATCCATGGGTTATTCGCACACTGTTTTATTGGTAAACACGGAGCATGAGGCAACAAAACTAAAATACGAGAAAATGCCTGAGTATACAATCGATGATTAAAGCGAAAATAAAGCAAAAATTTAAAAGTAAAATCAATTCATGAAAACATACAACTGTTAAGAAACACTATACCCTTCAAACTACTTAGAGCGAATATTTAAAATTTGGGATTTAATAGGCGATTCGTTTTTAAAATGTGATTTATTTTGATTTCAATAATCATGTGTTTTTTTAATCTTTGAATGTATCGTCAACTTTTACGTCTCATCTCAGCATGTACTCTACTTTTAGTATTTAAGGTAAACCATTTTTAGTTAAGCGTATGTCCGTATTTTTACTACTATTTATAAAAACCAATTGCTTAATTCAGTATTTTTTTTCATTTTATATATTGTAATAATTCATTATTTTATTGAATATCATTTAAATAATTCAAATCTGAACCAGTAATAAAATAAATTCGGTTATTATTAACTGAATAATAAACTAGTTTTATTAATAGCTAAGCATTAAGTTGTTTTCTAAGGCTTATGCAAGCAACATAAACAATGTTTAAATGTTCAATAATTTTGTGCAACAAACGGCATGAACCGACGTCCACCTAATCACGACCCCAATACCACCGAATTCAGAGAATGGAAAGAAGAGGATAAGTATGGCAACCAGTGCCACTTAAGCGAACGGAACAACGAAAAAGAGAAATTCATCTTCGACCAGAAGTTTTTATAAGGTTTTTATGTAACTTTTTGACAGCATGACTAGATTAGCGACTTCTGCTGCAATGAAAAGTTTCAGTAATAACAGCGATGCCAAAATCAAGGAAATCCAAAGTAACTCTCGAATCACGTGAATAACAAGTTTTCGTGTTTCAAGCTTAATAATGAACATGAATTTTTTCAACAAATTTTTTTTCTCTTCAAATGAACATTAAAGTCAATGCAGTCATTGGATGATTTTAAGTATAGACACATTACGCCTGGGGATACAGAACTAAACGGTAAGTCGTATAGGGCCATGAGTATGCCTCCAGTTGTACAGCTGTGTGCGAAAAAATAGCAGTGTCATATGAAATAATCTTTGCCTTTATGAAAAATAAAAGTTATTCATAGGAAAAATGAAATTCCAAATTTATTTGGTTCATTTATGTTTCACCAATGTTAAACAAGCATTTTTTTGAACATTAAGATTTATTCGGACTTCAAACAGGGACAAATTAGGGAACGTTCCAAAATTCAGGTGTGCAAAATAATAGCAGTGCTTAGCAATACTTAAAAAAACAAAACTAAAAAAAGTATAATTCAGTATCTAAACCTTATTTATATTAAATCTATTAACAATTAGTGGAATGACCTTTATTAGAACGAACGGATGCACATCTTCGCTGTATGGAATCCACCAAACGCTGGCATTTCTCTACAGGAATGGTCTTCCATGCTGCCCTTACAGTATGCCACAATTCTTAGGACATTCCTTGTCCACGGCTTCTTTGACATTGGCCCAAAG
The DNA here is from genome assembly GCA_949775025.1 of Tricholauxania praeusta. NCBI lineage: Eukaryota > Metazoa > Arthropoda > Insecta > Diptera > Lauxaniidae > Tricholauxania > Tricholauxania praeusta. Next base: position 87,154,840 of record OX459030.1, on the reverse strand, counting down.
GTTTTCGATGGGGTTGAGGTCTGGGAACTGGGCTGACCTCTTCATTACCTCATTCCTATTTGAGAAAAACCAATTTTTCGCCAATTTGCTCATGCGCTTTGGGTCGTTTTCTTGCTGGTAAACCCATTTTAACGGCATTTTCCATTCAGCGTAGGGTAGTATGGTTGAGCTCATTATTTCCACGTATAATATTGCATCCATGTTTCCTTTTATCCAATAAATTGGACCTGTGTCGGAGGGTATGAAAAGCAGACCCAAAAGTTAATTTTTGCAACACCATGCTTTACGGTCCTTGGCACGTATTTCGGATGGAACGGAACTCCAACTGATCCAAAATTGTTTTGTTTGGCTCTAGAGCATTATGTACGAAGACCAGTGGGAGTTCCGTTCCATCCGAAATACGTGCCAAGGACCGTAAAGCATGGTGTTGCAAAAATTAACTTTTGGGTCTGTTTTTCATACCCTCCGACACAGGTCCAATTTATTGGATAAAAGGAAACATGGATACAAAATTATACGTGGAAATAATGAGCTCAACCATACTACCCTACGCTGAATGGAAAATACCGTTAAAATGGGTTTACCAGCAAGACAACGACCCAAACCGCATGAGCAAATTGGCGAAAAATTGGTTTTCCTCAAATAGGATTGAGGTAATGAAGAGGTCAGCCCAGTTCCCAGACCTCAACCCCATCGAAAACCATTGGGCCAATGTCAAAGAAGCCGTGGACAAGGAATGTCCTAAGAATTGTGGCATACTGTAAGGGCAGCATGGAAGGCCATTCCTGTAGAGAAATGCCAGCGTTTGGTGGTTTCCATACAGCGAAGATGTGCATCCGGTTGTTCTAATAAAGGTCATTCCACTAATTGTTAATAGATTTAATATAAATAAGGTTTAGATACTGAATTATACTTTTTTTAGTTTTGTTTTTTTAAGTATTGCTAAGCACTGCTATTATTTTGCACACCTGAATTTTGGAACGTTCCCTAATTTGTCCCTGTTTGAAGTCCGAATAAATCTTAATGTTAAAAAAAATGCTTGTTTAACATTGGTGAAATATAAATGAACCAAATAAATTTACAATTTCATTTTTCTTATGAATAATTTTTATTTTTCATAAAGGCAAAGATTATTTCATATGACACTGCTATTTTTTCGCACACAGCTGTAAGTAAAGATTGAACAGTCCCCGGAAATATCGATTACTACACATGCCGATAACACTGTTGATGTGGAAATTGCTAATGTAAATACATATGCTGCTGTAGTTTTTAACAACCACCAAGTACGTGTTACTTGGAAAACACACATTTTTAAAAAATTTAAACAATTGTGACATAATACTAACTTAAAAAAAAATGTCAGTGAAATAAAACACATTTATCTAGTTCTGCAACGATTTTATTTTTGAAAAAAAAAAGCTTTTTTTTTGTATTTTTTAAACCATTTGAGTTGTTAATCTAAACGTAAGGATATACATACATCAGACATGGGGGTAATGCATTAAATATTTAATGCATTTTGTCTTCATTTCCATTAAATTTAGTTTAATGGTAATGAAAATTTTTCAATAATCATTAAAAACTAATGGCAATGGGAATTTTTCCATTACGATTAAACTTTAATGATAATTGAAAAATTTCCATTACAATTAAATAACACTAACACTATTTAATAACTATGGAGTTGAAGAAATTGATAATATCACTATTTTTTACCACTATGTGAATATGAGAAATTCTGCAAGTTTTCATGTGTAGAGTCCTAGATTTACGCTCTAACATTTACACTTCGTAATACACTTAGCATAAATAACTTTAAACTTAGTTATTTATTGAAATTTTGGAAAACTTTATTTTAATTTTAAGTCAAACAATTTTCAATTTTATTTTTCACTTTTCAAATTTTCATCATAAAATATACAAGTACAACATGAAAGAAAATGTAATTGATTTTTCCATTACCTGTAATTTTAAATGGTATTGGAAATTTTCAATTACCATTAAATCATTGAATGGTAATGGAAAATTTTTTTCATTAAAAATTAATGGTAATAGAAAATTTTCCATTACCATTAAATCAATTAATGGTAATGGAACATTTTCAATTACCATTAAAATTTTTTAATGGTAAATCAAATTATTTAAATTAAATCTTTTAATGGTAATGGAAAATTTTCAATTACCATTAAAATGATTTAACGGTAATGGAAACTTTTCAATTATCATTAAACTTTAATGGAAAATTGAAAGTAATGCATTACCCCCATGTCTGACAAACATATGTATGTAGTTCCAGCAAAGAAATCAATTCATATTGTAGCGAAATTTGGTTTATGCTAGAAAACTCTTGAAATAAATACCAACAAAAGAAACAACGATATTAGAACAATCTAGCGCAAAGTGCAGTTTTTGTACTAAAAATAATAAACCGAACAGACGCTGCAGTACACAATAAAAAAATCGACAACCGAGAGAAATTATCGCCGTCGTACAACGTACAACGCCATCTAGCATCTAGCATTCTGGATAATTGTGAGCTCAACGTCAGTGCGCCATGCTGGTGAATTGTGGTGAATTGTGGATAGTGGTAGAATGCACGCTACAAAGTAGCACTAGTAGGTTGTAGATAATAGTAGAATATACGCCATCTGGCAGCTAATAGATTATTCGAGAATAAAAGGGTGTCATTTGAGTTTTCGGACACAGTAGTATTTCAACAGTGAAGTGGAACACTTGAATTAAAAGCAATAAAGTGAATACAGTGTGATCCGTAGTAAAGTAAAACAGTTTTATATACAGTGTTAAATTAATATTAGAATTTGAACGTTAATAAAATAAACCATTTTATAACTAAATAAGTTTGTGTGTTTTTAATTTTTACACAATCCAGTGATCGAACTCAGAAAAGTGTGAGAGATCGAAATTATCGTCAAAGAGACAGAAATTTCGTAACAATTGGTGTCAGAAGTGGGATTGTGTAAAAAGAATTAACAATCAATTAAAAAAAAAAAAAAATAAATAAAAATGGTTAAGTTTGAAGATCTGAAAGTGGATCAACTGAAGAAGGAGTTGCAGCAGCTGAGTCTGCAATCTACTGGCGGAAAGGTGGAGTTACAGAAACGCTTACGGCAAGCTCTTGAGGCTCAAGGTGTAAACCTGGAAGAGCATGAATTTTATAGTGATGTATCAGAATCAGCAGCGAAAGTGGAAGAAGCTTCTGGATCAGCGGCAAGTGGTGAAGTTGTGGATATGTCAAAATTCGAGAAAATGTTAATGGCGATGACGCAGGCAATAAGTCAAAATGCACTACAAATGAATAGCAATATCCAGGCCTTTCAGAAAAAAATTGTTCAGAGCTTAAGTCAGCACGCGCTGCAGATCCAGGCGGTTTGGGAAGAAATTGATCAGAGCTTAAGTCAGAACGCGACGCAGATCCACGCAGTGAATCAAAACACTGAGGCTGTTCGAACGGAGGTGCACAAAATGGAAGAAGTTCAAAATAATTTTAAAGACGTTAATAAAAGGATTCAACAGTTGGAAATAAGCGAACCAACCACTCAAGTGATAAGAGAAATCAGCGCAGAGAGGCTTAAGGCACCCTCGTACGATGGAACAACGCCATTTAGTGTTTTCAAGCTCCAGTTTGAAACAACATCTGGTCACAATCGTTGGGATAACGAAAGCGCAGCTGCAGCGCTAATTGTGGCCTTAAAAGGCGCAGCTGCAGAAGTATTGCAAACGGTTCCAGTGGCGGAGCAGAAAAACTACAAGGCGGTGATGGATGCCTTACAGCGAAAATATGGCAGTGACCACATGAAGCAGATTTACAGGTTGGAGTTAAAAAGTCGTATCCAGAAATCTGGTGAGTCCTTGCAGGAGTATGCTGCGGATATTGAGCGATTGGCACACCTTTCCTATCCTGACGAGTTAAGTGTTGTAGCTGAAAAATTCAAAATAGAGGCGTTTATTGACGGCATACGTGACTTAGATACAAAACGCGAAACAATGCGGAGCCCGAAGACAACATTTAACGAAACAGTAATGGTTATCCTCACTGAAGAGATGATTGCGTTGACATGCCGCCCATCACTGAAAACTCGTCGGATAGAGGTGGAGGCTGAAAAGAAAAATTCATCGTTCGCCAGCGGTAGCTTCAGCAGAAAATGCTACAACTGTGGTAAGCAGGGACACATGGCACGTGACTGCAAATCACGATCTGCATCACGTTCACCAAGAAGAAAAATTGAAAATCGGATGGAGGTGGATTTTAAAAAGAAAAGTTCATCGTTCGCCAGCAGTAGCTTCAGCGGAAAATGCTACAACTGTGGTAAGCACGGACACATGGCACGTGACTGCGAATCACGTCGTAAACGATCTGCATCACATTCACCAAAAAGAAGAATTGAAAATAGGGTGGACGATGGCGAAAATGGTAGCGGGCAGCAGGCGCGTACGTGGAATCAGGGTTCGATTCCGGAGAGGGAGCCTGAGAAACGACTACCACATCGCAAAGAAAGCCAGCATGAAAATGCGGATGCATTTTTCCGTCGTCTATGTAAAATTGAATGTTCACGAACGGAAAATAAAGCTGGAACAATTGATGTGCGCCGTTTGAACGTTTTGCCTGAAGAGGAGGTAAGATGGGACCAGCGCAGTGATCGGGATCGTGGTGATCGTGAACGAGAGCGTGAAAGGGAACGTGAAAGAGATCGCGAGCGTGATCGCGAACGGCGTGAAGAACGCGACAGAGAACGAAAGCGGGAACGTGAAAGAGAACGTGAACGAGAGGAGGTTAGAGAGCGCGCTGAAAGAGATAAAGTTGAAAAGGAGGATCCAGAACGGCCAGATAAAGATCGTGAGCGCAGAAGAAGAGAAAGGGAACGCAAACATGAGAAAGAGCGAGAACGAGAGCAGTCACGCCGAGAACGTTCTCGAAGTCGGGAGAAATCTTCTAGACGTCGTTCTAAATCGCGTAAAAAGGAACGTGAGAAAGAGCGTGATAAAGATCGCGACAAGATGGAAGCTCGGTGTGACCTGCGAGCAAATACTGAAGGCTTCAAGAAAAGTCAACTAGTGCTGCTACACAACCCACAACGGAAACGAGGCTTGACTCCTAAGTTTCGGACGCACTGGGATGGACCTTACCGGATCGTCACAAGGATTAATGATGTTGTGGATCGAATTCAAAAATTCCCCGGGAACAAAAGTAAATTAAAGGTAGTCCACATCGAAAGGCTGGCACCTTATACTAGGGACGGAGAGACTCTTGTTCGGGACGAACAAGTTTAAGCGGAGGGCAGTGTAGCGAAATTTGGTTTATGCTAGAAAACTCTTGAAATAAATACCAACAAAAGAAACTAAACGATATTAGAGCAATCTAGCGCAAAGTGCAGTTTTTGTACTAAAAATAATAAACCGAACAGACGCTGCAGTACACAATAAAAAAATCGACAACCGAGAGAAATTATCGCCGTCGTACAACGTACAACGCCATCTAGCATCTAGCATTCTGGATAATTGTGAGCTCAACGTCAGTGCGCCATGCTGGTGAATTGTGGTGAATTGTGGATAGTGGTAGAATGCACGCTACAAAGTAGCACTAGTAGGTTGTAGATAATAGTAGAATATACGCCATCTGGCAGCTAATAGATTATTCGAGAAAGTGATGCCTGTAGTATAAAAGGGTGTCATTTGAGTTTTCGGACACAGTAGTATTTCAACAGTGAAGTGGAACACTTGAATTAAAAGCAATAAAGTGAATACAGTGTGATCCGTAGTAAAGTAAAACAGTTTTATATACAGTGTTAAATTAATATTAGAATTTGAACGTTACTAAAATAAACCATTTTATAACTAAATAAGTTTGTGTGTTTTTAATTGTTACACAATCCAGTGATCGAACTCAGAAAAGTGTGAGAGATCGAAATTATCGTCAAAGAGACAGAAATTTCGTAACAATATTAATGACATTAAAGTATCTTACTGGTTTTTTAGTATATAAAAATTTATCTTAAGTCATTTGTATTCATACATATCTAAAAACATTAAATATAAGAAACCAATCATTTGTTATAAGTTTTTATTTAGTAGGACAACATAAATGTTTTATGTCTATACCAAGAAATGGGGTATTAAAAAGTGAAATTCGCAAAACTGCTTACTAATTTTTTCGGACATCAAATGGCAGAGCTATCGGAAAAACTCTAAAAGGGAGCATCTATATATTTTAACAAAAAAAAAAAATTGCGTAGAAAATGTTCTGAGGTAAGCTTTCAATTGGCTAGTGACCAGTGAACTTTTTTTCGTGGTACGTCTTCATGTACATTCATATTGTTTTTATGTTTAGACGAACTCAAATGCAAATTGTTAAATGAACATTTATTTATACTATCTGGATTTGAATTGAATTTTCTCGCGGTTTACGAATTGGTATTTCTGAATGAAAAAGTAATCCAAGTTTATGTGTTGTACATACATATCGCTCACTTACTTCAAGACTGGCATTACTCAAAAAACGTGATTTTTGAGTTAATGATGCAGAAATATCCGCCATTTCATGTTTTATTTTGTGTCAAAAAATCAGAAAATTATCTCATAAACTTGCTTTGTGAGAAGTGTTTATGTAGACATACATTTCATTATTTTCATATAAAAAGTAACTTATTGAAAACTTTAAATGCGTTTTTCTCCCACTTTATGTTTTTTGAGTTATGCCAGTCTTGAAGTAAGTGAGCGATATGTGTCTTGAAATTTGAAAATTGGTTGCGTTGTTTGTTAAACTTCTGCATAATTATAAATTTATATGAAATGAGTTCGTTATAATAAGTCAAATTTTTATTATTTTGCACCATAAAAATATGCGATAAAAGCATATTTTGACATATTAGTTTCTATTATAAATATTTTTTCGTGTTTTGTTTTTATATTTGCATACCTACGTACATATATATGTATTTATAAGCTAATACAATGTATTTTCATATAAGCTTAAAAATGTTATATGTTTGTTTCTTTGTTTGATTTAAAGCGTATTTATTGCTTATATGAAAAAGAACATAGAAAATTCGAATATTTCATAAAATTATATCACTACATATTAATAACTTCCAACAATTAATCTGCTATATTAGGCGAATCGATTGACCATGAATTGCTTCTGTTGTATCATTCGAACGATATTATGCATCTTTATACATCATTACTATAGAGATTGCGCCATCGAATAAGTAAAATTAGTGGTATTAACATCGGCCTCGATAATTCGTTACTTTTTTGTGCACATTTTGTTTTTGTTAAATTATCGGACTAAGTAGTAACAAAATAATTACGTGGCGTGCCTGGTAGTTTTCTGTTAGTTAGATACATAACGATTAAAATATATTTTCGTTGTACTTTTCAGAATAAAAACACAAAATCAGTTGTTACTGCCAGGTTAACGGATCAAAACAAAAATATTTCATTATTTTCATGTAAATAATAAAACAATTCATGAAATGCCTTACATATATGCCCAGGGGCGTCGCAACCGGGGAAGGGGGCGGCTGTCCCCCAGAAATTTGGCAGGGGGGCAGTGCATACATTTTCCCCCCCTACTCGGAAATAAATTATATCATAATTTGATCAACATTTTTAGGACTCAGCAAATCTTTTTATTAATGTGATTATCTCACATTTTGAGTTCATCGAAATGTGAAAAAATGAACATTTAAGAAAGAGTGTATGAACTGAGCTTCAAGCAAACATTCCATTAGTTTGTGAGTGTTAGTTATAGTCACATCAATAGTCTTACATGTGAGTATTGAAATTTTCTTTCCTTGCGAACGACTTGTTTGAGCTCTTCAAAATCAAAGATAAACAGCCACAGGTGTGAAACAGGCAGCGAGTATTTTAGTCCAAGCAATTCAAAGACTCCGTTCCGATACAGAATTTGAACGAATTGTAAAAGAGGCGATGAATGAAGCTGATAAGTTTGAACTTGAATATTCTTCTGAGCCCAGAACCAGAAAAATCCCTCGACGCTTAGAACAAAGCGATTGTTCCGCTCTTGAAGTAAGATTATCATCAAGAGATCGATTTCGGAAAGACTACTTTGAAGTGTTGGATCTTCTCTCAAACGAATTGGAAAGAAGATTCGTTCAAAAAGGTACTACTTTACATATTACGATCTGCTCAACGTTTCTTTGGTATATTTATTGATTTGATAAAAAATTACTCAATAATAAAAATGATTCGTATAATAAATGATAATGATGAAAATGATAAATAATAATCAAAATTAATGATGATGAAATGAATATCAATCATTTTGAATCATAATAGTAATGGTAAGAGCAACAGAAAATATTCACGTCGAAATCTGAAATATTGATTGATCATTTACGAAACACATTTCAGGTAAATATTTTTAGTATTCTGGTACGCTTGGCAAATTTTACTCCATATAAAACACAAACATGTATACCGTTCAGTGATTACACGTCACAACTTTTTGAATCGAATTTAGTCGAAAGTCACTAGTCTTACAAAAAAAAAGGAATGAAATATTTCTTTGTAGGAAATTTTATAAGCTAAAAATTTGATTCGCATTATTTTTCGATATAATTGGCCGTTTACGAGATTTTCATAAAAAACCATTTTTGGCGACTTTTCACCAAAAAGCATATATACATACATACCATTCAGAGTCAGTAGAAAAGAGATAATGCGCGTTTAGACTCATAAATGTGAGAGCATGTGAAGGTGATTTTGTAATTTAATGCAAAATGTATCTGATTTTTTTAGGATTTTCGAAGATCAAAAGTGAGGACCTTTTTTTTAGTAAAAAACTTTATAATTTTTCAGGTGTACTACTTTTGTAGGCACGTCATCTGGTAACCCTATTCATTAATCCTTCTCATCGAAAGCGCAGATTTTCCACATACATATACAGTGGCGAACAGTGAAATCCGGACAAGCAAAACAATTAAAAAAAAAAGAGTTTCACGACCCCGTCAACCTCTTTGTTTTGTAGGTATGGCTTTTATTTACAGGTATGGCGTAGGTAAGGCTTTGTTTTAGAGGTAGAACAATATCTTGATGTTAGTATAAATAGAAGTTTTACTTGTAGTTTTAAATCATTCTTGTGTTATTGTGTTGGAAAAGATGCCAAATTAATATAAGCGCGAGATTTTGGCGTTTTGAAGCGATAGATTAACAAAATTTCTGCTAGAGTAGGCTATAGTAAGTCCTCAGTAGCCGAATTTTTGAAAAAGTATTCTGAAACTGGGCCGCCAAGTCGAAAGGAAGGGTCAGGAGCGCGAAAAAAAGACTACACAAGCTGATGATCAACTTTTAAAAAGGATTAGTCTTAAAAATAGCTTCAAAATGGCTGTAGAAATTTGAAAAGAGATTGTCGAATGTTGAGGGATAAAAATTTCTCCAATGGCTGTGCGATGAAGGCTCCCTGTCGCTGGTTTATCTGCACATCTCCCCCCTAAAATGACATTTTTGATCACTCAAACGCGTCGGAGACTTTTGGGGTGAGCCAATCAGCACAAAATGTAGACTGCAGGGATGATATTGGTGTATTTGTAAAAGGGCCAAAATTCGAACTAAAATAGGGCTTTTTTTTTTTGACATAAATAGGGCTTCTGTAAAACAAATCGTATACCACCATTTATATTATAACCAAATTTTTTCTATTTATAAAATTTATTTTCTTGTTTAAATTTAATTGTAAACATAAATTTTACATATGAACATTTATGCGTTTAAGCGATTTTTTTGTATATATCGCTCATTATATTCAATAACGTTATAACCCAAAAACGTAAAAATTCAGTTAAAATGCTTATCCTGAAATATCTGATATTTTGAGCGATATATAAAAGAACTAACTGGTGAAATCGATTTTTAGAAACTTTTTCAAAAGGAAATGCAGAAACAAACGATATATTTGCAGATTTAGCACATCAAATTTAACCTATTACTCAGGTCAACAAATCGAAAAAAAATTTGGTGTCGAGATATATGTACATTAGGGTGATTCAAATTTTTTTTTTTGTTTTTTTTAAGGTGCTGTTGCTTAAAAAGTAAGTTTATGATATGAAGAAAAAGTTCACGAAATTTCAGCTCTGTAACTCAATTTTATAAGGTGGCGCCGGAGCCTGTTAGTTTTACATGTAAATTGTATGGAAAAATTATTTTTTACAAAAAAGGTTTCTAAATGAATAGGTGATTAGTGTTGTTGAGCTGAAAAGGGTCGTTTTTCGACGTAATTTTTTACGCTGAATCCGTGATTTTGTATTAAGTTATATTTTTAATTTTTTTCCTACGTGTCATTTTTGATTAACCGTCAGTTTTGAATATCCGTTGTAATCGACCGATTTTTTTTAATAAATTGATTTTTATACCATGTCTTCATCGCGAAGAAGTTGTCTCAATGATCCAAATGTATTTTGTTACATTTGTGGTGAATACACAGTGAAAAAGTTCAGAAAACCTATAACAGATTTTATAAAAAGTGCTTTAAGTCGAAAATTGTCGATGAATACAAGCCATGGATATCCCAAATTGTTTAAAAAATGTGCTATGGACACTTACTTACTTGGGTGGCCATAACAACCCGTTACCGGGTTACGGCCGACCTCAAAAGCTCTCTCCAAGCGCCTCTGCTTCGCGCGCGCCTTTTCCAATCAGTCACACCAAGCGTGGATAGAGTTTCCTCTGCTTGGTCTTTCCATCGGAGGCATGGTCTTCCTCTTCGTCGTCGCCCAGCGGCTTCCGCATCAAACACCTTTTTCACCGGAGCTTCTTCGTCCATACGCACAACATGTCCCAGCCAGCGCAGACGTTGGATAGTGATGTGCTTGACTATGTCAATGTCAGCGTAGAGCTCGTACAGTTCGCGGTTCATTCGAATACGGTAGTCGTCGCCGACGTGAACAGGACCGAAGATTTTGCGAAGAATTTTTCTCTCAAACACTCCAAGCGTGGCAGCATCAGTCTGCGACACAACCCATGCTTCTGCGCCGTAAAGTAGCACGGGTAAGATGAGCGTCTTGTAGAGTGTCAGATTTGTTGGTCGAGAGAGGTCTCTACTACTCAATTGCTTACTGAGACCATAGTAACACCTATTAGCAATAGTTAGTCTTCGCTTTATCTCTAGGCTGACTTCGTTTTGAGTGTTCACGGCGGTGCCAAGATAGGTGAATTCCTTAACAACTTCGAAAGTATAGTTGTTCGCAGTAACAAAGGATCCAATACGACGCGTCTTCCTGTTTGTGGACAGCATATACTTTGTTTTGCAATCGTTCTCCGTCAAACCCACTTTCGCTGATTCTTTTTCAATAGCAGAGAACGCAGCAGTAACATCTCGCTTACAATATCATCGGCATATGCAAGGAGCTGGACACTTTTGTAGAAAATAGTGCCATTGCGATGTACACTGGCTATTCGCAACACCCCTTCCATCACAAAGTTGAAGAGGTTGCAGGATAGTGGATCGCCCTGTCTGAAACCTCGTTCGGTATCAAATGGTTCGGAGAGGTCCCTTCCTACTCTGACGGAGCTGGCTGTGTTGCTCAACGTCATTCTGCAAAGCCGCACCAGCTTCGCAGGTATACCGAACTCAGACATGGTGGCATACAGGCAATCCCGTATCGGGCTATCGAAAGCAGCTTTAAAATCGATAAAGAGATGATGGGTATCGATCTGTTTTTCGTGGATTTTTCCAGGACTTGACGTAGTGACCTGGTCTAAAGCCGCACTGATAAGGCCCAATCAGTGTGTTGGCAAACGGCTTAAGTCTTTCACACAGTACAGCTATGGACACTTGAGACAGTGTATTAGTGGTAAAAGAAACCATATGAGGTTCGGCATGCCTATGCAATGGAAAGAACAAAAAAATCGCTTCGATGACTCTAACTTCTGCTGTATTAATTTACGTGGTGTAAACGGTAAAATAATGATTTATCCAGACTTAGAAATATGTCCATCAAAAAGCACTACCTTCACAGTCACCTTGACCAATTCCCAGAATCTTGGATCCCATAGCGAAAACTATGGAAGAAAGATACCAAGGCCGATGGAATCGCCACATGATTACTGAATATTGCTGGGGGATGCAACGTGATAGTCTCTACTACACCTCATTCACGAAAGTCGTGAAAAAGAAAGTTTTTATTTATATAATGTAAGTTGTTTTTCATGTAAACTTTTTTTTTTACAAGGCAAAATCTAGAAAATTACACTATGATATCAAAATGTTTGCTAATAATGTATTCAATATAATATATATGGGAATTTCTGCCAGAAACCCAACCGTGACAGAAAAACTAAAAGTTATTATAAAAGCGTTACTATCTGATATTATCTAAGGAAAATATTCAAATTTTGTTAATTTAAACAATTTACACCAGAATTCATTTAACACATTGAGCAAACCACCTGCAAACTTGCATAAATGCAGTTTCTCTTTTTTTATAATATTGAATAGTACTTTGCCTTAAATATTTAAGTGTGTAAGAGAAGTGATACCCCAATATGCGCAAAAACGGACGCGAATTCGTTTCGAATTCGAAACGAATTGGTTTGTGCACATTCCGTTTTTTGTAAATAAAACGAATTCGTTTCGAATTCGTAACGGACTTCAAATACGAATTTGTTTCGAATTCGTTTTTTGTTCATAAAATAGATCAAATTTTTTTGGAAAATTTTTCTAAGTCCCGAAAAAATTTTCTAAGGAAAATTTTAAAAAAAATTTAATGTTTTAAGCGTCTTAAAATTGCTTAAAAGTTCAAAAAAACTTATAAAATTTTTTACTCAAATTTTTTGGAAAATTTTCTAAGAAAAATTTTCAGAAAAAAATTGTATTCTTAATCGAATTAGAAATGTTTAAAAAGTCAAAAAAAAACTAATTTTTTTTTTAAATTTTCAAGTTTTTCCAAAAAAATTTGAGTTCAATATTTTATAAGCTTTTTTGAACTTTTAAGCAATTTTAAGTCGCTTAAAACATTAAAAAATTTTTTTCTTATAAACAAAAAACAAGTTCGAAACTGATCCGGTTTATGAACAAAAAAACGAATTCGAAATGAATTCGTTTTATGAACAAAAAACGAATTCGTATTTGAAGTCCGTAACGAATTCGAAACGAATTCGTTTTTTGTAAATAAAGCGTATCAAATGAGAGAAGATATCATTCGCCTTTGACATATATTTTAATATATGACAGGTAGCCTAGTAGGTAGCGCGCATGACTTTGAATCGCTGGGACATGGGTTCGAGCCTGACTTTGGAAATTTGTAAATCGTAAGTAATATCTAGTTTGATAATAAAATAAAATTATATGCAATAAAAATAAAGTCTTAAAAATTGCATATTCAATAATAAATTTTTTTTTTTTTTAAATAAAATTAATTTTTTTATGAACAAAAAAATTCGTTTTATGAACAAAAAACGAATTCGAAACGAATAAAGATCTTCGAACGTCAATTAGCTAAAAACATTGCAAAAACATCAAGCCAATCTTTATTAACTGTAAAATTTTAATTTGCTTAAGTTCATGTTCTAAAGTCACAAATAAAATAGAAAAACATCATTTGTTCTCATTTCGAAATTGATAACAGCAGCAAGTGTGTCACAATTTTTGCACAAACAGAGTTTCATGTACATAATTAAAAAAAAAAAAACGTGTGCAAAACAAATAAAATTTCAAATTTTTGGAGCTGTTTGAAGTTGGTCATGTTCGAAAATATAGGCAGTTCAAAACGGTTAAGCCACTTTTGCACAGCCATATCACAACATAATCGCATAATTTTTTTTTTTCTTGGAAAGGTTGTGAATAGAAGAAGGGACATGTATACTTTTTTTTTCAATAGTAGACGGTGCCACGCCCCTATCGGGAAAAAAAGTTTCCATGGCTAAACTAATAACCGATTTTGATGAAGTTTTACTTAAAGATAGATTGAAACTTAAGAACGATTATTAGAAACTCTGATTCCTTAAAACGGGCGCGGCATTGCTCCAAATGGGGAAAAACGGTATAACGGCTATGTAGATAGATTGAAACTTGAGTAAAAATATTTGCTTTTTAAGTGGGCGGTGCCACGCCTCTTAGATGAAAAACGTTTTAACAGCAAAAAGACAAGTTTTATATTCTTTTAAGAAAAATATCTACTCCTTCCTCTTTTCTTTGTTAAAATTGATCTGACTAATTGATTTGATAAATATAAACATTAAATTTGTTTTTTTAATTACTGTTTATATCTTAAATATTATTATTTATATAAATATTAAAGTAGTTTTGAAAAATTGTCCAAGTGAACATAAACGGAAAAATATGTCCCGTTCGAATGGATTATTATGCCTTGTAAGAAAAAAAGAAAATAAGATTTTTCGATCAAACGAAATCTATTAAAAAGTTACATTATTTCATAACATTTTAAAATTAGTCGCATTAAAAATTATTGCCAGGTTTCGCTGACTTGTTCTTTTCTATAGATGGCTATGAAAAACACTTCCGTTTTTTGTCCCGTTCGAATGGCTTTTTAATTGCCTCTATCTTGGAACCAGTACTACGTCTGGCATCAACTTTACCACTCAATATAGTGCTATCAAAGGGCTATTCCTTAAAGTAACAGAAAAAAATAAAAGTGTTTTACTTTGACTTTTATTCCACTTTAAAAAAAAAACTTTTGCCCCGTTCATGAGAGAAATGTCCATATATAATTATTTTTCGGTAGAATTTTGCAGAAGGGCCAAAAATGAATAAAAAGTGCCACGGGGCTTTTGAAAATTAAAAGCCCACAAATATCATCCCTGGTAGACTGTAGCTGATTGGCAAAATGTGATCTTCTCAAATAAATCAAAGTTCATATACATCATAACATATCCGGCTCCGATTGAATACTGTATGTGCGCCGAAAAATGGAGAGCATTATAGCGATGAGTGCATCCAAATAAGATTTAGGCAACCGATAAGTAGAATGGTGTGGGGATGCTTTATTACGAAGTTGGACAACAGGCATTGACTGAAGGAACTATCAGAGCAGCTGGATATAAAAACATCCTGAAAGAAATCTGGGAACCGTCTAATGAAGAGCATTTTTTGACAGAGAGCATTTAGACAGAATAATTTAAAATGTTTGGTACGAAGGCATTTCGCAAGATCTTTTGAAAAATTTGATCTCTTCCATGCTGCAGCAGACTTATAGAGGTCATAAAAGCGAAAAGAAACAACAAAATATTGATACCTGTTTTATATCAATCTTAGATATTAGTTCTTAAAATGCTGAAATGTTTTAGAATTACTTCCATAAAAATAAAATTTTATAACATTTTACCAAAAAACTGTTTTTATCAATAAAGGACATATTTCACTTTTTTGCTAAAAAAAATGTTTACGGTGTGGTTTTCCGACCTACATCAAAATATGTTTAGTAAAAATTATTTGCTTCTCCTTGCATTTTTTGAATCGATAATAAATTTAGATCCTAAAGGATTTCACTGTATGTTTTTCTTTTCAACACGGATTTGAATTTAAATATGAATCTTCAAAATTCAGACAGTAAATGAAGAGAGAGTATGGGTGATGCCATGCCCATTGGTGATATTTCGCCCGCTTTTGATTCTGATATGAATAGTTCAATTAAAATAACGAAAAGGGTTGAAATTTGTTGGAAAAAATGGAAAGGATTGGAAAAACTTGAAAGAGGTTGAAAAAATGTTAATACAGGTGAAAAAAATTAAGGAGTAGAAAAAACTGGAAAAAGTTGAAAGACGTTGAAAAATTTTGAAAATGGTTGAAAAATTCGAAAAAAGTTGAATAGGTAGAAAAAAGTTGATAGAGGTTGAAACAGCAGAAAAAGGCTGATAACATCGATAAACTATAAAAAAAATGTTGAAACAAGTTGGAAATCTATACTATTTATATAAAATTGCTTATATGGAAATGGTTTGTAACGCCAAACCCCAAAATATACTGAACCAATTTTAATACTTTATGTCTAAAAACAACATATTTGCACTAAAAAAGGTTATTGTATACATATTTCTATGATTTTTTAAAGTTAAACATGCTATTTTTATACCCTAAACCGAGGGTATATTGACTTTGTCCGTTTGTAACACATCGAAGGGGGCGTGGCAGGTATGGAAAAGTATATATATTCTTGATCAGCGTCACCACCTGAGTCGATTTAGCGATGTCCGTCTGTCTGTCTGTCCGTCTGTCCGTCTGTTGAAATCAGGCTTATGGGAAAACTAAGAAAGCTAATTGAATGAAACTTTCACACATAGGTCAAATCTTCTTGCAGGCATCTTGCTATTGAAAATGGGCGAAATCGGTTGACGGGCACGCCTACCGCCCATGCTCTATGCAAATTTACCCAGGCCAATTTTGAAAAAAGTTGCAGCGATTTTGATGAAACTTGGTGATTTGGCGCACATGTGAACCAAATTAGGATTAGGCTGGGTTTCAAGTTTCCAAAGGGTCGTACAGGGGCGTGGCACAGCCCTAAATTTTATCATTTATGCCACCATATCTTGTAAGCCGTTCAAGATATTGCGATAAAATTTGGTTAACGGATACATATCAAATATATCTTAAATTGAGATAAAAGTGGGCGGAATCAAAAAAGTGGGCGTGGCACTTTTCAACTGCTAAAAATTTTGATTCCAAATGTCTCAAAATTGGCACAAACGATTTTTATAAAAATTTTGGAGATGATGCCGCTGAAAGCAGTCATCAATACAAGCTCAGCCACTCTACTGAAAAACTCGTTGAAGGGCGTGGCACCGCCCACAGTATTTATAAACGTTATATTAAGAGAACTAACAAGGTAATCGTTATGAAATTGAATGAGGTAGATATACTTGCTATGAGGTCTCTTATTACTAAAATTTGGTCCAATAGTACCTACCTGTGGGCATGGCTCCTCCCATATAAGCAAAAAACGTTTATTGTTATAGATAGTGTGCTATCAGAGAAATCTTCATTAGATTCAGTTACTATAAGCTATAAAAATAAATGAATTTTGATAGAATTGCATCAGTGGGCGTGGCACCTCCCATGTTAACATACATTTTTTGCAAAACCTCACACAATAACTGTCGTTCGATTTGACGTTGCTTATGCTTATGCTGCTTCTTGAATTCTGTGTTGTTATTTTTGTTTTCATTTGTACCGTTTGTATTTGGCTTCGAAGTTCAAAGAAGAACTCTCCTTGAGTTTTATTTTTACTTTTAATGAGAGAGTACGATGTTAATAAATTTTTGAAAAAAGTGTATGTATGTACATTGCTTTTTACAGTTAAACTGCAATTTGTTGTTTTCATAAAATTTAGTTTTTGCCTGTCCTTCTATCTGTTGTTTTTTTATGGAGGCGGAAACTATCCAGCCGATTTTTATGAAAATTTTACAGTATGTTAGTATCGATCACGCGGGTGTCACAGAATATAAGACTTTTATTAAGGGTGCATATTTAGGGTGACCCACAAACAACTATATTTTTAAAAAAGGATTTTTCATTAAGTCCGGTAAATCGACTCACACCGAACTTACACCACATGGCATTTACAGCACGTGTCTTTTATATTAAGAGGCATAAGTTGGCTATAAGACTTTAATTAAGGGTGCATATTTAGGTTGGCCCTAACACAAAAACATTCTTAAAATATTATTTTCTCGAAGACCACTTATTCGATTCTCATGGAACTTACACCACATGACTTTTATATTAAGTGGCACAACTTAGGCCGCACACATTTTATTTAGTGTGCATTATTTATTTATTTATTAACTTGTAATTAAAATTATAAGCTAATATAAAAAGCAATGGCATCAGAGGCCTTCAGCTGATTTACAAATTACAAAAAATTTGAAGAAGTTATTTTAAGTACATAAGTTGCGACTATGATTTAAATGATATAAACGAATAAGAAAATATTTACAAAATTTATATTGAGTATGTACATAGGTATGTTTAAGCGTTAAATTAGATGATACACGTTCCTAGATTTTAAGAATATGATAATTTTTTTAATAGATTCTGGGTTAGGATTGGACAGAAGTGACAACGGATCGGAATTGGGAAAATTTTTTTTTCTATTGAGTATAAGAGCGGGACATTCGGTTAATAAGTGGGTAATAGTTATTTGTGTAGAGAAGTTGCAGTAGTGGCACAAAGAGGGAGAGTTTTTATCTATGTAATGTAAGTGAGTCAAACGGGTATGACCTAACCTTAACCGTTCAAATTTAACTAAATCAGTTCATTAATATAACTATCATGAAATTTCAAAAAATGGCTTGTATTTATTTTGGTTTGGTTTATGCCCTGATACCATTGTGATGTAAGAGGCCATAACATGGTTTGCTGAGTTTGTCGTATTGATTTTATATGCTTGAGTACATCATTAACATTGTTGTTAGCTGAAAGTAGAAGTGGAGATTTTGATGCAAATTTTGCAGCTTGGTCCGCAAATTCGGTGCCTGGTATATTTACATGACCAGGGATCCATATGATTATTATCTTAGGATAGAGGTCGGTAAGTAAGTTTTTGATTGTTTGTGGGTAAAAGCTATTGTTGTCTGGATTGGATATTGCATCAATGGCTGAAAGGGAATCTGTACATATTGCGTGTTTACCTGTTATTGTCGAGAAGTGCTTAATGGCTTTAAAGATGGCGATTATTTCGGCAGAAAAAATTGTGGAGTAGTGAGGAAGAATAGCGGTTTCGATTACGGCATTTATAGTGGTTATACTGTAACTAGTTGTATTATCATCTTCGAACCATCAGTATAGATCATAGTACGGTTTTTAAGCTTATCTTGAATTTCTAAAAATGCAGTTTGAAAAATTGAAGGAGGAGTAGTCGATTTTGAATAAATTCGGAGAGATGAGTTCAGGGTTGAAGAATTAAAAAGCCACGGAGGATTCCTTGGTGGTAAATTTTTTTCGGGCTTAAATGGGATATCGTGTTCTGCACATAACGAAATGCATCTGTGAATCACTGATAAGATTTTAGGAGTTTTTTTGAAAGTAACTTTCTTTATAATCGGAGCTAGAGGGGTATCAGAACTTAAGAGTAATGCCTTGCAAAGTTTGATTGTAGAAAAGTTTCTTCTGTTTTCAATAGTCTTAGAGTTCGATTCGAAAAGAATATTATTAATTGGGGTTGTTCTGAAAGCTCCCAAAGCCATTCGGAGTGAAGAATTGAGCAGGATTTTAATCCATTGAGAACAGATTTAGGACAGTAGCCGTAAAGGAACAAACTGTAATCTATTCTGGAAATTATTATTGCGCTAATAACTGAAATTAGTGTATGAGAGTTGCAGTTGAACTTATGGTTCGATAGACATTTTATTATGTTGAGTTTGGTTGATATCTTATGATATAAATGGTCGATATGTTTATTCCATCTATAACTTTTATTAAAGATGACACCCAGTATTTTTAAGTTTTCAACGCTATCTATGGAAAAGTTTTGAGACTGAATAATACAAATACAATTTTTTTTTCTGCAGATATGTAGATGTTTGCTTTTAGAAGTAGATAGCTCAACCCCGGAGTAATTACTCCATGAAGTAATATCACTGACAAGATCACTGATGTCAAGTTGAGGACTATTGGATTTGCTGAATTTTTTCAAAATGTGAAAATCGTCAGCGTAGGCGCAAAAATCGAATTGTTTATGGGACAAAATAATATTACTTAATTTGTTATAAGCAATAAGAAAAAGAATTACTGAAATGGGTGATCCTTGAGGAATCCCGTTGAAAATTGGGCGAGTTTTTGAATAATGTTCACCAATTCGGGTTTTAATTTCTCTCTTAGTCATGAAATTTATTACATATTTAATGATTTTGGGTCCAAGGTTCCATTCAATTAACTGGTTTATGATGGTGTGCACTCCAATTTTCTCAAAAGCTTTAGCAAAGTCAATAGATATTATGGATAAATGGTTTTTCTTTCACAGGGAGTCAGCAATTTGATAATCTAAATAATTAGAGAATCAGTTACAGACTTACCTTTTCTAAAACCCATTTGTCGACTATTGAGAAGTTTGCCAGAAGTGACAAACCACCATAGGCGATTTGCAATTATTTTATCCAAAACTTTAGAGCAGCATGAATTAAGGGAAATGGGCCTGTAGGATTTTATATCAGCTTTGTCAGAGCTTGGTTTATAAATAGGAATATTAATAGTACTTATTTTGTATATTTGTGGAATGTTATTCTTAAATGTATTATTGTATAGGTCTAACAGCCTTTGTTTGGTAGAGGAAGAAACATTTTTTATCATAGGGTAAGAAATCCTGTCAGCCCCAGGGGTCTTTCCTTTAAGTTTGTTAAGAGCTATTGTCAGCTCAATAGAGCTAATGTCTTCTTCTATAGCTAGTGCTTTTTCGTTTGGGGTGAAGGATATAGTAGAGGATAATGTGGCGCGCTTATTTTCTCGGAAGAGAATGTGAAAATTATTGTCTGTTGATGCTTCGGACCAGTATTTGCAAAATTCTTCAGCTATTGTAGTTTTGTCGGTTGTAATTTGTGGGCTAGAGCTTGAGGTTGTTATGGAATGGATACTTTGAATTGTGTTTTGTCCACAAGATGTTCTTATTTTGGACCATATTTTAACAGTAGGTGTTATAGGGTTAATTTTGGAGGTAAAGGCGTTTACAGACTCTCTTTTTGATACCTTCAGTTCTCGTCGAAATATAGCATTAGCTTTTTTAAAGTTCAAGATATTTTGGTTTGAGATATTTCGTTTTAATATGTGCCACAATCTGTTTTTTTTCTTGTTTCAAATTATTTAGTTTCCTATTCCACCAAGGGACCTGACGGAGTTGGCTATTAAAATGATATTGGGGTAAAGCTTCATTGGCACTTTGCAAGATAATTCTTTGAATGTTGGCAGTTTCTTTGTTTATATTTTTGCTGGGTGTGCGACTTAAATTATTTTTCTCTGTCAATATTTGAAACTTATTCCAGTCAGCTTTATTAATATTAAATTTAGGTATTGGTTTTGGGAACGGAGTGTGCTGGTTTGTGAAAAGAGAAATATTAATGGGAAAGTGATCGCTTCCAGAGAGATCCTCAATTATATTTCATTTAGATCAGTGGTCGGCAGAGCGCAATTATCAAATATTTTCTTACTCTCAAAAGAGAGGGAAATGACAAAAGTACCAATCACTGCGAAAAATGTTTCCACGTTTTGCTGTTTACGCTCCATATGATTTCTTATTTCAGGGGTTCAATTTTAGTTATAAAATGGCATTTTATATGAAATTTATGAACTATCATTAAACATCGCCTGCAGATTGAGCATAGCGTATTGCCGTAAAAACTTTCAGCGAAAAAATATTTATTTTGCCATTTGATTTCAAATATTTTCGCAGTGCATTAACGAAATAAATAGCTCATTTTGTAGTTTACTTACTCTCGCTTATTCTCTTCGTTTGCTCGCGAGCATATGGGGTGCCGACCACTGATTTAGTGAAAGAATAGGAGATTAGATAGGATTGTAATGAAAGAATAGGAGAGCAGAAAGTTAGATCAGTAGTAAGAGAGAGATGTGTACTTAAATGAGTTGGTGATCCGTCGTTTAAAATGAAATGATGTTACCCGGTTGTTGTTGGGAGAGTCCCACTTACGATGCCAACTATTAAAATCTCCCGTTACTAAGCACGGAAGAGAGCTAATATCAAATACGTTTCTTAAGTTTTGGAGACCAAAGCGCTTTTTAGGAGGAATGTAAGAAGAAAATATGAGAAATTTTATTTTGGAATGAACTATTGCAGCAATTAAGTCAAAGTCGGTGTTGAGATTTATTATGTGATATTCAAGAGAATTATGTATTAAAAGTGCGACTCCACCAAAAGAGGTATGGGAGAATTGAGTGGATGAATTTGGAAATTTATTGGGATTGGAATATGGGAGATGGAGTGAAGGTGTGTTTCTTGCACAGCTATAATTTTAGGGTTATGGGTTTTGATTAGAACCTGCAACTGATCATAATTATTTATATAGCCTTTAATATTTCATTGAATTACTTTTAATGCCATGGATAGAAAATAAGTGGGTAATAATTTATTGCTATTATTCTGTTATTTTTTTTTTTAACTGTAAGCTAATTTTTGAAAGTATTGTACTAAAAATAAAATTGTTAGGGTTCCATTGAATAATCACAGTCGTCGCTGTCGTCATTAGGAGTTTTGTTGGATGTAGAAGAAGAGATGCTTGGCTTAATGTTGGGTTTATTTTTAGCTTTAAGTTGTGACTTGAGCCGGCTTGACATATTTCTTGGAAAGATTTTTAATTTGGTATCAGTTATTTGTTTTGATTGTAAGATGACGTTAGGTTCGTTGTGAAGAATTTCAGAAGTAGTTTGAGGTTGGCTGCGAGAGTTGTCAAGTGTTGTGTGGTGGTCTTTACTGTTGCTGGTGTTGATTTGTTGCTTATCCGTTGAAGATTTGTCGTTTAATGCAACAGGAGAGGAAAATATTTCATTGCTATAGTTTGGAACTGACCGGAGAGTAGAAGAGTAAGAAGCATTGCCATGTTGGTGTCGATCATTGTAGATCTTGAGCGCCGTTTTCGAGTCTGTTTTCTGCAGTGTTCTTATTGCCTGTAGCTCTTTATGTTTTATGAAGGTTGGACATTTTTTATCGAATGAGTTGTGGTTGCTGCTAAAAACTTTGCTCTCTTTGCAGTTGATACATGATTTAACGTTCTCGCATTCTTCTTTAATCTCAGAGTTTAAATGATCTGCGTTGCCACAATTTGAGCATAATTTAATGTTTTCGCAAAATTTTGTTATGTGCCCAAGACGTGGACAGTTCTTGCACCTTAATGGAAGAGGTATATAGGGGCGAACGTAAAAAATTTGATAACCAACTTTAATTTCATTGGGAAGAGTAGGAATTGAAAAAGTTAAGACAACTAAACCAGTCTCTTTAATTTGATCACCTTCCTTTTTATTAATTTTTTTTACTTCCGTTATATTTTGGTGTTTGAGTTCAACAAGAATTTCATCTTCTGGTATTCCTCTGAGGCCAATGCAGTAAATGACGCCTTTGGAGAAGTTAAGTGAGTTATGCTCTGTAATGTCAACTTGAATAGCTTGGGTAATTGCAGTTAATTTGACCAGTTTTATAGGTTGTGTTAAATTTAATGTTTTGATTAGAATGCAGCCATTGCGTAGCTTTTTGCATGTGTCCACTTCACCACTACATACATTGTCAATTGCTTTTTTTATAAGGAATGGCGAGACATTGGCAAGTGTGTCGCAACTATTTTTACGGGTCATTATTAGGTATTTTGGACCAGGGGAAATAATTTTTAATGTTTTGGAACTGTCCATTTCGAGAAATGGTTGAGCAGATTTTGTTAGACCGCCTCTGTCCGGCGGTTCTCTCATGTTATTCATTGCTTCTTTTTGACCGGTTTTGATGAAGGTAACTGTTACGAGAACAAAACTAGATCACAATAAAAGTATGTAAGCAATGTAAAAGCAATGCAATTGTGCCTTCACTATTCTATTAATATTTGTAATTGTTAACTTGGTAACTGTATTGCAGTGGTCGGCACCTTATATGCTCGCGAGCAAACGAAGAGATTAAGCGAGAGTAAGCAAACTACAAAATGAGCTGGTTATTTCGTTAATGCACTGCAAAAATATTTGAAATCAAATGGCAAAATAAATATTTTTTTGCTGAAAATTTGTTTGGCAATGCACAATGCTTAATCTGCAAGCGAGTTTTAGTGATAGTTCATAAATTTCATAGAGAAAGCCATTTTAAAGCTAAAATTCAACGCCTGAAATAAGAAGTCATATGGAGCGTAAACAACAAATCGTGCAAACATTTTTCGCAGTGATTGGTGCTTTTGTCATTTCCCTCTCTTTTGAGAGTAAGAAAATATTTGATATTTGCGCTCTGCCGACCACTGCTGTATTGCGTGAAATGAGACAACAACAATATTGTTTTTTTGCTTGTAAAGTTTCCGAATAGAAAAATCAACACGAGATGTTCACTGTTCGAAAGAAATCGCGCGATTTCATAATTGTGGCGTATGGAAGGTTTTTACAAAGTTTGGTTTAAAAAATGGGCGATATATCACCAACTACTGGACGCAGATGAATGAGACTTCGTACATAAACATGTATATAAAAGGTACGGGTACGCCCCACATAACAACGTTTGCCAGGCCTGCTATATATTTGTAAAAGAATAGGGACAAAAGTTAGTTTCACTGGGAAAATGGGCTGTTTCGCTTTTACATTCCATCGCATGCGTTCATACAACATCGCCTCACACATCGATAAGGGCAGAACAAGGTCTGCCGGGACAGCTAGTCTATTATATAAAATTCATTTTTTGCATGTCTGTCAATCTGCACGCGGAAACTATCCAGCCGATTTTGATGAAATTTTTACAGTGTGTTAGTATCGATCAGGCGGGTGTCATAGGCTATAAAACTTTTATTTAGGGTGCACATTTAGGGTGGCCCTCATACACAAGTATTTTAAAAATAGCGATTTCTCAAAGACAGGCTAATCGATTCTCATCAAATTTACACAGTATGGCTTTTATGTTAAGGGGCACAGATTGGATGGTAAAAACTTTATTTAAGGTGCATACTTAGGGTGGCCCTCATACAAATATATTTTTAAGTATAATTTTCACGAAGACAAATAAATCGATTCACACCGAATTTTAACTACATATCTCTCATGTTAAGAAGCATAGAAGGCCACAAAGCTTTTATTTAGGGTGGCCCTCATACAAAAATATTTTTTAAATACTATGATTTTCTGGAAGTCCGCTAAATCGACTCTCATGCAATTTACACCACACACAGATAAGGTTGTAAAAATTTTATTTAGGGTGCATACTTAGGGTGGCCCTCATGCAAAAATATTTTTAAATATCATTTTCACAAAGACAGGTTAGTCGATTCACACCGAATTCACACCACGTAGACCTTATGTTAAAAGGCATACTTAAGGATGCAAAACTTTTATTTAGGGTGGCCCTCACACAAAAATATTTTTTAAATATTATTTTCTCAAAGACTGTTTAATCGATTCTCTTGGAGTTTACACCACATGGCTTTTATATTAAGAGACACAGATAGAGGACTGCTTAGGTTGTAAACATTTTATTTTGGGTGCATACTTAGGGTGGTCCTCATACAAAAGTATTTTTAAATAGAATTTTAACGCAGACCGCACATCGAGTCTAAGTCACGGTTGAGGTGAAGCGATGCGCACAGGGTAATGCTAGTTTGAAATAAAGTTGAAACGGGTTGAAAAATCTTGGTAAAAAGAGGTTAAAAAGGTCGAAAATAAATTGTTGAAATGGTCAAAAAAATGTTTAAAAAAACCAAAAAATACCACGCTTCCAACTTGTTGTTAGCATGAGAGGTGCCAAGCCTACTAATTCAATCCCGTCGAGCTCCATTTAATTTCAAAGCTTATAGTAACCGACGCCTCTGCTCCAATTTCATCAAGATTACCCTCATAGCGCACTATATATGGCATTTAACGTTTTCTGCTTATTCGGGAGGTACCGCGCCCACAGTAATTGGTGCGTTAGTTAAATTTCATAACAAATACGTAATAATATGGGTGGTGCCACGCCCTTCATCGAGTTTGCCAGCATAGTGACTTTCAGTGATATCATCTCTAAACCTGAATGAAAATCGCTGGTGCTGTTTTCGAGTAATTTTGAATCAAAATTTACGATTGTATTAAAGTGCCACGCCCTATTTTCCTATTTTGCATTTTTTCGGTATAATTCAAGAGATTGACGATGTACATCCGTCTATCAAATTTTATCACGATATCTTGCATGGTTTGCCAGATATTACGTTATACAAATTAATGTAAAAATTAAAACGTTTCCCAATCTTAATTTTTCAGATGTGCACTATAGTAAGTCCCCAAGATTCATGAAAATCGCTGCAGCCGTTTTGGAAAGAAGTCTGCCCATATACATATTTTTATATGCCTATATACTTATGTATAATTTTAGCTCGTAGTAGTGTAGTCACCTCGTTTTATTGACTTGAGTCTCGCCTCGTCTCGGGCTCGGATGAGATCTTGTCATCACATGTCTGTTCTCGGCCGAGGCACCTTGGTAAAAAGCGAGGATTTTATTCAAATAAAAAAAAGTATGTATCTGTTACGCCCCAAGAAATAAAATAAAGTTTTTACTTTTGGTAAATTCAATGAAGATTGAGATATGATGAATTTAATTATTTTTTTATATGGGAGGGCATGGCGTTGTCCAATTTTTCCAACCAAATCTTTTACAAACTATAAGAAAGATATGTACCAAATCTTATTCATCTACGTCAAATAGATACTAAGATATGATAAGTTGATTTTTCCTCATATTGGAGGCATGGCACCGTCCATTTTTTTATTGAATCTTAGTTTTGCCTCTGCCTTTTATATACATATCATACGAGTATGCACCAAATTATTCATTTGCGTCAAGTAGTTGATAAGATATGATGAGTTCTGTTTTTTTTTTATGTGGGGGGGTGGCGTGTCATCGCCCATTTTATCTAAGCCAAACTATGCTACGAACCTTCCCCAAATCATAAGAAACACATGTGCTAAACAAAAAAAAGAAAAATTATCTAAGGGCCTCATCGGGGGCCAAGTTTTCACATGCTTCCCTAATTGATCAACCTAGCCGAAGTCGCTTAAAAGCTGATGCTGATGGTTTTTCGATGGAAAATGTTGAAAAAGTTGAAATAGGTCGAAAACTCGAAAAAAGTTGAAAAAGTTGTGTTGAAATGTTGAATCCTGGTAAATTCGATTAAGTTGAAAGAGGTTGAAGAAGTCAATAAAAGGGAGCGAAAATGTTGAAAAAAGTTGAAACAGCCGAAAAAGTAAGAAAGCCGAAAAAATATGGAAAACTCGAAATAGTAAAGAGATTGAAAAATCGAAAAAGTCGATAAATGTTAAAAAAGTTGAGAAATGCAATGCCCATTTTTCCAATTCCGCCTACTTTTGGTTCAATAAATTATATTAGTAAGCTGCATCCGCATACCAAATTTTATCACAAAAGCTTGTATAATTTGCAAGATGTGCCGTAAATAAGTCTTAAAAATTAGGGCCTGATTTTGATCCAGAAATAGCTTTTTACAAAGTTTGCTAGACATGTAATTTAAAGTAGTGTACTTATATGGGAGGTGCCACACCCACTGGCGCTATTTCGCTCGATTTTGATTCAGAGCAAGTAAGCCACCTACATTAAATTTTATACCGATTGATGCAATAGTTCTAAATAGAATAACGCATTACACTTTTTGAAAACATTAGAATTGCCACGCCTACTGACGCAATCCCGTCAAATTTCATTTAAGTTCAGTATTTATAGTAATCAACATCTCACAACAAATTTTATAAAGATTACTTTCATCGTACACTAAATATAGCATTTTACGTTCTTTGTTCGTATGCGAGGTGCTACGCCCACATGTGCTTTAGCACCCACTGTTATGAGATACCTTTTAGCACGTGTATCTGTCACATTTTCAATTTATTCGTTTATAACGTTTATAAATATTGTGGGCGGTGGCCCTCAATGAGTTGTGCCAGTATAGTGGCATTATTGATGACTGCTTATCTATTTTAAAATTTTTATGAAAGTTGTAAGTGCCGTTTTCGAGTAATATTGAATCATAATTTTTGCTTACTTTTAGTACAATTCAAGATATGTATTTATGATCTTTATCCGTTAACCAAATTTCATTACAATATCTTACATGCTTCGAATTTGGGTTGTGCCACGCCTCTCTAAGGATCTTCACATCCTGAAACTTGACCAATCTTCATTTTTTTTATGTGTGCACCAAATTGCAAAGTTTCATCAAAATCGATTAAGCTGTTCTTGAAACAAAGTTTGTTCAATATAAAGGGTGTTCAAATTTGAGTTACATTTTTAAATTTAACGCCATTCTCTTACAGGTACTTGATTACAGCTATGTTTTTTCAAATATGAATTAAATACATTCCGTTTAGTTAAAATGAATAGCTTTACGTGTGAATAACGTGTTTTCATTATTAAAACTTATTTTAAATATGGTGAAAGTTATTTAGAAGTTGGGAGAAATTTCGTTTGAAATATGGTAGAGAAAATGCTCCGTCAAACTATGCTATTTTACTTATCATTGGTAAATTTGAAGAAAGTAGTTCAGTTCAAGATCAAAGAAGCAGAGTTTACCATCGTAGTTGTCGTTCAAGAGAAAATATTGCATCAGTTAGCTTTAGTTTTGCTGAAGAGCCAAGGACATAAATTCTTCGTCGTTGACAGCAATTAAGCCTCAAACTTTGTTAAATATTTTACACAAATACAATTCCTAGAGAACTGTTTGAAAAGTCAATGAAACCATAAAAACTTACTGTATGATATGGATTTTGGTGTGATGACCTAATTGGTCCATATTTTTCGAAAATCAAATATGTATGTGGTTTTAACAGGATAGTGCAACATGACACAACGCAACGGAATCAATCGATCTTTTGAAAGAGAAGTTTAATAATCGAATAATTTCCCGAAGAACAGACGTGAATTGACCACCAAAATCATGCGACTTAACACCATTGCATTTCTTCTTAAAGAATTTCTTGAAGAGTAAAGCTAACGAGGATAATCCTCAAACTATTCAATACCTCAAATATAACATCATCGAGCAACTATCACTAATCGAACCATCATTATGCAAAAAAGGTATTAAAAATTTTGGTAAGAGATTGACAGCCTGCCGAGCTAGCAGAGAAGGTTACTTAAACGACATACTTATTTCATTATTAACAGAATTTATATCAAAATATACCTCGAATTTGAACATTCTTTATATACATATTTATATACATACTAGCAGATGCCCGCGACTTTGTACGCGTAGCCTGTTTTTCTGCGAATGCAAACAATTTTTTTTTTTTTTTTTAAATAGAACTACAGTCAATTTTGATTGTTCTTCACAGATCTAGAGTTGTTGTTGTTTTCTCTTCCATAAATATTCCATTGCCATGTGAAAGACAAAATCCAAAGCACACACACTGACTAACACATTCAATTAACCAAGTTCACAACATCAATGTTCGATAAAGTCAACTCTAGGAACGACCGCTTGACACACATGTTGGATGGATTTCAAAAAGTGTTGATTTTTCTGCTGGCAGTGACCAACCATACAACTTGTGTGAACTGACTATCAAGCCTAGTGAACATTTTTCATTTTAAATAGGATTTCATGCAGTTTACTTCGATGTGGACGCTCATAAATTGTTCTGCAATTGATGTTTGATGGCATGCTCGATAATGTGACTTAACCCATTCCAGACTGCTACCAGAAGGGCCCGTACAATTTTGATAAAATTTGGTGTGGGACGTCAGGGGATCAATAGAAGTTGCTGATGAACAAAAGTAAATTTTTACCCAATAGCCCTATATGAGACAAAAAAAAAACAAAAAAAAAAAAATTTACCGTCCAACTTTTCATTCAATCAAATCTGATTTGTTATAGCATCCCACATAGAATCTTTGAATTTGTTTCGAGATTTTTTCCTTAAATCTCCAAATTTGCCTGAATCGATTTTCCACCAAAATTTTGGAAATTTTATGTTACCTAAATTCTACCTCACAAAAATACAGGTTAATCAAAGAAGTTCGGAAAAATAAAAATATTTATTTCAGACCAATCCTTTCTCTACCCAAAAAAGCTTTAAAAACCACAGCATCTCTTACCTGGCGCTTGGAAGGATTTTTTAAAATTCACTCTTCTTTTGGGTATTTAAATACCCAATAGTCTGGAATGAGTTAAAGCAATATTGACAGTCACACATGTTGTCAAGCCATGTAGGACAGCATGTGTGTTTTCTATGTGTGAACCTACTGTAATTTTTTTCATTCTTCATTGTTCACAAATTCCGCGTTGTTGTGTTGACAAATTGAGAATGAGAGCGAGAGTAAAATTCCGTTTTTTGTCTTCCATTGCATTGCCATATAAAAATAAAACGCACACACCCTTACTAACCCACTAACTTGCTATTAAACGATTTGTTATGCTTACATGCTTCTTTCTATGTTTTACACATTAATTTTTTTTAGCAATTTTAAGACTTTAATATTATGAACGGGATTGGACAATGGGGCATGGCTCCTGCCATACAACATTAATCGCTATTCTTATACCAGCTTCTAAAATTTTTTACATGGACCCAGTACCAGCTCGATGGTAAATAGCGCCCTGTTGTAAATTTTTTTGGCGCCCTTTTATATACCTACCTTATCGCGATGAGTAAATTTTATATCAGAAATAGAGCTTATAATTCCTTCTGAACAGTTTTATTGAATAGAATAAGTTGAATGAATTGCTTGTGACAATAATTGCTTGTGATACTAATTGCGGTATTAATTCCATTTGATATTTCTGATGTCTGAAAAAGAAAAAGTGTAAGCTAAAAATGAGGGAAACTAGGAGAACATTTTATTTTTTCTTGTTTTAGACAAGCGAAATGTTCTTTAAAAAATGTTCTGAAAAATTGATACTTTGAGCCATTTTATTCTCGACAGAAAGAATCGCTAGGGAACTCCAATGTTCTTGACTCATCGCAGATCACAAAAACAATTTTAGAACGATCTTAGAACAGCTCCTTTCCCTACCTGCCATAGAAACTGCCATCGTTAGTAAAAATATTAGAGAAATCCAAAAGTTAAGGTAAAGATCTTGTAAAAAACTTGTTTTTGCTGATGTATATGGTATAGTTCAAAACACATAATATAAACGATTTGGTCGTTGCATAAAACCGAAATACTTTCCATTGTTTTTGGTGTACAATCTGTCGTAAGACCCTCGGAATGCCATATTGTTCTCGTCGAGAAACAAAATAATGTTTATTAGTCTCGTTAATACATTTTTCCAGCGTTATGATTGCTTTGGAAAAGTTCTTGCTCTGCACGGTCGATTATGTTCCCCAACGGTTAATTCGAACATATGTACTTGAAGTGTGATAAGATTTGATGTGATTTGGCTTTTGCCCATGTGACTTATGAGTTTCCCCCGAATGATACCAATTATTAAATTGGCGCAGAGTGGATAAACTATTTACGGTTAATTTTTTTTCCATAAGGTAGAGTGCGATGGAAGAGGAAATTTGAAAAATGACAAAGTCGTAATTTGCAAATTTCGCAGGATATTAATGTTTTTGTTCCCAAATTTATCTATTCCATCATCAGGCTCTGAAACTTGCAGAAAGATTTTGATATTTTGATTTTGATTCGAGTCTGTACTAAGAATAGACGATGCCTTGTATTATGAACTCGTAGGTTCTTCTTGAAAAACTTTCCCTTTATCAAATTGTGAGTCATCTTTACAATTATTTACATTCGAGTTTTGTATAAAACTGTTTTTAGTGGAATATTAAGCTTCAGGAATTCTCGCACCCTCTAGGTCATTCTAATAAGAAGAGTTGTCATTCAAGGATTCACAAGTGATCAAGTATTTTCCTACAAACAAAATAAAAAACGGTATTAAGGCGCTCCTCACTAAAGAGCGCCCTGTTCGGTTGAAGTCGGGGTCGAGGATTGTTCGAGCCGGCACTGCATACATCCAATTGTATGCAGAGAAGGTCCAGCACTATTTTTGAATTATCGTATCATTTTCGTTTCGGTGAAGCACTAATTCTAGTACGCCACCCCAGAACATTAATTTTTCTAGATTGAATCGGAATAACGTCTTTAAAGCTACTTTAAAGCTGTTACTTTAAGTTCTAGCTTGAATATTTTATTTACACAAAAATATATAGTCAATTTGTTAAAATGTAGTTTTAGAACCAGGAAACTTCCGGAACAAAGGTTCTGAAGACAAATTTGCAATATTTTTCTTAAAACTTTCCTAAGGCATACTCAGAGCTAGTTATTATAACTATAAATATTTAGAATTTAATTATTCTTAATATTACTGCAGGTAATAAGAGTAAGAAATTTGAATTGAATTGAAAACTAATCATTACTACCACCCTGGGTATGCTCAAGCAAACTTTTAGCCAAATCGATATGAAAAAGTCTTAAAATAAAGCGGCTTACATGGTCCAATGACTTTAAAAATAGGCTCTAGGACAAAAAACCCTACTTCCTTAACTAAGAATTTCGATTATTGTATGGTGTTAGGCTGTCATTGTTACTGCTGTATTAATTAATATGGGTGTCACAAAAGAGGAAGGGTTACTCTTACTCACTTTGTACTGTGAGTGCAGACTGGCAAAGACAAAATATTACTAAGTTTAAGTCAGATGTCTATTATCTACTATCAGAGTAATTTTAGGGGAACCAACCCCTTTGATTTCTATTATAAACTCTGACTTTTACTAAACTGAAATATGTTTTTTTGGAGGTTTTCACTAAAGTACATTTTGTATATCGTATAACATTTTTGAAATAGAAACAAATTATTTTATTTTTTTATCTACTAAATTTACATTTACTACATACACATACAATAATTATAAATACACACTTACATAATTTTCAATTAATTCAATAAGTTTTGTAGATTGCAAATAGTAAAATTATGCATTTAAAATGCTTTGATTAGAATCACAATGTTTGTTAAAGATAGAGTAAATGTTAATATTAAGACGGTGGAAACTTAAATCAATACTGGAATACAAGTTTAAGATTATTCTGCTTGCGTAGAAAATACATACTCGTACACAAATGTAACTAGGTACCTAATAATATTTTTACTCCTAAAGATTTTTTTTAACGTTTGTTATAAATAAGCACATAATTTTGGTATTTTGAAATGTAAAATTCAAAATTAACCTGAAACAAAAAATAAATAACACAGAAACACAAATTTTAGGTCCAGAGGTCAGATCAGAAACTAAAATGAGACCTTTGGCACTCTAGGGAATAAAATCGTTATATCCTGAAATTTTGAAGTTTTTATTGAAATTATCCCTTGCAAACCGGTTCAACGCCTTGAAATCAAAATCGGCCAAGTCATCAAAACCCGCCAAGCCCAAAATTTTTTCCTCAAAAACCTAGGTAGATGAAACTCGAAAAGCCAGAGCTGGCGTGTTTTGAGTAAGAAATTTTATAAGCTATTATGTGGGAAATATACTTTAATTTTTCAATGAACGTAGATGAAGATAAATGTTTTTCATTGTTTTTTCAAAAGTACGAAAAAGGTACTTGGTCGGTTTTGCAACTGCAGTCCATATAATCGTCCATTCCATATATAACTGCACATTTAAGTATTTAACTTTTTTGTCCGATATCTTTGATTTTTAAGTATTGTTTATTGCTTATCTAATAGTGATTTTGAACATATGTATGTATTAAAACTTCAAAAAATTTATTTTCGAAGAAGTTATAAGTATTTGATTATTTGACTGAAATATTTTTTGCCACAAAATATCTCAAAAACTATGGGAAATGGAATGAAAAAAAACATTAAATCATATTTGCTTAAAAATGCTTTAGTTTAAAAAAAAAAGTAGTTTACTTCAAACAGATTTTTGTAAGCATTAATTTTTTTTATTAATAATAATGTTTCTCAAAATATCTTTGACATAATGTTTTTTTATATATGATTTTCTTATGTTATTCTTCAATTAATTCTAAGAATGTTCTGCTTTCGAAATCGAAATTTTCGCTATATTTACACACAAACTATTTGTGTTGCTGTGTAATATTTACCAGTGCCGGATTTCCACCTAGGCCTATAAGGCCCCGGCCATGGGCTCAGCGAGCCTAGAGGCCCCAGCCCCAGTCGGGGACATTTCCCACGTAGATCCACTTTCTTTTATAGTGAGATATGTCTCTGAAAACGGATGTCACGTCGAACGATTTTTGAAGATAATTTCAAATTGTGGCCATAAAGCAGAAGATCTGGCTAAAATCGTACTAGAAACATTGAAAAGACGCGACTTGGATATCTGTGACTGTCGGGGGCAGTCTTACGACAATGCTAGCAATATGGTATATCGGGTGTGTATTCTGGCCTTCAAGCGAATGATAGATTTCTTTTCCTGTTCGGCTCATTCACTGAATCTTGTTTGACTTGTTAGACTTTCAGCTTTGATTAAGGGAAAAAATTGTTAATTTTTTTTTTCGGAATTTACTTAAAATAAAAAAATGGTAACTTTTTTTCAAAATCCATTTATTCATTTAACAAAAAAATTGTTTCGATTAGATTTGCGCTCTCTAGCGATTTTTGAAGCAAAAAACACGATTTGGGACCACTGTGCTGCGGCGTAGTCAATACATTTTTCCAAATAAAATTAAACAGTTTCTATTCTTATAATATGGATGGATTGGCTTTTGGTTGATCACAGTAAAGTTTCTGACTGCTTTCCACCTGGGGATTGCCAGAGCGATCTCTGAGCCAACCATTAGCAAGTTGACACACAGCCTCCCCGCGGCTCCATCTGGACAGCTATCTCCGCATCTGCTGAGATAGTGAGCGAATGTGTGCAGCGTGTCCTCCCTGGAAGTAAACTGGGTCGTGCGCAGGGTTTGGTACCCGCCACGTAAAAAAACATTCCAATGAAGACTAAAAAAGCCTCTGATACAGAACCCCTCAACGTTGACGACCACTGCAAACGAAAAAGGACTATGACTTAAGGATATGCACCTGGAATATCCAGACCCTCAATAGGGAAGGTGCCTCTATCGAATTGGCGGAGGCTGGCATCACCGCCATCCAAGAAATAAGATGGATAGGACAAGGTTGCTCTAACCAAGTAAGTTGCGATATCTACTACAGCTGCCATGCGGAGAGGCGCGAATTGGGATGCGGATTCGTAATAAGCAAAAGACTTCGCCGCCATATCTCCAGGTTCACACCTGTGAGCGAAAGGTTGGCTACGATCCGCGTCAAGGCTCGATTTTTTAACATCAGCCTAATTTGCGCGCACGCCCCGACGGAGGAAAAGGACGATGCTGTCAAAGATGCCTTCTATGCGAGACTCGAGGAAGTATACGACCGCTGCCCGGCCCACAAAGTTAAAATTGTACTCGAAGATTTCAACGGAAAGGTCGGAAGAGAAGGTATATTTGGCCCCACTGTCGGTCAGTTCAGCCTTCACGAGACCACCTCAAACAACGGTCTACGGCTGATCGACTTCGCCGCGGCGCGAAAATGGTAGTAAGTAGCACCAGATTTCAACACCTCGATATCCACAAGGCCACCTGGCTGTCCCCTGATCAGAAAACACGCAACCAAATCGATCATGTTGTGAGCGATGGAAGGCATGCTTCCAGCGTGCTAGATGTTCGTGCGTTCCGAGGAGTCAATATTGACTCCGACCATTATCTTGTTGCAGCCAAGATACGCATGCGGCTGTGCAATGCAAAGGATGTACGCTCTGGTACGAAACGAAAGCTGGACGTCGCTAAGCTGCAATCACATCGGACGGCCGAAGCCTATTCCGCTCCATGCTCTCTGCCGCTGAGAAAATCATTGGTTTCCGACGCCCACTTCCGCGAAATCAATGGTATGACCAGGAGTGTCGCGAAGCTACTGCAACGCGAGCCGTGCACGAAAACTACCGGGAAAAGAGAAAGGAAAAGAGGCGCCTTTTCAGACGCAAGAAACGAGAGCAGGAAAGGCACGAGCGTGCGAAACTCGAAGTGTTACGGGGCAGGAATGATGCTCGAAAATTTTACCAACAAGTCAAGCGTCTGACCTAAGGTTTCAAGCCCGGAGCATCTACCTGTAAAGATGAACATGGAAATCTGGTTACGGGTACGCAGGGTACACTGAGATTATGGAGGGCACACTTTTCTAAGCTGCTTGCTGGCGATGACTCCACCAATCCCGCCTTTGGAGAAATTAACCCGATGCCACCAATCAACGACGATGGAGTGGCGTACCACCACCTAGCCATGATGCGGTACGAGTTGCGATCCAACGACTTAAGAACAAAAAAGCGGCTGGTGCCGATGGCCTGCCTGCTGAATTGTTCAAGACCGGCGGCGATGAGCTGATAGGGTGTATGCATCAACTCATCTGCAAAATATGGCTAGTAGAAAGCATGCCCGACGATTGGAATCTCAGTGTCCTTTGTCCTGTACTGAAGAAAGGTGACCCGACAATCTGCGCTAACTACCGGGGAATCAGTCTTCTTGCCATCTCTTACAAGGTCCTGTCGACTGTACTGTGTGAAAGACTTAAGCCGTTTGCCAACACACTGATTGGGCCTTATCAGTGCGGCTTTAGACCTGGTAAGTCCACCATAGACCAGATCTTCACACTACGTCAAATCCTGGAAAAAACCACGAAAAACAGATCGATACCCATAATTTCTTTATCGATTTTAAAGCTGCGCAACACAGCCAGCTCCGTCAGAGTAGGAAGGGACCTCTCCGAACCATTTGATGCCGACCGAGGTTTCAGACAGGGCGATCCACTATCCTGCAACCTCTTCAACTTTGTGATGGAAGGGGTGTTGCGAAGAGCCAGTGCACATCGTAATGGCACCATTTTCTACAAAAGTGTCCAGCTCCTTGCATATGCCGATGATATTGATATCATTGGACGTTGTAAGCAAATTGTTACTGCTGCGTTCTCTGCTATCGAAAAAGAGTCAGCGAAGGTGGGTTTGACGGTGAACGAGGGCAAAACAAAGTATATGCTGTCCACAAACAAGAAGACGCGGCGTATTGGATCCTATGTTACTGAGAACAGATATACTTTCGAAGTTGTCAAGGAATTTGCCTATCTTGGCACCGCGTGAACACTCAAAACGAAGTCAGCCTGGAGATAAAGCGAAGACTAACTATTGCTAATAGGTGTTACTATGGTCTCAGTAAGCAATTGAGTAGTAGAGACCTCTCTCGACCAACAAAACTGACACTCTACAAGACGCTCATCTTACCCGTGCTACTTTACGGCGCAGAAGCATGGGTTGTGTCGCAGACTGATGCAGCCACGCTTGGGGTGTTTGAGAGAAAAATTCTTCGCAAAATCTTCGGTCCTGTTCACGTCGGCGACGACTACCGTATTCGAATGAACCGCGAACTGTACGAGCTCTACGCTGACATTGACATAGTCAAGCACATCACTATCCAACGTCTGCGCTGGCTGGGACATGTTGTGCGTATCGACGAAGAAGCTCCGATGAAAAAGGTTTTTGATGCGGAAGCCGCTGGGCGACGACGAAGAGGAAGACCATGCCTCCGATGGAAAGACCAAGCCGAGGAAACCCTATCCACGCTTGGTGTGACTGATTGGAGAAGGCGCGCGCGAAGCGGAGGCGCCTGGAGAGAGCTTTTGAGGTCGGGCGTAACCCGGTAACGGGTTGTTATGGCCACCTAAGTAAGTAAGTAAGTATCCTTATAGTATCCTTGACAATTAAAATCTTCAAAACTCACCTAAAGCAATAAAAAGAATTAATTAAAGCTCCAAAAAAACTCACAATTGAAAATTTTCGCGTGGGGCGCATCTATAAAATGATATCCAAATCAGTTTTAATTAAAATTTTTCGCCTGAGGCGTGGTTCTTCATGTTTTTTTTCTAATTAATATACATACATACTCGTTCGTTATGTATATATTACCTTATTAATTGATTTATATGGCACAAGAAACATTTTGAGACTTCAAAGTAGCCCTTGAGAAGTTTCGGATTGAACAGTCCTCAATTGTTGAGATTGTAAAAACAATAAAAAGTTAGGACTGATATGAAATGAACTACACAATTGCAGGAGCTTTGTGCCTTAAATCAGAGGATTGTAAATAATGGCAAGAATTGTTTCGGCAGCCCCTAAGCAATATATCCTCATGTTTTGTTTTTCTTAAATGCACTGAAGGTTTACAACTTTGCAAACAAAATCACTTTGGTTTTAAATTACAAAGTTGTGTAATCTGAGAAAATAGTACAGAGTAAAGAACTGCACATGTCAACTTAAAACTCAAATGCGCCACTCTGTTATTTTTCTTACTGTTGTTCGACATCAACAGCATCGGCAGTCTGCGCCATTCAATTGTAGAATGAAGCATCAGTTTACAGCAAATGAAGTAGTGTGACAGTAGAGTTCTATTGCGACACTATTGAGCAACAAATGCATATAAGGCATTCCATATTAAGTTTTTGGACGAAAAATAAAAATCGATTTTTACCCCGGGAATTTGTTCTTCAACAGCTTGCGATGACCCACCTAAATTTTCACGCCAATCGCTTGCGTTTGTAAAAACAAATTATTGGCGTTAGAATTATGTACATTTGTACTATTATTATAATATAGAATATAATATAGCAATAGAAGAAGTAGTATCCTGGCTGCGGATAAATGTCGCATTCAAAAAGAATGTAAGCATTTATTCAGATAGTCAGGTTGCTATCGAATCCCTATAATCAGTCCTCCTAAACTCACTAGTGACTCAACAATGCCGCTTGTCTATTAATGAGATGGCTCAGCATTTTAACATTCACCTCATCTGGGTACCTGGGCATTGGAACATTGATAACAATTGCATAGCTGATGAACTTGCTAGGCAGGGTACTACTGCACAAATTCCTCAGGACAAGGAAGGTGTTGGTATGCCAATTACTACCTGCAAGTTACTGCTTAAAGAAAACTTGATAAAAAAGGCTAACAAAAGATGGATGGATGGGTCAACTTGCAATATAACTAGGCAAATCTGGCCGGAATGTAACGCTAAGCGATCTTTAGAACTGATATCGTGCATTAGGCATGGTGTCTCGTCATTTGTAGTCATAACTGGCCACTACATTATCGGCAGACATCGGAGAGGTTAGGTATTCGGTCTTTTGACTTCTGTAGAAGTTGTAGGAATGTGGAGAAGGAAGAAACTTTAAATATTTTCTTTGCCCTTGCACTTGCTAGAAAACGCCACAGCACACTTGGTTCGTTTTTTTGATGACCTGGGGCATGTTAGCATAGGTCAGATATTTAGTTATATTACAAAATCTGGTTGGTTCAATGAGAGGGTATAGTCAATTACCCTGTGGTATCTTAATGCTGACTGTTACTGCTACCTAACCTAATCTATGTATTTAATGTATATGGGGTAAAACTCGCGAAAACGCCAGCGAAAAAATTTATTGACTCCGACCATTATCTTGTTGCAGCCAAGATACGCATGCGGCTGTGCAATGCAAAGGATGTACGCTCTGGTACGAAACGAAAGCTGGACGTCGCTAAGCTGCAATCACATCGGACGGCCGAAGCCTATTCCGCTCCATGCTCTCTGCCGCTGAGAAAATCATTGGTTTCCGACGCCCACTTCCGCGAAATCAATGGTATGACCAGGAGTGTCGCGAAGCTACTGCAACGCGAGCCGTGCACGAAAACTACCGGGAAAAGAGAAAGGAAAAGAGGCGCCTTTTCAGACGCAAGAAACGAGAGCAGGAAAGGCACGAGCGTGCGAAACTCGAAGTGTTACGGGGCAGGAATGATGCTCGAAAATTTTACCAACAAGTCAAGCGTCTGACCTAAGGTTTCAAGCCCGGAGCATCTACCTGTAAAGATGAACATGGAAATCTGGTTACGGGTACGCAGGGTACACTGAGATTATGCAGGGAACACTTTTCTAAGCTGCTTGCTGGCGATGACTCCACCAATCCCGCCTTTGGAGAAATTAACCCGATGCCACCAATCAACGACGATGGAGTGGCGTACCACCACCTAGCCATGATGCGGTACGAGTTGCGATCCAACGACTTAAGAACAAAAAAGCGGCTGGTGCCGATGGCCTGCCTGCTGAATTGTTCAAGACCGGCGGCGATGAGCTGATAGGGTGTATGTATCAACTCATCTGCAAAATATGGCTAGTAGAAAGCATGCCCGACGGTTGGAATCTCAGTGTCCTTTGTCCTGTACTGAAGAAAGGTGACCCGACAATCTGCGCTAACTACCGGGGAATCAGTCTTCTTGCCATCTCTTACAAGGTCCTGTCGACTGTACTGTGTGAAAGACTTAAGCCGTTTGCCAACACACTGATTGGGCCTTATCAGTGCGGCTTTAGACCTGGTAAGTCCACCATAGACCAGATCTTCACACTACGTCAAATCCTGGAAAAAACCACGAAAAACAGATCGATACCCATAATTTCTTTATCGATTTTAAAGCTGCGCAACACAGCCAGCTCCGTCAGAGTAGGAAGGGACCTCTCCGAACCATTTGATGCCGACCGAGGTTTCAGACAGGGCGATCCACTATCCTGCAATCTCTTCAACTTTGTGATGGAAGGGGTGTTGCGAAGAGCCAGTGCACATCGTAATGGTACTATTTTCTACAAAAGTGTCAGAATAAGTGTTTTTTTTCGAAAACTCATAGCTTACAGTAAACCCTATCAATTAATAATTGGCATACCTACGATTTTAGGTTTTTACTTGTACTTTTCGAAAAAAAATACTGTTTCTCAAAAAAAAAATTTTTCGCAAAAATTTTGCGAATTTAAAATTATTTTTGAATTTTTTTTTTTAAAAAACCATTTTTAAAATTTTTTTTTTTTTTTATTTTTAAAAAAACTTTGATTTATTCTGCGCTTAATGCCGTAAAATTTTTAATGGGGAACAAATTATTTATATTTTTTTTTTTAATTTAAAAAAAAATTAAAGAGCCAAAATGTTGAAAATTGAAATGAATTTTTGAATTTTTTTTGAAAAATGCATTTCTAAATATTTTTTTGTTTTTACATTTTTAGGTTTTTACTTGTACATTTCGAAAAAAAATACTGTTTTTGAAAAAAAAAAATTTTTCTCAAAAATTTTGCGAATTGAAAAATATTTTTGCATTTTTTTTAAAAAACCCATATTTAAAATTTTTTTTTTTAAAAAAACTTTGATTTATTCTGCGTTGAATGACGTAAAAATTTTCGCGGGGAAAAAAGTATTTATATTTTTTTTTAATTTTAACAAAAATTAAAGAGCTAAAATTTTGTAAATTGAAATGAATTTTTTTTGAAAAATCCATTTCTGAATATTTTTTCGGTGAACTTCAGATTACAGCTTGAAACGGAAGCTTCAAAATGATATGTCATAACATGAGGGCAAGTAGTTAGCTAAAATGTTTGAGCCGTTAACCTGAAAACTAAAACTGAAATTTAAAATCAGTGCAGTAGCCTTTCAACGCGTAGTACAGCGCGCTTTTAACGGCTCAAACATTTTAATTAACTACTTGCTCTCATTTTATGGCATATCATTTTGAAGCTTGCGTATCAAGCTGTAATCTGAAGTTCACCAAAAAAATATTCAGAAATGAATATTTCTAAAAAAACTTCAAAAATTCATTTCAATTTACAAAATTTTAGCTCTTTAATTTTTGTTAAAATTAAAAAAAAAATATAAATACTTTTTTCCCCGCAAAAATTGTTACGTCATTAAACGCAGAATAAATCAAAGTTTTTTTTAAAAAAAAAAAATTTTAAATATGGGTTTTTTAAAAAAATGCAAAGATATTTTTCAATTCGCAAAATTTTTGAGAAAAATTTTTTTTTTTCAAAAACAGTATTTTTATTTTTGCGAAAAACTTTTTTTTTCAGAAACAGTATTTTTTTCCGAAAAGTAAAAGTAAAAACCTAAAATCGTAGGTATACCAATTATTAATTGATAGAGTTTACTGTAAGCTATGAATTTTCGAAAAAAACACTTACTCTGAAAAAGTACAAAAATCGTGAATTTCATACCCGCGTATCTCAACAACAAATAATACTAGGGCAAATTCCTGAACGCAGTTCTATTGCTGGACATCGATATTACAATAATGCCAAATTTCATCCAAATAGGAGACAAAAATTTTTTTCGCTGGCGTTTTTGTGTGTTTTACCCCATATACATAAGTTTTTGAGCCAAATTTTTATTCGGCTCTAGTTACACCATTATGCATACAGAATCATTTGTGATGAGAATAATTTGCAACAGATTCGAGTTTAATATACATACATATGTACGTACATAAATCCGACAGATGCACCTGGTCAAATATCTGGGAATAATCTATCTAGAATATTTTTCTATGTGTCTGTGTTATTAATTGAAAGAAGGGAAACTAATACGGTATGGTCAATAAATTAAGATTCCTGAGGTATGCAGCGTAATGACAATTTTTGTTGTTGTTGTTGCAAACTATAGTCTTGCTAGGTTAACGTTTTCATTTGTGTTATTTCGTACATAATTAGCACAAAACTATATAAGACAAATATTATACATATATTTTTTTAAAAATTAACAACATACTACATGATTCCATTTGGGCTTACGATGAAACTGCCCAGATTTAGCTTACTTATGTATATAATTCGAAGGCTTTGAGTAATACTTATTTTTTACACTTAAATAGAAATTATTACAATGATGTTGGAAGTTTAACAATTATAATTTGTATATCTATATAATTTAACATACTCGT
This sequence comes from Tricholauxania praeusta, assembly GCA_949775025.1. Classification (NCBI taxonomy): domain Eukaryota; kingdom Metazoa; phylum Arthropoda; class Insecta; order Diptera; family Lauxaniidae; genus Tricholauxania; species Tricholauxania praeusta. Next base: position 87,112,461 of record OX459030.1, on the reverse strand, counting down.
ATATGGGTTTCCTGTAAACTATGGTAACATATACACATACATATAAAAAGTTACAGTTATTTCGTATTATAATTCAATTTAGACATTCTTGATTTACTTGATTTTATTTTATCATATATTCATGAGGTATATATCTTGAGTTGTGAAAAACTACAATTCATAAGTCTTTAGCTTTTAAATCTGTATTATTTAGTTCATATTAATTTTTCGAAATGTCAAATTAACATTTTTTCCTTTTGAGACATTGTCAATAATTGCAGTTTTACCGTAGTCAACGAAATATTACTTATTGTTAAATAAAATTGAATTTTAATTTTTTTACTTAAATGAATCTTGACACATGAAAAGAATGATCTTATTAAAATTTCCAGAATTATTTAATACAAAAATTTTGCATTTTTTGAAAAAATTGCAAATTTTAATCTTGACAAAATTTTTCTCAGCAAGAGAGAGATTAAATTAAAGCTAAGGACTCTGTTTGAAGGATGACACTGCAACCATATAGCGCAAGAGCACGCTGGAGAAAATTCGAATGTATAAGATTACAGGATGTACGGGAAAGATAGTGAGCCATTTTGGTGAAACTATCGAACCAGGATTGCCTTGCCAGGGCCTGCCCCGATACCCGAATTGTAGCCAATTTTGTTGTTACAATTGGAACTGTATAATATTATATCTAAAAATGTATGTCAAATGATAGAACTCGAAGAGGTCTAAATATAATATACAAGGTTAAATTGTTAAATCCTGTCCCAAACATGGGTTGCTACCGGATTTCTGGGTAAATTTTTACTAATGAAGATCTCATCTTGATATGTGTGCCAAACGATAGAGCTCGAAGAGCTTAAATAGAATATATACCCAACGTCAAAAAAAAGTTTCCACTCGATTTTATTGAATATAATCGGAGTTACATTAAAAAAAACGAGATTTGTATGAAATATATATAAAGCAACGAAGTATTTTATTAAAATTCAAAGTAATGACAACATTTTTTAATTATTTAAAAAGATCATCTTAAATTATTTTGGAAAAAAATATCATACTTCAATATTAGCAAAAAATACATGGTTTTAGCAATTATTTGCATGTTTGATAGAATCTTTGAATATTACTAAGTTTTCTTGAATATTGCAAATATTTTGAAAAATATGAATACAAATGATTAAAATTTATTAATTTAAAGCAAAAAAATTTAAAAAAAAAAATTTATTAGTTTCAAAATTCAAGTCAATAACGTGTTGGCCCTTCTTTTGCTTCAATTACGGCCTTGATGCGTCTAGGCATGGACGAATACAAAATTTCAATTTCTTCTTTCTCTATTTCATTTTGCCAGACATGGAGAATAACATTTTCCAGCATTTTCAGTGTTGAAGGCTGTTTTTCTGTAATTTTTTTAATTTTTTATACCAAAAGTTCTCTATTGGATTGGGCTGTTTCCGGGCCAGGATAAGGACCGTAAACATGAATGCTGGACCGAAAGTGATTGGAAAAGAGTCATATTTTCCGACGAATCTAAGCTTAATTTGTTTGGCCCAGATGGGACTCTCATCATATTTTCCGACGAATCTAAGCTTAATTTGTTTGGCCCAGATGGGACTCTCAGGGTAAGGCGTAAAGATGGGGAGCGTTACAGTGCCTCTACTGTCACACTACACTACACACTACTGTCAAGCATTCCCCATATCTGATAGTGTGGGGCTGCATAACTTTAATGGGAGTTGGTAACATAATTTACTCAGATCAGCAGTGAATGGAGAACAATATAAAAAAATCATTGATGAAGGTGTTGTGCCGAGTATTGAGGAGCAGTTAGCAGAATTCGATGACGTTGTGTACCAAGACGATTCTGCCCCTTGTTATCGAGCCAAAATCGCAAGCATTTTGCAATTCCTCTGTACATTTTAAGTATTTTTTTTTAATTTATGTTACTTTCTTAACCCATAGGTGAAAGATCACAAAGATAAATTAGGGGAAAAGTCCTTATCCTGGCTCGGAAGCAGCTCAGACCTCAATCCAATAGAGAACTTTTGGTATGTTATGGGCCAAAAAATTAGAGAAAAACAGCCTTCAACACTGAAAATGCTGGAAAATGTTATTCTCCATGCCTGGCAAAATGAAGTAGAGAAAGAAGAAATTGAAATTTGTATTCGTCCATGCCTAGACGCATCAAGGCCGTAATTGAAGCAAAAGAAGGACCAACGCGTTATTGACTTGAATTTTGAAACTAATAAATTTTTTTTGCTTTAATTTAATAAATTTTAATCATTTGTATTCATATTTTTCAAAATATTTGCAATATTCAAGAAAACTTTGTAATATTCAAAGATTCTATCAAACATGCAAATAATTGCTAAAACCATGTATTTTTTGCTAATATAGAAGTATGATATTTTTTTCCAAAATAATTTAAGATGATCTTTTTAAATAATTAAAAAATGTTGTCATTACTTTGAATTTTAATAAAATACTTCGTTGCTTTATATATATTTCATATAAATCTCGTTTTTTTTAATGTAACTCCGATTATATTCAATAAAATCGAGTGGAAACTTTTTTTTGACGTTGGGTGTATGTATGTATATGGTTGACTTGTCGAATCCGGTCTTAAACATGGGTTGCTACCTGTTTTTATGGTAATTTTTTCTTAAATGACTAGACATAGTGTCAGTTGCTGCAATCATAACTGGCCACTGCCTCATCGACAGACATGGAGAGGGATTAGGTTTCGGTTCATTGACTTCTGCAGCAGGGATTTGGACGAGAAAGAAAACTTTAAACAAAAAAATTTTTTATAGATTCCTTATTGACCACAAACTTTTCAAAAAATAAAACACTAAGTTATCTTATTTTATTTTTTATTTAATTGAATGCATTTCAGTCTCTTTATTGAGAGACCATCATCAGCCGGCGCTAAAAAATACACTAACTAAAGAGAAACAATGACCGTAACATAGAGGAAAATTACATATACGCTTTGTCATTATAAATATAAAACAATATGTACGTTATGATCAAAACAAAACTAAAACCAAAATCTAATAAAAAGCTAGTTAAAATTTAGGAATGACATATTTGGACAACATTACTTAATTATTTGAAAAAGAGGTGAATTTATAATGCCTTCATCTAAGTTAATTAGATTGTCTGTTGTAGATAAGTATGTAAAAGGCTTCATATGCGTCTAATTTGAAATGATTGTTTACATTTTTAATAATTTTAAATTTTCATCAAAAGAAACTATTTTATGTATGTACATCAATATCTGTATTGTTTGGGTCATGTATGTGTGCAGCGATTGCTTTATCTATTTCTATATTCTTTATATATCTGCAATGTTCGTCAAAACGCTTCTTTACTCCTCTACACGTTTGTCCTATGTATTTACCAATGCATATTTTCACTCCCAAAAACCATCCGATAAGAAGTATTTGAATTTTACAATTCAAATACAATTCAAAATAAAAGAAACACAATTAAAATTTTTCTTATGGGATGGTTTTTGGGAGTAAAATTGCCTAGGTGGCGACACTTAAACATTCGTAACTTTTTTATTTATAAAACATACTAAATTTTTTTTTCAGGAAAAAGTTGTGTAGACTTTACAAAACAATTCTGTGGAAAAATTTTGTTTCTGAACATATGAGAAGTTACTTTAAACTCTATTTGTTTATTAAAAACTTAATTTTTTATCAATAATAAATAATATTTTTATAAAAACTTTATTTCATATAAATTGTAAAACATTTCTTGTCCTATTACGAAAATTTCATTAACTTTTTCATAATATATACTGAGAAATCGCAATTTAAAAATACACCAGCATAAAAGTTCACTTGCTCATAACTTTTTAAAAAATCCAAATTTTGCAAAAATAAGTATAAGGCCTTAATATTGAAATATATCTTCAAAGTTATGCAATAAAAAGTTTAAGTTTAATAACTTTGGTTTTACTGTGTCCAGTTGAGAAAACTTTACTCTTAACTAAGTGAAGAATATGATCATATTCGCGTTTGTAGTCGGAAACGGATAGCGGTAAGCGGTACAGTCGGAATACCAGCGAGTGAAACGCAGCAATTTTACTTTGATAAGTACAAAAAGAGTCACATGTGATGAATCGGTCAGTTGCTGTTGGCTTTCTATATACTGCAAACTGAAGTTTATTATTAACTCGTTTGATTTTCAAATCTAGAAACGATAACGTGTGGTCAACGTGTGTGGAAACGTATCTTGTCTTAGGTGTTTTGTAGCTCGTGCCTTTTTACAATGGCAAAGGTATCGTCAACATAACGAAACCAAACACGTGGTAAGAGCTCTTTTTTATGAAGGTCCGTCTCAAATTTGCTCATAAATGCTTCTGCAACAAAAGGTGACAGGTTATTACCCATACTACAACCAAGATTACTCAAATAAACAGTGTCTCTGAATTTAAAACAATTGTGTTTCATGCAATTTTTGATGGCTTCAGTGTAAACATTTATATGTTCAGTGTTCAAATTTTTATTGTTTAGGTGTTCTTTAATAACGTACACATTGTTTTATATTTATAATGACAAAGGGTATATGTTATTTTCCTTTATGATACGGTCAATGTTTCTCTTTAGTTAGTGTATTTTCTAGCGCCGGCTGATGATGGTCTCTCAATAAAGAGATTGAGATGCATTCAATTAAATAAAAAATAAATATATAAAAATAACTTAGTGTTTTATTTTTTGAAAAGTTTGTGGTCAATAAGGAATTTATAAAAATTTTTTTTGTTTAAATAGAATAGACCTCAAGTTTCGTTTGCCTTTAACGATTTAAAGTTAAAAATTCTATGAGAAAGAAAACATTAAACAATTCTTTTTCTCTTGCCCCGCATTTGCTATAAAATGCCACAAAACATTTACTTCGTTTTTATTTGATAACCTGGATGGCCTCAGACATGTAAGTATAGGTCAGCTATATAGTTTTATTACGAAATCTGGTTGGTTCAATGAGAGGGTATAGTCAAATACCCTATGGTATCACAATAGATCAATGTTTGGTCTAAGTCCAATCCTAACTATATATGGTTTTACTCCAATCAGGAAAGATAGTATTATAATAAATAGACTAAATTAAGTAGCACAGATTGTCTTACACAGACCTGTTCCTATGCAAGATTTCTTGTGTCATTTATCTTCTCACGGAACACAGGGCGTCCACAGAAATTTTCGAGCGTACACACTATCGTATTTTTGTGGAGTGCGTTCAGTTCTCTCCAACATTTTCTCGACTCACGCATGCCGTGTTCTTTTTGGTTGATTATTTCCACAATGATTTAGGTCAGCCGGGCTCTCTGCTACTGTGAGGGTTTCTAGGCAATAAATTCAAGGTTAAACGTAAAAAATAAGCAGTTATTCGCAGTAGCGAACATAATAATGTCACTTCCTATTAACCGGACACAAATACAGAGTACTTGAAAGTTATAGATAAGATAATCTTCCTATTATGTATGTATGTATGTATGTATGTATATAAAATAGTTTTTGGTGTCATAAAATTTGGGTACTTATAATGAAAGAAGAAAAATAAAAGACCAAAACAAAATCAAATAAAAATTTAAAAAACAAAAATTCTATTACATACTTTTACTCGTGAAAGTGGTTCAAGTCAAAGAAACATTCCGAGAAGCCTGCCTTCAAGTAATTTAACCGTAAACCGATGTTAGGGTCTTTTTCGACAAAATATTTTTTTTTTATTTCAAATATCTCGAGAACTATCAGCTGTGCGGTCTGTGTTTTCGTTACTTTATCAGTAGGTATGTTATGAATGAAAACATGTAGTCTCAAAGTTTGTCGATAGTTGTCCCAAAGATTTTTCGACTTTGGAACTTATTTCGTCCTTCGGGTCGTTTTCGTTGTATAGGTATGATGTATGCGATGTATAGGTATGATAGCTGCGAATCAGCATTTACGTTGCATACGATATTTACTTGGTACTGTAGAAAATTTTTTCAAAAACCACATCCGCACAGTGAGTCATAAATCACTTCGATCACCTCAAATTTTGGGACCGTCTGACTCATTCTACTGCAAATATTCTAGCAAACTATTATGTGTATGATTATTGTTGCTATGCTAATACCTGACCGTCTTTGCGCATGCGTTCTAGCGTTCCCGATAAGTTATCGCGAAAAAAATAATCTAATACTCAGTACTAAATCAGAGCCCAAACAGATTAAGTAGCACGGGAATGAAATCAGGGAGAGTGAATGCACAGAGAAAACGATTTGCTTGCATATAGCAAATTATATTTTATATTTGATTAAGTTAAACATAAAATGCTTCAACCAACAATTACCACTATTTGATTGCTCTCTGTCAAATATACATTTGGTATATTCAAACAAATCGTTTTCTCAGTGTGGTTTTTGATTTAATTTCGAGGCTCAATTTGGATCAGAAGTTGCTATACACAAATTTGTCTATGGTCGGCACACTGCGGAAAATAAGCATTATGTCTAAGCTTATAATCGAAAAAAACAGCCAATCTACATTCGCCTTCACCGAAAACTACTAAACTATACTATGGTTTCATATGTAAGCAAGAAACACAAATGCACCATTGTTCAGAGCAGAATGAATTATTCGCCTGATGTCGGACCAGCACCAAAGATATTGCCTAAGATAGTTCCATACTATAATAAAACAAAAGACGGTGTTGACAATGCCGATAAAATGCTTTCGAGATTCAGTTGCAAGTGGAAAGCTAACCGGTGGCCGGTAGGCATTTTTTCCAACGTCGTTTACATTTTAGCGCTGAATTCAGCTTGGCAAGAAAGCATCGAAAACAATGTCTTAAGAGCTTTCTTCATGAACTTGGTCTTGCAGTGGCTAAAAATCACATACATAACAAAGCGAGAAATCCGCGAAATACGTATTTTCACTTTTATCATCTAGTCTTACTTACGACGAAAGGAAGAAGACGGTCCTTCTGCCATGTGGCCTAGGATGGTCCAACTCAGTGTGACCGTTGTGTACCCTAAAGTGCCATTTTGTATGCTATTTCGCAATCTGTTTTCGTGGCCCGTACTATTTGGAATTGGAAATTACCTTTATTTGGCCCTTTTTCACCATTTATGCTTTTGACATATGTTGAAAATAAAAATCCCCATCTGTCTCCACAGGCTTAATTATAAAAGAATATGTTGTCATAGCTCCTGGACTTAAAGTAGACACATGCTGTCAGCTCTTAACTCAATTGGCTATCAAATTTCATAAGTAAAAAAAAGAAACTATCAACCAAAGGATTTACACGAAATACAATTAATTTTATTAAAAAGAAAGAACAAAATTTAAAAGTAACTCTACACCACAAATTTACAAAAACTTTCACCACAACGTAGAATTTGAATATCGTAATGTGAAGTATATCATGTGATCTCAACAGTGAATTTTTAAGAACTATCTCATTTACATGGAAAATGGGTGCAATCGAAACAAACCAATTCGGATTCAACGAAAAAACTTACTATAGAAAATATTGTCGGAATTCGTTGTGGAAAATCTTGTTGAGTAGTTAATTTAAGATTTTAAGTCTATTTGAAATTTTTAATATGGTCCCCTTTAGCACGAATTAAGTCTTCTGATGAAAGTAAAACTTCGTTCTATTGCCTTTCCGAGCATACAGCATTTAAATGGTGTCATTTGGGACGTACAGCCTCCTCCCAGCAATGCCACTGGCTTAGGATGTTGTCTTAAACGTGAGACAAGTCTATAAAGAGTTGTTGACTGAAAGTTAAGCTATCCATTCTGCACATACCCAATGTACATAAAAACGGATGCGGATCCATTTCGAACCCTTTGCGGTCAGTGCAGATTCCGTTTTTTTATACTTTGACGGATCTGTCTCGAACTCAGAACGGACTTCATATACGGATCCGGTACGGCCTCTTATTTTTATATAAAACGGATTCGAGACGGACTTTTTTTTAAATAAAACGGATTCGAGAAGGACTCTTTTTTTAAATAATATGGATTATAATCCTTTTAATTCTCAGCTTAAGCTGGGAAATCGTTCAAAAAAGCTCCACAGTTCATTACATAGAAGGCTGTTTTCAAGTTGTCATCAAAGCTTTTATTTTATTTTTTAATGTATCAGGGATACGAAATTCAGTTCTGTACTTATTTTTAGTTTGAATGCCTTTGTTATATCATTATCCACGTGCTCATGAAGCTCATCTTCAAACCGAACAGAATTACTTGTCAGAATTTTCAAATAATTCTGATGAGTGAACAATTTACGTGTAACTATGGGATAGCCGTATACAAGATATTTTCCAGAAACTTTTTTAGTTACGTTTATTTTGTACGCTTTGTCATTATAGCAGTAAAAGATATTGGGATGTTTCAATGGAAAGAATTAATGATTTGTTTGATGGAATAAGTAGGAGTTGTCCTTGAACTCACCAACATGTTAGTAGTGTATTTGATGCATTGAATTAATATTTTTACCAAGTTAGCTTGCCTCCATTATTCTCTTATAAATTGAGTTCGTTCCGAATTGGTTTTATTTAAAAAAAAAAACGAGTCAGTCTTGAGTCCATTTAACTTTAAAAAACGACTCCGTCTCGAATCTGTTGTATTTAAAAAAAAACGACTCCGTCTCGAATCTGTTTTATTTACAAAAAACGAATCCCGAACGGATTCGTATATGAAGTCCGTTCCAAGTTCGAGAAGGATTCGACAAAGCGGATCCCGAACGGATTCGTATATGAAGTCCGTTCCAAGTTCGAGAAGGATTCGACAAAGCGGATGATCTCTCGCTTTTTCGAGAGGAATTTTGTACGAAAACGAGTTTGATACGGATCCGAGACGGATTCCGTTTCGGATAAAATATACGAAGAAGCGAGTTCGTTTCGAATTCGAGTAGAAATGGGTACCCAGCTTACCACACTGCGTACCCATATCTAAAAGCAAAGTACGTTTGTGACTTAGTACCAAAATGCAGAACTCGTATGGCTCAAAATTAAAGTGCATTAAATTTGGAAAACATTAGGTATTATTTATTATTATACAATTTTCTTATTCAATTTTAATGAACTTTTATTAAAAGATCAGAAAATTCTATTCTGAAAATATGTGTCAAGCTTTCAAATCGCAATTTTTTTTTGTAGAAGCTAAGGGGCCATCAATTAATTACGTGAGTCAAAATAATTGGGGAGGGGGTCTAGCAAAATCTCACCAAAGGGGAGGGGGGGCCAATGAAAACCTCACGTAAACTTTTTAATGCAGAGAGTATACATTATTGTAGAAGATTACTTTTAAAAATGTCTCACGGAATGGAGGAGGGTCCCGTCAGAGCTCACCAAGAGGATGGTCCGAAATTTCATAATAACACCTCACGAATTAGTGGACGGCTCATATTTTGAGAACTTGAAAAGTTAAAATGAATGAAAATTTAAGTTAGGAAGTAATTGTGACAAAGTAGTGCCATAACTCAGGCGAGTCTTTAAAAAATTCGAAAACAATTTGCGACCCGCGTATGACTTTTTTGTTGTTGTTTAAAATTCCGATTTATAATTCTTAATAGATAACTCTCTTCATGTGTTTTTTGATTGATTTTTGCATTTAACATAAAAACTTATGACTTCTAAGTCATTGGAAATATAAAACATATATTTTTTTGATTTTCGCTATTTTCGTTAAAACATATTTTAGGTATACAATTAACTTCTCCTGTAAATTCATTGTTTTTGAGTATTTGAATGAGAAAGTTAAAATAGTCCTGCTTATTATTGGAAATTAATAGAAATATGTACTAAGTACAACACCTTTTTAATTGTATATTTAACATATAATAATACCTTTATCTACAAATGGTTCTAAATTTCTCATTTTAGTTATGACACACGTTTACACACAATACATACATATGCAAAAATGACATCAGTGAAAATATCACACTAGTAGAGATAGTGAGAAGAAGCCTGAGCTCTGTACTGTTTAGGCGTTAGTTTTATTAGTTTTGGATTGAAGGCTCCAAGCGCTGCTTCATTTGTAGAAGATGGAGGCGGCGGCACTGTTTGCGATCGAAAACGTGTCCTTAGAAAGTTTTGCATTGATCGAAGGCGTATAATGGGCGCACATGGCGATTGTCGCAGAGAGTTGTGATTCAGAGCCCAGTAAATGATTGGACTTATAGCAGAATACAAATAACCTGAAAATTAATTAAAATAGAATTTTATTATTTTTATTTATAAAAATCATATTTTTTATCAACATTGGACTTAGAGTGCACTGAAATCTACATATATTCATATCTTTTACTCAACTTCCATGCGTTATAAGAGCGGCGAGAATAATAAACTTGATGAAACTGAGCAAAAATAAGACAAGTGAAAATAATATTTTGGGCGGTAAACGATGTGGAAGATGCGGAGATACAATGTATTTGATGGGTAATACGAAATTATTCAACTGTCAACATTGGCTAGTTACCACAACTTAAACGAGCTCTATTCAGCAACTTTTAACTTCCAAAAAGTGACAACGGCACACTATTAATACATTATACTTCACCAGCAAGTTGAATCCCGTCGGCAAATAAAATAAAACAACAAAAAATACCACCACACCAAATCTCCAGAGCCATATATCTCTGAACTGCTTTCTTCTCTTGAAGAGATAATACAATCAAATAAATTAAGCTAAATAAAGCACAAACCGGAGCAATAACAATCCTCCCGACCCTAATTACGCAACTATTTCTTCCCTTTCTCGAAGCCATTTCAAGAGAAGATAGCTTGCCTGATGAATGCCTTGGTGGCTTATACATCAAAAATGCGAAAAAAGGTAACCTCAAGTTTTGTAAAAAAATGTAGAGTTATTGCGGTTCTGAACTCCCTGAAATACCCTCTGCGGTATTCACAAAAATATCGTCAATCACATTCAAAGCATCAAAATTTCCTATGGTGGATGATCTTACCCTTTGTAAAAATTGTATAATAACGATCACTATTCTGAGCTTTTCCTCTAAAGTACCAACTAAAATTATCATCAAAGAAAAATCAAAAGAGCTTTTCGTAGACAGCAAGAATGCTTGCGTTCAAATCGCACAATTCCGAATAAATGACTCACAATATGTCCCGCCGACCGCATATATTGTGAGTCAATAAATAAGACATTGGATACTATGAGAGTTTTGAATGTCGCGTCGTTTTAAATAAGAACCTCTTATCACCAATTTAACTGCAGTTTATAATTGTATAAGACGATGTGCTTAACTTCATTCTTAATAAAAAAACCTAGGTCCAATGAGACTTCGGGGCTCATCTAGAAAAACTAAGTTACGCTAACTATATCGCACTGCCACTATCGAATTTGAATTGTAAATCTTAAACAATTAAGCAACGCCTCTCTCAACTGTCATGCATTTGAATAAAACTAACACTCACTGATATCAATTGCCAAACAAACATCAATGTGCCACACCAACGATCATAAGGAAGATAAAGAAAATATTTTCAGTAAATATTACCAGGAGGTGTATTCAAATGCAACAAAATTGTTTGGAATGTATTGGCCTGACTTTGTTGAAGGGTTAAGCTAAATGTTCAATCAGTGTTGCTTTACACCTTCGAATTATAGGGAGCACAATAACGAGACGAATGCAAACCTACCCGCATGATTTCTAATCACGAATTTTATTTAGCCACCTTCTATCTCAACTAAGATTAAACTGAGAAAAGATGATTCGGTATTATAATCAGAAAATATACTAGAGACCCCCATTAAGCAACGCTTTGCTGGAGCCTCCAAGGCGGAATGGTAGAAATGATATGGTGAAGAGTAGGAACGAACTGGCACAACATAGAGACATCGATCCAACTAGCTATAGAGATTTTGTTAAGGACCTAAGCTTCTAATGAAGCTATAGGATAATAGTAGTTAGTGGCCATTTACTTCCAGTCTCAAACAGTAAGGGCAACTTTTGAAAAAACATTATAGGCAAATGTTGCTGTTGTCCACAAAAGAATGAATTTGATTTGCAGTTATCAAAAATGGTGTCCCAATAAGAGTGCTCATTTTAAATTTTGTAAAATATTGTTTTCGTGCAAGAAGAACTCTGTAACCTATGATTTTTCGATTATTAAAAATGGATGCGCTACAGAAAAGAACAACGCGTAATAATTGTGAAAACCCATTACAAGAATTGGGAAAGTTAAGCTGAGACCGCTTGCAATTTTTGCTGAACTTTCCGTCGAGAAAGTGCACCTAATATGTCAACAATTAAAAGAGTGGTCAAACAATTTGAAGAAACTGGGTCGGTTATGGACAGCAGGCTTACTTTGCGTCGATGTGCCGGTCGGTCTCTTAAAAACATTGCTGCTGTAAACGAGAGTGTTGCCGAAAACCCGAAAACATCAAATCGGCATCGCTCTCAACAACTTCAAATTCAACGAAGCACCAAGCAGCAAATTTTAACAAAAGACCTCCATTTTCACTCGCACAAGAATCGACTTACTCAAGAGCTCAAATCAGCAGACTTTGCAAAGCGCCGGCAATTCTTTCAATGGGTAATAGAACAAAGTTAATGCCGTGTTTTCGAAAAAAGTCATCTTCACTGATGAAGCGCATTTCCATCTGAATGGCTTCGTGAATAAACAAAATTGTCGAATTTGGGGCTCAGAAAGTCCTCACGGGATATATGAGAAACAAATGCATCCATAATGAGCAACAGTTTTTTACTTTTTTCAAAATGAGGCTGGAATAGCAGTGACTGTGAACGGTATTCGTTACAGGAACGGAGTTCTTGTGGCCCCAACTGAACGGCATGGATCTGGACGACATATGGTTTCAGCAGGACGGCGCCACCTGCCACACCACGTATGAACGATTCCAGACCAAATCATCTCACAAAATTCTGATGTCAACTGGCCACTAAGATCATGCAATTTCTTTCTTTGGGATTTCGTAAAATCTCGGGCTTATGTGAATAAACCAGAAACAATTCCTGAGCTCATGGCTGAGATCCAACGCGTCATCGGTGAAATACAATCATATCTTTATGAAATAGTTATCGAACATTTTATGAAAAGAGCAATGGCCTGTCATCAGAGCCGCGGTGGCCGTTCGCCGGATATTTTATTCCATACTTAATCGGAACATGCCTACTTTACAATGCAATAAAAATATCAGAACTCGCTAAAAAAAATACGGGTTTTTATTTTTAAATAAAAATGTGCACTCTTATTGGGACTCCCTTTAGTATGCAACCCAAACACTTTAAGCTGGGACAGCTGTATTGGCTATAACTATATATAACTTCTACCAAACACTTACCTAATAGCAAGTTAAAATAAATTGAGGTCTTAGAACAATATTGCTTATATCCGAAGTTTCTGTAAAATATACAAAACACATGAGGCGTCCAACAAACTATAAATATTAACGCTGAAGCAATCAGCATGTTGGCTAATCGCCGCCTTGATCGCAGCGTTGATGTTTGAGGCAACGGTATACCAGGTGTTGCTGGACCACGTGAACCACTTTGGCTACGATTTATTCGCTGCCTTTGCGAATGAGCACGAATCTCTCGCATTGCTCTGAAAGAAAGAACGGTAAGTAAGTTTTAAATCAAAGGTTATCAGTGTATGTGTGTATAAAGTAAATAAAATACAACTCATTCATTTGAGCAACGCCTACTAACTAAAATCCGTAGTGTAACATTTCAATTTACAAACCTTGGTGAAATGGGATTCGACGATTTGATAACATTTGGGTTTGTCATTGTACTACTTGGATTAAGATTGTGCAATTGAATGTCTTCACCATTTGAAGTGTCATCGGTTTGGCCAACACCAGCAGCTTGTTGTGCATTAGCGATACCTGTTACTATTACCATATGTGTTTGTCGGCGTAGTATTGGCATTGGCAGCGGTAACTCTCCGTGTGCGGCACGAGCTGTTAGCGAAAGGGCGCATAACTTTCGCCTGACTCCATAATGATTGAGCAAAACTCCAAGTCCTGGAATGACGAACACTGCAATTGTATGGAAAATGATGAATGAAACAAAAACGGTGTTGGCACCAATGTCTGATGTGCAACTAATGCTGACATTGGGGGTGTGGACAGGGTTTGCGTGATGATGTTGATGGTGGTGGTCAGGGGTGTTGTTGCTTGCATGGATTTTGCTTTTGATGATTACGGATTTTGCAATTATTTTGTATGCGAAAAGGAAGGGCGTGCTTATTGCAGCCGACGCTACCCAGGAAAGTAGGGCGAGGGACACATGCAGATAGCGTCGTTGACGTAATTGTGCAAGTCGTGGGTGTTTAACGGTTGCATATCGATCCAGTGAAAGCATAAAGAATGAAATTGTGCTGGCTGCGACTGGCATTACCTAAAATTCAAAGTGAAATAATTTTATTTAATAATTTGACTATTTATGTATGGCATTGTTTAGTTTTACGCATCAACAAAGGAACTATATACATATGCTCTAGAATTCTTCGGCAACGTTTAAAATCCGATAATTTACTTTAATTTTTGAGTACATCTTCAATAAAAAAAAAGCATATCTAGGGTTGTTACCGGAGCTGCAAAATTTCAATTTTTCGAAATTTGAGTAAAAATGAAAAAAAATTGAATTTTTATTATTATTATTTCAATTACATGATATTCAGTTTTATTTTTGGGCATTGGCAAAATCTTTGCGCTTGGGAGGTCGTTATAGCTGTATTAAAAATGTATGTTAATTGATATAAAAAAAGCGGGAGAAGTATTTTTCTAAAATATTGTCTGATCCTATGGATATCGACTTAATTTTCAATATGGTCTCACCAACACTGAAAAGATCAACTCCTGTAAGGGAAAACGTTTTTTCTGCAGAATATCTATGGTACTAGAGTGGGTACTAGATACAATTCTGTGAGGGTCGGAGAATTGTATATTGAGTGCATCTAAATTTAAATCTTCACTTATTTATCTTATCACCAACATCTTTGTTGATCCTTACTGATCGGATTTTTTCCAAAAAGTGAAACTTGATATGCAATTTGCAAATTTGTTTTCATAGTGTGCTTTTTTATTTCTGCGTATAAGAGCAGTGACAGCGTTGCGTACTCGCTCAAAGTCATTTGTACCAGGAGACCGATCACAGTTCGGTTTTTCGTTTAAAAAGTCTAAATATGTATTATGCAATATGTTGAAAAAAAGTGAAATGAGGTTAAATACATATTTCGAAAAAATATGGAAAATATTTAAAAAGATGAAATAAGGTGTATACAATATGAAAAATGTTGCAAAAGTCGGAAAAATATGGACGAGATTGAAAAAAGTTGAAATAAGTTGAAAAATGATGAAAAAAGTTGAAAAACTCGAAAAAGGTTGAAATGTGTTGATAACGTTGAAATAAATTAAAAGAGGTTGAAAAAGTCGATAGTATATCGAAAATGTTGAAATAAGTTGAGAGAGGTTGAAACAGGTAAAAAAGGCTCATAAAATCGATGGTATATGAAAAGTGTTGGAAAAGTTGAAAGAAGTGAAAAACTTCAAAAAGTTGAAGAAGTCGAAAAAAGTTGAATGCGGTTGAAAAATGTTGAAACATTTGAAAGTAGTTGAAAAGCTCGAAAAAAGTTGAATGAGGTTGAAAATGTCCAAATAAATTGAAAAACGTTGAAAAAGTCGATAACATATCGAAAATGTTGAAAAAATCTGAGTGAGCTTAAAAAAGGCTGATAAATTCGAAAATATACTTATGAATATACTTTAGCGTCTACCTTTAAAAGCTGTTATAGGATGATTGACCTCCTGAGGCTAAATTTTGTTTATAAAAATGGTTTTAATTTAAGCCCAATAGAGTTATAGCACTTTTTATGAAAAAACCAAAGCTAATTTTCTCAAAAACCCCACCTCGCCTATTTTCAACCATGTTAAAAATTTCTCAAAGATTCTGACAGATCATAAGAAGTTCTCTTAGAATCAAAAGACAAAAACTAATTATTTTTGTTTGGATGGAAATGCCATTTTTTTGAAAAAATTTTCAGCGGTTTTTCAATTTTTGCCACTAAAACTCAAAATGCGCATAGCTTCGTAAAAAATGTTTTGCAATCAAACCGGGGGAATACGTGTCCCCCTATATCCTATGAAAAACAAAATATTTAATCGGCAACCAGTTCCGCAATTTGAAGTCAGTCCGACTGCATGATTTGAAATGGATTTGGTCTACTGAATATGCGATTTAGTTCCGAAGTAATGTTAAGTAGTTAGGTTTTTTAACTTTTCAAATTCTATAGTCTTACCTGAATATAATGGATGACTTTACATACAACTAATGGTAGTGATTTCGTTTTTCTGTTCATTGCCAGATTTAGCAATGTCACTGGAGCAGATATTCCCGTTACCAACAAATCCGCTATACATACAGCCAAAAGTAGTGGATTTCGTAAGCGAATTGATGATGCCGAACATAAGGTCAAAACTAACGTAGCATTACCTAAGACTCCACCGAAAACGACCAGACCATATGAGATAGCCATTATCAAAAGTGTGAATGAGGGAATTGCATTCTCTTCCATATCACCATCATAAACAATTGCTCCGGTGTAGTTTTCAACATTATCGTAATTCTCATTTTGGAACTGTGGCAATACGTTGGTATCCGCATATTTTTCTTCTGATGAATAAACTGTTTGTTCTAGCGAGGGAAAGTAAAATTCTTTTGCATTAATTGCATTCTTTGACTGATGGTAGCGGTATGTATTCTCCCACCATTGTTCCAGTGTATTCATTGTATTGATACCAGTATTCCGTTGCTTTATTTGTTGGTTTATAAATTTAATGTCACATCATGCTAGAATGAGAATGAAATTCTGAATGAACTTTTGAATTAAGTTAATAATAGGAAAAACTTTAGCTAATAACTTTTTTTCTAAATCGGGATAGAAAAACTTGTTGTAATTTTAGACTCGCAGATTTAAGGCTTATTAACGGTAAAAAAGTGTGAAAAATGTTTTGGAAAGGCTGTTAAGTTTTGGGAAATTTGTACAATATGCATAAAAGGAGCGAAAATTCGGGAACATTTTAATTTTTTTATTGAAAAGCAAACCATTACGAGAATGTACATATTAGTAATATTAAAAAGTTTTGTGTAAATTCAAGAGTAAGTATTTATATAAAATCTAACAAATATATGTATATGGGTATTTGCACAGAATGGTCCACCGTGACAGAAAAATTAAAAATTATTAAAAAAGCGTTACTATCTGATAATATCTAAGGAAAACATTCAAATTTTTTTAATTTAAACAATTTATTCACTTCCTGTAAATTTGCATAAATGCAGCTTGAATAATTTTTTGTTTTAAATATTTCAGTCTTCAAGTCTTTAAGGGAGATGATACATAATGATTGTCATTCCGCAAAATCTCTCTTCCAACAACAATTAGCTAAAAAAAAATGTAAAAACACCAAACTAATCTCTATTAACTGTATGTATATTTTTGATTTGCTATAGTTCATGTTCTAATGTCAAGTGCGCGATCGAAAAACATTCTCATTTGGTGATTGATTTTTTTCAGCAGCGTGTGCGTCAAAATTTTTGTTTAAATAGAGTTTCATGTATATAATTAAGAAAAAAAGCAACGAGTGCAAAAACTAAAATTTTAAATTTTTAGATTTGTTTTGAGTTGGTCACATGTGGATCGGAAGTTTAAAACTTTTGTAATCTATACATAAGTAGACAGTTGCAAAACGGTTAGACCTCTTTTTAACTGCCGTAACACAACATAATAGCTTATTTTTTTTTGTTGGAAAAGTTGTGAAGAGAGCATAATGTAATTTTTTCAATAGTAGGCGGTGCCACGCCACTAACAGGAAAATATGTTTCCACGGCTAAGCTAATAATACGATTTTAATGAAATTTAGTTTGAAGATAGATGGAATCATGAAAAGGCTTTACTACTGTTTCCTATTTTCTTTCTTAAAATTGATCTCACCAATTTAATTCGACAATGATTAATATTAAATCTGTTTTTTTAATTACTATATAAGTCTTAAATGCAAAAAATATTTGAAATTCTGTGGCAAAAAGCAATAACCGCTTAAGTTGACATAAGAAAGATTTGAGTTATGATTACCGCCATATTTCTTTTATTAAACGGCATATTTATGTAAAATCCGAGAGTCTACTATTTAAAAAAAAAATTTTATATAAAAAACGTATTCGCTTAACTCAGAATGAATATAAATTACATTTGCAATAACCGCCTAAGTTTGACTAAAATTGCATCCACATATGTATATTTTTGTTTCTTTGAAAAAGCTTATATCAAATAACTTAAGTTGTTATTTCAGAGTTGTTTGGATGAATATTTTGTCAAATTGGTACAATTTCAATAACTTAAATCAACATATAAAAAGAAATTAACGCGGTAATATGCTGCAATAAAGCTTAAGTAGATATTAGAGCCATTGAACACATTTATACTTTGGGGACAAAAGTAACGCAGTGGTAGTGTTGGTAACACGGTAGTTCCTCATTCACTACACTTTGTACTTTTTTAAAGAAGACCTAACAGATAATTATTCTTTACAAAAGATGACCTTGATGCAATATAGAATAACAAAAATAACTTCAATTTAAAATTTCTGACAAACATTAAAATATTTTTTATATGTGGGTAGTAAAAACATCAACATCTTAAAAATTACTGAAGAGTTCTGACAAATAAAAATTCTTCCGTTAAATAAACCAACCCATGTACTGGTATCTTTGTTAAAATTATGTAATTTACTTAGAAAAGTACACTCAAGGCAACTGCGTTTCTCTGTATAGTAACGTAGTGTAGCAGTAACGCAGTTGTAAAAATATAACTATTTCACCAATGTGTACAAAATGAGAAAGAATTATGCAAATATTTATCACAATTCTAAATATATATATGTACCTAAATAACTGTGTTTGTGAATAATAATAATGCGAATATCGTCATTACTTACATTTCTACGACGGTAACTCAGCGGTCATACAATTAACACACTCACCTGTATCGATGATATTTGGGCAAATAATACGGCTATCTTACTTCCCTCCGTGTGGTGGTCACACTTCAACCGAAGTTTGCAACGAATTAAATTAAATAAGGTACACAGAATGCCAATTGTTTTATTTTAGTCTCATATAGTTACACACGGTAGCTAAGATTTTATTCATAGTTGGGGACACAGTTCTATATATCTATTCTATTGTGTTTCATTACACGTTTCAGAAAAATTGTATTTATTGGGTTCGTAATAAAGCTCAAAGCTTTTAACATTTATAAGGATATTCAGGTAATTCGCCATCTAGTAAAAATTTTAAGAGATTGCTCTTTATAACATGAGACTAATACTCCAGGACAGCAATCTTTTATATGAGAAACATCTGCGTTACTGAGAAAGACAACTGAGTTACCGTAATTTACTAAAAAACATACAATTTTGTAATATTTTTATGTTTTAGATGAAGAACTAATTGTATTAAATTTGCGAATGGGTGTATTTTTTTAATAAATTTTCTGACTTTTTTCATGAGTGATATCAATCTCAAGAGACCAAATATTGAACATTAAAAAAATGTTTGCCCATTTACTGTTTTTTATTAACATTACATTAGCATACGCATGAAATTTAAAAATCTTCCGAATTCGTTTAAACTTTGACACTTCAAAGAGCTTCAGACAGATGGGTTTAATGGGGTCCTGAATACTGTTAAGTCAAAGTTCGCAAAAATCGCTATTTTTGCGAAAACAGCCGAATCGGATGTCTAATATCTCTGAACCAACCATTTTCACGTGGTATCTCATACCAATTGTTATATAATAATTGTTGTTGTTGTACTAGTCGTTGCTGTTGTTGTTTTTCATTATTTTTGTCTTTAAATACATAGGCCCATAATTAAAGTCGCAAATGTAAGTTAAAACCTGGTTTCTACCCAAAATCGAAAATACAGACTGACCCCATAAAAAAAAGAAAAAATTGTATGAAATTTTAAAAAATATATTACCCTGCGTTATCGACACAAAATATTGTAGACACATTGAACAAAAGGAATAATAAAAAAACCGAATACATGAGGCAGCTTGGCGTAATGGTTAGGACTGTGAACTCATAGCCCACAATACGTGGGTTCGATATTGCGAATAAGTTTTCTGAGAAAAATTTGAATTTTACAATTCAAATTCAATTCAAATTCATTTCAATAGAATTTTTAGGGAGCTTAATCCCTCTATTGATCAGGTTCTTGAGTCAGAAGTACATTCTGTAATTTTAGCGATGCGTTCGCAAAAACCGCCTAGTATTTTTATTTTTGGCCCGGCATTGGTCCCTCAGGACACTGGGTTTTTTTTCCTCACAAGAGGAAATATCAGATATAATTATGAATCCAAAGTCCAAAAAGTCAAGTGGTCCTGACTGTATTTCCAATTTTATCCTTAAAAAATTTCTAACACTGCTATAGAGTTCTTAACTATAATCTTTAATAATTGCATCAATAATGTATATTTCCCGTCAATTTGGGAAAAAGCCAAAATTTTTCCGTTAGCCATGAAACTTAATGATTCAAATGTCAATAATTTCCGTCCTATCTCGCTGCTTTATTACGTGGGCAAAATATTGGAAAGGGTTATAATGCGTTAAATCGATTCACCAGAAGTTGTGCCTATAGAATTTATTTCTGATTATCAATTTGGGTTCAAAAAAAAGACACTCTACGGTTCATGCCTTATTGAAAATTCACAATGATGTAACTTTGAGACTGAGAGAACAAAAATGCACTGTTGTGTGTTCGTTAGACTTAGAAAAGGCATTTGATAGTGTTTGGAGGGAGGGACTGCTTTTCAAATTGCTCCAATTAAATTTCCCGACTCATGTTTTTTATTTTCTAGAAAGCTTTTTGACGGGCAGAACTTTTTTTATTCAAATTCAACAATCCATCTCCAGCCTTTGTGAAACAAACAGTGGTGTTGCCCAAGGATCAGTTCTGGGCCATTGTTTGTTCAACATAATGCTTTACGATTTTCCACAAATTGATAATAGCTCAACAGGAATTCTCTTCGCGGATGACACCTTTGTTAACGCAAATGACTTCTATCCTCTCAATGCACTCAGGAAGGTGCAGAGAAATGCCAACAAAATTAATACTTTTTTTAAAAAATGGGGCGTGAAATTGAATCTGCTGAAATCTAATTGCATTTGCTTTAGAAACGCGAGTGGCAAAGGGAAAGAGAAAGCCGCAATCTTAAATTAGTCATCGACGGGGCGGAAATACCATTTAAGAAAAGTATTAAGTACTTGGGAGTCAACTTTAATTGTCTTTTTAAATTTAATCAACATGCCAGGTTCACTTTTGAAAAAGCCAGGAAAATTACTAATATTCTTACTTCGTTGTTATGCAACAAGGAAATGATGAAAAAGACTAAACTGTTGTTGTACGAAACACTCATCAGGCCAATATTATTGTTACGAAATTTCTGTCCCTTTGACGATAATTTCGATCTCTCACACTTTTCTGAGTTCGATCACTGGATTGTGTAACAATTAAAAACACACAAACTTATTTAGTTATAAAATGGTTTATTTTATTAACGTTCAAATTCTAATATTAATTTAACACTGTATAGAAAACTGTTTTGTTCTACTACGGATCACACTGTATTCACTTTATTGCTTACTGCTTCGCTGGTTTAATTCTACTGTGTGCTCAGCTCAGATGACAACCCTTTTTATACTGCAGTCATCACTCTCTCGAATAATCCAGTACCTTCTAAGTGGCGTATATTCTACCATTATCTACAACCCACCAGTGCTACTTTGTAGCGTGCATTCTACTACTATCCACAATTCACCACGTTGACGTTGAGCTAGCTATTATGCTAGATGTTAGATGGCGTTGTACGTTGTACGACGGCGATAATTTCTCTCGGTTGTTGACTTTTTATTGTTTACTGCAGCGTCTGTTCAGTTTATTATTTTTAGCATTTTGCGCTAGATGGTGCTAATATCGTTTAGTTTCTTTCGTTGGTATTTATTTCAAGAGTCTTCTAGCATAAACCAAATTTCGCTACATTATTATATGCTTTCCTATCGTGGCTCACTATCTCACCCGTGGTAGCATCTGAAATGGAGCGTTTGGAGAGGAGAATACTTAGACTGTGCATTAATAAAAACTTCGAAACTCGAGCAAAAAGATACTCAAATGAATCGGTTTATGGTGATGCTAATGTTACTCCAATAATGAAGTATGCAGTTCTCTTAATGAAAAAATTCATCACAAGTCTGAATGATTCCGATAATGAAATCATCAAAGAAATTTTCACCTCGCAAATCAATGATTCTTGGTCCAATACAACGTACCATTCTCCGGTAGGAGTTCTTAATAAAGATTTTGGGTGGACCTCCCATCCCCTGCTATTCTAAAGCCATCCCCGTGCCTAACCGTGGTTAAACTCTGATATTTTTTTTTTTTTTTTTTTGATTCACTGAGTGCTAAAGGGTTGGTAATTACAACTCATTATGTATTGGAGAGCAAAACTTATTCTTTTTATATTATATTCTTTATGTTTTAAACTATAATTAAACTAATGTCAAAGCTTTGTTATAAATTATTTCATCTGCTTCCTTCTCAAACTGCCTTGTTACTTATTTGAGAGGGAGTTTGGGGTAAGAAAATCTCACCTTTGTCATCAAATACGACTTCTTTTTAGCTGAATATTTCAATTTTCATATGTTAACGTAATTCTTATTTTTATTTTACATACTTAGTTGTAAACGGGGGGAGAGGTACGACGGGGGTCCGTCGGCGGCTGCGAAATGGAGCAGCATTGTATGGTACTGTTTTGCCTCGTGGTTGCACGTCTACTCGTTTTATCTCTCCTCGTGTACATGGCTATCTTTACTTTCAAATACATAATTACATTTGATTTATTCGATTAATAATTTATCTTGATTACTCTATTCTGTCTTAAGACTTTGTTTATGTTTATGTTTAAGTTTATTTTTTTTAAGTATTGTATATACTCAACATGTCGTTAAATGAAACAAACATAATGCTCCGTGAGCAAGAGCAATCTATTATTTTAAAAGAAACTCAAGTCAATGTGACATTCGATTTATTTAATTGGTATAGTGCTATAGCAGGCCGTACATTACAGCCGCAAAATGTAAAATCAAAAAAAAAAAACTCTTGTAAATTTATTATTTGTATACTCGATATGAAAGTCTCAATAAAGAATTCAATTCAATTCAATTCAAAAAAATAAAAAAACAATTCAAATTTTCCTTATCGGATGGCTTGTAGGAGTAGGGGGCGACACTTAAACATTCGTAAATTTTTTTGAAACGTACTAAAATTTTTTTCAGGAAAAAGTTGTGTAGACTTTACAGAACAATTCTGTGGGAAAATGTTGTTTCTGTACATATGAAAAATGGCTAAAATTCTGTTCGCTTTTTAAAAAGTAAATTTTTTTTAAGTAGTAATAAATAAAATTTTTATAAAAAGTTTATTTCATATAAATTGTGAAACATTTCTTGTCATATCACGAAAATTTCATTGACTTTTTTCCAATATTCACTGAGAAATCGCAATTTAAAAAAAACACGCACATAGAAATTCCTTTGTTCATAACTTTTTAAAAATCCAAATTTTGCAAAAATATGTTTAAGGCCTTAATATTCATCAATAAGTCTTTAAAGTTATGCAATAATCAATAAATCTTCAAGGTTATGTAATAATCAATATATCTTCAAAGTTATGAAATAAAAAGTTTAGGTACAATAAGTTGGTTTTTACTGTGCCCACTTGAGAAAACTTAGTGAAGTACAGTGCAAAATATAAAAATTAAACAAAAATACTTATAGAATATTTTTCGAAAATCAAAGTACACCGTTTCACGCAAAAAAAGTGAAAAGTATTTGAGAATTATTGCGTTGTTACGCTTCTATAATGTTTGTTGTTTATAAGCAACTTCTAATAATCTAGTGACCGGATTAGTATACAAAGATAAAAACTTCCGATATGCCTTATATAGACTTGATAAGCCTGGAAATTGAGAGAAAGTTTTTTTTCTGGTAACTGGCCTTGGGGCGAAAGGGTTAATGCATAATTCCTTCCTTATGATT
This sequence comes from Tricholauxania praeusta, assembly GCA_949775025.1. Classification (NCBI taxonomy): domain Eukaryota; kingdom Metazoa; phylum Arthropoda; class Insecta; order Diptera; family Lauxaniidae; genus Tricholauxania; species Tricholauxania praeusta. The sequence goes on along the minus strand of OX459030.1, from coordinate 87,088,339 downwards.
CCTTTTATTATACCCTACACTTAGGGTATGCATATTCACATTGTCATTCAACATTTAAGACGCTATATTGAGAGAGCTGTTTGATGTAGTATAATCAAGATTCACATAAGCTAAAAACTTAAATGAAACCAAATTTCACACAAACGGTAGAAATGACTGGGAGAATCTCTGGACAAGAGCTTGTGAGCGTGCCACTTCTCAAAGAAACAAAACCTTAAAATTATCTTCTGCTTCCCTAAAACTATGAGCTTATATTCCAGCGTCGGCCGTAATTGATGCATGTCCCGTTGTGCACCCAACTAGAGTTTGCCATCACCTTGGGTTTCATTTTCAAAATTTAACCTATAAGTGACAGGTGATATAACATGCATTATTTTTCGGGTAGTATGTCAATGATGTGCTATGTCTAGCGAGCTCGTTAGTTTTATCGTTTTCCTCAGTACCTATATGCTCTGGTATACAGCAAAAATTAAGTTTGATGTCACTGTCTAGCCATAACAACAGAAATGTAATGGACAAAACTGAGGGATTTAATAGGGATCTGACTGTTTGCTAAAATACAAGCATTTCTGGATGAAGCTTTTAATAAAACTCAAAGTGGTCGTACAGTAGTCAATTATGGAGGGATTCCCCAAATCTTTTATTATCGGTCGGTGATTTGAGCACTTTCTGCCTAGTTTTCATGTTATCTTTTTTGATATTCTACTATCCCATATCAGGGAGGATATCACATGCTATAAAAATAGCAAATGTATGCCTATTCACTCTCGCGTTCGTCAAGTGCATTAGATGCATCTTTAGGTTCTGCTCGCATGCTTTTTCATTCTTACAAAAATTTTATTTGATATCCTTGATATGGAATCTTGAATGATAACATGAAAACGCCACTTTACTCTGACAATATCAAGTTAGCTTTGTGCCTAATGGCTTAAATTGCTGTCGCCTTTCTACCGTAAATATCGACCCGTAGTAGGTGTAATATTACATCCGGGAGAGATGTAAGGGTTGGCCTAAGTGCTAGGATAATGCATCGACTTGCCGACCGTTGAACCTCAGCTAGCTCTACTTGCACAGAGATCATGGATGTTTTCCCTATATATAGGCTTAAAAAATAGACGCAAAATTTTTTTTCGATACTTCCTTATGTGTACATAAGGAAAATTGAAAAAAATTAAAAAACAATTTTTAAATAAGAAAAAAAATCAAATTTTCTTAATTTTTTTGGCAAAATTCCGAAAAATTAAATTTTTTTTTTTTGAATGAGTGGCATATAAATATATTTTTGAATTTTGAGTGTTTCCGAAGAATTCTAGAACATTAGAGTTTTCTGAACATGTCTAGTGTTTTCTTTTTTGGCCAAATTAAAAGACTTCCAACAGCCTTTTCTCAGTTTCGAAAATTCAGAACTTTACAAAAAAGGATTTATTTTCCATTTCACCTTACCTTGGAGGACACACTGCACAAAGCTACTTATGTCTAGTGCATGAGTTAATGTTTCGACATTTTCGTCAATTACGCACAGAGCTTTCAACTTGAAAGTTGTCCAATTTGTTTCCATTCTAGTCCCAACCTTTCCCTTTAGAATGAGCTTTTAAATACATATGATGTTTTTTCGAAAAGTTATATCCATTTTAAGGTGACATGAATTTGAAACGTTTCGGTTAAGATTTTTGAGTTTAGAGTGGCTCACTGCTGTTCTCTGATACATATCGAAATATGTTTATTAGGGCGGTTCACGAAAAAAAAAAATTTCACCGGTCACCAGACAGATTGAAAGCTTGCCTCAGAGCATTTTCAACACAATTTATTTATTTATTTTTTTTGTTAATATAGATATTCCGTTTTTTGATTTTTTTGTTCGATAGCTCTGCAAATTGATGTCCGACCGTCAATGATGAGCGCTACTATTCGTACCTAGAACTCGTCAAATTTGATGCAAAAAATGTCAACAATGACTCTAATACATTTGAATGTGAATCGAGAAATTAGCGATAAGACCAACAATTTTCTTATAACTTCACCTTCATGGTTTTTTCTGAGAATTCAGGTTTGGTTCGAAAAAACCAACAGAAGAAAAGCAGTGCTGTACAAAAATTAAAATTGTTGCAAATATATAAAATGGATTTAGGATTCTAAATTTAAATTTGGGAATCTTTGAAACAGAAAACAGGCTACGCGTACAAAGCCGCGGGAAACTATAGTTTAGATCTTGTTGCAAACACGCCAGTGAAGATATTTTCACATCAATAATTTATTGTAGTTTAAAAAGTACTGGACGAATTTTCAAACCGGAAGTAGATTGGTTTGGTGTGTTCGGAGAGGATGCGCCCAGCCACTCAACTGTCTTTTGAACAATTTTTCACCATATCTGTGATACAATCATCTGAGTCTACGAAAAAGTTCTATATTGCAAATAAATTTATTTTTGTTTCGAAATTTATGCAAAAAAAAAAAAAATTTAACAATTTATATGAGTAAATTAATATCTTCTCGTACTGTGTGGTGAAAACAGAACTAAAAGCACCCGCGAGCTTTAGCCGGCATATAGCCGGTCCAATGAACTGTTGTTGTATTTACATATAAATATAGTTTATAAATGTAGATACAAACATACATACACAGTTGTATTTCTTTAAACACACTCCTGCAAACCCATACAGCAACAAGACAATGTGTTGGATACAAGTCTATGGTGAATAATGTTCATTTTAATTTTATAACAACGGAGTTTTTGTTGAAGCTTTGCAGAAAACATTTTCCAAACATTTGTTGACAGCTACGACCTTAAAGTAAGAAAGTTTCTTATTTTATTTTCACGGGTTATCTTTCTTATTCTGAGAAAAAAAAAAACATTCATAAAATGAGAGTTTTTTTTTCAAATGGCAGAGGTCTTTGCTTTGGAGTTATACAAGAGGTGGTGATGTCTTTTTTTTTTTTAACTCAGCGTGAAATTTTTTGGAAAGATTTTAAAATTGTATGTCGAAAAAATCTTAGACATTAGGCACTGACACCCAATCTCTATTAAGCCAAGTTTGTTTAATATCGTAGCAGCTTTAGTGTATTTAAGAGCATTTAAGTATTATACAAAGTCAAAGGAGTATGTATATTTTGTGAGAAGATGGTACTTGATACTCACTTTGTAAATATTTATTGTCATTGAGATATGTTTTCAACAGTCGAAAAGGCGACTGTAGAAAAGTGGCGTGTGCATATAAGGTTAACGGATGAAGATTTCAGCAAAATAGTTTAATATGGGCATTTCCACGACGGTCGAACGGGACCGTCGTACACATTTAAAGTAAAAAAATTCAAAATATAACGGATTTTTATTTTGAAAATAGGCTTAACTTATACCATTTAATTAGCCCTATAATTGGTGCTAAGGATGATTTTAGGAAATTTTTCGTTTTCAAGATAATTGCAATTGATAATTGTCGCACGGGACAAAAACAGAATTGGTTTTTGCACGCAACAATTCAAACGCCGATTTCAGCGAAACCTGAGGCAATATTTCAATTAGACTAATTTTAGAATGTTGTGCATTGATGTCTCTTAAAAATGGTTTTGATTTCACCCAAAAATAACTTATACTTTTTTTTTAATTTAATTTTATTCACGGTCGCATGGGACGGGTCGCACGGGACATTTTTCCATCATGTTATTTATGTTGTAAATTATATATAATGATGAAATTATATATAAATAATATAAATAAGATTAGTAAAAATGGTTTTAAGTCAACAGAAGTATTCAATGTAGTTATTTTCACATAATAACAACAAAACTAACAAAAGTATGTAGTATGAATATAGTATTGTGTAGTATTAAATATAATAATAATAAATAAATTCAAGTGAAAATAGTATCAAGAATATGAAACACAATTTGTTTTTCAGAATAGGCAGTCCTAGCTGCTTTTACTTTTTTACCATCGCAACAAAAGAAGTGCAACTGGGATATACCTGGAATGCTTTTTACTTATGTATTTCCATTTTTCGTCTAAATTATATAACAAGGAATACTTTTCAATTCGATCAGATGGCATATAACTAAAACATTTTAACCGCATTTATCTTATCGTGTGCATACTATTGGTAAAATGAACATCTTTTCATTATTTCCTTCAGCCAACTTTTGCCTAGCATTCCGCATTCTTGTTTTTAAATTTTAGTTCATCTTTCTTGAACTTTTCTCTCCACCGTTTGTATTTCTCTTTTTTTCGCCGCCGATTTTGCTCATCTAGACTTAAATTACTTAAAAGTAAGTCGAATTATTAATTTTCATATACCTAAAAAAAAAATGTTCAAGTTTTTAAATTTCATACTTACAGTGTCGCACGGGACCAACTTTATATAACTACCAGGATCCCTAATCTTAATATTTTTCAGCAAGGTTTTTTTTATTTCAATTGTATCAAAAGTCTCTGTTTGTGCTCAATGTTGAATGAGATTTCCTATCGGCGATAGCCCGATACGGGATTGCCTGTATGCCACCATGTCTGAGTTCGGTATACCTGCGAAGCTGGTGCGGCTTTGCAGAATGACGTTGAGCAACACAGCCAGCTCCGTCAGAGTAGGAAGGGACCTCTCCGAACCATTTGATACCGAACGAGGTTTCAGACAGGGCGATCCATTATCCTGGAACCTCTTCAACTTTGTGATGGAAGGGGTGTTGCGAAGAGCCAGTGTACATCGTAATGGCACTATTTTCTACAAAAGTGTCCAGCTCCTTGCATATGCCGATGATATTGATATCATTGGACGTTGTAAGCGAGATGTTACTGCTGCGTTCTCTGCTATCGAAAAAGAGTCAGCGAAAGTGGGTTTGACGGTGAACGAGGGCAAAACAAAGTATATGCTGTCCACAAACAGGGAGACGCGGCGTATTGGATCCTTTGTTACTGCGAACAACTATACTTTCGAAGTTGTCAAGGAATTCACCTATCTTGGCACCGCCGTGAACACTCAAAACGATGTCAGCCTGGAGATAAAGCGAAGACTAACTCTTGCTAATAGGTGTTACTATGGTCTCAGTAAGCAATTGATTAGTAGAGACCTCTCTCGCCCGACAAAACTGACACTCTACAAGACGCTCATCTTACCCGTGCTACTTTACGGCGCAGAAGCATGGGTTGTGTCGCAGACTGATGCAGCCACGCTTGGGGTGTTTGAGAGAAAAATTCTTCGCAAAATCTTCGGTCCTGTTCACGTCGGCGACGACTACCGTATTCGAATGAACCACGAACTGTACGAGCTCTACGCTGACATTGACATAGTCAAGCGCATCACTATTCAACGTCTGCGCTGGCTGGGACATGTTGTGCGTATGGACGAAGAAGCTCCGGCGAAAAAGGTGTTTGATGCGGAAGCCGCTGGGCGACGACGAAGAGGAAGACCATGCCTCCGATGGAAAGACCAAGCCGAGGAAACCCTATCCACGCTTGGTGTGAATGATTGGAGAAGGCGTGCGCAAAGCAGAGGCGCCTGGAGAGAGCTTTTGAGGTCGGCCGTAACCCGGTAACGGGTTGTTATGGCCACCCAAGTAAGTAAGTAAGCACTGACAACAAATGTAGTTTATTAAGGTCGCACGAGACATCGAAAGATGTGTTAATGCAAAGCAAAAACTTTCAATTATTTACAATCGCATAGTTTCTTATGCATTCTTTTTTGAATCTTTATACCCTCAGAAAGATTTTAGAGAACAAAAGTCAATGCATAATGTCTCTCTTTAAAATTTTTTATCGAAACTAAACGTGCAGTAGAAATATCCAAATTAAAAAAGTTTCACTTGCGCTACCTTGCATTCGAATGTCTCGAAAAGTGTTATACAGTAGCGAGCATAAAAAATGCAACTGCGAGCACTGAGTCAGAAAATTTGCGATATCTTGAAAACAAATTGTGTTAGAGCTTTATAATTTTATATCTACATGCAAATGGTCCCTCACGTTATTAATGCAAATTTTTGTTGAATTATCTGCATCCAGTATTCTGTAATGCATAAAATAACAAGACAACCTCAAAAATTAAGCGAGCAAAAAAAATGCAACTCTTCAAAACTCAATTTATTTCCATAGTTTCCGTATTCTTACAGAAGAATATTTTTATCTTAAGTTAATGCTTAGAGGCATAACCACTATTGGCTATGTCTGCACGGAATCTGGAAGGCATAGAATCCACTAAGAACACAAAAGTTTCCATGGATGTCTTATTCCACTCTTCCTGGAGGGTTTCTTCCAAGTTCTTTACTTTGGAGTGGGTTTTTCTTTCACTTCGCGATATACTAGTTCCCATAGATCCTCTATGGGTTTGAGATCCGGAGTTGGTCTCTTCAAAATTTTCATTTCATGGTCACTTAAAAATTTTCGAGGTAAGTAACTTTTGGGCTTGGGTCGTTTTCGTGCTAAAATATATAGCCGGGAGTCCTTTTATCGATAAGATGTGGCAGCATGTACTCTCTAAGGATCCCGCAGTAAACGATTGCATTCATGATTCCATTGATTTTGACCAACGGACTAAGTCCATTACGGGAGAAAGAAACTAAGAACGATGTAGAGTTAAGCATCAATTGTCATCATCATTCATTCTTTCATATCTTAAGCAATTATTAATCGACTGTCATTTTTACAGTGGATAGTTGGTATATAGGTAAATAACGTTGTCTTGGGAGATTCCGCATGTAATTTATTCCATCAGAGCCAAACAAATTAAACTTGCTTTCTTCGCTTCATAACACCTTGACCCATTGCTCGCTTGTCCACTTCAAATACCACTTTGGAAATATAGGCCGCTTTTTTAATTGACTTTGCTTATATGCAGTATTATAGGTGTTCGTCTGGCGAACAAATTTCCCTCGTTCAACCGTCGCCTAACTGTATGAACTCTAATAGGAATGTCAATTTTTTCGATAACGTAGTCAGTAAAATCTTCTGCCGTGGTCCTTGTATAATTTTTGACCTTCAACATAATTTGTTGATCTTAGCGAACTGTTGTTTTTCGTGGATCTCAACCCTATATAGAACCTATGGGAGCTAGTAGATCGCGAAGTGAAAGAGAAAAACCACTCCAAAGTAAAGAACTTGGAAGAAATCCTTCAGGAAGTGTGGAATAAGACATCCATGGAGCCTTTTGTGTCCTTAGTAGATTCTATGCCTTCCAGATTCCGTGCAGACATAGCCAATAATGGTTATGCCTCTAAGCATTAACTTAAGATAAAAATATTCTCCTGTAAGAATACGGAATCTATGGAAATAAATTGAATTTTGAAGAGTTGCATTTTTTTTGCTCGCTTAATTTTTGAGGTTGTCTTGTTATTTTATGCATTACAGAATACTGGATGCAGATAATTCAACAAAAATTTGCATTAATAACGTGAGGGACCATTTGCATGTTGATAAAAAATTATAAAGCTCTAACACAATTTGTTTTTAATATATCGCAAATTTTCTGACTCAGTGCTCGCAGTTGCATTTTTTATGCTCGCTACTGTATATAAATGTAAAATTCGCTTACATTAGGGTCAAAATACGTGAAACCGACATGTCTGAAATGTTTTTCAAAGTTCTTTATATAAATCAGTAGCTGCAAGTGGTAGAAATTAAACGGAAAAATTTTTTAAAAAAAATTGTTGTTGCAATAATTATTGCCAGTCAAAGTTTTCATTAACCTTTTTTTTTAAATGTTATAAGTTGTTATACAACTTGTCTGATCGTGACGAAATGTTTTAATTTCTGTAGATAATAAGTTGAACTTATGTATTAAGAAAAACAAATTTCAAAAATTTTGCATTTTTGTTGTTAGTTAGCAAAAGTGGTTTTTAGGGGATATCTCGAAAACGATTCTTAAGAAAAAAAAAATGGTTGCCATTTTTGGAAAATACGCCCCAAAATACATTGAAAAAAGTCTATGAGAAACCCGATCCTTTTTCTTGTAAACAATGTTATTGATTTTTTTGAAAAATAACAGAAATTTTATGTATTTCTCGTCTGCCCGGTACAACTGTAATATTTATACCGTCAAAACTAATTGAGGCTCCATGATTTTTTTGACGAATTATAATTTGGAAGGGATCAATACATCTCTGTAATTTTTTTCAGATTTTTTCGAGGCGGCGCAAATCATTAAAACTCAATTGTTGATGGAAAAATTGCTAATTACCAACAAAAATGCAAAAATTTTGCAACTTTTTTTATTATTACATAAGTTTATCTTATTATTTACAGAAATTAAAAACTTTCGTCACAATCAGTCAAGCAGTTCAAGACTTATAGCATTTTGAAAAAAAAGTTAATGAAAACTTTGCTTGGCAATAGTTATTACAAAAACAATTTTTTTTTTAAAAAATTTTTCCGTACACTAATTTTTACCACTTGCAGCTACTGATTTATATAAAAAACTTTAAAAAACATTTCAGACATGTCGGTTTCACGTATTCTGACCCATTAGTTAAATTTGATTGTTTCCCAATGAAAATATGATAAAAATAAATGTTTTCAAGAACATTTAATTTTTTTGTCTTGGTGTACCTTGCGGTGGAAATGTCCATATGCCTAATAAGCATTACGATGCTACTGCATTATATGTATGTGCATTTCCCCAAAAATATCCTTTTAGCCGGCCACGTTTTTAATTTTTATACCCTACACCGAGGGTATATTCTTTTTGTCATTTCGTTTGTGACACGTAGAAAGGGGCGTGGTAGGTATGGAAAATTATATATATTCTTGATCAGCGTAACCACCTTAATTGATATAGCCATGTATATATGTCCGTCTGTCTGTCTGTCTGTCTGTCTCTTAAAATCAGGTTTACTGGAAAACCAAGAAAGCTAATTGAATTAAATTAGCACACTAAGGTTACACCTTCTTGCAGGTATCTTGTTATTATTGAAATTGGGCGAAATCGGTTCATGGACACGCCCATGCCCATTTTGAAAAAATTTGCAACGGTTTTGATGAAACTTGATGATTTGGTGAACATGTGAACCAAATTAGGATTAGGCAAGGTTTAAAGTTTTCAAAGGTTCATACAGGGGCGTGGCACATCCCTAAATTGTATCCTTTATACCATCATATCTCGTAAACCGTTCAAGATATTGTGATGAAATTTGGTAAACGGATACATATCAAATATTGTAATAAAAGTGGGTGGAATCGTAAAAGTGGGCGTGACACTTTACAACAGTCAAAAATTTTGATTCCGTGTATTTCAAAATTGTCACCAACGATTTTCATAAAATTCTTACAGATAATGCCGCTGAAAGCAGTCATCAATACAAGCTTACCCACTTTACTGAAAAAACACGTTGAAGGGCGTGGCACAGCCGACAATATTTATAAACGTTAATTAAGAGTACCAACAACGTAATGAAATTTGCTATAAGGTATCTTATATCAAAAATTTGGTCCAATATCACCTAAGGGCGTGGCACCTCCCATATAAGCAAAACACGTTTATTGTTATAGATAGTGTGCTATCTTCGTAAAATTTGGTGTATCAGTGGTGAGTGACTATAAGCTTTAAAATTAAATGAATTTTAACGAGATTGTATCAGTAGGCGTGGCACATCCCATGTAAACATACATTTGTAAGCGCTGTTTGAAGTGAACTGTTGCAGCAATTGGTATGAAAATTAATGTAGGTGGTTCAGTTCAGTTGCAGTATATCTGAATCAAAATTGGCTGAAATAGCACCAGTGGACGTGGCACCACCCATACAAATAAAATACGTAAAGTGGCATATTTATCTAAATATGTGAGCAATCATACTAAAATTTGATGTAAGAGGTTTGTTTATCGAAAGATATTTCTGGATCAAAGCCGGACTACATTGTAGCAGTGGGTGTGTCATCGCCCTAAATTTTAAGGCCAATAACAGCATGTATCGCAAACTATACAAGCTATTGTGCTAAAATTTGGTATGCGTATGTTGATCACGAATATAACTTATTGAACCAAAAGTGGGAGGAATTGGAGAAGTGAGCGTATAGTCCAGGAGAAATAGGGTTTGAACAACAAAATAGTTCGTTACAGCAATCTGACAGCGGAATATTGTTGAACAAGCTCTTTTAAAAGAGGACAAAAAAATCGAACCGACAGCAGCTATCCGGGGTGGAATGGGGTGCATTTTTAGAGGTCGAACACAGTTTTTCACGATTTATGGCTAAGCTGTGCATCATATCAAAAAAAGTTCAATACAAAAGTTGTAGGAAATAAAAAGATCTACAACTTACGTACTGATCATTTTCACCTTAACCTCAAAATTTTTCGAAAAAATGGCTGGCTTAAGTTTACTTTAGCTGACATTCTCCAAATCAATTTCTTTTTTTAGGGGTGATAGAAGGTAAAAAATAAAAAAATATAAAAATTTCAAAAAAAGTCGCTCGGATCTAGTATCGGAGATATAGACATCGGAAGTTGCGGATATAGCTTTTGGAAAAATGGTTATAAGTTGGGAACCCCTGAATGGATTTCAAAAAAATGGGTGTCATAAGATAGATAATTTAATGGCCTACAATAATGGTGCGTAAAGTTTTGAAATTTGACCCATATTTTTGGAGATATTACGATTTTTGTGAAATTTCGACCAATTTTTTTTTGAAAAAACATTTTTTTTTCCAAAAAATGTGTTAATGACCTGAAACTTTTTTAGCATTTTAAGAAAGCTTATTTTATTCCCTTTAAAATAGTATATATGTAGCTTGTTTTAAATTTTTGCGTATTTACCCCCTTTTTTGCCGGAAAATAAAAAAAAATATGCAATAAATTCTTATGAAAAGTCTCTATTTATGGACAAAAACAATAAAAAACCAACAACAACAACAACAACAACAATTATTGTAAGACCATTTTCATTTTAAAACTTAAAAATTTTTATTAAAAATCGCGCGCGCGATTTTTAATAAAAATTTTTCGCCTGCGGCGCTCTTTTCCTTCAACATCACCTCACATTTTAAAAAATTTTTAATTTATATGATAACCATATTATTTTATTATGAGAATCGTTTAAATAATAATAGTTGTAGGTGTACTAATCGTTGCTGTTGTTGTTTTCCACTGTTTTTGCCCACAAAAACATAGTTTTCATAAGAATTCATTGAATATTTTTTTTTGATTTTCCTTAAAAAGGGGCTAAATTCACAAAAATTTACAAGAAACTATATACCATTTTAAAGAGAATAAAATAAGGTTTCTTAAAATGCTAAAAGAGTTTTAGGTCATTAACACATTTTTTGAAAAAAAAAATGTTTTTTTCAAAAAAAAATTGGTCGAAATTTCACAAAAATCGTAATATCTCCAAAAATATGTGTCAAATTTCAAAACTTTACTCACCATTATTGTAGACCATTAAATTATCTATCTTATGACACTCATTTTTTTGAAATCCATTCAGGAGTTCCCAACTTATAACCATTTTTATAAAAGATATATCCGGAACTTCCGATGTCTATATCTCCGATACTAGATCCGAGCGACTTTTTTTGATAATTTTATATTTTTTTGTTTTTAACCCCCTTTTAGGAAAAAAAATAAATAAAATTGGACAATGTCAGCTAAAGTAAACCTGTTCCAAATGGCTGAAAACCGGTTTTTTGGTTTTTAACTTTTTTCTTTGAAAAAAAGTTTCTATGAAGCTGAAACTTGGGCAAAAGATACTTTTCAGTGCCACACAAAGGCAGTAATTTTTTAAGACGGAAATATTCAGAGGTTGTTGACAAATTTAATTTTATAACTAAAAAACCGAAATTTTTAACTGAGATTCCTCTTAAAAGTACACCTCCTAAGGAGTTCTGTTTTGGATCACTTACTCGTTGTTTTGTCTTCTTTAGATAAATGGTAAAAAAAGTTATACTGCAATGGAAAAATTCACCGAAAAATTGAAAATATGTGGTCTCTCCGCGAGTAGAGTTTTGGTGTTTCGTGTGTAACAGCTCAAATCATTTGTGTTTTCACTGTATTTATCTAAATACACTATAATTTGAAATTGTCAATGCCACTACATAAATTAACAATAAAAAAATAAATGAGAAAAAAAATTTTGATAGTTCTTGAACCAAAAATTAAAAATTTTTTTTTCGCATTTATTTTTTTAATGGAAATTTATGTAGTGGCATTGACAATTTCAAATTATAGTGTATTAAGGTAAATACAGCGAAAACAACAAAGGATTTGAGCTGTTAGACACGAAACACCAAAACTCTACTCGCGGAGAGACCACAGATTTTCAATTTTTCGGTCAATTTTTCCATTGCGTATAACTTTTTTTTATCATTTACCTAAAGAAGACAAAACAACGAGTAAGTGAGCCAAAACAGAACTCCTTAGGAGTTGTAGTTTTAAGAGGAATCTCAGTTTAAAATTTCAGTTTTTTTAGTTATAAAATTAAATTTGACAACATCCTCTAAATATTTCCGTCTTAAAAAATTACTGCCTTTGTGTAGCACTGAAAAGTATCTTTTGCCCAAGTTTCAGCTCCATAGAAACTTTTTTTCAAAGAAAAAAATTAAAAACTAAAAAACCGGTTTTCAGCCATTTTTTCGAAAAATTTTGAGGTTAAGGTAAAAATGATCAGTACAAAAGTTGTAGATCTTTTTATTTCCTATAACTTTTGTATTAAAGTTTTTTTGATATGATGCACAGTTTAGCCAGAAATCGTGAAAAACTGTGTTCGACCTCTAAAAATGCACTCCATTCCACCCCGGATAGCTGCTGTCGGTTCGATTTTTTTGTTCTCTTTTAAAAGACCTTGTTCAACAATATTCTGCAGTCAGATTGCTGTAACGAATTATTTTTTTTTTTTTTTTTTTTTTGAAGTGAAAACTTCTTATGGCACGTTGTGCGGCTGAGGAAAAAAGTATAATTTCGCGACACCGACCGTCATCGGGAAGACTTGGGAAACGAACTCGATTTTGGAATTTTGAAGACTTGGGAAACGAACTCGATATTGGAATTTTGAAGACTTTTGAAACGAACTCGATTTCAGAAATTTGAAGATTTGGGAAACGAACTCGATTTCAAATTTGGAAGACTTGGGAAACGAACTTGATTTTGGAATTTTGAAGACTTGGGAAACGAACTCGATTTTAGAATTTCGAAGACTTTGGAAACGAATTCGATTTCAGAAATTTGAAGACTTGGGAAACGAACTTGATTTTGGAATTTTGAAGACTTGGGAAACAAACTCGATTTTAAAATTTTGAAGACTTGGAAAATGAACTCGATTTCAAAAAATTTATAAAACGTTGCCTACTTTTAGGTGATATTAATAATTTGCCCCTAAAAGTAGGCAACACTTTCTGACAAATTTCAAAAAGAACGCCTAAAAGTAGGTAACGATTTTAAAAATTTCAGATAATGTGACCTAATTTTAGGTGCTATTTTTGAAATTCGTCGGAAAGTGTTGCATACTTTTAAAGCGGCTCTCACACGATCAATATTACTGACAGTATAATTACTGACAGTATTTACATTACTGTCAGTGTACCACTCACACGGTCAGTATTGTTTATTGTCAGTTATCAGTTTTTTTGGCATTCGACTGGTGAAGGTGCGAACTATGCTCCGGCTACGTGACCGACAGCCGAAAATGGCATGCCAATTTTTGGGGCAGATTCCATCCAAACTTTCACCACGCCTCCAGCTAGGCATCGGACGACCATACCCTTGGACGCAATGTTCCATGCCACTGAATGAGGAACTTTTTCAAGTTTCTTTCAAGTTTCGCTGCCTCATCGTCTATCTGCCACAAAATGGGGCATGCCACGCCCCCTCCCAGGATTTTGCCGTCCCGTGCCTACTTGCACCCTCTGACCAACTTTCAGCCGGATCTGCCCCAAAAAGTGGCATGCCACTTTTCTGTGCAAATAATACTGATGAACTGTCAGTATTCACCTCACACCATCAGTATTACTGTCAGTATTTAAAAACTTCGTCAGTAATATCCGATTTTTTCATCAGTCATCAGTATCGTTTTTCTATACTGACAGTACATCAGTACTCACCTCATACGATCAGTAATACTGTCAGTATGCAAAATCCTGTCAGTAATACTGATCGTGTGAGGGCCGCTTAAGGGTAAATTATTAATAGCGCCTAAAAGTAGGCAACGTTTTTTGAAAAAATTGGCCCATGAAAGTATGTAATTTTGTGGAAAAAATTTTTAAATTTGTAGCATACATATGTTGACTTCCGGTTAGTTGTTGCTCAGTAAGCAAATTTTTCTCTGCTAGCGCAGCCGAAAGCAGAGCCAGCAGCCCAAAGCAGAGAAAAATCTGAAATACCAGGCCACCTTGAACCAGCAGCAAGCAAATTTGGTTTTTTGAAAAACTTTAAAACGTTATATCTCGGCTATTACTAAACCGATTTAGACAAATGAGGTGTAATAGTTTTTTTTTAAGAACAAGCAGATTTTTTTGAAGTCATTTGTATTATGATTAACTGTCACAAGATGGCGTTTTAAGCAGTTTGAATATTCTAACAGCCAGAACTCGGCAACGAATAAGCCGATTTTGATAAATGTGGTGTCATAGTGTCTGTTAGAAGAAGCAGATTTTTATCTTAAGTTTAAGAAAAATTATGTTTAAGCTGTTTAGTCACAGGTCCAGGTACTTTTTTTACCTGATTTTTTCTTATACTTACATAATTCGCAATGATGTGTCTTACTGCAATCAGAATAAATTTTTGTTTTTAAACATAAGGAGTACTTAGCTCAAATTTAATTATTCACAGTTGAGGCTACTGAGCCGAATATACTTCTTCCAGCAATTTTTGAAGTGAAAACTTCTTATGGCACGTTGTGCGGCTGAGTAAAATAGTATAAACTCGTGACACCGACCGTCATCGGGATTCCCCGTCATGAATGCGATGGTAAAATTTTAATGTTCTATTGTTTCTTTTAAATAAAAAATATTCCAAGTGGAAGACAAAAAGCAAAGCATATACACTAACTGACACATTTAATTCTCATTCAACGATTGTTATGCTTACATGTTTGTTTTTTTCAATGTCCGCGTTGTTGCGTTGACAAATTGAGAATGAGAGCGAGAGTAAAATTTGAATACATATTCCGTTTTTGTCTTCCATTGCATTGCCATATAAAAAGAAAACGCACACATACCAATTAACGCACTAACTTGCCATTAAACGATTTGTTTTCACTTCTGTCGGCACTCCCGGAGTGCAACCCGCCGTTTTTTTTTTCATTTTTTCGACCAATTCTACTGGACTAGTAGCTTATTTCGACTTATTAACTTCAATTCGATTTATTCAACTTTTTCCATATTATTTTGACTTTTTCAACTTTTTTCATTATTTTCTTTATTGTTTCGAATTTTTCGGCAGTTTTGAATTCTTTCGATATCTCTCAACTTTTTTTGAGTTTTCAACATTTTCCATATTTTTTCGAATTTTTTTGTCAACTTCTTTCAACATTTTCCAATTTTTTTTTTATTTTTTCAACCTCTTTCAACTTTATTTGTTTTATTATTTTTTCAGCTCTATCATCGATTTTGAATTGTTTCAACATTTTTCAACTACTTTGAACTTTTTTTTTAACATTTTCCATATTTTTTCGACTATTTCAATTTTTTTCTGTTTTGTTTCAACATTTTTCAACCCATTCTGTTCTGTTTCGACTTATTCAACCAAAGATAACACCTTAACTAGTTTTTGCTCTTATGGGAGGCACGGAACCGTCTATTTTGCATTGAAAATTAGAACTTGTGCCCGCATTTTATCTATATGCACCAAGCTCATTTATATGCATGAAATAATTGATGACATGAACAATTTTAATTTTCTCTTTTTTAGAGGGCGTGGCTTCGCCAATGTTTTGCAAACTAAACTACACTTAGAACCTTTCACAGACTAAGGAATATAAATATTTTCCAAATGCTATCTGCCAGAGTCAAATAATTGCTGAGGCATAAAAAATTTAGAATTTTTCTCATATAGAAGGTGTGGCACAGCCCATTTTTTAATTGAAAATTGCGTTTGTTCGTACAGTATATATATGTACCAAGTTTCATTCAATTGCGTACAACACTTGATAATCTATTATATAAAATTCATTTTTTGTCCGTCTGTCTGTCTGTCTGTCTGTCTGTCTGTCTGTCTGTCTGTCTGTCTGTCTGTCTGTCTGTCTGTCTGTCTCTTATGCACGCGGAAACTATCCAGCCGATTTTGATGAAATTTTTACAGTATGTTAGTATCGATCTGGCGGGTGTCATAGGCTATAAAACTTTTATTTAGGGTGCATATTTAGGGTGGCCCTCATACACAAATATTTTCAAAATAGCGATTTCTCAAAGACAGGCAAATCGATTCTCATGAAATTTACACAGTATGGCTTTTATGTTAAGGGGTACAGATTTGATGGTAAAAATTTTATTTAGGGTGCATACTTAGGGTGGTCCTCATACAAATATATTTTTAAATATCATTTTCACGAAGACAAATAAATCGATTCACACCGAATTTACACTACGTACCTCTAATGTTAAGAAGCATAGCTTAGGCCACAAAACTTTTATTTAGGGTGGCCCTCATACACAAATATTTTCAAAATAGCGATTTCTCAAAGACAGGCAAAACGATTCTCATGAAATTTACACAGTATGGCTTTTATGTTAAGGGGTACAGATTTGATGGTAAAAATTTTATTTAGGGTGCATACTTAGGGTGGTCCTCATACAAATATATTTTTAAATATCATTTTCACGAAGACAAATAAATCGATTCACACCGAATTTACACTACGTACCTCTAATGTTAAGAAGCATAGCTTAGGCCACAAAACTTTTATTTAGGGTGGCCCTCATACACAAATATTTTAAAAATAGCATTTTCTCAAAGACTGCTTTATCGATTCTCTTGGAATTTACAATAATGGTTTTTATATTAAGAGGCAGAGATTGGATTGTAACAATTTTATTTAAAGTGCAAAATTAGGGTGGCCCTCATACACAAAAATTTTTAAATATCATTTTCACGAAGACAGGTTAATCGATTCACACCGAATTAACACCACGTAGCTCTTATATTAAGAGTCATATATAAGGCTTCAACACTTTTATTTAGGGTGGCCCTTATACAACAATTTTTTTTATATCATTTTCTCAAAGACCGCAAAATCGATTCTCATGGAATTTACACCATATGGCTTTTATATAAAGAATCACAGATAAGATCGTAAAAATTTTATTTCAAGTTCAAACTTAGGGTGGCCCTCATACAAAATTTTTTAAAATGTCATTTTTACGATAACAGGTTAAACGATTTACACCACGTAGCTCTTATGTTAAGAGGCATAGCTAAGGATACAAAACTTTTATTTAGGGTGGCCCTCACACAAAAAAATATTTTAAATATCATTTTCTCGAAGACCGCTTAAATCGATTCTCAAGGAATTTACATCATGTGGTTTTTATATTAAGAGGCACTGCTTAGGTTGTAAAAATTTTATTTTGGGTGCATACTAAGGGTGGTCCTCATACAAAAGTAGTTTTTAAATAGAATTTTCACGCAGACCGCACATCGAATCTACACCACGGTTGAGGTGAGGCGATGCGCACAGGGTAATGCTAGTATATTATAAATTTGATTTTTCTCTTATATGAAGGGCCGTGGCATCACCCATTTTTTCTAAACCAAACTATGCTACGAACATTACACAGACCATAACACGCAATGTATTATGTACATATATGTGATCCAGCTGATCCAAACAGTTTTGAGTTTTTCACAAAGGGCACTGCCCTGTTTTTTGCTCGTATCTTTCATATACATACATATACCAATTCTCATTCATCAAATAGTCGATGAGACATGATGAATTCGATTTGGTTCTTATATGGAGGCGCGACATCGCCTATTTCTTCCCAAACCAAACTATGCTAAAAATCTTCCCATGCATTTTTACAACGACCGCTTAATCGATTCACATTGAATTTACACCACATGTTGCATCACCACATGTATTAAGACGCATAGCTAAGACGATGAAGCTTTTATTTAGGAAGCATATTTAGGTTGGCCCTCATACAAATTTTTTTTAATAGCATTTTTATAGTAGTTTTATACTAAAAGACATGGTTTAGTTCATAAAACTTTTATTTAAGGTGCATATTTAGGGTGGCCCTCATACAATTTTTTTTTTATAATAGCATTTTCAGGAACACCACTCCATCGTTTCACATGAAATTTACACCACGTGTAGTTTAGTCTATGAGACTTTATTTAGGCTGCATATTTAGGGTGGCCCTCACACAAAAATATTTTTAAAATAGCATTTTCCCAAAGACCACTGCATCGATTCACATGGAATTTACACCACGTAGCTTTTATATTAAGAGACATGGTTTAGTTTATAAAACTTCTATTTAGGGTGGCCCTCATTCAAAAATATTTTTAAAATAGCATTCTCACAAAGACCACTGTATCGATTCATACCGAATTTACACCACATGTCTTTTATATTAAGAGACATAGTTTGGCCTATAAATTTTTTCATTTAGGATGCAGATTTAAGGTAGCCCTTATATAAAAATATTATTAAAATAGTATCTCCCCAGAGACCACTCCATTGATTCACATGGAATTTACACCACGTGTCTTTTATATTAAGAGACATTGTTTAGTCCATAAAACTTTTATTTCGGGTGCCCTTATTCAAAAATATTTTCAAAATAGCATTTTCATAAAGACCAGTCCATCGATTGAAGTAGAGCTTACACCACGTGTCTTTTATATTAAGGGACACTGTTTGGTCCATAAAACTTTTATTTAGGGTGGCCCTCATACAAAAATATTTTTAAAAAAGTCATCTTCACGAACACCGGTTAATCGATTCACACCGAATTTACACCAAGTAGCTTTTATATTAAGAGTCCCCATTTAATCCTACAAAACTTTTATTTAGGGTAACCCTCATACAAAACTATTTTTAAAATAGCATTTTCACAAACACCGGTCATGATTTCTATTTTTTTTGGGGCGCACTCTTCAACCATGATTTTTCTTGAAGTTAAGACTATCTTGAGTTAATATTCAAGGTGGAACAATTAAAATTCAAATGAAGACATTGTTAAAATTGCATTTAAAGTAAAAAAAACATATAAAGTTACATATAAAAATACATTAAAATTATAGGTACATATTTCAATTTTAATTGTTCCACCTTGAATATTAACTCAAGATTTTCTTAACTTCAAGAAAAACAATGGCTGAAAGGTGAGCTCAAAAAAAAAATTGAAAGTTGGCTGTGCTGCAATGACAATTTCTGTGGAAATACACATATATATCCGCAACTTCCGTTGGCTACATCTCCAAAACTAGATTCAACCGACGCATTTTGGTTCTATATTTGTTCTTAGAATCAAAAAGAACATACGAAAAGTTTAGTTAGTTTAACAATTGGCCAATAGGAGCTCAGTACGTCTAAGCCATTATTTGCTTAAATGGGAGGCGCACGCATCCTTATTGAAATTCGCCTAATTTATGTCGTTTGTCCAAATAATTCAAAGTATTTGTGCAAAATTTGGTTGTTCTACTTTACCCTCTAAATCGAAAAGCTCGATTTTTGTCAATAAATTATTGAGAAAAAATCGAGTTTTTCGATGCGTGCCTTGAGGCACTCTTGTCGGTTAGAGGAACTTCGTTTTCATTTCTTTATATAGCAGCAGATTCTGGAGAAAAACTCGGAGTACCGACACTTCTATAGTAAATAGGTTCCGAAGGTGTGTGAGTGAAAATATCTATGCCGTTACAGAAACATCAAGCTCAATTTCAAGAAGTAAAACCAAGTAATCTTATTAAATTATTTATTTTATGAACTTTGAAGACGTAAAACTAATTATATATTGTCAATGACTATAGGTGTTGTATCATCTGTCGACGGCACAAATATTCTTTTATATTTTTCATAGCTGTCTGATCGCACTTTAAAGAGACTACGTTCCACCATTTTTCGAAACATGTGCATTGTTTGCAATTCGTTTTCAAGGTCAGTTTTCTCCTGTTCCTTAAATGTAACTAAACAATCACAAGCAGTTCCTCGTTGATCGTTCATTTTTATCATATCTGCGTTTGTTTGAACAAATACATTTTTATTCCTCATTATTTGGTTTCGTATTCGTTCGCATTCGTTATCCAGCAGCTTAGACAACGCATTTGGAAGATTTCGTTTGATATTTTGAAGAGGTTGCAAAGTAGTTTCTTTTTGTTGCGAAGGTGGCGTTGTATCTGCGACATTGCTACTTGTATCAATGTCTATTCTTGCACTTGACCTTTCTAAGCGATCGACATTTAAATCAGCAGAAATATTGGCAGTATTCTCATCACCTGGCTCCCCATTCACAGTTTGATTTAGATTTAGAATTGCGGCCAGCGATTCCTCTTTGATATTATCATTGGTATAGTTCAATAGCTGGTGACTATTTTGAAAGTTGGTTGGGCCAAAGTTGCCGTCAATGTCATAGAATTTATATCCCAGCATTTCGAGTGCAATTTCAGTTAAAAGGTATGACATTGTTCTGCACGGAATTTGTTATTCACAAAATGGAAAGTTAAAGTAAAAACAGCTGTTTGGTAAGAATGATTGAACACAAGATTACGCTTTAGGTTTGGGCAAAATATATCGATATACCGAAATCACAATATTTTTTTTCGTTCCATAGTCGTTTTCATCGATATTTTTAATTTCAATACATGGAAAAGCGATATTTTATTCGAGTATCCAATTTCGATATTTTTTGTTTGAAGATAGCTCTGTAGGTATCCAATCGAATGCGTCACGTATATTGAATCTTCTTTTGTGTAATCTCGGCGGGATTCAGCGGAGCCACTAGAGAACAAAGAAACTGGTGTTACGGCATGGTACAAATAATAATTTTTGTGAATAATTATAAAACTTTCTATAATTTCTAAATGTGTCTATAATTTTCCGAACTATACTTAAATGTTTTCATATATTTTGAGAATGCCTTTAGGTAATTACCACGGTGCAGTTATACATGATAGAACCATATTGTCAAATTAAAACAATACATCCGCGAAATTGCCTATCATATATGTATGTCAAGAATAAGCAAAACAAGAGAAGACAAGAAATCTGACAATGTGCGCTTTTAGCTATGAGTATGTTATTTGAAAATGTCGGTGCCTCATAGAAGCTGATTTTGACAGAAACGGTAGGCATAAAAATAATGAAGAAGAACTGTCACTTAGAATTGCTACCACCATGATAATTGTACCATGGGTAATTACTAGGCTTGGGCAAAAATATCGATATATTTCGATACTGTTTGAAAATATCGATCATTGATATATCGAATTTTTTTTCAGTTGCCCAGCCCTATTAAACATTGCGCAACCCAGCCATATTGAAATCCCACTGGGCATTAAAGCAAAGAAGTAGATAGGAAAGAACTACACTCCGAGCTTTTTGCCTGTATTAAATTTTGGCGAGAAGAATGAAAGCTGGAACCAATGAGAATTACGAAGCAAAATCCAATTGGATTTATTTCTGATTTTGTTCGGCTTTTGCAACGAACCGAACGAATTCACAATCTTAAATTCAGACCATTTTGTATTTTTTAATTTATTTATTTTCTTAAATTCATAAAAAGTTATTTGAATATTAGAAAATGAAAATAAATAAATAAATTGAAATTCAAAAATAAGGAAAACTTGTTGAGAAAATTATTCAATTACGATGACTTACATTTAAACCTGCATTTGAGAAAATCAATTTTTATATCTACCAGGCAACCAGCAAATGCAATAGCATGATTTTTATTTTGACTCCTTCAAACTTGCAAATTTGCAAGTGATCCCGCGTAAATTTTGTTGTTGGTTTTTCTTCAGAAAAATTCAGTCGAAAAAATCCTAAAAAAAATGCGTGTATTTGTTGTTGCGTTTTTGTAGCTTACAACCGATGCCGTTAGTTTCAGTTTTGTTGGTATTTTTTCGGCAGAAAAATTGAGTGGAAAACAACAAAAATTATATTCATGTTGTTTGCTTGTATGTGTGCTGAAATTATGCTATTTTTCGCAACTAGGATTTTTCCTTTGGGGGCTATAAATATATAGAAATTATGAAGTTATATTTTTCAATTTTCTTGTTTTACTTGAAACGAATCATTAGTTGAAACAAGTTAATAATAAATAAGTTCAATTAGAATAGCTTAGTCACTAGAACTGATTCTGCATTTAAAAAAACACGAAAATCATATGTTCAAAGATAAAAAATGGAGATTTCTTTAAAATTAACACGGAAACTAAGTCAATGTGTCAAAATACACTACTACTATCGAAGTGTTATCTTAATTTGGGCTTAAACCTTTCCGAATCCAAAATAGTTCATGTAAGGGGCTTAGCACCCGTGATCCCTTGATCAAGTACGTACATTTTTCGGTTCAAACTGAAAAATTAAAATGATATTCATGTTGTTTTATTTGCTGAGCGCCTGCTTCAAACAAAATTTCATTTATCTTACGTATTGAATTGAAATTATTTTATAAAACTCAAAATATTTCTATAATTTCTATATTTTTCAATATTATCATGGAAATAAAAATAAAGGTTGTACTAAACTGTCATATTAAAATTTGACAGCAAAATGTGGTTTCATAGTTGTCAAAATCCAATGCAAAATGTAAACAAAAGAAATTGAGTTGAACAATTTTTTGACAGTTACGAAGCCACATTTCGCTGTCAAATTTTAATACAATAATTTAATACAACCTTCATTTTTATTTCCATGATAATATTGAAAAATATAGAAATTATAGAAATATTTTGAGTTTTATAAAATAATTTCAATTCAATACGTAAGATAAATGAAATTTTGTTTGAAGCAGGCGCTCAGCAAATAAAACAACATGAATATCATTTTAATTTTTCAGTTTGAACCGAAAAATGTACGTACTTGATCAAGGGATCACGGGTGCTAAGCCCCTTACATGAACTATTTTGGATTCGGAAAGGTTTAAGCCCAAATTAAGATAACACTTCGATAGTAGTAGTGTATTTTGACACATTGACTTAGTTTCCGTGTTAATTTTAAAGAAATCTCCATTTTTTATCTTTGAACATATGATTTTCGTGTTTTTTTAAATGCAGAATCAGTTCTAGTGACTAAGCTATTCTAATTGAACTTATTTATTATTAACTTGTTTCAACTAATGATTCGTTTCAAGTAAAACAAGAAAATTGAAAAATATAACTTCATAATTTCTATATATTTATAGCCCCCAAAGGAAAAATCCTAGTTGCGAAAAATAGCATAATTTCAGCACACATACAAGCAAACAACATGAATATAATTTTTGTTGTTTTCCACTCAATTTTTCTGCCGAAAAAATACCAACAAAACTGAAACTAACGGCATCGGTTGTAAGCTACAAAAACGCAACAACAAATACACGCATTTTTTTTAGGATTTTTTCGACTGAATTTTTCTGAAGAAAAACCAACAACAAAATTTACGCGGGATCACTTGCAAATTTGCAAGTTTGAAGGAGTCAAAATAAAAATCATGCTATTGCATTTGCTGGTTGCCTGGTAGATATAAAAATTGATTTTCTCAAATGCAGGTTTAAATGTAAGTCATCGTAATTGAATAATTTTCTCAACAAGTTTTCCTTATTTTTGAATTTCAATTTATTTATTTTCATTTTCTAATATTCAAATAACTTTTTATGAATTTAAGAAAATAAATAAATTAAAAAATACAAAATGGTCTGAATTTAAGATTGTGAATTCGTTCGGTTCGTTGCAAAAGCCGAACAAAATCAGAAATAAATCCAATTGGATTTTGCTTCGTAATTCTCATTGGTTCCAGCTTTCATTCTTCTCGCCAAAATTTAATACAGGCAAAAAGCTCGGAGTGTAGTTCTTTCCTATCTACTTCTTTGATTAAAGTAATTGAAAGCACCAGGGCTGCCAGATTTGAGGAAGTGTTTTGGCGTTGGAAAATATCCTTAGGCTACTAGTCGCCAAACGGCGATTTCAAATTTCGCTAGTTGCAATGCAAAAGGATACAAAATGTTTCCAGATTTGGCAGCATTTGTCTGGAAAATTTTATCGTAGCCTAGCAGCAACGCGTCTTTAGTTAAATGAATATTGTGAAAAGCAAACTTAGAAACCGAATTCGTGTTCATTTTCCCATTCCTAACATTTGTTGCACAAATTTTGAACCTTTGGACAACATGCTCAAGCTGTTTACTTCTAAAATTTACGAAAAGACCTCAGAAAATAGCAATAATCTAGATTGCGCGTCCTGCGAGTTCAGTTTAGAAAACGCTTTCAACTTTTTTGATGATGGCAATTTTGAAAAAAAACCAATTTTAATTTCGTGTATTTGATTTACTGAAAAAAAAAATTTATAATGTATTTAAAGCCTAAAAATTTCTATTTTCTTCTCAAAAAATTTTGTTTCTTTTATTTAAGTTATAATTGACTAGGTATTGTCAATTAATTTGCAGAATCCGGACACTACAAGTGTATTTTCATAATTTCAAAAATCGAACCTGACAATAAATTTAACCTACCAAACCTTAAGTTTTTTTATTTTCAATTTAGAAATTGAAATCTAACCATTGATCTATCCTATGTTAACCCACATTAGATTGTTTGCTAAGTTTGAATTTAAAAATTGGAAAGGTAAAACCCCAGGTTGGGTACGCTAGATTAATAAATGCTAGTTTTGAATTTGAGGATTGGGATATTTAATTACAAATCCTCAGGTTTACTACTTTACATCCATTGCTAGGTTTCAATTCGCTAATTCGAAATAAAAAAACTATTGTTTGTTTTTCCTTTTTATGAATTTTTATTTGGCAACTATTCTGGTGACTCCAAATTCAAGCATGTCGATTTGTGGCGATTTTCGGCGACTTTAAGGCCACGTATTGGCGACTTCATGTTCAAGTCATCTGGCAAGCCTGGGCAGCTCTAAATAAATTTTCGAAAGCATTTAATATGGCTCATAATTTATACCAGAGTATTTATTCGCCTCTTAAGAGAATTAAATTTAATCTTGCGATGAAAAATATTAATGAAGCATTTCAAAACTGCCAATTAAGATGTTTATAAATATAAAAATTATTTAAAATTTTAAAATTATTTATCAAGGTCCTAACGACGTCTTGTGAGAGATATTTAAAAGTCTGTAATCATTTCCTTCTTAGGTATTTACATATAAGGTCTTCAAGCATTCGTAAGAACTTTGTAAAACGTTTATAAATATTTTTGTATTCGAAAATTTAAAAAGAGTCTTATAAAAGTTTTTAATAAATAAAATTTATTTTTTACTTTAAGATCTATAAATTTTATTGAGCTCTTCAGTTTCTGAGTTTTTAAATGTTCCATAAGAGCCAATATAAGCTTCAACTCTTACGTGAACTTTTAAAATACCTCTGTAAATATCAACATTTAATGAAGAGAATCTTAAATCGGATGTATTTATAGAACTCTTCACAAGAGCTCCATAAAATATTTTATGATCTTACAATTACGGAGGCAGCAACGTACGTTTCGAATAGTAGGCTTACCAAACGTCCGCAATTCAATACAAATTTTTATACTATAAAAATTGTTATTATTGGCCCCTATTATGAGTGTCAATAAAAAAGACTTGACTTGAAATAAAGCGAGTCAATTAAATTTCAATTTTCGTATCATATAGTCATATTGACTTGACTGAGTGTTATTGTGAATTTTTCAAAGCTTGACAACTGATATTGCTTTTCAAATTGAAAAATTTAATATTTCGAATTTGTAAATTTGTAAAATATGGAATAATGCAAGGAAACGTGGCCGTGTTGCACCGGTAGCTGACTGCACTTCGTAAAATAAGTTGTGCTTCATTAGTGTCTCTCTTGAATTGTTGCTTGCATTTGGGAAAAGGTCGGTTTAACGGTAGCGGTGGCGGTAAAGCGGCGACGAATATACGTAAAAAAAAACGCGACGAAAAATCGTTTGAGAGAAAAATGTGAGTATAGGGAAAAGAGAGTGACAAAAACAAAATTTGTAAACAATAAATTTTGCTGAGAAAATCGTATGGGCCATGGTATAATGATAAAAGGTAAAAGCAAATTGTCAAAAATTGACAACTCAACGTAGAGAGCGTCCACTTCTTATGTCAAAATCATAATCACAACAAAACAAAAATTTTACAATATGGCCAACACATTGATAGTTTTGCTGAGCTTTTGCGTAATTTGCAAGAAGGCACGAAATTCTACAATAATCTGACGGAATTATTGGTTGTATTCCAAAATAAAATAGCTTTGCGCGTAAGACGGAAACGGAGGAGCTTCTTGAAGACTTAACTACCGAGTCAAGTCGACAGGCAACTGGACTGACGCAGACTATGCCATCGCGTTATGCATCAACAATTGGAGCGATAAATAAATCATGGTGAAACATCTTTACAAAAGGTTTTAGCATGTAATAACAACAAGCACAGAATCTGAAACGTTTGGCACTTGGACACAAATTATTGATACAAACAAAAAAACAGCTCATTATGGATACACCTGATCTTGCAACTGTTTCTGCTCCTAAAAATGCTGAAGAGCTTTGGAAGAGCTGCATCAAGAACACGATGAGGCAGGCGAAACAAACGGAAATTAAGAACAGATATAGGAAACGTTCTGCTTCCATATCACATTCCGATCTAGTCGATTCATCATTGCAACAAAGAGAAGTTTATGCTGCAGTCACACTGATGGAGTTTCATCCAATTATACGTACTGGTCTTACAAGCGTGGACGTATTGCTTGCTGTTTTGGCATTTATTTGAAGATTGCGGTGTTCCGAATGGGAACTCTTAAATACTAATAAGCCAACAGAACTTTCCGATATGGAATTGCAAAATAATTTGATGCGCGCTGAAATTGATATATGTACATATTATCTAAACAAGTCAATTACTTACTTAACCAATTTAAAAGACAATCAACGTGTTGGTAAGGATCAAAAACCATACAAGGCTTAGCCAGGCAATCAAGCACAACAATCACTACCACTTCCACAAGATCCTATTTCAATAGAATTCAGAAAAACTTATAAGAAAATATGTAGATAATGCTGATTTATGCATTAAAGAAGTATCTCTAACTGGAAAACTTTTAGACATAGAAGTCAACAATGTATATGTTTCTTTTTGATAAATTGCATTGTGTAAATATGTAAATATTATGCCTCTAACTTAAATAAAATTGTATTTTTCTTACTAACCACACAAAAAGTAATATTTAAATTTTATCCTTAGGGATTTATTTTTTAGTTTAAGACTGCAATAATAAACAAAGGCTTATATCTAATATTTAAATTAATTTTAATATGGGTAAAACGTTTTATAATAAATTTAACAATACATTCTTCAACTTGTGAATTCAAATCCGTCTAATGGTATTCAAAAGTTAACACTTAACGATATTTCCAAACTTTCTACATAATGACACTATTAACGTGGTACAATAAGTACATCATACAGTGGTATGCTGCATCTTTGTTCTTGAGTAGATTAGGAACAGTATGTAGTTCTGGTGAATAAAAATTTTCCGAAAGTAGACGCTGTATTATTCATATGATAAGCGTACCACAGTCAGAGATGTGTTTGGCGGGAACATTAACCACGATTTTCTGTATAAAAAAAAATTACTTCAAAAGTAAATGTAATAAACCAAAAACAAACTTTACCACAAACTGCACTGCTATGACCAGATTCTTAAAAATCGTATTGGTGTTGCATATGGTATTATTCTGGACTTTTTAGTTCCAGGAGGATTGATAAAATCAACTTGGTCGAAATGCTTATACCAAACACGGCTACAAGTTCTGGCTACAGCTTTCGATCCACCGTCGACGCCTTCCTTCATGCGTAGGAACACGAAATAAGCAAATATTATCCTTCGAGGCAACCACGCGGCACAATTTGTAAAAAT
Source organism: Tricholauxania praeusta (assembly GCA_949775025.1). Taxonomy (NCBI): domain Eukaryota; kingdom Metazoa; phylum Arthropoda; class Insecta; order Diptera; family Lauxaniidae; genus Tricholauxania; species Tricholauxania praeusta. Next base: position 87,060,395 of record OX459030.1, on the reverse strand, counting down.
TTGGCATAGTATTTTAATAAAATTAAACTTTTTAAGAAAAAATCACACGCGAAACAATAATTAATTTTTTTGTTGACAAAATGGTGACCTTTTGTTTTGCTCACTTTTGACATAAGAAGTGTACGATAATAAAAGAGAAAGAGGCGACATTTTTCAGTGCAGTAACCATGTTAGTTAAATCCATGATCAAAGAAGTAGATAGGAAAGAACTAGACTCCGAGCTTTTTGCCTGTATTAAATTTTGGCGAGAAGAATGAAAGCTGGAACCAATGAGAATTACGAAGCAAAATCCAATTGGATTTATTTCTGATTTTGTTCGGCTTTTGCAACGGACCGAACGAATTCACAATGTTAAATTCAGACCATTTTGTATTTTTTAATTTATTTATTTTCTTAAATTCATAAAAAAGTTATTTGAATATTAGAAAATGAAAATAAATAAATTGAAATTCAAAAATAAGGAAAACTTGTTGAGAAAATTATTCAATTACGATGACCCACATTTAAACCTGCATTTGAGAAAATCAATTTGTATATCTACCAGGCAACCAGCAAATGCAATAGCATGATTTTTATTTTGACTCCTTCAAACTTGCAAATTTGCAAGTGATCCCGCGTAAATTTTGTTGTTGGTTTTTCTTCAGAAAAATTCAGTCGAAAAAATCCTAAAAAAATGCGTGTATTTGTTGTTGCGTTTTTGTAGTTTACAACCGATGCCGTTAGTTTCAATTTTGTTGGTATTTTTTCGGCAGAAAAATTGAGTGGAAAACAACAAAAATTATATTCATGTTGTTTGCTTGTATTTCTTGCTGAAATTCTGCTATTTTTCGCAACTAGGATTTTTCCTTTGGGGGCTATAAATATATAGAAATTATGAAGTTATATTTTTCAATTTTCTTGTTTTACTTGAAACGAATCATTAGTTGAAACAAGTTAATAATAAATAAGTTCAATTAGAATAGTCACTAGAACTGATTCTGCATTTAAAAAAACACGAAAATCATATTTTCAAAGATAAAAAATGGAGATTTCCTTAAAAGTAACACGGAAACTAAGTCAATGTGTCAAAATACACTACTACTATCGAAGTATTATCTAAATTTGGGCTTAAACCTTTCCGAATCCAAAAATATTCATGTAAGGGGCTTAGCACCCTTGATCCCTTGATCAAGTACGTACATTTTTCGGTTCAAACTGAAAAATAAAAATGATATTCATGTTGTTTTATTTGCTGAGCGCCTGCTTCAAACAAAATTTCATTTGTCTTACGTATTGAATTGAAATTATTTTATAAAACTCAAAATATTTCTATTATTTCTATATTTTTCAACATTATCATGGAAATAAAAATAAAGGTTATACTAAATTATCACTTTAAAATTTGACAGCAAAATATGGCTTCGTAACTGTCAAAAAATTGTTCAACTCAATTTCTTTTGTTTACATTTTGCATTGGATTTTGACAACTATGAAACCACATTTTGCTGTCAAATTTTAATACAATAATTTAATACAACCTTCATTTTTATTTCCATGATAATGTTGAAAAATATAGAAATTATAGAAATATTTTGAGTTTTGTAAAATAATTTCAATTCAATACGTAAGATAAATGAAATTTTGTTTGAAGCAGGCGCTCAGCAAATAAAACAACATGAATATCATTTTAATTTTTCAGTTTGAACCGAAAAATGTACGTACTTGATCAAGGAATCAAGGGTGCTAAGCCCCTTACATGAATATTTTTGGATTCGGAAAGGTTTAAGCCCAAATTAAGATAACACTTCGATATTAGTAGTGTATTTTGACACATTGACTTAGTTTTCGTGTTAATTTTAAAGAAATCTCCATTTTTTATCTTTGAAAATATGATTTTCGTGTTTTTTTAAATGCAGAATCAGTTCTAGTGACTATTCTAATTGAACTTATTTATTATTAACTTGTTTCAACTAATGATTCGTTTCAAGTAAAACAAGAAAATTGAAAAATATAACTTCATAATTTCTATATATTTATAGCCCCCAAAGGAAAAATCCTAGTTGCGAAAAATAGCAGAATTTCAGCAAGAAATACAAGCAAACAACATGAATATAATTTTTGTTGTTTTCCACTCAATTTTTCTGCCGAAAAAATACCAACAAAATTGAAACTAACGGCATCGGTTGTAAACTACAAAAACGCAACAACAAATACACGCATTTTTTTAGGATTTTTTCGACTGAATTTTTCTGAAGAAAAACCAACAACAAAATTTACGCGGGATCACTTGCAAATTTGCAAGTTTGAAGGAGTCAAAATAAAAATCATGCTATTGCATTTGCTGGTTGCCTGGTAGATATACAAATTGATTTTCTCAAATGCAGGTTTAAATGTGGGTCATCGTAATTGAATAATTTTCTCAACAAGTTTTCCTTATTTTTGAATTTCAATTTATTTATTTTCATTTTCTAATATTCAAATAACTTTTTTATGAATTTAAGAAAATAAATAAATTAAAAAATACAAAATGGTCTGAATTTAACATTGTGAATTCGTTCGGTCCGTTGCAAAAGCCGAACAAAATCAGAAATAAATCCAATTGGATTTTGCTTCGTAATTCTCATTGGTTCCAGCTTTCATTCTTCTCGCCAAAATTTAATACAGGCAAAAAGCTCGGAGTCTAGTTCTTTCCTATCTACTTCTTTGCTCATGATTGAATAATACAGGTTTATGCAAAAGTCAAATGCTGCTTCTTCTATAGTTGGTTTAATGTCAGAATTGATCAACCACAACAAAAAGTGATAACGTTTTTATGCGATTTGAATTTTTTTGTCAAAAATAAATATTTACAAAAATTCATTAAAATTTTAATAAATTTGTGACGCGCTGAATTTTTTAAAACATAATGTTTGCGAAATAAGCCACGCGGATTCCTGGAAGGAAAAAATATATTGCAAAGGTTCGTTTACTTCGTTGCAAAATACGCATAAATTGTTCATTGCATCTTTTTATTTGTAGAACAGTGACGGCTGCTTTTGGCACTGCGCAGCTGATGATCTCGAGTGAGGCGCACATATTCAATCGTGATATAATTAAAACGAAAGTACCATGAATGAATATTCTATCATTCTTGCGAAAGTACGCTGCCACTTTCCTAAGCCCCGCGATGTAAAGCGCATAAATGTGCATGGCTGGGAAAAACATATGTCAACAACAGAGGGACAACGCATATAAGAAAAAAAAATACTTGTTACTGAATATAAAATGTATATAATTTGCAGTTCTTTGATTCTATAACAAAAACAAAATAGTTTATTTCAACTTTAATTATAAAATTAAGTAAAAAATAGATTAAACTTAAAATTAAGTTTTTTGTTTACCACCCAAGAACGTTTCTGAACGATGATAGATTTGTTTAATTGATTTGGAAGTATTATCAGCTACTGTATTATAAACAAAAGGTGCTGTATTCTTTACTTTTGGCCCTTGATTTGTAAACATCGATGTGGGCAAAGGCATTTCACCAATAGCAAGATAATTAACATCAGACATTATGGCGTGAGCCGCACCTGGTAGTAGATAGATTTGATTTACATGGTGGTAAATGGCACGTACAATACCTGAAAAATAAAGTTTTAAGCGTTAATCTACCTTCAAACATTTGCTGCTTGTCTTCTTCATGGCGTTGAAGTGACCTTTTTCTTATTGTACATCGAGACGACCGTCTCGACGAGCTATAACTGTAGTCTCAGAAGTTTAAAAACTTATCCAATGAGATATGATTTTTGTCACATAATTTTGTCTTATATATGAAATACATACCAATTCCTAGGCATTTTAAAAGATCTGAGTTTTCTTCCTTGTGGCAAAGGTAAACCATATTCGCTTCTATAGCCTTTAGTAGCTGCTCTCGTGTTTATTCGCCAGCAAGTAAATTTACAAATTTTAGACTATCTAGAGATGTGGTATGAGAAAAATTATAATGGAACAGTATAACGCTAGTAATTAAATTAAGTTACCTATGTGGTCTGCAGTCTGCTAGGCATAACGCTGATTCTTCCCATTTACGACTCTCTTGTAAAACGGCGGAATTTATGACATGCAAACGATAAGCTTCAGCGTTATTATGAAACTCAAAATCACTATATATTTTGTGACACGAATTGTAATTGTTTTTTTCGTGTTTTTGCTTTGGTTAACAATTCTGACATTCGTACATCTGACTTTTGGTTAATGACTTTTTTGAGTTTGACAGCTTGCGAAAACCTTTATAGTTGAATCATGGCAAAGAAGCAAAGAAGTAGATAGGAAAGAACTAGACTCCGAGCTTTTTGCCTGTATTAAATTTTGGCGAGAAGAATGAAAGCTGGAACCAATGAGAATTACGAAGCAAAATCCAATTGGATTTATTTCTGATTTTGTTCGGCTTTTGCAACGGACCGAACGAATTCACAATGTTAAATTCAGACCATTTTGTATTTTTTAATTTATTTATTTTCTTAAATTCATAAAAAAGTTATTTGAATATTAGAAAATGAAAATAAATAAATTGAAATTCAAAAATAAGGAAAACTTGTTGAGAAAATTATTCAATTACGATGACCCACATTTAAACCTGCATTTGAGAAAATCAATTTGTATATCTACCAGGCAACCAGCAAATGCAATAGCATGATTTTTATTTTGACTCCTTCAAACTTGCAAATTTGCAAGTGATCCCGCGTAAATTTTGTTGTTGGTTTTTCTTCAGAAAAATTCAGTCGAAAAAATCCTAAAAAAATGCGTGTATTTGTTGTTGCGTTTTTGTAGTTTACAACCGATGCCGTTAGTTTCAATTTTGTTGGTATTTTTTCGGCAGAAAAATTGAGTGGAAAACAACAAAAATTATATTCATGTTGTTTGCTTGTATTTCTTGCTGAAATTCTGCTATTTTTCGCAACTAGGATTTTTCCTTTGGGGGCTATAAATATATAGAAATTATGAAGTTATATTTTTCAATTTTCTTGTTTTACTTGAAACGAATCATTAGTTGAAACAAGTTAATAATAAATAAGTTCAATTAGAATAGTCACTAGAACTGATTCTGCATTTAAAAAAACACGAAAATCATATTTTCAAAGATAAAAAATGGAGATTTCCTTAAAAGTAACACGGAAACTAAGTCAATGTGTCAAAATACACTACTACTATCGAAGTATTATCTAAATTTGGGCTTAAACCTTTCCGAATCCAAAAATATTCATGTAAGGGGCTTAGCACCCTTGATCCCTTGATCAAGTACGTACATTTTTCGGTTCAAACTGAAAAATAAAAATGATATTCATGTTGTTTTATTTGCTGAGCGCCTGCTTCAAACAAAATTTCATTTGTCTTACGTATTGAATTGAAATTATTTTATAAAACTCAAAATATTTCTATTATTTCTATATTTTTCAACATTATCATGGAAATAAAAATGAAGGTTGTATTAAATTATTGTATTAAAATTTGACAGCAAAATGTGGTTTCATACAAAGAAGTAGATAGGAAAGAACTAGACTCCGAGCTTTTTGCCTGTATTAAATTTTGGCGAGAAGAATGAAAGCTGGAACCAATGAGAATTACGAAGCAAAATCCAATTGGATTTATTTCTGATTTTGTTCGGCTTTTGCAACGAACCGAACGAATTCACAATGTTAAATTCAGACCATTTTGTATTTTTTAATTTATTTATTTTCTTAAATTCATTAAAAAGTTATTTGAATATTAGAAAATGAAAATAAATAAATTGAAATTCAAAAATAAGGAAAACTTGTTGAGAAAATTATTCAATTACGATGACTTACATTTAAACCTGCATTTGAGAAAATCAATTTTTATATCTACCAGGCAACCAGCAAATGCAATAGCATGATTTTTATTTTGACTCCTTCAAACTTGCAAATTTGCAAGTGATCCCGCGTAAGTTTTGTTGTTGGTTTTTCTTCAGAAAAATTCAGTCGAAAAAATCCTAAAAAAAATGCGTGTATTTGTTGTTGCGTTTTTGTAGTTTACAACCGATGCCGTTAGTTTCAATTTTGTTGGTATTTTTTCGGCTGAAAAATTGAGTGGAAAACAACAAAAATTATATTCATGTTGTTTGCTTGTATGTGTGCTGAAATTATGCTATTTTTCGCAACTAGGATTTTTCCTTTGGGGGCTATAAATATATAGAAATTATGAAGTTATATTTTTCAATTTTCTTGTTTTACTTGAAACGAATCATTAGTTGAAACAAGTTAATAATAAATAAGTTCAATTAGAATAGCTTAGTCACTAGAACTGATTCTGCATTTAAAAAAACACGAAAATCATATTTTCAAAGATAAAAAATGGAGATTTCTTTAAAATTAACACGGAAACTAAGTCAATGTGTCAAAAAACACTACTACTATCGAAGTGTTATCTTAATTTGGGCTTAAACCTTTCCGAATCCAAAAATATTCATGTAAGGGGCTTAGCACCCTTGATCCCTTGATCAAGTACGTACATTTTTCGGATCAAACTGAAAAATTAAAATGATATTCATGTTGTTTTATTTGCTGAGCGCCTGCTTCAAGCAAAATTTCATTTATCTTACGTATTGAATTGAAATTATTTTACAAAACTCAAAATATTTCTATAATTTCTATATTTTTCAACATTATCATGGAAATAAAAATAAAGGTTGTATTAAACTGTCACGTTAAAATTTGACAGCAAAATGTGGTTTCATAGTTGTCAAAATCCAATGCAAAATGTAAACAAAAGAAATTGAGTTGAACAATTTTTTGACAGTTACGAAGCCACATTTCGCTGTCAAATTTTAATACAATAATTTAATACAACCTTCATTTTTATTTCCATGATAATGTTGAAAAATATAGAAATTATAGAAATATTTTGAGTTTTGTAAAATAATTTCAATTCAATACGTAAGATAAATGAAATTTTGCTTGAAGCAGGCGCTCAGCAAATAAAACAACATGAATATCATTTTAATTTTTCAGTTTGATCCGAAAAATGTACGTACTTGATCAAGGGATCAAGGGTGCTAAGCCCCTTACATGAATATTTTTGGATTCGGAAAGGTTTAAGCCCAAATTAAGATAACACTTCGATAGTAGTAGTGTTTTTTGACACATTGACTTAGTTTCCGTGTTAATTTTAAAGAAATCTCCATTTTTTATCTTTGAAAATATGATTTTCGTGTTTTTTTAAATGCAGAATCAGTTCTAGTGACTAAGCTATTCTAATTGAACTTATTTATTATTAACTTGTTTCAACTAATGATTCGTTTCAAGTAAAACAAGAAAATTGAAAAATATAACTTCATAATTTCTATATATTTATAGCCCCCAAAGGAAAAATCCTAGTTGCGAAAAATAGCATAATTTCAGCACACATACAAGCAAACAACATGAATATAATTTTTGTTGTTTTCCACTCAATTTTTCAGCCGAAAAAATACCAACAAAATTGAAACTAACGGCATCGGTTGTAAACTACAAAAACGCAACAACAAATACACGCATTTTTTTTAGGATTTTTTCGACTGAATTTTTCTGAAGAAAAACCAACAACAAAACTTACGCGGGATCACTTGCAAATTTGCAAGTTTGAAGGAGTCAAAATAAAAATCATGCTATTGCATTTGCTGGTTGCCTGGTAGATATAAAAATTGATTTTCTCAAATGCAGGTTTAAATGTAAGTCATCGTAATTGAATAATTTTCTCAACAAGTTTTCCTTATTTTTGAATTTCAATTTATTTATTTTCATTTTCTAATATTCAAATAACTTTTTAATGAATTTAAGAAAATAAATAAATTAAAAAATACAAAATGGTCTGAATTTAACATTGTGAATTCGTTCGGTTCGTTGCAAAAGCCGAACAAAATCAGAAATAAATCCAATTGGATTTTGCTTCGTAATTCTCATTGGTTCCAGCTTTCATTCTTCTCGCCAAAATTTAATACAGGCAAAAAGCTCGGAGTCTAGTTCTTTCCTATCTACTTCTTTGTTTCATAGTTGTCAAAATCCAATGCAAAATGTAAACAAAAGAAATTGAGTTGAACAATTTTTTGACAGTTACGAAGCCATATTTTGCTGTCAAATTTTAAAGTGATAATTTAGTATAACCTTTATTTTTATTTCCATGATAATGTTGAAAAATATAGAAATAATAGAAATATTTTGAGTTTTATAAAATAATTTCAATTCAATACGTAAGACAAATGAAATTTTGTTTGAAGCAGGCGCTCAGCAAATAAAACAACATGAATATCATTTTTATTTTTCAGTTTGAACCGAAAAATGTACGTACTTGATCAAGGGATCAAGGGTGCTAAGCCCCTTACATGAATATTTTTGGATTCGGAAAGGTTTAAGCCCAAATTTAGATAATACTTCGATAGTAGTAGTGTATTTTGACACATTGACTTAGTTTCCGTGTTACTTTTAAGGAAATCTCCATTTTTTATCTTTGAAAATATGATTTTCGTGTTTTTTTAAATGCAGAATCAGTTCTAGTGACTATTCTAATTGAACTTATTTATTATTAACTTGTTTCAACTAATGATTCGTTTCAAGTAAAATAAGAAAATTGAAAAATATAACTTCATAATTTCTATATATTTATAGCCCCCAAAGGAAAAATCCTAGTTGCGAAAAATAGCAGAATTTCAGCAAGAAATACAAGCAAACAACATGAATATAATTTTTGTTGTTTTCCACTCAATTTTTCTGCCGAAAAAATACCAACAAAATTGAAACTAACGGCATCGGTTGTAAACTACAAAAACGCAACAACAAATACACGCATTTTTTTAGGATTTTTTCGACTGAATTTTTCTGAAGAAAAACCAACAACAAAATTTACGCGGGATCACTTGCAAATTTGCAAGTTTGAAGGAGTCAAAATAAAAATCATGCTATTGCATTTGCTGGTTGCCTGGTAGATATACAAATTGATTTTCTCAAATGCAGGTTTAAATGTGGGTCATCGTAATTGAATAATTTTCTCAACAAGTTTTCCTTATTTTTGAATTTCAATTTATTTATTTTCATTTTCTAATATTCAAATAACTTTTTTATGAATTTAAGAAAATAAATAAATTAAAAAATACAAAATGGTCTGAATTTAACATTGTGAATTCGTTCGGTCCGTTGCAAAAGCCGAACAAAATCAGAAATAAATCCAATTGGATTTTGCTTCGTAATTCTCATTGGTTCCAGCTTTCATTCTTCTCGCCAAAATTTAATACAGGCAAAAAGCTCGGAGTCTAGTTCTTTCCTATCTACTTCTTTGTCATGAGTTAAATCATGGTATGGGCAAAGAGAATGACAAAGAAATGCAACACTGATCGAACGGTGAAAATAGAATTAAATTTAAATCGACGGCAGGTCACCAGTCGTACGCCGCAATTCTGTTCAATTTCACATGATCAAGTATGTTATAATTTTTGAAAGCGTAACAGCGTGACACCGCTCTAATCCTGGGCCTACCATAACTCTAGCTTACGTTACGCATTTTACGAGCGGAAAGTGAATATGTATTCTGACCTCTTCAAGTACATGTTGTGCCTTCTCAAAAAAAAAATCACTTATCAACTCCCAGACTAGTTCTATTTCTTCTCTTTGGATTGCAGAAAAACAGCTTTATATTACTGAGTTGAAGCAGAGTTTTCAAAAACAAGGGGCAAAGTAAGAGTTTTGAAAAATAAACCACCTTCCATTAATAAATACTGTAATTTTGAACAAAATATTTATTTGGGCGCAAAATCCAGTTTTCGGACTTAAACAATTAAAATTATCTAAAAATATTCCATAAAAACAACGGTTTTTGCCAAAATACTTACTATTGTTCGAAAATCGCGGTGGTGGTTGGAAATTTCAAAGCTATGAAAGAGGGGTTAAGTCTTGTAATACGGAGATTTTTAGAACATGAAATCGATGTGTTTTTATCTTCTCTACAACATTGGCCATAATTTATTTTTCTGTTTGTGGCTTACTTTCCGAGTTATTGAGCAAATCTCGTTTCGCGGCCTCTTTAATTCACCAGATCTTGGCGTTGGACAACAAGTGTACGGGAAGGTGACAATTTTGATTATGTACAACACTAGCATTGTCAAATGAAACAATCTTTGATTTAAGAAATTGCTACACAATTTGTAGATTGTTATCACTTATCACCTTATCACTTATTACCATAGGTGGGCACAAGTTCTTCTGCAAGTTCTAACGAGAGCGTAATTGAGAGTAACGGGAGAGCATTTGTGTATACGTATACAAATGTGAGCGCACAACAACGATTCAATTCTACTTCAGCGGAGTATATATATTTAATGGAAATCCTTGTAGTGACATTGACAATTTCAAATTTCAAAACAACAAAGGATTTGAGCAGTTATACAAGAAACACCAAAGCTCTACTCGCGGAGAGGCCACAGTTTTACTCCTTATGTATAGGCTTAAAAAATAGCGGTTGGTTTTTTTGATACTTCCTTATGTGTACTTAAGGAAAATCGAAAAAAATTTAAATAAAAATATTAAAAATAAGAAAAAACTTAAATTTTCTTCATTTTTTGGCCAAATTCGAAAAACTAAAATTTTGCAGATCTGTTTTTTTTTATTTTTTTATTATCGAGTGCTTTGAAGTATTCTAGAATATGCCATTTATTTGAAAATGTCTAGTGCTTGTGTAATGATTCGATATTCAGTAATAATTACGTAAGTAGCTAGCGTCCCGACTACAACTATTGGCACCCATAAGGAAATTTTGACTTGCAACATGTATCAATCATTAAATTTTGATGAGAACATTCTCGGTGTAACTTTATCAAATTTTTTGATATATTCTTTGTCATATGGAATTTAAAACACGTTGATATGAGGTGTATTCGTATTTTGAGAAAGAAAACGAAAAAAGTCTCTTAAATATTACAAATATTGGCACCTGATTATAATTATTGGCATATTCAAGTCTACAATTATTGGCCCCGGCCTACAATTATTGGCCCTTCAAAAACCACAATTATTGGCATATTACCATAATTATTGGCACACACACAAACGTAATTATTGGCACAGTGGAATTCCAAATCAATTAAGGATCCATTTTAATTCAGAGCCCACTTTAGCTAGCTAGCCAGAAGAATAAAACATACTTATTTCATTCAAAAACAGTTTATTTATTACATAGCTAATAACTATAGCTACCTCTTGGTAATATAGTTTCCACAAAAAACTCAAAATTATTTTAAAAGGCGCTACATAGGCGCTAAAAATAAAGCGCAAGAAAAAGGAACATAATATTTCATTTAAAACATAAAAATAAAAAAAAAAAAACGGCGGGTTGCACTCCGGGAGTGCCGACAGAAGTGAAAACAAATCGTTTAATGGCAAGTTAGTGCGTTAATTGGTATGTGTGCGTTTTCTTTTTATATGGCAATGCAATGGAAAAGTTCCTCATTCAGTGGCATGGAACATTGCGTCCAAGGGTATGGTCGTCCGATGCCTAGCTGGAGGCGTGGTGCAAGTTTGGATGGAATCTGCCCCAAAAAGTGGCATGCCATTTTCGGCTGTCGGTCACGTAGCCGGAGCATAGTTCGCACCTTCACCAGTCGAATGTCAAAAAAACTGATTACTGACAATAAACAATACTGACCGTGTGAGTGGTACACTGACAGTAATGTAAATACTGTCAGTAATTATACTGTCAGTAATATTGATCGTGTGAGAGGAGCCACTTTAAAAGTATGCAACACTTTCCGACGAATTTCAAAAATAGCACCTGAAATTAGGACACATTATCTGAAATTTTTAAAATCGTTACCTACTTTTAGGCGTTCTTTTTGAAATTTGTCAGAAAGTGTTGCCTACTTTTAGGGGCAAATTATTAATAGCACCTAAAAGTAGGCAACGTTTTATAAATTTTTTGAAATCGAGTTCATTTTCCAAGTCTTTAAAATTTTAAAATCGAGTTTGTTTCCCAAGTCTTCAAAATTCCAAAATCAAGTTCGTTTCCCAAGTCTTCCAAATTTGAAATCGAGTTCGTTTCCCAAGTTTTCAAATTTCTGAAGTCGAATTCGTTTCCAAAGTCTTCGAAATTCTAAAATCGAGTTCGTTTCCCAAGTCTTCAAAATTCCAAAATCAAGTTCGTTTCCCAAGTCTTCCAAATTTGAAATCGAGTTCGTTTCCCAAGTCTTCAAATTTCTGAAATCGAGTTCGTTTCAAAAGTCTTCAAAATTCCAATATCGAGTTCGTTTCCCAAGTCTTCAAAATTTCAAAATCGAGTTCGTTTCCCAAGTCTTCCCGATGACGGTCGGTGTCGCGAAATTATACTTTTTTCCTCAGCCGCACAACGTGCCATAAGAAGTTTTCACTTCAAAAATAATTCATGAAAAGAAAATATATGTAGCAAACTATTTCATGTAACTATCAGTATGACCAGTTGTTTCTAGGAAATCTTACACCGCATGCATCACGTCTTCGTTTCTCTTCGGGAAACCTTTCTGCTGGCAAACTTTTACCCAGTCCACAATAGCCTCTTCTTCTGTGTCACTTAAGATGGTTGATGGACCTGGACGAATTTTGGAAAATTTGGGACCTAAACGAAATTGAAGCGTTGGCCGTGGTATCCCAAATGTTTTGGCTGCAGTTTTTTTTGAAATTTTGCCATTTTTAATTTCTGTGAGAGCCTTCTGCAGAAGACTTTCATCATATGAGTTCAGGTTTTTGGGCATTTCAAAGATTCTGAAAAAATAGAATGTGCAATTATTGGCACTCAAAAAAGGTACAATGACTGGCAGTGCCAATAATTGTATTAACATACATTTCAGTTATTGGCACCACCCTGCCAATAATAGAATTTATAGTTTTTGGAGCCAATTGTTGGCACCCACGTTTTATTAAAATATTATGGTAAAAGTATAAATTTAAAGACAAATATATAATATTGCATGTTTTATAATTAAAACAACCCAAACGGCCTAGTTCAAAAATCTATAAATATAAAAGGAACAGTACTCACCAAATTTCAGTTTGCTACTGATATCAACACTGTACACTTGATACAAAACTTACACCAGAAATACACTTACAGCTCAGAAGATTATAAGCAACTGAACTGCTTAATGTTATTGACAATTCGTAAATAAGAGAGGAAAAAACCACAGAATGAGAAAAAAACAGTTCATAACTAAAGGGAAATAATGAATCTAATAATAAATGCTATTCCAGTAAAGGGTGCCAATAGTTGGCGCAAAATTTGATTTTGCCAATAGTTGTAGTCGGTACTGCGAGGTGCTTGAAAAGCTCGTCCAAAACTCTTTCCACTTTTATTTCGATATCGCGATGTATATTTAGCGAGGCTAAGTCGTTAAGCCGAATTTCGGACATAGTTGATCTGAGGTGTGCCTTAAGACGACGTAGCGCTGAAAAGGAGCGTTCATTTGTTGTTGTTGTCACAGGCAAAGTTGCCATAACACGAAGCATTTGATGGACACTTGGAAACGCGTCTTCATTGCAAATATCCAGTGCTTCGAGAGAATTTTTGATGTCTTGCCGGCAATGCGTTGACGCCAAAGTTGAATTTCATTTATCAACATGTCACGTGAACTATCATGCAAAATTGAAATATATGGCGCGAATAGATTTGTTCATGAATTTTCATTGAAGCTGTTTTTATTGATGCCGGAGCTATTCTTAGACGCGCATTGAAAAATCGTTTTTGTTACTTAGCCTTAACGACGCGCAGTGGTCCCAAATCGTGTTTTTTGGTTCAAAAATAGCTAGAGTGCGCAAATCTTGTCAAAAATTAAAAAACTTGGGCTCCGACGATTTATTGGCATTTCAGTTCTCTCATTTGAAAAAAAAATTATTGTGGTTTTTTGATTTTTCGTTAAAACTTCAATAAAAACACATATGCAAAAATTCCCAATGGCCTGCCATATGAACAAAAAGCAAATTAAGGAAGAAGCGCTTTTGAGTTTTTTTATGGTCTGTTTTCCTTATAGAAATATGAATTAAAACCGAAATTTAAATGAAAATATTTTGGGCGTTTATTTTTTTTTTTCTCTATTTAGTTTTGGTAATACTTCATATTTTCAAAACAAATTTAGCAGTTTTAGGTGGTTAGTGATAACAATCTACAAAATTTTGTAGCAATTTCGTAAATTCAAGATCAATTATGTTTCATTGGACAATGCTAGTGTTGTACGTATCCAAAATAGCCACCTTCCCGTACTTTTGTTGTCCAATGCCAAGATCTGGTGAATTAAAAAGGAAGCCAAACGAGATTTGCTCAATAACTCGGAAAGTAAGCCACAAACAGAAAAATAAATTAAGGCTAATGTTGTAGAGAAGATGAAAACACATCGATTTCATATTCTAAAAATCTCCGTATTACAAGATTTGACCCCTCTTTCACAGCTTTGAAATCGTGTTTAACTTAATTACAAATGTCGTTCACTAACGAGTAACGAGAATACCATTAAACGACAATGTTGCTATGAGCAGTTAACCATAACAATAATCGTCGTTAACAAGTTTGGGAATTCCGCTACTGATTTCAAATCTCACCTTTGCTAAAGAAGTTTCACTTCAAAAAACAAAATAAATGAAAACCCGTGCTCCTTGTATTTCGACATAAGTAAATTCAAAGTTGAATTCTGGAGCGAAAATGTAAAAAATACCTAAGTTTGTAGTGTGCTCCTGAGGTGCAGATAAACCTTGCGCTTATATTTGCATGAATAAATATCCAGTAGATTTTTTGTGTGCAAACATTTTTAATAACGAAACTGTAAAATCATATCGGAAATTTTTAGATTAACTACGGATCTTGTGAAAAAAAAGTGTGTGCTATTTGCAATGTTTTCCAAAAAATACCGACGTTTGTTAGCATTAAAAACTATCACCATCAGACCGACCATAGTTCGGTTTTTCGTTTTAAGGTTGAAAATATGAGAAATACTGAAAAAAGTTGAAAGAGGTTGAATAAATATGTCGAAAAAAGTAATATGTGAAAGTATAAACGCGTTACATAACATTGTTTTTGAAGTGAAACTACTTTAGCGGGTGGTTATTTGAAATTAGGTGTATATAATGAAACTCTACACTTTCTTAATGTGTATGTTTATTGAATAGCTACAGCCAAAACATTTTATTAAAATGATAAAAGTTGACGGGACCTAGATAAGCTACAGCAATAAATGATACATCACATTAAGGCACTCAACGAGCAGAATGTCCTTAAGCTATCATCTTCGAGATTGGTTAACCAAAACCTGAGATATAAGCGTGGAAAGATTTCCTATTTTTATCATTTATTGATGTAGCTGTTCTAGATCCCATCAACTTTTACCATTTTAATAAAATATTTTCGTCTCATTTTTCGCCATTTTAACATATATGGAAGCAATTTTATTTTTTTACTAAAACGCAAAACAAATTCTATTTTTTTTTTTTCGTTTTTCATATGAATTGTAATGGGAAACAAAGTGGAAGCGCTGTTCGCAGGTTTGATCTAGGAAGCCTAAGTTTTGGGAGAATTTTCTTCATACCCGATTCTATTATATAGACATATAAGACCGCAAATTTTCTTAAAAAAAAAAAAATAAATATACCTCCTTCGGGTGTATTTTTTCCGCATTTAGTCACACGAAAAATGTGGGCGTGGTTTGATAACAGTGGGTGGCGTCCCCCATTCAACTAAAACTATGCACACAAAGCGCCAAGAAATGACAAAATAGATGACAAATGGCTCTTTGTGTGCATAAAAAGTGCACTTTGTACATGTCATTGGGAGAAACCTCGTATGGGCATTTCATCATTAGCATGGAAACAGATTTATGACAAGAAATATGAGGTGAAAGTAAAAAAAGTCATGGGTGAACTATAGAACGAAAAAAAATCTTGAAAGGAAAACAAAGCCGAAAACCAGGAAAATAATTCAGAAAATCATTTGTTTCAATTTGAATGAGGATTTATGTCCCAAATGGTTCCATTTGAAATGTACACTTATTGCTGAGAAATATTTCGAAGAAATTCAAGACGAATAATTGCGTTACTTATTTTTTGATTGTGTCTTAAATAACAATAGTTTACAAAATGATTTTTTTTTTGTTTGTTCCTTTGATGTGAGCTTACTTTTCTCATGTACTTTTTCCTACTGAATTCGAAAATGAAAACAAAAATTTTTTGAATGGTACAGTTTTCAAGATATTGTGATTTTTTCATTTTATCGACCTCTTTTAACTTTAAAATTCATATCTTGAGCTAGAAATATCCAATTTCTTCGTTCTTAGTGTCAAATTATAGATAATAAAATGGCAAACAAACATGTATAACTTTATATTTCATTGAATAAGGGGGCGTTCAAGTATTACGTAACGCAATTTGGGGGGAGGGGGGTCTTGCAAAACGTTACGGGGGAGGGGGGGGGGTTCGAACAACGCGTTACATAACATTGTTTTTGAAGTGAAACTACTTTAGCGGGTGGTTATTTGAAATTAGGTGTATATAATGAAACTCTACACTTTCTTAATGTGTATGTTTATTGAATAGCTACAGCCAAAACATTTTATTAAAATGATAAAAGTTGACGGGACCTAGATAAGCTACAGCAATAAATGATACATCACATTAAGGCACTCAACGAGCAGAATGTCCTTAAGCTATCATCTTCGAGATTGGTTAACCAAAACCTGAGATATAAGCGTGGAAAGATTTCCTATTTTTATCATTTATTGATGTAGCTGTTCTAGATCCCATCAACTTTTACCATTTTAATAAAATATTTTCGTCTCATTTTTCGCCATTTTAACATATTTTAAACTTAAGCAAATGTTTATTACATTATGTGTGATTTTTTATTAAATAACAATATGAACAAGTTAAGGTGTTATCTTCAGCCAGGCCGAAACTCACATACCCTACGCTGCACTGAAAGAACATATATTTCAATAAATGTTAAAAAGACGTTGAAGAGGTTGCATAATTCGAAAAAAGTGTGAAGTGTTTAAAAGGTTAACAGAGGTTGAAAAATGTTGAAAAAGTCGTAAATATATGCCAAATGTTAAAAAATGTTGAGAGAGGTTGAAAAAACTCCAAGTCGAACAAATAAAGGACAAAGAAATTTCATCACAATATCTTGCAGGGTTTACGAGATATGGTGGTATAAAGGTTAAAATTAAGGGCTGTGCCACGGGAATCTTTGGAAATTTGAAACCTAGCTTAATCCTAATTTAGTTCTCATGTACACCAAATCGCCAAGTTTCATCAAAATCGTTGCACTTTTTTCAAAATGGGATTGTGCAAAAATATACATAGGGTATGGGCGGTTGGCGTGTCCATAAGCCGATTTCATCCATTTTTAATAGCAAGATGCCTGCAAGACGCTGATTAAGAATATATGTACTTTTCCATAACTCCCACGCCCCCTTCTATATGTTACAAACGAAATGACAAAATGAATATACCCTCGGTGTAGGGTATAATAAAGAAAATAAACATCGCATGTATTTCCGGTACTTTTCGCAACATAATTGTGACTTTTAGGTAAATATGGTCACTTGGGTGTTACGTAACGTTTAAGAGGGGGGGGGGGGGGGGGTAAAGGAAAACGTTACGGTGCGTTACATGGGGGAGGGGGGGTCAAAAATCTTTAAAAATTTCGTTACGTAATACTTGAACGCCCCCTAAGCTGTTCATAAGATATCGATGAAAACAGTCCAGATTTTAGAAAAAAAACAAATTTTACATTTGATTCTGCGGTCACGACAAAATCGAAATAAAATAAAAACAAGTTAAGGTGTTATCTTCGGCCAGGCCGAAACTCTCACACCCTACACTGCACTGAAAGAACTTTTTAAATAAATGTTAAAAAGACGTTGAAGAGGTTGAATAAGTCGAAAAAAATGTGAAATGTTAGAAAGGTTGAAAAATGTTGAAAAAGTCGAAAATACAGTGAAAGCTCCCGTCGCGGACAGCTCCCGCAGGCGGACATCTCTCGTAGCCGGACGGATTTCTTGGTCCCAAGTTTTTCGTTATGTTTTTAGAACAAAATACATTCCGGTGGGCGGACGCTCCCTTGGCCGGACGCGGACACTACATTTATACACATTTCATGCAATTCATCTCTGCTGGCGGACAAAAAATACATTCAATTCTGTCATTCAGGTTGTCGATTGTTATTCTTTAAAACCTATTTCTTTGTGTGGTGTTGAGAGTAAAGTTTTCTCAAGTGGCACAGAAAAAACCAACTTTTTATATTTAAGCTTTTTTTGCATAACTTTAAAGGTTTATTGATCAATATTAACGCCTTATAATTTTTTTTTGCAAAATTTGGATTTTTTAAAAATTTATGAACAAGTGAATTTGTATGTGGTTGTTTTTTTAAATTGCGATTTCTCAGTAAATATTGGGAGAAAGTTAATGAAATTTTCGTGATAGGACAAAAAATGTTTTACAATTTATATAAAACTAGCATTACCCTGTGCGCATCGCTGCACCTCAACCGTGGTGTATATTCGATGTGCAGTCTGCGTGAAAATTCTATTTAAAAAATACTTTTGTATTAGGACCACCCTTAGTATGCACCCAAATTAAAATTTTTATAACCTAAGCAATGGCTCTTAATATAAAAACCACGTTGTGTAAATTCCATGAGAATCGATTAAGCGGTCTTCGAGAAAATGATTTTTGTGTGAGGACCACCCTAAATAAAAGTTTTGTAGCCTAAGCTATGCCTATTATCAAAAGAGCTACGTGGTGTAAGTTTGGTGTGAATCGACTAACCTGTCTTCGTGAAAATGATATTTGAAAATATTTTTGTATGAGGGTCACCCTAAGTATGCACCCTAAATAAAACTTTTACAATCTAATGTGTGTCTCTTCACATAAAAGCCATGTGTTGTAAATTACATAAGAATCGATTCAGCGGACTTCGAGAAAATTAGATTATTGAAAAAATATTTTTGTGTGAGGGCCACCCTAAATAAAAGTTTTGTGGCCTAGGCTATGCTTCTTAACATAAGAGATACGTAATGTAAATTTTTTTTTTATTTGAATTGTATTATTGAAATGTACTTTCTTCGACAGCTCCCGCAAGCGGACATCTCCCGTAGGCGGACGATTTTGTTGGAACCGTCGGTGTCCGCCTACGGGAGCTTTCACTGTATATGCAAAATGTGGAAAAATTTGAGAGAGGTTGAAAAACTCTAAAAAAAGTTGAAAGAGGTTGAAAAAATTTGAAACAATTCAAAATTGATGAAAAAGTCGAAAAAATAAAGAAAGTTGAAAGAGGTTGAAAAATTCGAACAAATACATATAGGATATATTGGAAAAAGTTAAAGAGTTGAAAAAGTCGAAAGAATATGGAAAATGTTGAAAAAAATCGAATAGAAATGAAAAATTTGAAATATGCTGCGCCCATATCTCCAATTCCGCCCACTTTTGGTTCAATAAATTATATTCGTGATTGACATTCTCATATTAAATTTAAGAACACTAGCTTGTATAGTTTGCTATATATGCCGCAGTTAAATCTAAAATTTAGAGCAGTGACACACCCACTGGTACAATCCGGCCCTGTTGCGATACAGAAATAGCTCTCCATAAGCAAACCCCTTACACCAAATTTTAGTATGATTGCTCACATATTTCGATAAATATGCCACTTACCGTATGTTGACATCTATACACCAAATTTTATAAAGATTACTCTTATAGCACACTAGCTATAACAATTAACGTTTTATGCTCATATGGGAGGTGCCAAATTTTTGTTATATGAGACCATATAGCAAGTATATCTACCTCATTAAATTTCATAACAATTTTGACGACGATGAAATTGAAATTGACGAGCTAAATTTGTGTGTTTGATGTGTACAAGTGATTTTTCGTGCAAAATATCAACAAAACAATAGTTTTATGAAATTTTCTAATAGTTTTTTGCACCGAAAATTTTTTTTCAGTTACGATGCCGCGTTATTATGCCAAAAAAAGTGAAACCTATTGATTTTGACAAAGTTTTGGGGGCGATCAAGTCGGCGAAAATGCACAACAATAGCATCCGACAAGCCGCGACGGCACACAACATTCCAAAAAGCACTTTGGCGCGATATATTGCGGCGTTGGATCGTGCGTCTATCAACGTTGCTACTGCTGATGCTGTTGTGATGAAGAATTTTCTGGAAGAAAAGGCAACGACCGGTGCAAGACCAGTGAGTTGAGCTGACTACTTTTTTTGCTTTCATAGCATAGCAAATAAATTTATTTTTGTAACTCTCGGTGTAAAATGAGTCTTAAGGGCATGTAGAAGTCATGTTCAAGTCATAACACTGACTTTCCCGATTTTATTGCAGATCTTCAACATCGAACAAGAAAAGGCGCTGATGAGCTACATTCTCCAGGCTAGCGACATCAATTATGGAATAAGTTTGATCGAACTTCGGAAGCTTGCATACGAGTTTGCTCAAAAGGTCGGTGTTTCGTATCCGGATTCATCGGACGCCAATCAACAGTCAAGTAAGGATTGGCAGTTGGCATTTATGAATCGCCACAAAAATTTGTCACTGCGAACACCAGACCAAGTGAGCCAGAGCCGTGCGAAGCGCTTCAACAAAGAGAGCGTCGATGCATTCTTTCGTCTATTCTCAATAAGACACCGTTTGAACCGCATAAAATTTGGAACATGAACGAAAGTGGGTGCCCAACTGTGCCAACGAGACCGGTCAAAGCCATTGCACGCAAAGGACGGAGGCAAGTCGACTCATCAACATCTGCCGAAAGAGGCACCAATGTGTCTTTGGCTTTGGCCGTACCGGCAGCAAAGAAGCAAAAAGGTCGTGGCAAATCGAAGACAACGCAGAAGAAAATGCCGTCTCGAACCGACATTGATATGGAGAACGACATCGATTTCTGCATAATTTGCAAAAAAAATATGCCGAAGAAGGACACTTACACCTGCGTTCACTGCGAATCGGATTAATTTTCATCGCCATTTTCCTTTTTTTTTTAGTAATTATGAACTGCTCTTTCGTTTTCATTCATAAATAAACGTTTTCCATCAATAACTTTGATTTTTTAATCGACCTACGATCTGTCCCACAATTCTCCACCTTTTTTCAAAATCGCACAAAAAGGTTTTTTGCACCAATTGATATAATTTGAATGTTATCAAAACAATGGTTGCGACTCGTGAAACAATTCCAGTCTTTGAAGTTTTCAGAAAAAGCAATTTTTATGTGACTGTTCGACCGAAATAAAAGTGTGCCCCACAATTCCCCACCTTCCCCCGACTTTAATAACCGGCTTTTGGTAGCCATTTTAACTAAAAAAAAGTTAAATGGCCGACTACTAGTGCCATCACCACAGATACAATAATGCGGCTTGTACCTCTACACTTACTTAAGTCCTGTATCGCGTAATCCCATTGTAATCTACTTGAGATTACGTAATTTGTTTTTTAATAAAATAAAATTTCGGTTACTTACCAACTTGTTGTAATTCGTATCTTTTGTCGTAAGTGTTGTTAAATAACGTAACGGAGAGTTTTGTAAGGCAACCATTAGGTGTTTACGTTCATATTATGATTACAATAAATGTGACTGATTGGTTAGTTCGTCTCAAAGGCTGCTTAGTCATCAAGTCAACTTGGCTTCTGCTTTCAGGTAGAATTTAATTCCAGTATACACGCAACGCATCCACAATACTATAGATACTCGCAGCAATAAGAAATGAGATGTACGGGTACTGACAATGAGATATTGATTGAAGAGCTTCACCCACTTCACCACGTGAGGCTTCAAACCATAGAAAGCAGTTTCGTAAACGAGTAAGTTTTTCTTTCCTTTTTTTTTAATAATCGGGGTACTGGTGTACTTGGATGTTTTTGAGCAAAATAACGAGACTTGGTTTGACTGACATTACATTTATCATTACATAATCATGATAAGAAATAGACAAAATTTAGTTATACCCGTAATAGTGAAAATCACAGAAACACACGATTTTATTCACTTTTTAGCTATTAAGACAACAGCAAAATCAAACATAAAACAAAAGCGGATCGAAAATATTTGGAAAAATTCGAAGGCACGAATTAATTTTTTTTTGTTTCTATATACTACACATATAAGTTCGAATACAGAATTTTTTTTTCTGGAAAATAATTTTCGTACTTTAGACAGAAAACTGTATTTATTATATTGATTTTTACTTTTGTTAATTTTAGAAAAAAGTTTACTTTGCTTTTTGGAAAGTTTGTAAAACTATATACTATTGAAAATTAATGAAATATTTTCTGCCAAGGTAAAAATGTCTGTATCAAGCTTTGTATTATTCCACAAAAAGAATAATACTCAAAAGGACTACGCGGAAGACTGAATCGTCTGCACGGTGTAAGGCTGAAGTTTATGATACAAATATTTTGCTTTGTTTTTCAATAAAAGCTTAACTTTCACCATACAAAGAAGCTTTTTTCTCTTTGCAAGGATTACGCGAAATTTTACTTTCAAACTTTGGTATCAAACAAGTTTTGATTACACGTGCTCATTAGGGTGGATTAAATATAAAGCATTAAAGTTCATGAAACTATGTGACCATTTCTCATATAAATTTTTTGTATTAGAGAAATTTTATTGGACTATAAATGAAAATGATGGTTCACTATGGATGAAAAACTAATGAATTCCCTATTTAAAGTTTTTGCATAGGTACAAGTATTTATTGTACATACATATTTACTGCCGCATATGCCAATTTTACATTTTTGGGAAATCGCATTTTTAAGTTTGCGATGAAATTAAAAGCAAACTAATCGAACAAGTTTTTGTTTTTTAAATACATTAAGTAAAGAATTAAGTTTGATTTTTTACTAGTGGTAAGGTCTGACGCTTTCTAGTTTTTTAATTACATTAATTTTTTTTTAGAATGAGTGTCGTATACGCCAGCAAAAACTATATAATTGTTACATACCAATACTTACTTTTACAATTAAAAATACTTATGGCATGCTTTGAGATTGATTAAAACTAAAGAGCAATTAAAACACAAATTTATATTCAAAAACATCATGGTGTGTTGTATAAAATACTAGCACAGACATAACATATGTTTTATGGGGATAGTTATAAGGTGTAAAAAAAAACAAAAACAAGGTCCTCTTAGGTTAGGTTAGAGCAAACATGCTGTAAGCCTTGAGTAACACTAGTTGTGCCATTTTAATACCACCTACGCAACCCGCAAAACTTAAGGGTCGTCAAAAGAATTTGATAAGCCTTAATATCGATAAAAGCTATATCCAGTTAGTCCTGTTCATTTTCGGCCAATTCGCTGAGATTGTTGAAGAAAGCTTGTCCTAGATATGAGCCTGGTTCTGGCAAGGGCCGGTGAGTAACTGAGAAAATCTTCAACTGATTCTTTCTCGTTTACATTTAGATAACTGCGGCAAAAATGGTTGAATGGAATACCCAATTTTTCAGCATGATTGCCGATAGTCCAGTGTCCAGTATTTTATAGGTTTTTACGGTCCTCCAGTTCTTTGCTGCCTTCGAAAGATAAAGTGAGAAGACCTTTCTCTTAACTATACCTATCGGAATGTGTACGCGCTCGGAAGCTTCAGTTTCCTCAAGAGAGGAACCGTGCCTTGCTAATTCATCTGTCCTTTCATTACCCTCAATGTTCCTGTGGCCTGGAACCTATATGAGAGTTACGTCGAGCTAACGCACCAACCCAGCTAGTTTCTTCCTTCATTTCTCTACTAATTTAGATTTTATCGTCTCCGAGTTCAGAGCCTTGATGACTGCCTGGCTGTCGGAGAAGATTCCTAACTTTGTCCTCCTAGGACTATACACAGTTTCTATCTATGTATGTTAATAGTAATACTTGTATGTTACAAAAAAAAAGTTTCAAGAAATTTGAAAATTAGTTCTTCTTAAAATTATCACTTTGAATTTTTATGAAATAATAGTAATTACTCTTTATCTGCTTGTAGAAAAAACACAATCAAGCTTTTGATATCATTAATTTTATCCTTAGAAATACTCTTAACTCTATTTTATACGATATTCACATTTTGTGAAAATAAGTTCATAGGTGTACCTAATGCAAATACAAAAAAGTTTATAGGTTTTTGTTTTGATATGAAGTACAAATAAATCTTATTTAACGTATTTAATAAATTTGATTTTTGTAAATGGTAATATTGAAATTTATATATATATTGAATTTGGTTGCCCAGCCCTATCTGAGTAACACTTAAAATCTTCTGGCTGCATCTGAATTGATTTGAGTTATACTTTTTGGTACGACATATTTTTTAGGTGATTTAAAAGGGATAATGAACTAAATGAGAAACCCATTTGCAAAACCGGCCAAGTCCAAATAAATCAAATGTGGAGATATTTTCATATATCAAAATCTAGACCATGCTTTATCACTCTACTATGTTTTTAGATTAAAAAAATTTTTTTGACAGAAATATTAGATTTCTAAATCTACAAAACTTGAAATCCGGCAAACCAATATTTGAAATTGCTTTTTTATTGGTATATACCAGTGGTGGGCACGGAGTGTCCCTATCCGCCCTCATTGCCCGAACCGTTATTCGATGCACAAGCAAGCGAAAAAAAAAAATTCGCTGAGTTTCAACGCTATCGAGGCACAGCGTTGACTTGAGTTCAAATTAAAACAAAAATAACACACAAACGCATGACGAATGTAGCAATGGTTTTTGCTTGTAGTGCAATTTGGTTTTTTTTTTGTTGGCGAATTTGGAAATGAAAGCAGAAAAACTTTAAAATTTTGTTTGTTGTTGATTGATGATGTTGTTTCGCCCTTTTGTTAGATTTCCATGCCCACCACTGGTATACACATACGCACTTTATACCAGTGGCGTTTACTCTAAGGTGCGCAGGTGTTCTCCGCACACCCAACCAAAATCCGATGCATTTTTTTCCCCCTATTATACGTTCTCATATTTGTGAAACATATTAAATCAATAATTTGACACTGTTACTGTTCCTACTGGCACGCTGCAATATACCATATCTATCATATCATAGTTTCCTCCTCTAAGCGTACAATATACATGCGTATGTACGTAATTCGCCTACAATTGTTCTAGCTCATCGTAGCAGATTAAACGCAACCTTATTTCATGATGTTGAATTCCATCCAACCGACTTGAGTGTGCGCTTCTTGATGTCGCACCAAGTCACAGCAAAAACCTATAATAAAAAAAAACTACTACACACACATTCTAACGAAATGCGCATGATAAACAGTAAACTGTGTTCGTAGAACATTAGCGCACATAACAACACGAGTTGTGGCAGAGAATCTCTGCAACAGAAAAAAAAAACAAATGTACGTTTGTCAAAAAATTCGCACTTCGACAATGCAGCGCAGCACTGTTTAAAAATGTTTGACTGAAAAAACTGCGATGTGTGCTCTTAATTTATTGAACAAGAAATTTAACAATTGCTGATTATATTATTTGAAGAAATGATTGACGATCCAAATACTTGGGATGCCGATGCAGTGCAGGCGAGAGGATTTCTTCAATTCTTTACTTCATTCAATACAGTTTTCACGCTTAATGTATTTAATGATATATTTTCATTTACTGATGAATTATTTAATATTCTACAAGCAAAATACTTAGATATTCAATACTGTTGTGACCACATTGAAGTGACAAAAAATAAAATTTCAAACACCAGGCCGCAATTTGAAACATTTTTTGTTGCTGCAAAAAATGCGACTTACCCAATTCCAAAACGTGGCGAAGACTTACAATGTTTTGAAATGCGTTACTAACGTGTATTTTTTGAAATAATTGATACTTTGTCAACACAAATGGATATAAGATTTAAGTCGTTAAAAAGATTAAAGTTTTTGGAATGGTTGAATTCAATTCATACTCCATAAATGGGAGAGAGATGACCCTGATCGATAATTGCCACCTGAAATTTAGGAGCTAAAGGCAAGCTAGCTGAAGGATTCAGCCTCCTAGAGTATTGCGTCTTGTTGCTTGGGTTGGTAAAAGCCACCTTACCGCCGTCCTCGACACCCACCGACCTGGAGAGTTCTTTGCCTTTTCAGTTCTATGCCTTTTGAATTTTGAAAGCGAAGGTTGCTAAGCTTGAAGAGTTTTCCCCAAGGTGGCCAGAGACGGCTGAGGACACCACTTCGTTCACCCTGCGCCTGCCAGCGCGCAGTGGTCCCAAAGCGTGTTTTTTGGTTCAGAAATCGCTAGACAACGCAAATCTTATCGAAAATGAACAAATTTTATTTTAAACTAGCAGATGCCCGCTACTTTGTACGCTTAGCCTTTTTTTTGCGAAGGCAAACATTTAATTTTTTTTAAATAGAACTACAGTCAATTTTCATTCTTCTTCACAGATCTAGAGTTGTTGTTGCTTTCTCTTCCATAAATATACCATTGCATTGCCATGTGAAAGACAAACAACAAAGCCTAACTGACACATTCAATTAGCCCAGTTCCCATTATCACACATGCTGTCCAACATAGCTTGACAACATCAATGTTTGATAATGTGAACTCTAGGAACGACCGCTTGACACACTTGTTAGATGGATTTCAAAAATTGTTGCTTTTCCTGCTGGCTTGTCCAACCATACAACCTGTTTGAACTGACTAGAGAACATTTTTCATTTTAAATAGGATTTCATGCAGTTTACTTCGATGTGGACCCTCTTAAATTCTGCAATTGATGTTTGATGGTATGCTCGATAATGTGAACTCAAAGCAATATTGACAGTCACACATGTTGTCAAGCCATGTAGGACAGCACGTGTGTTTTCTATGTGTGAATCTACTGTAATTTTTTCAAAAATTCCGCGATGTTGCGTTGACAAATTGAGAATGAGAGCGAGAGTAAAATTCCGTTTTTTGTCTTCCATTGCATTGCCATATAAAAATAAAACGCACACACCCTTACTAGCCCACTAACTTGCCATCCCAATGTGCACGAAAACGGACCCGAATTTGTTTCGAATTCGAAACGAATTTAACAATTCGTTTCGAATTCGTTTTTTGTTTATAAAGCGAAATCGTTGCGAATTTTGTTTTTTGTAAGTAAAACGAATTCGTTTCGAATTTGTAATGGACTTCAAATACGAATCTGTTTCGAATTCGTTTTTTGTTCATAAACGAATCCGTTTCGAATTCGTTTTTTGCTCAAAAAACAGATCAAATTTTTTTGGAAAAGTCCCGAAAAAATTTTCAAAGGAAAATTTTCTAAAAAAATTTTGTGTCTTAATCGAATTAGAAATGTTTGAAAAGTCGAAAAAAACACATATATTTTTTTAAGCACTGAAATTAACAATCCGTTTCGGATTCGTTTTTTTCGACTTTTTAACCTTTCTAAGTCGATTAAGTTTTCCTTTGAAAATTTTTTCGGTATTTTCCAAAAAAATTTGATCTGTTTTTTGAACAAAAAACGAATTCGAATCGGATTCGTTTATGAACAAAAAACGAATTCGAAACGGATACGTATTTGAAGTCCGTTACGAATTCGAAACGAGTTCGTTTTTTGTAAATAAAGCGTATCAATAGAGAGAAGATATCATTCGCCTTTGACATATATTTTAATATATGACAGGTAGTCGCATGACTATGAATCGCTGGGACATGGGTTCGAGCCTGACTTTGGAAATTTGTAAATCGTAAGTAAAATTTAATTTGATAATAAAATACAATTATATGCAATAAAGTCTTAAAATTTGCATATTAAATAATAAATTTTTTTTTTTTTTAATAAAATTAAATTTCTTATGAACAAAAACAATTCGTTTTATGAACAAAAAACGAATCCGAAACGGATGAATAGTACGAAGAAACGAATTCGTTTGGCACACTAGGATTAAACGATTTGTTATGCTTATATGCTTCTTTCTATGTGTGAAATTCATTTTTTTAGTAATATAGGAATATCGTGATAACTTTAATTCTATGTTAAGGCCAAGTGCCTAAGAAAGATAACTAAAAAAATTTGATCGAAATTGAATCAGTAGATTTTGCGTGAATCCCGTTCATCGAAAACCGCTATCATTTTATTTATATAGATGAAAGCTAACTAAAATGCCAATCTTCGGAGCTGAAAAAAGTTAGCATTTTTTTTTATTTTAATTTGATTTGTACAGAGCTTTTATGTTCATTACTTTAAGTGCGAAAACCACCACTTATTTAGTTCTAAAAGGAAATTTTTTTTTGCTATTTTTTTGATTCATAAATGCTGGAAAGTGCAAATCTTGTCAACAATGTCTGCTTCGCCACGGCCAGACCAGATCAGCTATAAGCGATGCCTGCGGCAGCCACCGGTGCCTCCCGTGCCTTAGCAGATTTAATGACACCTGAGTGACTGGGTCTCCGAAGATTTAAGAACCCTCTTTTGTCGGATACTAAGGGCCGATCTCCAACGATATTCTGGAGTATAGGAGGGGGGCGCATTTTATACCTAATGCCAGGTTATGAAAAACTGCCACTCCACTGGAGTCAGACGCAAACCAGGGAGCCAATCACTTTGATACAGACGCTTCTGGATTTCGGCCCGGCGAACGGACATGTGCCTGTCTTTATCTGATACATCCAGGCTGACCTATCCAACATAGTATACCAAAGTACTCCGTTAATGCAGCCCAGCCTTCCACAGGTGTAGGCAAGTCAATACCACGACAAGGTTCAAGTACATGGAAGGGGTCCATCAATCTAAAGAATGTATCTGATTTCAAATCGGAATTCCCCTCATAATTCTTGTAACCAAAAAAGTTTTTCGCCATATCCTTTATTTTTTTTAACAAAGCTATTGCAAAGTTAAATTTTAGATAACTTTATAAACAAAAGCATGTTGCTCTTGATCATATGTACCAATCTAAGCGATAGCTTAGTATATTAAATAAAATTAAAATTATTTTTTCATAATTTTTTAATTATTTGCTTATATGACAAAAATGGGAGTGATACGTCCACTTACATTCCTCCCATCAAAAGTATCTACAGGTTATTATGAACTATATGTTATGATGACAGAAATTTAGTTTTTTATCTCTGGTTCAGGAAATGGGTCGATATACATACGCTTGAACAACGTTGAGAAATAATAAAAGTTCACTTGCAAAATGGTGAATTCTTTTACCGAAACTATAAGAGAATTACGTTCTAGATTCTCGAAGCTCTTTCCACCTCGTTGCTTAAGTAAATAAGCAAAATTGTCGCATCTGGTGCACAGAAAATCGAAGGTATGGACTTGGAAAGCACTTGGTTTCAACAGGATGGCAGGGATCAAATATTGATATATGTATATTCCTTTTGCTGAAAACTTTTATTTCGTGATGCATATTTTTCAAAAGATTTGCTATTTTATCTTATTTTTATCATTTTACGAAAATGATATCGCAGTTTAGTTTTCTAACGGTTTCACTCCTACCACGTGTGAACTGCACACACGATTTTTTTTTTGTTTCAAGGGGCTCTCAATATTGCATAGACAACGCAATTGCAGAGATTGTTCGTATTATTTATGTTACTATGATTTTCAGCCTCTCCCGTTCGATAAAATCATACTCAAAGTTAGTACACCGGCTCCCTAACTATAGTTTTTGTGTTAAAAAATTAACACTTCTGCCCAAGCGCAAAACATTACAACGAACGCAAAACAGATGTCGAAATTTGAGAGCTCGGCCAACTGACTCTGAGTTGTATAATATACAAGAACACTTATGTATAAAACTTAAAATTACAACTTTGAAATACATCAGGTTTTCTTATGTGAAACTGATTCAATATCCGAAAAAGACCTGGTGTAAACGAGAAGCTTATTCGGAATCAGTGACCCAAAATCCATAGCAGCATAAAGTTAGAGACTAGATAAAACCATAAATAATGTCCTGTGCAATTCAAATCAAATTTATGAAAAAAATTTAAATAAAAATTTATGTGGGTCAAATGATTCATTGGATATCACCACATAGTC
Organism: Tricholauxania praeusta; assembly: GCA_949775025.1. Classification (NCBI taxonomy): domain Eukaryota; kingdom Metazoa; phylum Arthropoda; class Insecta; order Diptera; family Lauxaniidae; genus Tricholauxania; species Tricholauxania praeusta. Next base: position 87,030,415 of record OX459030.1, on the reverse strand, counting down.
GAAGCGCTCACCCATTGTTGACAAAAAGGTACTAATTTAAAGAGATCTCAGGGTTCCCATATGCTATTGTAAAATTACCACAAGAATATATACGCAATTTTGTAATATGTAGAATTTATATATTTCTCCAGTTAACTGTAGTAAGATTTCACATTTTTATTAAACAAATACATTCACTAACATACATTTATTAAAATATATCATATTAATTTGAAGCCCTTGCTTTATATTGCTTCATTCTAGCCTCAACTTCTGGCCTAAAATGACGAATTAAACCTATAAATTAAGAAAGAAAAAAAAAAAAAAAGAAATAGCATTAATTATACTGATCAAAATTTAATTTAGGTTTGTTTGCTCAAATAGTAAATTACAAACAAAGCCTTTGGTTTTAATATTTTTGATAAATTTTACCTTGAACTGGCCATGCAGCACCATCTCCGAGAGCGCAGATAGTGTGACCTTCAATCTGTTTTGAAATTTCCCATAACATATCAATTTCGCCTGGTTGAGCATTACCACTCACAAATCTGTAATTAAATCGGGCATTGTATTGCATATTTTTTAGCATAAGCAAAGAGTTTATTGTTGTTCGAACTTACCTGGTCATAATTTTATTCATCCAACCAATACCTTCACGACACGGTGTGCATTGTCCACAACTCTCGTGCTTGTAGAATGAAATCAAGCGAGCAATGGCTTTGATGATGTCGGTCGATTTGTCCATTACAATAATTGCTGCTGTACCCAATGAAGTTTGGGCTGCAATCAAGCCATCAAAATCCATAATCGCATCGTCGCACACCTTCTTTGGGATTACAGGAGTCGATGAACCACCTGGAATCACACCAAGTAAGTTATCCCAGCCACCAATTACACCTCCAGCGTGACGTTCAATTAACTCTTTAAGCGGAATCGACATCTCTTCTTCAACAGTACACGGCGTATTTACATGTCCAGAGATGTTAAACAACTTTGTTCCTGAATTACGTGTACGCCCAAAGCTAGCAAACCATGCACCACCACGCCTACAAATGGTGGGGGCCACTGCAACTGTCTCCACATTGGTCACGGTTGTTGGGCAACCAAAAACACCAACGTCAGCAGGGAATGGAGGCTTCAAACGTGGTTTTCCTTGTTTGCCTTCCAAAGATTCAATGAGTGCAGTTTCCTCACCACAAATGTATGCGCCAGCACCACGATGCATAAAAACATCAAAGTCAAAGCCAGATCCACAAGAATTTTTACCCAAAAGACCAGCTTGATAAGCTTCAGCAATGGCCAGTTGCATGTTAGAAGCCTCATTATAGAATTCACCACGAATATAAATGTAAGCAGCTTGAGCCCCCATTGCACGTCCAGCAATTAGGCAACCTTCAACCAACTTGTGTGGGTCGTGACGCATGATTTCTCTGTCCTTACATGTTCCAGGCTCGCCTAAGGATAAAAAGATACATATACAGTATTGTTCGAATTAATGTGAACACAAGTGATAATTTGCAAAAAACAACATTTATTAGTTATAGACGTGGCTGGGCAAAACGTATAAGCCTCAGAAGTTTTGAAATAAGCTAATAAATCAATTTGAATATTGAAATAATGAAGAAAAAATGAATGGATGCATAATTCAAAAAGCCGTTCATTTTGGAGGGTTCACAAATAACCTAAGCCAAAATAGACGTAACTAGTGATGGCGAACTAGATTTGTTAAATCGGTTCAACTCGAGTTGAGATAACATAAGTAAGTTGAAATCAACACGAGCTGAGATAACACAAGTTATAATCAACTCGAGTTGAGGTAGCTAACTCGGTCTGTCAACTCGAGTTGAATTCAACTCGTTCACTTGATACTCGAGTGCATTTCTACGAACTCATTCACTTGTTTATAATTGGCAAATCTGTTTGAAAAATAGTTTTTAATATGAACAAAGCAAGATGTGTCGTATGTTAATAATAATAATAATAATAGAGTTTAGCTACTACAGCTATTATAGCCTTCTTAGCTATTTAGCATTGAAGTTTTATACCAAGTAAAAAGCTTATTCAATAAAAAATGGAATAGAAAAAATTATCATGCACATTAATTTGTTATTTATTTTATAATTTTTTCTTAGCTTTATCGCACTTTCTCAACATACCCACTCACACCATGTAAAAATAGACATATAGATATTAAAATAATTATATGTATAAATTTACGTGGTCCAAGGCATAAATGTTAGAAAAAATTTACCCAGCATGCTGTGGGGCTCGGACAACACAAACAAAAAAATTCACACCACCATTAAGCTACAAATTTAGCTACAGTTAGTTTTCAGTCTAAGCTTGAGTTGACCTTTTGACAAGCTAATGTTATAAACTTCGCAATTATTAATAAGAGTTGTCATGCGATTAAAAGGAGCTGTAGCCATATAATTAGTTCTACTAACCGGTTGGTAAAATAACTGATAAGAGTTACGAGTACTCCTCCGATTACTATTAAAATGTATATAGTTAAGAAGCTCTGGTGCAGCAAGAGACCCAGTTACAAGTTGATGCAGATAAAGTATATCCGCAATATTTCTACGCGAGCTCAAAGACTGCATATGTAATAACTTTAAACGATCCTCATAAGGAGGAAGGTTTAAAGGGTCAATCCAATTTAAGCCATTGAGAGCAAAACGAATAAAATTTTTTTGAATTCTTTCAATTCTATTTATATGAATATTATAAAATGGTGACCATACTTGGCTGGCGTACTCTAAGTGAGGGCGCACTATTGTATTATATAAAGTCACCGTTACTAAAGGGCTATTAAATTCTTTTGCCCACCTCTTAATAAAGCCAAGCAGAGATGAGGATTTTTTACAAATTTGATTAATATGCTCATTAAAAGTCAACTTAGTATCAAAATGTATACCTAGGTCTTTGACTACATCGACACGACAAATATTTTTATCTTTTAATTTATAATCAAATTCCACAATAGTTTTCTTCCTGGTAAAAATCATAGCTTGGCATTTATCAGGATTAAGATGTAAGTTATTCTTAGAACACCAAACTTCAAAGGATTTCAAGTCAGACTGAAGTGGAAAAGTATCACAAGCCCCCTTTACGTTCCTGTAAATTTTCATAGCATCTGCATATATTAGCAGATGGGAGTTTTTAATAATATGTGTAACGTCATTTATTGCTAAAATGAACAGGAGCGGCCCCAGGTGGCTTCCTTGTGGAACACCTGATGTCGCGCTAAATGGGGAGGAAAACACTCTCCTAAATTTTATTTGATACGTACGATCAGATAAATAAGATTCAATCCAGCTGACAAAACTTAAAGGAAACCCAAGCTTCTTTAACTTAAACAAAATCAAGTTATGTGGTAATTTATCAAATGCTTTACTGAAGTCAGTGTAGATGCAGTCAACTTGCCCACCAGAGTCCAAAGAGCTTAATGCAAAAGAGGTGAAATCAAGGAGGTTAGAAACTGTAGATCTGCCATTAACAAAACCATGCTGACGAGTTGTTATGACTTCACTACAGCACTCCTTAACCTGATCGTATAAAATATGTTCAAAAACTTTCGGTATTGATGATAACTTAGCCACGGGCATGTAGTTTGAAACATCATTTTTACACCCTTTCTTGAAAATGGGGCTAATGTATGCATTTTTCCAAAATTTAGGAAAATAGCTTTCTCTAATTGATCTATTAAATAAAAAACTGAGGGGCTGACTCAGCATAGAGCTGCAGTTAACTAAAACTGTCGCAGGAATACCATCAGGCCCGGAGCTGAAATCATCATTAACAGATGAAATATATTTCTCTATGAGGTCAGGAGAGAAAGATATCTCATTAACCGAAACTAAAGGGTCGTTATCCATATATTCAAAATAGTTGATTTCAGGGCTAAATAAATCCGTACAAAATGATTCCTTAAACAAATTGGCAAACAACCCGGCTATAATTTGTGGGTCGCTAGTGAGCCCATCAACTGTTTTAAATTCAGATGGAAACCCGTCAGATTTTTTTTTAGAATTAATAAAACCCCAAAAATTCTTGGGGTCATGAAGAATAATCAGCCTAATTTTATTCAAAAATTCAGAATAAACTAAAGCTGACATATCTTTAAATTCAATAAACAGTCGCTGATAAGCAACAAGGTCATTTCGGTCTTGGCTACAAACGTATTTATTCCATGCCCTATTACGGCCATTCCGAATTTTTTTCAAATCCTTTGTATACCAAGGGTACGAGGAATTATTAACGTACCTCTTTGTATATGGCACCGACAATGCTATGGCAGAAAAAAGTTCACCATAGAAAAATTTAATGCAATCATCAAATGTATTGTTATTAAAAATATTTAGTAAGTCTAATTTATTTCTTAAATTTTCGTTCAATTTCAAAAAGTCAGCTTTCTTAAAATTGAATTCGTAAATATTAATGGATGAACATGCATTAGTCAAATTTTCATTGTCAGATTGGTACACAATACACAATACACAATATGTTCAATATTATTATCAATTTTTTCGGCATTTTATTTATTTTGTTCCTCAATTATTTGGGAAATTTTTGAGTTGTCTGTAGATGAAAAAGTGAAGTGTAAAAAATGGTCTAATATTTGTAAATATTGTAGCGAAATTTGGTTTATGCTAGAAAACTCTTGAAATAAATACCAACAAAAGAAACTAAACGATATTAGCACCATCTAGCGCAAAATGCAGTTTTTGTACTAAAAATAATAAATAAACCGAACAGACGCTGCAGTAAACAATAAAAAGTCGACAACTGAGAGAAATTATCGCCGTCGTACAACGTACAACGCCATCTAGCATAATAGCTAGCTCAACGTCAGTACGCCATGCTGGTGAATTGTGGTGGATTGTGGATGGTGGTAGAATGCACGCTACAAAGTAGCACTGGTAGGTTGTAGATAATGGTAGAATATACGCCATCTGGCAGGTAGTAGATTATTCGAGAAAGTGATGCCTGTAGTGTAAAAGGGTGTCATTTGAGTTTTCGAACACAGTTGTACCTAAACAGTGAAGCAATAAGCAATAAAGTGAATACAGTGTGATCCGTAGTAAAGTAAAACAGTTTTCTATACAGTGTTAAATTAATATTAGAATTTGAATGTTAATGAGATAAACAATTGTACCGTGTAAAAACTAACTATTGTGATTTAAATAAACCATTTTATAACTAAATAAGTTTGTGTGTTTTTAATTGTTACACAATCGAACTCAGGAAAGTGTGAGAGAGCGAAATTATCGTCAAAGAGACAGAAATTTCGTAACAATATAATGGAAATACGAGCACATTAATTAACCACATCAAGAAAACACATTTTACTGAATACAATATACTGTTATTACAAGGTAATATTTTAAACGAATCGTCACCTACATCTGAGGAGGAAAATTCGCCGTAAAAGCGGTTAAGGCAAACTATTTTATACGTGCCTTGAAAAGTTTCGCAAAAATCTGGAGATAATGCTTTGATTAATTTAATAGTCATGGACTTTCAACCTTTACAGGTTGTTGAAAACAAAGGTTTTCGAATATATAAAAAAAAAAACGCTAAATGCCGATTATGAACTTCCTAGTCGTCAAAAATTGGCGGAGATGTTAGAAGGTGGGTCAATCTTGCGGTCAAAGACTATAGATAAAGAAAGTTCTGATTTAGAAAATCATAAAACTAATAATACTACTCAAAAAGATTTTCCACAACGAATAGCGATAACATTTTCTATAGTGAAATTTTTCGAAGAATCCGAATATCGTATTGGTTTTTTTCGATTGGCCCCAATTTGCCATATAAATGGCAAAACTAAAAAAAAAATGCACTGTTGAGAGCACATACTTCACACATTCATATGCTTGTAAAAACTTTAATTGTCAGCCAACTAATTTTAAATTTTTCTATAGTGTTTTGAGGTACAAAATGCGCAAATAGTATAATGTAAAGCTGTTATGATCGAAAATAGGTAAACAAATCTAGTTTTTTGTGTTTTTATTTAACTAATTCCAACTTTGAAGCCCTCTATCTGAAATTAATTATGTGGGTTACAAAAAGTTAGCCCTTTGTATTGTTAAAAAAAAAACGGAAAAAAGGGTTTTTTTTTTAAAAAACAACGAAAAAAAAGGTTATTTTTTTTTAAAAAACAACGAAAAAAAAAGTAATTTTTCATTACCTATTTTCGATCATAACAGTCATAACACTAATATTATTTGCACATTTTGAACCTCAAAATGCTTGTAAGACTCTCTTCCACACTATGGAAAAATTTAAAATTGGTTGGCTGGCAATTAAAGTTCTTACAAGCATTTATGTGAAGTATGTGCTCTCAACAGTGAATATTTTTTCATTCATATGGAAAATTGATGCCAATCGAAATAAAACCATTACGATATTCGGGTTCTACGGAAAATTTCACTATAGAAAATGTTATCGCCATTCGTTGTGGTGTAAGTTTTTGTAAATTTGTAAAGTAGTGTAATCGAATACTGCAACTATTAAATAAATGCCGAACACTTCTACCACATTTCAAGCATAGTACGAAATTTTCTTACGCCTTACTTAATATGAAATCGCAAATGAAAGTTGATTTATTAAAACCAAAGCAAGATGTACGGACGCGTTGGAACAGTTCTTTCTATATGTTCGAGCACTTACTCAAACTAAAATGTTGGCTCTGTAGAGAAAAATAGTAGAAACAACCGCTAATCAAACGCCATATTCTTCAGCAGCCGTGACGGTAAAACAATATCTTGAATTACTATATCTTGACAGAAAATATGATTCACTTCTATTTTGGAATGAAGAAAAGAGCCTATTTTCAATGATGTTTAAAATGGCACTCAAATATTTTTGTATACCAACAACTTCAGTTGCATCAGAACGATTATTCTCCAAAGCCATAATCTTATGTAATAATAGAACCGCCTAGTTCCTTAAAAGCAGCCAAAAGTCGAATAAATTTTTTTATTTTTGATGAACTGAGTAAGAATAAATGGTAAAAAACAAAATCTGCTTTTCATTTTTGGCTTTTTATTTGATTTTTGTAAGATTTGGTTAGTGCAATCTTCAGTAATTGTTTAGTTTAAGGACTTCACCTCAGAGTTTAGTTTAAGGGTTTCATCTCAGGCCTGTTAACTTATCTCTTTTCTTAATATCACTTTAATCGGAGATTTAAGAACTGGGATTATATCTCGAATTAAATTTGGTAACTTATCTCTGAATTTATTGAGTATTAAGAAATCTCAGTTTAACAAAAAAAATGCAACACATTAAGTAAATTGTGAATTGTTGATTGAGAATAGTATATTTGACAGACGACAAAAATATTGCAGAACCAAGAGCTGCAGACATGGAAGAAAAGCCGACAAAGTCCCCAGCGACTTGCAAAATGCTGCCTATTGCATAAAATTTCAATGTCGTGAGCTAAAATTGCCTTTGCAGACCTAAATGTTTTTTTTTTTTCGAAAGTTACAATGTGAAGATCAACTCTTGGAGCGGTTTTTAGTGGGCTCCCAAGAGATTTTTTTTACTGTTTATTTTTAAATACATTTTTCATGAAATTGTGAGATCAATTCAGCAACCTGTCAATGCATTGAAGAGAGTTTCTTGATTTTTTTCAAGTTTACAGCCAGATTATGTAAAACGCGACGCGACGCGACGAGTCACATTTTCGCGTCAGCAGCCAATTTCGTATTATATAAGCTCACTCACTCACATCATCGTCAAAAAGTGACGGATAGCGAGTTCCTTACGTTTTTTGGTATTATGCACAGGCGCGAAGAGGCACAAAAACGCACTTCAATTGTCAAAGTCGTCACTTGCCTTTATGCTTGCGTCGACTTTTTCTAATTTGATTTTCATTATTTTATTCGATTTTTTAATAAATATTAAACAGTGACATATTTATTAATTTGGTGTTTAAGCATTATTATGCGAAATCAAAAAAAAAAAAATAACAGATTTCAAGGAAAAAAAATTCAGTTCTGCATTTACTGGGGTTCGAACATAGGCATTTTGTGCTGCTAGATGCGCAGTTTAACGAGATCAGCCAAACTCATTGTTGGTTTTTAGCTCGCTAAAAGTATAATTTTTTTAATCGAGTCTTATTTGAATTGTCATTTTGTCAGAGTTCCCAGATTTGGGAGTTTTTGTAATTTTAGGTAGTTTTTTACCATAATTTTCCTATCAAAGTGAAAAATTGAATTGAAAGTTTATTTGCTACTCGATAATTGGATGAATATTTGTAATAAGATACATACGACTACGGTAGCAACGGCTTTTTTTTTAATTAAGAACAGTATTGCTTCAACATATTTTTAATACCAAAATCTCAAGTTTAAGCAAAAAAAGCTTCTCAGGTCAGATTTTAAGGATGCGGAAACGCAAGTTGTTGTTAAATAAAATGAAAATTTGAGTAGATGGAGTGGTTATACGGCCGAATTACGGAGTGGCGAATTTTTTAACAATTGCAGATTTTACTTATTTAGCAATACTATGACAATTATAAAGTAAATAATTGTTTTTGTAAGATTTCACGCCAGAAGATTTTGATCATCGATAGTAATCTAAGCTTTAATTTATTTCAGGTTTTTACTTATTACATAACACATGATTTTTAACCCAGCGATGTCATAGCAAAAGTAGTGCGCGATCCTTTCCTTTACTCAGTAATTAAACTTTTCATTGATATGAAAGAAAAAAAAATTATCTTACCGAGTATCGATCGCATAAACTATTATTTTTGAGCTCACACTCCTATCCTATTGTTTTACAAATATTTGTGTAATTTTACTGTGATTTTGATAATTTGCTTATTTCATTACACCTTCGCTTACCACATTGTGCATTATATCTAAATCAAAGTGTAATGTAAGAAATCAATTTTTACAAAATTAATGCATGGCCCCAAAAACTAGTAGGGTGTTTATTTTGTAAAGCTGTATATGCAAATGAATGAAGACTATTCTCCAAATGTGAGCTCTTGGATTTTGGTCAAAGGTCTTACGCGACGCGACGCGACGAGTCACATTTTCGCGTCAGCAGCCAATTTCGTATTATATAAGCTCACTCACTCACATCATCGTCAAAAAGTGACGGATAGCGAGTTCCTTACGTTTTTTGGTATTATGCACAGGCAGGCGCGAAGAGGCACAAAAACGCACTTCAATTGTCAAAGTCGTCACTTGCCTTTATGCTTGCGTCGACTTTTTCTAATTTGATTTTCATTATTTTATTCGATTTTTTAATAAATATTAAACAGTGACATATTTATTAATTTGGTGTTTAAGCATTATTATGCGAAATCAAAAAAAAAAAAATAACAGATTTCAAGGAAAAAAAATTCAGTTCTGCATTTACTGGGGTTCGAACATAGGCATTTTGTGCTGCTAGATGCGCAGTTTAACGAGATCAGCCAAACTCATTGTTGGTTTTTAGCTCGCTAAAAGTATAATTTTTTTAATCGAGTCTTATTTGAATTGTCATTTTGTCAGAGTTCCCAGATTTGGGAGTTTTTGTAATTTTAGGTAGTTTTTTACCATAATTTTCCTATCAAAGTGAAAAATTGAATTGAAAGTTTATTTGCTACTCGATAATTGGATGAATATTTGTAATAAGATACATACGACTACGGTAGCAACGGCTTTTTTTTTAATTAAGAACAGTATTGCTTCAACATATTTTTAATACCAAAATCTCAAGTTTAAGCAAAAAAAGCTTCTCAGGTCAGATTTTAAGGATGCGGAAACGCAAGTTGTTGTTAAATAAAATGAAAATTTGAGTAGATGGAGTGGTTATACGGCCGAATTACGGAGTGGCGAATTTTTTAACAATTGCAGATTTTACTTATTTAGCAATACTATGACAATTATAAAGTAAATAATTGTTTTTGTAAGATTTCACGCCAGAAGATTTTGATCATCGATAATAATCTAAGCTTTAATTTATTTCAGGTTTTTACTTATTACATAACACATGATTTTTAACCCAGCGACGTCATAGCAAAAGTAGTGCGCGATCCTTTCCTTTACTCAGTAATTAAACTTTTCATTGATATGAAAGAAAAAAAAATTATCTTACCGAGTATCGATCGCATAAACTATTATTTTTGAGCTCACACTCCTATCCTATTGTTTTACAAATATTTGTGTAATTTTACTGTGATTTTGATAATTTGCTTATTTCATTACACCTTCGCTTACCACATTGTGCATTATATCTAAATCAAAGTGTAATGTAAGAAATCAATTTTTACAAAATTAATGCATGGCCCCAAAAACTAGTAGGGTGTTTATTTTGTAAAGCTGTATATGCAAATGAATGAAGACTATTCTCCAAATGTGAGCTCTTGGATTTTGGTCAAAGGTCTTATGTGGTAAATTGTGATTTGTAATTTAGTTTGTCTAACATCGACTTTTCTAGGCACATTATTGCATTAAAACTTTTAGCAATTAATTAGAATATCCACATACTTGATCATTTTTACACACTAAGAAATTGTGTTCATTGAAGGAATACAAGATTCTATGTCATGCAAATCTTTTACATTTTGCACCAAAAAAAGGTGGCATCATGACAACGTAAAGTTTTACGTTTAAAGCTGACAACTCTAGTGACAAAATAACTGGACGAACGCCATGACGTAAATAATTATATAATTCCAATTTGTGACGCAAAGTGACTAAGATTACAGCTTGCCGCGCACGCGAAGTGCCACCGCGTTTTATATAATCTGGCTGTTAATGTCAGTCTTGAATCCTCGGCAGAGCAATGTGACTTACGACCCATCTCAACTAAAATGTTTGCTGTCAATTCACTACATTTTACGGTTTAATTAAAGAAAGCTATACTTTCTTCTAAGGGAAGTTAAAAAAAAGGATTAAAACAAAAAATTTCAAACAAAAATTTGAATCAACGTGCAGGTGCATCTATTATTTTGAGCAGGCAAATATTCTAACTATGTACAGTAAGTAGAAACGCTTGAAATTTAAGGAAATCACATCATTGGTTTTACTGAATATAGTGCTTTTAAATTGTGTACTTCACGATACCACTAGGATTTTTCCACTTCCATTTTTGGTCACGTGCGAATCGCTTATTTATTGCCTTTATCTTGGAACCAGTAATATGTACGTCTGCCATCAACTTTATACATTCTATTTAGGCTCATCGAGCTCTATCATTTGACATACATTTCAAGCTCGAATTTTAAACCATATGCATTTTTCTGAAATATGTTGGCCCAAAAAACATGTAACAACCCTTGTTTAGGACAGGATTTGGCAAGGTAATTCTATTTATTCTATTTAGGCTCATCGAGTTTTATCATTTGACATGCAATTGAGCTGGAATCTTAAACCATAAACTTTTTTCTAAAACATGTTGGCCCAAAAAATGGGTGGCAACCCTTGTTTAGGACAGGATTTGGCAAGGCAACCCTAGATATTCTATTTAGGCTCATCAAGCTCTATCATTTGGCAAATATTTCAAGCTGTAATTTTATACGCTTTTTATTTAAAAAAAATTGACCCAAAAAACGGGTGGCAACCCTTGTTTAAGACAGGAATTGGCAAGGCAACCCTATACATTTTATTTAGGTTCATCGAGCTCTATCATTTGGCATACATTTCAAGCTGTAATCTTATACACTTTTTATTAAAAAAAAAAATTGGCCAAAAAACGGGCGGCAACCCGTGTTTAGGCTCATCAAGCTCTATCATTTGGAATACATTTGAAGCTGTACAGTTTTTATTACAAAAAAAAAACGGTCCAGTCGATTTTTTCGGCCATCGGGACAGACTTTGGCAAGGGTAGGTTAGTTTCACCAAAGTACATTTCTACCTTTCCTGTACATCCCATCCTGTAATCTTATAAGCTCGACTTTTCTACAGCCGGCTCTCCCTACTAGTATATATAGAGGTAGTTTACAGAAAAAATTCACTTCCGCAGAAGTGTCCTTATTCCAACCAACTACACAATTAAGATTTTAAATAGTTGATTTTTAAGAAAAATGTTAAACGTAATTTTTTCATAAAACCCATTGAACTATGAAGAGTTTAAAAAATATTAAAAAAATAATATGGAAATCCACAATTTATTAAGGAAATAGCGACATTTTGAAAATAAGTCTTTTGTTTATATAATTTTAGCATACAAAGTTCAACTATGGGTTCTCAGCGAAATAAACAAATACGGACCTCTTAAAATTAAACAAAGATGTAATCGATGACATTAATTGGGTCTGCCTTAATCGACTTGAAAAATAGTATGCCATCCAAATTTTTTTTACATATTCTAGGCATTATATGAGTGAACACGTGTATCGGGAATTTATGTGCTATCGAAGATATCGAGGGATCAGCTTTCTTGTAAAGTTTGCAAAACAGTTACTATCCCAAATAACTTAATTTTTTCGCGCCACTGCTCAGTGGTCCCAAATCGAGTTTATGATTCAAAAATCGCTAGAAAGCCTGCCTAGCCCTGTCTAACAGCATATATGGAGTTCAGATAATTTCGACATGCCAGTCTGACGTTATTTTACGAAACTGGCCGTTTAATAATTCAAAAAAGTTTTTTTTGGTTTCATAATTAAAAAACCGTTTTTGTGATATAGTAAGTTCGTTCCAGAACTTTTGGGTAAAATCCTGTAAGACTGTCAAACACGAGAGAATAAGAAAGTTAGAATATCTCGAAAACCAAAACCATCAAGGAAATTCTGACTTCGGATTCGAATTCAGCGCGTCGAAAACTGTGTTATGAGCAGGGACATAACTATTATAAGATTTATGTCAAAAAATTGGTTTATAACTATTATGAATAAGAGATATTTTATTAGTTGTCAATAACTATTATTTTTCAATGGATTCTTTTTTACGTTGAGTCATAACTATTATGAATAAGAGATATTTTATTAGTTGTCAATAACTATTATTTTTCAATGGATTTTTTTTACATTGAGTCATAACTATTATGCATAAGAGATATTTTATTAGTTGTCAATAACTATTATTTTTCAATGGATTTTTTTTACGTTGAGTCATAATTATTATGAATAAGAAATATTTTATTAGTTGTCAATAACTATTATTTTTCAATGGATTCTTTTTTACGTTGAGTCATAACTATTATGAATAAGAAATATTTTATTAGTTGTCAATAACTATTAATTTGGAAAAAATATTTTTTTACGTTGTTTTGAAAAAAGTGTTCAACAGATTTTCATTTTTGTGAATCTTTTTGCACCAATCGATGGGGAGGTGGTTTTTATGACATCACCAGAGGTGGTCATCGGTTCGAAAATGTGCGCGATTTTGACTCATTTTTGAAGTTTTTTTGCTTCAATCAATGAAAAGAGGTCTAAAAAGGATATTGGCCATCACTAGAAGTGATACCGATCCTTAAAAGTGCACTATTTAGGTCCATTTTCGAATTTTTTTTGCAAAAAATCGATGGAAAGAGGTTGACAATGGGCTTTGGCCATCACCAGAGTTGGTCCCAACTAAAAAGTGGTCGATTTTGGTCCGTTTTGAAAAAAAAATTTTGTACCAATCGTTGGAAAGAGGTCGAAGTCGAAAAAAAAGGTACCAAAAAGTGCCCGATTTTGGTCCATTTTCGAAATTTTGTCTGCACCAATCTTTGGAAAGAGGCCGAAAATAGATTTTGGTCATCATCAAAGGTGGTTTCGAGTCCCAAAATGTGCCCGATTTTGGTCCATTTTCGAAATTTTGTTTGCACCAATCTTTGGAAAGAGCTCGAAGTCGAAAAAAAAGGTACCAAAAAGTGCCCGATTTTGGTCCATTTTCGAAATTTTGTTTGCACCAATCTTTGGAAAGAGGTTGAAGTCGTAAAAAAAGGTACCAAAAAGTGCCCGATTTTGGTCCATTTTCGAAATTTTGTTTGCACAAATCTTTGGAAAGAGGCCGAAAATAGATTTTGGTCATCATCAAAGGTGGTTCCGAGTCCCAAAATGTGCCCGATTTTGATCCATTTTCGAAATTTTGTTTGCACCAGTCGTTAAATAGAGGTCGAATATAAATTTTGGACCTCATTTGAGGCGGCTCCGGACCCTGGAAAGGACCGTTTTTGACCCATTTTCGAAAAAAACTTATTTTTTCTGTAATAAATGGGAATAGGTCGAAAATGGATTTTGGACATCACTTAGAGTGGCTTCTGAGTCCGGCCCCGAGAAAGAACCGTTTTTGACCCATTTTCGGAAAAATTTTTTTTTCTGTAATTAATGTGAAAACGTCGAATATAAATATTTGACATCATTTAGGGTGGCTCCGGGTCCTGAAAAGGACCGCTTTCGATAATTTTGGTAGTTTTCAAGTTCCGGAGCTACTCTAAAAGATATCCAAAACGCATTTTCAACCTTTCATAATCGATTGGAGCAATAAAAAATTTTAGGGTGGTTCATAAAAATTTTTTTTTTTTTTGTTCGAATCGATAGGGAAATGTCGACAATAGTCATTTTCGAGCTTTATCTATGCATTGGAGCAAAAAAAAATTTTTTATGAACCACCCTAAAATTTTTTATTGCTCCAATCGAATATGAAAGGTTGAAAATGCGTTTTGGATATCTTTTAGAGTAGCTCCGGAACTTGAAAACTACCAAAATTATCAAAAGCGGTCCTTTCCAGGGCCCGGAGCCACCCTAAATGATGTCAAATATTTATATTCGACGTTTTCACATTAATTACAGAAAAAAAAAATTTTCCGAAAATGGGTCAAAACGGTTCTTTCTCGGGGCCGGACTCAGAAGCCACTCTAAGTGATGTCCAAAATCCATTTTCGACCTTTTCCCATTTATTACAGAAAAAAGAAGTTTTTTTTCGAAAATGGGTCAAAAACGGTCCTTTCCAGGGTCCGGAGCCGCCTCAAATGAGGTCCAAAATTCATATTCGACCTCTATTTAACGACTGGTGCAAACAAAATTTCGAAAATGGATCAAAATCGGGCACATTTTGGGACTCGGAACCACCTTTGATGATGACCAAAATCTATTTTCGGCCTCTTTCCAAAGATTGGTGCAAACAAAATTTCGAAAATGGACCAAAATCGGGCACTTTTTGGTACCTTTTTTTTCGACTTCGAGCTCTTTCCAAAGATTGGTGCAAACAAAATTTCGAAAATGGACCAAAATCGGGCACTTTTTGGGACTCGAAACCACCTTTGATGATGACCAAAATCTATTTTCGGCCTCTTTCCAAAGATTGGTGCAAACAAAATTTCGAAAATGGACCAAAATCGGGCACTTTCTCGTACTTTTTTTCGACTTCGACCTCTTTCCAACGATTGGTACAAAATTTTTTTTTCAAAACGCACCAAAATCGACCACTTTTTTAGTTGGGACCAACTCTGGTGATGGCCAAAGCCCATTGTCAACCTCTTTCCATCGATTTTTTGCAAAAAAAATTTCGAAAATGGACCTAAATCGAGCACTTTCAAGGATCGGTTCCACTTCTAGTGATGGCCAATATCCTTTTTAGACCTCTTTTCATTGATTGAAGCAAAAAAAACTTCAAAAATGAGTCAAAATCGCGTACATTTTCGAACCGATGACCACCTCTGGTGATGTCTTAAAAACCACCTCCCCATCGATTGGTGCAAAAAGATTCACAAAAATGAAAATCTGTTGAACACTTTTTTCAAAACAACGTAAAAAAATATTTTTTCCAAATTAATAGTTATTGACAACTAATAAAATATCTCTTATGCATAATAGTTATGACTCAACGTAAAAAAAATCCATTGAAAAATAATAGTTATTGACAACTAATAAAATATCTCTTATGCATAATAGTTATGACTCAACGTAAAAAAAATCCATTGAAAAATAATAGTTATTGACAACTAATAAAATATCTCTTATGCATAATAGTTATGACTCAACGTAAAAAAAATCCATTGAAAAATAATAGTTATTGACAACTAATAAAATATCTCTTATTCATAATAGCTATAAACCAATTTTTAAAAATAATTATTAAAATTGGGCAATTTTTTCAATCTGAAAAAAGAAAATATTAGTTATTTTGGGTCCCTGGTTATGAGTATTACTTCTGACAAAAAATTTTTTCTACATAATAAATTGTATTACATATTACATACAGGCTCTGACATTTTGGGAGTAAGAGAAATGTACGTACGAAAATTTGACATTAGCCCCATGTTGCTCTCGCTCGCTCTTAGGAGTGTGATGCAAGAAAAACTGATATGCGCTATACTTCTAACAATTTCTTAGCCCGCATACCAAGATATTTTTGAATTTGACATTAAAACAAGTAAATTAAAAAAAAAAAATAAAAGATTTCCGTGATGACGGAGAAATTGTTTCCCTGTCAAATACTTCAAATAGGTTTGCCGGACCTTTCCCCCTAAAAAAAATTGGTCGGCCGGATTTTTTCTTAATGTTAATGAAATTTCGCATCAATTATGATATGATTGATCAAAATCCGCGATGACGGTAAAACCTTATAGAAATTTAATAATACATAATTTATTTAAACATATTTACAACCAATTAAATCCACGCCGACCAAGCTTATCTTATTCGTCTAGCTTGTAACTGGGTCTCTTGCTGCACCAGAGCTTCTTAACTACATACATTTTAATACTAATTGGAGGAGTACTCGTAACTCTTATCAATTATTTTACCAACCGGTTAGTAGAACTAATTATATGGCTACAGCTCCTTTTAATCGCATGACAACTCTTATTAATAATTGAGAATTTTATAACATTGGCTTGTCAAAAGGTCAACTCAAGCTTAGACTGAAAACTAACTGTAGCTAAGTTTGTAGCTTAATGGTGGTGTGTATTTTTATGTTTGTGTTGTCCGAGCCCCACAGCATGGTGGGTAAATTTTTTCTAACATTTATCCCTTAGACCATATGATTAAATCCATACAATTACATTCATGCAATATATACATATGATCTGAGTTTGTATGTTGAGAAAGTGCGATAAAGCTAACAATAAATTATAAAATAAATAACAAATTAATGTGCATGATAATTTTTTCTATTTCGTTATTTATTGAATAAACTTTTTACTTGGTATAAAGCTTCATTGCTAAATAGCTAAGAAGGCTATACTAGCTGTAGTAGCTAAACTCTATTATTATTACTAACTTTAGCAGCAGATATCTTACAAGCAAGCGATTCAAAAACACTGTGATATATAAGAATCAGTAGAAAAAAACCTTGCGACCCCGAGACTAAAATCTAACCAACCCGTTGTGATAACCACCCACTTACCTTCATCCGCATTTACTACGAGATATTTTGGCCTTCCATCTGAGGGTTTGTTCATGAAAGACCATTTCATTCCACTTGGAAATCCAGCACCACCACGTCCACGCAGACCAGATGTCTTAATTTCATTGATAATCCAATCGGGACCCTTTAGCACTATTTCTTTTGTTTTATACCAGTCCCCGCGCTTTAGTGCACCCTTTAAGCGCCAATCATGTCTTCCATACAAATTCGTAAATATGCGGTCCGAATCAGATAGTGGGCCAAACTTGGTTTTTGTTTGTGGTGGTGGAGTTCCTGGCGGCGGGGCCTGCGTGCTCTGGCACCTGCGAACTGCCTTCCCATTGGCCACAGCCGGAAGAACAGCCACTGGAAAAATAAGAAATAAGTGATTTCAGCAGCTGCGCGTTAAAATAATTGTGAAATTAAATAATAGTAATTTTTACATATGCGAATATAACGTTATGGGGAAAAATTATATAATTTGACGTCAAGTGCAATTGCGTTTTATTTACAATATTATAGATTTCATTACTTGACATTCTTTACGTTTCTAAATACAAATTGTTCATTTATAGCGTAGCCAAATTATCCATTGATATATTTATCTTTTAACTTACCAATTAGTGGCTTTTGTATTAAATTTAATCGAACTATTGCTCCTGCCATTCTCGAAAAACCATCAAAAATATACGAAGTTCCTTTTATCTTTTGTCAAAATTGACAATTCTGTTACAAGACATTTGAAGATACGTTTAATATGCGTAAATAACATTACACTCTGTTTCAGATAAGGCAATAGTTGCTAAACATTTTTTGACATCCCTTTTTTGGCATTCACACGATATTTATGCAATACACAGCTAAAGCCCAATTTCCATGTGATTTTTCTTGAACTTATCTTATTAAATTTCACAAATTTTTTGCCATAATGAGCGAGATGGATATATGTTAATCTTGCTAAAAAAGTTTGACAATTCGGTTTGTTTATTTGTAAACAAATGACAATTTTTTTACCAAAACAAAAACTCAAAATGAACCAATTTGCATTTTTTTATCAGAAATAAACAACGGCAACGACAGAATAACTGACACAATGTAATGGGCAATGTTTCGGAATTAAATGTTATCTTACCAACTTCTGCCAACACTTCCATCCACAAGAGTTGTCGCTTTTTAATATTCCTGTAGCTCATTGTTGACACATTCCAAAGTGCAAGCCGTGACCGCACTGCTTCAATAAGCTGCTCTATGTTTTATAAAAAAATAAATGTGGAATAATAATAATAATCGTGAAAGGAAATTAAATATTACTACCATTTTCCACTAACAATTGATTGTCGTTCATGATGGTGCTGATTTTGGTGTTGATGCTGCAAGACTTTGACAAAAGAAATATGTTAATTTTTGTTAAAATAGCAATCGTCATACTTTTTACTTATTTAACTTGTTTATCTTATTTTGTAAAATTGTATTTTCAACAATTTAAACTAAATTTTGAGAAACTCAGCACCTTATAACCTTATTTAATTGACTTTTGTTTTTATTTTGAAAACTGTCAAACTTGACACTACATAAAATTATAGCGCAACTATAAAAATGACTGCCGATTTTATAGCATGTAATCAACTTTAATAAAAAAGTTCAACTTTTTGAACTTTCTGATCTCCGAAATCACATGCTATAAAAAATAGCAAATGTGTGCCTATTCACTCTCGCATTCTCTAAGCGCATTAAGCCCAATTTCCATGTGATCTTATTGTATCTTATTTTATCAAATATCAGGGAGGACATAACATGCTATTAAGATAGCAAATGTATGCTATTCACTCTCGCATTCTCCAAGCGCATTAGGTTCTGTTCGCTTGCTTTTTCTTTCTTACAAAAATTTGATTTGATATCCCTGATATGGGATATGATAAGATCACATGGAAATTGGGCTTTAGGTTGTGCTCGCATGCTTTTTCTTTCTTACAAAAATTTAATAAGATAAGTTCAAGAAAAATCACATGGAAATTGAGCTTAATAGTAAAATTAGAACCTGACAAAATTATAATGTATCAAATCATACAACTGTGAGCTCAAAAATTTATTGTTTTTGTTACTCTCTTTTCCTTATACGATTCTCTCATAAAAATAGAAAACAAATACAACTTTCAATATTCATGCTTAAGAACATATTCAAATTTATCAACTATTGGTAATTTTTATTTATATGGGAAACAATAACAACAAAAATTACCACCTTGTAAAATATTGTAAAATTACAAATTGTAATTTTGCAACTCAATTTACAATGAATGGTGAATTGCATAATGCCTAGTTCTCATTTTATCTTTCTTGATCTTCTACTATCCCATATCAGGGAGGATATCACACGCTATAAAAATAGCAAACGTATGCCTATTCACTCTCGCGTTCGTCAAGTGCATTAGACGCTGCTTTAGGTTCTGCTCGCATGCTTTTTCATTCTTACAAAAAATTGATTTCATATCCCTGATATGGGATCAAAAGAGATTACATGAAAACACCACTTAAGTATAAATGTCTAAGCAGAATTGGGACGTGCGATTTTTCTTCTGTTTTTCCTATACGTTTGTAGTGAGTACAAAAATGAGTAGAAAACTTATCGCAGAGAAATAGAAAAAATTCTATTTTTTGCAGCGATTTGACTCTGAAGATAAATCGCACGTCCCAACTCTGTTTAGACACTAAAGCCCAATTTCCATGTGATCTTATCTTATCAAATATCAGGGAGGACATCACATGCTATTAAGATAGCAAATGTATGCTATTCACTCTCGCATTCTTTTTCTTTCTTACAAAAATTTGATTTGATTTGCCGCACAGTTTCCTTGTTTGTTGGCAAGAGGGGAAAAACGAAAGGGTGGTGTACAGAATTTGCGTACCCGAAAATTCTCTTTCGTTCTGTTCGTTAGCTTATATTAAGCCCAATTTCCATGTGATCTTATCTTATCTTATTTTATCAAATATCAGGGAGGACATCACATGCTATTAAGATAGCAAATGTATGCTATTCACTCTCGCATTCTCCAAACGCATTAGGTTCTGTTCGCATGCTTTTTCTTTCTTACAAAAATTTGATTTGATATCCCTGATATGGGATGAAATAAGATAAAATAAGATCACATGGAAATTGGGCTTTATGCTTTAACTCTACGTTTGTTGTGGTGCAGTAGCTGCTTCGATATTCACAAGCAGAAATAAATTTTAGTTTTCGTGTGTAAACGTAAAACAAATTCACAAAGTCAAGGTTTACACGAGGAAATTCGATGAAACAAATTCTTGTCCATTCCCTTTTGTGAATTTGTTTTGCGTTTTGTTACACACGAAAACTAGAATTTCTTTCTGCTTGTGAATATCAAAGCAGTTACTGTGTCGATCCACCACAACAAACGTAGAGTCAAAGCAAAATATAAGCTAACGAACAGAACGAATGAGAGCTTGCGGGTACCGAAAATTCTGTACACCACCCTTTCGTTTTTACTCTCTTGCCTACAAACAAGGAAACTTTCTGGCAAGAGTTTCCTCGTGTAAACGCTGACAAAAGGGAATGGACAAGAATTTGTTTCATCAAATTTCCTCGTGTAAGCCTTGACTAAGTATAAGACTACAGGATGAGAAAAGATAGAGATGCATTTTAGTGAAATTAACCAAAAAGGATTGCCTTGCCAAAGCGCGTCCCGATGTCCGAAAATGTTCAAATTTTAGAGAATTTTTTAAATTTTAAATAAAAGTGTTCAAGTTACAGTGGATTTTGGGTTAATTTTTGTTAATAAAGAAGAGAATCAGAGATCTTCGTACCGTTTACGAATACTTAGCAAGGTTCAGACAAAATCGGTCAATCAAAAGTAAAAGCGGGACCCTATTTACAACTACAGATAACCAGCTAACCAGTTGGAAAGAACATTTCTCGGAGACCATTAATCGGCCACCTCCACCCGTTATTACTTTCCGTATGCTCCTCCATGAAGGAAGATCGTGCCCGCCTTCATTAGAGGAGATAATAAGGCCATCGAATCTTTCAAAAACAATAGATCAGCGGTAGCAGATCTTATAGTTTCCGAAGTGTTAAAATCTCCATCGAAGTAACAGCCAAAACATGTGTTAGCATTACCCAGAGCCAAGCTGTAGCTCCATCTTCTTCTGCGGTCAACTACACAATGGTAACTAAACAAATATTTAAAAGAAAAAAAATATAAAATTAGTTTTTTAGTTTAGATAGGAAAGTAGTTGCATCTGCTGGTCCAGCAATGCCAAGTCAAGAATCATCAAGAAAACATTCACAAATAGTAACATCGTGGTTAATAATGCTACCACCAACAATTAAATCAAAAAATTGAGCAGTGGGTCCGCTGCAAATGACGTGACATCGCGTGGTTATTTTTTTGACACGTGTATAATTTTGGCATAACGAAGAAATGCTCATAGATGAGGTGCGCAATGCGATGTATCATAACAAGCACCTGTTTCGTGGCAAAGTGAGTATAGTAAATATTATCCAATATGATTCATTTTATGTAACTCAATCAAGTATTTGATGGTATATTGAAACAAAATAATTTTGTTTGCAGGTTGCTCTCGATGTTGGTTGGAACTGGTAATGCCTCTATGTTTGCTGCAATATATGGTGCTGATAAAGCTATTGTTGTGAAAGCTGATCAAATCACGGGTATCTTTACGATGGAACCTAACGATCGTAACAGTCGCGATTTGTATTTTATCATTGATGTTACTTTAAAGGCAAATTGTCAGATGCTCATGAAAATAACACGCATAGGATGCGCTTATATAGTATACCTACAGATTGTATTCGCGTAGACCTATGTTGTCTACAATTCCTCATTAAAATTACAAAAAATAAAAAATTGTGACAAATTATTAAAGGGAATAAATTGAGCTTTTTTAACTTGCTATAAAAGTTATAGGTTATTGACACATTTTTTGGAAAAAAAAACTGGTCATTGTACGACACAGGCTTATCTTTGGCATCTTTAGGCAACCAGAAGAGTGTTGGGAATCCTTTTACATTAAATTCTGGCGGTACATAGTCTGAGTAAATACTCTGAGTCAACAAAATAGCAAACTCAAGATTTTTTGAGTAAATGTAGCTTTTACTCGCTTTTTCCTGTTTTTATTCATACGAAACTGAGTAAAAGCTATGGTATAACAGAGTAAATACTCCAAATGACATTTTGAAATTTTTATTCATACAAAATTTTTTTTCTGAGTAAAAGCTAAATTTCTGAGCAAATAGTTCGAGTAAAAGATTTTACTCAGTTTATTCATACCACCCAATATAAAAATGAACTTAAAAAACTTTTTCTAAATTAAACTAAACTTTTTTTCACCGCCACTGTGCAAAATATTCCACTTTTAATTCGAATTGGTTCGCAGTTCTGCCATCGTTTTGATTCTGCACTTTGTACTTATTTTTTTTGCGTTTTCGGGCTTAAAATTTGGACTCGAACTCGATGAAAAGTTCACAACTTTCAACTTAATATTTAACGTGATTTGTCTCGAAATATACAATCACGTATTTCAATTTATCTTTCAGTTTAGTTTAACGCGCGGATGTTATTATTTATTATTTTATTGCTGCTTACGCATATTGGTTCCTGCAGGTCTTCGACCATTTTCTGTCACGCTAGTATTTTGCCTTTATTTCCACCAGCCACACTAGTTACGTATATAAAAAATACGTAAATTAAAATAACTTTACCATAAATTATAAATTCTACTCACATCTAATTTCCACTATTTTTGCTAAAATTTCCTGTTGCTGAATTGACTTCCTTCCTTGTGTTTGTGCGCGCCTTAATGCATATAAGAAAAAATTTAGTTTTTGCACCAAAAAAAGACGAATCAAATTTTTAATTTTTTAGCCTTCAAGTTAGGCATAATTCTTCGCCACTCAATTTGAAAAAAATTTTGCTTTCACACTTCACTTTGAATTTATTTGAATCAAAGGTTTAAATAAAATTATAATTAACTTGCATCAACTTGATGTCGAGCGAAACCTTATTTTAGCACTTTAAATAAAAATTTCCGAAGTGATACGGTAGCACATAATGTAATGTATTTTCATTTGTCAAATTATTTATTCTATAAACTGAAACTAAATAATATTAAATTTTACTGACCCTCTTGTTCAGTACTTTAAGTGCAAAAAACCCAAACATTTACAGCGTAAAATGCATTATAGAAAACAAGAAAACAAAAATGAGCAAATAATTGCTTATACTAGTTTCATCCACTGCTACATGTTATCGTCTAAAAACTTTTTTAGATGACGTTTGAGAAATCACTAGAATACTATATTTTACTCTTTGCATTGACCAGTTAAGAATCAGAGCAAAAATAAACATAGTGTGTCAAAATTCTACATTTTTCTCCTATATATGCAATTGTTTTTGTAACTCTTTTGATATTACACATTTCTTGCTTCGTTGAAATATAGCAAAAAACACCTTGCATTTACAGCACTGAACAGGAGGCTCAGTAAAATATAAAATATTTAATTATGATCTGTTCCAAGATTTCAAACAAAGAAAAAACCAAATAAATTTACTTACATTTATAATATGTTTTTTTATGCTTTTTTTTATCTGTGCTTATTATAAACAAATTTAATGTGATCTTATTATTAGTTTTAATGTTAGTAAAATTTTGTTTGTTTGTTTTACTTAAATCAAAATTGTGGTTTGATTTTCTTAAAAATTAGCTATATAATAATATAAAGTTAACACAATTTTCTATAAATTGGTGGATTTTCTTCTCGAAAACATAATATCATCACTTTAACTCAGACTTTCTCAATTTTTCCCGCAATATGGCCCCACAAATAAATATTTTTCTTGCAGCGCTGGTATAAGTATCGTATCTGTAATAAGGAATATTGAACACAGCTCAATGTTTACTTTGACGTTTCTTTCATATGTAGGGAAATTGCATATGATAGCAAATTATTTTTCGTCCTATTAATCGCAAAATTGAGATTTCATATGAAATGAATCATTAAAATCGAAAATTCGACATTAAGCTAACCAAATTCAATAGTGAAAATATGGACACAGTCACTGTGCGCTCTGATCAATCCGTCGGCCTTTCAAACACAGAAGTATTGGTCCAAGGGCTTGATGTAAGTGTGAACTGGTAAACTGATTGTAAAAAGTTTTTAATTCTTTTTCAATGAATTAATATTCATTTAAGTCACAACCAACCTTAAGATTACGTTTAAAGAAGCCAAAACGTGACAAGAAAGTAGGATGGCGAGAGGGCACGGTGGACAACGAGCACATGAATAAGAAAAAGTCCAAATGTAAGATCCATTCAGACATTTTATGGACACATTATTTGTCATTAACTTACAAAAATGAAAACATAAATTTATTATAGGCTGTTGTATTTATAAGAAACCAGTGGCATTTGGTGAAAGTTCCTCGGAAGATGATGAGGACTGTGAACATTGTTTTGGGCATCCAGAGAAAAGAAAAAAGAATCAAAAACATGATCATGATGGAGATTATGATGATGATGGAGCAACATGCAGTATTCAAAAATCGACCATAGTGGAACCACCGCAGCCAACTCCAATAGACGGTCATAAAGTCAACTAAACAAATGTTATGCTGCAATGGAAAATCAATATGTAAAAATTGTTTAGCTTAGTTTATTTTTTCTTTTAAAAATTAGATTTATATAATTCAATCCTTATTGTTCTATACTTTGAAGTAGTTTAAAACACAAAATTATGGTAAATTTATTTAAAAATAAATAATAAACTGTTAGTTTTACTCTTTGGCTTATACAGGGTATTTTATTCATTCTGTAAATTCTTTACTCCATAAAATATATTTATTTTTACATATCCATGTATGAAACAAAGCTTATCACTTCAGCGGATGGCTGGTTCTGGTATATCAAATGAGCGAATATTGCATTTAACCAACTATTTAACAATTTGTGCATACTAAGTACTAAACATAATGTACATTATTTTATTGCAATTTATATATCACAATTTCAGTATATTAGGTATAAAACTCGCTTATGTTGTTTACTACACAATGAAAAACTGTGTGAAAATTTGTCGTATATCTGTTGGTATTTTATTGTATAACCTTTGCGCCGCAGGATCAAGACTTTCGAAGTGTTTTTGAGTTTTGGTGTGTGAAATTTGGATGTTGCTAGATGATCTATTGGATCTAGTGTTTGCGCACATGATGACCAACTTATGATATATATTATATAAAACTCATTTTATGTCTGTCTGTCTGTCTCTTATGCACGCGGAAACTATCCAGCCGATTTTGATGAAATTTTTACAGTGTATTAGTATTGATCGGGCGGGTGTCATAGGATATAAAACTTTTATTTAGGGTACATATTTAGGGTGGCCTTCATACACAAATATTTTCAAAATAGCGATTTCTCAAAGATAGGCAAATCGATTCTCATGAAATTTACACAGTATGGCTTTTATGTTAAGGGGCACAGATTGGATGGTAAAAATTTTATTTAGGGTGCATACTTAGGGTGGTCCTCATACAAATATATTTTTAAATATTATTTTCACGAAGAAAAATAAATCGATTCACACCGAATTTACACAACGTATCTCTTATGTTTTAGCTTAGGCTAAAAAACTTTTATTTAGGGTGGCCCTCACACAAAAATATTTTTTAATTACTATCATTTTCTCGAAGCCCGCTTAATCGATTCTTATGAAATTTACACCACATAACTATTATGTGAAGAGACACAGATAAGATTGTAAAAATTTTATTTAGGGTGCAAACATAGGGTATCCCTCATGCAAAAATATTTTCAAATATCATTTTCACAAAGACAGGTTAGTCGATACACACCGAATTTACAGCTCCTATGTTAGGAGACATTGTTAAGGATACAAAACTTTTATTTAGGGTGGCCCTAACACAAAAATATTTTTTAAATATAATTTTTTCAAAGACTGCTTAATCGATTCTCTTGGAATTTACACCACATGGATTTTATATTAAGAGGCACAGATAAGCTTAAAACAATTTTATTTTAAATATCATTTTCAAGAAGACAGGTTAGTCGATTCACTCCGAACTTACACCACGTAGCTCTTATATAAGGAAGCATAGCTTAGGCTACAGAACTTTTATTTAGGGTGCATATGTGGGGTGGCCCTCACACAAAAATATTTTTGAATATAATTTTCTCGAAGACCGCTAAAACGATTTTCATTGAACTTACGCCACATGGCTTTTATATTAGGAGGCACAGATAAGGTCGTAGAAATTGTATTTAAGGTGCATACTTAGGGTGACCCTCATACAAAAATATTTTCAAAAATCATTTTCACGAAGACAGGTTAGTCGATTCACACCGAACTTACACCACGTAGCTCTTATGTGAATAGGCATAGCTTAGGCTACAAAACTTTTATTTAGGGTGGTCCTCACAAAAAAATATTTTTAAATATCATTTTCTCGAAGACCGCTTAATCGATTCTCATGGAATTTACACCACGTGGTTTTTATATTAAGAGGCACTGCTTAGGTTGTAAAAATTTTAATTTGGGTGCATACTAAGGGTAGTCCTCATACAAAAGTATTTTTTAAATAGAATTTTCACGCAGACTGCACATCGAATATACACCATGGTTGAGGTGAAGCGATGCGCATAGGGTAATGCTAGTTATAAATAAAATGAGTTAAAACATGTGAACTTATTAAGAGTTTCGCTGTAATCTTATTTAAAATTATTTTAGACCTTCTGATTACACCAACAACTGGAACAACCTTAACACCTCAACATGATCGTTCCAGGACAACTTGCTATCAATTAGCACAATTAGATGTTTAACGGTCTTTACTTGCTGAAGAGCTACATAGTTTAGCCGCAGAGTAAGATTATTTGGTAGCTTATTTTTGTTGCTATATATCATGAAACTTGTTTTATTTTCATTTATAGTCAACTTATTACCAACAACCCATTTCGAGAATACCAGATCATTATTTACAATTGTCTCAAGAGCAGCCTCACTATCTGCTGCATATAACAAGCACGTGTCATCAGCAAATATATTATATAAGGGGCCGTTCATAAATTACGTAAGACGTTTAGTAGGGGGGGGGGGGGGGGGGTCGGCGGATTCTTACTACATATTACGAGAGGGGGGGGGGGGGGGTGAATGATCATCTTACGTAAGATTTAAAATGCGTATTCATACATTAAAGTTGTATTATGACAGTAATGAAATATATTTGAATTTTCGACAGTCACGAAAGATTCAGAAATATCGATTACAATCGATTTAAGTAATCGACTCTGAACGGGACAACTTCTCTTCTGTTTATGTAATGAAATATATGTATGTTGTGCACGCAGGGTCGACTTGTAACACCGTCTCACAAGTTTGCTATTATTCAGGCATTTACACGCAGATACGTCGACTTTGAAATTTTGTTGATGTTGTCCCGGTTCTTTACCACCCCCTTGCACTTGTCGTCTTCAACAAGAAGATTCGCTTTAGATTCCTTCTTCAACAGGAGACCAAAACAGCAATCAGTTTTGTCCTCTATTTCTTCGCTTAGCGTTAAATTACGATTGGTCAAAAGTACATCCACAGTTCAAAATCATGCCTTACGATTTTTTTTGTCCTTCGCTTGCAAACGTCTTAGCTGATCGAGTTTGTAATATTTGTGACCAGTACCTTTGCCTCGAAAAAAGCTACTGTAATGCACAAAAAACTACATGAAAAAGACTGTAGTCGCACTCACATGATTCAACCAGTTTCAATTTTGAAACGTGGAAAGGGGAAAAGCCTTTGCATTTTAAAACAATCGGAGATTTGTCAAGTTGCAGAGTGGCATGACGACGAGGATATTGATGTTACAGAGTTTGAATGTGAATCAGAAAATTCAACAGACGAATCGGGTGTGCCAATTGTAGGTTCACTATCAGACTGGTTGAAAAACGCATGGACTAACGATGACTTACGATGACTTTTTTTATTCATCTTGAAAAACAAATGTGTAGTTTGTAATTTCGTAATATTTATTTAATATGTACCATATGTATATTAAAATTAAATATACATAGTAATATAGTACATCACATGAAAAATATATTTTTTGACTAGTTTCACCTTAATTATGAATCTTACGTAAGATTTCGGAAGGGGGGGGGGGTTCTGAGAATCTTACTAAATCTTACTCGGGGGAGGGGGGGGGGGGTCAAAAAGTCATGAAATTGTCTTACGTAATTTATGAACGGCCCCTAAAGCGATTAGCTCAACATTCCTGATATTTTGTACGTAGATTAGAAATAAAGTTGGTCCAAGGTTTGATCCTTGTGCTATCCACACTTTGGCTAAATGCATCTCCTTATATGTACATAATAAAAATCGAAAAAAAAAAAATATAAATATGAAAAAAAATCCAGTTTTCTTCATTTTTTGGCCGAATTCCGAAAAATTAAAATTTTGCGGCTCTGGTAGCCTAGAATAAATTTTCGAAAATCCAGTGTTCCCGAAGAGTTCTAGAACATGTCATTTATTTAAACATGTCTAATGTATTCCTTAAATTTGCTTAAACAAATCGGTTATGGACGATTACATTTTATTTTGCAAGGATTTGGTAAGGATTTCTCTCCATATTTTCTAATTCATTGAATATTTAGTGTAAGGGAGAAAATATGTGCAAAGGGCTTTAATGCTTTGAATTATTTCGCTATCAGTTGGAACCCTATGATTCGTTCTTCCTCTTCTACGTCTGCTTCTTCGGAGATTTCAGAAGTTACAATGGTGCTAACGATTTCGTCGTTTGTAAGATCCCCACAGCACAATAATTCGAATTCCAATCGCACGTACTCCTCAAAAGCATTTTGCAATTCCGTATCATCGCTAATCGTTACTCCAGTAGCATCATCCCCGAACATCGTTGATCTCTTAAAAGGGGAATTTTACATGTATTTTTCACTTAGGAAATATTTTTTCTGATTATTTATGCAGGGAAATAAATTAAACGGCAATCAAATAATAGAGGACTTAGATGCATATTTCAAATGTGGAAAATTACATTGGGTTTTTTAGACCAGTTATCTGGGGAGTTCAATTAGCCGGGGATCTATTAAGCGGGGTCTACTGCGCCGGTACTTCGTTAATCGTTCCACTAACGCAATTGAAGGAAACCCTTTTAATTGCACAAGGTTCTCAAATATGCGGAGTCGTCTGGCACATAGTCAATATGTATGATATGCATATAAATAAAAAAACTGCAATTGTTTGACGTAGTTAATGTAAATATGCATGTATTTTATTGTATATTTGATTTATTAAAAACATATAACCAACTAAAATAACTTGAAAGTTAATTTGAAAGACTTGGTGCAAAAAACCGATTATTTGAAGAAATAAATCCAGTTTTTTATAAAAACATTTTATGTATCAAACCTTTCAATTTATAAAGAAAGTTTAGGAATCTTATTTAAAAAAAATTATAGACTGCATTTGAATTTTATAAGAGTGAACGATAATATTTGTCCTTATAAGATTAAGCTTATGCGTTTTATTTACTTTTAGGTTTAACCAGAATGAATAAAACACGGCTTATATTAATTGCGCTATGAAATGGTTCCTTATCCATCATATTCTAAAGACTTGGCTGTCAGAGACTATTACCTGTTTCCAAGCTTAATAACAAGGCTTGGCGTAAGGAGGTTTAGGTCGAATGAGAAAGTTATAGCTGAGATAGAGTCCAATTTGAGGAGCTCACAAATCGTATCATGGAGGACATCAAAAGAAGGAGAATCGTTAAACTTAGTGTTTTGAGAAATAAAATGAATTTTTGGAGCAAAAGTTGTGTTCCTTAGCCTAGGCCGATTACTTTTCAGCCCACTCTCATATCAAGTTCAAGAGTAGAAAAGGTCAAACAATTTTTACCAAAAAGATCGCCATGGGACAAGATTTTTAGGTACAAAATCGATGTGGTTTATTCTCCGAAGAATTTTTACTTGATATACACTGGCGGTCATGAAAAACGCACCACCACAAAAAATCATTAAAATTCGATATTATTAAGATTTATATTGAAAAAAAAGAAGTTTTTATTAGTTATTGTTACTAAGCTAATATGTTTACTTAGACTTTTAAAGACTTCCATCCCAATTTAATCCGCTAGATCACCGGTGACGCACTAACATATATTTTTTTGCATTTGCACTTGCATCGAGAAATTAGGATCAGTTCGTTCCACTCATTTGCATTGTATTTGTTTGGGACTTTTAAAATTTCAAAATAATTATCAATATATGCTTCAATGTATCTGCGAATCGTTGATCTCGATGATGTTGGAATGTTCGCGCGTTCCCACAAGCTAGTTATTTCTTTGAATACTTTTTCTGTAAAAACATTTAATTTTCTGTTGCCAGATTCAATATATTTCAGATGTAATAAATATTGAATCACATAGCGCTTTGTTGGCAATTTACTTTTTTTCAAATCGCACTTTTCAAAAATAATTTTTCTTTTTTATTTAATTTTCTGAAGTATAATACATTTTCAATATTTGAAAAACCATATTTCAAAGCTTGAACAATACTGATTAATAAGTGATAGTCTTAAACTCCTCTTTATCTACAAAAAAATTTTACAATAGAGCAAAATCTATTACCTGACCTAAAATTTATAGGAAAAATCCAACTTATATTCATTGGAAACCCAAATAATTTAGTCTGTCGCACTATAATTAGGACATTGAATCATTCATTTACCAATCCTTAGTAGCAGGTAACTCGCGGGTTGCTGTTACATTGTAAGTATCGTAAAGTTTTGTTTTGGGCGGAGCGTATGTGATGATCATAAAGTTGCAGAATACACACAACCTTAGTTTTAAGGACCAAGAATATGTAACTGCTACAAGCAGAACACGTACGTTCTTTTTGATCAGTCTAGCGCCCATTAATTCTAAGTATTCATAAACACTTATTTTCTTATTTTTATTTCGAAGCATATGCTTTCTAAGTACCTACATAGATTGATTTTGATGAAATTTGGTACGGATCAAAATCAAATGGGATAACTACACGCTGGCAAAAAACGGATAGAAACGGAATTAAAAAATTTAATTGATATAACTAAAACCTTAACGATTTTCATTTAAAATTATTTAAATAAAATTTTTTAAAACGAACATAAAAGCGCAATGATCTTGGAAGTCGATTGGAAAAAACCATTGCATAATTTTAGGACTTATGTAAGTTAAAGATGATTTTATTATTCTGATAATATTTGCACTGAAATTTTAGATTCGCTGTAGCTTTTTCAATTTCAATAATTTGAGGAAACTTTGTGGAGATGAATTTTATGATTTGGCACGTTAGGGTGGTAGAAGCTGAGATTATGTATATAACTAGTCGAAAAAAAAATCTGAGACAAATGACTTTTATGAATAAAATGTAGTCCATGTTGAGACATTTACAACGATATACCATACTTGTTGATCGGACGTCAAATAGCGGAGATATAAGAAAAAAACAAAATAGCATCGAATTTAGAGGCCGAAAAAAAAATTTTTTTTCCTTAAAAATCTTTCAATATTAGCTTTCAAACTGGGGGTGGACATTCGAACTTTTTTTTTTTTGTATGGGGGTCGATACTATCTAATTCAGAAATTCTTCGCCAACCTGCAAGCTTTTCCAAAATTCTTTTCACGGTCTCCTAAAAGAACTGAAATTTTAAAAGCCATTGTTGCAAGGAAGATTCCCACAAACCAGGTGAAATTTCAATTTACGTGCTGTAAGTTCAGTAGGTACATTGCTACAAAGAGGCTTTGAAAGAATGAATGAATAATATTATAGAAAATGATGTCAGCTCTATAAATCAGGCTGATATGCTTTTAAACGACAGCTCTTTTTTGTATTGGCTCAATTTTTTTCAATTAATTTTACCTCTTTGTGAAATTTTGTTTAAAAATTTACAGTCAAGGAATATAGATTTAGTTTCAAAAATAGTATAGATTTTATTGTGAGAAATTTTTCGAATATCGCTTAGCTTTTCCTGATGCTGACTTTCAAGCAACAGTTAGTTTCCACTTTTACATTTTTGAACCAATCTAAGTTAAAAAAATGAGCTCGTTACAATATACAATCGCGACGATTTCATAAATGCAAACAGCGTTATTGTAATTTTACAAATATTCTACAATAACGATCTTATTGACGCATTTAAAGAGTCAATAAAACTATTGCAACTTATATGCACAATACCAATGACTTCTGTAGAAAGCGAACGATGTTTCTCAACTTTGAAGCGAGTTAAAATATTTTTAAGAAACACTATGGCCCAAGATAGGCTCAACTAGGGTTGCCAGATGGTCTGGATTCGCTACATAAAATAAAAAAATTTTATAAATAATAAATAATATTTTTATAAAAACTTCATTTCATATAAATTGTAAAACGTTTCTTGTCCTATCACGAAAATTTCATTAACTTTTCCTCAATATTTACTGAGAAATCGCAATTTAAAAAAACACCCACATAAAAGTTCACTTGCTCATAACTTTTTAAAAAATCCAAGTTTTGCAAAAATAAGTATAAGTCCTTAATGTTGATCAATATATATTCAAAGTTATGTAATAAAAAGTTTAAGTTTAATAACTTGGGTTTTACTTTGCCCAGTTGAGAAAACTTTACTCACAACAAAATGTGTTATTTATTTACACCGGAACATCATAAGGTAAGTAAAGCGCACCTCCAGTCTTCTCACTTACCAGCCGCCACTGGCCACGATAGAATTCAGGTCCGACGAGTTTACAGGGTAGGTCAGACGCGAAATTCCGAGATCCGTGGATAATTTTACGAGCTATAATAGCATGATTTGTTTTTTTAGTGTCCTGTTTATAATTTTAAAGTCTCTAAGGATCATAGAAAAAGTTACATACACAATTTACCAATTTCGCACGGTGGCAAGGCGCAAAATTGTCCTGTAAAATTGCATCCTTAGTGCACGATAAGTGCTTTTTAAGCATCGGGTCCTAGTTCTCCCTTATAACTTGCCTATATTTTTTCGCATTTAATGTTCCTTCTAAATAGTGTAGAGGACGAAGAACATTGTACAAAAAAACATTCTCAGATCATCTGGCTCTATGGAAATTTTACTGTTTTCACTATGCAGTTTTCTTGCTAACTTTCTTCATCGGAACGACGCACCTACTGCGAATTATCAGCGCCTAGCAAGTTGAATTTACTTTCATCCGACTAAATGACATTTCACCACTGCTCCAGTGTCCAGTTTTTGTGGTTTCGAGCACAAGCTAAACTCAATTTTTTCATTTTTTGTGTCAACAATGGCAGGATAAACCAGCATCTTGCAGCCTCCAGTGGTCAATTTCCACAGTAATTTTTATGGAATTATGCGTTTCTAGCTCTGTCCGTATAAAAACTACACTTTGAAAATTATTCTTCAAACTTATTTTCTACTAGCCACCTTTGTCCTTCCTTTAGTTGCACGTTTAGGACCAGATCCTTTTTTCCTCTCCAGCAGCTCCTTTTTTTTCAAAAAGGCATAGTTGTGGAATGTGATAAACCCATTCTTTCCGAAACTTTACGATACACCTTGGTCCGTTAGTCGCTTTTTGATCACGTGACAGCTGTTTATGTTTTGGACCCATTTCTGTACTTATTTTATAAAACGACCTTCTGCTTTAAGCAAACGCGTAAAAATACGTATTTTCGTTGTCAATACACTTGCAATTCTTTAATGCTGAAAGTCCCATTAATCGAAGTTAAAAAAAAATACGGAATTGTCTTAATTTTTACACATAAAAACAGTTTTGCAAGTGGCGCGGTTTTTTATGACCACCAGTGTATTTTGCAATTTCATACATATTTTTAGAGTAAATGGATAAAAACCGAAAAAATTACGATTTTCGGTCTCTCCAAACAGGCACCAGTAGCATCTGACACTTGATAAAGAGGTGATCTAATCGCCTTTTACGTAAAGATATATATGTTTGTTTTTTGTGTTTGTTTGGGTGAATTACAAGTTAAAATATTTTTAATTCCATCAGAAAAACGGTGGTTTAAATGCAAGTTTCGAAGCAGCACAACTTGCTGAAATTTCTTCGTAGATGGGACATTTTGGCGTAAATTCAATTTGCTTTTTCCTCTTCTACAATTTTATGGCCAACATATTCTTCGATTTGAGGTATACTTTCCAAGTAAATGAGCAACAAAACCTACCTAGCCTCTTCGGTTTTTTACTTCCTAGCACCGAACTAACTGTTTACACCAAATTAATTCTTGGAAGAGTTTTACCCACACATTCAATAATTCACCAATTTATTTTTGGACACGAAGTTGACTCTTTTCTTGTTCAAACTTCAACCGGAGACTTTATATGATCCTAAGATGACTACGTATGTATGTTCGAAAATTTTATGAAGAATAAATCACTAAAGTTTATTGTAAGACTTTTCACAGTATTTTTGTTTGTGAGTTTTTGAGGAATAAGGATACATACTTTCTAAGCCAGTCCTATTGTTTTACGCAATTCGAGCATTTAGTCCTACCTATTCTAAATAATTACTCCCGGTATGATTTGAGCAAACTCCTAAAATATATAAGCTTCTAAAATATATAAGAATCAGGAGATACGTACTAGTGCAGAAATTGGGAAATTCATGTTAGGGGATAGATTTTTCTCAAATCTATTTTTCCGAGAATAATTAGCTAGAATTGGGCAATTTCGGGATGTGGCAAGCAAATATATGATAGATATCATTTAAGTACTTAGTAACAATTTTTAAATTTCTTATTTAAAAAAAACTACATCGCAGTTAGAACATAAAATAAGCAGAATGATCTAATTTTTGAAACTATTTTATACCAATACTGGTAAATAAATTAAATTTTTATTGTTTAAATACGTTTAATATTTTATTTTTATAACATCGCGGCACCTTTTCGAATTAATTTAAATTTGAAGATAGTTATTTTTAAAATAGTTTTTACTGTTCTAACAAGGTTGAGCTTACACTTTTTTCCATATAAACTTAAGAGAACTGTTTTTCTCTGCTAACATCCTGGATTTTTGTATTTGATTTTAATAAAATATAAAACAACTCAAAACAAATAATAACAAAATTTTTACTCTTAAAAAAAAAACGTCAACGATTTAACCATTATTTAATATTCCAGGATAATCAAAATAAATTTTATACATTTAAGTTCTTCAAACGAATTTCGATTTTAGCTCAAACGCTTCTGAGTTGTTCGTAGAATCAATGTTGTATAGCTTTGCTTTTTCGCGGGATCGCCAAATCTGAAAATAAACATACCACTTGTTACAGGTTATTTTAAATATATATTTAGGCGACGCATAGTAGATCGTGTGCTCGTCAAAAATCTTTTTGTCTCGAAACCCAACAAATTGGGCATTTTTGTAAATATTTTGAAGAAAGCCCAAAAAAAATAGTATTTGTGGATTCTATAACCCTTTGAATTCAGTACTTTTTTACAATTTTATTGTTGTAAATTTTTTTGTTTTTGAGCGTCTAGGAAAAAAATATTTTTGGTAACACATTTTTAAAAATATCAAAACAGTTTTATTTCTGGTTTTTCTAAAAATTATCAAAAAAGGAACAGTTTTCATTATTTGAAAGAAAACAAGTTAAAGTGTTATCTTCAGCCAGGCCGAAACTCACATACCCTACACTGCACTGAAAGTACTTTTTAAATAAATGTTAAAAAGACGTTGAAGAGGTTGAATAAGTCGAAAAAAATGTGAAATGTTAGAAAGGTTGACAGAGGATGAAAAATGTTGAAAAAGTCGAAAATATATGCAAAATGTGGAAACAATTTGAGAGAGGTTAAAAAACTCTAAGAAAGTTGAAAGAGGTTGAAAGAATTTGAAACAATTCAAAATTGATGAAAAAGTCGAAAAAACAGAAACTTATGAAGAAAGTTGAAAGAGGTTGAAAAAGTCGAACAAATATATAGGATATATTGGAAAAAGTTGAAGGGTTGAAATAGTCGAAAGAATATGGAAAATGTTGAAAAAATCGAATAGAAACTAAAAATTTAAAATATGACACGCCCTCTTCTCCAATTCCGCCCACTTTTGGTTCAATAAATTATATTCGTGATCGACGTCCTCATATTTAATTTTAGCACAATAGTTTGTATAGTTTGCGATCTATGCCACAGTTAAATTTAAAATTTAGGGCAGTGACACACCCACTGGTACAATCCAGCCCGGTTTTAATACAGAAATGGTTTCCATAAGCAAACCCCTAACACCAAATTTTAGTATGATTGCTCACATATTTCGATAAATATGCCACTTACCGTATGTTATTTGTATGGGAGGTGGCACGCCCACTGGTGGTATTTCAGCCACTTTTGAATCAGATATACTCTTTAGCAACTGAACCACTTACATTAAATTTCATAGCAATTGCTGCAATAGTTCACTTAAAACAGCGCTTACAAACTTATGTTAATATGGAAGGTGCTACGCCCACTGATGCAATCCCGTCAAAATTAAATTATTTTTAAAGCTTACAGTATCTGACATCTATACACTAAATTTTATGAAGATTACTCTCATAGCAACCTATCTACAACAATAAACGTATTTTGTTATATGGGAGGTGCCACGCCCACAGGTACTATTGAACCAAATTTTTGTAATAAGAGACCTTATAGCAAGTTTGTCTACCTCATTAAATTTCATAGCTATTACGATGTTAGTTCTCTTAATATAACGTTTATTAATATTATAGGCGGTGCCACGCCCTTCAACGAGTTTTTTCAGTAAAGTGGCTAAGCTTGCATCGATGACTGCTTTCTGCGGCATCATCTCCAAAGTTCTTATGAAAATCGTTTGTGCCAATTTTGAGATATATGGATTCAAAATTTTTAACGGTTGAAAAGTGTAACGCCCATTTTTTCAATTCCGCCCAGTTTTATCACAGTTCAAGATATATTTGATATGTATCCGTTTACCAAATTTCATCACAATATATTGAACGGCTTACAAGATATGGTAGTATAAATGATAAAATTTAGGGCTGTGCCACGACCCTGTACGATCCTTTGGAAACATGAAACCTAGCCTAATCCTAATCTGGTTCATATGTGCACCAAATCACCAAGTTTCATCAAAATCGCTGCAACTTTTTTCAAAATTGGCATGGGTAAATATACATAGAGTATGGGCGGTAGGCATGTCCGTAAACCGATTTCACCCATTTTCAATAGCACGAAACCTGCAAGAAGGTGTGACCTGTGTGTGAAAATTTCATTCAATTAGCTTTCTTGGTTTTCCCGTAAACCTGACGGACAGACAGACAGACGGACAACGCTAAATCGACTCAGATGGTGACGCTGATCA
Source organism: Tricholauxania praeusta (assembly GCA_949775025.1). Lineage (NCBI taxonomy): Eukaryota > Metazoa > Arthropoda > Insecta > Diptera > Lauxaniidae > Tricholauxania > Tricholauxania praeusta. The sequence goes on along the minus strand of OX459030.1, from coordinate 86,992,750 downwards.
AGAATATATACACTTTTCCATACCTGCCACGCCCCCTTCTATGTGTTACAAACGGAGAGACAAAGTGAAGGGTATAAAAATTAAATTGGGGTTTTCACCGGATTTTAAACATGATCAAAAATATAGGAAATTTGAGAAAATTGTCTAATTGAAGCAGTCAAACAAAAAAATTTCCACCGATTGCCGCATTCAAATTAATAAATATCGTAAGAACGTTTTATTGTCTTGCAGTATCTGATAAAAATTTTAGTACGTTTCATAAATAAAAAAGTTACGAATTTTTAGGTGCGCCACCAAGCCAATTTTACTCCCAAAAACCATCCGATAAGAAAAATTTTAATTTTACAATTCAAATACAATTCAAAAAAAAAAAAACGAAACACAATTAAAATTTTTCTTATCGGATGGTTTTTGCGAGTTAAATTGCCTAGTTGGCGACACTTAAACATTCGTAACTTTTTTATTTATGAAACGTACTAAAATTTTTTTTCAGGAAAAAGTTGTGTAGACTTTACAGAACAATTCTGTGGAAAAATTTTGTTTCTGAACATATGAGAAATTGGTTTAAATTCTATTTGTTTATTAAAGACTTAGTTTTTTATAAATAATAAATAATATTTTTATAAAAACTTTATTTCATATAAATTGTAAAACAATTCTTGCCCTACCACGAAAATTTCATTAACTTTTTCCCAATATTTACTAATAAATCGCAATTTAAAAAAACGCCCACATAAAAGTTTACTTGCTCATAACTTTTTAAAAATCCAAATTTTGAAAAAATAAGTATAAGACCTTAATATTGATCAATATGTCTTCAAAGTTATGCAATAAAAACTTTAAGTTTAATAACTTGGGTTTTAATGTGCCCAGTTGAGAAAACTTTACTCTAACATAAGGTCCTATTTTATATTCGTAGGGTGTAAACGATTTCAACCATATTCTATGCACAGCTATTACTCTACTTTTCTAGCCTACTGTGCGACGTCTGAAGTGAAGTCATAAAAAAATTTGCTCTCTCAAACGTAGGCTATCGATACTTTTCTAAACGCATTGAAATTTATTACCTATTCTAATCTAAAGAGTTTCGTTTTTCTAAATATCGTTGATTCGATTGATATTTCGGCTGACATCTTTAATTGGAAAAATATTGGCCCGTAGCTATAAGAAGCAGGTTTTAACGACTTGCAGAGTGAGATAGTGACATATTTTCAAATGAAAATTTTGTGATAAATTATTTTTGTGCATATGAAGTGCACTTTGTAAGCAAATATACTAGTATACATATTTATGTATAATGAGCATAGTGAAACAAAATTGTGTCTGCTTATTGTCAATTTTTTTTACTATAACTTTGATTTGCTACAATGTTGACGCATGTACATTAGAGCGGTACAAAATAAAAACTTTTTAATTTTTTTTCCGATGTGTCAGCGGATTACAGTAGCCTTTTATTTATGGAAAAAGCCCATTACTCTATTCTATTTTTAAAAAATATAAAATATTTTACTTTCAGTTAAGAGCCCTCTATTCAGCCAAAAACTAACATCAAGTAACTCAAAAAGTTCATATAAAGAAAAAACCCAAGAAAGTTCAAATTGGACATGTTTATAAGCTTTTTGATTTATTTGACTTCAATATCGGCATGCGTAGAGCGTTTAAGTTTATAAAAATGTTCTTACATTGGTAAACTCCATCTTAAAAAACAGTTCTTAGTTATAATTCCAATATTTATAAAAAATTTTTACATATATGGCGGCTTAAAAATGTTGCACTCAGATCAAGCACTTACTTTATTCTATTCACTTTTTTAAAGACATGAATATTTATATACCATTTTTATGCGCAAAACCACATATGATTTTTGAATTTATTAGTTCGTGAATTTGACCGTTATAAAATTTATTTCTATATATTTTTCAGAGTAACTTTTACTGTCCTTCGAAAATCCCCTCATCTATGCTGGTTTTTTTTTTTTTGCATAGCCAAGCTTTATGACTTACTAGCTGGTAGAAGAGGTAAGCCCCTATCAATGTGAACTATCTGTAGATATGCTACAACAAAGTCGAACCTTCAGTAAGACATTGACCTGTTTGAGGTTAATTTTATTACAACACAACAATCCTCATCAATGGGTTGTGTCTTTATAACACGAACCATTATTAAAAATTTCGGGATTTCTTAAAATATGTCATAAAATTAGAAAATTAACTTCATTACGGTCTATTCTTGGAGTTTGTCTATTAACAGGTAGTCTTATGTTAACCTCTCAATCAATATTTGTTAAGACTTTTACCTGTAAAGAACTTCATGAATTAACTCTGGATGGAGTACATTTTTCTTTGTATTTTTTCCTATGTCCCGTTATAGTAACTTAGGCAAAAGTTACTTTTACATTAAACTAATCATACGAAAGGATTTTTTATAAAATTAAAATGTAATATTTCATGTGTAAAATGTATGCCAAGAATTTTAAATAAATTTTCGGTTTCCATTTAGGTCAAAAAAATTACTTTTTTCACATATTTCAATCGGTTGAATCTGCAGTTGAAAATGTTGGGAACAAATTTGTTGGCTATTTAATTAATTTTAATTTGATACAATTTTTGTCCAAATCGGTAAATGTGAAGTTGAATTTTGTTCAAAAATGTTAGATACGTCAAGAACATGTTCACACTAATTTTGAAAGTGTTTTTTGAGTTTAGCAGTCTATTTTACATAAGAAAAAAAAAGTACAACTGCAAAACATTTTTTTTTGAAGTGAAAACTTCTTATGGCACGTTGTGCGGCTGAGGAAAAAAGTATAATTTCGCGACACCGACCGTCATCGGGATTCCCCGTCATGAATGCGATAGTAAAATTTTAATGTTCTTTGAAGACTTGGGAAACGAACTCGATTTTGGAATTTTGAAGACTTGGGAAACGAACTCGATTTTGGAATTTTGAAGACTTGGGAAACGAGCTCGATTTAAGAATTTTGAAGACTTGGGAAACGAACTCGATTTCAGAAATTTGAAGACTCGGGAAAGGAACTCGATTTCAAATTTGGAAGACTTGGGAAACGAACTTAATTTTGGAATTTTGAAAACTTGGGAAACGAACTCGATTTTAAAATTTTGAAGACTTGGAAAACGAACTGGATTTCAAAAAATTTATAAAACGCTGCCTACTTTTAGGCGCTATTAATAATTTGCTCCTTAAAGTAGGCAAAACTTTCTGACAAATTTCAAAAATAGCGCCTAAAAGTAGGCAACGATTTTAAAAATTTTAGATGTTGCCTAATTTTAGGCGCTATTTTTGAAATTCGTCGGAAAGTGTTGCATACCTTTAAGGGTAAATTATTAATAGCGCCTAAAAGTAGGCAACGTTTTTTGAAAAAATTGGCCCATGAAAGTATGCAATTTTTTGGAAAAAATTTTTAAATTTGTAGCATACATATGTTGACTTCCGGTTAGCTGTTGTTCAGTCAGCAAATTTTTCTCTGCTAGCGCAGCCGAAAGCAGAGCCAACAGCCCAAAGCAGAGAAAAATCTGAAATACCAGGCCACCATGAACCAGCAGCAAGCAAATTTGGTTTTTTGAAAAACTTTAAAACGTTATATCTCGGCTATTACTAAACCGATTTAGACAAATGAGGTGTAATGGGTTTTTTAAGAACAAGCAGATTTTTTTGAAGTCATTTGTATTTTGATAAACTGCCACTAGATGGCGTTTTAAGCAGTTTGAATATTCTGCCATCTACAGCCATAACACTTCAACGAATAAGCCGATTTTGATAAATGTGGTGTCATAGTGTCTGTAGGAAGAAGCAGATTTTTAAGTTAAGTTTAAGAAAAATTGTGTTTAAGCTGTTTAGTCACAGGTCCAAGTACTTTCTTTACCTGATTTTTTCTTATACTTACATAATTCGCAATGATGTGTCTTACTGCAATCAGAATAAATTTTTGTTCTCAAACATAAGGCTCAAGCTCAAATTTAATTATTCACAGTTGAGGCTACTGAGCCGAATATACTTCTTTCAGCAATTTTTGAAGTGAAAACTTCTTATGGCACGTTGTGCGGCTGAGGAAAAAAGTATAAACTCGCGACACCGACCGTCATCGGGATTCCCCGTCATGAATGCGATAGTAAAATTTGAATGTTCTATTGTTTCTTTTAAATAAATATTCCAAGTGGAAGACAAAAAGCAAAGCAGACACACTAACTGACACATTCCATTCTCATTCAACGATTGTTATGCTTAGATGTTTGTTTCTTTCAAATTCCGCGTTGTTGCGTTGACAAATTGAGAATGAGAGCGAGAGTAAAATTAGAATACATATTCCGTTTTTGTCTTCTATTGCATTGCCATATAAAAAAAAAAAACGCACACATACCAACTAACACACTAACTTGCCATTAAACGATTTGTTTTCACTTCTGTCGGCACTCCCGGAGTGCAATCCGCCGTTTTTTTTTTTTTTTTCCATTTCAAACTAGAGTTGTTATCGTCTGAACTGCTTACTAACAGATCAAAACATTCTAAACATTCCTTTTATTTGCTGCACCCGGTTCATTTTTTGCCTTTGACATTTTATTTTTGTTTCATGAAACAAACATTGCAGTCGCGAGAAGAGACTAGAAATGTGTACATGCTTTGATTTCAAGGCAACAAGCAGTGTACATGTGTTGTTCTCTGTCATGCTCTCATTTTACTTCATTCTCTATTGCTTGCTTATTTCAATCAAGCAGTGTTCACTGAAGTAGAGTGCACTACTGTAAACGAAAAAGGGAATGCATTCGTGCAGAGCTCTAGTGTCTACAATGTTTTATATCAATTTACACAGGATTGTGTTACACAAGAAACACCAAAGCTCTTCTTCTTTATATAAGGGCTTTAAAAATAGAGGTATCATTTTTTTCGATACTTTCTTATGTGTACACAAGGAAAATCCAATCAAATTCCGTTAAATTGAAATATTTCAGCTCTGGTAGCAACCCTAGGAGTGTTTTTTTTTAATGAGGATATACTAGAATATGAATAAATTTTTGAATATCGAGTGTACCGGATGAATTCTAGAACGTGTCTATGGAATACTTTACCTCCTAAGGCATTGTAATAACACCTGATGGCGGCGAGGATAGTGCTTTGCTCCATTCAATTTAAACGGAGAAAGTGAAAATGGATGAGGATACACGTTGCAGAAATCACCTTCTGAAGTCTGCCGGCAAGCATTGGAATGAAACTTTCAGAGCAGCAGAAAACGTGGCTGTCCTCAATCTACACGATGATTGAGGACGGAAATATCACTTAGAGTAGAAAATACGTGAATCGGAGTAATTTTTGTAGAGAATTGTAGGCAGTCGCTACTGCTCATGAACGTTGGAAGATTTTTGTGGAGGCTCTATGAGGAGATAAAGGATACGAGAGAGAAACGATTGATGTCTGATCCTAACGTCAAAGTTGTAAATGTTTTAGTATTAAAACAAGAATTTTTCATGTACCTGATACATAAGAAATTGGACGATAATTTGAGATACTTACTTTTACAGTATAATCATCGCTTGTTGTAACCAACATTTCCGAATCTCGTGGATTAAACGCCACACTATTAACGACATCGGTATGCTTATATTTAGCCAGGCATACGCCATAGTAACGATCCCACAAATAAGCGTGCATGTCCTCGGCACCACTTAATATATATATATATACATATGCATTTAGTTTATGATTTTACAATAACAAAGTTATTTCAATTACCTAGCAACGTAGTCTTCACAAACATCGAGAAAAATAAAAAAACATTCCGTACTAGGCGTATAGGCTTTATGCGCTCGCAACATGTTACCTACACGTTTAAGCGTCATTAGATCAATTACATGAATGTCAATTTCCTGGGCAATTGGCGGAGGCTCTAGTGCGTTTGATATGACATAATTTTTAGGCCATGGGCGGGTATTAACATAAAGATATCTGTGCAGCAGAATATTGAATATACAAAAGATTATTTTGTGATCATACTATGTATGTTGGTATTAGCTACACTTAAATACCTATGATCCGGACTCAAGGCCATGCCGATAATGTGGCCATGTAAATCAATAACTTTATCCACTTTATCAAATCGGTCAGCAACTGCTTCATAGTTCCACCAATCAGGATCAGCACGCGGGGTATTATTCTATGTGATAAAATTACAATGAAAGTAACGATTGCTAAAAGCATGGTTAATTTACCTGATCTTCAGCTGCTTTTTTTTTTGCTGCTATTCTTTCTTTAAGTGACGGTCCCGGATCCAATTTTTTTGGAAATGTTACATTTCGTATACGTTTGATACCAATTTGATGCGGTGTATATGTTTTTGAGCCTGTTGAAAATATTAAATACTTTGGCATCGTGTTCTCCATGTCATCGTATTGTTCTTGAGGCTCTATAATTTCATCTTCATCATCTTCTGATGCATCGCTACTTACAACATCGCCATATTCGTTACGATATTCATCTAAATAATGTATAGTGGAGTCCGCACTCGTATTGAATAAATGCGGATAGGCAGTGGAGCACCATTGTGGTATGTCAAGCAGACAATCCTCAGGTGATTGGCTACGTAAGCTTTGTCGAAGTGTGGCATGAGATAATGGGTTACCTGCTGAACTGGAACTTGTGGATGCCTGATCCATATGAACGTCTTTATGCTTAAATAGTTTTGTACAAGAAAAACATTTTTTTTTCAAATTTTTTTTTTAACAGAGATGAAATACATATGTGCATTTCCACAGAAATTATCATTTTAGCCGGCTATGTTTTACGACTTTTTTTTTTGAAGCACACTCTTCAACCATGGACCAAATCCATCTCAAACCATGCACGCGGATTATTTCATGTTACGGAATTGGTTGCCGATTATATATGTTGTTTTTCAAGGGATATAAGGGGACCCATATTTCCCCGATTTGATTAAAAAAAAATGGATGGATTTGGTCCATGGTTTTTCTAAGACTATCTTGAATTAATATTCAAGGTGGAACAATTAAATTTCAAATGCCTATAATTTTAATGTAACTTTATATGTAACTTTTCATGTTTTTTTACTTTAAATGCAATTTTAACTCTCCCTTTGAATTTTAATTGTTTCTCCTTGAATATTAACTCAAAGAGTCTTACTTCAAGAAAAACCATGGATGAAGGGTGTACTGCAACAAAAATCGAAACTATGGCCGGGCTAAAATGACAATTTCGCATACAAAAATGCCGAATTTGAACTTTTGCTTTGCTGCGAAAATTGTAGCAGCACGACAGCAAAGCGATAGCAGTATGAAAAAAGCCACAGCTCGACCGTTGCACAGTGGATGGGTTTGTATGGAACGACGGTTACAAACAGTAATAATTGCGCTAGAGTCTTGAAATTTGGCGCAGACGTTATTTATGTAAAACAACAAAAATTTGTGAATATGAATAAAATTGGTCAACGGACACGCCTATCTCCCATACAAAAGTGGGATGTGATTGAGACGTTTTCTTTAAAATGGGTATTAATTTCTATTAAGTTGGCAATGCTGATTTCAAAAATGCTAAAAAATTTGCGATATCTTTTATAGTTTACAAGTGATTGGAGAAAAACAGTTTCGAAAGCATATCTCTTCTGTTATTGAAAAGCATTCGAATTTATGTATATCTTTTATCCCAATGGAGATGAAAAGGCGAAAAATACCCCTTACCTGCTTCCTCTCTTCTGAATTTAAGCATCTTTCCTCGCGCTGTAAGCTTTTACAACAATTATTTTAAAGGATTACAAATTGTGAAGAAATAAAAATATTTGTTTGTTCAAATATTGCAATAGAAAAAATTTAATAAAAAGTAAATTGTGAAAAAAGGCAGCTGAAACTTTGGACTTTGGTTAACGATGCGTTCTAACATAATATACAGCTACTCACACTCAAAGTGTGACACCGCATCCAAATTCTCTACTTCTGAGTTAAATGCTAAAAATGAAAGTTGTAGTTCGTGTTTAAAACTAGTACACTTGCATAGCAACCCGCTCCTTGCATTCGGGGGCTTATGTTTTGCGTCGTTATCTTGGTTAAATACTAAGTCTGTCCTTGATGCCTGATTTTGCAGCGATGTCGACAACATTTACTTCCAAGACGTTGATAAGACCCTTTACCGTCCATTATATCGTCTACAGATTGTATTTGACCATATCCACCCGGTGACATGCAGCCCCAGATCACACCCGCCCCCCAAAATACTAAGACTTCCGCCAAAGAATATGAACACAAAGATGCCGCGTTTCGGTAACGGCAAGTATATTTTAACACCTTTTTTTTCGTTATTGCTTTCCCCCCAAGGTATTCCTTACTGGTGAGACAAAAATTAATAGTTATGGCCGCGCAAAGAATATGCAGATAAGTCTATTAAAAACCCGTAAGATATTTCAAATGCTTTTTATTAGTAATAGGGAAAAGTTGATAGCGCAGAATGAATTGCCTTGTGCGCTTGTATAATTAAAGATCGTTTGAATGAGGTTTACAGAAACTATTTTACAAAAAAAAAAAAAAAAACCAATTTACAGCAACTATTTTTTTCGACGATTGACCTAATTATATTTGGCTAATTGAATAAATTATTAAATAAAATAAAACTTACATGCACATTGTCATCTTTATTGTTGTTTTCTTCAGCAAGCGGGTCATTTGATTCATCTAACCATGGGCATTTCGCCATCATAATAGCACGCACCGAACTTGCATTTCTATTGTAGAATCTATACAATTCGTTCATAATTGGAACATGCTCTGAGTCTATTTCCTGATTTGCTTTGTTCAGCCATAGCACTGATCTGCTAATCAAATGAGCCAACCAATGCAAGTCTCCTGAAATTAGGTACTGATCACTGAACCAAGTACCAAATATATCATAGGGACGATTGACTACACGACAGCGTAAATGTGATTTTTCTGTAAAAAAGAAAAATTAAGAACAGTTAATTAATTGGACTGTTTGAAATTGTTTTTAAACTTACTATTTCCATCAACTGTAAAAACGGCTATTTCTCCTGAAGTACTATGTGGTGCGCCAAAGTGCACGCCAGAAACAAGCAGCAGCGTATCACTTTGATTAAACTGTGAGTACTGTGTGTATTTCCAGCTAAACTGTTTCATATTATGTGAATACTTTTCGGTGCATGGGTGTGTTGAATTCCAAATCTTTATGGGGAAAAATTTAAAATAACGAATTCGATTAAATAACAAAAATATTAAACTAGTAAATTATGTCCAAAGTTACGGTTGTGAAACTAAAGCTTTACTTAACATACATACATATAACGCATTTCAAGCCAAAAATCGAACATAGCCGATTGACCTCGAATTGGGGCAAAGTGTTGTCCTATTGAATTTTAATTATATCTAAAAAAACATTTTTATTATATACATAAATAGAGTTTAATTTATCGTTGGCTAAGGACGAATATCTCCTAACTCCGTTTTTGAACGGATTTAACTTTTTGATGTAACTTGCTAGAGAATTTTGCTAACGAAAAAATAAGTCTTCACTTAAAAATCGTCATAACTGACATTTCCAAAAACTTAATTGTAATTTTTTTCGATTAGATGTGTTCGTAAATTTTCCAACGGGCTCCATCATTGAGGCTTTTATGCTTAGAACCATATTTGCCTTTATCCAACGATAATATCCGGATACGAAGCTACAATTTGACTGCACTTATAAAACTAAATATTTTCTAGTGTATCTACTGCTATTTTATATTAACAACGAATAAAGAAGCAAACCATCTATGGTGTGACAGTCATCTTCTCTCAATTCTGTTTGAGATTCAATTTAGATTGTTCAAAAAGTATTTACAGTAAGTTTTTACTTAGCTATTACAATGATTTTACTACGATTTTTACAAAGTTATCAATCGTTATTAACAAAACTATTTAAAACCAACTTTAAATCGTTTTACATGCAAAAGATTATTTGAAAAAGCATTTGAGTTACAATGTATTGTTAAATATTTTTTCATCGTACACTTTTCAGTCAAATGTAAACAAGACTTAATAATATTTAAGGTTACTTGTTTGATGTAGAAAAGTAATCGATTTTGATAGTAGCATAAAGTTTTCGAATTGACTAAAAGTATTAATTTCGCTAAAAGGATCAATTTATTATTCTGGTGGTACGTATACCTGTAAATGTATTATTTTTATATAAAATAACTTTAAATGTCAATATATTAGTCAGAATGTCTTCTAGACTGATGATAGACTAATCTAGTGAATATTTAGAAATAAAAAAATATGAAGTCTAAAAGAATCGGAAACCAGACTAGTTTAAAGAAGATAGCTATTCAAAATCATAATTGCCCTAGCACATCATGTTTTTAAGATATTATGATCTAAGGTGTATATACAGTATTGGCCAAAATTCCACGCCCACCTCAATTAGAGTATCTAAAAATGGAAGACTATATAGTTTTCTAACAAATTCAATCATAACTTGAAAGATTCGGATGGAATAATTCGTATACGCAGGCCGAAAGATTGAATTCTTAGTATTGCAAAGCCACTGTAATGAGTGGAGGTGGCAGTGTAATGGTCTGAAATTTATTTTCTGGTCAAGGGATTGGGCCAATTCATAGGATTGAAGAAATTATGGATCGCTTCATGTACATTGACATATTAAAAGATGTGATGCTGCCATATGCCTATGCAGAGAAGGCACTTGAATGAAGGTTGCATCAGGACAACGACCCAATATATTCATCTAAAGCTTGTAAGACCTGGCTTCAGAGCAATAGGATAGAACTTTTTGGTTGGCCTGCTCAAACCTGAGTCCTTTTGAGATCTTGTAGGAAGGGATATCGCAGGATATCATTAAAAATTTAATATCCTCTATGCTTTAAAGAGGTGCGTGTGTCGTCCAGAATATAGGATTCGCAAATAAGTACTAATTTTAAAAGGTTTTATTTACCATAAAAAAGGGGGTGCTTTAGTTTTGTCCGTTAAGTTTTCGGGTTTAAAATGTTCCTTAAATGTTAACTGTTTATTTATGAGACGCAGAATTTTTTTCAATTTTGTTTGTCAATAATAAAGGTATAAATAAATAAAATAAATACTTAATATGGTCCACTAACGTTGTTTTCATAAAAAAATTATGATGTGAAAAAAATGTACTCAGGGGGTGCTTAAGTTTTGGCCAATACTGTATGTATCTTCAACGTTCTGCAATATAGCGTGCAATATCTGATCAACGCGAAACGGGGTCTGATGTCCCACGGAATGAATTTTTGGGACTGCAAAGTCTTGTAAATTCATCGTTTTTGATATTCTTAAGTGAAAGTATTTAGTCTCTATTTGGTTTACAACATATGTGAGGGTTAATACCTTTTACTTGTTAACGTATTTATTGGGTCTAAAGAACTCGCTTTTTGGAAATATTTGCACCGAAAGGTATGCAAGTTTCTTAGTTCAACAAAGTATCTAGTTTTTTGTTGTTTTAAAAAATGCGTAACAAAAATATGTAGATGTTAACATGTCAAACATATCGGGAGTTTTATGTGAAGCGGACAAGAAAAAAAAGTGACATTCTGAAATTCGTTCACATTCGCCTGATTGTACTTCTAGAAGGTGTGAATATAAGCACACAATTTTTATTTAGTATGAGGTTTAGTTGTCAAGTTATGGGCTTCTAAAGAATTAAAGTAAAAAAATACGAATTTTCCAGAAGCAGTTTTTCGAATTAAACAATTTTACAAAAAAAATATTAAACGTAGTGGTTTTTATAGGAAATATACTGTGGTTTTTATAGGAAACATACTAGTGGTATACGGCTTCGTTGATTTGTTAGTCGTTATTCGTTACTTTTTTATGTGAATTTTGTTTTCGTAAAATTATCGAACTATCGGACTAACGAGTAATGGTCTTAATGAGACAGATAGTTCTCAGTTAGTTTATTGTCAGTAAAAAAAAGTTGTGCAAACATAAAAAAGAAAAAAATTCTCGTAGATTTTGCGCTTGTGTGTGGCATTTTCGTGTTTAAATTTAAAAACTCAATTTACTTTTCAGATTAAAAACACAAACTAACGATTTATTAAACTAACGATTTATTAAACCAACGAGGCCGATTTGAATACCACTACTGTTCTTTTCAATTAAAAGATCAGCTTAGAAATTAGAATTTTTTTCTTGTAGAAAATCCAAAGTAAATATTTCAAATCAGAATTATAACAATTTTTTATTAATTTTAGCTATGAAATATAGCTTAATGTAAATAAATAATATACTTAAAATTTAAAAATGGAGTCTATATTAGCTTAGGAGATAAATGAATTAAAGCTAATGTACATAGATCACATTTTACTTTAATCTTAAGATTGAAATGTTTATATCCAGTTTCTAGAAGAACAATAAATTTAAATTTCAAACTTAATTTCATAATTGAAAGAACAGTAAATTTCCTATGAGAGCCACTACGCTTAGTATTTTATTGTAAATTTGTTCAATTCAAAAAACGGCAGATAAATAATATACTACAAATTTAAATATGGAATCTATATTAGCTTAGAATATAAATGAATTAAAGTATTCATCTATCTTCTAAACTGCATATATCCGATTTTACTTTAAACTAAATTTTAAGATTAAAATGAAAAAAAAAACAAAACTCCCGAAAATTTTTGAAATTTTCATTTGAAACAACATTATATCCAGTTTCTACAAGAACAAGAAATTTAAATTTCAAATTTAATTTCACAATTGGAAAGGACAGCAAATTTCCTATAAGAGCCACTATGCTTAATATTTTATTGTAAATTTGTTTAAATCAAAAAACTGCTTTCGAAGAATCCTTACTTCATATTACTTAAGTTTTTAGAAGTCCATAACTTGACGACTAAGCCTCATACAAAAAGAAAATTATGTGTTTACACCTTCTTGAAGTACAACTAGGCCGAATACGAACAAATTCCAGAATCTAATTTTTTTTCGTTGTCCCCTTCACATGAAATGCTTGATATGTATGTACTTAAATGCGGAGTCAATGGTTCCAAACATTGCCTGTTTCCATTAAAAAATAAAATTCACATAAATCTGGCCATAGTTTCTACGTACAATAACGTAACCATCCTTAGAACATGTTGCGAACATTTCGCCATTGTGAGAGAAGCTGACATGCAACACTTGATGCGTATGTCCTTCAAGTCGTTGTGCTTGCACAAAAGGGATATTCGAGGTGAGGCGTTTGTATTCGTTCTTCCATGAGTCGGCACCTGTTGAGAAAATGTTAAAATCAATAATCATTGGGCAATTACAAAATACTAAACAAAAGTTATATAGAGTGACAACAACAAAAATGTATATCAAAAACGTTTTATACTCGTACATATGTATATGCACTAAGATAATTAGGGTTACCAAGTTCTTAAAATAAGACTACAGATCAACAGTAAGAACACTGTATAAATTTATTGCCTTTTACAATCATGTTTTCAGATAGTGACAATTTAATATCTTTTCTCATGTCAAAATGAAGCTCTTTACATACGGCAAGAAGGTCAATTAGGTACCAAATTTGAAAGCATTACGAAATATTTCATAAAAAATTGTATTCTCACACGCGATAGAAAAATTTAAGATACATATTGAATTTTTTTTATTTCTGTGAATTATTTATCTTATGGAGTGCATGTAACCTCATATTGTAACCCAATTGTTTTCTGGCAATAAGTTTAATTTATCAACAGTTATATATAACAAAATATGAAAACGTTTCATTTTTAGTTTTTTTCAAAATTCATATCGTTTCATGTGATTAGCGTTTAACAAAAAGATAAATTGACATTTGAGCCGTTTGACAAGATTTTTAAAAGGAAAGAAATGCAAAATTATGAAAATTTAAATAAATATAAGTAATGAGGTAAACCCCGAAATGTTATTTTTATATCTGCACGAAATAGCTTATTTTTAACTTTTTTTTTTATATTTTAAGTTACTTTATCTTACAGCGCACACGTAATTGTTCTTTTGTTCTTTGGTAAGTTTTGCATCAGGTGTTGCAAAATGTTCAAGTGAAAACAAAGCAAAATGTTAGCATATTCTCATTATCAAATAAATTTGAGAAGGTTTAGCGCTGTTGTGCAAAAAAAAATTTTACACATTATATATAGTATGTACATTAGAGTGATTTGTCTGCAAATGTTTTTCCGATTTTCGTATCCGGGCAAATAATGCAAGGTTTTAACCAATAGATAACATATCCATCGAGAAGATTTTACTTGGCAGGAATTGAATTATTGACACAATTTCTTATACTATTTTGTTTGATTTTTTCGCATGCATTTAGGTTCTAAATCCGTGTTTAGATTTGCAAAAAATCAAACAAACCTTGTAAAAGACAAAACTTTTATTTTTTTTTTTTCATTTTCAAGGTATATCCAAAATTACCTGACCTATGGTTAATACATAGGATTAATGGAAATTTTGTGCTGCTTGAAACAAATATATGTACGAAAATATTATGAAAATGAGCATAAATTTCAACCGTCCGATCAAGTTTTCGTAGAATTTTTATACTTCTATATCGTTCTTCTTAGTGCAATTATACTATTTGCGGATGTAAGTTAAGCCTTCTAGCTCATAAGCCCGCCATAGAAAAGTCGAGTGTATAAGGTTACAAAAATGGACCCAAAAAACCGGTTGCTACCAGAGATCTGCAACGAGTCGCTTTTTTGCTACTCAAAGTCACTTGCTAAAAAAAACGTACGAGTGCGTATAAATCGTTGATGAGCAACTACTCATACGCGACTCATAGTCGCTGGCTTTTTATCAAGTGAGTCAGCGTATTAATAAGAATATTGCTCTTTAAGCATAAATCATCGTAAATACGAATTTGCTTTTGACTCTGCTCGGTTCTCACATTGCTGAATAGAGTCACACATCATTCACAAAAATACTTGACTACTGCGATTGATTTGAATGACGCGAGTTTATTGTTTACAAAAATCATCCCCTATTATGCATTGTTTAATATGGAATGCAAGAGAGAAGAATATCATTGCCGCTGCACAGAGAAGTACATGAGCAAGCTAGCTGGTGAACAATTTTGAAAAACAATATTGAGTAGAAAAGGAACACTGTGTAATCAACTGTGCGCTGGATATGCGAATAAAGTAACAACAAATTTAATTTTTTTTTATTTTTATTCAATAACGAAACATTTAAAAAAAAATTAAAAACCAAAAATTTTTAAAATTTACACTACATACTAGTTAAATTAATAAATTGGCACAAGCTGATCAGAAATGCATCTCTGATCTGTCTGTTGCAACACTCTCGCTCTCTCACTGAGTGCGATACCGTTATACTTACGAGTCATACGCAGCGGTGCCGCACCATAAAAAATTTCAGTGCCAACTAGAGGTCTGCATAAGTATAATCGTTAACTTACGAAACTGTTACCGAAGTCAATTTTATTGATTTGAATGCGTATACATAGCGTTTGCATGTGTTACTGTTACCATCATTATAAATTTCTCTTCTTACTCGTAACCAACTGTACGTAGATGAATGCGTCATGTGTACGGATAATATGCATGTATGCTGCGAGTACAACAAGTTGCGCGATTACTACGCATTTGATATTTTGTACTACGCAGTAATGCACTTTAACATGCGTAAGAATGTTTAGTGAGGATCAGTGAAAATTTGATGTGTGCAGGCGAGTGAGGTTTTTGTTTTCTAAATAAATTTATGATATATTATAAAAACAGTTTTTGAAAACAAATATGAGCCATGTAAGATTATACATACATATGTACACAAAGTGAAATATTATATTAAAGTGAACATGTTTTATTTGCTTCTCCTTTATTATAACTTTTGATATTGTTGGCCACTTTGTTACTTTGTTAATTTATTTATTATTTTTTTTTTAATTTGGTCTAGCATTGGTAAATATTTTTAAAATGTGATAAGTACAGTGGAATTAGACTTTAAAAGTGATTTATAAATTTATTCATAAAGTGTTTCTTTGTTAAGCTTGAGCTTTTTGCATATACTTACATATGTATGTATATCAAAAATCTATATAAATCTTTGTTTAATATTTGTTAAGGGCATTCGGGAGTTTTTCGAAAAATAAAGACATTTTTTTAAATTTTTTTTGAAGCTACATTTCATCTTAGACCAATTTTTTTTTTTACATTATTAAAGTATAACTATTCAAGACTTATCTCTGAAATTTTGGTCCAAAAATATTTATCAATAAGTTAGAAAAGTGCAATGCCATGAACGACCTCAAAATTTGCGGTGAGCAAGATATCTGGAGACTGGACTGGTTCATCCGAAAAAAGAAAATTAACTTTTTTTCGGTTAAGCAAATAGTTAGGGGGCGTTTCATCAACCTTTAAAACCTTTTTTTACTTTTTCACTCATTTTTTGAAACGAAAAAATCAGAAAAACTATGGAAAATAGCATGAAAAACATTGAATCGTTTTTGATAAAAAGTGATGTAATATAAGTACTTTTAAACGAAAAAGATTCCGGGTTTTTTATTCTATTTCCTATAGTTTTTGAGATATTTCGTTACAAAAAGCGTATGTGATTTATTTAAGAATTATGTTTATTTATATATTTTGTTATTTCTTTTATATGGACTGAACTAACATTTTTGTTTTATCGTTGTGATTAATAAATTATTCTAAAAAAACTTTGGACTTTGTAAATGTAAATATATGGCAGTAGTTATAGTCATTTTTCTAGCATCATTCTAAAGATAAAACTACCAAAAAGTATTTTAAACACAATGATGGTAAAAAATTAATATAATCCCGGACATTCGTTTTATTTTAGTTTTCAGATAAATAAATAAAAAAGTTGCGCATTTAAATCTTCTGGCAATGCCTTGGTGCATAAATGAATTCTCTCTTCCTCACTTTCATCGAATAAATTAGCGCGTCATTCAGTTCGATTCATTACCTTCAGTTTTGTTGTGCGTACACATACACGAAGCTTATTCAACTTTTTTTACTTTACGCTATGGTACTCAAAGGAAATGTGTACTTGTAATTGGAGGAACAGAAAAGTGAACGAGTACTGAAACGAGTAAATTTTTGGTATCCGTGCAGACCTCTAGTGCCAACCATCTGAAACTTAGGGTGCCAAAGCGTGCCAAGCCGAGTCAATACGAAATGATAGAAAAAAAAGGAAACACTATCTGAAGCTTCTGATACCCCATAACAACATAATAATGGCAAATTAAGAACCTATAATTTAATTTTTAAAAATAACAGTTAGTCAAAATATGTGTAGAAAAATTTCAAATATGCCTGCTTCCTTCTGTGTAGTCAAATAAAGTCCTGAACTTGGTTTTCCTTAAATTCAAAAAGTCGTGATTCTAACACCAACGACTTTGTGCAACTCACATCTGCTGTCTCACCGATTATTAAAAAAATTTTGAACTTTTAAATTGTTTAAAATTCTTTTAGTACTACTTTCACAAAAAATATTACATTTTGTTTCTCTACCCTTTTAATTTTTTAGCAACTTTTGAGTCTGCATCAACTGATTTAATCAAGTCAAGTACGTCTTCAATAAGATTAAATGGAAGATTGTTTTTAACTATAAACCTTAATATTTTTAATTCACCTGTTTTTAATTTATCTCTAAAAACTGATGTTCAGCAATTTCGTCCAAGCTATCTATTTTTACTTGGTTTTTGGGAGCATTGATATTTTTGTTGGGAATAGTGGCTTCAGTATGCCATTTGTGCAGGCTTAAGTTGTTTGACAAGGATTGATTGCAAAACATACAAAATGCCTTGGAACCTATTTTAGTTAGCCACGAGAAGTTAAGCAACAATTTGTCGTTAAAGTTACGATAGCATTTATTTATATTACTGGCATTGTTAGAAGAGGTAGATTTGATATAATTTGGCTCATTGTTTGAATTATAAAGTTCTGAATCAACTTGTTTGGTAAAAAAACTAAATTATTTTAATTTAGTAGGAGTTCCATACCATAATAAATATAATAAATTCATTCCTTACTCAATAATTTTGTGATTATCCATGCCGGTAAATTTTTTTTCTACTTAATATTATTTTTTTTTTTAATTTTATAATAACTTCGCAGCAGTTTCGACGTTGTATTTAAAACAAGGCAGCATTTGAAAAACTGTTAAAACGACAGGATTTGCTAGGTCTTCAACTTCTAATGAGTTTATAAATAAGCATATGCACTTAACGTGCATTCGCACACATTCACTTTTTTAGGTTTACGGTGCAAATAAATTTCAAAGAAGATTTTAATTTCATTTAAAGTTATATAAAATTTATTTATTCAAAATTTACACGCTCAGTGCCAAAATGTGCCATGATAGTCAGAGTGCCAAGAAAATTTTGAAAGTGCCAGTTTGGCACGATTGTGCCAGTTTCGGCAGCGCTGGTCATACGCAGAACATACTTATATTTACATTTTTACTTGTCATACTTATTCGCTAAAATCAGAGTAAAACGCAAACACGTACCAGCCGTTAGCAACGCAATCATAGAGAGTCTTAGTAGTAAAAGTGCTTCAAGATTTTGAGTTGATAAAAGTATGAGTATGGCACTGCGTAACTATGAATCAGTGCTAGACTCATAAATAATGACTCATGATTTGAGTATACGCTATTTTTAGCTACTCATTGCAGATCTCTGGTTGCTACCCATATTTGGTGCAGGATTCAACAATTCAACCTAATATATTTTATTTACGCTTTTCGAGTTCTATCATTTGGCATACATTTGAAGCTCCAATCTTATTAACTAAAACAACAAAATTTGCCAAAATTCAGGCTTTGACAGGGCAATCCTGGTTATTTAGTTTCACTAAAGTGCATCACTATCTATCCCGGGATGTACGTCCTATTTGTAAGTCAAAACTCCTACCAGCTATAGTTATAGGGCCTATTTATGTATTTATCACCTAATTTTTTAATTAAAACGTATGGGTTGAACACTAAAACTCAATAAGTTAGTATTAGAGTTTTAAAGTTTGCAATTACCCAAGTGGTGGATTACTTGTACGACTGAGAGAAATAACTTGTAGGAAAGAGTTGTAGTTTAAAGCTAAATTTTTAAGCCAAATATATGTTTTGATATCTAAAATACAGTTTACATTGTGTCATACTCTAAAAACTTTCAACAACAGGGTTTTTTTTACTTGTTTTGACACCTTGTCTTCTGAGTATATACTACATTATTCAAAATGCCATTAAACTTAGGTACATATTACCTTAGGAGTCAAACGCAAAGGTTACAGTTCCTATTTTCAAGGATATGAAAATAGATTCTTTGCCATTTTTGATAAATAACCCGAGTGTTATTTGATTTTTAAATATTCAGAAAAGATAAGGGGACTTCCATAAAGTACGTGAGGTGTTTTTGAAAATTCGGATCCCCCTTCCCTTGGTGAGATTTGGTGAGTTCTGGCGGGAACCCCTCCCTTCCGTGAGACTTTGCTTATAATTTTAAGATGTAATATGTTAGAATAATGTAAACTATCTGCATTAAAAAGACAACGTGAGATTTTCGCAGAACCGCCCCCTCCCCTTGGTGAGAATTTTCCGGACCTCCTCCCCCCTATTTTGACTCATGTAATTTATGGACGGCCTCTAACTGAACCGATACCCTTCTAAAAAGCCCTTAACGCCAAGACTTGAGGGTTGAACATATTTTTGGAGTGGAATGAAATATATTTTATTTTACTGTTTACATTCAATGCACTAAGTTTTATATCAATTTGTTGAATGTACCTGAATTTAAGTGCAAGTTACAGAGGTGGGATATTTGCAGAATTTTGCAATCAATAGCTTATTCCTCAAATAATTATTTTGCTTGAACAGCGTTTTCCAAGAAAATTAAATAATACACAAAGTTTTTGGGCAAAGGTAATTTCGAGAAAATTTGGTCAAATCTTTAATCCTTAACTCTAATATACTTTTCCGAAGATTATTGACGCGCTAAATTCAAATCTAAGCTCAGAATTTCTTTTGTTTTGTGCATCCATAAATGAGGTTCGAAAGAACTACTCTTCCTCTTCCTAACACATTTGGAATCATATCGATATCTTTTTTTCATATCTGTCATATAAATTTACATACTAAAGTTTGTATAGAGACTTATAAAATAATTTTCAATTTAATATCTACATCGAAAAGCAAAAAAGATATCGATGTAATTCCATGTAAGTTTTGAAAAAGAGTAGTTCTTTCGAACCTCAGTAATGGTTTTACAAAAAAGTTATATTTCTATATGAATTTACCTTAAATATCTCGAAAAATCGTGGCTTTCGAACTTTTAGGTTAGAATATCTCGAAAACCGGAGCCATATGAGAAATTCTTGGATTTGAATTAAGCGCGTCAAAACCCTTCGGAAGTATATTAGAATTAAGGCAACAAAATCATTGTTGCCCTGTGTAATGCAACTACAAAATTTAAGAATTAGAATCGTAATTCTGCATCCACAAAGTTATGGAAAAGCGAAATAGGACTAACAGAGGTTTTATCAAAACTTGTTTAAAGTATTCGTAGCGATTTTTCAAGTTTTTTTTTTAGCTTGGCCTCAATATGCCACGTTAAAAATTAAACTAAATATCGCTGTACAAAATCGATTCAAATACCGTAAGATTTTTCGCGCATTATTTTGTTTTTTGGCTTGGCAACCCTTTTTTATGAGAGAAGGTGCTATGACGAAATTCGGCACGAGAATTGCAACATTTAACAAGGAAACTCATCTAAATGAGGTCACAGCTAAACACACGCGCATACATATAATCAGTGACAAAAACAGCTTCCAGTTCTTACCTGGTTTCAGCGCTATACATGCATCTGACTTATAATGCTTCTGGAATTTTTGTTTCCACAACAGCTCATCGTTAGTTATGTCGTGCCAACGTTTACATACTGCACCCGCCTGCAGAATATCCCTTATGGGCAACAGCCATAAAACTCGTAGCAGCACAGGCTCTGGCAGAGACCACCAGAGTGAGAAGCAGTCCGGCTGATCGCCCGTTGGCTGAACAACAAAAATTGCGTTTTCACTTTCTGCTTCTTCCCCAATGCTACAGCTACTAGCTACTTTGGGCTTCTTTGATATGCTCCCCAAATGTTCGTCGTTAACTTCCATTTTGCTTCTACCAGTTTTGCGTGAAGTACAAAAATTAGGATTTCTTCGCTCTTAGTTTTGTTGTTGTTTTTATGCAATAACTAAATAAATGTTTGATATTTCTAAATTTTCGGTCACTGCATCAATTTCTTCCACTGGTTCCTCTATAGCACTGCGCTGCAACAACTTTATTATCACTTCGAGAGAAGAGTAGCGAAAACAAAAACTGAAAATCGACGAAAATAACTTTCTCTTCCTTTATTTTGCTTGTTTTTTATTATTTTCATATACTTTAATTTCGATTTTTGTGGATCTTTGATTCAATTTTACCCAAACTAAACACATTGAAGCGAACAAAACACAAAAACAACTGCGAATGTCTGAAAATAACTAAAATGACAAAGCTCTACCAAACAAAAACAAAATATGGAAAAGTGAAAAATAAAAATCAGCTGTTGCAGTCAACGCAAAACGTAGCGTAGATACAACAAAAGCAATTGACAAAAAGCGGAACATGTTCGATTCGAACATTTTGCTACTGTGGGTCAATTTCGTTTCCTTTTCGTATTATAGACGGTAATGACATTGGAATGTTGCACTGCAATCCTAATTAACATGTAATCATCCATTAATGGTCTACTTTGAACTTTACACTTACTTAGCGGCCGTCCATAAATTACGTGAGCCAGAATAGGGGGGAGAGAGTCCGGCAAAATCTCACTAAATATCACCAAGGGAGGGGTAAACGAAAATCTCACGTCGACTTTTTAATGCAGAGAGTATACATTATTATAGCAGATTACATCCAAAAACTATAAGGCAAGTCTCACGAAAGGGAGGGGGGGAGGGGAGTCCGCTCAGAACTCACCAAATCTCACCAAGGGGAGGGAGAGGCCTGAATTTAAAAAAAAAAACACCTCACGTAATTTATGGACGTCCCCTTTCTGCACACTTACGGCGACATTAAAAATTACAAGGGGTGAAGTAAGAATCTTCTAATCATACCAGTGTGACGTGAAAACGGGGACGAATTATAGATTTAGCTACTACCATAAATTCTTGGAAGACTTATTTTTCGATGGTTTTTTACAGAGACGCTCAATTATTCCGATCTTTTTTTTTTTTTGATTTCAGAGCAGATTATAGAACGCTTTGATTACTCAATATTTTATCAACTCTGATTCAATTTTGAGACACATTGAACATATACCTACCAATACATTATACATCAAGTTTGATACAGTAGACCCCACTTAGTTGATCTTTTAACGGCGCATAAGATTAGAATCTTAACAAGTAGAATAACTTTTTAAGTATAAAGGGCCAACTAAACCATGCACGCTTTGACTGCAGTCAACTTATGCAAGTGTGCGAATACACACAAATCGTATATTAAAACTACAACGTACTTAACATAAAGTTTCGTTCAATTTCCACAAATGTCATTTCCTTAAGGAAAGAGCGAAGGCCCAACTAAACCATGCATCGCCTAGCGTAACCTACTGTCAAATTTGAACGAAAAGCCTGTCAAATGCTTAAGAAACTCAGAGAAGATTTTTTAGTGGCTATGTTGTACTTCGTTGAACTTAAGAGCGATGTAGCCATAGTTGCAAGCGTGTGAAATATTCCCACAATTGCATAAATTTTATTTCTTATATTTCCTAAATAAATTGAATTCATTCACAAAATGTTATTCAATGACATTTATTTAAATACTTAAAGCAATAAATATGTAATCCAGATACTGTTTTTACTAATTTTAAGAAAAAAATAAGAAAACAAAATTGCTCATTTTGTACCATGCGTGTAGATTGTGGGGAAAAGTATTGACAAATGCAGCGCGTGGCATCACTGAATTGTCAATCAAATTGTTGTATGTATTGTGTGTGTACATTGAAATGCATATTTCTGCAAATTCACTTCAAGACCTTTCCTTTACATTTCGATTTCAATAAAATGCGTCTATTTTACTGTTTAATTATCTTCTTTTTTCACATTTTCTATTAATTTCAAAACAAAAGTATTTTCCACTTCAAGTTCCATTGTCAACGTTTACACGAGGAAAGTTTTGCCGCAAAGTTTCCTTGTTTGTAGGCAAGAGGGGAAAAGCGAAAGGGACGAGGTAAAAAATTTGTCATATGTTGCAAACGCGAAATGAAAATCACAAAAGAGAATGGACAAGAATTTGTCTCTCAGACTTTCCTCGTGTAAACGCCGACATTGCAAAAATTTTTTCTTATGTATACAATGCATAAACAGCTGATTCCGTACAGAAAGTGCGTTCAGTTTCGAGGGCCAACTAAACCATGCACGCTTTGACTGCAGTCAACTTCTGCAAGTGTGCAAATACACACAAATCGTATATCAAAGCTACAACGTACTTAACAAAAAGTTTCGTTCAATTTCCACAAATGTCATTTGCTTAAGGAAAGAGCGAAACTGAACGCACTTTCTGTACGGAATCAGCTGTTTATGCATTGTATAAATAAGAAAAAGTTTTTGCAATGGAAGTTGAAGTGGAAAATACTTTTGTTTTGAAATTAATAGAAAATGTGAAAAAGAAGATAATTAATCAGTAAACAGACGCATTTTATTGAAATCGACATGTAAAGTGAAGTTGAAGCTTGGAGTGAAGTTGCAGAAATATGCATTTTAATGTACACACACAATACATACAACAATTTGATTGACAATTCAGTGATGCCACGCGCTGCATTTGTCAATACTTTTCCCCACAATCTACACGCATGGTACAAAATGAGCAATTTTGTTTTCTTATTTTTTTCTTAAAATTAGTAAAAACAGTATATTACATATTTATTGCTTTAAGTATTTAAATAAATGTCATTGAATAACATTTTGTGAATGAATTCAATTTATTTAGGAAATATAAGAAATAAAATTAATGCAATTGTGGGAATATTTCACACGCTTGCAACTATGGCTACATCGCTTCTTAAGTTCAACGAAGTACAACATAGCCACTAAAAAGTCTTCTCTGAGTTTCTTAAGCATTTGACAGGCTTTTCGTTCAAATTCGACAGTAGGTTACGCTAGGCGATGCATGGTTTAGTTGGGCCTTCGCTCTTTCCTTAAGCAAGTGACATTTGTGGAAATTGAACGAAACTTTTTGTTAAGTACGTTGTAGCTTTGATATACGATTTGTGTGTATTTGCACACTTGCAGAAGTTGACTGCAGTCAAAGCGTGCATGGTTTAAGGCCCAACTAAACCATGCATCGCCTAGCGTAACCTACTGTCAAATTTGAACGAAAAGCCTGTCAGATGCTTAAGAAACTCAGAGTAGACTTTTTAGTGGCTATGTTGTACCTCGCTGAACTTAAGAAGCGATGTCGCCATAGTTGCAAGCGTTTGAAATATTCCCACAATTGCATACATTTTATTTCTTATATTTCCTAAGTAAATTGAATTCATTCTCAAAATGTTATTCATTGACATTAATTTAGATACTTAAAGCAATAAATATGGAATCCAGATATTGATTTTGCTCATTTTGTACATACTATGCGTGTAGATTGTGGGGAAAAGTATTGGCAAATGCAGCGCGTGGCATCACTGAATTGTCAATCAAATT
Source organism: Tricholauxania praeusta (assembly GCA_949775025.1). Taxonomy (NCBI): domain Eukaryota; kingdom Metazoa; phylum Arthropoda; class Insecta; order Diptera; family Lauxaniidae; genus Tricholauxania; species Tricholauxania praeusta. The sequence continues at coordinate 86,968,029 of OX459030.1, read as the reverse complement.
GTTGTATGTATTGCGTGTGTACATTAAAATGCATATTCCTGCAACTTCACTCCAAGCCCTTTACTTTACATTTCGATTTCAATAAAATGTGTCTATTTTACTGTTTAATTATCTTCTTTTTCACATTTTCTATTAATTTCAAAACAAAAGTATTTTCCACTTCAAGTTCCATTGCAAAAAATTTTTCTTATGTATACAATGCATAAACAGCTGATTCCGTACAGAAAGTGCGTTCAGTTTCGCTCTTTCCTTAAGCAAATGACATTTGTGGAAATTGACGAAACTTTTTGTTAAGTACGTTGTAGCTTTGATGTACGATTTGTGTGTATTTGCACACTTGCAGAAGTTGACTGCAGTCAAAGCGTGCATGGTTTAGTTGGCCCTAAAGCAGTGGTCGGCACCACATAGCACAATTGTGCGCTCAAATATTACACGCATTCTTAAGACTTAACCAAAATAGACGTGACGAGACGGTAGCAATTGAACGAACGTTTGCACTCGTTTCGTCTGTTTTGACATTTAACCCAAAATGTTACGCTAGCCAACGAGTCGAAAAACCTGTTATGACGAGTAGCAACGTTTTGAAGTTCGGTTCTTACGGAACAACTCGTCTCGTCAAAATGTTTCGTTCAATTTCGATCAATTACGTTGGTTCATTTTGGCTATCAACATTGGTTTACATACACTCGAACTTACTCGTTACGTCTCGTCTCGTCTATTTTGGCTTAGGCTTTATGCTCTTTCATTCAGTCGTCGAAAAACCATTGACAAAGCAACATCATGCGAGGATATAAGTAGCTACATATTGTTACGAAATTTCTGTCTCTTTGACGATAATTTCGATCTCTCACACTTTTCTGAGTTCGATCACTGGATTGTGTAACAATTAAAAACACACAAACTTATTTAGTTATAAAATGGTTTATTTTATTAACGTTCAAATTCTAATAGTAATTTAACACTGTATAGAAAACTGTTTTGTTCTACTACGGATCACACTGTATTCACTTTATTGCTTATTGCTTCGCTGTTCTAACTCAACTGTCTGTTCAGCTCAGATGACAACCCTTTTTATACTGCAGTCATCACTCTCTCGAATAATCCAGTACCTTCTAAGTGGCGTATATTCTACCATTATCTACAACCCACCAGTGCTACTTTGTAGCGTGCATTCTACTACTATCCACATTTCACCACAATACACCAGCATGGCGCACTGACGTTGAGCTAGCTATTATGCTAGATGTTAGATGGCGTTGTACGTTGTACGACGGCGATAATTTCTCTCGGTTGTTGACTTTTTATTGTTTACTGCAGCGTCTGTTCGGTTTATTATTTTTAGCATTTTGCGCTAGATGGTGCTAATATCGTTTAGTTTCTTTCGTTGGTATTTATTTCAAGAGTCTTCTAGCATAAACCAAATTTCGCTACACTGCCCTCCGCTTAAACTTGTTCGTCCCGAACAAGAGTCTCTCCGTCCCTAGTATAAGGTGCCAGCCTTTCGATGTGGACTACCTTATATTTATTTTTGTTCCCGGGGTATTTTCGGATTCGATACACAACATCATTAATCCTTGTGACGATCCGGTAAGGTCCATCCCAGTGAGTCCGAAACTTAGGAGACAAGCCTCGTTTCCGTTGTGGGTTGTGTAGCAGCACTAGTTGACCTTTCTTGAACCTTTCAGTATTTGCTACCGGGTCACACCGAGCTTTCATCTTGTCGCGATCTTTATCACGTTCCTTTTTACGCGATTTAGAACGACGTCTAGAAGACTTCTCCCGACTTCGAGAACGTTCTCGGCGTGACTGCTCTCGTTCTCGCTCTTTCTCATGTTCGCGTTCCCTTTCTTTTCTTCTGCGCTCACGATCTTTATCTGGCCGTTCTGGATCCTCCTTTTCAACTTTATCTCTTTCAGCGCGCTCTCTAACCTCCTCTCGTTCACGTTCTCTTTCACGTTCCCTCTTTCGTTCTCTGTCGCGTTCTTCACGCCGTTCGCGATCACGCTCGCGATCTCTTTCACGTTCCCTTTCACGCTCTCGTTCACGATCACCACGATCCCGATCACTGCGCTGGTCCCATCTTACCTCCTCTTCAGGCAAAACGTTCAAACGGCGCACATCAATTGTTCCAGCTTTATTTTCCGTTCGTGAACATTCAATTTTACATAGACGACGGAAAAATGCATCCGCATTTTCATGCTGGCTTTCTTTGCGATGTGGTAGTCGTTTCTCAGGCTCCCTCTCCGGAATCGAACCCTGATTCCACGTACGCGCCTGCTGCTCGCTACCATTTTCGCCATCGTCCACCCTATTTTCAATTCTTCTTTTTGGTGAATGTGATGCAGATCGTTTACGACGTGATTCGCAGTCACGTGCCATGTGTCCGTGCTTACCACAGTTGTAGCATTTTCCGCTGAAGCTACTGCTGGCGAACGATGAACTTTTCTTTTTAAAATCCACCTCCATCCGATTTTCAATTTTTCTACTTGGTGAACGTGATGCAGATCGTGATTTGCAGTCACGTGCCATGTGTCCCTGCTTACCACAGTTGTAGTATTTTCTGCTGAAGCTACCGCTGGCGAACGATGAATTTTTCTTTTCAGCCTCCACCTCTATCCGACGAGTTTTCAGTGATGGGCGGCATGTCAACGCAATCATCTCTTCAGTGAGGGCAACCATTAATGTTTCGTTAAATGTTGTCTTCGGGCTCCGCATTGTTTCGCGTTTTGTATCTAAGTCACGTATGTCGTCAATAAACGCCTCTATTTTGAATTTTTCAGCTACGACACTTAACTCGTCAGGATAGGAAAGGTGTGCCAATCGCTCAATATCCGCAGCATACTCCTGCAAGGACTCACCAGATTTCTGGATACGACTTTTTAACTCCAACCTGTGAATCTGCTTCATGTGGTCACTGCCATATTTTCGCTGTAAGGCATCCATCACCGCCTTGTAGTTTTTCTGCTCCGCCACTGGAACCGTTTGCAATACTTCTGCAGCTGCGCCTTTTAATGCCACATTTAGCGCTGCAGCTGCGCTTTCGTAATCCCAACGATTGTGACCAGATGTTGTTTCAAACTGGAGCTTGAAAACACTAAATGGCGTTGTTCCATCGTACGAGGGTGCCTTAGGCCGCGGTTACACTGGATGCGGAAATTTGTTCGTACGAATTCTTAATAATTTGTTCGTGCGAATATATTTGAACAGAGTGGTTACATTAGACGCGACTTCGTTCATATTTCCAGTTGAAGTTCAATCCATCAGCTGTTTTTCTCCTTGTTTTCGTGCGACTGTTCTGATGAAAAACAAAATTTTTTGTTCGCATCAAAGCAGTCGTACAGATTCGTACGAATACACACGAAGCATGCGTAGCCACTGTAACCGCATTCATATGCACACATGCATTTGTTCAATTTTTGCAATTCTTACGAATACGTACGAACAAAAATCCGCATCCAGTGTAACCGCGGCCTTAAGCCTCTCTGCGCTGATTTCTCTTATCACTTGAGTGGTTGGTTCGCTTATTTCCAACTGTTGAATCCTTTTATTAACGTCTTCAAAATTATTTTGAACTTTTTCAAGATTATTTTGAACTTCTTCCTTGAATGATTCAACGTCATCTCGTAACTCAGTCACTTTTGCATCGAGGCCATCTACCATTTTGGCAACCTCCGTTCGAACAGCCTCGTGGATCTGCGTCGCGTTCTGACTTAACTTTTGGTCTATTTGCAGTGCATTTTGACTTAACTTTTGGTCTATTTGCAGTGCATTTTGACTTAACTTTTCGTCTATTTGCAGTGCATTTTGACATAACTTTTCGTCTATTTTTTTCTGAACCGCATGGATCTGCAGCGCGTTCTGACCAATTTCTTCCCGAACGGCCTGGATATTGCTATTCATCTGTAGTGCATTTTGACTTAAGCTCTGACCAATTTCTTCCCGAACGGCCTGGATATTGCTTGTCATCGCCATTAACATTTTCTCGAACTTTGACATATCTACAACTTCACCACTTGCCGCTGGTCCAGAAGTTTCTTCCACTTTCGCTGCTGATTCTGATACATCACTATAAAATTCATGCTCTTCCAGGTTTACACCTTGAGCCTCAAGAGCCTGCCGTAAGCGTTTCTGTAACTCCACCTTTCCGCCAGTAGATTGCAGACTCAGCTGCTGCAACTCCTTCTTCAGTTGATCCACTTTTAGTTCGTCAAACTTAACCATTTTTATTTATTTATTTATTTATTTTTTTTTTTTTTTTATTTCATTGATTGTTAATTCTTTTTACACAATCCCACTTCTGACACCAATTGTTACGAAATTTCTGTCTCTTTGACGATAATTTCGATCTCTCACACTTTTCTGAGTTCGATCACTGGATTGTGTAACAATTAAAAACACACAAACTTATTTAGTTATAAAATGGTTTATTTTATTAACGTTCAAATTCTAATATTAATTTAACACTGTATAGAAAACTGTTTTGTTCTACTACGGATCACACTGTATTCACTTTATTGCTTATTGCTTCGCTGTTCTAACTCAACTGTCTGTTCAGCTCAGATGACAACCCTTTTTATACTGCAGTCATCACTCTCTCGAATAATCCAGTACCTTCTAAGTGGCGTATATTCTACCATTATCTACAACCCACCAGTGCTACTTTGTAGCGTGCATTCTACTACTATCCACATTTCACCACAATACACCAGCATGGCGCACTGACGTTGAGCTAGCTATTATGCTAGATGTTAGATGGCGTTGTACGTTGTACGACGGCGATAATTTCTCTCGGTTGTTGACTTTTTATTGTTTACTGCAGCGTCTGTTCGGTTTATTATTTTTAGCATTTTGCGCTAGATGGTGCTAATATCGTTTAGTTTCTTTCGTTGGTATTTATTTCAAGAGTCTTCTAGCATAAACCAAATTTCGCTACAATATTATCGTCTGTTATGCACATAGAGAATTTTTTTGACAGCTATGGCAAATGAACGAATTTACAACGAAAAAGAATTATGACGCATTTCAAATGCCTTTTCGTCGCCAATTCGTTATTTTCTTTTGACGACATATAGCAAAAAATGTATTGCGCTCAAGATTGTAGAATCTGAATACCTTTTCTAATCTTTTTTAATTTTTCACTTTTTGCCGCAACATTAATTTCGCAAACGATTTCAACGAAAAATTTCTTGCGGTGCAGCCTCTCTCCTCTCACTAACACAATCACACTTTTAATTTTGCCGACCCCTGCCCTAAAGCGTGCATGGTTTAGTTGGCCCACGAAACTGAACGCACTTTCTGTACGGAATCAGCTGTCTATGCATTGTTTACATAAAAAAAAAAATATGTTTGCAATGGAGCTAGAAGTGAAAAATCCATTTATTTTGAAATTAATAGGAAATGTGGAAAAAATAAGAGGCTTATACAGTAAAATTGACGCATTTTATTGTAATCGAAATGTAAAGGAGAGGGCTTGGAGTGCAGTTGCAGAAATATGCATTTTAATATACACACACAATACATACAACAATTTGTTTGACAATTCAGTGATGCCACGCTTTGCTTTTGCCAATACTTTTCCCCACAATCTACACGCATAGTACAAAATGAGCAGTTTTGTTTTCTATTTTTTTTTCTTAAAATTAGTAAAAACAATATCTGGATTACATATTTATTGCTTTAAATAAATGTCATTGAATAACATTTTGTGAATGAATTCAATTTATTTAGGAAATATAAGAAATAAAATTTATGCAATTGTGGGAATATCTGTTGAAAACCTGATTATGAGTGATGAAGCTCATTTTCATTTGAATGGCTTTGTTAATAAGCAGAACTGCAAGTTCTGGGGTTCTGAAAATCCAATAGTCATTCATGAACGCCAATTGCACCCCATTAGGTGTACAGTATGGTGTGGCATTACATCTGAAAACATCGTTGGGCCTTACTTCTTCGAAAATGAAGATGGAAGTGCTGTATCCGTAAATGCAGAGCGGTATCGGTATATGATTGAAAATTTTCTACGTCCTGCTCTTCAAAACAGACCTGAGATGCCTGAGACACAACGACACTTTTAAGGCAAATTTTTGGAGAGAAAATAATCAGAAATAAATTGGCCAGCGCGTTCGCCAGATTTGACAGCACCCGACTATTTTCTTTGGGGTTATTTGAAAGAAAGAATGTATGTAAACCAGCCTGAAACCATTCTTGAACTAAAGGCCAACATTGTTGCCGAAATTCGAACGCTACAGCCACAAATTTTGACAGCTGTTATGGAAAATGCTCTAAAACGAGCCCATCATTGCGAAGCTGAAAACGGGGGTCATTTAAAAGACATTAATGGTATTCATCTAAACGAGCAGATATCCCATTTGTGCAAGTGGGCAATTTTGCGCGATGTGTTTCATGAACGCCCCTTCGAATATTTTGTGCAATTTGTGACAGTTGATGAGCATTTCAGATTGTAATTGTCTTGTTCTGCTATTTTCTGTTATAAAAAAAATTAAGTATTAATAAATGTATGCTTTTAAAATAATCTAGCTTCTTACCTCTGCCATTTTGTTTCCTTGTATAAATAACAATAATGACAACCAGAGCTTGAAATAAACTTTTATAAAAGTTTTTTTTAGGTAAAAGTAAACTTTAAACTTTTATTTTTGTGAAATAAAAGTAAAAGTTTCCTTAAAACTTTTATATCCGAAAATAAAAGTAAAAGTTTTTTTTAACTTTTATTTCAAAAAATCAAAAAAAACTTTTTTTTAAAAGTTTTTTTTGACTTTTATTAATAAAAGTTTTTTTTAAAAGTTTTTTTTAACTTATATTTTTAACAGTCACATGCAAAGAGTTTTTTTTGACTTTTATTTTTCAAAAGGCGAAAATAAAAGTTTTTTTTTGTATGAAAGATCGAGGAAAATCCAAAAATAATATCTTGGATCACTAAGCAAAAAATTTCAAAGGAGAAAACTTAGGATTATTGATAATAAAGTCCAAAGGAAAATACTTAAGAAGTTTCTGAAAAGAAAAAAATTTATGATAATTATGCACTTATAATTTTTAGAAAAATTGTGCTTAACGCATCAATGGGAAAAGGCCGAAAATGGATTTTGGGAGTACAGGGGAGGTTCCTGACCCACCAAAGAGGTGTTTTGGACCCATTTTTGGAAAAAAATTTTACTGCACGAAGCGATGGGAAAAGGCCGAAAATGGATTTTGGAAGTGACAAGTGAGGTCCCCGACCCTCCTAAATGGGATTTTTGGACCCATTTTTCGAAAAAAATTTTATTGCACGAATTGATGGGAAAAGGCCGAAAATGGATTTTGGAAGTGACAAGTGAGGTCCCTGACCCTCCTAAATGGGATTTTTGGACCCATTTTTCGAAGAAAATTTTATTGCCCAACTCGATGGGAAAAGGCCGAAAATGGATTTTGGAAATGACAAGTGAGGTCCCCGACCCTCCTAAATGAGATTTTTGGACCCATTTTTCGAAAAAAATTGTATTGCATGAATCGATGTGAATAGGCCGAAAATTGATTTTGGAAGTGACAAGTGAGGTCCCCGACCCTCTTAAATGGGATTTTTGGACCCATTTTTCGAAAAAAATTTAATTGCAAGAATCGATGGGAATAGGCCGAAAATAGATTTTGGAAGTGACAAGTGAGGTCCCCGACCCTCATAAATGGGATTTTTGGACCCATTTTTCAAAAAAAAATTTTACTGTACGAATCGATGGGAAAAGGCTGAAAATTGATTTTGGAAGTGACAAGTGACAAGGTCCCCGACCCTCCTAAATGGGTTTTTTGGACCCATTTTTCGAAAAAAAACTTTATCGCACGAATCGAAAATGGATTTCGGAAAAGAAGGGGTGGTCTCTGAACCTCCGGAAAATATTAATTTTTAGTTGAAAGTTAGGTCCTGGTGTTGTTTAAACTGTTTGATATGCGTTAGGATTGCTTGAAGAATAACCTATAAAAGAAATCAGATGAAAAAAAAGATGTTATGTCGAAGAATATATTTTAAGAAACACTTTTACAACTTAAAGTAAATATATAAATTTAATTAAAATTCGAAAAAAAAGAAGTGTACAGTTATTTATAGAATGGCCTACAAACGTATGTGTATATTATGACATACCGTTTCATGTATAATTAAATAAAAATTGCATTACAATAAGTGTTTAAGATGTGAAGTAGATGACAATTGAGTAGCATTGAGCTTATTTTAGTCAATTTGTTGATTTTAACATCATACCTGCATGATAGATTTAGGAACTGAATATTTTATGTACAGGTATAGAATGTGAAATCTTTTTGCGAATGAAAACCTTAGAGTATCAGAGAAAAAAAACTTACAAAGAATGATTCACACAGGTAAACTCCACATGTACATACATATATACAATCGTTAAATGACTACACTAGTAAATAAAAACACTTGCGGATGAAATGAATAGATTTAAAACTTCTATTTGCAGGTAGCCCGAATAAAATATAGGTAGTTTCCATTTCTGAATATTTCGGAAATTTTGATAGTTATTTCCAATAAGCATCACAGAAAAAAACAAATAAAAATTTATTGTCTCCTTCATTTATGAAATTTTTTATTACCCGTTCAGACCCTTACGCAAATTCCTTGAGTTTTTTTTTTGTTGAGAATTGATTTGTAAGCGACAATTTATTAGGATTTTAGTTCACCCAAAACAAAAAGCAAAACGCTCAACAGAAATTTTGAAAAAAGGATGCAGCACAGTAAACGGTGGTTTTGAAAATTCAAATATTCGAAAAGAAATATTTCCTTAATATGCTTTTGATATATTTTTTTGTCTTAAAACATAAATTTTTGGCTGCAACATTGTTTGCATAAAATGGTTTCAAAACAGGTCGTGGATTTCTCCTGTCGCCTTTAAAATCCATTTTCGGTATTTTCCCATCGATTCGTGCGATAAAATTTTTTTCGAAAGATGCGTCCAAAAAACCCATTCAGGAGGGTCGGGGACCTCACTTGTCACTTCCAAAATCAATTTTCGGCCTTGTCCCATCGATTCGTGCAATAAAATTTTTTTCGAAAAATGGGTCCAAAAATTCCATTTAGGAGGGTCGGGGACCTCACTTGTCACTTCCAAAATCCATTTTCGGTCTTTTCCCATCGATTCGCGCAATAAAATTTTTTTCGAAAAATGGGTCCAAAAAACCCATTTAGGAGGGTCGGGGACCTCACTTGTCACTTCCAAAATCCATTTTCGGCCTTTTCCCATCGATTCGTGCAATAAAATTTTTTTCGAAAAATGGGTCCAAAAATCCTATTTAGGAGGGTCGGGGACCTCACTTGTCACTTCCAAAATCCATTTTCGGCCTTTTCCCATCGATTCGTATGGTAAAATTTTTTTCGAAAAATGGGTCCAAAAATCCCATTTAGGAGGGTCGGGGACCTCACTTGTCACTTCCAAAATCAATTTTCGGCCTTTTCCCATCGATTCGTGCAATAAAATTTTTTTCGAAAAATGGGTCCAAAAATTCCATTTAGGAGGGTCGGGGACCTCACTTGTCACTTCCAAAATCCATTTTCGGTCTTTTCCCATCGATTCGTGCGATAAAATTTTTTTCGAAAAATGGGTCCAAAAAACCCATTTAGGAGGGTCGGGGACCTCCCCTGTCACTCCCAAAATCCATTTTCGGCCTTTTCGCATTGATGTGTTAAGCACAATTTTTCTAAAAATTATAAGTGCATAATTATCATAAATTTCTTTCTTTTCAGAAACATCTTAAGTATTTTCCTTTGGACTTTATTATCAATAATCCTAAGTTTTCTCCTTTGAAATTATTTGCTTAGTGATCCAAGATATTATTTTTGGATTTTCCTCGTTCTTTCATACAAAAAAAACTTTTATTTTCGCCTTTTGAAAAATAAAAGTCAAAAAAAACTCTTTGCATGTGACTGTTAAAAATATAAGTTAAAAAAAACTTTTATTAATAAAAGTAAAAAAAAACTTTTAAAAAAAACTTTTATTAATAAAAGTTTTTTTTAAAAGTTTTTCAGAAAAACTCTTATGAAAAAGTTTTTCATAAAAGTTTTTTGAAAAAACTTTTATGTATAAACTTTTTGAAAAAGTTTTTTGGAAAAACTTTTATTCAATAAAAGTTTTTGAAGAAAGTTTAAAAAAACTTTTATAACAAAAAAGTTTTAAGAACTTTTATTTTGAAAACTTTTTGAATAAAAGTTTCAAGGTTTGATGACAACTTGATGTCAAAAAAAATTATGACACGTTTCTGCGCGACGAAATTGTCGCGCAAACTTTTCTAGTTTGCTCAAAAAACTTTCCATACGATTTTTGACAGTTTGTTTGCGACGGCGCAGAACTGCACAACTTGCACAGCTTGCGAAGGTTTTGCGCGTTTAGATGAATACCATTATTATTTTTCATACATACTGTAAAAACATTTCCATTTTGTATATATTATAATATAAAAAAAAAAAAATTAATTAAATATATAAACGAAAAAGTTATTCAATTTTTAAGCCCCATGGTGACTTTTGACCCACGCTGTACCATGACGTTCAAGATGCTGCCGGCCTCCAAGTGATGGCAAAAAGTGCAGTTAGTCGTACAATCAAATTGTACGACAGATTCTGTAGTGTATTGGCAGGGTAACGAGTTGTCAGCTGTTTATAGGCGGAGAGCCGGCTGTAGAAAAGTCGAGTGTATAAGATTACAGGATGAGATGCATGCCAAATGATAGAGCTCAATGAGCCTAAATAGAATATCTACGGTTGGCTTGCCAAAGCCTGTCCTGATGGCCGAAAATGCCTGAATTTTACCCAATTTTGTTGTTCTAATTAAAACTGTAGTGCAACACAGCTCAAAATGTATGCCAAATGATAGAACTCAAAGAGGCCTAAATATAATGCATGGGATTGCATTGTTGAATCCTGTCCCAAACATGGGTTTTCACCGGTTTTTTGGATCAATTTTCATTAATGAATTTTTCTTAAATTAGTGGCAACTCATGTTTGGGACTGGATTCAACAAGATGGGCTGGATTAACTTTACAGGCAGAGTAGGCACGTGCCTAGGGCGGAAACTTTGAAAAAGTTTTTGCATTTTATTGATTTAAAAAGTTTTGCAATGTACTTTTCATTTTGCTAGGTGTTTTTAGTTCAGCTACGAGGACCTTTTTTTTTTTTTTTGCTTATCAAAATAAGAAAAAAGATAATTTTGTCGAAAAAATTACGAAGGGGTCGGCAATTTTTGCAATTGCCTAGAAGTGGCACATCTTAATCTGGCCCTGTCAACAAGGCAACCCTATATATTCTATTTAGGCTCTTCTAGCACGGTGGGCTTCAACCAATTTTTAATAAAATTGTGAGTTACAACAAAAACTTTAATTGGGGATTGTTAAGGATGTAAATTAGAGTCGATATATGCTAAAACAAAAGAAATCCTTAGAGATTTTTTTTCTAATTTCATATTTACTGTTTTTTAATGATATAATATGTGTATAACATACCGACGAAATTTAAAAAACATCCGATTTTGTTCAAATTTTGACACGTCAAAGAACCTTAATAGATGACACCACAGCTCAAATTTCAGTTCTTTAGGTGGTCGGGATCCTGAGAAATAGTCATATTTTGGCCTGGAAATAGCCGTTTTTAGCCCGTTTCAAAAATTTTAGTTCTAAAAGTCGATAAATTCAAATTTAAAGTTGTGGATATGCATGTTTTTTATTATGGCATCTTATACTACTTACTTACTTGGGTGAACATAACAACCCGTTACCGGGTTACGGCCGACCTCAAAAGCTCTCTCCAGGCGCCTCCGCTTTGCGCGCGCCTTCTCCAATCATTCACACCAAGCGTGGATGGGGTTTCCTCGGCTTGGTCTTTCCATCGGAGGCATGGTCTTCCTCTTCGTCGTCGCCCAGCGGCTTCCGCATCAAACACCTTTTTCGCCGGAGCTTCTTCGTCCATACGCACAACATGTCCCAGCCAGCGCAGACGTTGGATAGTGATACGCTTGACTATGTCAATGTCAGCGTAGAGCTCGTACAGTTCGTGGTTCATTCGAATACGGTAGTCGTCGCCGACGTGAACAGGACCGAAGATTTTGCGAAGAATTTTTCTCCCAAACACCCCAAGCGTGGCTGCATCAGTCTGCGACACAACCCATGCTTCTGCGCCGTAAAGTAGCACGGGTAAGATGAGCGTCTTGTAGAGTGTCAGTTTTGTCGGGCGAGAGAGGTCTCTACTACTCAATTGCTTACTGAGACCATAGTAACACCTATTAGCAAGAGTTAGTCTTCGCTTTATCTCCAGGCTGACATCGTTTTGAGTGTTCACGGCGGTGCCAAGATAGGTGAATTCCTTGACAACTTCGAAAGTATAGTTGTTCGCAGTAACAAAGGATCCAATACGCCGCGTCTCCCTGTTTGTGGACAGCATATACTTTGTTTTGCCCTCGTTCACCGTCAAACCCACTTTCGCTGACTCTTTTTCGATAGCAGAGAACGCAGCAGTAACATCTCGCTTACAACGTCCAATGATATCAATATCATCGGCATATGCAAGGAGCTGGACACTTTTGCAGAAAATAGTGCCATTACGATGTACACTGGCTCTTCGCAACACCCCTTCCATCACAAAGTTGAAGAGGTTGCAGGATAGTGGATCGCCCTGTCTGAAACCTCGTTCGGTATCAAATGGTTCGGAGAGGTCCCTTCCTACTCTGACGGAGCTGGCTGTGTTGCTCAACGTCATTCTGCAAAGCCGCACCAGCTTCGCAGGTATACCGAACTCAGACATGGTGGCATACAGGCAATCCCGTATCGGGCTATCGAAAGCTGCTTTAAAATCGATAAAGAGATGATGGGTATCGATCTGTTTTTCGTGGGTTTTTTCCAGGATTTGACGTAGTGTGAAGATCTGGTCTATGGTGGACTTACCAGGTCTAAAGCCGCACTGATAAGGCCCAATCAGTGTGTTGGCAAACGGCTTAAGTCTTTCACACAGTACAGTCGACAGGACCTTGTAAGAGATGGCAAGAAGACTGATTCCCCGGTAGTTGGCGCAGATTGTCGGGTCACCTTTCTTCAGTACAGGACAAAGGACACTGAGATTCCAATCGTCGGGCATGCTTTCAACTAGCCATATTTTGCAGATGAGTTGATGCATACACCCTATCAGCTCATCGCCGCCGGTCTTGAACAATTCAGCAGGCAGGCCATCGGCACCAGCGGCTTTGTTGTTCTTAAGTCGTTGGATCACAACTCGTACCGCGTCATGGCTAGGTGGTGGTACGTCCACACCATCGTCGTTGATTGGTGGCATCGGGTTAGTTTCTCCAAAGGCGGGATTGGTGGAGTCATCGCCAGCAAGCAGCTTGGAAAAGTGTTCCCTCCATAATCTCAGTGTACCCTGCGTATCCGTAACCAGATTTCCATGTTCATCTTTACAGGTTGATGCTCCGGGCTTGAAACCTTGGGTCAGACGCTTGACTTGTTGGTAAAATTTTCGAGCATCATTCGTGCCCCGTAACACTTCGAGATTCTCACGCTCGTGTCTTTCCTGCTTTCGTTTCTTGCGTCTGAAAAGGCGCCTCTCATCCTTTCTCTTTTCCCGGTAGTTTTCGTGCACGGCTCGCGTTGCTGCTGACTGCAGGGTTCTTTTGTAGGCGGCGTTTTTCACTGCAGTAGCTTCGCGACACTCCTGGTCATACCATTGATTTCGCGGAAGTGGGCGTCGGAGACCAATGACTTCCTCAGCGGCAGAGCGCATGGAGCGGGATATATGCGCCCAAAGTCCACCGGCATCATCGGGTAGAGAGTCAGGTTGAAGGAGCAGTTCTGAGAGGCGAGCGGAATAGGCTTCGGCCGTCCGATGTGATTGCAGCTTAGCGACGTCCAGCTTTCGTTGCGTACCAGAGCGTACATCCTTTGCATTGCACAGCCGCATGCGTATCTTGGCTGCAACAAGATAATGATCGGAGTCAATATTGACTCCCCGGAACGTACGAACATCGAGCACGCTGAAAGCATGCCTTCCGTCGATCACAACATGATCGATTTGGTTGCGTATTTTTCTGATCAGGAGACAGCCAGGTGGCCTTGTGGATATCGAGGTGTTGAAATCTGGTGCTAATTACTACCATGTTTCGCGCCGCGGCGAAGTCGATCAGCCGTAGACCGTTGTTTGAGGTGGTCTCATGAAAGCTGAACTGACCGACAGTGGGGCCAAATATACCTTCTCTTCCGACCTTTCCGTTGAAATCCCCGAGTACAATTTTAACGTCATGGGCCGGGCAGCGGTCGTATACTTCCTCGAGTCTCGCATAGAAGGCATCTTTGACAGCATCGTCCTTTTCCTCCGTCGGGGCGTGCGCGCAAATCAAGCTGATGTTGAAAAATCGAGCCTTGACGCGAATCGTAGCCAACCTTTCGCTCACAGGTGTGAACCTGGAGATATGGTGGCGAAGTCTCTTGCTTACTACGAATCCGCATCCCAATTCGCACCTCTCCGCATGGCAGCTGTAGTAGATATCGCAACTTGCTTGCTTAGAGCAACCTTGTCCTATCCATCTTATTTCCTGGATGGCGGTGATGTCAGCCTTAATTTTTCCGAGGGCATCCGCCAATTCGATAGAGGCACCTTCCCTATTGAGGGTCCGGATATTCCAGGTGCATATCCTTAAATCATAGTCCTTTTTCGTTTGCAGTGGTCGTCAACGTTGAGGGGTTCATTATCCGAGGCTTTTTTAGTCTTCATTGGAGTGTTTTTTTTACGTGGCGGGTACCAAACCCTGCGCACAACCCAGTTTACTTCCAGGGAGGCATCTTATATGTTTTAAAAAATTTAAGCTTCTAGACCTTAAATTTTTTATTTTTTGCGACTCGATTAAAATGGTGTCCTAAATCGTAGTCTTATTCATAATACTAAAGACCGATCTTATTATGTATGTCAGTAAAAATGGTTGAGCAGGCCCAGAGATATCAAACATTGAATTTGGCTATTTTCGCAAAAATTTCGTTTTTTTCAAAATTTTATCTAACAGTACTCAAGACTCCGAATACCTAGGAAGCTAAAATTTGGGCTGTGAGATTATCTTTTTAGGTTCTTTAACGTGTCAATTTGAGCACAATCGGATGTTTTTTAAATTTCATACGTACGTTATACACATATCATACTAGATAATATTACTAGAAAACAGTAAATATGGAATTAAAAAAAAAGCTCTAAGGATTTTTTTCCTTTTGATGCATTTCTACTTTGATTAACATCAAAAATAATTTCACATTCAAGTTTTTGTTGTAACTCAACTTGTCATTTAAAGTTGGTTAAAGCCCACCGTGCTATATCTCTCATTTGGCACAAATTTCAAGCTGTTATCTTCATTAATGAAAATTTACCCAAAAAAACCGGTGAAAACCCATGTTTGGGACAGGATTCAACAATGCAATCCCAGGTATTATACTTATGCCTATTCAAGTTCTATAATTTGGCATACATTTCGCGCTATTATGTACTACAGTCGGCCATCGGAATAGGGCTACCAGATGGCATACTAACGTAGCAAAAGTGCTACTTTTGCAAGGCTGTGCTACTTTTCACTCGAAATGTATTACTTTTGGATGGTTTTGCTACTTTTGATGTTTGCATTGAAAAATAAAATTTATTTTAAATACTCATTTAATTTGCTAGGGTTTTGTCGTACAAAGTGAGAACCTTTTTTTTTTTTTTGGTCATCAAAAATATTTCTATGGAATTACAAAAAAATTTGGATTTCATTAGAACACTGTATAATTATATATTTGGTTTTCATTACTAAATTGAAATTTTTTGATATGTGCTACTTTTGTAGGCAGGCCATCTGGTAGCCCTACATCGGAACAGGTCTTGGCAAGGCAACCATAGATACTCTATTTAGGCTCATTGAGCTCTATCATTTGGCATGCATCCCATCCTGTAATCTTATACACTCGACTTTTCTACAGCCGGCTCTTGGACTATTATGATTTTTCAGCAAAATTTATCCTATGGTCCCGTTCAGCCAAGCTAAGCGTTTCAAAATAATTGAATAACTTAAACATTGACATAGGGAGGACAGGGAGTTCGTCTCCGCTGGCGCAATGTCTTTGGGGACGACAAAATGGTGCTCATTACATGAAAGTTTGACATCGATCGCATGGATTACAAAATATTGCGAATTTTTTATAATTAATTATTATCTAAAAAAAAAAAATACTATTAAAAATATTTTTGTTACTCTTTTTTTGCGTTTTTGTGTGTGTAAAGAATGACACGGCTATTTCAAGATTGGTGACATTTACTTTAATTTTTTTCTGCACAAAGCATAAAATTTTATACGCCCGCTTGGAAAACTCAACGATATTTTGTTTGGGTCTTGCCTTTAGCACCATTTGTTTCGTACCAAAATAATTTAGTGCGCATAGCATTTAAAAGTTTTTGATTGTGGTGGAGGTGCCACGCTCACTTGCTTAACCAGGTTCACTGCAAACCTTGTTTCCTATTGTAATTCAAAATGCGCATAAAAAATCTGTTTTTTGTTTTTCTGCTCCTTCGGTTTTACCATATATGAATTGTAATAGGAAACAAACTGCACCGTTTGCTTTGAACTAGGAAGCTGAAATTTTGGGAAATTTTAAAATAAAAAAAACTCAGTTCGGGAGTATTTTATCCGCATTTTCAGCTACAAGAAAAATGTGGGCGTGGTTTGACAACAGTTGGTGGCATCTTCCATACAACTTAAATACATAAAACGCTATATCTTGGCAGCTATGGCAGACTTTTTCTGCGTTTCAATAAGTCGGTTTTTTCATAAAATTTCAATGAAATCGAACACAAACTCTGTCTGCGCCGCTTACAGATTTGAGCTTGAAAGTCCAAATATTGGAAAAAATATTCTTAACCTCAAGCTAAAATATATGCAAAAAAAAAATAATATACATCTACAAAATTTTCAAAATAACACCATAATGTACAAGTTACTACGCTATCGTGGAACATTTTCGTAAGCCCTACAACGACCCAAAATGTGTTCCATATGGAGGTATCCCACGCGCTAGCGAATATGATTGCTCATAACATAAAAAAGAAGCCCGCTTGAGGTGCCTATGCGAGTCCTCCGTGTCCAAGATAAACATTAACCACCCCAGATGCAGCCTAATAGTATTGATCACCTACCTGATGTTGAAGGATGTACTCGGAGCAATAATGGAAAATGTGGTGGTGGAGACATAGACGTGAACAACCGTTCAATATTCAAATGCAGAAAGTGCAATGTGCACCTTTGTTTGAATGATAAACACATTTGTTTTATCGCGTATCAAACATGATAAATATAATATTTATATTTACAATAAAGATTACCACAATTGATATTTACACTCATTCATATGCATCCAATAAAAAAAAAAATCAAAAGAAAATGTTTTTAATTTTAAATATATTAGTGGTATTTATCTAAACGCAAAAGTTTCCCATTTGAGCAAACAGGCAATTTTACGCGATGTGTTTCACGAACGCCCCTTCGAATATTTTGTGCAATTTGTGACAGTTGATGAGCATGTCAAATTGTAATTTCCAAAATATAAAAGTTGAAATGCCGAGAGAAAGCGAAAAACATAAATTAATTAATCAAATTGTTTGAAGAAATCGCTGAAGTCGATTTATCAATACTGCAATTCTACGGAAAACACGATGGTAACAGCTTTATTGAGTTGCACAATTAGCAGCGCAAGTTTGTGCTACCAAATTGATTAGATAAATACCCATATTGGCATATTTGATACACATCATAAACCACACTTTTTGAGCTTTCCGGGAAAATTAATGCCCGTTTCGTACTAAGCGACCGATTTTACATAAAAAAAATGAAAAGTATACCTTAAGATATAGCGTATTTAGGTCTACAAAATTTTCAAAATAAATACCGTAATAGGTATATAGGACCGCAAATTAAAAAAAAAACCCTTCGGGTGTATTTTGTTTATATTTTCAGCCACTCAAAAAGTGTGGGCGTATTTTGACAAAACAATTGTCAATGCCCCTACATAAAGATCGTTTGAAAAAAAAAATAAAGAGTAGTTTTTGGTGGAAAATTTTTCAAAATATTTTATAAATACAGTGACTTACAAAAGTGTTCACAAAAATACATATTTCTGGTTATAAGGCTGTATTTTTTTTGTAGAAAAGGTTTAAAAAAAAAGTATGCAGAAAACTTGCAAATTTTTTATTCTAGCTAAAATAAATCAAAATTAAAATATTCCACGTTTTGTTTAACTTAGGTAGTTATTTTTATACTTAGTCTTTTGTGAACAGTTTTATAACTTAAAGTAATAAAAACATTTTAAATCATTTTTTAATATTTTATGTGGCCGCTTTTGGCTTTAGTGGTGAAGTGTATTTTCTTAGGCATACTCGCTTTCAATTTGTCTAGTATTTGAGTACTGATCACGCACCATTGTCCATTGGCGACCTTCCATAGCTCGTCCAGATTTTGTGGAGTTATTTGACTCGTGGGTACTTTTTTAAAAAATATTCCACAAATTTTCAATGGGTATAATTTCCGGTGACTTTGCTAGCCAATCCAAGCAGGTAATATTTTGGTCTCGAAGCCATTTCATTGTAATTTTAGCCATATACTTAGGGTCATTATCCTGCAAAGGGATGATATCGTCTGGCTCGTAGCCGAACTATTCCAGACTAGGTGAGTGTAAGGCCACTCGAATATTAAAATAATCTCTTGCTTTTATTATTCCATTGCTTTTACGAAGAAACTGCCCTATGTCAGCAATGAGCCACCGCCAAACTTTATGGTCTTAAGGTCTCCTGTGTAATGCGTGCAGTAATGCCAACTTTTTTATTAGATCAACACCATGCGCGTTAATCTGATCAATGTTACTACCATTCATTGGTCAGATGCGTCCAAAATAAATTACATGGGATCAGATGATATGATAAAAAAGCATTAATGCACGCATTATACAACAAACCTCAAAGTTTTGCGGTTTCTCCTTTATGATATAAGGCTGGAATAATAAAAGCAAGAGATTATTTTAATATTCGAGTGGCCTTACACTCACCTAGTCTGGAATAGTTCGGCTACGAGCCAGACGATATCATCCCTTTGCAGGATAATGACCCTAAGTATATGGCTAAAATTACAATAAAATGGCTTCGAGACCAAAATATTACCTGCTTGGATTGGCCAGCACAGTCACCGGAAATTATACCCATTGAAAATTTGTGGAATATTTTTAAAAAAAAATACCCACGAGTCAAATAACCCCACAAAATCTAGACGAGCTATGGTAGATCGCCAATGGACAATGGTCCGTGATCAGTACTCAAATACTACACAAATTGAAAGCGAGTATGCCTAAGAAAATACACTTCACCACTAAAGCCAAAAGCGGCCACATAAAATATTGAAAAATGATTTAAAATGTTTTTATTACTTTAAGTTACAAAACTGTTCACAAAAGACTAAGTATAAAAATAACTGCCTAAGTTAAACAAAACGTGGAATATTTTAATTTTAATTTTTTTTTAGCTAGAATAAAGAATTTGCAAGTTTTCTGCATACTTTTTTTTTAAAACCTTTTTTACAAAAAAAAAAATACAGCTTTCAAACCAGAAATATGTTTTTTTGTGAACAGTTTTGTAAGTCACTGTATGTAATTTCAATATTTTGCTTTAATAATTAGTCCCTCTTACTAACACTGCATATATTATTTTAAAAAAAAATGACTGAAACCAAAAACTATTTTTTTTTCTCACTTATTTTTTTTAAGGAAAAGACTCTAGGTATTTTAAAATCGTTCATGCTGATGACTCAAACAGAGTTGAAATGCATTCGAATAAAAATATTTGTTTTATTAAAAAAAAAAAAAGAAATCGCGGTCGCTTAAGACGATAAAAGATTTAATTAAAATTTTTAAATTGCAAAAGAACAAGTAAGTAGCTAAAAATTATTTGATTTCCGGTTGCGCTTACATCGCTCATACTTAAACACGAAAAACTGTTCCAAACAAATTCAAGCTTTTGGTTTCACATCATAATTAATAGTTTTTGTTGACTTGCATTAGTGTTGTGTATTTTGTAAGCACATATTTGCTAACAGCTTAGAATATACCAAAGATAATTTTTACCGTATGACACATGTTAAGTCAATACCATAAATATTCAGTCAATAAATATAGTCTATCGTACAAACTACTAACTATGTTTAAAAAGCTTAGTGTTTGCACTTGGTGATTGACATTTAACAAGTTCAAATAAAGAATCCAGTAATAAATTTTGTGAAATTAAACTTATTACTCTATGAAATATCTAATGCTGAGGCAATCAACAGCAGTGAAGCTGAATATTATACAAGATCTTACAAATTTTTGAAGCTTTGTAAATTGTAAGAAAAAGTCATGTGGCTTTCTATCCGAGTTCTAAACGGTTTGTCAAATACCAGTAATTCCGAAAAGATATCGTAGTTTTTTTTTTTTTTGCAAATTTGCTTTTAGATAGTGGCCTCAAAGTTGTATTTGACGCGATATCTTACTTACTTGAAACTATGAAGAAATATATCGGGTTTATTGAGAATGACTATATAGGTCTGATGAGCCGGTCACTCAGCTATCTGTTTAATAAGTCAATTAATGATAAATACTTCTCTAAATACTAATTCCTATTTTCACGAAGCTCTATTTTCAAAAAAAAAAAACCTGAAAAATTACATAGTTAATTACATAGTTAATTACAGGTTCGTAGCCAGGCCCGGATTAAGAATTTTGCCGCCCCTAGGCAGTTGTAAAAATTGAAGCCCCCCTCCTCAAAACTTATTAGAAAAAAATATTTTTTTTCCATTTACAGCCGTTGAAAAATACTTAAGAACGTTGTTTATTTTACATTGTAATAGCTTTTATTCATTAAAATTATCTGAATTTCTTAAAAATTATGCTAAATTTTATGAAATAAAGATATTTCAATAATATTAAAACTAAAAAATAAAATATTTTGCTTCAATTACAAAAAAAAAATCTACTTAACATGGAAAATATCAAAAATAACGAAGAAAAATACTTAAGAACGATCCAAACAATGATTGGAAAGTATCAAAAATCAATTAAAAAATATTAATAAAATGATCAATTAATTTGAAATTTTTAATCGAATTTTACAGTCAATTGCAGTAACCAATATTCATGTGAAATTTCACAAATCGGTTAATGCTTTATAAACAAACATGAAAGACAACAAATAGAACAATTTAACCTGGTAATTGGTGACATATGTTTCGGCTATTACCACATTCGCATCGAATCGAATCGCATTACAAATTAACCAAAAACTGGTCTGATGAGGCTATGTATATACAAATGAATATGTGGTAATAGCCGAAACATATGTCACCAATTACCAGGTAAAATTGTTCCATTTGTTGTCTTTATCATGTTTGTTTATAAAGCATTAACCGATTTGTGAAATTTCACATGAATATTGGTTACTGCAATTGACTGTAAAATTCGATTAAAAATTTCAAATTAATTAATAACATTCAGTCGACTAAAACAAATTAAAAATGATCAATATTGGCGGATCAATAATGATCTGGGAATACTATTCGTCGATTGGATTCGGGCCAATACACCGAATTGAAGGTACTATGGATGCAATTCAATATGTTGAGATACTCCAGAAAGTAATGTTACCATGGGCCAAAGAGAATTTGACGGTCATATGGAAATTTCAAAAAGACAATGACCCTAAAAACACGTCGTGAGTTGCTTAAAATGTTTTTTATGACCGGTTTTGGATTGGGTACCTCAAGCGCGGATTTAAATCCAATCGACCATCTTTGCAATGGCCTGAAAAATGCACTCAATACGCAAAATATTACGAATTTTGACCAGTTATTCCAAAGAGCAAAGGAAGCCTGGGAGGCCATTCCTGTGGAACGATGCAGAGCCTTAATTGAATCGATGCAACGGTGTTGTGCGGTTGTGATAAAGCAAAAAGACTTTGCAACAAAGTATTGATCATTTTTTCAATATTTTTTAATTGATTTTTGATACTTTCCAATCATTGTTTGGATCGTTCTTAAGTATTTTTCAACGGCTGTTTGTTAAATTTTTGTGATTTCCATAATAATATTTTTGATGAACAAAAAGAAACAAAACGAACGAAAAACACTACCAAAATAAAACCAATATTTGAAATACACTACAACATTCTCCATTCACAAAATATTTTACAATACAAACTTTAAAAAGTATTGAAGTATTTTTGCCTTGCAAAAGTAGTACATTTACTACTAAAGTATGTCATCTGATACCTTAACTTTGGTACGAAAAGTTTTCAATCAATAAAATTTTTCAAAGTTTCCGCCAATATTTGCCGCCCTTAAAGCCCTTAAAATCTTGCCGCCCTAGGCACGTGCCTACTCTGCCTGTAAGGTTAATCCAGGCCTGTTCATAGCCAAAATATCCACAATCCGAATCTTTTTGAGCATATGATCTATGATCAAGTTAAAGTACACTGTGAGGAAACCATATTACGTCAGTATGGTTTGGGAAATGGTAGATCTATAGTCTCAAATCTTTTTAGTTTTATTTCTTCTAAGTACATTGAACTCCTTGCATTCTGGTGAGCAAGTTGCCTGTTTCTACACAGACTTTAGCAAAGCATTCGATAAGCTTGTGTAACAGTGTAAGCTGCGTAAACTGAAGAAAAGTTTACGCAACCCTCGAAAACCTTAGAGGCAAATTTTATGCGAAAGCAGCCTCGAAAAATCGAAAAGTAAATCAGTGTTGCTGTTTGTCGAAATAATTGGCAACCAGTTTGGAATTTCTTTAGAAAATTGCACATAAATTTAACATAACGATTTTTAAATATATTAAAAGAGCAATTCTCAGAATTTTTGTTTGTTTTCCTTTTTGTGTTATGATATTTACTAACTTAATTCTTACCTGTTTCGATACATTTTTTGATTTTTTGTGTGATACATTTTTTTCATGGCTGCGGAAACACTGATCAAACTGCGTATTTGTCATTTCTCAATCGCTTGAGCGTACATGCTTTTTGAGTTTTCGCGTTTAGAGGAATACTCTTATTACATACTAGCAGTAACGGAACCGTCTGTCTCTTGCATTTATCTATAATTATGGTTAAGCAAATTTTTTAAAATAACAGGCAGACACGAAGAAATTGATAATAGGATAGGGGTACATTGCCAATTGCATCAAAATATTCTAGAAAGGAAGCAGGTTCAAATCCTAGTCGAATCAAGTTGTGTTAGTCAAATCTTTTTATATATAATAATTGTTGATGCTTCTGTTACGTAACCGTAATTTGAATTGGAAAAATTTGGCGATGACACGCCTCCCATATAAAGAAAAAATCAAACTCATCAACTATTTGACGCATATGAATAACAATGCCACACATACATATGTGCTATAATAAAATGAAAATATAAAGAAAAAATCAAATTCATCAACTATTTGACGCATATGAATAACAATGCCACACATACATTTATTTATTTATTTATTTATTTATTCATTATTCTCTTAATATTTTTTTTTACAGAACAAATAAAAATAGCTGAACACTTCATTAATAATATAAAATATAAATTCTTAATGAGAATAAGATAGTGACATTTGTATTATCGTACGAAAATAGTGATAATGTCACGTTATTGAAATAGATATTTCTTACAATTAAAATTATGTGTGGGGTGAGGAAAAAAAAAAAAGTTACGGAAAGAGTTATAATTATCAAAAACAAATTTGCAATGCACAAAAAAGAAGAGAAAAAAAAAATTTTTTAAAATAACCAAAAATGTATATTGAAAACAAATGTTAAGCTTATTTCTGAAATGAATAGATAAGTATATAAAAATATAATCTCATAGATACATATATATAATGGATAAAATAGATGAAGTAGATTTAAACATGAATTCTATTTTTATTTTTTTATTAATTAGTTACATCAAATATGTTAAACGGCGTAGTGCGTTAACCTTTCAATTTGAGTGGAATCGAAAGTTAGGAGCCATATCTTTACTTTTTTCATAAAAACGGATAGCGACCTTATATAACGTATAGTTTCAGGAAGACTATTAAATAGCTTGCATGATATTATGGAGAAGGAGTATCTGAAAAGAGTAGTACGAAATGTTGGAACTAAAACTGAAGATCCCAAATTACTTCTGAGGCCATAATTGTTATTCGTAGGACTTTGTAAATATCCTCCTCTTATAAAAAATATTTTCAAGGTCTTAAAATAGTAAAGGTGTCGAACCGGCAAAATAAATAATTGTTTATATAAATCGAAAGAATGAGCTAACCGTGAGGAGTTACAAATCTTCCTTATGGCACATTTTTGTAATATAGCTAATTGATGCATTTTGTTGAAGTAAGCACCTCCCCAACAGCTTATCCCATATTCTAATTTTGAATGGAAAATACCATGATATATAGTACGTAATGTACAGTTAGATAAAAATTTTCGAAGCCGATAGAGACTGCGAATAGATGAAAGCAAATATTTTCTTAAATTTACAATATGTTCATTCCAGTTTAAGCACTGGTCTATAATTACACCCAAATATTTAAATTGGTCCACTTTCTCAATTCTAAAACAATTTGTATCACAAGCAATATTTGTATTAAAGAATAAATCTTTACACCGATTTGAACAGATTTTGTTGAACAACAAATATCGGTTACAGTTTGCGGAATGAAATATTAAATCAAGATCAGAGGATTCCTGAAATTTATTATTAAAGAACATAATCTTTGTTTTGTTACTAACGACCAATTTATGTTTAGCAAACCAGGTTCGAAGTAAATGAACATCATGATTTATTTCAGTGACTAAGCTCAATGGAAACCAACATCATCAGCGAAAGCATTTATTTTTCCTTTGAATGGTTGATCGAAAAGAGAGTTGATGTACACAAGGAATAAAATAGGGCCAAGGACTGATCCTTGGGGTACCCCTATTTTTATTTCCTTTGCACTGCTATAGATATCGCAAACTTTTACTCTTTGAGTCCGATTTTTTAAGTAAGAAGCAAACCAATCAAGGAAAAATCCTCTTACCCCTACATTTGAAAGTTTGTTCAATAAATAACAGTGGTCAACCATGTCGAAAGCTTTGGTGATATCAACGAAAAGTCCTGCGCATATCCTTCTGCTATCTAGGCCTGTGTGAATAACTGAACAAAAGTTAAGAAGAGCATTTTCCGTGGAGCAACCTTCTCTAAACCCGAATTGTGAAGGACTGAAAAACTTTAACTTTGAAAGATAAGGCACCAATCTGTTTTTAATTAATTTTTCAAAAACTTTTGAAATTGAGGATAGCAGTGAGATGGGTCTATAGTTATTTTTGTCTTTTTTATTTCCTTTTTTGTAAAGAGGAATCACATTTGCACATTTTAGTGCTTCTGGAAATTCAGCAGATGTAACACTTAAATTAAAGATATAAGTTAACACATCAACAATATTGAAAGCAATTTTCTTCAAAGTTGTGTTAGAAATGCCATCAGATCCACAAGAATTTGATACCTTAAGAGACTTTATTGTTTTTAGAACTTCCAATCCTGAAATTGGATAAAAATATATGCTATTCCTGCTACAACTTTCTTTAACAAGTCCAAAACCAGTGCATTCATTACATAGTAAATTGTCATTCAAAGAAAATATTGAATCCCCGATTGAAGCAAAGTATTCATTGAAAATTTCAGCAACTTGGAATGGCTCTGCAATCTCTACACCATCTTTTAGAAGAGTTATAGTATTGCTTTTGTAATTATCATTTCTTTCAAGTAGCTTGTTAATAATTTTCCATTCCTCCTTAGGGTTTGCCTGAGAACTTCTAAATTTATTATGATAAAAGTTATCACGACTTTGACGAATTTCATTATTGACCCTTTTACACAGTTGGCGAAAACGGGTATTAATATTGGTATTATGAGGATGTTTGTAACATTTTTGTCTTAACTTATTTTTTAAGCGAATTTTATTTTATTATTATTATATTTATTTCATATGTGCTATAATAAAATAAAAATATAAACAGAAGGACAAACTTATTGAAATTCATAGGAATATTCGCATTGACTAAAAACAATAGTAAAATACTATTAATTTAATACCAACTGTAATTGGTTTTAAAGTATCTTTCTCTGAGAGTATGTTGAAACATATTACTAAAAATTGGTGTTGTTTAAAATGCTGCAGTGTGGACGTCTGCTTTTTATATTTTCGTTATTTATACTGTCACCTTAACACAATGTTTTTTTTGTTATTACAAAACAATTTTATTTAAAAAAATGCGGTGCGTGATAACTCGCAAACCATTCAAGGTATTGCAACGAAATTTGGTAGACGGATGCATATCATAAATATCTTAAATGCTATCAAAAGTGGGCGAAATCGGAACAGTGGGCGTGGCATATTTCAATAATTGAAAACTTTGATTCGATATTACTCGAAAATGGCACCGACGATTTTCATAAAAATTTTAGAGTTAGTACCGCTGAATGAGGTCATTATAACAAGCTATGCCACTATACTGGCAAAACTCGTTGAAGGGCGTGGCACAGCCCACAATATTTATAAATGTTATAATAAGAGAACTAACAACGCAATCGTTATGAAATTTGACATGTCAAATATACTGGCTATTGTGTATCTTGTAGCCAAAAGTGGGCGAAACGGCACCTGTGGGCGTGGCACCTTCCATACAAGAGAAAACAGTTAAATGCTACATGAGAGTAATATTTTTTAAATTTGGTATAGAGATGTCGGTTACTATAAGCTTTGAAACTAAATGTATTTCGATGGGATTGCATCAGTGGGCGTGACACTTCCCCTACATGCAAAAAATGTTAAGTGTTATATTTAGTGTGCTATGGGCGTAATTTTTTTAAAATTTGGTGTAGATATGTCGGTTACCATAACCTTTAAAACTAAATGGATTCCGACGGGATTGTATTTGTGGGCGTGGCACCTCCCATGCAAGCAAAAAATGTTTAAGGCTACATTTAGTGTGCTCTTGGAGTCAAATTTTTTAAATTTGGTGTGGAGGTGTCGGTTACCATAAGCTTTAAAATTAAATGAGAATTGACGAGATTGCATCAGTGGGTGTGGCACCTCCCTTATTATCAAAACACTTTAAATGTTATATTTAGTGTGCTATCGGAGTAATATTCTTTAAATTTGGTGTAGAGGTGTCGGTTACTATAAGCTTTGAAATTATATGAATTTTTATGGGATTTCATTAGTGGGCGTGGCACCTCCCATACAAAATTATAACGTTGATGCCATATTTAGCAAACTGAAGGAGTGATCCTAATAAAATTTGGTCTCAATATATTCAGCCTCATTCAACGAGTTTTTCAACGTCTTTCAACTACTTCATTATTTTTCAACCTCTTTCAACTTTTCTCAACGATTTTCTACATTTTTCAAATATTTTCAACGCTTTCAATATTTGATTGACTTTTTCAACCTCATTCAACTTTTTCGAGTTTTTCAACTTCTTTCAACTGTTTCAACATTTTTCAACTTCTTTCAACTTTTCTCAATTTTTTCGAATTTTTCAACCTTACTCAACTTTTTTCGAGTTATTCAACCTCTTTCAACTGTTTCAACATTTTTCAACCTCTTTCAACTTTTTTCAACATTTTCCATATATTTTCGAATTTTTCAACCTTATTCAAATTTTTCCGAACTATTCAAACTCTTCCAACTTTTTCAATATTTTTCAACTTTTTTCAACACGTTCCATATTTTTTGGACTTTTTCAACCACATTCAAGTTTTTTCGGCTTTTCAACCTCATTCATCTTTTTCCGAGACTTTAAACTTTTTTCGAGCTTTTCAATCTCTTTCAACGTTTTCAACATTTTAATATACTATCGAGTTTATCAAACTTTTTCACCTGCTTCAACCTTTCTCAATGTTTTTCAACATTTTTCATATTTTCGGCTTTTCAACCATATTCAATATATTTTAAATATTTCCGACATCTCATTCAATTGCATTACATTTTTTCGACTTTTTCAACCTGAAAACGAAAAACCGAACTTTGGTCGGTCTCCTGGTACTTAAATGTAAAACGAAAAATTACTTCTGTTGATAAAATTTTCTTACTTTTCAAGACATTCAAAAACTGCCATTGATGACTGATTATTTATAGATTGCTATAAAAATTTAACAACAATGGAAAATTTATGCACCTTATTCATGTCTGTCTGCATTATTAATATACAATATAGCAACAACGTAAAATAACAAGAAGTCTTACTTTGTTTCTGTAACGAAATTCTCTTTTCCTGTACATAAAGCAACTTACATAATTAGTATAATTGTGACTTTTTCTTCTTTTTGCAGTCTTTTTTAACAGTTTTTCGTAAATTGACCTTGGTTGCTGAATGATTTCCTATATGACTCTAAGTTTGCACTTCAGCTTCTGTGGTACAATGCTATTCTTAGCTGAGAGCGAAGTCTTGTTTGTAAACGAATGCCGATGCAAGCGTCCCATTACATTATTTAACCACATTGGTATAACTGTTTTAAACATACGAGTATGTATTCGGGTTATCGTTAAGGAACAAACTTTTGTAAGCGGCACTAAGCCGGTAGAAGTCGTCAAGAAGTCAAAAGACTTATGCACCCGAAAATTGAAGTTAATCCGTGCCCTTGTACGAGCAAAGTTCGAAATTTTGATAATACATATATAAACCTTTTCAATTGGCCTCTATTTCATAAAACTTTGAACTTTTATCTTTTAAATAGTGTGAAAATAAAAGTACATAATGCAGTCCTTTAGACTATTATATTCGAGTCTAAGGTCAAAATTTCATCATTGAGAAACTGTCGAAAATGTCATTTTGTGCATGACTCGTGTCTTACATGCAGAAAAATGTGAATTTTCTTACCCGACTAAATAAAAGTGATTTTTGCTACATATCCGTATGTGTTAAATATCTCAAAATCATGACGTGATCTAGAAAATTTGTCACCAGATTGAGATTTAGCTCACCCAAAATCATCAGAAAAGTGCTATGATGATATATTTGGAACGCCAGGAGTAAACAAATTCGTGCATTGTAAAAAGTTTTTCTTATGTTTTGGGGCTTGCTAAATTTAAATCTGGCAGCAGAAGTCAAAGTTTTTAGATACTTAACCCATGTTTACCAAAAATTACATTTTCGATTTTTTGCTACTGGCGATTTGGTATAGAATAACTGAAAATTCTGGTGTGCTAACAAAATTCTCAACCAGACCGTCTTGTTAAAACCACACTTAATTTTAACAATTTTCATCAATTACTCCATTAACAGTCACGTTGTAACCAACATATAATGAACACCAAACAGTTAATTTTTCAGGATGTAATGGAAATTCTTCAAATATATGTGAATGATTTTTATCCCAAATACGGCAATTTTGTTTGTTGACGTATCCATGCAACCATAAATGGACTTCATCACTCATCCACGAAGCGCTCTTTGAGTTTGAACAATTGAACGATTTGTAAACGTTGATCATTTGTATAGTGAAAAGAAAAAGCACAACTTAACATATGAGGCATCCAGTTGCAAAACCGGCTGAGTCCAAAAAAGATCAAATTTTGAGATATTCTCATATATCAAAATCTAGACCATGTTATATCATTCCACTATGTTTTTGGATTAAAAAAAAATGTTTGACAGAAATATTACATTTTTTAAATTTATGTTTGATGCATAGATTTCAAAACCGACCATGTGAATGAACTTGTTTTCAAAACCGGTCAAACGCCTTGAAATCAAAACTAGCCAAGTCCATGTTCAATGGATCATTACCCGCCAAGTGTTTTGAGTAAAAAAATTTATAAGCTATTATGTGGGAAATACGTTTTATTTTTTCAATGAACATAGATGAAGATAAGCGTTTATCGTTGTTTTTCCAAAAGTATGAAAAAAGGACTTGACCGGTTTTGCAACTGGACGCCTCATATATCAGACATCATTATCGGACGCAATCTCTATTGAAAAATGTAACACACCTATTGAAAAACTCTGTATATTATGACATAGTCATAGTTTTTGAAAAAGGCCTTACTCAGTTTTCCATTACTTTCCAAAGTTCAAAATTTTTGACAATGAAACAAAATTAATAAATCAAATTTTAGAACTTCAGTCGTACTTTAAAACACAGACTTTGGATAACATAATGAGGGTATTCCTGAAAACGCGAAAAAGCCTCGAAAGCTGCGAAAACTGAGCACATTTTCGAGCCTCGAAAATAATTTGTATGAAGAAAAGTTTGTGCAACTTTCGAGGCTAATTAGTTGAGCAAGTGGCCTCGAAAAGTTGGAAAATGAATCAGTGTTGCCGTTTGACGAAATAGTTTGCGGCCAGTTTGAAGTTTTTTTAAAAATTTGCACATAAACTTAACAGAATGATTTTTAAATATATGAAAAGCACAATTCTCAGAATTTTTGTTTGTTTACCTATTTGTGTTTTATTATTTATTAACTTAATTCTACATATTTTTTCGTTTTGGTGTGATACATTTTTTTCATGACAGCGGTAACACTGATCAAACTGTCAAATTGCCATTGCTCAATCATTTACGAGTTTGTATTGATAGGGGTGTTCCCGAAAGCAAGCTCGAAAACTTTCGAGTTTTCGCGCTTTTCGAGCTTTCACGTTTAGAGGAATACCCTTAATACTTTTCTTCTTGTTGATGCATATTGCGCATCTACATAACGACCACCCTAATATTAATTTGTTTATTTTTCAACAAATGTACATATTGTATGATTCTGAATTTCTGTTAATAATTTGTTTTTGTTACTCTCATGCTGTAAGATGTTGTATAGCGCCTTTAGATTAATTCCAGGAAACGTAGTAACTATGTATGTATGTATGTATGTGGCGTAAAATTTGCCAAGCGCATCAGGTTAAAATTGTTTATGCTCTGATCCTGTTCAAATTTTGGTTATTTATAGTTATAGTAGAGATCGGAGAGAGAATTTTACGGGGGCCGCCCCCCCAACGCTACGCAACTGCATGTTGTGTGTCGAGGGAAATCTGGCCTAATTATGATGCTAATAGAACGCGAAAAATGATCTCATTAAACAAACAAACCCTAAGGACCTTTGTCGGTGTTATTACAGCATACTATTTTATAGGCAAACTTGCCTCAAGACTAGGACTTTCTGACGTAGGAGATGGTTGTAGAAGCTTTAAAGATCCTGACTTCGAAGAGTCCAGCGTTGAAAAATCGGCGTTTTAAGGTATTCGAATGCTACTTCTTCGAATCACTTTAAGTCATCGCTCAAAAGTGCCCAAAGTCCTTTTTGTAGTATGTAAAAATTTCGAAATTGTTTGCATAGGTTATGATAACAATTGTCATCTCTCGTGCTCTCCTAACCTAACCTAGCTTCCTTAAAAACCAATGAGAAATGTAAAATTTTTGCATTGAATAAGATTTTAAAATTTTGGCGCCCCCAAATTTCTGATTCCATCTTCGTTGTCAGTATTAAAAGCATCGAAAGAAAACAATGATTTAATAGAAAAAGGGGAGGGACTTCTAAATTTATCTTATGCTTCCGATCTAGTGATAATTTATCAAGACATTAAAATTAGATACAAAGCTTTAAAATCGATTATTCACTTTTTGGTTATATGCTATTTGTTAGTAATATTCTCAAAAATATTTCACTTGTCTTGCATCCAGAAGGTATTAACCAAATGTTTATGCAACTACGACAGAGGCTTTACTTCCTGAGCCCTGCCATTGATTCCATAGCTTGTTTACTAAAATAAGCGCCACTTTTTTTTACAGTTTTCATTTATACCCATTTTTGTGTCCGAACCGAAATTGTGGCGATTTCGACTAGATAGAAAAATTCCAACTCTTACCCTCTGAAATATCGCGATTTGCAAGTTTTCATTTTTATCACAAAATCTGGCACGAACAGACCTTTTGTTTACGACTAACAGGATAATATTTAATTCAAATTCATAAGTCCAAAATAAATCAAATAACATGACTAAAAGGAATAAGCAATATGGCTGAAACATGGTTCTTTAGACCCCTACTTCATCCACATAGCATAATGTTGTTTTTTATTTAGCCCCATACAATACTTCGTAGTTTTTCTTCCACCAAGTTCAACGACAAATCGTACCGTATGTTAGCTTGTGGCCGACCTATTTTGAGTTTGTAAACGGTCGTCAAATAACCGGATGTATAATTTGAAACAAATTATTTTTATATTTTTTGTTATATATTTTCCTTAAGAGTGTCAACAGGTTCGCTTATTAATCGTGTTAAGACTTGATCGTGTAAAATTCTTCTAGAAGAGGTATAAATTCATCGGCATCCGTGTAGCAGAAATAGTCTTACTATCTTTACTATTATATTAAGATACAAGCTGTATTTTATTTCGATTTTGTAAAGGGGCTTGACACCTCTACTCTAAGTGAAAAGCTTAAAGCGTTCTTTTGAGTGCGATATAAAAACCAATGTAATCCAATTTTGATATAAGAATGTTTTGTGTAGCATTACATTTATTAAAATTTGAAAAAAAAAATTTCTTTCAAACGATAAAATGTTATAAAAATCGATTTGCTAAGAAGATTTGGTTTGTGGGCTCATCTTATAATGTAGAGGTAAAGACATACCAACAACAATATGTTTATATATAGAGCGGTTCAAATAAAAAAAAAAAAATTTTATTATTGCGTTGTTAGTTCTCTTTTTATAACGTTTATAAATATTCTGGGCTGTGCCACGCCTATCAACGAGTTTTGCCAGTATAGTGGCAACAAGCTGATGACTGATTTTATCGGTATTTATTTATTTATTTCAATTACATTAACATGTAATTGTAATTGAAACTTTTCAATTACAAAATTACAAGTAATTGTAATTACATGTGTAAAAGGTGGTCCCCGAGTGTATGGGAAAATTTTGATTCAGTGCGATTTTTGATCGATCCCCCTTAATGTATGCCAATAGATGAAAAACGATAAAATGTGAAGTTTCAGATCAATCCGAAGTGATTTAGAGGTCGCTCAAGCCGACCAAAATTTCGAAAATATGATTTTTTTGCGTTTTGTCCATTCACTCACTTCTGAATTTGTTAAATCATAAAAATGAATACTAATGCAAATAAAATAATTAATAACCTTTCTAACAAGCTTACTTACTTACTTAGATGGCCATAACAACCCGTTGTCAGGTTACGGCCGACCTCATTAGCTTTCGCCAGGCGCCTCTGTTTTGCGCGCACCTTCTCCAATCGTTAATGCCAAGCGCGGTTAGGGCTTCCTCAGCTTGGTCTATCCACCGGAGGCATGGTCTCCCTCTTCGTAGTTGACCGGGGATCTTCCCTTCGAATACCTTTTTCGCTGGAGCTTCTTTATCCATACGATGGACATGACCCAGCCAGCGTAGTCGCTGCATTGTTATACGCTTAACTATGTCAATGTCGGCGTAGAGCTCATACAGCTCGTGGTTCATTCGAATGCGATAGTCGTCGCCAACTCGAACAGGAACAAAGATTTTGCGGAGAACTTTCCTCTCGAACACCCCAAGAGCGGCTGCGTTTGTTGTCGAAACCACCCATGCCTCAGCGCCATAAAGAAGCACAGGTAGAATGAGCGTCTTGTAGAGTGTTAGCTTTGTCGATCGAGAGAGAGCTCTGCAACGTAATTGCTTACTGAGACCGTAGTAGCACCTATTAGCAATTGTTATTCTCCGCTTAATCTCCAGACTGACATCATTGTTGCTGGTTACGGCAGTGCCAAGGTAAATGAATTCCTTGACAACTTCTAATTTACAGTTGCCCTCTGTAACATGAGAGTCTAGATCCCGTGCTCTCTTGTTGTTGTTAGTAGACATCATGTATTTCGTCTTGCCCTCGTTTACCGTCAAACCCACTTTGGCTGATTCCTTTTTAATTCTAACAAGCTAACAATCATAAAAATCGTTTGACAAATAAAGAAGTTATGGCCATTTATATCATTACAGAACCGAACATTTTAATTTCTATAAGAATATTTCATATTAATGTATCTTTCAAAAATAGGCTTGCACAAGAAAAGCAGGCATTGATATGTACGTTAGGTTTAAAAATTTCAGATTTTTGGCGTCTCCTTTCAAGTTCGACTTACAGAGGTTATACTGTATCAATTAATAACATGCTTTATGTAGTTCTAATTTTATTTGAATGATTGATTTTAGAATTAGTATTTTCATCAGAAAGTGGAACTCATGGTGACACATACGTAGCTACAAATGAAAATGTATCTGGAAAATTGATCTATCACGAACAGAATTTACTCTAACAGTGCTTGAAGAAAACAATTTAAGAGATATATGTGCTTTTATTATCCATTTTTATGTGAAGGCTTGGTTTAAATGTCCAATAGCCATTCCAAGACTTGTGTCTTTTAAAAGAATTTTATAATTACAAATCATTTGACAAACAAATATCTGAAGCTGCAGTCAAAAAATTTTCGAATCATTTATGGTACCTGTCAGACGAATGTGTTGCGCTAAGTGTGTTTGATGAAAACGTTAACAATGAAATTAAAAGAGAAATATCTGAAAAGATAATTATTTTTAAAAATAGTAATGATGGAGGAGATGATAAAGATTGCGACGAGATATTGATATAATAGATAATATGAAGCGTATACCTCTTAAACCTACGGAAATGAAAACATTTTTATATAAAGGGCTTCAGGAATTTGTTACCGTTAACACACATAAATTTTCTAATAGCTTTATAATTTCCACTGATTTTTTAAATGAAGACCTTTCTAATTGGAACGTCATTGAAGCTTATAAAAAAGGAAATAATATAATTCATAATATAAATGTAGTAACTGATGCAGCAGAACGTGGAGAAAAATTAATTGAAGAATATAATAAAATTTTAACCAAAAAAGAACAATAAAAAGCAATATTTATTGCAAGTAGTTACTGACTATCGGAAAAACTTCAAATCGCTTACTAAATCAGCCTTGACTTAAATATTAGTTTTGTATGTATTATTTCTCCTTTTAAATTTTCTTAATGTAAAAAAAAATTTTCTAAATAAAAAAGTATTGATAGCTACTCGTATTATTTTTATACTTATATTATAGAAATTAAAATGTTTAGTTTTTTAACCCTTGTGTCGATACCTACTATGTAAACCTTTAAGTCTACACTTGGATTCGTTTGTACCCTAGTACATTTACATGAGGATGGGTCGAATTTTTCAGCAACAATTTTAAAATTCTATCAGAAATTATAGTGAAGTTTGATAATAATTTAAAATGGTATGTAAAACAAAAGTAAAAATATGAATCAATAATGCTGATATTTTGCATGTTAGCATTTGAAACATTCATATTGATGTCGGCTTCATCAATCCACTTAACTGACTTATGGCAATCGAAACAGTTCTGCCGAGTTTTCCATTTGACCTTGTCTTGGTCCCCACACGAGCAGCTCATGTAACACTGTTATCAGAACAGAAAACGAAAAAGCAAAACAACGAAAAACAGATTTTTTTTTGTGTTTTAGTAAATTTTCTGATTTTCGTTGTTTTGCTTTTTCGTTTTTCATACGAATTGTACGAGGAAACAAAAAAATGCGCCGTTCGCAGGTTTGATCTAGGAAGCTGAAATTTTGGGAGAATTTTCTTCAAACCCGATTCTATTATATAGGCATTAATGACCGCAAATTTAAAAAAAAAAAAATAAAAATACCTCCTTTGGGTGTATTTTTTCCGCATTTTTAGTCACACAAAAAATGTGGGCGTGGCCTTACAACAGTGGGTGGCGACCCCCATTCAATTAAAAAACCCAAAACGCTATATCTTGGCACCTAAGGCAGTCTTTTTCTACGTTTTAGTAAGTCGGTTTTTTCGTTAAATTTCAACGGAATTGGACATAAACTCTGTCCGCGCAGTTTTCAGGTTTGAGCTAGGAAGCTCAAATGTTGGGACAATTATTTGTATTCCTCAAGCTCTAATATAGGAAAAAATAAACAAAATCTCTGTCCTAAAGTTTGAAAAAAAACACCCTAATGTATATATTAGAGCAGTTTAAAAAAAAAATCAAAAACACTTTTTATTATTGCGTTGTTAGTTCTCTTTTTATAACGTTTATAAATATTGTGGGCTGTGCCACGCCTTTCAACGAGTTTTGCCAGTATAGTGGCATAGCTTGTTATGATGACTGATTTTATCGGTATTTATTTATTTCAATTACATTAACATGTAATTGTAATTGAAACTTTTCAATTACAAAATTACAAGTAATTGTAATTGCATGTGTAATTAATTACCAAATGTAATTGATTACTCCGAAGTCTGTTCAAATCGGACCAGAAATTCTCAAGCCCTTGCGAGACTAGCGCACATCAATTGATTTTTCTTTATAAGATGTACATACGAGTACATACATAGGTGTGATCATAAAAAATTTCAAAAATCGAATAAAAAAAATCTGACGTGCTGGATAAAACGATAAGACACGTATGTACATTAGGGTGTCCCAGGCTATAAGGGCGAATTTTTTTTTTTGAATTGAGATACGTATACCTTCTATTTTTTTTCCATTCGACCCAAATAACTGAAAAAAATAAATATTATTAATATCGGATAATGATAACCCGTGCCGACTTGATGTCAAAAGTTTGACATAAAAATTAGTATGGAAGACATAAAAGGATTTTAGAACTTAATAGTTTTTCAGTAAATATAACACTGCTTTACCTATATTTTATATACATATATTAAGTATTTATCTTTAAAAGGATATTATTTATTAAATTTCTTTTCAAAGTTTCTTCAGTAT
This sequence comes from Tricholauxania praeusta, assembly GCA_949775025.1. Taxonomy (NCBI): domain Eukaryota; kingdom Metazoa; phylum Arthropoda; class Insecta; order Diptera; family Lauxaniidae; genus Tricholauxania; species Tricholauxania praeusta. The sequence goes on along the minus strand of OX459030.1, from coordinate 86,931,158 downwards.
AACAAATCATGTGATTGCGTTAAGTTTTGAGCGTTTCTACTCGCTGTGTATAGTTTTTTATTTCTAAAATTCTTTTTTGATCTTTCCTTAGAAGAACATTAAGTTTTCTTTATTTATACCTTAAAATGCAGTGAATTGACAGCAAACATTTTAGTTGAGATGTGTCGTAAGCCACATTGCTCTGCTGAGGAATCGAGACTGACTTTAAACTTAAAAAAAAGGAAGAACATTTCTTCAATGGCCATAACACAATCCTTTATGAATCATTACTAAATAAATTGATCTTAGTTTCATCACTTCATAAGATATTACGCCACTTTTTCTCCTATTCAGGTCATACTTCATGGCCTTCAAAAAGCACAAATCCTGGTAAGGTGCTTCTACCGCTAAAGTGCATTGCAGCCAAGAAATGACGTAGAAAGTCACGATGAACAGGCAGACGTCTAACAGAACTGCCTTATCCTTGTTTGATATGCTGAATTGTGAGCTAAGTAATAATATTTTTAATGAATAAATTGCTCTTGCCATCCATCGAGCTTGATGCATGGCGCCTGGAGGCCGAATCTTAAATTTTTGCTCTGTATCTCCGCAATGGAATATTATTGAAAGATCTATTAATTCTCGATAGTCATCTCTAGCAATTTTTTTAGTCAATTCAATCCGGTAAAATTCTAGCAGTTTGTCAATATCAGAAACATTCAGGAACGATAGCTTTTTTGTATATTTCTGTATTTTCTTGGATTCCAGTTTTATTTGAACATTTTGAACAATGGAATGTCAGGGCTTGTAGTTATTTGGCTAATTTTTGTCTCAAACACGCTTTTTAATACCAATTCGAAGATGTGATGGCGGCAAGGAAAAATAAGCATTTCTGTATTCAGTTTCTGTTCGGCAAGTACACAGGTACCATTAATAGGACCAGTATTTGAGGCAGTAGTATCACAACAAGGAAGTTGCACTTTATGTTCAAGGTTCCAGTCGATAATGTGTTTCAAACTGCCTGTGCCTGTTCACTTCCTGAAGAGTTGCTACTACTTGCAAATAGTGACATGTTTCGATTCGGGTTGCCATTATTCTAAGTACATGAAACTTTATTTACAATTGTTTTAACATCATTCAAACAAAATTAGAGGGTATGCGTTAAAAAAAATAGCTTTTATTTTTTTGGGACACCCTAAGGTACATACATACATGTAGGTACACACATGTATTTTTTACGTCTATTTTCAGAATATATTGGAATTTCTCTTGGGTGCAAAACGTTTTCGAACAGTGTTATAGATTCAAAAATATTTGCCGCCCACTTCGAAAATATATTAAAAAATATATTACGAAAGTTTATTTAGAAATAAGCTTATCTGTTAGTCGGTGATGCCTATATCTCTTTGCTTTGAAGCAATGAGCCACACACATTTGTTCAGTATATTCCCTCCTTACTAAACATTGATTTACTGAATAAATGAATTGAACTTATTTGTGCTCTTATCACTTTGTCTCATTGAACCGTTGACATATGTTAGTTTAGTCTAAAAAAAATAATTTAGCGACATATCTACAATCAGTTGGCCATGCTTCTATTGAAGGAGCTACATTAACTTTTTTGAACTTGCAATTCGGACGGTGTTTCCTCTTCTGCCAGTCATGAAAAAAATTACTTTTTACATGGAAAAGCTACTTTGCCTGATTAATATATTTTATAAAAAAGTGCTTACTTTATTGTTGTTTATTTTTTTTTTTAATAAATCAAGAAAACAAAAACAAAAATCAGCCTGTTTGAATTTTATTTGTGACCCCTTATGCTTTAAATTGGGTATTCTATGTGAAACCGGTATTCATGATTAACATATTCGTATCGTTTGCATTAATGATTTCATCTGCTTCTAGGTTTTTTATATTGTTGTAATTGCAATGCTGTGGCCTACAACATATAATTAATGACGTCACAATTAATGCGAGAGTGTTTCAGTGAAACAATGTTCGTGTAAGCAAGTGTGCATGCCGAACATTACGTGTAAATAATGTTCCCATGAGTAATCTACTATCTACTATTCATAAACGAGCTAAAGTTCTGTAAACTGATATGTAAAATAAATAGTTAAACTTTGGCTGCAATAAGTTTGATGAAACTTGGGATGCTTTTACAAGTAAAAATATAGTGAAAATAGGATTTTAAGGGCGTGTCATCACACTAAATTTTAAATTTTAATACATGATATCTCGCAAACCATGCAAGACATTCTGATAACATTTTATAAGCGTATGTCGATTAAAAATAAAATTTACTGTGTAGAAATGTAAGCTTGTCATTTTGCAACAATCGAATAATATGTTTCAATATTATACAAAAACCCTCGAAAACAGGCGATACAAAGCTTATGCTCAAGTTGGGAAAACTTGTTGAAAAGCGCGCCACCACCCATAAAATTTTAATGCGTTATTATGTAAGAACTAATAAGAGGACTGGATCAATAGTTGATGAGACTGCTCCAGTAGGCGTGGTACCTCCCAAATACATAAAAAATTGTAAAAGTAATATTCAATGAACTATTTCAACAGGTTTTTTTTAAAACTTAATACGAAACTCGTTATTAAGTATTTCTAAATCAAAAGTCGAAGCGCGTGTGCACCTCATATAAAAATATAAAAAATGAAATATTGGCCCATAATTACAGTCGCAAAATTAATTAAAATCTGGTTGGAAAAGATGCTTTCTTTCTATAAGCACGGTTTAAATTTAAAAACAGGACAACGTGCTTTTAAATATTTACATCCAGGTTTTAAAGTAATTTTTATTTTCATTGATATCAATAAAAAAATCATGCACATTTACGAGTATTGGACCCACGCACTCCGAGCTATGAGTTCACAGTCCTAACCACTTCGCCACGCTGCCTCATATATTCGATTTTATTATTATTCCTTTTCTTCACTGTGTCTACAATATTTTGTGTCAATAACGCAGGGTAATCTATTTTTTAAAATTTTCTCATAATTTAATACAAGTTTTTCTTTTTTATGGGGTTACTCTGTATTTTCGAATTTGGATTAAAACCAGATTTTAACTTAATTTTGCGACTATAATTATGGGCCATTATATTAAGTGAACTATTATATATGGGCATTACATATAGTGAAATTTAGTATGATAGCATTAGTTTTTACAAAATTTTCCAATATCAAAAGTGGTCGAGATTGAATCAGTGGGCGCAGCACTTGAAAGAGACAAAAAAAAAAATGGTAAGCGTCAGTTATAATAAACTATTGTTGCAATTATTATGAAATTTAGTTCAAAGATAGTTGTTGTTATATCGACCCCTCAGAGAGTAAGGGTTCTAACTCGCTTTTTGGCAAAATTTTTTTATTATGCCACCATACTAAAGAAAACACACTCGTTTGTTTGGTGCTATCAAAATTTGGCTACCTCTTGTCGTCCCAAAGATCTCAGGATAAATTATGTCGTAACTGCAGCTTTCAAAATAAAATTTCAGAGTGCAAGTGTTCTAAGTGAATTTTTGTCTTTGAAGTCACATTGAATAATAAAGAATCGCTTTCAGGTTAATAGTGAAAATGGACTGTAGAAGGTGAAGGGAACAGGTATCCACAATGGTGATTTGGCCTCATTAAAATGGATTTTGGAAGTTCCTTCTATCTGTTGAGGCAAAAAGAAAGGTAAAAAAAAGATACTGCACCAATTGATGCGAAGAAGTCGAAACTATGGGGTTGCACCTAGGGTTGTCATACGTACTGATTTCATCAGTACATGTACTGATTTTTTGTAATTTTCGTTTCATACTCATGTATGATAAGAGCAGCTGGCAGCGGGCGGCAGGTCGTAGAATAGCTATGTGGGTTCTGTGGCAGCGCTGCTTCTATGACGCCACAGGCATATGCAGTGACCGGAGTCGCGCTTAGTGTGTCTGCTGCCGGCTGCTCTTATCATACATGAGTCGCAAGCTGCAGCTGCGATATGAATTCACGCGAGAAAAACTGTGTTGATTTGCATTCGAAAATTGTTGTAATTGGCTCTAGTCATATTAAGCATATGAGAGCATATAATATTTTATTTGAGAAGTTTCAAATTAGTGGGTGTATCAATTTACTTTAGAGTCAATTTTCTTATTTTTGAATTTGCGTCTTAGTCATAGGAAATATCGAAAACCCTTACTAATATTAAATATCTCAAAAATTATTTATCGTCTTTTCCCAATGACAAATGGGTGTATACAGCAGGATGTCATTTGGATCTTGTGAATATGTTCTAGATCTAGACTTAAAATTTTCTTTTAAGATGCCGAATGTATTTTTTCGTCACGAACATTAAAAAGTTACTTAAAATTCCAAAAATTCAAACAAAATTTTAACTTTTTTACAAAAAAAAAAAAGAAGGTCAGCACACCATTATGGCAGATTTGTGCGCATATTTCAGCTAAATTTACTTAAAAAAATGGTAACTTTTGCAAATAGACGAAATGTACTGAACATGAGCCAAATACACTGATAATGCACCAAATGTACCGAATGAACTAAAACCTTGTCAAATGTACTGACGACAATTTTTCACGATGAAAATGTACTGAAAAAATGCTATCACTGATATTCATATAGTAGATTTGTTTCAGCTAGACTTTGTGGTAAAAAATTAAAGGCATCAAATCGAGATTTTCGAGAGAGTAATTGCTGAAATTTTTTACTAAAAAGTTATTTTCGATGGAATTGTTAAAACAAAAAAAAAATGTGGCAATTTTGATTTAGCGACACTTCCAATTCCTTATGTTAATACTGTGCGCATCGAAAATTTAGGTGACATTCAACTTTACGATTCCTTTTAAATAAAAAATCGCTCAGCTATTTAATACAAAAAAATGTTTTGAACACAAGCTTTTTGTTATGTTGCTCCTTCTTAATACAACCTTATAAGAAGTGAAAAAAGAAAATCAACGATGAAATTATTTTATAAAGAATATATTGGACAGATACAATTCAGACAGAAAATTGATTTTCCCTCGATTGTCAAAAGTGAGGTTGCTTATGATTTTAACAGTCTTCAAGTTTTAACCCCAAATAATTTGTTGGGTGAAAAATGGAATTTTTTTTGCGGAGGGGAAGTGATCAGCTGTTTCTTCTCATTTTTTCTCTCTCAACCACCACATTTTTTTTGGCCGAAACACTTTTTGTGGTAAAATTTTATAAATATTTACCTATTTTTTCTGGCTGAAACACACTTAATTACGTGAGGTATTTATTTTTTGAAACTCCGTGAAACTTGTCTTATAATTTTTAAATGTAATCTGCTATATTAATGTATACTCTCTGCATTAAAAAGTTGACGTGACCCCTCTCCCCCAGCTAAGATTTGGCGAGATTTTGTCGACCCCCTCCCCCCCTGTATGGGCTCACGCAATAACTGGATCGCCCCATATTCGCAGGCTGTATGAGAACTGCGATGGCTCGAAGAGTTTTAATTGATATCACAGTTTCATAAATTTTTGTTTTGTTCACTTATGTATGTATATTTAGGTTTGAGGCTACTGATTTCTAGTCTTGGTGCTTCTCTTTAACGCCACGTGTTTTCAAACACTGCATTTTCTAATTTCTCTTTAGTTCATATAAGCCCAGGCGTGATGGGGAAAAGCAGACTGAATTTCAATTCAAGTATTCATAGGAAAATCATAGTTTCTTTCAGGAAACCAATAACCCAAAATTCTTAAAAACTGCATAGCCTGTGTATTAAGAAAAGAACAAAGTTTTGTATTTCTAGGTCTAAGATTTTCTGAATGAAAACACTTTTTTTGCTGTTATTCATAATATCATTGCTCATTCAATGCTTAAGCTAAAGAGTTAAAATAAAAGCCAAACTATTAAACGTTTTCTAATAACTTTATTTATTAATTGAATTGTGTTTTTTTTTTTTTCATCGGAAAAGGGTCCTAAAACAAACTTACTTATCGGGATCGCGACAAACGTGTTATCATTTTAAGAGTTTAGTAAACCCTTATGATATTTAAGGACTGTCCCAAAAAAAACTTTTGGTTTGTTTTTCATTTATAAAAAAATACCCTATAAACTTTTAGATCTTTTTTCTTTTTTTATCAATAATAGCTAGTGTTCAAACTATAAATAACTAAAAACTACATAAAAATTTCTTACATTTTTCTTAAGGCCCTTTATTAAATTTGTCCAGTTTGACAATCTTTTTCACTTAAGTCTGAAGTTTTGTAAGTTTTTTGCAGTCTTGCCACTCTTTCGAAGATCTCTTTTCATTAGAGCCCGATATTTCTCAATTGGGTGAAGCTCTGGACAGTTGGGCGGATTTGCTATTTTTGGTATAAAATTGATCTTTTTACTTTGGTAATATTCCATCGTAGCGTTAGAGCAGTGATGGGCACATAGTGGCTCTATTTGCTCTCACCGGTATTCGACGCACAAGCAAGTGAAAAAAAATTTGCAGAATTTCAATGCTATCGAGGCACAGCGTTGACTTGAATTCAGATGAAAACAAAAACAAAACACAAAGGCATAAAAGACGGCGCCGCATTGTGTCTTAAAGAATGTAGCAATTGTTTTTGTTTGTAGTGCAATTTGGTTTTTTTTGTGCTAATGGCAAATTTGGAAATGAAAGTAAAAAAAAACTTTAAAATTTCGTTTGTTGTTGCTTGATGTTGTTGTTTTGCTCTTTTGTTAGATTTCTATGCCCACCGCTGCTTTAGAGTAATGAGAGGTTTCTAAATCGGGCCAGAACATCACTGTACCCTCATGTGCACGAATGGATGGTAGAACACGTTTTTCGTCTATTGCGTAACAAAGAAGCTTCTTCTGAGGTCACAGATATATATTACCTGCCAAACCATATATTGCTTTGAAAATTTCGAAATTTTTTTTTTTTTTAATTTACTAGGCATATGTCCTTTCTTCGGCGACGTATAATATTTGTGCCCAGATAGCGGCTTAAAATCTGCTTTGACGTAAGTTTCGTCGTCCATAACACAGAAAAAAAATTTGGTCAGATACGTTTCATACAATTTTCGGGCTCGTATCTGAGCCATCAACTGCTTTTCATCAAAACGGTATGGTACTTTTTGAACTCTATATGTCTTCAGCTTACTTTTTTTCTTTATCCTTTGTACAGTAGATTTCGAGAAACAGGTAGACCCTTCTAATAATTAAAAATAACCGTCAAAACAGTTCTATCTGATGCACCAACTATTTTTGCTATAGCTGAATATTTTAACTCTGGATTTTGCAGGTATGTGGACAAAGTGAGTTCGCGGACTTTTTGTTGCTTGCTAGACATCATTGTCGTTAAAAGTGCTATCACCAAGTGTTATATATCATTAAAAAAACGTCTCTTTATATAGAAAAAATATTGTGTCTTTTTAGACCTACAAAATTATTAGGTTGAGTATAATCAATTAAAATAAAAACCGAAAGTTTTTTCCGGAACAGTCCTCACTTTTCATGTAATACTACGTGTAATTTATAAGTAACATTTTTAAATTAGCGTTACAAATCATTTGCAATAATAAAATTTTTGGTTCTTAAGGGTTAGATTAAAATTAAATTGCTACCGATTTAGATACAAGATGCTCAAAGCCACAAGAAAGGTGCTATGTCACTGTTTGATCTACTGCGCAGCATAATTTTTTTTTACTAACAATAACTTAAGTTATTAAGTGTCTGCGCATTTTACTGTTGTTCCCAAAATTATGTGTAACTTTTAAATGGAATTACCCATAAAAATTGCGGGCATCTTGTAGGGTCTTGGCGCTACAAAGAGCTTGAATTTTTTTTCGTATTTTCGTATTAATCATCGGTTTCTTTTTACTACAATGTTTTGATATTGATAAGAAAGCATTGAGTACAAAGAAACGCGACTGCAGCAACAACAACAAAAACAATATCAGAAGCAACTTTTCAGTTTAGAACTCGTATTAAGCATCTGTCGGATTGCGATTTGTTTTTTAATTCAGACTTTAACTTAATGAGTAGGAATCAGAATCAGAATAAAGCGAACAGTTCTACACGCTCAGTGTTTCAGTTAAGACGTGAATTTGAGTTTGTGCTGATTATCTCAACAATTAGCTGTTAAATAAAAGTGTTAATAAGCTTATTTAAAAAAAAGGAACTATCTATAGGTACTTGCCATATTTTGATTTGTTCTAAAGAATTATACCGAAAATTGAGTGGATCGTGATTAAGAACAATTTAATTTAATAAATTGTTGTTATAAAAGATAACATTTTGAATTCAAAACCAAAACAAAAACATAATCTACAAATTTTAAAGATTGATTGTTATTTTTTTTCATACCAAAGTTTGATAACCTCTTTGTATCTGTGCATAATTTTGACCCTTGAACTGAACACGCGATACGCGTTAAGTATTTGTGTACTACTTGAAATTAGAACTCGCTCGCGTACAATTTGGATAATCATATCGCTGAGATATATAAAAGAAAACATACATCCGATTAGAAAATAAATACAATATAATACATATGTAATTGTGTATGCACTAACATGATACTCAACTTGTCGCAACTTAAGCCTTCTACATTTTGTTAGTTATTTTGTCTTGATAAGTGCAGTAAATAAGAGTTTACCATTTGTTGAAAATACGGGATAAATCATCATAATACGAGTAAGCTGAATTTTTGAATAAAATCTAAAAATCATGAATAATATAATGTTATGCCCTGCTAAAAAACCAGAACTTTTTTGACGGATCTACAGCAGGTCTGGCCAACCCGCGGCCCGCCATATATATTTTTCCGCCCCGCGAAATTCATCACACTATTACAACATATATTTATTTTATAATGGCCAAAGTAGAGGAAGCCAATGTCTTAAAAAAATACATTTTTTGTGCATCCATTTGTGATATTGCAATAGCCGTAATATAATAGCTATAATCCGCTAAAACCGTAATTTATTTGTTTGCATCAGAGCTTTGAAACGCATAACACAAATATCTCAGTATAAAGCCAAAATATCGAAACCCCGATAGAATTTTTGTGAAAAAATTATTACAGTTTTTCTAGTTATTTGACGTTATCTTGTGTAGTTATCTTCCAAAAATATGTCTATAAGTCTATTGCCACTGTATGGACATAGTTGCCACAGTATGGATATTTTTAGGTTTTTCACTAGAAAACTTCTGTTTTCCTTTTGAAATACCATATGTCTAATGTTTCTTACAGAGCTTTTCAGGAAGAAGTATTAAAAGCTCACATGAATAGTTAACAACAAAAATGTCCAGTTCCTCATTGTTTTTATCGATGAATTTACTAAAAATTATATCATCTCAGTCAAAATCTCATTTTACTTAAATAATACTTAGTAATATTATTTTAAGACTTAATCTGGAGCTGGTTTCAATCACACTGGTTACGTCTGAGTCCTCAAATAGATTAAAAAAAAAATGTACTAGTAAATAAGGTAGCGTTTATAAGATTTTATCGTCATCTTAAGTATATAAAATACCTTAAATTTCTCGTACTTGCCGTATTTTTTGGCTTCAAATTGTTTTCTGCTCTGCTAGTGCTCAGAGTTGACCCCTTACACATTTTTGCCTGATTTTCTTGTAGCAGCACCTACATTTAAATTTCCCATAAAGAAAAGCTTGGACTCGTTTCAAAGGAGCAATCCGAGCAAATTAATGAGCTGAAAAAGATGACGGTGGGATTGCTTTTAGACCAAGTATATTGATGTACAGGGTGTATAGAGCTTCGAATTGAAATAAAACACAAGAAAATCGTTTTAATGTCCATCAATTTGGCTTTATTGGAAGGATCATTTTATGCCATTAATGTTTAAATATGATTTCGGGCATGTGGCCGCCGCGGCTGGCTCGAATAAAGCCAATTCTACAGGTCCAATTTTGAACCACTTTTTCGAGCATATTCTGGTTTGTTGGCGTCGACGAGCGACTTCACATATCCCCAAAGAAAATAATCCGCGAAATTATGCGCTCATCGAATGTTTCCTTCAATAAATTGATTGTGACGTGCGCTGTGTGGCATGTAGCGCCGTCTTGTTGGAACCACAACTCATCCACATTCATGCCATCCAATTCGGGAACAAAATAGTCGGTTATCATGGCTCTATACCGGTCTCCATTAACGGTAACTGACTCTCCAGCATTATTTCGGAAGAAGTATGGCCCAATGACTCCACCAGCCCATAGAGCACACCAAACAGTCAGTTTTTGTGGATGTAATGGCGTCTCAAGGGTCTCATGTGGATTCTCTTCACTCCAAATGCGGCAATTTTGCTTGTTGACGTAGCCATTCAACCAAAAATGAGCCTCATCACTGAACAAAATTTTGCGATGAAAATCAGCATCGAGATCAATCTCATTTTCGTCGCATACACCAAAATCACGACGCATTGCATGGTCTCGCGGCTTTAATTCTTGCACAAGCTGGATCTTGTAAGGTCGCAAGCCAAGATCTTTGCGCAAAATCTTCCATAAAGTTGATGGACAAAGCTCCAATTGCTGTGCACGGTGGCGAATCGATTCATTCGGGTCCTCTTCAACATTTTGCTCTACAGCGGCAATTGTTTCTTCGGTGCGCACTGTTCGACGTCTCTGCGGATGCGTATTATCACATAGAGTAAACGTAGTGCGAAAACGACCCATGGTTAACCGAATTAATTGCTCTGATGGACGATTATGTCGACCATAAAATGGACGGAGCTTGCGGTAAACTTCGCGAACTGAACCATTATTTTCGAAATAAATTTGCACGATTTGCAAGCGTTGTTCTTTTGTCAACCTGTTCATGATGAAATGGCAAACCAAACTGAACATAAATGATATTAGAGTTGCCAGATTTGATCATAAAATGCCAGTTTTATCTCTATTCGAAAAACAAACCTCTAAAAAAAACATCCTTTACTTTCATGGTGGCAAAAAAAGTGTCGATTCGAAGTGGAAGTTCAGCATCAATAGCCTAGATATCTCCTCTTGTCTCGACGTCGATGTGCGCAAATAAGGAATGTCGTATCCGTATTTAACTTGGCCATCCGCTTATTTTTTTTTTTCAAACTACCACCAATACCATCTGCTGGACTTTTTCCATGTCCCGCTTTGGTGAAATTATAAGAAGCCGAGGATAGCTGGGGTTATCATCGAGGTAGATATTGCATGATGAGGTTAAACATCTTCCGATTTCGGTATTGAGTCGTTGGTTCATCGCTCACAAAATAATTTATTTTTACCGCTGGCTGTCACGGCAAATAAAAGTCGAACATTTTTTTTATATGAGCAATGATTGCTGTAGGATCGTGTATCTGTGACTCTGACAAGCTAGAAAATTCTTAAGAATGACATGAAGAGTAAAGCATCCCGATATTAATTAGAGCAGATTTCGCCCTCAGAAGCGAAAAGGGTGTAACTCAAAAAAATTTCATTATGGCATCAGATAGCTTAAGAAATTACGCATCTACTAAACTACTAAAAATGCCGATATCTTAGCTGAAACATATAAAAAATCCTCTACTAAGAGAATTTTCTCTATGTAGATTTTACAGGTATTTTAATAAATTGACATCTACAAAACATCAATTATCTCGAAACTTATTTTTTTTGAGATACACCCTTTTCGCTTCGCTTCGTGTACTTCAACGACATATTTAAGACAAGGTAATAACTCAATATACAGTCTATCGTATATCTAAATCTAATATGTGGATATATAATTTTATATATGACCCGTGGAGTTATGATGCATTTCGCAAGATCATTTGGGTTGGCCACCCCGGCTCTACAGGAATTTTGTAGTTTTTTGTAGTCATCTTATTATTAACATAAATAACAAAGTTCATAGATGACACAAAAGAACTAAAATAATTACACTCTGTGCAAAATTAAGCTCAAATGCTGGAGGAAAATCGACTGATGATTGATATTCAAGTTTATTTGGGGTTGTAGAGCTCGAATCTGCCATCAGATTTTAACCTAACCGGTAAATAGCAGGATTACAAATGCTTTTATACGACTTTTTTAAATTTCAAGTCGGAGAGGTTTAGCGTCTGAGGTAGAGTTCTTCCTTATGAAAAGACAAAGATTTTCCATTAACACTACTAGTACAGCATAGCTCCTTAGCCCTTCTATGAAAAAATGAGAACACGGTACAAATGACTCTAAAATTTATATTTAAAATGCAACGACTTCGAAAAAGAAAGTCAGGGCATATTTATCTTTTAGCCAAAGGTTTAACAGCTATGGCAACAAGCAATATATAAAATAATGGAGCATTGTATGCGGAATGAAATAAATAAGCGCACTTTGTATACCTCAAGGTCACAATCTCAATAGCTCAAGCGTTAGAGTGACGGTGCATTTAGACAACATATGTGCGTAATTGCTGTGCAGGCGGATGATCGATGCAGGGGATTAAGCCGGTTAGTTGATTACTGTTCAAAGCGAATTCATAAGAAAATTATTAAAGAATTTTATTAAGAAATTGGTAAAAGCTCACACATTGATTGACCGTTCACAACTGATTTAATATTTTGATTGTCGAAATCGTCAAAGCTGAATTGATCAAAATCGATATACGAACTTTAATGCATTTATTATTGGAAAATCCACATCTATCAGATCATAGATTTTTCATGCCGAATGGAATCTGAAAGCAAATCATTTTTATTTCTGCAATAGTATTTATTTAAGATTACGTCAAATGAATTAAAGGCTTTGTAGGGTAGTGTACTGCGCGTGCAACCCAGAGGTCCCCGGCTTCGATTCCCGGTATAGGCATGTTAGTATTCTTTCCATACATCCTAATTTTGCTACTTTTCTAATTATTAACACCACGTTGAGCTTTCCAGCTATGGTAAGAAAGTACGCTACATCGAAAAAGCAACAATTACACAGGCCAACAAAATTAAATGAAATTTTATACCCAGAGATTACACTATATGTTTCCGAAGGTTTTTGGCATGCTAAGTCTTAATTCGATCTCAGACTTGCTCTATCACATCGGAGAAAACATTTCATACCAACAGTATTCTTGTTCGCAGGGATATTTTGTTGTTGTCATAGTAGTTGTAAGGAAAACACTGAAGCAATATATTTTCATGAACGATTTCTCCGGGGAAAAAAAAAAAATATTCGAAAACTTTCAAGTGAATACAGGAAAAGAGTATTACTTTCAGTTGCCGTAGCAAGTTATGTAGAGAAGTTAGTTCATTGTATAATATATTACCAAATATATTGAAAAAAACCTGTTTTTAGCATTTTTAGGTTAGGATATCACAAAAACCTGATTTGATAGAGCAGTTCTGAGGTCAGGTTCGAATTTAACGTACAAGAAACCTTCGGAAACGTATAATGTAGTCTCAGAGTACGTAATACAGCAGCAGTGACGTAATACGAGTAATATTTGCTTCAGAACATTTTCATTCGTATCTTTGCATATCTAGCGAATGTAGCTGGGACCCTAGTAATCAAGTAGCCAAGTGTGAATTGAAGATAGGCTCTAATGCAGTGAGCAATGATGGGTTGATGCCTATTAAAGTCATTAAAATAATCCTGCCACATATACTTCCACCCATAACTCACATTTTGAACCATTGCCTCTTTCTGGCATATGGAAGGTTGCAATAATTATTGATATTTCTAAAACCTCCACTGCCTCTACACCCCAATGACTTTAGGCCCATTGGTATTCTACCTGCATTAGAGAAAGTTTGTGAACGAATCATGTTAGAGCATATCACGTTGCGTTCGATCACCTGGCTTTCGAGTTGGGTATAGCTGCTCGACTCCAGTAATGAAAGTTACTGATGATATCCATGCGCACTATGACTAAAACCTTTTGACACTTCTTTGACTTCTATGTTTTTCAAATGCCTTTGGCTCCGTTAATCACAACCTTCTTCGCAGTAAAATAAAGCACTTTTCCAATTTCAGTGACAGCGCTGTCGGATTATTGGCTAACAACTTAGGCGAAAGGTTTCAGAGGGTTGTAGTTTGGAATTGCTTTTCCATTCTCAGAGTTGTTGGTATTGGGGTTCCGTTTTGGTTCCACTATTATTTTCTATGTTTATAAATGATATTTTTTTAAAATGCAATCGAAAAATTGTTTCCCTTGAGCTTTTTCGGTCATTTATAAAAATGAATTAAAAAACAAAATATTTCACGACGATTCGCCCGTTGGATCCATGCTTCTTTAGGGGTTTTTATTTATTTAAAAGACTGAATTGAAAAGTTTTTGAAGTTTAAGCATTTAGTCATTACTAGGAGAATCCCAGTAAGGAGTCCCTGCGCTGTAAAGTTTATTCAGTGATAGTGTATCGATACAATAACGCAGAATACGATTGAATTTGCGGCTTTTTTGTTTGTTCGGCATACCCAACTTTTTCGGTTGAATTATTCTCGTTGATTTTTAACAGAAGAATGAGTCAACTTATTTGGCGGTAAGGAAAAAACAAAAACAACGATACTTCATAAGACGATATTATAACAGGCACTGATGTTGTTAAAATCTTCTTTCTTGTTAACAGCTGTTTTTTGTTTTTGTCGTATTCGGAGGCTTTCCAATGTACGTCTTACATTTTTTCTTTGTTCTCTTTCCACTATTACGAGTATCGTGCTGTTAAAGTCCGCCGCATGATTTCTCTCAGTCGGATGTTTTTGCTAAAGCTTTCGTTTGTTTTTTGATATTTTTTTAATTTTTAAATATGCAATAATTCATGCCTATGCCGATGACGTTCAGCTTTATCTCTATTGACCGATTGGATTAGTTGAAGACCTGACCTATCGACTGAATGATGACTCATTTCCTTAAGCAATTGGACTATTGATAACTTTCTCTCAATTCATCCAGAAAAATACAAAGTTCTATCAATTGCTTGGAGTGAATTAAGCTTAGCGGGGATTCCGCCTTTGTTCATCGGCTCTACAGAGCTAAAATGTGTGCGTTAAGTAAAAAATCAAGGTTTTATTTTAAATTCTAGTTTGATATGTACTGATCACATCAATAGTATTGTGGGTAAAGCTTATGGGTACCTCTATGGAATTTACTCCCGTTAAAACCCGCTGACTAATAAGGGGTCTCAAAATTTTGAAGTTGAGGGGCTTTTTTTTGGCAGGGAAATTTTTAGAGGATAAAGATTTTTTTTTGACACCATATTTTTTGGCAAAAAAAAGTAAGTTTTATCTCAAGTCTTACGAAAAAGGTAGTAGGGTCTACGTTTTACCATTTTTTGACTATTTATGGTGGCTCATTGAGCTTTCTAATTTTCAATACGATTTATATGAGATAGAATGCTTTAAACAGTTTCATCTATGTATATCTCGTGAAAAAAAATCTTAATTGCTCACGAATGGAATAATTAAACTTATGAACTCAATAAATTATTTTTTTAAGTTTTAATCAATAATTAATTATTTTTCATTCACTAGTGAAATTTTTACTTGCTCTGATGTTTCCATGCATTACAGTTACTACCTGAATATAGTCATTATCTGTACTGGAATAGGAAAGTAATGACATTGTACTAATTCATGAGTTTTGAGAAGGGGTTAACTTCAAAACTTGTCATCTTACTTTACAAATTCACTCAGTAAAATAAATAAACCATTATTTATGAATATTTTTTCTTGAGAAGAGCCAAACATCTGAATTTGAATCCTTTGTTTCGAAAATATGTCATAGCTGAATAAGTAAAAATTTCTTTATTGTTAACATTCAGTTATCTTATGATTATGCGTTTTTAGTTTTGAGATGATGCCACATTTGAACATTCGAATTTCTTGCCAAAAGAATAAATATCAAACGAGGTTGGCACAATAAAAAAACATCTCTATTGGAGTGCTAATGCAAATTTTTGTGACGCTTATTCACTAACTGAAAATTTACTACATTAGTATCATTTTCATTGGCATTGCCAAATAAAGAAATATTAACTTCGGCAAGTTAATTTGATGGAACAATTTTATAAATAAAATATACTCATACATACATATGTATTTGAAATACCCCCATGCCGTCTTAAGGGCTAGTACACTTGTTTCAACAATATGTCTGTATTTTCAATAGTAAACGTTCTATTTGTGGTAAAAAAGTCATTAATGATTTTTGCTAAAAATTCGTCATATTTGGTAATTCTCCAATAGCTCTATATCTATAATTTATAATTTAAGTCAATTAATATAAAAAAAATTTCAGAAAACAAGTTTTTTGCTTACGTCTTTTGAAACAGAAAGTTTAGAAATAACAGTGGATGCTGCCTAAACGTACAAAACAGCATTTAAGATTTTGTTTTGTTTATTCTGATTAATAAAAACAATCTATTGAAAAGGCACACATCTTAAAAACAATGATTGCAAAACGAGAAAAAGTTCGTTACACATATCGCTATATTAAGATATTTGTTTATTTTGTGAACTTATGACGTTACGATATTAAAAAAAAAAAAAAAACGAATAATAATTATGAATTAAAACGGCTTTAAATAATGTTTTGTTTTTTTTTTTTTATATTAAATACGCATAGATCAAAGTATAAACATATGTATTAAAGTCGAGGGATTGTCTCTTTATCATTCTGAGATTAGAAAAAAAATCGTAGATTAAACCGCAGATGCATAATGACTTTGAAATTTTGACCCATATATAAATACAAATGGCAAAATTTAAGTTTTAAGAAATAATTTAACTTTTGTCTGGAACTTTTTTTCAAAAATCAGCTTTTAAGGATTTTGATAACTTGGTGCCACTAAATGCCATCACTGTCACAACTGAAGGAGGTGATAAAGTATTAATCACGTACAAAGTGTGGCAAACGAATTTTTAAATGTAAGAGTAATAGTGAATAATTAAATAAATGGTTTGATTATAAATGCTTCATTATAGGCGGAGAGCCCGCTGTAGAAAGTCAAGTGTATAAGATTACACCATGGGACCTATGCCAAATGATAGAGCTCGATGAGCCTAAATAGAATATCTAGGGTTGCCTTGCCAAAGCCTGTTCCGATGTCCGAAAAAAACCCACTTTTGGCCGACTTCTTTCTTAATAAAAAGTGTATAAGATTACAGCATGAAATGGGTGTCAAAAGGTAGAGCTCGATGAGCCTAAATAGAAAATATAGGCTTGCCTTGCCAAAGCCTGTCCTAAACTAGGGTTGCCACTCATTTAAGAAAAGTTGACCCTAAAAACGGGTGGTAACCCTAGTTTAGGACAGGCTTTAGCAAGGCAACCCTAGATATTCTATTTAGGCTCGTCGAGGTCTATCATTTGACACACATTTCATGCTGCAATCTTAAACTTACTTACTTACTTGGGTGAACATAACAACCCGTTACCGGGTTACGGCCGACCTCAAAAGCTCTCTCCAGGCGCCTCCGCTTTGCGCGCGCCTTCTCCAATCATTCACACCAAGCGTGGATGGGGTTTCCTCGGCTTGGTCTTTCCATCGGAGGCATGGTCTTCCTCTTCGTCGTCGCCCAGCGGCTTCCGCATCAAACACCTTTTTCGCCGGAGCTTCTTCGTCCATACGCACAACATGTCCCAGCCAGCGCAGACGTTGGATAGTGATACGCTTGACTATGTCAATGTCAGCGTAGAGCTCGTACAGTTCGTGGTTCATTCGAATACGGTAGTCGTCGCCGACGTGAACAGGACCGAAGATTTTGCGAAGAATTTTTCTCCCAAACACCCCAAGCGTGGCTGCATCAGTCTGCGACACAACCCATGCTTCTGCGCCGTAAAGTAGCACGGGTAAGATGAGCGTCTTGTAGAGTGTCAGTTTTGTCGGGCGAGAGAGGTCTCTACTACTCAATTGCTTACTGAGACCATAGTAACACCTATTAGCAAGAGTTAGTCTTCGCTTTATCTCCAGGCTGACATAGTTTTGAGTGTTCACGGCGGTGCCAAGATAGGTGAATTCCTTGACAACTTCGAAAGTATAGTTGTTCGCAGTAACAAAGGATCCAATACGCCGCGTCTCCCTGTTTGTGGACAGCATATACTTTGTTTTGCCCTCGTTCACCGTCAAACCCACTTTCGCTGACTCTTTTTCGATAGCAGAGAACGCAGCAGTAACATCTCGCTTACAACGTCCAATGATATCAATATCATCGGCATATGCAAGGAGCTGGACACTTTTGTAGAAAATAGTGCCATTACGATGTACACTGGCTCTTCGCAACACCCCTTCCATCACAAAGTTGAAGAGGTTGCAGGATAATGGATCGCCCTGTCTGAAACCTCGTTCGGTATCAAATGGTTCGGAGAGGTCCCTTCCTACTCTAACGGAGCTGGCTGTGTTGCTCAACGTCATTCTGCAAAGCCGCACCAGCTTCGCAGGTATACCGAACTCAGACATGGTGGCATACAGGCAATCCCGTATCGGGCTATCGAAAGCTGCTTTAAAATCGATAAAGAGATGATGGGTATCGATCTGTTTTTCGTGGGTTTTTTCCAGGATTTGACGTAGTGTGAAGATCTGGTCTATGGTGGACTTACCAGGTCTAAAGCCGCACTGATAAGGCCCAATCAGTGTGTTGGCAAACGGCTTAAGTCTTTCACACAGTACAGTCGACAGGACCTTGTAAGAGATGGCAAGAAGACTGATTCCCCGGTAGTTAGCGCAGATTGTCGGGTCATCTTTCTTCAGTACAGGACAAAGGACACTGAGATTCCAATCGTCGGGCATGCTTTCAACTAGCCATATTTTGCAGATGAGTTGATGCATACACCCTATCAGCTCATCGCCGCCGGTCTTGAACAATTCAGCTGGCAGGCCATCGGCACCAGCCGCTTTGTTGTTCTTAAGTCGTTGGATCACAACTCGTACCGCGTCATGGCTAGGTGGTGGTACGTCCACACCATCGTCGTTGATTGGTGGTATCGGGTTAATTTCTCCAAAGGCGGGATTGGTGGAGTCATCGCCAGCAAGCAGCTTGGAAAAGTGTTCCCTCCATAATCTCAGTGTACCCTGCGTATCCGTAACCAGATTTCCATGTTCATCTTTACAGGTAGATGCTCCGGGCTTGAAACCTTGGGTCAGACGCTTGACTTGTTGGTAAAATTTTCGAGCATCATTCCTGCCCCGTAACACTTCGAGTTTCTCACGCTCGTGCCTTTCCTGCTCTCGTTTCTTGCGTCTGAAAAAAAAACACTTTTTATTAAAAAAAATTGGCCCAAAAAACGAGAGGCAACCCTAGTATAGGACAGGTTTTGGCAAGGCAACCCTATATATTCTGCTTAGGCTCATCGAGCTCTATCTTTTGACACCCATTTCATGCTGTAATCTTATACACTTTTTATTAAAAAAAATTGGCCCAAAAAACGCGAGGCAACCCTAGTTTAGGACAGGCCTTGGCAAGGCAACCCTATATATTCTATTTAGGCTCATCGAGCTGTACCTTTTGACACCCATTTCATGCTGTAATCTTATACACTTTTCATTGAAAAAAATTGGCACAAAAAACGCGAGGCAACCCTAGTTTAGGACAGGCTTTGGCAAGGCAACCCTATATTTTATGTTTAGGCTCATCGAGCTCTATCATTTGACACCAATTTCATGCTGTAAACTTATACACTTTTTATTAAGAAAAAAGTCGGCCAAAAGTGGGTTTTTTTCGGCCATCGGGACAGGCTTTGGTAAGGCAACCCTAGATATTCTATTTAGGCTCATCGAGCTCTATCATTTGGCATAGGTCCCATGGTGTAATCTTATACACTCGACTTTTCTACAGCCGACTCTTGGGCTATTATCCTCTATCACCTCTTAATAGTGACTACCAGGCTCGGATTTAGAAATTTGCCGCGCCCCTAGGCAGTTGCAAAAATTGCCTCCCCTCGCTCAAATTTAATTAGACTCTGAAAAATTTTAACTCCCAAAAACCCACATATTTTTTAAAATTTTTTCTCTCTGTCAGTTTATAAAACATTTTATTGATTTCCAACTACTTAAGTACATAGGTTTCTAGAGCATAAAACAGTTATTTTTGGTATTTTTGAGATTTTTTTAATGATTTCTGCGTAAAAGCTAGACTTATATTTCAATGCAATATATATTTTTTATTATAATTATACGATCATTTTGATAAGACGCCAATCTATAAGTCAGCTGTTGAATGAACCGAATAAATAAATGAGAACAATACCTTCTAGATCATTTTGAACTCTGGAAGTTTCTTCTTCAACTGATTTGGAATTAGTTTATTTAAAGAATGTAGTTAATCTTGAAGTTTTTGCTAAGACTACTTCATTTTTCTTCGATTTTTCTGCCGTCCGCTTGCGGTACTCAGCCGCCCGCTGAATCTTTTACGGTTGTCACTCATGATAAAACGCAGCATTGAATGCTGACAATAAATTAACAATGACATTAATAATCGATCACAAATGTTCAATTATAATGACTTTTTTCACTTATAATGTTGGTACGCGTGCCAACGAAATTATGCGGGAAATTCAATTTCCACAAATAAAACAATTTTTCAAAGTTTCCGCCAATATTTGCCGCCCTAGGCACGTGCCTATTCTGCCTGTATGGTAAATACGGGCCTGGTGACTGGTGACTTACCTTCTACTAGTCATACTTTGTAAATGTAGTATGTAAGTATTAATACTCGAATTCTAAGTCAATTTTTGAATTATTATTTTTTTTTGTAATTTTGCGTTTTTTATTCTTTATTGTGATGCTGTGAAATATTTCAATTTTAATTATATATATATATATATTTACATATATGTAAAAGCATCTTGTTTTATTTGTAGTTTTTTTATGCATTTACTAGAACTATCAATTCCGGGATTGGAAATTTCGATCTCGAAAGCCCCGAAACTCAAAAATGCTCCGGGAGTGCCACTCATAATATACATAGATCTGAAATATTTTTAAGAGCTAAATACAAAACCGTTGTCAGTTTTTTTTGTCAAGATAAGATAAGATTATTGCACAATATTCTAAAAATACTGCTTTTGAGTATTGTTTTTCGATTTGCATACCTATACATACTCTATTCCTTATTAAGATAACTCATGACGCCATTTATAATCCAATACCGCAAAGACAGTTGAACTTATTTTCTTTAAAATATGCCAAAATTAAGTTGTTGTTATTGGGCTCAAGTCAGAAGATTTCCAAATAATTGATTGGTTAAATGTTGAAAATCTTTTGACTTGAGCCCAACTACAACAACTTCATATTTAACGAAGTCAAACACATTTAAATACATATAGGGCATTTAAGGCGAAGCGGGCAATGAAAATAAAGTAAGGTCGTGAAATTTGTTTATATTCCGGTAAGTTATACATCTTAATTGCCGAAATATGGGCTTCTGAAGAATTGGCGAAGTTTAAGGACCGTAATCTATTTTGAACGCTATTATTGGAATCAAGGAATTTATAATAAAACAAACAATATTGATGTAACTAGTAAAAAGCATGCTCTTTTTATTTTTTTAGTCAAATTCGAATTTAAAATTTTTTTATGTATAGAAAACCGGAAGTAAAAATTTTTAATCAAATTGTCAGTAACTTCCACATAATATTTTTTAAATATTTTATTTTTAAAAAAAGATGTTTCACAAAAAAAATTTTAACGTGATCGTAATTAGTTAAAAAGATATATAAATTAAAGTACTTAAGAAAGTGCCACGTGCCATACAAAGTGTGGCAGGTATGCACTAAAATCCATATATCTCGTAAACCAATGTAGATCACGTTAAAAAATTTTTAGAATAACACCGGTATATTTTATGCTTAATTTTAAAGTTAAAATAAATTAAATAAAATATGTCGAAATTATTTCAATTCTGAGATGAAATGTTCACTTCCGGTTTTCCACAAGAAAAAAAATCAAATTTCCAATCTGATTTCATAATTGAAAAGAGCAGTAAATTTCCTATTGAAACCACAATGTTTCATATTTTATTGAAATTTTAAGCCGAATATGAACAAATTTCTAAATCTAATTTTTTTGCATTGTCTGCTTCGCCTGAAATGCCCCACATGCCAAAATATATTTAACAATACTATCACATACTATTAAATAGAATAATTTTTGAAAGGTCATATCTTAATTTCCTCTATTCCTGCTGCTGAAGTTCATGTGAAGACCCAAGCCATTCTATATTCCAGCACATAATATTGATACTGGGACTTAGTATTGCTAGAATAAGCAACGAACAATACATAAAATGAAGGTGGCACAACCGGAAAGTTATCAGTCGATATCTCTTTTAATAAGATGCATCATTAACTTTAACATTTTTATTTTTCACTTGCATCAAAAAGTATTAAAATTGACTAGATGTGATGAATGCATGGTGACAATATTAGTACATATTTTTAAACTTAATTTTACAAGTACCTATTACACTCTTCTTTTTGTTCAGATAACAATTTTTGTAAGTATTTGTAACGACATTTTTTCTAACGTTTTTTGTTCAACGTTCTACTTACAACGCATTAATGGCATATTATAACATGCTATCGAACGACTGACACGATGCCCGTATGATGTTTTGGTCAATAGAGTTCGATGCTCTGATCAAATCCTTCTTCAGCGGCTCCATACTTATATGTTTTTTGGCACATGCCCTGGCTTGCAAAATACCCCAAACACAGTAGTCCAACGGATTTAGGTCAGGAGAGGACGACGGGCAAATTTCGTGCTTTACGAACGATGGAACGTTTTCTCAAAGCCATTTTTGCGTTTCTCTGGCTTTATGCAACTGTGCCGAGTCCTGCTGAAATGTTTAGCGCTCCGAACCGAAATGTTTGGGTGCCCATGTCGAGTGACTCGAAATTTATCTGAATGGTCACTGGAACATCCCTTTAGCCATACCCTATCATTTTGTTTGTTTATAAACTGCTCGATGCAGAATGTCTTCTCGTCAGAAAACACCAAATTGGTCAACTCGTTTTTACGGTGCATGTGAATCAGCTCTATCAATTTCTTGAGGCGCTTGTCTCGTTGCAATGCGGAAAGATCCTGCGACTGAAATTTTTTGAAAAGCTGGGTATTCAACTAGTTTTTCAGAATACGGCGTATGCTTCGATAGCTTAGTTCCATCTCTTTCGTCATTTTAGCTGAATTGCGATCAGAACTTCGTGCCAATCGTTTGCGAACAATTTCGACGTTTACTCGCCCAGTTGCAGTGAATCGCCGGCCACCACCATAGTGTTTTTTAATGCTGCCGGTCTTCTTATAACGTTTGACGGTACAGCTGATGAAAACATCGGTCAATTTCGCTTCCGACAGCTCACGACGTATCTCGACGTTTATTCTGCCTTCCAAATAGAGGCCAATCACTTTTTTTTCATTTCCAAATTGTACATCTTGAAAACATATTCAAACACCACAAAATGCTTATGTCACTTGACAGACAATATATCAAAGAGCTACCCTGCTGAATTTAAGCAACGTGCGATGAAGCGTTTGGAAACGATAGCTGTGTGAACATAATCTTTCATTTCAATTGCCTAACTTGGCAGACAGATATTGGGCATAATGAACTTTTTGGCAAATGTTTCGCTAACAGTGAGAATGACCCAGAAGTAAAACATTTACCAAGAAGTTCAAAGTTAGGTAGTATTGCTTCTTCATTGGCCCGACTATACTGCCCTCAGAAGCGACAAGAGCGTATCTAAAAAAATGTGTTTCGAAATAATCGAAGTTTTTTTTATGTCAATATGTTGAAATGCCTGAAAAATTGAGATAGAGAAAATTCTCTTAAGAGATTTTGTATATGATTGAACTAAGATACTTGCATTTGGTGTATTTCATTGGACACGTAATTTCTTAAGCTATCCAATGCCATAAAATCACGGATATGAATTTTTTGAGGTACGCTCTTTTCGCTTCTGAAGGCTGTATAGCTCCGATTGAAGAAACTAATTTTATAAATAAATACCGATTTGGAGTTTTCCGCATAGAATCTTTAGAAACACATAAATTGGCATTTGAACACCCGATAATTTTAATAATTTGTTGAAGCAAATAAAAATATTTGATAAGATGAAATGCAAAAATCAGAGACGATATCTAACATATAACAAACTTGAATACAAATGAAAATGTTTACAAAACAAACAATAACTGTGAGAACCAATTAGCACGTAACTAAAATTGGTCATATCTACTTTATTTCAAATATTAATTTATTTGTTAATAAATATTTCACATGCACGTACGTAATTGAAAAACAAATGTTGCATCCTCTCTAAATTCACTGTAATCACTTGTTCTAAAAATGTCAGTAGTCACTTATTGAAAAATGTTCAAGATTGTATGCAGTTATGCCTCAATACCCGCTAGATACTCCAATGTGCAATAGTGCAATAGTGCAAAAGTAACATCTGCGAATTCTACATTTCTGAATTGGGTTTATTATTGATTGACGAGAATTTTGTTTTAATTACATTTGTAGGAACTGTTCAGACATAGTATTCTAATAAACGGGTTAACCTGTTATGAACTCATTTGTTTATTTTTGTTTTTTATATATCACTATTGTTATTAACTGAATAACAAAAAGTTGTAATTTATGCATATTTTTTATTTGTCATTTATTTTATTTAACATTTATTTTACTTATCTATAATACAAAAATGAATCGCAAAATGTGTTGGTAAGCGCATAACTCAACAACGCCTGGACCAATTTGGCCAAATCTTTTTTTAAAATGTTCGTTGAAGTTCAAGGATGGTTTTTACGGCGAGAAAAATTATTTAGGGTGCATATTTAGGGTGGCCCTCATACAAATTTTTTTTTATAATAGCATTTTCCCAAAGACCACTTCATCGATTCACATGGAATTTACACCACGTAGCTTTTATATTAAGGGACATGGTTTTGTCTATGAGACTTTTATTTAGGCTGCATATTTAGGGTGGCCCTCATACAAAAATATTTTTAAAATATCATTTTCCCAAAGACCACTGCATCGATTCACATGGAATTTACACCACGTAGCTTTTGTATTAAGGGACATGGTTTAGTCTATGAGACTTTTATTTAGGCTGCATATTTAGGGTGGCCCTCATACAAAAATATTTTTAAAATAGCATTTTTCCAAAGACCACTGCATCGATTCACATGGAATTTACACCACGTAGCTTTTATATTAAGAGGCATGGCTTAGTGTACAAAACTTCTATTTAGGGTGGCCCTCATACAATTTTTTTTAATAATAGCATTTTCACAAACACCACTCCATCGTTTCACATGGAATTTACATCACGTAGCTTTTGTATTAAGAGGCATGGTTTAGTCTATTAAACTTCTATTTAAGGTGGCCCTCATACAAAAATATTTTTAATATAGCATTTTCCCAAAGACCACTGCATCGATTCACATGGAATTTACACCACGTAGCTTTTATATTAAGAGGCATGGCTTAGTCTATAAAACTTCTATTTAGGGTGCATATTTAGGGTGGCTCTCATACAAAAATATTTTTAAAATAGCATTTTCCCAGAGACCACTCCATTGATTCACATGAAATTTAAACGTGTCTTTTATATTAAAAGACATAGTTAACTCCATAAAACTTTTATTTAGGGTAACCCTTACATCGTTTAACATAGAGTTTAGGCCACGTGCCTTTTATATTAAGAAACATAGTAAAACCTATAAAAATTTTATTTAAGGTGCATATTTAGGGCGGCTTTCATGCAAAAATATTTTTAAAATAGCATTTTCACAAAAACCACTTCATCGATTCACATGGAATTTACACCACGTGTCTTTTATATTAAGAGACACTGTTTGGCTCACAAAATTTTTAATTAGGGTGGCCCTCATACAAATATAGTTTTAAAAAAATCATTTTCACTAAGACCGGTTAATCGGTTCATACCGAACTTACACTACGTAACTTTTATGTTAAGATGCATAGTTAAGCCTACAAAACTTTTATTTAGAGTGGCCCTCATACAAAAATATTTTTGAAATAGCATTTTCACAAAGACCACTGCATCGATTCACATGGAAGTTACAACAAGTATCTTTTATATTAAGAGGCACAGCTAAGACCGTGCAGTACCACGCTTTCCATATAAGAAAATACCAAATTTGTGATGCAGATGAATGAGACTAGATACATATATTAAAAGTACTGGAAAAAAGAAGTTTCAATGAGAAAATGCAAATAAAAGAACATTTTGTATATATCAGCAATTATTTGATGCAGATGATTGAGACTTGGTAATAATAAAAAAAAAAAGGCAAAAACTATAATAAACTAAACTCATCGCACCACCTAGCAGTAAGGTACTTTATGTAAGAGAGTAGGGACAGAAGTTGATTTCGCTTTAAAAATGGGCTGATTCGCTTTTACATTCCATAGCATGAGTTCATACAGCTTCGCGCCAGCTACCGGTAAGGGCAGAACAACGTCTGCCGGGATAGCTAGTACAATATACAGATAAACTGATAAAAAAAAAATCCATAAATGGTGTAGTTATCAGCGATGACATTTTCGGCACATTTGCGTCGTGAAAAATTGTGTTCAGTACATTAGGTACATTTCGCCTATTTTTAGTACATTCGGCACATTTTCAGTACATTTTCGGTATATTTGCAGTGCATTTCCTGAACTTATTTGTGTCAACCCATTCGTCGTGAGGGGCGTTCAAGTATTACGTAACGCAATTTTTGAAAATGTTTGACCATCCCTCCCCCTATGCAACGCGCAATAACGTTTTTATGAACCTCCCCCTTCTTAAAAGTTACGTAACACCCAAGTGATCATTTTTGCCTAAAAGTCACCTGTTGCGCAAAATACCGGAAAGTCGCTAAAATACTTCTGTTATTTTGGTTTGTTTTGAGACTAATAACACTAGTTTACAAAAAGATTTTTTTTTTCTGTTCCGTTAATCTGACGTTACTTCTCTTATGTAGATTTTCCTGCTGAGTTCGAAAATGAAAATGAAAATTTTTTGAATGGTAGGGGAAAGTGGGGTAGATTCGCACAATTTTTACTTTTTTTTTAAAAAAAAAGAAATTAAGAGTTTCTTCAAACTAACTCGTATGTTCTTGAATAGGTAAAATATTAGACTTCTAATGTAGTTTCGGCTTCAGTCCATACGATGTCTTATATTTTTGTAATCTCAAATTTTCTACAGGTACTAAGAACGTACGAATGTACCCCATACTAAGGGTACATTCGTACATGACGTGGGGCACATACGTACATGGTGGGGAGCCTACGTACACAAAAAGAAAAAGGACCAAAGTAACTGAAAATATTTATTGATTTTTATTCATTTTAACTTAACATTTTTAAAGAACTAAATAACGTTTTTTCATTTTAAAACCGAACAAAAATAAACTAAAAATAATGACTGTTCATTTTGATTATTAATAAGTATTTTGAAAAGAAGATAAATGTTGAATTACTGCACATTGTAAGCGGAAAGGTCTTTAACAAAGCTAAAGATACTAGCGGTCCTCGCTGTTGAAGCTCGTTTGGGTGGCGGTAGTATTAAAACTACATCTGATATACAAATTGTTGCTTCATCTTTGATGTTTGGAAAAACAAATTTCCAAGAATGTTCCTTTTTTCTTAAAAATGAAACTTTGTATTCTATAGGGCAGTATTTTGTTGTCACCTGTCCGACGTAATATATAACTGAAAGTTTTTTCTTAAACCGAACAAGCAAAAAGCTTCCTTCTATAATATTTTCCGCTAACACTGGAGTTTCTATTTCAGTATCAGATTCTTCTAACATCTCATCGATGGGAGAAGTAGAGCTTTCTCTTAGGCTTATTTCAGTATCACTCTCGCTGTCAGTCTCTATTACAGTTTTCTTTTGCCTTTTTTGATTTGTTGTCTTATTTGTTTCTGATAACAAATTCAGCGCACGTTTTATTTCTTTTGCCCTATCTCTTCGGTCTTGCTCCTTTTTCTTCAGCCCTTTAGCTTTTTCAATTTCTTCGAGTCTATTTTTTTCTGGTGTATTGGTATAAATCCTCGATTTACCTAGCGGTTTTGTTTTTTTTGATTTTGTGGACCCACTTTTATTTATTTTAGGAAAGGGTCGAACCATCTCGGGAGTTACTGGCCCTTTAGATGTTGATGCTTCATGAACATCGCAATACAACGGTTGATGCAGAAAAGACGGCAATTCTTGTAAAGGCAATGAAATCGGTTGTGGATTTGATGTAAGAGTATCTTCTGGTACGGTTGGACCAATGTTATCATGAATATCGGCTATAGAAGTTGACTGATAAATTTGGACAGGTGCAAAATCATCGTCGCTAAACACAAGTTTGTTGAATGGCCATATTCCGGTCTTTTCAAAAGCACTTGCAATATTTTTACCGTTAAATGATTGAAAATAGGCTACTTTAGCCAATTTTGGAATATTGTAAATATTAAGCGTTTTTCCTGGGTTATTTACATGCCAATCGTTGAATGCAATCTTTAATTTCGACTTAAAAGGCCCAAAAACGCCCACATCTAACGGTTGGAGACGGTGTGTAGTGTGTGGTGGGAATGAAAGGTAAACAATCCCATTTTCACGAGCATAATTGACCGCATCTATGGAGATGTGACTTTCATGGTTGTCAGCTAGGAGTAAAATAGGGTTAGCTTTAGAGCACAGCGTATATTTTTGGATATGTTTCAGAACTTCCAAAAATATATTGGAATTTATCCAGCCACTTTTATTAGCAACTCCTAAGCTGCCTTCTGGGGCGCCTTCTATAAAGTGATCTTTAAAGTTAACCCTAGGGAATACAAATAATGGTGCGATGGTGTTCCCACTCGCCGAAATAATGCCCCCAAAAGTGACTAACTCTCCTCTTTCAGCGGAAACAACTTGACCAATTTGTTTTTGCTTTTTTTCAGCCAATACTTTGGGCGTGTTTAAAACTGTGGATATGCCAGACTCATCAAAATTATAAATGCGATCACCTGTAAATTTATATTTATCCAAGATATTTTCCAGGTTCTGGTAGAACTCGTTTACTGCTCCCTTGTTAAAACCAAATGATCTAGCTGCACTGGTGTTCTCTGGTTTTCGCAAACTTATATTTGCGTTTCGTTTACGGTAACCCTCTAGCCAATCATTTCCTGCCATTTTGTTGTGATTCCAGCTAGGTGGAAACTTAAGGTTATTTGCAAGTGCATATTCATAGGCAAGCCTCTTTAATTGTACAAGTGTTAATCCATAGTGCATTCGAGAGCATTCCGTGATATATTTATTTAACATAGTCTCTTCTTCGACAGAAAACACTTGATTTGCAGTATACTTGGAACTGAAAAAACGTTCGTGGAGGTTACTTTCAGCTGAAGCTTTTTTTTGGAAGTTCTTAATACGACTTTCAAGAGTTGATGGCTTGACGCCGTATTTTTGAGCAGATCTCCTAATAGACAAAGTTTTTTTAACAACTTCATTCATTGCAGATGCCATTGCCTCTTCATCTACCATGGTTCTGAAATAGTATAATTATTTAAAATAAATAAAAAATAAAATCCATTGGGGCACATTCGTACAGTACGAATGTACCCGACATCTCTATGCACGAATGTGCCCCAAAGCGATCAATCAAGGCTTATCCTATTTTTATTAAAATTTATAAACAATATCACACAACTAGAAAGCACACAGTAAAATAATTTACCTGTTTATAAACAAAACGATATTATTATTAAATTTAAGCAAAAATTCACCACCGTTAACCGAAATTGAAGTCACATGAAAAAATTATTTGCGCACTAAAAAAACAGACAACGTCTTGTCTCGTCAAAGTCAACGATTCCACTGCCGCCTCAATTCACGAGCTAATTGCGCGCAAAAGCACGCGTCCTTTGTACAAAAACGAACATGTCAACGGTTATAGTATTTGAATTATAGCCACAGTATGAATGTGCCCCTTGTACGAATCTCCCCCACTTTCCCCTACAGTTTTTGAGATATTGTGGTTTTTTCACATTTTCGGCCTCTTATCACTTTAAAATTCATATCTTGAGCTGGAAATGTCCATTTTCCTTGTTCATAGTGTCAAATTAAAGATAATAAAATGTCAAACAAACGTGTGTAATTATATTTCTTATTAAAAAAGTGGTTCAAAAGATATAGATGAAAATAGACCAGATTTTAAGAAAAATCAAATTTTACATTTGATCCTGTGGGCACGAAAAAATAGAAATAAAATAAAAAAAAATAATTTTACTTCTTACACGTAGAGCCGATATTTTTACGCAAAAATTAAGACATTCCACAAGAAAATCGATTGTAAAATGACAACGTTAGGAGCGATTGAATGAATGAATTCAAATTCCACATTTTATGAATATATTAATTTTTTCGACAATTTATTGAGCCTAATCGTTACAAAAAAATTGTTCTAATGTACCTTTGATAAGAGGATAGTTCTCTTATGTACTTTTTCCTGCTGAATTCGAAAATGAAAATGAAAATTTTTTGAATGGTACCGTTTTTGAGATATTGTGGTTTTTTCACTTTTTCGACCTCTTTCACTTAAAAACTTATATCTTAAGCTAGAAATGTCCAATTTCCTCGTCCTTAGTATCAAATTAAAGATAATAAAATGAAAAACAAACGTGTGTAATTATATCTTTTATTAAAAAAGTGGTTCAAAAGATATAGATGAAAACAGGCCAGATTTCAAGAAAAATTAAATTTTACATGCGTAAAAGTATCAGCTCTACGTGTATGAAGTAAAATTATTTTTTTTTATTTCATTTATTTTTCACAAAAAGGTGTTAGCCTTACGCAAATGAAGTAAATTTTGAAGTTTTTTACCGATTTATATTTTTTCGTGGCCACAGAATCAACCGTAAAATTTGATTTTTTCAAAAATCTGGTAATTTTTCATCTATATTTTTTTAATTGCTCATTCAATAAAAAATTTAATCATACATTTTTGTTTGGCATTTTAATATCTTTAATTTAGTACCAAAAACGACGAAATTAGACATTTCTAGCTTAAGATATAAATTTAAAAGTGAAAGTCCATAACGTCGAAAAAATTAAAAAACCACAATATCTCGAAAACTGTACCATTCAAAAAATTTTCATTTTCATTTTCGAATTCAGCAGGAAAAAGTACATAAGAAAACTATCCTCTTATCAAAGGTACATGAGAAAAATTTTTTTTGTAACGATTAGGCTCAAAAAATTATCGAAAAAATTAATATATTCATAAAATGTGGAATTTGGATTCATTCATTCAATCGCTTCTAACGTTGTCATTTTATAGCCGATTTTCTTATGGGATATCTTAAATTTTGCGTAAAAGTATCAGCTCTACGTGTAAGAAGTAAAATTATTTTTTTTTATTTTATTTCTATTTTTTCGTGGCTTTAGAATCAAATGTAAAATTTGATTTTTCTTAAAATCTGGTCTATTTTCATCTATATCTTTTGAATCACTTTTTTAATAAGAAATGTAATTACACACGTTTGTTTGACATTTTATTATCTTTAATTTGACACTAAGAACGAATAAATTAGACATTTCCAGCTCAAGATATGAATTTTAAAGTGAGAAGAGGTCAAAAAAGTGAAAAAACCACAATATCTCGAAAACTGTACCATTCAAAAAATTTTCATTTTCATTTTCGAACTCAGCAGGAAAATCTACATAAGAAAAGTAACCTCAGATCAATGGAACATTTTGAGTGTAAACTAGTGTAATTATTATGTTAATAATTTTTGTATTGAACTTTTTAGTCATTTTTACAACCAACATATATTATCAAAAATTATTAACATAATAATTATTAGTCTCAAAACAAACCAAAATTATTAATATGGGGAACCCGCCAATTTTTCAATAATAATAAAAAAAAGTAGCTGGAAAATTTTCCAGAACTTTGAAATTATATGAAAATAAAATTATAAAATCATAGCACATGTATAAGCCAAATAAGCTTAAAAAGAGCTATGTCAACTGAACATAACTCAGAAAGATAACAAGAAAAATGGAACAATACGTGCGAACTCCAAAGAAACACGCACTTTGTACACATCAAGGTCACATACCCAATAGCTCAAGTGTTAGAGCGGCCGTCGCAATTCAAAAAATGCATACGGTCGGGTGTTCGATTCTCGCTATGTATATGCATATAAATATGTATATACGTGGTAATAGCCGAAACATATGTCACCAATTACCAGGTTAAATTGATCCACTTGTTATCTTTGTCATGTTGGTTGTAAAAATGACTAAAAAGTTCAATACAAAAATTACTTCTGTTATTGTTTTAATCGCGTTTCCGATAATAATGAATAAAACAAGATATTTTTAACTTGCAATACATGCGTACGTTGTTTATTTTATTTATTCATAGTGTTATTTAATAAACAATCACACATAATGTAATGGACATTTGCTTAAGCTTAAAATATGTTAAAATGGCGAAAATGAGACGAAAATGAGACGAAAATGTTTTATTAAAATGATAAAAATTGAAGCGATCTAGAACAGCTACAGCAATAAATGATATAAAAATAGGAAGTCTTTCCACGCTTATATCTTAGCTTTTGGTTAACTATCATTTATTGCTGAAGCTAATCTAGATCCCGTCAACTTTTCTCATTTTAATAAAATATTTTCGCTGAAGCTATTCAATAAAAATGTTTCACTTCAAAAACAATGTTACGTAACACGTTGTTTGACCCCCCTTCTTCCCCTGTAATGCATCATCAAAAAGTTTTTATTTTGAACCGCTCTAATGTAAATACATGAATTCTACTTCAATAAACCTTCCAAATGCCGCCTTTTGTAGCGTAATCGCGTATATTGGCCCCCCACATGCAAGAACTGAGTGCAGGAATATGAGCTAAAATATATATGTATGTGCGTTAGGGTGGTTCAGAATAAATTAAAACTTAATAAAAATCGTGTTTCTAGTATATTGTTCTATAAGTCCTGCGAAACCAGTATGAATATTTGCAGATTTTTTAAATCCATTCCATTTTGTATGCCCTTTAAACCAGGGATGCGCACAAAAACTTTTCGCGAGCTGGCGCCTACAACAACATCAATTTAGATAAAAAAAATCAAAAACATTTTTCGAAAAAGTTCCTAGTATTGACGAAAATTTTGAAATAGCTGCGGCTAGCTAATTGCATGTAAACAAAAACAAAAATCTCAAGGTGAAGGAGCGAATGACTTGAAAACAAAATCACACAAACAATAAAGTGCGTTGAAGAAAAATTACAGCGACAAAATACATGCGGTGATTGCGGACCGAAATTATTTAACTTGAGTAACGGCAAGAGTTAAACGAGTCGATGTGTTGAAGAAAAAATTACAGGAACAAAATACATACGGTGATTGCGGACCAAAATTATTTTGCTCGAATAACGGATAGAGCTCGAGATGAGCTCAATATTTTTTGTTATTGTTGTAAGAGCTAAAAGAGCTAATTGAGCTATGGGTTGCGCATCCATGCTTTAAACAATTTTCTGAGCGTTCAGACTTAGTGAGTCTGAAATGATTCATATTTTTGATAAAAACATGAGCCTAAAACTAGTCGCTAGCCATGCATATATTTCGACTCTTTTCTGGCTCCCTTATGTTTCATATACTATATTCTAAATTTCAAAAGAGTAAAAATACGCTGACACTATGACTCTTTTTGACTCTGTTGTACTTCATAAAATCTGAAACGAAATTTGAACTGAAACATAATAATGAAATATATAAATGAAAAAAAATAAAAAAAAAATTAAAAAAAAAATAATAAACATAATAAATAAATATGTAAGTTCCAATTGGATAAATTTAAATTTATAAATTAAAAAATAAATCTTTATTCATAGTGCTGAAAGTGCAAAGGTGCTAGGTACATGAGTAACTGGATGCAAAAGTAAATTGTCTGTTCCCGGTTTTAATGTCAGTCACTATATCGCCATGATTTTAAGGGAGGGGCAAAATGTCATCTGCTCTTTACTCTAATTAATGTGATTGTTGATGACTGATACTGGAAAATGGGTAAAAAAAGGCGACAGAAACAACGGTTATTTTATTTTTTCTTAAAAGCCAGTTTCGAATTTGAACTTATTTTTAGACCTTTTGCCAACCACATGCTGTAAAGGCCTTCCACTCTCCTCAACACGACTTTGATCTGATGGACATTCGCCTCAGAAAAAGTTTAACATCCCTATAGAAAAGATCATATTGCGTATTACCAGCAGCCCTTATTATTAAGGAGTTCTTTTTTTAATCTCGGCGTTCCAGAAACATGTTCGACCTTCAAGTCATTACGTTCAAAAATTTTTGATGGGGATAGATTCTGTTTTCATCTCTTTTGATCATTTTAAACTAAAGAATTTTTTATATAACATAGCATCTTGTTTGAAAGATAGTTTTTAGAGCTACAACTTCTATTTGCAAATTATGTCTCTCACTCGTACAGTTAAGCCACCAATTGTCAAAATACGCTGAACTGATTTTAATAAAATATAATAAAAGACAATTCTCTATCAAAATGAAAAGAATTTGTTTATTTGTTTAATGGAAGTTTGTTTTTTTTAAAGCTTTCAATTATAAGTCACATATGCCTCCGAAAAGAGTCAAAACATTTATTTTTCAGACTCAGGATGGTTTCATATTTACGACTCTAATATGAGTCTAATTTTTGACTCATATTTGTGTGCCCTTCCAAGAACGGAAATACACACATTTCTGAATCTTTTATGAACTCAATGAGTGTATAAGCTCAGAATTATGAATCATATCTGACTCCAAAAAGAGTCAGAATGTTTGTTGGGTAATTTTAAAGCAAAAACACAAAAGCGTTTAGTGCGCTATTGTAAGTGTGTGTCATTTCTTTTTTTTTGACGTGACCTTTATCTGTTCGTAATACATATTCAATATGTAATTACGAAACAAATGAAATCATATTATTCCTTAATACTTATTTGATCTTCATAATGGGATCATAATGCCTTTATATTTTAAACTAAGCAATACATATTCTATGTATTCAAAATAAGATGCTTTAAAGGCTTTTGATGTGTTTTTGTATTATATCATTGTAAAAAGTTAGTAAGGAAGGAAGTTTCTCACAAAATAAAATCGCCATATCAGGTCTGTCTTTTTAATTCTTTTTAAAAACCACGCACGCAGTAAAAAAAAGTTCATGCGTTCATATGGCTTCTTTATAAACTTAAGTAATTAGGGGACGTCCATAAATTACGTGAGGTGTTATTTTGAAAATTCGGACACCCTCTCTCCCCTTGGTGAGGTTTGGTGAGTTCTGGTGGGACTCTCCCCCTCCCTTCCGTGAGACTTTCCTTATAATTTTTAGATGTAATCTGCTATAATAATGTATACTCTCTGCATTAAAAAGTTGACGTGAAATTTTCGTTGATCCCCCCTCCTCCTTGATGAGATTTTCCCCCCTATTTTGTCTCATGTAATTTATGGACGGCCCCTTACAATAATCCTCGTGAGTCGAATTTTTGGCCCCAAATGGTGTCAATAACTCAAAGGATGGCCTATATATAAAACTTGTTTTGGTGACATTAAGATTCAATGCCCAGTCATTTATCATAGAAACATGAAACTTGGAACATTGGATTCTTTCGTGATTAGCCGAACAATAAAGAAGAATTTTTTGAAACTGCAATTTATAATTTGATTTTTTATTTATAGAAAATATTTGGATATTTTTCTTAGATCATTTTAGTTTCAAGCTATAGCTTTAAGTACCTTAATAGATGAGCTGTAAAAACCTTCAAAATGGGATCTGCATTAGCATAGGAGATAAATGAATTAAAGTACCTAACTAAGCGCCAGATACCACGCTTAGTGCGATACTTGTGTACATATGTACGTTAATTTATCTATCTCCTAAACTAATGTAAAACTTTTTGTGTATTATGTTTATACTTGAGCTATATTCTGAAATTAAAATAATTTAAAAAAAATATGCCGAAAAAAAAAGTTCTTATTTGAAATGTTTACTTCCGGCTTTCTACAAAAAAAAAAACTCAAATTTTAAATCAGATTTCATTATTGAAAAGAACAGTCCATTTCTTATTAAACCACAATTTGTAATATGTTATTGTAAATTGGTTGAACTCGAAAAACAACAATTTTTGGAAATCCATATCTTGACATCAAGCTTCATACAGAAAAATGTTTGTGAGTATACTTTCAGACCTTCTAGAAGTACAATTAGGCTACATGTGAACGAATTTCAGAACCTGACTCTTTTGTCGTTCTCTTCACATGAAATGCTCCTAAAGAAATAAGCCCGAATGAAATAATGGCCAAAAAATATGAAATAAGACCTCGAGTAATGCAATGAAATTGTTTCCAAAAAATATAAAATAATTCCTAATGAAATAACACCCAACAGTAATGAAACCCTGAGGTGCGGCCGCTCACTTACCCTTACTTGTATGTAGAATTACTTTGGATAGCGAGAGCGGTGTTGCATTTAATATAGCCGGGAAACCGTTATTGAACATATTGGAGGATGTCAACACTGAGCCGCGACCGAAAGCCGCCTACTTGAACTAACATAGGTACTAAATTTTTAAGAAAATCTGGAGTGAGTGGCTATAGTTAATAATAAAACTAGTTCATCCTAGGAGTAATTTTTTTGACAATCGATGGAAAGAGTTCGAAAATGGATTTCGGTCATCACCAAAGGATTTCCTAGGTCCAAAAAGTGCCCGAATTTGATCCATTTTCATAAATTTTTTTTTACCAATCGATGGAAAGAGGTCGAAAATGTACTTTGGCCATCAGCAGAAGTGGTTACGGATCTAAAAAGTGATCGATTTTATTCCATTTCCAAATTTGTGTTTGCACCAATCAATGAAAAGAGGTCGAGAATGGATTTTGGCCATTACCAGAGATGATGCCAGATTTCAGTTAATTTTTAATTTTCGACCTTTTTTCATTGATTGGTACAAAAAAAATTTCGGAAATGGACCAAAATCAGCCACTATTTGGAGCTGGGGACCATCTCTGTTGATATCATAGAAACCACCTCTCCCCATCGATAGTTGCAAAAAAAATCACAAAAATTAGAAACTCTTTGAACATTTTTTCAGAACAACGTAAAAATATTTTTCCAAATTCATTGATATTGGCTATGGAAAAACAATTTCTTATGCATTATAGATATGAATCAATTTAAAAATATTTATCAACAATATTCCATATCAATATATAATTTGGTTCCCTGGGTTAGACAGTAGTGCTTGTTTGCAATATTGATGATGATGATTCCCAAACAATATGAAATAATTCCCAAACAAAAAAATGACATATTTCCCAATTAAATAACACCCTTTGACTTTTTCATTTCTATTCGATTTATTACAACATTTTCCATATTCTTTTGAAATTTTCAACCTTTGCATTTTTTTCAATATATCCCATATGTATTTGTTCGACTTTTTAACCTTTTTCAACTTTTTCACTATTTTTTTTAATTTTTCGACTTTTTCAGATTTTTTGAATATTTTCAAAATTTCTCAACCTCTTTAATCTTTCTTTGAATTTTTCAACATTTTTCATGTTTTTTCGACTACTTCAACATTTTCTATTTTTTTTTTTCAACCTCTATCAATTTATTCGTTATTTTCTTTATTTTTTCGACTTTTTTATTGATTTTGAATTTTTTCAACCTCTATCAACTTTTTTTGAGTTTTTCAACCTCTTTCAACTTTTTTTGAGTCTTTCAACCTCTTTCAATTTTCCATATTTCTTCGACTTATCAACATTTTTCATATTTTTTCGACTTTTTCAATTTCCTTCAATGGTTTCCATATTTTTTCGGCTTTTTCAGTTTTTTTTAAGTTTCAACACTTTGAACATCCTTCAATTTAAAAGGTATTTCGAACGCTGTACCCTACGTAGCCGTTTAGCCTTTTTGAGGCTAGATTTAGCTTTTTTAATTTCCATTTAGCCTCGAAAATTTCATTTAGCCTCTATTATATTTTGGCCTTTTTTTAACAAATAGAGTACCGAAAATCAAAAGCCTTAAAACTTATATACGGCTTATATACAATTTTCGCGTTCATTAATTACACAGGACAACAAAAAAAAGTTTTGGTCCGAAAACCAAACTGATTCTTGTGTAAAATTCTTCGCTGAGTTCGAAAAAAAGAAAAAGAATTCAATTCCCTTCACTACGCCCATTTCCCCCACTCTTCTCATCAAAACATTTAGAAAATTAAATTTATGTTTTTAAATACATCTATCCTTTGCAAAAATTTTCGCTGAGTTTGAATTCTTGCCTGTAGTAGCCAAATAAAAAATTGAATTTTTTAAATATTTTGTTGGAAAGAGTGGGGAAAAATGGGGGGAGTGGAATTGGTCAAATTTTAATAATCAAATGAATTCAAAAACTATGTAGACAGCAAAAACTTAATAAAACACCAACAAATTAATTGATTATTGTTTTATTTATATGATGCATTTCGGTTTCAGCGAGCGTCGTTGAAGCACTGCATCGAAAAAATACATAACCAATAGGCAGATATAGCTTATCTCGAATTCTTAAAACCAGTTTTACAGCAAGTGAAGTGAAGACATTTTTGAAAGCAAGTCGAAGATCCAATAAAATTATTCAAAGAGTTGACTTTATTGATATCTTATTTATGCTATTTGATTATTTGGCCTTGCGAGAGCCTATAAAGTCTATATTAAATTAAAAATAAAGAAGGAAATGTTCTTGCCACTGAGACAGAAAAGATCATTCGCAAAACTTGTCCAATTTTGTTGTGCTATTTAGTTCCGCAATTGCGCCGACGATTGCCAAACGACATAAAGAATGTGGACTTTTTGCTGTTGAAAATTTTTTCTATTTTCTCACTTCCAAACCGAAAAAAATAATTTTAGTGTAGAAGAAATTCAATAGGAAGAACTTCCACTTATTTCTTTGAATAATATAAGTACTGTAAGATTTTGGACTGAGGTAAAATTTTCGAAAACACATTTAGGTTGAAAATTAAAATGTTAAATTCTTTGCTTACTAATAGATGGCGAAATGTTTGTTGTGATACTTTTGCAGTGCAAAATTTCCTTTTGAAAGTGTGAACCTGGTGTAGAAAAGTCGAGTGCATAAGATTACAGGATGAGATGTACGAGAAAGATAGTGAGCCATTTTGATGAAACTAACAAACTAAGCTTGCTTTGGGAAAGCCTGTCCCGACGCCCGAAAATGTTCGAATTTCATCAAAAAAATGTTTTGCTAAAAAATACTGATTTGCTTTTGGATCAATTATGTGTGGTGATTAAAGGCTTGTCACAATCTGTATACATCACTGTTTCTTATGTACCGCCTAATAGTACGTATGACTTGTATAAAAGTCATGTAGATAATATTTCTGCATTAGGTACTTCGCTCTCTGCTGAAAGAAGTCAATTGATGGTTTTCGGTGACTTTAATTTAAGTGGAGTTTCTTGGTCTAATCTGTACGGCGCTAACTATCTCTCTGCAACTAATGTGTCTAGTACAATTGAAATGTATGTTATTGATAATTTGCTAGAGCTTGGTCTTATTCAAATCAATAACTGTTTTAATGTTCTTAATAGATTATTGGATTTAGTTTTTATTTCTAGTAACTTTAATTATAATATTCATGTTTCTGCTTTTCCTATTTCACCAATAAGTGTGCATCATGTACCTCTTGAGTTAGAAATTTCATTTTATAATTACCTTAATCTACCTAATAATTGTAAAAATTATAATTACAATTTTAAAATTTGCAATTTTGAAACTGTTAATAATGCTATTTGCCGTATTGATTGGGATAGTGAGTTTCTACATTTAGACACTTTGTCTTGTTTTAATACTTTTAAATATGTAATCTCTATAGTTTGCAATGAACACATTCCTAAAGTAAGGGAATGTATTCATAAGTTGCCCTGGTATACTTGTGGCCTTAAAAAACTAAAAAACCTACGTTCTAGATTCTATAGAAAGTTTTTGAGTACGAATCAAAGTTTTTATTTTTCAAAATACAGACATTATATGCGCGAGTTCAATTTTCTAGATAAATATCTCTATAGACAATATTTGAATAAATTTGAAAAGAATATAAAGATAAATCCTAAATCTTTTTGGCGATTTGTCAAATCTAAAAAAGGATGTTCTAGCATACCCTCATTAATGTACATATGGTGACAAATTTTCTAATAATGCTGCTAGTACAGCTAATCTTTTTGCAGATTTTTTCATGTCAAACTATGAACTACCAAGTAATTGTGATCGTGAAGTTTCCGACGATGTAGTTCATGCGTTAGATTTTGGATCACTCTCTTTAAGTGATATTGATATTTTAAAGGGTATTCATAAGCTTAAGGCATCAACCTTTGTTGACGCTGATGGCATTTGTGCTTTTTTTATAAAAAATTGTGCTGAAAGCTTACTGTATCCTCTAAAAATAATTTTCAATAGTTCGTTGCGGTCTGGTGTATTTCTCGATTGCTGGAAAGTTTCTCTTATAACTCCGATGCACAAATCTGGTTGTAAAAATAATGTAGTCAACTATAGGCCTATTTCTAAAATTAATGTTATATCTAAACTTTTTGAGTGCATTGTCAAAGACAAATTTTTTTTTGCAGTGAAAAATATAATTTCTCCTTGCCAACATGGTTTTGTCTCGGGTCGTTCAACAATTTCTAATTTACTTTTATTTTCTGAATACTGTTTATCAGCGTTTCAGAAAGGTTGTCAGGTTGATGTTGTTTATACGGATTTCTCAAAAGCTTTCGATAAAATATCGCACCCCCTTTTAATCAAAAAACTTGAATTGTTAGGTTTTCATTCTAACTTTTTGAATTGGCTTAACAGGGCTATTCTGGCAACTATCTTATAACTCACCAGAGTCTTTAGTAAGACAAAAGTCTTACTTAAGACGTTTTGGTATTCTGGCAACTATCTTGAAAGCTTTTTTCTGTCTTTCGTAAGACAATTTTAAAGACCTGCTACGAGCAGGTCTTAAATTTGTCAGTTGTATTGTTTACATTACAAACGTTAGAAAAACTATTTTTTTTAAAGGGAATTGTAAGTTGTTTTTATTTGGCGTGTTAAAAAAATGTATATACATACGTTTTTAGAAAAAAAAACATTTTTAGTGACGGGACTCGAACCCACGCACTTGAAGCTATGAGTTCACAGTCCTAACTACTTCTCCACGCTGCCTGGTGAATTCCGGCTTTTTTATTATTCCTTTTGTAATTTTATTAGTTTAAAATTAAAAAATCTAAATTTGACAAGTTTACCACGAAAGCTTTTGTGTGGGGAATTCAAAAGCTTTATCTGTAAGACTTTTGCGCTAGAATACCTAAAGTCTTACAAAGTGTCTTACAAAATGTCTTACAAAATATTTTCGTAAGACTTTTAGCTGTCTTTGCCAGAATAGCCCTGTAAATCTTATTTATTAAATCGTCAAAGTTTTGTAGCTTTTGATAATGTGAAGTCGTTTCCTTTTTGTGCAACATCAGGTGTTCCACAAGGGAGCATTCTGGGTCCACTTTTGTTTATCATCTTTATTAATGATATTGCATCTCTGTTTGTGCACTGTAAATGCCTGCTTTACGCTGATGATCTAAAGATTTTCCTTAAAATAAGAAATGAGTCGGATATTGTTCTTCTTCAGAGTGAAGTTAATAAACTGTATAATTGGTGTAACCAAAATTATCTCCATCTCAATCTTAATAAATGTGTTTTCATGTCTTTTTCTAAGTCTGTTAGTCCTCTTTCTTCCTCATATTATATCTCAAATGCTTCTCTATTGTATGTCTCTCAGTATAAAGACCTTGGGGTTGTTTTCTAACTTTACCTTTCGTGCTCACTTGGATTATATTATACCTAAGGCTTATGCGATGCTAGCTTTTATAAGACGTAATGGGTCCTCATTTAGGGATCCATATACCCTTAAAACTTTATTTACTAGTCTTGTTCGCTCAAGACTAGAATATGCCGCAATTATATGGAATCCTTTTTATGAATTGCATAAAGTGCGTTTGGAAAGAGTTCAGAGGTCTTTCACCAGGTTTGCTTTACGCACTATTAATTTTGAAGGTGCTCTTCCGCCATATAATTCCCGTTGCCTTCTGATTGGCTTAAAAACTTTAGAAAATAGAAGACAAATTTTATCTTTAATGTTATTATTTGATATTGTATCTGGTGTAGTTATTTGTCCTGCACTCCTCAGTATGATACAGTTTAATGTCCCAACTAGGAATCTCAGAAATTCTGATCCGTTTTATTTAAATACTGTTCGCACGAACTATGCGGCAAATGCACCTATTTTCAGAAATCTAAAATTGTTAAATGATATTAATCCGTTATGTAACCTAGATTTTTCAATTTCCAAAAATTCGATGAGGTTATTATTACATAGTATTTTTTGAATAGTTTTGAATTTATTGAACTTTTATTATTGTTACTCTAGTCTGTAAGAATTTATGTTCATAGACTATAAATAAATAAATAAATAAATAAATAAATAAAAAAAAAAATAAAAAAAATTTGTTTTGATTGAAACTGTATGATATTATACCTCAAAATATATTTCAAATGATAGAACTCGAAGAGGCCTAAATATAATATCAAGAGTTGCATTGTTGAATCCTGTGCTTTTTAAATTGAGCTAAACTTAAAATCTTCAATGACTTTGCTATTTTCAGACTTACTGTATATATTAAGGTATAATAATGCCATCGGTAGAAATTAAGCACGACTTAGACCTTGATCCGGATTTACCAGAGGACATTAAACAAACTGCAATTGAACGGGGAGAATGTGAGGAAACCAAAGCTGATATTATTTCAAAGTTCCGCAGCTATATTCTAGGTAATAAAAATAGTAATTCTAGTTGAATGAAGTATCTCTGGAATCTGAAAAGCCGTCACATTTTTTTTTCAATTTCAGAGCATGACGAATGCCAGCCACATCGTACAGATGACGAATTTTTAATTCGATTCTTACGTGCGCGGCTTTGGAAGATTGAGGCCAGCTATAAATTGGTAAAAAAGTTGAATAGAAACAAATCATTTAAATTATAACAAAACATTAACATAGAATTTTCTTACAGATGTGCAACTACTACAAATTCAAGGAGCAAAATAAATCATATTATGAAAAAGTTCGGCCTCTCGATCTCAAGTTCCTGGGAGATGAAGATATTATATCGGTAACTCCGTACAGAGATCAACATGGCCATCGAATTCTTATTAATCGCTTCGGAGTTTGGAAACCAAGCAAGATTTCAGTCGATGATATATTTCGTGCCACAATTGTACTGTTCGAATTAGGATCTCTTGAGCCCATCGCACAAGTAATGGGCGGCATTGGTATATTCGATTTGAAGGATCTCTCTCTAAATCATGTTTTTCACTTGAGTCCAAGTGTTGCGCAGAAAATGATTGCATTGCTTGTGGTAAATATATACATACATATAACTGAAGCCTATCCTATATACCCACCAATAAAAAAAACTTCTTCAGACATCAATGCCTATGCGAACTTCCGCTATACATATAGTCAATCAAAATTGGGCGTTTAGTGCTGCTTTTAATATTTTTAAGCCGTTTCTGAATGCTGCAATGCGGGACAAACTATTTATTCATGGTACCGATATGTCATCATTGCATAAACACGTTAGTCCCGAACATTTACCGAAAAGGTATTAGAGTATTGCTTTGAAACTATTAAATACTCGAAAATTCTTAAGACAATTTTATTTAGGTATGGTGGCGTTCATGATGACTATGCGTATCAATTATGGATTGAAAATCTGGAAGGAAATACTAGAATCCAGAGAGAGCTTGAACAACTTGGATATGTTTTTCAATAATTTTATTAATGTATATAAATTGGTAATGCTTATTTTGGGGCTTTTAATTGTAATAAAATATTTTTACACAAGTTTTTATAAAAAATATATATCTAATATCTATGCATATTTTTGAGGAAGTGCGCACTAACAATGATTAATACTCAATGATGATAACTCAATGATTTGAGTGTCACTCTTTTATTTTTTACTACAAAATCTACGCTCAGAAATTCTATACCACAAATTTTGTCGTCTCATCCTCTTCTTCGTCTTCACAACTCTTGCAGAAACCTTTGAAAGAAACACCATATTTGGTGACCACAGGGTCAATAACACAGTGCACCATCAGCACTCCATTCTCTGCTGAACCATAAGAGAGTTTGTGTCCTTCCTAGATTCATTTTAGGCCACGTTTTTCGAGACATTCTGCATCTGTTCGTTTGTTTCTTGGTTATGTATCCTTATATCTACCACTTGTTGATTCTCCGGTTGTTCTGATCCTATTTTGGCACATTCGTCAGCTTTCTCATTTCCGTAAATACCCTTATGACCGGGTACCCAACAGAGCTCCATAGTATGTTGTCAGTTTGAACGTAGTAACTCCCTGCAGTGTTCTACACACCGAGACTTCATGATTTTAGCGTTCAGTGCTTTGATCGATGCCTGACTGTTTACACATATGGTAATGATGGAGGGAGCAAGCTCCCTGTTCCGTATTACCTGTGCGGCTTGGTCTATAGCATATATTTCAGCTTGAAAAACGCTACAATAACTGGGCAGTCTGCTCCCTTCCTGCCAGAATGGTGCCAGAGTTCCACTCTTCTCTTTTTGGAAAGTTGATGTCTTAGGTAATGTCGAAGTCAAGTATTGCTACTCGGTAATCACTTGTCGTGAGGCAAAGTTCCTGCTGTATACAGCTATGAACTTCATAACATATTAATTCTACAGATTTTATACTAGATTCGAGAGAAACTCATCTGACCTTTGTGGTAATTTTGGAACCTTTATTGCTCTAATAGAAGTTCTCTTTGTATAGTTATTTTTATAAATGAAATTGTAAGAACAGAGGTTTAAACATACATTTTTAATTCTTTTGAAAGTATTACATTACACAGTTGCTCAGTGAATGTGTTTGCAAGGAACGGTAGCCATAAATAG
Organism: Tricholauxania praeusta; assembly: GCA_949775025.1. Lineage (NCBI taxonomy): Eukaryota > Metazoa > Arthropoda > Insecta > Diptera > Lauxaniidae > Tricholauxania > Tricholauxania praeusta. The sequence continues at coordinate 86,886,242 of OX459030.1, read as the reverse complement.
TAATAATAGACTAGCTGGACTCTGACAGTTGGTACAGTTGTTTTTTAGGTAAAAAAAAAAAACAAAAAGTTTGGGAATATGAAAAACAAAAACGGACACGCCTATCTACTATGTAAAGAGGCATGTGGATGAAACATTTTATTTAAAATTGGTTTGAATTTTCATTAACATGGCAATACTGATTTTAAAAATGTTAAAAATTGTATCCATAGGTATCCATAAATAGTTATAATAGCGCTAGAATCTTGAAATTTGGTATGGATGTTTTTTAGGTTAAACAACAAAAAAATGTTAGTATAAAAAAAAAACTCAGATGGACACACCTAATTCCCATACAAAGATGAGGCTTTTTCTTCAAAATGGGTATCGATTTTTATTAATTTGGCAACGTTGATTTCAAAAATGTTGCAAAGTTTGTGATATCTCTCATAGTTTTCAATTTATTAAGGAAACCCCGTTTTGAAGGCTTATCTCTTTATATATTTTATCTCAAGGGGAATGAATGGGGGTAAATACCATTTACATGTTTTTCTCAATTTCAGTTCTGAATTTAAGTGCCTTCCCTCACACTGTAAGCTTTTACAATTAATAATATAATTATAAAGCACATATAAAATATAAAAAATCAAGCAAAAGTTTTTTGAAAATAACTTTTTGCCGATATACTAAATTAGTATATTTTGATACAAATAAGTTTATTGGAGCATTTTATAAGAATCATTATACTTAATTCCTTCAAAAATTACAATAGGAAAAAATTAATAAAAATAAAAATAGTAAAATCACAACGCTGAAAGTTTGGATATAAATTAACCATACTTTAGCGTAATATGTATATAAAAAAATTAAGAAAAGCCGGGGATAAAATTTTCTTTTCTTTAATGTCAAAGTTTGCAGTATTACCACTTTTACTATTTTTCATTCTAATTTTTGAAAAATCTGTGCATTTCATATAAAATCGATGGAAGAAAACTAAGTAAAGAAGTTTTTATAATCTGTTTACAGTGTGTTTTTTGTCAATATGCTACATTAGTGTATTTTGTTTCAACCAAGTTAACTAGAGCGTTTTATCCAACAGTTACTAACATTAAAATTTCCATGGAACATTTTTTGTGTTCAAAGTTCAACTTTGAGCCCACTGTAGTACTTAACCCTTTTTTCATTTCTTCAGTATTATCTGACGCTGCGTACAAATTTTTTAATCACTAGCACTTCAATTTTTTGTTGTATATTTATGGTCACGATCTCCCACTGCGTGTTGTTTAAACTATCTAATTGAAGCAAAATATAAGGTTTGTTCCATTACTTGATAATTCGTTTAAGTTTTTGATAATTTGTGCTGTTGTTCCTGTAAAAAAAAAAAATTGCAGAAGAGAGTGAAAATAATAATGCCAGTCCTTACCAAATGTTGCAATTTTCTGCTACACAAATTTCGTGTAGTAAAAATTTATGAGCTGATGCTTTGGCCGTTAATGTGAACTTCAAAACTTTTCAACCTCTTTACTTCTTCGTCATTTTTCAATATTTTCCATATTTTTTTTTTTCACTTCAGCCTTTGGTATACACGTGTCCCTTATGAGTTTTCAGGTATAGGGAAAATCACAGACATGAAAATTTCAAAATGTGATAGCTCACAATATAATATGTATTTTAAAAAAAATCGACAGCATTTGAAAGATTTTACCTTAAGATCCCACACATAGTTTTTTAAAAAAAATTCACGGTGCTACATAACTTCAAAACAGTGTTTTTTGGCCTTGGATTGATCTATTAAATAAAATACTGAGGGGCTGACTCAGCACAGAGCTGCAGCTTACTAAAACTGTCGCAGGAATACCATCCGGCCCGGAGTTGAAGTCGTCATCAACAGATGAAATATATTTCTCTATGAGGTCAGGAGAGAAAGAAACTAAAGTTTCGTTATCCATATATTCAAAATAGTTGATTTCAGGGCTAAATAAATCCGTAGAAAACGATTCATTAAACAAATTAGCAAACAACCCGGCTATAACTTGTGGGTCGCTAGTGAGCCCATCAACTGTTTTAAACTCAGATGGAAACCCGTCAGGGTATTTCCATGTAAATGTGGACACGGTATAGGATTATTTTTTTATTGCTTTTCAATCTTCAACTATATCCAAATTAATGTTCAATAATAGTAGTTTTGCCACCAAGTGTCAAATTTAAGATTTGACCATAAAATTCGTCATTATTTTCTGTTCCAGTTACTGTGTGTACGCGTGCTTTCAGTTTTGAAAAAAAAACTTTTTTTAAATCTCTGTATTTTGCGTTTCTTGTTTTATTTGGTAAGTAAGTTTCATGTACCTAATATTACATATCGTTACCTTAATATAGAAAGGCCCTAACTAACACTTTTTTCAAAATCGAGATTCTTATAGATTTCGGTAGGTCACCCACTAATACACCATTGACAAAAAAACGTGTGTGCTACGATTGAAAATAAATCAATTACAAACAAATAAAAAAAAGCCATTACTCACTTTAACTCACAAAAACTTTAATTTTTATTAAGTTTTTTCGTTCTCCTGTAAAATAATAAAAATGTAAGATAGGGCCTTTCTATATTAAGGTAACGATATATTCATGTTATCAACAATGCGTTGCAACACTCGTTTCGAGAAAGCTGCGTGCTTAAAAATGAAGAAAAAAGATACCCTTGTTTTTTGCAACGCGAGTTACCAATAAGTACATTTTTTTCTAGTATTGTAGGCGTTTGTTGTCTAATTCAAACAAATACTTAGATTCTCTTTTTGTGTTTCAATTTGTACCGAATAACGGTAAAAACATCCTCCGTTTGATTTTACTAGTCTAAATTAAATGTAAGTACTTTTTGTAACGCGAGTTACCGGTAACTCGCATCTTCATCATTTAACAAGAGTTTCTGATAATTTTTATCTATCTTCTTTAGACTGAAATTTTTTTTTGGCTTAGGACCAAGTGCCGCTCTCGGCTGCCGAAAAAATGAAAAGAAGGAGGGAAAAATTAAAAGTCGAGGGAAAATACGATGATTTCAAAAAGACACACAGGGAAGCTTGCCGAAAGAGTAGAGCAAAACTTGATAGTTTTTCAGAAGCAGAAAAGAAAGAAATAACACGTAATGAACGTCGGAATATCCAAAACCCATTTAATTTACTGGCAAAATGAGAAACTGCAAATGGCCCAAACATCAAAGGAAGTAGACATGAGAATCAAACAAAAACATTTCTATTATGAAGATGTGTATGGATGTAGTAGTGATAGTTATAGTTCTGAGGATAATATACCATTATCTGTACTTAAATCATAATTCACTGCATTCCCGAGTTATGCATTCTAGAGTAATTTGATTTATTATTCAATTTTTGTTTAATTTAAATTTTTGTTTAATTTTTGCACATTAAAGACTGAAGAAGTTCCTTATTATTATTAAACTTTGATTTTATTTTTATTCTTGTGTATTACAGCTAGAAAAAGCTCATTATATTGGTATGAAACACGAGTTACCAATCTTTTGTAACGCGAGTTACCACATAATTTTTGAATTATTTTAAAAATTACGATTCATTATCGCTGTTTCTAATAATGGTAAGCTTATTGATATATTTCTCATTTATTTATGTCAAATATAAAGCAGTCTACTCACAAATTTCGGAGAAACTTTCAAATGAAATTTACTCTCTGAACATGTTGTCCAAAAATGGTAACACGAGTTACCAACACAATTTATTATTTTACTGGATAAATACTATGTTAACACTGAATTTTTAGACTAATATAAGACATGAGAAATGTTATGTGTTCACAAAGAATCCAATTTTATTAGTTAACCTAAATAATTAAAATTTATGGCATCATTAAACTCAAAAATACTTTCTGGATGTAACGCGAGTTACCATGGAATTACCCGTCAGATTTTTTTTAGAATTAATAAAACCCCAAAAATTCTTGGGGTCATGAAGAATATTCAGCCTAATTTTATTCAAATATTTAGAATAAACTAAAGCTGACATATCCTTAAATTCAAGAAACAGTCGCTGATAAGCAACAAGGTTATTTCGATCCTGGCTACAAACGTATTTATTCCATGCCCTATTACGGCCATTGCGAACTTTTTTTTCAAATCCTTTGTATTCCAAGGGTACGAGGAATTATTAACGTACCTTTTCGTATATGGAACCGACAATGCTATGGCAGAAAAAAGTTCACCATAGAAAAATTTAATGCAATCATCAAATGTATTGTTATTAAAAAAAGTAAGTAAGTTGTCTAATTTATTTCTTAAATTTTAATTCAATTTTAAAAAGTCAGCTTTCTTAAAATTGAATTCGTAAATATTAATGGATGAACATGCATTAGTCAAATTTTCATTGTCAGATTGGTACACAATACTCAAAGGTGGATGATAGGAATCTACCGTAGACAGAGCATGGATAGCATTTCTTACAACAACATTGCTACTATTTGTAGCCAATACTAAGTCAAGTTGTATATGTAATATATTCTACGGCCATCGAAAGACATTCGTAGACATCTGCGCTACTATTTGGAGGAACATAAGTGTTAAGAATGTATAAATCAGAGTTACAATGTGTAATTATTATTTCGAGTCTAATAAAATCGATTGGCTGAAATGCATCCAAGAATTTTTTAAAAAAACGTCGTTTTTTATTTTATTTCAAACGGTTTTTTTAAAGTTAATAGCGTAGTCATTTAAGGCGGTTTTTTGGTTTTTATTAAATTACTTAATTTACCTGAATATTAAATTGAGACTTTGCGGTATTGTCCTGAATATTATTAGTGTCAACTAATCAACATTATAATCCTAGATAATTGTAGTTTTTGGTGACCCTAATGTCTGATCTTCCCTTCTAAATGCCAAACCTATTTCACTGATAAAGCTACCGCACTAATTAATCTACTTAGGACTTCTTGCCAGTGTTTTTCTTGATATTCTGTTTGTTGTGTCAGTTCTTGATCAATACGCCCAACTTCTTCAGAGAGTGCTGCAAAATCAATTACAGCACTTATGTGGTATCCCGAAATTTCGTGTTCAATCAAACATACCGTAGCATTTTTCCAATCGCAATAACCTCTATGAGTAAATTGTGAGCGTATTCGAGAAAAAAGTTTGCTTACATAGTAGTAGATGTATCCATTCCTAGGAGAAAAACAGAGCCATGAACATTTTAGGGTTTCACCGCTTCGTGTTTTTCGCTCAAAAAAACTTATTCGTCACTTTCTTGTAAGACCACAATATTTTAGAGCTGTACCACCTATTTTTATAAAGTAAACTATAGTTGCGTTCCAGCCAGAAAAAATAGGTAAATATTTATAAAGTTTTACCACAAAAAGCGTTCGAGCCAGAAAAAATGAGGTGTTTGAGAGAGAAAAAATGAGAGTAAGAAACAGCTGATCACTTCCCCTCCCAAAAATAAGTTCAATTTTCACCTAGATAAATTTATTGTGGCTAAAAATTGAAGACTGTCAAAGTCGTAGGTAACGAGACAGGAGACTCACTTTTTGCAAGCGAGGGAAATGAAATTTCTTGTCCGAATTATTCCTGTCCAATACTTTCCTTATAAAATAATTTTCAGCGTTGATTTTTTGTTGACTTCTTATAAGGTTGTGTTAAGAAGGAGCAACATAACGAAAAGCTTGAAATCAAAACATTTTTTGTAAATGCTCATTTATTTAATTAAATAGCTGAGCGGTTTTTTATTGAAAAGGAATCGTAAAGCTGAATGTCACCTAAATGGTTGTACGGTAGTCAACAAGATAATTATTTCTAAAATATTGTTTTTCGAAGCGCGCATTTTTAACATAAGGACTTGGAAGTGTTGCTAAATCAAAGTTGTTCCAATTTTTGTTTTTACAATTCCATCCAACATAACTCTTTGTTTGAGCAAAAAAACTTGGTGCAGAACTTTCCAGGACTGACTAGCTGATAAAAATAACGTGAATTCCGTAATAACGTATGCGAAATGTAAAATTTTTGCCTAGCTTAACATTTTAAGCTATCTCGAAAGTGTTTTTTTTTTATTTTGAATTCAGAAAGTTATTGCCAAACAGATACGCAACTGTTAGGTTTCAGCCATATTTCTGAACCCTGCATTTAAAGCAACAACAAAACAAAATTTGAAAAGTTTTTCAATCAATAAAATGCAACCATTTTTCAAAGTTTTCGCCAAATATTTGTCGCTCTAGGCACGTGCCTACTCTGCCTGTAAGGTTAATCCAGGCCTGATGCAGTCTTCACCAAAGTACTAACCCTTAGTTGTTAGTGTTTATTTTAAAAATTTTGTAGATTTTTTTTGGCTTTGTTTTAGCATTGGACCTTAAGAAAAGCCTTCCAAAACATCTTCTACCTAAGTATATCAAAACTAAGGCAGATTTTTTCTATGTTTTGGTAAGTCCGTTTTTTTGACAAATTTCAACGAAATCTGGTTTGAGCTAGGAAGCTGAAATTTTGGGAGAATTATTTTTAAGCCCAATGCCAACGCATAGGCAACAAATTAAAAAAAAAACTAGAGAAATTTGTTCAGTGTTTGGTGGGATAGAAAAATTTGATGCCATTTCTTAGTATTTCCCAAATATTTTATTTTGAAAGTGCTGATATTTTTAGAGCTTTCTCTCGATCGACAAAGCTAACACTCTACAAGACGCTCATTCTACCTGTGCTTCTTTATGGCGCTGAGGCATGGGTGGTTTCGACAACAGACGCAGCCGCTTTTGGGGTGTTCAAGAGGAAAGTTCTCCACAAAGTCTTTGGTCCTGTTCGAGTTGGCGACGACCATCGCATTCGAATGAACCACGAGTTGTATGAGCTCTACGCCGACATTGACATAGTTAAGCGTATAACAATACAGCGACTACGCTGGCTGGGTCATGTCCATCGTATGAATAAAGAAGCTCCAGCGAAAAAGTCATTCGAAGGGAAGGTCCCCGGTCAACGACGAAGAAGGAGACCATGCCTCCGGTGGATAGACCAAGCTGAGGAAGCCCTAACCACGCTTGGCATTAATGATTGGAGAAGGCGCGCGCAAAACAGAGGCGCCTGGCGAGATCTAATGAGGTCGGCCGTAACCTGACAACGGCTTGTTATGGCCATCTAAGTAAGTATGTAGATATTTTTAGACATATCTTTTAAAAATATATATCTGAATGATGGAAAATGTTAAATAAAGCTGAAAGACGTTGAGAAATGTTGAAACAATTCAAAATTAATGGAAAAGCCGAAAAAATAAAGAAAATAACGAATAAAGTTGAAAGAGGTTGAAAAGTAAAAACAATATAGAAAATGTTGATAGCCGATTAATGATAACGTTATTTTGGGCTGTGCCACGCCTATTAACGAGTTTTGTCAGTATATTGCTTTCAGTGGCATCATCTCAAACAATTTTATGAAAATCGTTGACGATAATTTCGAGTATCCATCGCAAATCACAAAACAAAAGAATTTTATTTTTAATTTTTTTGTGGCTAAAAAAGAAACAAAATTATGGAATCAAACTTCTTTTACAAATCAAATCACAATTTGGAATCGAAAAATTTAAAAAAAAGAGTTTTGAAAAGTTTTGATTAAATTCTGTGGAACAGCTTTTGTTAAAATCATGATTTAACTAACATGGTTACTGCACTGAAAAATGTTGCCTCTTTCTCTTTTATTATCGTACACTTCTTATGTCAAAAGTGAGCAAAACAAAACGTCATAATTTTGTCAAAGAAGAAATTAATTATTATTTTGAGTGTGATTTTTTCTTAAAAAGTTTAATTTTATTAAAATACTATTACATACTATGCCGAATTTTTGCGATCTGTGCCGCGTGGTTGCCTCGAAGAAAAAAATTTCTTTATTTTGTGTTCCAAAGCATGAAGGAAGGCGTCGACGGTGGATTGAAAGTTGTGGCCAGGACTTGTAGCAGTGTTTGGTATAAGCATTTCAACCAAGTTGATTTTATCAATCCTCCTGGAACTAAAAAGTGCAGACTGATGCCATATGCAACACCAATAAGTCATTTTTAAGTCATTTCTCAGAATCTGCTCATAGCAGTGCAGTTTGTGGTAAAGCTTGTTTTTGGTTTATTACATTTACTTTTGAAGTAATTTTTTTTTAACAGAAAATCGTGGTTAATGTTCCCGCCAAACACACCTCTGACTGTGGTACGCTTATCATATGAAGAATACAGCGTCTACTGTTCATAAAATTTTTATTCGCCAAAACTACATACTGTTCCTAACCTACTCAAGAACAAAGATGCAGAATACCACTGTATACTACACTCAAATGATGTACTTAGTGTACCACGTTAATAGTGTGATTATGTAGAAAGTTTGGAAATATCGTTAAGTGTTATCTCTTGGATACCATTAGACTGATTTGGATTCACAAGTTAAAACATGTATCGTTAAATTTATTATAAAAAGTTTTGCCCTTATCGAAATCAATTTAAATATTAGATATGTCTTTGTTTATTATTGCAGTCTTAAATTAAAAAATAAATCCCTGAGGACAAAATTTAAAAATTACTTTTTCTATGGTTAGTAAGAAAAATACAATTTTATTAAAGTTAGAGGTATAATATTAACATATTTACACAATGCAATTTATCAAAAAGAAACATATACACGTATACATTGTTGACTTCTATGTCTAAAGTTTTCCGGTTAGAGATACTTCTTTAATGCATAAATAAACATTATCTACATATTTTATATTTAAAAATTTATAAGTTTTTCTGAATTCTATTGAAATAGGATCTTGTGGAAGTGGTGGTGGTTGTTGTGCTTGATTGCCTGGCTAAGCCTTGTATTGGTTTTGATCCTTAACAACACGTTGCTGTTGATTGTCTTTTAAATTGGTTAAGTAATTGACTTGTTTAGATAATATGTACACATATAAATTTCAGCGCGCATCAAATTATTTTGCAGTTCCACATCGGAAAGTTCTGTTGGCTTATAAGTATTTAAGAGTTCCCATTCGGAATACCGCAATCTTCCAATAAATGCCAAAACAGCAAGCAAAATGAATCGACTTGATCGGATTGTGATATGGAAGCAGAATGTTTGCTAAGTATATCTATCCTTAACTTCAAAATCAGTAAGTATTGGCTCGGAAGTACAAGTGATGTTGCTTCACTTTAAAAACCTACTCTTAATATTTAAGTCTTGCAAACGGTGATGCAAAAAAGGATGAGGTGAAAGGCCACCATCACTTTTACTTTCGCTTATTATTGAGATATCACCAGAGATATCCTCTAATGGGGAATCATAGCTTGTCTTTAACCTAACAAAAAATGCAGAGAAGAAAATTAGTATATAACATAAGTGTTACGACATTTTTAACTAACTCCGCATCCGCCATTTCCTTTTGTTTCGCCCACCTCATCGTGTTCATCTTGTTGCAGTTCTTCCACAGCTCTTCAGCATTTTAGCAGCAAAAACAGTTGCAAGATCAGGTGAACCCACGAGCTGTTTTTTGTTTTTATCAATAACTAGTGTCCAAGTGCCAAACGTTTCAGATTCTGTGCTTGTCCTTATTGCATGCTAAAAGCTCCTTAACCTTTTGTATAGAGGTTTCACCATGATTTATTTATCGCTTCCAATTGTTGATGCATATTGTTGATGGCATAGTCGGCGTCAGTCCAATTGCCTGTCGACTTGACTCGGTAGGTAAGTTTTCAAGAAGCTACTCCGTTTCCGTCTTACGCGCAAAGCAAAAATCAGCTACTTTATTTTGGAATACAACCAATAAATCCTTCAGATTATTGTAGAAATTCGTGCCTTCTTGCAAATTACGCAAAAGCTCAGCAAAACTAGCAATGTGTTGGCCATATTGTAAAAATTTTGTTTTGTTGTGATTATGATTTTGACATAAGAAGTGGACGCTCTCTGTGCTGAGTTGTCAATTTTTGACAATTTGCTTTTACCTTTTATCATTATACCATGGTTAAAATCATAAGTAGGAACTCCTGAATGGATGTCAAAAGAAAGATAATTTAATGTGCCACAATTATGATAAGGCAACGACTTCTTTATCCTTCTTTTCTCTAGCTTTCACCATTTTTCGCTTGGTGCTTCCATGTTTGAAGTTCTCTTTCTTTTTATGACGGTTAGTGAAATGGCGGCGCTAAGTTATAAAATTTAACACGCACTTACGTTGTAACTTTGTATTAATGTTTTAATTAATGTAAGCTTAATACAGTTTTAGCTAGTTCATTTTTAATTTTATTATATTTTAAGTAATTTTTAGTTCAATTTTGCAGCTGCTCAAATTAAAGTGATAGTGGTGACGCGAACTATCAAAACAAAAAACGATGCCAGAGTTAACAGCGTATGCAAATATAAAACGATATGCAATAAAGTGCTTGTATACTAGGGCGAAATTAAATTGTATGGAGAAATATTTTTTAATCCAGAAACTCTATTTTTCTGAAAGTTCGTCAAATTTTAAGCAAAAAAGTCCACTACACCATATGGCTACAATGAATTTCGAGCCCGCGAGTTTTTATTTAAAGTAGTTAAAACTATTCAAACTGCTTATAGCGCCATCTAGTGGCAGTTTTTAGAACTTTACAGTTTCTCAAGCAATAAAATTACGTTTTTGTCATTCAAATCGGTTCATTAGTTTCGGAGTTATTCAAGTTTAAACAAACCTGTTGAACAACTGTTGCCAGCAAGGATAAATTTTGTGATACAAAATGCTGTCTGTTATTATAATTTATATTCTCTGAATTAAAAAGTTAACATGAGATTTTAATTGACCCCCCTCCCTCTTTATGAAGTTATGTATATATAGGTTAGTTAGGTATAAGCTCATTATAAAAACATATTCTCAAGCACTCCTTAGCTATAATATTCTTCATTAAATTAAGGATCTCAATAATTGTTTCTAATAACTGGATTAAAAGACCACTGTATCTGCTGAGGAGTAAAGTATTCGACAATTGTTTTGCTCCTACCTCACACTTGTCAGAAGGTGACTCAAAGCCATTGACTCGTTTTCTTAGATTATTTGGATGACCTTAGGAACACAATCAGGTATTTAGTTGCCTTAAGGAATCTGTTGGTCCCACATAGAAGAATTAGATGAATAATTCCGGAGTATCATCAATACCTTATCCAGGTCTGTTTTAAAATTGACCTTCACTCTTTCCTCACCAAATATAGCAGTTCCTTCGAACAAAATTATGCGAAAAAAAATTCCAACTGTAAAAAACGATGCTCTGAAAGGATGAAGTTTGTTATACGACACCCATACTTAGAACTGGTAGCATTGTAAAATTGCATCAGGAGTGCATTATCTGGCATTGACAGCAATATTACATTTGTTTTACAAAAAAAAAAAATTACACGAAAATTCATTATTTTTAATCAATAGCTTTTTATATGTTTGCAAAACCACTTAGAGCGTTAGCCGATGGATAGTGAGATCTCAACAACATACAACGCTCTCTATCTAACATCAAAGTACGGCGTTTTAACATAATCTCCCGTTCCAAGTTGCTGCGTAATTGCATTAGTTCATTCTTTACAACTTCTGCCTCATCCAGCTCTGCAAGCATTGCAGTTACGCTACTCATTAAAGTGGCGACCTCGTCAATCAAATCCTGTTGCGCTGTATCTCGACAATTTTCCACATTTGGACGGTAACCACGATTATCCATGCGAGTTTGAGCAACTTTCATGGCTGCATCAAAACTGCGTATAGCACGATGTAGTTTATCGATACGAATTTCCGTATCGGCGAGTTTTTGAAGGCACTAAAAAGAGAAAATATTTGTAATCGAATTACTTGGACACAAAAGTTATATCAACGCTAAACATACATCCCTGAGGTCATTCTCGAAACGTTGCAAATTCTCTTGAGTGCAATTGATACGCGCAACCATAGCCTTTTCCACGGTATCGGCTTGAGAGCGAATATCACGAGCTGCATTCAAAAGTATTGAGTTCAAAGTTTGACGTAGTTTCACCTATTAATGAAAACGAAAATATATAAAAAAAATTTTAATGAAATAACGAAAAAACAAAACCTACTGATTTCTGTCGACAGTTTTCGCAATCCTCCAAAGTCTCTTTGCTAAAGTTCTCCCAATACTGCTCAGAGGCTTGCCTGCAAAGGAAAAAGTTTCATATAAAACATATCTTAGATATACAATCACAGCATCGATGCACCAAAAACCTACTCAGGTGGCTGCCGTATTGCACCTGGACGAAACATTATAATTTTTGAATAATTCGAGAGACCAGCATTTAACGTATCGATTTCATACGCTTCTCTTTTATCACTCCAATCATATTCCAATCGTTGACGAGCGGTTCTATTCTCAATCTGTTGCTGACCAAAGTCTTCGAGAGTTTTTTTCAGCAACAAACGTATCTCGGAGATCAACGCTAGCTCATTTATGAGCTCTTCTTCAGGTGTATCGCGTACAAGTTCTGTATCGGGGCGACCAGCACGCTTTTCAATGCACTCCTTAACTGTAAATTACATGTATCTATCAGTACTACAACTACTTAGCATAAAATGTGGTAAATTGTTGGAAGCAAATTATCAAAAATGGAATATCGTAAACAAGGGTGGATCATTTGACTAGCGGCGGATTTAAGGGATGGCGAGCAGAATAATCGCCTGGGGCGATTTTAGCTTATTAATTATAACAACAAAATAAGTTTGGTTATTTCATAGTAAAGCGTATGTATATTAATAACATTTCGGCAATACTTCATTTCAACGGATTGCAAACTGGTTTAGCAACAGTTTTTGCCTGTTTTAAGGTTAAATTATACTTTAAGCCTTAATTAATTAACTAACTTAAAGCATACTTTACTGACCTTAAAGTGTACTTTATTTTGACTATGACTATGTGCCAATATTCTTATCACTTTTTTATTGAATACTTCCAAGATAAGTATAATAGTACACGATATAACAGTTTCAGCTCTAGAGTGCATTATAAGTAATATATTTCCAGCTCAAGGAATCTATCCTTAGCAGAATAACTTTCATAAAAACTCTATTTTGCGAACTTTCTTTATAAATGCTTATACAAAATATTCTTGTGGCTAGATAATTACGAAATTGAAATGCTTATCTTTGTTAGTAAACATTTTATCATACGACATTCGCTCCAGCTTTTGAAACTATCATTTATAAGTGTAACGCGAAAACGATACTTTATTTTTTAGCCGTACTTTCACTTAGTACAGTTTTTTCCTCGAAGGTAATGCTTAGTTGACGGGATCTAATTTAGCTAAAGCAATCAAGCACAGTGCTCATCAAGCAGAGTACCTGAAAATTATCAAAATAACTAAAAGCTGAGATATAAGCGTGGAAAGATTTTCTATTTTTTAATTGTTTCAAGCATTGCACTGATTAACTACCAAAGCCTTGTCATAGCTAGGAGAATAACAAATTTATTACGCTCTCTCATTGTAATTATTGCTTTTGATATCTTAATAACAACAATGCTTAATTGGGAAACAGCAAGAATGATAAAATACAAGATTACGACACGCGCATATGTAATTTTTTTTGTGACGTAGGAGGGGACCATCGCAATAAACGTAGATCCTATTTGATTAAGGGGGTGAATTAAAAAGAAAATAATTTTGTTCTACTCCAAACTTATTAAATACTACAGTAAAAGTACTTTACTGAAAAAAACACATATCAAGAATGACATTAAATTGTTTTGATCATATAGTCGATTGAGTCAAGCTCTGAAATATACGTTAATAATAATAAAAAAAAAAAAAAAAAAAATTATAAAAAAAATCATCGAATTAAAATTTTTTTTTTCCAGTAGCAAATTTTGTAAATTGCTAATCCGTTGATTTCAATCAATGGTAGCGAGAAAGAGAGGTGGCAAATTCAAACCACCGAATATCAATGCGTCTCAAATGCAAACTAAAATGAGACGGACAAACCGGTTCGCTGCACTTGGTAATTTGCAAGACGCTGAAATGGAATGTGCCTCTTCTGACGACGACGATGATGTTCTCATATCCGAACCTACGAAAGCTCCTCCAATTGTTGTGGACATCACCCATCAATTTGTTGATGTGATTCATCTATTTGAAGGTGATAAATACAATTTCAAAAGATTGACTATTGGAACAAAGGTTTTTTCGAAGTCTTTACAAGATCATGCTGCTGCCATTAAAAAACTGCAGGAATTAAATTTTAGCTTTTTCACTCATCCAGTAAAAGACAGTTCGTTCTATAAAATAATGCTTTTTGGTTTAACAAAATTATCAATCAGCATGATTTCTGAAGAATTTAAGGAAAAATTTAATATTGATATAAAATCTGTAAAAGAAATTGCAACTAAACGGTCTAATCTAAACGATGCTATCTATATGATTGAATTCGATAGAAATGTTGTTCGAAAGCCACAAATTCTAAAAATAAAATTCTTTTGCGGTGTTGCTGTTCAATGGAGAAACCCCTCGAAAAAAAATATGGTCCAACGTTATGCACTAAATGTTCAATGTTTGGCCATGGTTCTTCAAACTGTCATCGCTCTAAAACATGTTTGGCTTGTGGTTTAAATCATGATTTTGATACCTGTAAGCTTAAAACTGCTCCAAATAGTAAAACTTTGGTGTTTAAATGCACAAATTGCATCAAAAACAATAAGAAACCATTTAACCACAGGGCAGATGATCTGAAGTGTCCGTGTCGTGCAGAATATCTTGAGTTGAGAAGTCGCTTAACTAAAGCACCAAACCGGAGTAACCCCACGACTAGATCAAGTTCATTCGATAAAGTTCATTTGTCAGCATTTAATGCGAAAGATGTTGAATCCAACTTTTTCCCTACTCAAACCAGAGGAAGCTACGCAGATGCAGTTAAGTCTAAGCCAATCCTACTAGGTGAAAACAGCTCTCTATTTTCGATTGATGAACTCTTCGAAATTTTTAATAAAGCTGTAACAGATCTTCGTCGATGCCATTCAAAATTGGAACAGCTTAGTGTTATTATGAGTATGCTCAAACATGCAATATAATAACAAAAGGTTAAACCGTCTACATATAATGCATTGGAATTGCCAAGGTATTACAACATTAAGTGCTTCAACTCAACTCCACCAGTTTTTAATAAGCAAGTCTGTTGATATTATCTCTCTTAACGAAACATTTTTAAAATCTCATCATAAATTTCGACTTCCTGGATATAAAATTTACAGAAAAGATAGAGAAACTCATGGAGGTGGTGTTGCGATTGCGGTTCGAAATGGTATTGAGCACAGCTTATTTCAATCATTTCCAACTAAGCTGATAGAAAATATCAGTATTTCTATGAAAATTAACAATAAAAGCATAGTTTTTATATCCGGCTACTGTCCAAAATACAACAATGATTTTCTGAGCGATTTAAATCTTCTGACTTCAGGTAACTACGATTTCTTTCTTATTGGCGATTTAAATGCACTACATACTGGTTGGAATTGCAGCAACATAAATCAATCTGGACGAGCTTTATTTAATCATCAAAATATTTCTAGTTACTTTATTTATTATCCACCAAGTCCTACTAGAATCCCACAAAATATAAACTTTAGGCACTCTTCTACTGTTGATCTTCTTTTATCAAACTCCTCTATGACTTTTTCTGACCTAAATGTTTTTTCATGCGAGTTATACTCTGATCATAATCCAATTAGTTTTTCCATAAATGAGCATATTTCTGAGTCTGTAGAGTACTATCCTGATTACAAAAACACTAATTGGGAAAATTTTAAGAGCGAAATTAACAACAACATTTCCGCCTCTATTACTCTAAACGAAGAAACTTCTCTTTCTAATATTGAATCTCAATTAAAAGAATTTTCAAATTTAATAGAAAATGCTAGAATACAGAAAATCTCATATAAAAGACGTAAGCCTAATTCCTTAACTCTATCAGGTGTGTGTTCTTCAATTATAGCTACAAGAAATATGTATAGAAGAAAATTCCAACGGAGTGGAAACATTAATGAAAAAAACTGTTTTCTCGCAATTATTAAGCAATTAAATCAATTAATCTCCATGCACATTAATAATCTTAGAAATGAACAATGGTCAAATTTTTTGTTTAGTCTAAGTGTAGGATGTAAAAATTTTTGGAAGGTTTCAAAATACTTTACGAAAAAAAGGAAAACTATCCCAACATTAATGGTGGGCAACCGTCAGATTATTAGCCATGTTGATAAAGCTAACTCCATAGCTGATCAGTTCTCTAAAGCCCATTCTACTACCGTAGCTTTCACTCACTCCATTGATAGATATGTCAATACTTATGTAAATAGTTTGGATAATGATAACTCTTTTATAAATGAAGACATACAAACGTTCACTGACGTTGTTGAAATTAAGTGTACAATAAATAATCAAAAGAATCGGAAAGCTCCCGGGTTTGATGGAATCAATAATATTCTAATCAAAAAATTTCCAGAATCGGCCTTTATTTTTCTAGCTAAAATCTTTAATTTTTGTCTTCGTTTTTCTTATTTCCCTCAAATATTTAAAAAAGCAAAAGTAATACCAATTTTAAAACCGAACAAAGATCCGAAATTACCCAACAGCTATCGACCTATCAGCTTATTGAGCTGTCTAGATAAAATTTTTGAAAAAATTATCCTCGATAGACTTAAAAAATTTGCTGAAGAAAGCAATGTTATAAACGAATTTCAATTCGGATTCCGAGCGGAACACAGTACGACTCATCAAGTCAAAAGAGTAGTTGATTTAATTAAAGAAAACAAACGAAAAAGAAACTCAACTGGGGCTGTGTTCTTAGACATCGAGAAAGCTTTTGATTCTATATGGCATGATGGCTTAGTATATAAACTTAAAGTTTTACACTGTCCATTATATCTCATAAAGATTATAAGAAGCTTCCTCACTAATAGGGTTTTTTTGGTGCACGTAGAAGGATTTAACTCTACAGAAAGAAAAATTCCTGCTGGTGTGCCACAGGGTTCTGCTTTATCACCTCTTTTGTATTCCCTATACACGTCCGATTTTAAATCTTCTCCTCATGTTGATTTAGCTTTTTATGCAGATGACAGTGCTTTGATAACTTCGGGTAAAGTTTCAAATGCAATCATTAAAAAAATGCAGGGTGCCCTATCCAAGGCTACTAAATATTTCGACAAATGGAAAATCAAAGTTAATAATGAAAAAACCCAAGCTATAATATTCCCATTTAACAAATCTCCAAAGAGAGTTTCCACTAGACCATTTTCATTTCAAGGTAACTTAATACCGCTTTCAAAATCAATTAAGTACCTAGGAGTTATTCTTGATGAGAAGTTATTATATAAACAGCACATAGAAAATATCTGCATTAAAGCAGTTAGGTGCAGCAGGATCCTTTATTTCCTAATGAATAAGAAATCCAAGCTAAACGTGAAAAATAAAATGATGCTTTACAATTTATGTATTAGGCCGATTCTGACTTATGCCTGTCCCGTTTGGAGAAACTGTGCAAATACTCACTTAAAAAGACTTCAAATTATCCAAAATAAAAATCTGAAAACAATTTTTGGGTTACCAAAAAGATTTTCAACTTCAGAGTTACACTCGCTAGCTCAAGAAAAAATGATCTTCAATGTTATTAACGATTTGACCCTGTCATTCATCAATAGATGCAGGTTTTCGACTTACGCCCTCTTACGGAGTTTGTCATAAGCAATCCCTTCTTCTTCTATTTCTAGACTTATTGTGACTTATAGGTTTTTTTACTGTCATTTTCCTATAAAGTATTATTTTATTTTAAGTGATTATGTTTATTGTTAAATTAGAATTTATTTGTTGTAAAATCCATAGGATTAAATCTCAAAAATTGTAACATTTATACTTACGTAAATATTGTATTTATGATAGAATAAACAACAACAACAACAACAACAAATTGTTTTGAGTACAAGTTTTGACCATAGTTTAGTATTTTTCAATGGTGCGTTAAATCCCTTTTGATCCCTTTAATGAAACTAACGTGAAGTTCAGTTAGTCGTTCGACAGTTTCTTTGTTATTGTTTTGATTTGTTGGCAACTGTTTGATAAATAAAAATAAGTGCCTTTTTACACACGGATATTATGTGGAAGAAATTCTAGTCTATTCTCTGTTGTGAATTTTTTTTTTTTCGTTTACATAAAATTGGAGCACAATCAATATTTCTACTAATAATAAATTCGTATGAAGCAATTAACGAGTATAAGTATCCTTAAATATTTGCTTACTGCCCGAAAATGATGACTCATATACATGGGTCAATCATTTAACTGAGGGAGGACTTTAAAAGCCATCAATAGAACTAATGAGCCACATGAGGTCTCTCCTCAAATTGTCGATGAAATAAATGGAAACGAATTATAAGTATCGAATGATTATCTGAAAAAAACATCTGGATCATGCAGAACATTTGAATTGTGACCAATAAGCCAAAAAATCATTTTTTAGACCTAGAATGTTTTTTAGGATAAGAAAATTAAACAAAGAAATAATTGATAATAGCTATAAGCAAAAGCGAAAATTTCATAAAACAGTATCCTAAAACTAACTTTGTCGTTTTATTAATTAATGAAAAAATCACTTTTCAGGATTCTATTCATTTCATAACATTTAACGTTTAAAGAATTTCCAAAAATAATCTCTGTGCGTAAACAAAGAGTAAACAATAATGAAAAATATTTTAATATATCTTTTATTTACAAAGTAGTTGCTATGCAACTGACACATGTCTGTAAATAGTATGGGCACTAGACCTGTTCAAAAAAAGGTCATGTTCTAGAATACTTCAAGAACACTCGATTTTCCAAAATTTATTCATATTCGAGTATTTCCTTATTTAAAAAAATAGAAAAAAAAATTACCCTACGCCTGCTACACGTTCAATATATATTGAACGAGATATAGTATCGCGATATTTATCGAACGTTTAGCATTCAATATTGATGGATCGTGATCCATATCACAAATTATTTAAATATTTTGAAAACTGGATCACGGATCGCAAATCCGTCAATAAATATTGAACGTGTAGCATATTTTGTGACATAAATTTGCGATATGTTAAAGTCAGGGCCTGATTTACCCACAGGCTAAAAAGGCTTAAGCCTGGGGCGCAAGGTCCGAGGGGGCGCTGAGAATTAACGTTGATTTTCAAATTGTTTTCGCATTTTTATTCAGTTTTAAATAGTTATACATTCTTTTTTTAATGCTTTTACATTAATTTTAAATTCAAAATAATTCTAAAATAATACTCCTGCGATACCTATCTACCACTTTAAATATAAAAACGATATTTTTTAGCGTTGAATTCAAAATAAAGGTAGGAAGAATAGCAGAAAAATTTAAACCCTAGAAATGACACGATAATGTTGTGTTTTTGGAACTCTGTGCTGGTCAAGTTTCAAATCATGAGTGGACAGCTTCCAGCAAATAATGCTGATTTGTCAAACGTTGTTACTCTATATATGTATGTAAGTTATTATATGTACAGTCGAACCCGCTCAACTGAACTCCGCCTAACCGAAAAAACCATTTAACTGAAACACCATTTTTTGACAATTTTCTTATAAATTACTCTGCATAACTAAAACCCGATTAAGGGGGGGGGGGGCGGGGGGGTAGGGTTTTGCCAAATTTTGTTTTTTCCATATTTTTTGTTGTTTTATTTAATAGTATAACTCTTCAAAAGTATCCTGTTGAAATTTGAGGTCGATTGGAGTAAAACTGACGAAGATACAGTGTCTTGAGTCTCGATGATTCTGTGTAATTATATGAAAAAAGACAGTGCTAAAACTTTAAACGTGATTTTCTCGAAACTAACTTTTCAAAGTCGGTGGACACTTTTTCTCAAAAACTACTAGACCGATTTTCTTGAAATTTGACACACTCAAGTGATAAGAGAAATCAGCGCAGAGAGGCTTAAGGCACCCTCGTACGATGGAACAACGCCATTTAGTGTTTTCAAGCTCCAATTCGAAACAACATCTGGTTACAATCGTTGGGATAACGAAAGCGCAGCTGCAGCGCTAATTGTGGCATTAAAAGGCGCAGCTGCAGAAGTTTTGCAAACGGTTCAAGTGGCGGAGCAGGAAAATTACAAGGCGGTGATGGATGCCTTACAGCGAAAATATGGCAGTGATCACATGAAGCAGATTCACTGATTGGAGTTGAAAAGTCGTATCCAGAAATCTGGTGAGTCCTTGCAGGAGTATGCTGCGGATATTGAGCGATTGGCACACCTTTCCTATCCTGACGAGTTAAGTGTCGTAGCTGAAAAATTCAAAATAGAGGCGTTTATTGACGGCATACGTGACTCAGATACGAAACGCGAGACAATGAGGAGCCCGAAGACAACATTTAACGAAACAGTAACGGTTGCCCTCACTCAAGAAATGATTGCGTTGACATGCCACCCATCACTGAAAACTCGTTGGATGGAGTTGGAGACTGAAATGAAAAATTCATCGTTCGCCAGCAGTAACTTCAACGGAAAATGCTACAACTGTGGTAAACAGGGACACATGGCACGTGACTGCAAATCACGGCGTAAACGATCTGCATCACATTCACCAAGAAGAGGAATTGAAAATAGGGTGGACGGTGGCGAAAATGGTAGCGGGCAGCAGGCGCGTACGGGGAATCAGGGTTCGATTCCGGAGAGGGAGCCTGAGAAACGACTACCACATCACAAAGAAAGCCAGCATGGAAATGCGTATGCATTTTTCCGTCGTCTATGTAAAATTGAATGCAGTCATTGTTCACGAACGGAAAATAAAGCTGGAACAATTGATGTGCGCCGTTTGAACGTTTTGCCTGAAGAAAAGTGGACAAAAGAGGAGGTAAGACGGGACCAGCGCAGTCATCGGGATCGTGGTGATCGTGAACGAGAGCGTGAAAGGGAACGCGAACATGAGAAAGAGCGAGAACGAGAGCGGACACGCCGAGAACGATCTCGAAGTCGGGAGAAATTTTCTAGACGTCGTTCTAAATCGCGTAAAAAGGAACGTGATAAAGATCGCGACAAGATGAAATCTCGGTGTGACCTGCGAGCAAATACTGAAGGGTTCAAGAAAGGTCAACTAGTGCTGCTACACAACCCACAACGGAAACGAGGCTTGTCTCCTAAGTTTCGGACTCACTGGGATGGACCTTACCGGATCGTCACAAGGATTAATGATGTTGTGTATCGAATCCAAAAATACCCCGGGAACAAAAGTAAATTAAAGGTAGTCCACATCGAAAGGCTGGCACCTTATACTAGGGACGGAGAGACTCTTGTTAGGGACGAACAAGTTTAAGCGGAGGGCAGTGTAGCGAAATTTGGTTTAAGCTAGAAAATTCTTGAAATAAAAACCAACAAAAGAAACTAAACGATACTACCTAGCATTCTAGCTGTATAAATACTTTTACACCATCTAGCGGCAAATGATAAACCGAACAGACGCAGAAATTATCGCCGTCGTACAACGTACAACGCCATCTAGCATAATAGCAACATTCTGGATAATTGTGAGCTCAACGTCAGTGCGCCATGCTGGTGGATTGTGGATGGTGGTAGAATGCACGCCACTTGGAAGCACTGTTAGGTTGTAGATAATGGTAGAATATACGCCATCTGGCAGGTAGTAGATTATTCGAGAAAGTGATGACTGTAGTATAAAAGGGTGTCATTTGAGTTTTCGGACACAGTTGTATTTAAACAGTGAAGTAGAACACTTGAATTGAAGCCATAAAGTGAATACAGTGTGATCCGTAGTAAAGTAAAACAATTTTCTATACAGTGTTAAATTAATATTAGAATTTGAACGTTAATAAAATAAACCATTTTATAACTAAATAAGTTTGTGTGTGTTTTTTTTTAATTGTTACACAATCCAGTGATCGAACTCAGAAAAGTGTGAGAGATCGAAATTATCGTCAAAGAGACAGGAAATTTCGTAACAATATTAATTGGTTTGTGCTTATATTGCATGATTATTTCACAAGTTCTCCATCTAGATAACGGACGTTTTTTTATAGATTTTTCCAAAAAGGTAGACTTAGGTACTTGCAGCATTGAAAATGGTAAAAAGAGCCTAGTGCACGGTAAGCTTAGAAAATATTAAAAATTACTTTCGGAAGACTGGTTTTGCTGCAAGCATTGACGAAATTATTTCGGAAAATAATGATGAAGAAGAATCTTACTTTTCGAACACACTCAAGCAGGAAATTGAATTGCTTGTAGATTTCGATGTTTTTTGGAGAAATGAAAGATTAAGAAATCACAAATGAAGTGATGCATGAATCTGACAATAATCAAAATGAAGTCGATTCTGATACCGAAGAGTTGATAAATTCAGATTTTGCACAAAAGCCTGTGAATGAGGCTTTGAATGCTATTCGAACTTTAAAGGAATTTTTTTATAGGGATTTCGGAAGTCGATGTATCTATAGATGAACTTGAAGACAAAATGTCTCTCCGTAATATTCATACTCATAATAAACAAACGAAGATAGGAGACTTTCACATATAACTCGCGATTTTAAATATGTACATAGCTACATATGCAACGAAAGTTACCTGTAGACTTGTATCAAAATATTTTATTTTCTTATTTTTTTCATTCGAAGTTACCTGTGAATTAGTTTTAAACATTTGTTTTTTTACTTATAAGCACGTTTTGTTTTGTTTTTTTTAGATTGTTTTAATAAAGTATGAAAATTGTTTTAAAACTGCAGCTACATATGGGCATTTCCGCCAAAAGGCCAACCGGTTAAAACCAGTTCAAAACGATAAAACCACTTATCAACTGCCATAACACAACATAATCGCATAATTTTTTTACTGTTGGAAAGGTTGTGTAGTGAAGGAGGAACATGTATATAGTATAGTTTTTTTTTTTAAAAGTAGGTGGTGCCACGACCCTTACGGGAAAAAATGTTTCCACGGCTAAGCTAATTGACCGATTTTAATGAAATTTGGTTAGGAGATAGAATGTTCCATAAAAAAGGTTAGTAGACTCTCTAAGTCTTTAAAGTAGGCGTGGCACCGCCTCTAATGCGAGAAAATGTAGCCGCGACTAAGTCGCTATTCCAATTTTGGTCAAATTTGGTATGGGAACAAACTGATTCCTCCGAAGAAAAATTTGTTTTTAGTAGGGCGATTTCACGCCCCTTACATGAAAAACTTTTTAACAGCATAAAAACAAGTTTTATATTCTTTTAAGAAAAATATCTACTCCTTCCCCTTTTCTTTGTTAAAATTATCTCACTAATTTATTTGATATGTATAAACATTAAATTTGTTTTTTTAATTACTGCATATCTTAAATATTATTATTTATATAAGTATTAAAGTCGTTTTGAAAAATTGTCCAAGTGAACCAAAATGGAAAAATATGTCGGGTTTGAAATGTTCCGTTCGAATGGATATTATGCCTTGTAAGAAAAACAAAAATAAGATTTTGCAATCAAACGAAATCTAATAAAAAGTGTTATTATTATTTCATAACATTTTAAAATTAGTCGCATTAAAAAATGTTGCCAGGTTTCGCTGACTTTTTCCCGTTAGAATGGCTTTTTTTACCACTAGTGCTACCAAAAGGCTTTTCCTTAAAGTAACAGAAGAAAATAAAAGTGTTTTACTTTGACTTTAATTCCACTTTAAAAGTGTACTTTCGTCCCGTTCAACATGAGAGAAATGCCCATATTCAAATATTAGCATGCAAATATTAAATTTTCCAGTTGGATTGTTTTTCAGCTATCCAAACTCCGTCTAAGTGAAATTTTTTTTCAGTTATTCAAACTCCGCTTAAGTGAAACTTTTTTTCAGTTACCCGAACTCCGCTTAAGTGAAATTTTTTTTTCAGTTAACCAAACTCCGTATAAATGAAATAACCGCTTAAGTGAAAAAAAAGTTTTGCCAAATTGTTGTTTCAGTTAAGCGGGTTCGACTGTATACAAATCTTAATCAGTGATGGCATTTTCGGCGAAAAATCGTCATCAGTACATTCATTCAACAAGTTTTTAGTACATTCGATACATTTGAACCTTTTTCAGCACATTCGGCGGATTTTCAGAACATTTGAACTTATTCTGAAAAATAACAATTTTTTATGTAAATTCAGGTGAAATATGCGAGCAAACCTGCCGTAATGGTTTGCAGACCTTTTTTTTTTTAGTAAAAAATTTAAAACTTTGTACATTCGGCTTTTAAAAATACATTTCAGTACATTTTCACAAAACCCAACTGCCATCACATATCTCAATACGTTGCGTTACGAAAAAGAGGAGAAAAATTTAAGTCCGAAGCAATCGATAGGTGCGAATTCACTGAGTACAAAAAAGATTTAAGAAGAAAAAAGAAACCAAAATTTTATTTTGATGAAGTAAAGCCGAATTTGAAGGAAGACAATATTTCATTGTAGATAAATAATATGCTGCTACTGATTCCCTCAAAAATTAGTTGAAAAGCCAACAAATAATTTATACCGAAGTGAATTCAAAATTTGGTTTCTTATGGAAATTTCCTGAATAAAAACCACAGCTAAAGAGTTGCTACAACTATATGACTTGGATATAGAAGATACGTTTTCTGACGAGTGTTTCCATTTGGAACAGTTTTTAAAAGATAAAGAATTTGTTGTTCTACAAAAATTAAAAATTACAATTATTAAAAGCCTAAGCATTGGTTCTATTTTTTCGAATGTAGAAATTTTTTAAGAGTTTTTTTAACGATTAGCATCACAAGATACAGTGGTGAAAGATCTCTCTCTGCATTAAAACGTGTGCTCGGCTCTTCGCCAGCAGAAACTTACCGCATTTGCACTATTATACTAGTTTACAAGAAAAAAGATCTGGTTTCTCATAGACTTTTTTCGATGTATTTTGGGGCGTAGATTCCAAAAATGGCAACCATTTTTTTTTCTTAAGAATCGTTTTCGAGATATCCCCAAAAAACCCCTTTTTCGGCATTTTTTTCATTTATTTGACTATATCTCCATAAATTTTTTTTCGACTCAAAAACGATTTTCAGTATTCGAAAGATATTTGTATTTTCTTTCTAACGATATGCTTTTTGCTTGAATCGGATAAGTGATAAATCCAAAAGTGCTATTAAATTTAGGCTTGGACTTGTCTCTTTTTTATTTTTTTAATTATAATATTTGTGCATTATATGAACGGCGTGAAAATAAGTGCCTAAAACATTATTTTGAGAAAATCAAAAGTTAAAAAGACCCTTTAAAACAATATCTGCGTTATTTTTATACTCTACACCGAGGGTATATTCACTTTGTCTCTCCGTTTGTAACACAAAGAAGGGGGCGTGGCAGGTATGGAAAAGTATATATATTCTTGATCCGCGTCACCACCTGAGTCGATTTAGCGATGTCTGTCTGTCTGTCTGTCCGTCTGTTGAAATCAGGTTTACGGGAAAACCAACAAAGTTAATTGAATGAAACTTTCACACGCAGGTCACACCTTCTTGCAGGCATCTTGCTATTGAAAATGGGTGACATCGGTTTACGGACACGTCTACCGCTAATACTCTATGTATATTTACCCAGGCCAATTTTGAAAAAAGTTTCACCGATTTTGATGAAACTTGGAAATTTGGTGCACATGTGAACCAAATTAGGATTAGGCTAGGTTTCAAGTTTCCAAAGAATCGTATAGGGGCGTGGCACAGCCCTAAATTTTAACATTTATACTACCATATCTTGCAAGCCCTACATGTGTACATATCAAATATATCTTGAACTGTGTTAAAACTGGGCGGAATCGAAAGTGGCGTGACAATTTTCAACCGTTAAAAATTTTGAATCCGCATATCTCAAAATTGCCACAAACGATTTTCATAAAAACTTTGGAACTTTCCCATATATAGGTTGCTATGAGAGTAATTTTCATAAAATTTAGTGTATAGATGTCAGATACTGTAAGCTTTAAAAATAAATTAATTTTGACGGGATTGCATCAATTTGTAAGCGCTGTTTTAAGTGAACTATTGCAGCAATTGCTATGAAATTTAATGTAAGTGGTTCAGTTGCTAAAGAGTATATCTGATTCAAAAGTGGCTGAAATATCACCAGTGGGCGTGGCACCTCCCATACAAATAACATACGGTAAGTGGCATATTTATCGAAATATGTGAGCAATCATACTAAAATTTAGTGTAAGGGGTTTGCTTATGAAAAGCTATTTCTGGATCAAAACCGGGCTGGATTGTACCAGTGGATGTATCACCGCTCTAAATTTTAAATTTAACTGCGGCATATATCGCAAACTATACAAGCTATTGTGCTAAAACTTAATATGAGGATGTCGATCACGAATATTATTTATTGTACCAAAAGTGGGCGGAATTGGAGAAGTGGGCGTGGAATATTTAAAATGTTTCATTTCTATTCTATTTTTTCCAACATTTTCCATATTCTTTCGACTTTTTCAACCCTTTAACTTTTTCCAATATATCCTTTATGTATTTGTTCGACTTTTTCAACCTCTTTCAACTTTCTTCATAAGTTTCTTTATTTTTTCGACTTTTTCATCAATTTTGATTTCAAATTTTTTCCAGCTCTTTAAATTTTTTTAGAGTTTTCAACCTCTCTCACTTTTGATTCTCCTGAAGGTTCTTTTTGGCTAAAAAAAAAACGTGTTTTTTGCTCGTAACTTTTTTTTTCTTCACAAAATGGATACCTGAATTTGCTTGAAAAATAAAGACTGCGCTCTTGCAAAAAATTTGATGTTAAAAATTTAAATTTTCTTCTTTTTTAGATAATGTTTAGTCCCATCACATTTTTTGTTTGGAAAAATCATATTTTGGGACTAAGTATTATCTGTAACGGAAAAAAAATTTAAAATTTTTTAGCGTAACATTTTTTGCGCAATCTTTATTTTTCGAGTGAATTCGGGTATTCATTCTGTGAAGAAAAAAAAGTTATAATATATCATTTAAGTTGAAAGTGCTACTAGTACTATTATATGTCTCCTATTCCTGCAATTAGCTACGTTAGTAAACAGGCACTTATAGATTTTCGAAGCCTAATATGTTTAAAATTATCGCTCAATATGTGGATCCGAAGACAAAAGTGGAAGTGCACACACTTGATAATTTTTAATTCTTACCTATTGACTCTGGAACTCCCAAAATAACTAATGATTTCTTAAGCCTAACACGTTCTTCTTCCAAAGTGCTTATTTCATCGGCCATTGCCTTGATTGCATTTTCCAGAGTTGTTTTCCATTTTCCCACTAGCTGAGCACGTAGTGTTACGTTTTGTGTTGTTTCACTTTGGGTCTTCTCTACCAATGCACTTATGCGCATTAAAGAAGTTTTTGAGCTGTATGCATTTCTGGAAAGAGATGAAGAAATAATTAATTTCTCATTGGTCATAGATTGTTGGCATCTTTTTGACCTACTTAAGAGTTTTGTCGAAAACTTTATTTGTTTTCTTAACGGTTTCTAAATTCTTTGCGCGCCATTCATTCGGACTAAAACGAGTTATTGAATAACGATCAACAACAGGGCGCGTACCTGTAAGACCCGCCATTGGACTCCAATCAACTTTGCCCGTTGCCCATGGGCCAATTGGACCCATTGGCTCCAAATGATCTTTATTGGGTAACTCATCACCAGGTTGTGGAAGATAACATGGGGGGTTGTCAAACTCATCTGCTTGTGGATTAATCGAAAGCTTTGAATAAAGAAAGCGAAAACTGGTTGAAAGATATCTCTAAAAATTTGACTAAATGACGTACAGCAAACTTAGCTTCGTGCGGTGGCTCCTCTGGAAATGATACCCCTTTGACTGGTGCATTGTTGTCACCTTCGTTAGGAGGTTTTTGCTCCTATCAAATTATTGTGAATTAAAGAAAGTTTGACCAAGTTTTTAACAACAAAAATTACCTCATTTAATTTTTCGCTGGCCTCACATGATATCATTCTGAATTTTATTAAAAACTCGCTAAATAAAGGTTACAAGCAACAATAGATAAAATAAAATATTCAAAGTATAAAACGGAAAATTTTCATTTTATTTTGACAACACAAACAAATTGTTACTACGAAAACGGACAGTGCTCTTTACTATAGCTACCCGGTAATCAATAATTGTTTTTCATATTCTGAAAGAATTTTATTGTAAACTCCAGTACCTGTGCTGGTTTGTACTTCAATAAGGAAAGTATGTAATCGTGCAGAAAGTCCGAAGCTTCTGGATGTTCGATTAAATACTCGATGGCGTTCTCATAGTTTAGTTTTTTTTGCAGTTGATATCTATCGAAGAGAACATTATCGGTCTTCCACATTAGCTCCAGTTTGGGTAATATTTTTTCTGGGATGTTCACAGGTGCTTTTACGGAGTGTAATAGATAATTATAGCCATGCCAATAATGTAATACAATTTTGCCGTCTGGCGTAAGGAACGTCTCTGATACTTCTTGCTTGGCATTATCAAAGTATTGAGTATTGATAACACACTTGGTTTGGAACATTTTGTAAAAAACGCGAACTTGCTTGCGTTCAGAAAGAACTTGAAGTGAACATTTGATAACTTTACCTGAAAAAACAAAAATTTTATCTTCCGAGCGTACAAAAGTATCTTACAGAGACGGTGTCACCGCCATGTCATGAGACCCTTGTTGGAGTTAAATCAAAACATATTCATCACAGAAATAAAAAGTAAGGGAGTCTTTAGCAACGCCAAATATTCAAAACCCTACACCGCTTTATAGTAAAATTCCGCTTAAGTCCTAAATTTTTATTAAAATAGTATCTCTTTCACCTCTCTACCTACGAAGTGTAAAAAAATTTAGACGCCTAACATACTTAGTTCAATAACGCTGTAGAATTTTTTCTATGTCGCGCTATGCCATACGGCATGAATTTGATCTAAAGGTGCTAAAACATTTCATTTGGTTGAGAAGAGTTGCAGCGGTTGGACGCTTTTTTATTCATTAATTTGACTTATAGCTAAGGCACTTACAATGTTTAAAAAGCTGAAAGGAAAAGATATTGAAATTAATTTTGATGACTTAGATTTATCTGATAAAGAAGAAGAATAAACTGATGTTTTGGGGACCATATTAGAACTCTGGAAGTTAATATCTCTTTTTTAGTCGAAGAGCTATCTTATCCGGATAGTAATAATGATTTACTTCGGGAAAATTTAGATGTAGAAAATAATATATTGGTTCCAGAAGATAATTTGTTTGATCTGGATGAGGTTGCGCACATATCATTTCAAAAAAACCCTTCAATTTCGATGGATTAAGAAGCCATGAAGTGTTTCAAGCTCAGATTTTTCTGAAAATTATCCTAAACAAAGCTTGAACACTCCTGTTTTATATTTTTTTAAATATTTCACAGGTGGTTTTAATGATATAATTGTTCAAGCAATAAATCAAGCGTCACTTTTACAAAGTGGGACACCAATTAATGTCACGAGGGAAGAAATCCTGAAATTTGTAGGCTTAGAAATCGTAACTGCAAATATCGGATATTCTCGATTAACGATGCCACTGAAATTCCAGCATTTCGTCAAAATATGGCAGAAAGTATATTTCATTCAATACGCAATAGCCTAAAGTTTATCCTAGATGAGAAATCAAAAGACAAACTTTTTAAGATTCACCTACATACTTAAAACTATGTTCTCAACAAGAACTGTTGATATTCCCTAAGGCTAAAGTTTATGCGTTGACGAAATGATGATGATTCCATAGATTGTAGCCTATTTTTACCAATCCGTTTTTACCACTGTACCAATTTTGCCACTAATTCTTTTTACCACTTATTAATTTTACCATTAATTCTTTTTACCACTGATTCTAAAATTTTTTACCACTACATACTTTTGAAAGTTGTATATTCTTCACTCGTTTTGCTGTGGTCGTTGGTCGACATCATCCAAGCCTATATGCTTTCTTGGTAGAACTATAAAAGGAGCAAGGAGATACAGAAACAATGTTCAGGGAGCTTGACATTGGACGCAAATTAAAAAAGAACGAAAGCAGAGCTAGAAACTCCACTGAAGTACGAATCGCAAATATAGTCCAAGAATATGAAACCCAAAAAGAGGAGGCCGAATATTTGAGAGCTGTAGGCTATAATATACAATTTTGAATAAATGTTTATCTCTTGTCGAATTTTTACTTATTTGTGGAAAAAATGTAGTGGTAAAAGTATATTGGTATAAAGTTCCAGTGGAAGAAAAGGAAAGTGGTAAAAAAAATTGGTAAAAAATCCTAGTGGAAAAAAAGTATAGCGGTAAAAAATGGATTGGTGAAACTGGCTTGGTAAAAGCGGGCCCCCATCGATTCCATAATTTACATACACAATTTATATATGTTTAATATTTTGTATATAATAAGCAATAACATTTTTCTTTTCTACTTTTTTAAGTTTGAAATAAGCAAAATTGTAGAAAAAATCAAAATTATTAACTTTTCAAGGGTAATTATAGGGTATTTCTTATTCGGACTTGACCTTTAGTATGGCATTACATCCTTTTGAATTTTTTTTTATCGAGAAATTTTGTATTTGTATATGTTTTAGCACAAAATCATTCGAATTATATTAAGAATTTAAATTTGCATTTTGGTACTTTCATTACCATTCAGTACATTTTATGCCATATGGCATGGCTCCCAAAAACCACTTTCAAAAATAAAATATTTATAAATTAGTTTAAATTATTGTTTAAATTAGTCTTAAGAGTAAGAAAACGGAAAATACTGATTTTTAAAGTCAAATGGAAAGGAGAAGTTCCGAAAGGGTTAAACAAATTATAATCCGTATTATTTAAAAAAAAACGAGATTGTCTCGAATCCTTTCTATTTAAAAAAAAAAGTCCGTAACGGATGCGTATATGAAGTCCGTTCCGATTTCGAGACAAATCCGTCGAAGCCTAAAAATCCGCAATCGTTTTTATGCACATTGGGTAAAAGCAATACCACAACAGTATGTGGCAAATTTTTACAAGACTCGTCGGGTGTTACCCTAAAATTGTCATTCGGGACAGACTCAGGCCCCAGACTCGGTACTTTACACATTTGGGCATACCATTAAAATTTCTTAACCATTTGATTAAAAATTTACCATATCGCTCGTTTACCGGACGATCGTCGTAACTCAAAAAACTTAAATTTATAGAAAAACGCATAGTTATTAATCAATAAATTAATTCGTACGAGTAAATAAATCTAAGTATGTTGACATACATATATTCTTCTTACAATACAAGTTCATTAAATACATTTATTTTTTTACACAATAAATATGACGGTTATTTCTGCATAATTAACTCGAATACTTTTTTTTAGAGTTGGGACGGTCTTCCAGCAAATGAGCAATATGTCTAAATGGCATGAGCTATATATAATCAACAAATTTTTGAAAAGACACCAGTCACATAAAAATAGTTCATTCATAAATATCTTTTCATCACAAATATATGGAAATAAATTGAGCATCTCTCCCAGTCTCTGATGATTTCATTTTTGAGTTCTGTTAAAGTTTCATCCGCAAAGTCATATAGTTTTATAATTTCAGAACAAAGTCTTGCATAAAACTTTTTTTAAATTATATTAAATGTACCAGCAATATCAGAAAATTCATTAAGAATCATCTCTGCCTTAGGCCCAACATAAATATTTTTGTCGTCAACGAATATACCGTCACCTGACATCAAGAAATTCAAAATCAAGTTAAATAAGTGTTTACAGATAACAAATTTTTAAAAATAAAAATACTATTTTAATAGCCTAAGATGTAATTGGGTAAATTTGAACTTAATAATAATAACTAATAATTATAATAATTAAGAAAATAGCAAGGAAGAATGATAAATAGATAAAGTTAGAGAGATAGAAAAAAATAAATAATGTGAGAAGGGAGAGAAATGGTTACTACTATTTATTGAGATAGGAAGTTAAAAAAATTTGCTTTTTCCACTAATAGACTTATATTGGCTTGGCAGAGAGTTCCAAAGTCTGATGGCGTTAATAAAAAATAGCCGGGATGAATTTAAATAATTAAATCTAGGTATAATTAGAAAATTGTTCCTTTGCGACTGGCTAAATTGCAATTTATCAAACAAATAAGACGGCGTTTTTGTTTGTATGAGCCTGTGAAGAAATACACAGTTTCTAAAATTTAGATAGGTAATTATATCACACCCTAGTATCTTTTTCTTAAAATGAGTCACGTGATCATATCTACGTAGTCCATACACATATCGAGTAGCATGATTAAATACGATTTGAAGTTTGAGTTTAGAACTTGAATCAAGCTTACTATATACAACCTCCGAATAACTTATAATGGGAACTATTAATTGTAAGACAAGTTTACGTTTTGTTTCAGTAGGCGTGAAGTCAGCTGATAGCCTTAAGCTACGTAAAGTGCAATATATCTTCCGAACTACACTGTTAATATGATCAACGCACGTCGATGAGGAGTGGATGTGAAAAACAAGGTTAACTGCATTATCAATCAAATTAAGATTCTTCGCATCTATATACAGTTTAGGTATATCATCAAAATAAATTTTATCCTTCGAGATAGGTAGAACATAAGATTTTGTTGCATTCAGCTTAAGACAATTAATCAATGCCCATTCCTGAATAGAGGCAAGGGCTTCATTTAATCGGCAGCACAAGTCATCCAAAAGCCCAATTCGGCTAGACAGATGTAACTGAATATAATCAGCATAAGCATGCATAGTCGCAAATTTGCAAGTTGTAAAAACGTCGTTTATGAAAATTGTGAAAAGTAACGGGCTGAGGACTGATCCCTGGGGTACGCCACTAGAGATTTCTTTATACTGAGAATAATTGTTGCCTACCTTAACCCTTTGAAGTTTGCTTGAAAGATAACTCTTCAGGAGAAGTACAGCACTGTCACAGGAACCAAACAAATATTTTAATTTCTGAAAGAGTATAAAATGATTGACAGTATCAAATGCTTTAGAAAAGTCAAGAATACATAAAAGAGCTATTGATCCTTCATCATAAAATGACCTAATATCTTCAAAAATTTTTACAGTGGCAGTGGAGCAGCTATGCCCAGCTCTAAAGCCAGATTGAAGTGAAGATAAAAGTTTTCTTTCATTTAAGTATTTTATTATCTGATTGGCCATGAGAGCCTCACATGCTTTGGCCAAGCAAGATAAAATGCTGATAGGCCTAAAATTATTTGGCTCACTAGCTGAGCTTTTTTTTGCCACTGGGATAACTAAAGCAATTTTCCAAGCCTCAGGGAATGCAGATGAAGTAAAGCAATGATTTATAATCTGCGTTAAGGGACTGATAATATGAGGAAGGATAAGCTTAACGAATTTCAAAGAAATTCCATCCTCACCAACAACATTGGATTTTATTTTAATCATACACTTACTGACGTCATCTTCATTAACCGCGGAAAATTGAAAAGCTTGCTGAACAGAGGTGTTCGAAAAGTCAGTATTGCTGCTTCTAGACACTTGAGGGTTTGAAAGGAAGAAATTGTTTAGAACGTCAGGAACGACATTACATTCAGCAGTGCTTTTCTTACCAATTCCAAATGCTTTTAGGTTTCTCCATAAGACTTTGGAAGGAAGCGATGGATTTGGTTTCTAAGAGCAAAAGTTAAATTTTGATTGCCTAGTAATACGAATAGAAGTATTTCTTGCCACTCTGAAGTTTTCCCAATTTTCAGCAGAGGGTCTCTTTTTCCACAAACTATGCAACTTATTACGCTTTTTAATACAATTTTTGACGCAAGAGCTGAACCATGGGCAAGCCGTATTTTTAATTAATACCGTCCGAGTTGGAACATGTTGCTCAAAAATCTGATTTATTATATTGGTAAAACTTTCCAGTTTTGTATCAACTGTCTCACCAATCCAAGAAGTAAGGCAGAGGTCATTATAAAGGGCACTTAGATTAATTGCCTTAAAGTCGCAATACGTAAGTATGTTTGAGCTTACATTATGTGACAAATTTAGGTTAAGTGTGCAAAAAAGTAAATCATGTTCCGACAAAAAATTAATTTGGTCGAATAGCAACACAAAGGATAAATCAGATACCATAAAGTAATCCAGTAGACTAGGACTAGCATAACCCGAAAAGCGAGTTGGCATCTTATCATTAACAAACGACATACCGACAGACGCAATCCTTTCATGTAATGAATTTGATGAACTATCACGACATAAAAGATTAATATTAAAATCTCCACAGATTATAAAGAAATCAAAATCAATTAAAACATTATTTAATTCAGAAAAATATGAATCCAAACTATTACACTTATTAGGATTATAAGCACACGAGAGAAATACTTTGGTATTGCTATCATACAGTGGCGGATCCAGGATTTTCTTGAGGGGGGGGGCTAACATATTTCTTAAATGAAAACACACATTGATTAAATTTTTCAACGAACAATACTTATATTTTTTGACAAGGGTTTCAAGACGGCGAGGTTTCTTCTGGCAAAATAATTCAACAATTTCAGCTGAGCTGATATAGATTTCTTTATGATTATTTTCTAGAGCCAATCCATTAGAGCAATCTTCTGTCATTGTAGACCTTAAATACAATACAATTTCAATCATTTTAACACAGAAAAACTTTGTTCTGCTGGAATTGTGGCAAATACTTGCAGTAGAATTGTGATGTATGGGAAGAACGATTACATTTTTTTTTGGTTTTGATAACACCTTTTACAAAAAAAAAGATCTGATTTCTCATATACTTTTTTCTATGTATTTTAGGGCGTAGATTCCAAAAATGACAACCATTTTTTTTCTTAAGAATCGTTTTCGAGATATCCCCAAAAAAACTCTTTTTTGCACTTTTTTCATTTATTTGGATAGTTTTTTTTTTTTCTTAAGAATCGTTTTCGAGATATCCCCAAAAACCCTTTTTTCTGCACTTTTTTCATTTATTTGGTCAGATTCTTATGAATTTTTTTTCGACCTAAATTAGTTGCACACTATTCAAAAATTAATTTTATCTTCTGTCTATCGGTTTGCTGTTCATAATATAAGGATAGGATTTGATGGAGTTACAAGCGTTCAGAGACCAAAAAAGTCACATAATTTCAATTGCTCCGTTTAAATCCAAAAACCTTTCAAAATCTATTTTTTAACAATATATACGAGTATATATTTGCTCAAATCGAACACAAAAAGTTAAAGTTAATCAAAAATCAATGAAAAAAGGTAATTTCCATATTTTCATGCATTCCCACAGGTCCAAGTCTGTTGGTTCATGATGTAAAAGGAACCGTATTTTCATTTTTGATTAACTTTAACATTTTGTATCTTAAAATCTATATTTAAAATATTTGTTAAAAAATAGATTTTCATCCTGAATATTAAAAATATAAAAAACAAAGGTTTTGACTTTTTTGAAAAAACCAAAAAAAGTCACTCTTTTTGGAATATGACCGCTTATAACTCCATCAAATCCTATCCTATTCTCTTGAACAGCAAACCGTTAGACAGAAGATCAAATTAATTTTTGAAAAAAGTGCAGAAAAAAGGGTTTTTTCTTAACGATTCGTAAGAAAAAAAAAATGGTTGTCATTTTTGGAATCCACGCCCCAAAATACATAGGCAAACTTCTATGAGAAACCAAATCTCGAGATGAGGCCCAATATTGTAAACAGTCTGGTTTTTGAAAGCTTTGTCCGGTTGTCAAACTCAACCAGATATAAAATGTCCAGTTATATGACGAGGTTAAGGAAAGAGGTATTTTTATTTTGCTTCAATTTTTACGGTTTTTAAAGGTCTTTTCAACACTATGTCCGGTTTTCAAAGGTCGAAAAGTTGACAAGCCTGCAAATACTACTTTCTTATAAATATTAATAAGTAATTATGTCACATTACTCATTGTATTTTAACAAATCTTGCGCATTTGTAGAGGCAAACCTTTTTTATTAGGATTTTGATATATATCTAGTTATTAAAACACAAAATGAATAAAAGTTTTGGAAATGTTAAAGAATTAAAAAAGTTATAAGTCAAAATATGTACATTAGTGTGATTCAAATTTTTTTTTTTTTGTTTTTTTTAAAGTGCTGTTGCTTAAAAAGTAAGTTTATGATATGAAGAAAAAGTTCACGAAAATTCAGCTCTGTAACTCAATTTTATAAGGTGGCGCCGGAGCCTGTTAGTTTTACATGTAAATTGTATGGAAAAATTATTTTTTACAAAAAAGGTATCTAAATGAATAGGCGATTAGTGTTGTTATGCTGAAAAGAGTCGTTTTTCGACGTAATTTTTTACGCTGAATCCGAATCTGGCCTCAGAATTGACTCATCATGTCGGAATCCTGAAATATTTGAGGTTAATTACCTGAAACATGATGTTTTTTGTCTACTTTCGAGGCCATGTATAGGATTCAAAGAAAGTTGATCAGCTTATTTTTAACAAAAGCATCATTTAGTACCATCCTTGCCCTTTACAATGAGCTTTCAAGTGGTGATCTGTGATGTTTCCTTGCAAAGTTATAGCCATTTTAAAGTGACATGAATTGGATCCCCTACAAAGGGTTGCAACCCAACAATATTAACCAACGGGTTTCAAATTCTTGTCACCTTGAAATGGCTGCAACTTTGCAAGTAAGCATCACAGATCACCACTTGAAAGCTTATTTTAAACGGCAAGGATGGTACTAAATGATGCTTTTGTTATAAATAAGCTGACCAACTTACTTTGAATCCTATACATGGCCTCGAAAGTAGACAAAAAACATCATGTTTCAGGTAATTAAACTCAAATATTTCAGGATTCCGACATTATGAGTCAATTCTGAGGCCAGATTCGGATTCAGCGTAAAAAATTACGTCGAAAAACGACTCTTTTCAGCATAACAACACTAATCGCCTATTCATTTAGATACCTTTTTTGTAAAAAATAATTTTTCCGTACAATTTACATGTAAAACTAACAGGCTCCGGCGCCACCTTATAAAATTGAGTTACAGAGCTGAATTTTCGTGAGCTTTTTCTTCATATCATAAACTTACTTTTAAAGCAACAGCACCTTAAAAAAAACAAAAAAAAAAAAATTTGAATCACCCTAATGTACATACACTAAACTCAGAAAAATATTTCTTGGTCAAAATAAAGCTTAGAAAATAAATTGTTTTTTTTTTTCATACCTTTTTTAATAAATAATATATGTAATATTAATAAAGCTAAGAATGAAAATTAATTTTTTGGAAACTATTGGTTAACTTATAAGAGAATTTTTTTATATTTTCTTTTGTAGAAGATTTTACTGAATGAGATGGATGATGTTTTTTGAAACCAAATCCACAATATCGGGCTCTATATTCGAAAGTCTTATTACTATGTGGGGTAGCAAACTGAATTCCTCGAATTACAACACACATTTGAAATTTAAAAATATTGATGTAGTTGTCCCGGGTTTGAACAAAAGTAAATGCTCACTTTGTTTTTTAAAAATATATGCAATCATTCAAAAATCCATGGCCATGTAGAACTTTAAATAAATTAGTTATTTGAATAAATCGAAAAGTTTGACGATGTAAAATTATTTGATGTCAAAATTGTTTCGCTGTATTAGAGGACACATACAAGAAATTCAACTAAAATTGGTGACATTGCATAAAATTCTTTGGATTACTTCACATGGAAATGCTGTACCTTATTTTTGTAATGCATGAGTACCAGAATTATTTAAATTTATAAAATTGTTTATTCTGTAAGCGAAAACCAAATAACTTTACTTATCTACACATTAACAAGTCAACATAATTTTCTATAAGTAGGTGGATTTCCTCCTCGAAAACATTATTTCATCATTTGGCCCCGACTTTCACAATTTGACCTGCCAAATGGCCCCATATAAAAATATTTTTCTGGCAGCGCTGATCTTGCGTCATATTGTGTCGAAATTTTCTGTAGGTTTTTTCGCAAAAACGAATGCACCGGCTTTTTAAGTTGAAAAAGAGTGCTAAAAGTGGAGAATAGTCAAATACGGTAAACTGATTAACGAAACCTTAAAAATTAATAAGGAACTGATTCTGTTTGAATATTTTCCCGAAGAAGAAATCTTGTCGAGTGAAGCTGCGAAAATTTATTGACAGATTTCATGGCCCAAAATTTTTATATGGAAGAAATGACACTTATGAGACTCAATGACGAGAATAATCTAATTTCGTTCAATCGACTGGGTCAGTTCAAGCAAAGGTTATTACAATGTCATGCAGAAACCGTAAACTATGTACTATGTTGATTTAAACATTTGTTTCTCAGGCCTGTTTCAAAATTAGAAAATTTAAAAAATTCAAATTTTTTTTTAACCTAACTTAAAAAAATGTAAATCAATTGATCGAATACTTTTAACCAATTTTAATTTTGGCGAAGCTGGTGTAGGACATTTAGTTTTTATCGCTGGTAAAATGGACAGACATTTCCTTATGAGTATGTTTCGATAGAATTCAAAGCCTTTTGTTGATAGCTTGGGTATCGGATATTCCAAAAGTACAGCGATCCCCATTAATCTTTTTATATAGTATTTATTTTGTCCAGAGTGTTTTTTCTGTTTTTGATGAATTCACGGTTTTTGATGAATTCTATGCGATAAACTAAATTTTTTTTTTGGTTTTGTTTTTACTCATTTTTAAACTTTTAATGACTTACATATTCAAAAATTAAGCTTAAGTAGTTTATTTAAACTTAAGTCCCTGAATGTACATTTGTGCAAATAAAATCAAAAGCTTTATTTTTGTATTTTTGAGAATTTTATAGATTTTGCCTAATATTTTTCTCAATCTGGAATAGCTTTAAATTAAACGAATCAATCAACTGGTGAAAATACAAATATTTTCTTTAATTTACCTGATAAGCTTTGACAAAATATTAGAAGAAAATTTTGTCTATAATGGCTTGCCTTGTAGCTCGTATAAATTGTAGCAATGAGTCAAAATCCACAAATCGAGCTCGAACTCTCATTTAGACCATCTCCTGATTTTCAAAATCTACTCTGAAACTATCTCCTTCGATTGGAGCAAATAGTAAGTTTTGTAAGTCCAAAATGGTACCTCTCGGAATCCCGGTGATGTCCCAAGGCTATTTTTATCATTCTTCATCAATTGATGAAATATTTTCTTGATTTTTTTTTTAAGGAAATTTTCTTCATATGATTAAAAAAGGCTTGTTATAGCGACCGAAAAAATAAAAATGAAAAAAATGTTTAAAAAAACTTTTTTTTATAGTCTTAAAAAATAATTTTTTTTTTTATTTGCCGAGGTTGCGCAGTTTTTTTGACTGCTTCATCAGGGTGTCTTCCTTAAAGAAATTTTCTTCTTTCTTTTCTTTTAATTTGAATTTTAGTCATCCAAGATATTATTTTAGGATTTTTCTTTGCTAATTTAATCAAAGGACTTTCATCTCTAAGGATAGCATTTTTCTTTTCAACTTTTTGAAATAAAATTCTAAAAACTTTTCAATAAATCTATTGTCTGTGACTTTTAAAAATATAAGTTAACAAAATTGTGTTGAAATAAGAGTATTTCAATTTTTATTATCTAATAAAAAATGTTTTAAGTCTACATTTACTTATATTTTAAAGACCTTTAAGTCTTTTTTAATTTTTATTTTAAAATAATTACCTGTAAAGTCTAACTTTACATAAAAGAACTGTTTTAAAAGTTTATTTTAAGACCTGATCAAAATGGAATTGATAACTGAAGTGGTACTGGTTATGATAATGGCAGTAAGGGTAAAAGTAATGGAAATGGATGATGCTATGATAGTGGTAATGTTAATGGTTATGGCAATAATAAATGTAACGGTAATGGTAATGTGTTGGTAGTAGAAGTTGATGGCAGTAGTAAGGGAATGCCAATAATTCATAAAGGAGGGATTTAGAAAAAAACCACGTTAAGCCACTGGGGTAGTAAGTGAGTCCATGTTTCATAGTTTTTCCTTTTTACGATTTTTTCTACCAACATCCAATTCGATAAAGAAAACCGTGATGTGGTCCGCAAACTTTTCATCCAAGAAATTCATCTACAAGTCTTATATGGGCTTATATTTTCAATGCCAAAAAAAATAAGAAATCTTGAAGAAAGTTAAATTAAAAAGGTAGGAGGTCAAAAGAGGAAAGTACTTGTATATAAATTAATGCATACTTACCAAAAAGATTCAAAGAATAATATTCAACCTCTCCAACAAAATTATTTGCTATAAGATAACGCATTAACAACATGACACCTCCATCTAAAATAAACACTTCTTCACGTCCTTTTGTATTAATAACAGCTTTGAATTTTTGTGATTCGCCATTAATTTTTGTCTCTCGAATTGCGATCATCTTGTCATCCTTATGCCGAGCCTCTAAAGTTTTTTCCTAAAAATATAATGCAATATTTTTAAAGAAAAGCCTAATACAAAATGCAGGAAACGATGTATGGGTTTCCAGACTTCTAAATATGTATACATATGTAAATTAAGCATGGCTGCAGTATAATTCGATGAACACTTTGTGGCCTGGCTATAGCGCAGGGCTGCCAAGTTGTAAACAAGGAATTAATGCCTTTCCCAAAGTAAAATTTTTCTTTTTTAGTCACCAACTTTACTTTTGTGGAAACATTTATGACCCTTTTTATACCCTACACCGAGGGTATATTCACTTTGTCTCTCCGTTTGTAACACATAGAAGGGGGCGTGGCAGGTATAGAAAAGTATATAGATTCTTGATCAGCGTCACCACCTCAGTCGATTAAGCGATGTCCGTCTGTTGAAATCAAGTTTACGAGAAAACCAAGTAAGCTAATTGAATGAAATTTTGACACACAGGTCAGACCTTCTTGCAGGCATCTTGCTATTGAAAACGGGCAAATTCGGTTTGCGGACACGCCTACCGCCCTTACTCTATATATATTTACCCAGGCCAATTTTGAAAAAAGTTGCAGCGATTTTGATGAAACTTGGTGATTTGGTGCACATATGTATGAACCAAATTAGGATTAGGATGTTTTTCAAGTTTTCAAAGGATCGTACAGGAGCGTGGCACAGCCCTAAATTTTATCATTTATACTGCCATACCTTGTAAGCCGTTCAAGATATTGCGATGAAATTCGGTAAAAGGATACATATCAAATATATCTTAAAATGTGAGAAAAGTGGGCGGAATCTAAAAAGTGGGCGTGGCACTTTTCAAATGTTAAAAATTTTGATTACGTATATCTCAAAATTGGCACAACCGATTTTCATTAAAATTTTGGAGATAATGCTGCTGAAAGTAGTCATCAATACAAGCTGAGCCACTTTACTGAAAAAACTTGTTGGAGGGCGTGGCACAGCCCACAATATTTATAAACGTTATATTAAGAGAACCAACAACGTAGGTAGATATGAGGTAGATATACTTACTATAAGGTCTATTATTACAAAACCTGTGGGCGTGGCACCTCCCATATAAGTAAAACAACGTTTATTGTTATAGATAGTGTCTTATGAGAGTAATCTTCACAAAATTTGGTGTGTAGATGTCAGTTACTATAAGTTTTAAAAATAAATGAATTTTGACGGGATTG
Organism: Tricholauxania praeusta; assembly: GCA_949775025.1. Taxonomy (NCBI): domain Eukaryota; kingdom Metazoa; phylum Arthropoda; class Insecta; order Diptera; family Lauxaniidae; genus Tricholauxania; species Tricholauxania praeusta. Next base: position 86,844,703 of record OX459030.1, on the reverse strand, counting down.
CATCAGTGGGCGTGGGACCTCCCATATTAGCATAAATTTGTAAGCGCTGTTTTAAGTGAACTATTGCAGTAATTACTATGAAATTTAAGGTTAGTGCTTCAGTTGCTTTAGAGTATTTCTGAATCAAAAGTGGCTCAAATAGCACCAGTGAGCGTGGCACCTCCCATAAAAAATACGGTAAGTGGCATATTTATCGAAATATGTGAGCAATCATACTGAAATTTGGTGTAAGGGGTTTGCTTATGGAAAGCTATTCCTGGAACAAAACCGTGCTGTATTGTACCAGTGGGTGTGTTACTGCCCTAAATTTTAAATTTAACTTCGGCATATATCGCAAACTATACAAGCTATTGTGCTAAAATTTAATATGAGGATGTCGATCACGAATATAATTTGTTGCACCAAAAGTGGGCGGAATTGGAGAAGTGTGCGTGGCATATTTAAAATGTTTGATTTTCTATTCGATTTTTTTCAACACTTTCCATATTCTTTTTCAAATTTTTCCAATATACATATCATATTTATTTGTTCGACTTTTTCAACCTCTTTCAACTTTCTTCATAAGTTTCTTTATTTTTTCGACTTTTTCATCAATTTGAATTGTTTCAAATTTTTTCAACCTCTTTCAACTTTTTTTGAGTTTCTCAACCTCTCTCAAATTTTTTCAACATTGTGCATATATTTTCGACTTTTTCAACATTTTTCAACCTCTGTGAACCTTTCTATTATTCCACATTTTTTAGAATTATTTATCTTTGTAACATTTATTTAAAGGTACTTTCAGTGCAGGCCGAAGATAACACCTTAACTTGTTTATTTTTCTTTTGCTCGTCAAAAAAAAAAATAAAAAAATAGACCTGCTATCAATTGATACTGTTACACATTTTGTTGTTAGTATTTTGCATTAATAATGCATAGAAAAAAGCTTTTAAAATTCCCCACACAAAAGCTTTTATTTCAAAGTCAGTGGGGGGCACGAACTTTTTAGTGCTTCCCATCCCTTGTTTTACTGGCAGTCAAACCTCTACCACAAAATCTTTGATTGTTCATGAATAAAAATAAAGTAAGCCTAACGCCCCTCTTACACGCTACTTCCTCACATGTTTACTTGATGTAGCATTAATTGCGTGTGGCAAATTTCCAAACACACTGTGTGAAATTCTTCAGGATGCCTTAAATATACTCGTCTCATGGGCAGATGAGGCTGGCTTAGGTGTAAATCCGAACAAAACTGAACTAGTACTCTTCACTAGGAATAACAAACTTCCAATTTTAGTACCACCTTCGCTAAATGGCACTAGATTAACGTTTAATTATAGTGCAAGGTATCTTGGTCTGTTATTGGATAGGAAATTAAGTTGGAAAATTAACATTGAAAAAAGAGTTAGGAAAGCAACTGTAGCGCTATACTCTTGTAAAAAAGCGGTAGGTGGAAGATGGGGGCTATCACCTCGTATTGTTCCTTGGAGGTCCTCTTTAATCTCGTTCCTCTTGACCTGCTAGGTGAACGGATGGCAGCCTGTGCTGCCATCAGACTCAGGGAAACTATCTGCTGGTCCGAGGGTAGAACAGGCCACTCAACTATCCTTAATAGCTTGCGGTCTGTGCCCTCTAATTTGGACTATATTGTTCCAGTAATCTCATTCAATAAGGATTACGTAACTCACATTCCATCTAGGGATGACTGGAAGGGAGGAATCCCGGGGAGAAGGGGCCATATTATTTTCTACACAGATGGTTCCAAGCTAAATAACCAGGTGGGTTATGGTATTTACTCTAAGGAACTGAAAATTAGTATCGCTGCGAGGTTACCAGACCACTGTAGCGTTTTTCAGGCAGAGGTTATAGCGATAGAAGAAGTAGCATCCTGGCTGAGGATTAATGTTGTATCCAGAAAGGATATAACCATTTATTCAGATAGTCAGGCTGCTATAAAATCTCTAGAATCAGTCTTCCTTAATTGACTAGTGGCCCAACAATGTCGCTCATTTCTAAATGAGATGGCCCAGCATTTTAATATTCACCTCATCTGGGTGGCAGGGCATAGGAACATTGATGGCAACTGCAATGCTGATGAACTTGCTAGGCAAGGGACTACTGTACAAATTCCTCAAGATAAGGAAGGTGTTGGCATGCCACTTGCTACCTGCAAGTTATTGCTTAAAGAAGAAATGGTAAAAAATGCTAACAAAAGGTGGACTCAAGGGTCAACTTGTAATATAACTAGGCAGATTTGGCCGAAATGGGATGCTAAGCGTTCGTCAGAACTGATTTCTCGCACTAGACATAGTGTCTCGACAGTTGTTGCAGTCATAACTGGACATTGCCTCATTGGCAAACATGCGGAGAGATTAGGTGTTAGGTCTTTTGATTTTTGCAGAAGTTGCGGAGATGTGGAGGAGGAAAAAAACATAAAACATTTTCTCTGCTCCTGCCCCGCACTTGCTAGGAAACGCCACAAAACACTCGGTTCGTTTCTATTTGATGACCTGGATGGCCTGAAGCATGTTGGTATAGGTCAGCTATCAAGTTTTATTAAGAGATCTGGTTGGTTCAACGAGAGGGTATAGTGAGACACCCTGTGGTATCACAATGGATCATTTTTGGTCTAAGTGAGTCAGTTCGCAACTGACTGCCACTCCTACCTAACCTAACCTACATGTTTTCAATCTTACACGGTTCTTAAAACCAAAAACTCTATTTAAGATATTGGTCAAAACGAACATTTTGGCTTCACACATGTTTATTTCTAGTCAATTTTAATCTATTCTTTTGTCATATCTTATGATACACATTTGTTTTAAAAAAAAACACACTTAAATATACTAGGGTGTTTATTTTGAATATTATGTAAATGCATTTTATTTTCTTTTTATTACATTTTAGCTTAAGGTTTAAAAATAATTGTCTCAATATGAGACTCCTAGCTCAAGCCCCTAAATGGCGCGAACTGCATTTAAGTCCGATTTTGTTGAAATTTTACCAAAAAACCGACTAACTAAAACTTAAAACAAAACTGCCTTAGGTGTCTAGATACAGCCCACCCCTGTCAAACCATGCCGACATTTTTTGTGTGGCTGAAAATGTGGACGAAATATACCCGAAAGAACATTTTTTTTTTTTAAAAAATTTGCGGTCCAATAAGTGCATTTCCACAGGAATTTTCATTTTAGCTGGCCTCGTTTTCGACTTTTTTTTTTTTTTGGAGCACGTCCTTCATCCATCGTTTTTCTTGAAGCTAAGGCTGTCTGTAATTAATATTCAAGTTGGAACAATTAAAATTGAATGACCTATTTATTTTTATGTATCTTTTCATGTTTTTCTTTATTTTAAATGCAATTTTAGCTATGTCTCACTTTAAATTTTAATTGTTTCTTCTTGAATATTACCTAAAGATAGCATTAACTTCAAGAAAAACTATTTTTGAAGAGTGTGACCAAAAAAAAACCTTAAATAAATTCAACACTGCCTTAGTTTCAAGAAAAACTAAGACTGAAGGACGTGCTCCAAAAAAAAAAAAAATCGAAAACGTGGCCAGCTAAAATGACAATTCCTGTGGAAATGCACATATCCCCATACTATAGAATCGGGCTTGAAGAAAATTCTCAGAAAGTTTCAGCCTCCCAGATCAAACCTACGAACGGCGCTAACCGTTTGTTTCCTATTACAATCCATATGGAAGTAACGATTTTATTAGTAATACGCAAAAAAAAAATTGTCTTCTAGTACAGTCATTTGGTAGTAAAAAACGACGTTACCTGGAAAGTTTTGCGGTAGTTTTGAAAATGAGTATTTTTATAGATTTTGATGTGCTCTTTCTGAATTTTAACTTTGCCACCTCGTATTGTTGCCGCTCGCACCGCCCAAAAGCAGTTTTTTGACAATATCTCCATTCTGGCTCATTTTATGATAAAAACATATTGTAGCGAAATTTGGTTTATGCTAGAAGACTCTTGAAATAAATACCAACGAAAGAAACTAAACGATACTAGCTAGCATACACCATCTAGCGTAATGGTGTAAAAATAATAAACCGAACAGACGCTGCAGTACACTATTAAAGTCAATAACATAGAGACATCTAGATTGTGAAATTCATACAACGTACAACGCCATCTAGCATCTAACATTCTGGATAATTGTGAGCTCAACGTCAGTGCGCCATGCTGGTGAATTGTGGTGAATTGTGGATAGTGGTAGAATGCACGCTACAAAGTAGCACTGGTGGGTTGTAGATAATGGTAGAATATACGCCACTTAGAAGGTACTGGATTATTCGAGAGAGTGATGACTGCAGTATAAAAGGGTTGTCATCTGAGCTGAGTGACACAGTTGAGTTAGAACAGCGAAGCAATAAGCAATAAAGTGAATACAGTGTGATCCGTAGTAGAACAAAACAGTTTTCTATACAGTGTTAAATTAATAGCTGCGTTTTATTCGCCATCTGCTGCTAGCTATCTTAAGCTAGCAACTATAAATGTATGGGAAAACAAAAACAAAATCGTAGACTTAGCAACTAAAATTATAGTTGCTAAGTATACAAGCAAGTTTCTTAAATGTCAGTGCTGCCCAACCGATTTGAATTTTGTCTATTGTGATTTTGTATTCTGTCAATTATGAAGTTTGAAATTAAAAAGATTTCAATTTTCAATTTTATTATAAATAATGTTCGTATACTAAGAACAAGGTTCTTTTATAATACAAAGAGGATTTTTTAGTATAATTAATAATTTGGTAACAATAATAAGTAGGTAAATAAACAACTACATACTTATTTATTTTTATGCAACTTATTCTTCTAAAGTAATTTTATATTAATGTAAAGAAATGGCTACTGTTCTTATTTTATAACTTATTTCAGTTATTGATGAGCAAAGTAATTAAAAATGGTTCGCCTAAATTTTTCGCTCTCATGAATTGATCTGAATTGACTCGGCAAAGAGTTCCAAAGTCGGATGGCATTAATGAAGAATAATCGTGAAGAGTTTAAGTAATTAAATTTAGGTATTATTAACACATTACTCCTTTGCGACAAGCTAAACTGTAATTTTTCAAATAAATAAAATGGTGTTTTCACGTGAATAAGCTTATGAAGAAAGACACAGTTTCTGAAACTTTGGTAGGTGATTATGTCACATCCCAGGATCTTGTTTTTAAACGAAGACACATGATCAAACCTACGTAAACCATACACATATCTTACAGCATGATTGAAAGCCATTTGTAATTTTAGCTGGGAACGAGAATCAAGTTTACTGTAGACTAGTTCTGCACAAGATATTATAGGGACAATTAGCTGAACAACAAGTTTACGTTTGGTTTCAACCGGTGTATAGTCAGCTGACATCCTTAGATTCCGTAGAATAAAATAAATTTTTCGGACTACACTGTTTACATGGTCTGTGCACGTTAACATTGAATTAATATGAAAGCCAAGGTTACATACTTTGCTAATAATTTTCATATTTGTTTCGCCTATACTTAAATTGGGTATGTCTTCAATATATATTTCGTTCTTAGATATAGGCAAAACAAACGATTTTTTAGCATTCAGTTGAAGACAGTTGGCTATTGCCCAATTGTTGATGGAATCTAGATCTTCATTAATTCTGCAACATAAGTCCTCTAAAAGACCAGCCCGACTAGATAAGTATAATTGGACATCATCTGCGTAGGCATGCATAGTCGCATATTTACATTTTGAGAAAACGTCATTTAAAAAAATTGTAAAGAGCATCGGTCCAAGGACTGATCCTTGAGGCACACCTGAATTTAATAGTTTATAATTTGAATAATTATTATTCACCTTAACCCTTTGAAAACGATTTGACAAATAGCTTTTCACAAGCCGTACTGCAGCATCACTGAAACCGTATAAACGTTTTAGTTTTTCGCAAAGTAAACTATGGTTCACGGTATCAAAAGCTTTTGTAAAATCGAGCATACACAGCAGAGTTATATCTCCTCCATCATACGATGGCCTTATGTCATCCATTATTTTGACAATGGCAGTTGCGCAACTGTGTCCTGCTCTAAACCCGGACTGGAATGGTGAAAGAAGTTTATTTTCATTTAAGTAAACTAGTATTTGGTTACTTATAAGGGCCTCACACACCTTAGACAAGCATGATAATATGCTAATTGGCCTAAATTCATTAGGCTGATTTGCCGATAGCGTTTTTGCAACAGGTGTGACCAAGGCTAATTTCCAAGAGTTAGGGAACGAAGATGTGGTGAAACAGTGGTTCAGGATATGCGTCAAAGGACTAAGAATATGGTCAAGTATAATTTTAACAAATTTGAGGGATATTCCATCCTCACCAATAGCATTGGATCTAATTTTAAGAATGCTCTTTCTAACATTATCCTCACTAACCGAAGTAAACTGAAAACTCTGATGAACTTGTGTCTCTGGAAATTCAATGCCTTCGCTTCTAGAGGGCGCAGACATGGAGAGAAAAAAGTCGTTTAGAGCATCAGGATCAGCATTACAAACAGTGGAGTTTTTCTCACCAATACCCAATTTTCTTAAATTCTTCCATAGAATTTTTGAGGGAAGGGCTGGATCTAGTTTAGAGGAACAATACCGTATCTTAGACTGTCGTATAACATTAACAGAGCTATTTCTGGCCACTCTGAACCTCTCCCAGTTATCAGGCGTGGGATTCCTCTTCCACACATTATGTAGTTTGTTGCGAATTTTAATAGATTTTTGAACGCTAGATGTGAACCATGGACATGATAAATTTTGGATAGACATATTTCGATGAGGCACATGCCTATTAAAAAGATTATTTATGAAATTTGTGAAAATATTCAATTTTTCATCAATGGTTTCGCAAAACCATATATCATTCCAGGAAGTGAGACATGTATCAGTAAAAAGCGCAGCGTAGTTAATCGATTTAAAGTCGCGATAAGAGAAGACATCACTGTTAATATTACGTGACAAGTTCAAATTTAGTGTACAAAACAACAAATCATGATCCGACAGGAAGTACATTTGGTCAAACAATAGCACAGATGACAAATCAGATACAATAAAATAGTCTAAAAGACTAGGACTATCATTACATGAAAAACGCGTTGGGTTAGTATTATTTACAATAGACATTCCAGTAGACGCAACATTTTCATACATAGATTTTGACATATTATCACGACATAGGAGGTTAATATTAAAATCACCACATAAAACAAAAAAATCAAAAGTAATTAGGAGATTATTCAACTCAGAGAAGTATGGATCTAAACTATAACATTTATTAGGATTGTATACACAAGACAGTAAAATTTTAGTGTTATTATCAGAGATACAAATATTTAGAAATTCAACGTTATCATCAGCTGAGGACTTATTGACAATTTTGGCATTTAGGTTGCTTCGACAGTAAATTGCAACTCCGCCACCTCTTCTTCCAATTCTATCATTTCTCAGGAGTCTGAAGTTGTTTAAATTATAAACAGAGTCATTCATATCCTCACAAAACCAAGTTTCAGAAACACATACCACATCTACAGAGGAGTTTTCAAACACGAACTTTAGGTAGTCAAGTTTGCTCAAATTAAGGCTTCTGGCATTAAAGTGTACAATCTTTAAGCCAGAATGTTGTGCAGAAAGAATTTGTATCAATAATTTATTATTTCTCCTAACACCACCAACCAGATCGTCAGAGACAAGAACCCATGAAAAAACATGAAAACGAAAAATCAGGCATGAACATATATGAACTTAACACATTTAACCATTTCCCTATTTTGCTATTATTAAAAAAATTTAACATGATTATAAATAAACTAAGAATATAATAATATATTTTAAGAGATAATTCTAAAAAAGAAAAAAAATATATATAAGGCATAATAATGTGAAATAAAATTAGTTTTCTGCTACAATGGCAACCCTGTAGATAGCTTTCAAATTTGTTTATCCACACTTTCAATCGCAACTATTTCAGAAAATTGGTCTATGTGTTCTATTGCATAACTATCCCCATGCTCAAACTTTTTTACAAAAACTATTCCATTCCTGGCATACACAGAGAAAAGCTGCTTACTGCGTTTTAATTTGATGGCGCTCTGGAGAATGTGGCGATCACGCTTTGTGAGGCTTTCATTAAGATAGCAGCTCTCGGACGAATTTAAACCAACATCACTTAGCATAAGCTCTTTACTATTTTTTTTTCTATAAAGAGTTGCATGCCTCAGCATTAAATCCCTGTCATATGCGCTGCTAAGTTTAATTATAATAGGTGATTTTGCATTACTCGCATTGGTTGTTTTTCTCTTAGGCCTGAAAATAGTTTTTAATGCAGATTGCTTACAGCCTATAGAAGAGCACAATGCATCAAAAATAGCTCTTAGATTTTCACCCTCCTCTTCTGGTACTCCGAAAAGCACTGCATCAGCCGCAACTTCCCTACGCTCTAGCACAGTTACTTGAGCATTAATTTTGCACAGTTCTTCTCTGAGCGTGTCAACATCATTGAAGTTGACATTTACGAAAAAAAAAACATTGAATTGAATTTAATATTTTTGAAATGTCTGGAGGCGAAAAGACATAAACAAAAACAAAAACAAAACTTTTTGGCTATTTGGCGCGCAAGGACGAATTGCTACATGTAAGAAAAAAGCGAAATGCATATGCGCATGTACTGGAAGACATGATAGCCGAGGAATTTACCAAATCTCGTCGTGCATCACTCATTTTGTTTTTCTTTTATTTTTATTTTTAATTCAATTCAATTTGTTTTAGACAGCAAAAACATACAACACAAATTAACGTCAGATATCAGCTTTTTGACCAGAAATGTCAAACTTTTGTGCTTCCAGTGCTACCCAGTCAACTCTCAGGCAACTTGTCGTTTTATTCGCACATAGATAGCGACTTGGCGAATAAAACGCGGCTATTATTAGAATTTGAACGTTAATAAAATAAACCATTTTATAACTAAATAAGTTTGTGTGTTTTTAATTGTTACACAATCCAGTGATCGAACTCAGAAAAGTGTGAGAGATCGAAATTATCGTCAAAGAAACAGAAATTTCGTAACAATATGTATACAAAATATAACTAAAGGAAATTTCCTACAATTTATGTTAAAATCTTTTTTTTCGTAAAATCAATAGCTTTGACGTACGAGCACCGCAAAATGTACTTACGTTAAATACGATAATGCCATTGGATATTTTTTTCTTGTTAAAAAAATAAAAAAATATTGAAAAATTAGTGATAAAAATTATATTATCGTACGCCAAAACTATTAATTTTATGAAAAAAATAAGATTATAACATAAATTGTAGGAAATTTCCTCTAGTTTTATTTTGTATAAATAAAAATGCTCATTTTCAAAACTATCGCAAAACTTTCCAAGTAAAACTACCAAATGATTGTACTATTTGTTTTTTGGGTTTTTCCACTATTATGCCTATCATGAATATCCGGAGGAAAATTATTCTCTCGGATTTTTTTGTTTCTCAAGAGAAGTATTTTGCGATCATAAATAATTGAGGATTGGAAAACTTCATATCATGTCAGTGCAGCCAATATATTTCCAGTTACTTCCATTCAGTCCAAAATCACAGTTGCATTTTTCATATTTGACATTAGCTTACCTGTCAGCTGGAGAAATTTATAAATAAAAATGAAACTAAAAATTAAAAAAAAACTAAAAATGTTACGAATATTACATATTATTATTATTATATTGTTACGAAATTTATGTCTCTTTGACGATAATTTCGATCTATTACACTTTTCTGAGTTCGATCACTGGATTGTGTAACAATTAAAAACACAAGACTTATTTAGTTATAAAATGGTTTATTTAAATCACAATAGTTAGTTTTTACACGGTACAATTGTTTATCTCATTAACATTAACATTCAAATTCTAACATTAATTTAACACTGTATAGAAAACTGTTTTACTTTACTACGGATCACACTGTATTCACTTTATTGCTTAAATTCAAGTGTTCTGCTACACTGTTTAAATACAACTGTTCTGCTTCACCGTTTTTAATTCTACTGTGTCACTCAACTCAGATGACAACCCTTTTATACTGCAGTCATCACTCTCTCGAATAATTCAGTACCTTCTAATTGGCGTGTAATCTACCATTATCCATAATTTACCAGTACTTTCTAAACGGCGTATCGACGTTGAGTTCACAATTATCCAGAATGTTGCTATTATGCTAGATGGCGTTGTACGTCGGCGATAGTTTCGGTTGTCGACTATTTATTTATAGTGTACTGCAGCGTCTGTTCGGTTTATTATTTGCCGCTAGATGGTGTAAAAGTATTTATACAGCCAGAATGCTAGCTAGTATCGTTTAGTTTCTTTTGTTGGTTTTTATTTCAAGAATTTTCTAGCATAAAACAAATTTCGCTACACTGCCCTCCGCTTAAACTTGTTCGTCCCGAACAAGAGTCTCTCCGTCCCTAGTATAAGGTGCCAGCCTTTCGATGTGGACTACCTTTAATTTACTTTTGTTCCCGGGGTATTTTTGGATTCGATACACAACATCATTAATCCTTGTGACGATCCGGTAAGATACCTCCCAATGAGTCTGTAATTTAGGAGACAAGCCTCGTTTTCATTGTGGGTTATGTAGCAGCACTAGTTAACCTTCTTTGAACCCTTCAGTATTTGCTCGCAGATCATACCGAGCTTTCATCTTGTCGCTAGCCAATTGAGTACGTCTCCTGATAAGCTCGTGTATATCTGCTAGCTCTTCTCTTTTCCGCGACATGTAATCGTCAGCATGGGTCGTTTCTGGGACAACGCTTACTCCGTACCAAAAATGGCTTTTGCTGGCGTGACTGTAGTAGTATCGTGCATTGACGACCGATTAGCCATTAGAAACATTGGTAGATGTTCATCTCAATCTTTTTGTCCTTTATCGACAACCTTTCTTAAATGCTCCTCTAGAGTACGGTTGAACCTTTCGACCATGCCATCGGACTGAGGATACAAAGCTGTGGTACGTGTCTTCTGTATTCCAAGCATGCCACAAACCTCTTTAAAAAGTGTCGACTCAAAATTGGTCGGAATGAAACTCAAGTGGAGCTCCATATCGGCAAATCAAATTTTTTATGAAAATGTCTGCCACTGTTTTTGCTTCTTGATTGGGAATGGGATATACTTCTGGCCACTTACTGAAGTAATCAATTACCACAAGGATGTATTTATTTCCTGCATTGCTGATTGGAAAAGGTCCCGCTATATCCATGGCTATCCTCTCAAAGGGAGCTCCAACGTTATACTGATGCATTTTTCCCCGAGTGCGTTGCCTTGGTCCTTTAGCAATTGCACATTGGTCACAACGGCGGATCCAGTCAGCAACTTATTCTTGGCATCCTACCCAATAAAACCGTTTCTTTATTTTCTCTGTGGTTTTCGTTATGCCCAGATGTCCACCACTCGATCTATTGTGATAATCCTCGATTATTTCCTTAAATTTGGCCTTTGGAATGACCAGCAGTTTTGAGCGAGTTTTACCATCCTCGCTTTCCCAGATTCGGTAGAGACAACCATCATGCAACTCCAAACTTTGCCATTGCGCCCAGTATGCTTTACAGATTTGGCTTTCATTTGAAATTTCTTGCCACGCCGGTTTCCTACCCAGCTCCTTATACTTAATTATAGTTGCCAAATCTGTATCACTGCGCTGGTCTCGTTTTACCTCCTCTTTTGTCCACTTAAATTCAGGCAAAACGTTCAAAAGGCGCACATCAATTGTTCCAGCTTTATTTTCCGTTCGTGAACAATGACCGCATTCTATTTTACATGGACGACGGGAAAGTCATCCGCATTTCCATGCTGGCTTCCTTTGCGATGCTCTATGGTGAAATCATAGCTCTGCAAGCGTTCTATCCACCGTGCGATTTGACCTTCAGGATCCTTGAATTGAAGTAGCCACCTTAATGCCGCATGGTCTGTTCTCAGGAGAAAGTGCTGTCCATATAAGTACTTATGGAAGTGTTTCACGCATTCCAATACTGCCAGTAACTCTCTCCGAGTTACGCAATAATTCCTCTCAGGTTTCAACAGAATTTTTCTGAAGTATGCGACGACTTTTTCTTGACCATTGATGATTTGGGACAAAGCTCCTCCAATACCATGGCTACTCGCATCGGTGTCCAATACAAATTCTTTGCCGGGTATTGCGTACGCGAGTATTGGCGCTGTAGACAGTAATTCTTTCAGCTTTTGGAATGCAGTTTCCTGTGCCCCACTCCATTCGAATTTCCGATTTTTCTATGTCAGCTCATGTAGACTGCCTTCAACATTTGCGAAACCAAGAACAAAGCGTCTGTAATAAGTGCATAGACCCAGAAAACTTCGCAACTCATGAAGACTAGATGGTCGTGGCCAATTTTTCACAGCATTTATTTTATCTTCATCTGTGTGTATTCCTTCTGACGTAACCTTGTGCCCCAGATATTTGACTTCACGCTGGAAAAGTGAGCACTTTTTCGCACTTAATTTTAGTCCAGCTGCCTCCAAGCGCTCAAACACTTCCTCCAAATTTTTCAAATGGTCATCAAAATCTTTTCCCATGATGATTATGTCATCTAGATACACTAGACAAGTCTTCCAATGTAGTCCTTTGAGAACTCGTTCCATTAACCGCTCAAACGTAGCTGGAGCGTTACAAAGACCAAACGGCATGACGTTGAACTGCCATAGACCATTCCCAATACTAAAGGCAGTTTTCTCTTTGTCTTTTTCATCTATTTCCACCTGCCAATATCCACTTTTTAAGTCCAGGGTGGAAAACCATGTTGCTCCAGATCCAGTGTATCATCGATTCTGGGTAACGGGTAGCTGCCTTTTTTAGTGACGTCATTCAATTTTCTGTAATCCACACAGAATCGCATACTTCCGTCCTTTTTCTTCACAAGTACCACCGGTGAACTCCATGGGCTTTCTGATGGTGCAATGACATTTTCCCGCGCCATATCCTCTATAAGGCCCGTCACTTCTTCTCTCTTAGCGAGTGCTAGCCTCCTTGGAGGTTGACGAATCGGCTGAAAATCACCTGTATCAATGCGATGTTTGACAACTGATGTTCGGCCATTATTTTCTCCTTTAGACGCAAATATCCGCCAATGTTTTTGCAGAAACCTTTTTGCTTTATTTTTGTTCTGGGCAGACAACTCCTTCGTCCATTCTTTCGTCAATACTTCCAAGGCCGACGATTTCGTTAAAGTTGGGCCTTGTGTGTTCTGCTGGTTATTTTCACAATTTATCACAGCCGTAACTTTCTCACATTGCGCTATAAGTTCACCTTTTTGCATCCATTTTGGCTTATTTGTTGGATTCAAAATTCGCACCGGTATTTTTCTGTCTATTCTTGTGTTTACTAGGGTCTTTCCAATAATCAGGTCTTTCTTTAAATTTTTCTTATCTGCTTCCACTACCCACAGATGGCTTGTCCCACAGTCTTCATTTGTTGTGGCCCAAATAATTTCTTCGGTGTTGGGTTCAATTCGACAGCACTCACTTATGTAGACTCTTACAATTGTTAATTTTTGTCCACAGCCAATGTCTAAAGGCAACTCTACATTGGCATACCTTAACGTTTTGTTCTTAAGGTCCAAAGTGAACCCGTTTCGAATCATGAAGTCCACGCCAATGATAACCTCATCGGTGATGTTTGCAACAATAAAATCATGTTCCACAGTTTTGTTGCCGATGAGAATACTCGCTGTAACTTTTCCTACTTTTTGCGCAATTTCTCCTGTCGCTGTTCTCAATTGGATCCCATTTAATGGCGTTACTCGTCGTCTATCAAATAAGTCTCTCCTCACAATTAAATGCGATGCGCCTGTATCCAAAGTAAGCTCACATGGTCTTTCGTTGATTTTTCCACCGATGGTAAGGCTGTTGGAATTTCGGCAGAGCTTCGAAACCAAGACTATGGGGCAATCATCTGTAAGAGTCAGCTCACGCCCCGCTGTACTGACTCTCTTTAGTTTAACGACTGCTGCTCGCTATCATTTTTGCCATCATCCACCCTATTTCCAATTCTTCTTTTTGGTGAACGTGATGCAGATGGTTTACGACGTGATTTGCAGTCACGTGCCATGTGTCCCTGCTTACCACAGTTGTAGCATTTTCCGCTGAAGCTACCGCTGGCGAACGATGAATTTTTCTTTTCAGCCTCCACCTCCATCCGACGAGTTTTCAGTGATGGGCGGCATGTCAACGCAATCGTCTCCTGAATGAGGGCAACCGTTACTGTTTCATAAAATGTTGTCTTCGGGCTCCTCATTGTCTCGCGTTTTGTTTCTGAGTCACGTATGCCGTCAATAAACGCCTCTATTTTGAATTTTTCAGCTACGACACTTAACTCGTCAGGATAGGAAAGGTGTGCCAATCGCTCAATATCCGCAGCATACTCCTGCAAGGACTCACCAGATTTTTGGATACGACTTTTCAACTCCAATCTGTGAATCTGCTTCATGTGGTCACTGCCATATTTTCGCTGTAAGGCATCCATCACCGCCTTGTAATTTTTCTGCTCCGCCACTGGAACCGTTTGCAATACTTCTGCAGCTGCGCTTTCGTTATCCCAACGGTTGTGACCAGATGTTGTTTCGAACTGGAGCATGAAAACACTGAATGGCGTTGTTCCATCGAATGGGGGTGCCTTAAGCCTCTCTGCGCTGATTTCTCTTATAACTTGAGTGGTTGGTTCACTTATTTCCAACTGTTGAATCCTTTTATTAACGTCCTCAAAATTATTTTGAACTTCTCCTTTGAATGATTCAACGTCATCTCGTACTCAATCATTTTTGCATCGAGGCCATTTACCATTTTAGCAACCTCCGTTCGAACAGCTTCAATGTTTTGATTCATTGCGTGAATCTGCGTCGCGTTCTGACTTAACTTTTGGTCTATTTGCAGTGCATTTTGACTTAACTTCTGGTCTATTTTTTCCTGAACCGCCTGGATCTGCAGCGCGTTCTGACTTAAGCTCTGATCAATTTCTTCCCGAACCGCCTGGATCTGCAGCGCGTTCTGACTTAACTTCTGGTCTATTTTTTCCTGAACGGCCTGGATATTGGTTTTCATCTGTAGTGCATTTTGGCTCATTGTCTGCGTCATCGCCATTAACATTTTCTCGAACTTTGACATATCTACAACTTCACCACTTGCCGCTGATCCAGAAGCTTCTTCCACTTTCGCTGCTGATTCTGATGCATCACTATAAAATTCATGCTCTTCCAGGCTTACACCTTGAGCCTCAAGAGCCTGTCGTAAGCGTTTCTGTAACTCCACCTTTCCGCCAGTAGATTGCAGACTCAGCTGCTGAAACTCCTTCTTCAGTTGATCCACTTTTAGTTCGTCAAACTTAACCATTTTTATTTATTTATTTTTTTTAATTGATTGTTAATTCTTTTTACACAATCCCACATCTGACACCAATTTTTACGAAATTTCTGTCTCTTTGACGATAATTTCGATCTCTTACACTTTTCTGAGTTCGATCACTGGATTGTGTAACAATTAAAAACACATAAACTTATTTAGTTATAAAATGGTTTATTTAAATCACAATAGTTAGTTTTTACACGGTACAATTGTTTATCTCATTAACATTCAAATTCTAACATTAATTTAACACTGTATAGAAAACTGTTTTACTTTACTACGGATCACACTGTATTCACTTTATTGCTTAAATTCAAAATGTTCTGTTTAAATACAACTGTTCTGCTTTACTGTTATTAATTCTACTGTGTCACTCAACTCAGATGACAACCCTTTCATACTGCAGTCATCACTCTCTCGAATAATCCAGTACCTTCTAATTGGCGTGTAATCTACCATTATCCATAATTTACCAGTACTTTCTAAACGGCGTATCGACATTGAGTTCACAATTATCCAGAATGTTGCTATTATGCTAGATGGCATTGTACGTTGTACGTCGGCGATAGTTTCTCTCGGTTGTCGACTTTTTATTTATAGTGTACTGCAGCGTCTGTTCGGTTTATTATTTGCCGCTAGATGGTGTAAAAGTATTTATACAGCCAGAATGTTAGCTAGTATCGTTTAGTTTCTTTTGTTGGTTTTTATTTCAAGAATTTTCTAGCATAAACGAAATTCCGCTACAATATTTTACAAGTTAGAGGTAAAAAAATATATTGACATACGACACCGTTCTGTTGCTTAATATGGATTGTATATACTGACTAGCTGTCCCGGCAGACGTTGTTCTGCCCTTTTCGATGTGTGGGGCGATGTTGTGTGAACGCATGTGATGGAATGTAAAAGCGAAACAGCCCATTTTCCTAGTGAGACTAACTTTTGTCCCTATTCTTTTACAAATATATAGCAGGCCTGGCAGACGTTGTTATGTGGGGCGATAATTTTCTCCTTTGAAACTCACTTTTGCCCGTACCTTTTATATCCATGTTTGTGTACCAAGTCCCATTCATCTGCTTCCAGTAGTTGGTGATATATGATGAATTTGATTTTGAAGGCCCCATTTTTTAAATCAAACTTTGTAAAAACCTTTTATGGGCCACAATTATGAAATTTTCATGTAAATTCTATTTAAAAAGTTATTTTATGTAAGGGCCACCCAAAGTATGCACCCTAAATAAAATGTGTACGGCCTAAGTTGTGCCACTTAATATAAAAGCCATGTGGTGTAAGTTCCATGAGAATCGAATAAGCGGTCTTCGAGAAAATAATATTTTAAAAATGTTTTTGTATTAGGGCCAACCTAAATATGCACCCTTAATTAAAGTCTTATAGCCTACTTATGCCTCTTAATATAAAAGACACGTGCTGTAAGTTCCATGTAGTGTAAATTCTGTGTGAGTCCATTTACCGGACTTAGTGAAAATTCTATTTTAAAAATATTTTTGCTTGTGGGCCACCCTAAGTATGCACCCTTAATAAAAGTCGTATATTCTATGACACCCGCTTGATCGATACTAACATACTGTAAAATTTTCATCAAAATCGGCCGGATAGGTTCCGCGTCCATAAAAAACAAACAGACGGACAGGCAAAAACTAAATTTTATAAAAAGAACAAATTGCAGTTTAACTGTAAAAAGCAATTAGCATCGTACTCTCTCATCAAAAGTAAAAAAAAAACTCAAGGACAGTTGCTCTTTGAGCTTCGAAGCCAAATACAAACGGTACAAATGAAAACAAAAAAAATAACAACACAGAATTCAAGAAGCAGCATAAGCATAAGCAACGACAAATCGAACGACAATTATTGTGTGAGGTTTTACAAAAAACTTAATCCTAAAAAATAGCATTTTTAACTTAAAAAAATCATAGAAATAAGTATACAATAACCTTTTTTAGTGCAAATATGTTGATTTAAAACATAAATTATTAAAATCGGTTCAGTATATTTTGCGGTTTGGCGTTACAAACCATTTCCATATAAGCAATTTTATATAAATAGTATAGATTCAAACGAACTGATATTAACACTATCCGAACGCTATATATCACATTACCGGCCAATTTCATAAAGGTGTGTCACTTGGATTTTATCTATTTTGTTGAAATAGCTTCAGATTGGCTTACGCTATAAGCTCCGAAGTCGTAATTACTGCACAATGCATCAACAAACCAGAATACATTAAGCAGATGAAGCTTTGCTGTAAAAGTTGCGTGTAATTTAAAATACCAAAATGCCTACATATATCACAATAACCGAAGTTACTCTATATAAACGCAAGCTGATAATTTTTTCCCTCACAAAACCTTACGAAGCAGCCTACTCAATCTATTGCACAACCAGATGCAATTCTGACTCCTTACAGTGGCTTACATAAGAATATGAGTGGTAAATGCATGCAATACCTTAACAATTTCGTTTTGCAGCGGAATGATCCAATAGAAATATTTTTACCGAGTTTATCGATTTAAGGCCCGCAGATAGCATCAACCATATATCGGCAAATCTGAAGAACTTAATCCACAATGGATGCAGTACTCCTGTCGGGTTGCGGCAAAAGAAAATTTTATTGGGTTAGCGAAAACGCTCTGAACTTAATCGACGAGACCCCTGATTTCGCTCTGCTATCGTTTTTCCTTTTTAATACAACGGAAATAGTTTATTTACCGTTTTTCGCAATGCTCAAGAAAAAGCGAGAAAATCGCGATCAAAGTTTTTCAATAGTTGTCTTATACAAAAAAAGTTTACCTTCATTTGAGCAGCAGAGTAGCATAGTGGTTAACGAGTTAGCGTATGATCATGGGGGTCAATAGTTCGATTCTCCGCTGATGCAAGTTTTTTTAAACTTTTTTTTATTTTTTTTCTTTATTTTTTACTTTTAGAACAAAGAAAAAATTCAGGATTTTGGAATACTCTTTATTTCAAAAACTCATAAGCTATTTTACATTATATATTTTTATTACAATGTTCTGGATGATACATATTGTTACGAAATTTCTGTCTCTTTGACGATAATTTCGATCTCTCACACTTTTCTGAGTTCAATCACTGGATTGTGTAACAATTAAAAACACACAAACTTATTTAGTTATAAAATGGTTTATTTTATTAACGTTCAAATTCTAATATTTATTTAACACTGTATAGAAAACTGTTTTACTTTACTACGGATCACACTGTATTCACTTTATTGCTTTTCAATTCAAGTGTTCTACTTCACTGTTTAGATACAACTGTTCTGCTTCGCTGTTTTAATTCTACTGTGTCACTCAACTCAGATGACAACCCTTTTATACTGCAGTCATCACTCTCTCGAATAATCCAGTACCTTCTAAGTGGCGTATATTCTACCATTATCTACAACCTACCAGTGCTACCAAGTGGCGTGCATTCTACCATAATCAGCGTTGCCGTTTTTGGTAGTTTCCTACCAAATAAGGTAGGTTTTTTTCCTCTTGGTAGGTTGGTAGGTTAAACCTGATTTTGGTAGGATTTAGGATAAATTTTTATGAAAATTGAAATTTTTTCGTAAAGTTTTTCGAATCAGGAAGCAAATATTTACATCTGGAAATAAGCTTTTGCCAACCCTATCTTCAACAAGTGGGTATGGTCTCTGTTTTCTTGCATACAAATTACGTTTGGGAATACGCATAAGTATGTACAATGTGACGAAATAGTGTTGCGACTGATCGCACATCTAAATTGTTGCATGTGTGCTCAGACCGAGCAGTATTCGAAACAAAAGTTACAAGCACTATTAATAACATAATTAAAATCGGGTCGCTAAAAAAGGTCTTAAGTTCTAAGAACTAAACATTTTTTATAAAAAAATATTTCCGTAACAATAAATTTGAATTTGTGGGCTATAATAAATAGCATTTTAAAAATTTTGTAAAGTGTGGCTTTTCAGCAAAAAAAAAAAAATATAGGTCTCTTAAAATTGAGCATAGAATTATGCCTGTAAGCTTTAAGCAAATTGTTGACATTGATGTGGTCCGCTTTAATCATTTTGAAAAATAATGTGCATTAATAGGAAAAAATATTGCTTGCATTGATGTTAATAAAATACTCTAGTTATGACTTTTCTATTAACATGTCTACATTTAAAATTTTTGTAATAAAATTTTCTGTATGATAGGAGGGCTGACTTTTTGTAACCCATATAATTGATTCCAGATTTCTATCTGGAATGACTTCAAAGTTAGAATTTGTTAAAAAAAAAACGAAAATAAGGGATTTTTTTCCTATTTTCGATCATAGCAGCCATGAAATCCATACTATTTGCACATTTTGTACTATAAAATGTTTGTAGGACTCCATTCCGCACAACAAAAAAAATCTAGAATTGGTTGACTGACAATTAAAGTTCTTACAAGCATTTATGTGAAGTATATGCTCTTAAAAGTGCATTTTTTTTTTTGAGTTTTGACATTTATGTGGAAAATTAGGGCCAATCGAAAAAAACCATTGCGATATTCGGATTCTACGGAAAATTTCACTATAGAAAATGTTATCGCCATTCGTTGTGAAAAATCTTTTTGAGT
This sequence comes from Tricholauxania praeusta, assembly GCA_949775025.1. Taxonomy (NCBI): domain Eukaryota; kingdom Metazoa; phylum Arthropoda; class Insecta; order Diptera; family Lauxaniidae; genus Tricholauxania; species Tricholauxania praeusta. The sequence continues at coordinate 86,824,709 of OX459030.1, read as the reverse complement.
AGTGTTATTAATTACTATTTTTCTTTCTTCCAACGTTCATCGCTTAATTGTACGCTGCATGTGTCATGTAGTTTTGGTAGGTTACAAACGATTTTGGTAGGTTTTCGAGAAAATTTTGGTAGGAAAATAAATTTCTCAGTGGCAACACTGACCATAATCCATAATTCACCAGCATGGCGCACTGACGTTGAGCTCACAATTATCCAGAATGTTGCTATTATTAGATGGCGTTGTAAGACGTTGAATTCACAATCTAGATGTCTCTTGGTTATTGAATTTTATAGTGTACTGTAGTGTAATACCATACAAACAAATAAGACATAAAGATTTTTTATTGTTCATCGACTCGTTGAAAGGACAAACAAATCTAATATTAAACGATGAAATATTTCAAGCTGAAACCAAAAGAACTACATATACAATAAAAGTTACATCACCAAAATGTACGCCATTGGTACAACCTTGTGATGTCTGAATTTTCTAAAAAGAATTCAAAATTGCTCTACAGTTATGGAAGTAAATAGAGAGTTGACATCGAGAGAAGACTGCTCTAAGATAAATTCGCTAATTTATCACCAACTTTCTGCACCAATATATGCTTTCTTTTGCCTGGTATGCTGCGGGACTTGCCGAAAACAAGAAAATATTTTGAATGAAGTTTGCTTTTCACAAATTCATTTAAAACATTCTTGCGTATGTAAAAATTCAGCATTTGTATGCTGCTCTTTTTGCAGAAAATCTATATGTTATATTTGTTTTTATGATATGTATCATCCAGAACATTGTAATAAAAACGTATAATGTAAAATAGCTTATACGTTTTTGAAATAAAAAGCGTTTTTTATTGGGTTTGGTTAAACCAAAATTTTATACGAATTCGTGAACCTGGTCAGTTTCTACTTCAATCGATTGAACTTTTTTTGTCTTTGCTAAACTGTACGCTAGTGAAGAACAGATGGCGCTTATCGCTAGAGGATGCAGACACAAACCTAAAATAATCAATAATATATGGCAGCTTTGCCGGAATTTTGAAGCTTCTTAGGTCACGCGAGGCCTTGTGCACCGTGTCAGTGCTAGGCTCAAATATTAAAATAGAAACACATAGTGAAAATAAAAACTGTGATGAAACAATAGAAAACGAAAAGAAAACTTTTGTATTAGCGTTTGCGACACTATAAAAATAGTTTGAAATCATTTAATAGCAATAATTTAAAAAAAAAATTATGTACTGATACGTGAGGCCCCTTACCGTGCTAAGCCCCGTTCAACCATATAACCCTAAAGCCGGCTCTGATTTTAAAATAGAATTTCTGTCAAATACTGTCATGCCACCTGTTGGTCAAATGCAGAATTATAAAAGGTTAAATTTATGCGTTTTATTCACTTTTAGGTTTAACCAAAGCCAATAAAACACGAAAGTGAGTGACTAAAAAAATCGAGTTTTCGATTTTGATATTGCTGATATAAAAAGTAGTTAGTGTTTTGTAAAAAATAAGGCACTGAAAATTTCATCAAAAAATATTGATATTTAGAGGTCGCTAATATCCGATTTATGAATTAATTTCATTCATTTTATTTGCGAGTGCTTATAACTCTTCCCAAAAGATAATTCCGCATGAGATACGGGCTGTTGGTATTGATTCTAATATTTTCGGGTCTGCTGAACACGATGGTGATAGTTGTTTTGCTATACAGTGGCTAGATAAGTTGGTAGCATCGAAAAGCTCCCAGAAAACAGCGAAAAAACAGCGCAAATTTGGGTTTGAGCAAGGTAAATTCGAGAAATAAATTTTTTTTCTTAGTCTAATATTCTTTAACATCGTAGTCCAAAAACGAAGAAATTCTGACCAGTCCCGATATTCCAGTATTTTTATCAGAAGACCAGAGTAATAGAAAAAAGAAAAACCCTCGAAAACAGGCCAAAATTCAAGATTAAATGAAGTAAATTTGGGTAATATATATTTTATTTATTTATTTATTTATTAAAATTAGCTTAATACTATGTAAAATAATTAAAGCTAATATAGATAAAGCTATAGCGACTTAGGCCTTAAGCTATGTAAGTTAACTTACTGTAGAATATATGTACATGTATGCATACGAAGTTTTAAATCATATCATATTATTTTCAGTTTTAATGTATTATAGGAATAATTTATGGGGAATTACGCAAATCATATTAGATGATATAATTTTGTGCGCTTCAAGAACAGGATAATTTTTTGAATATTGTCAGGGGAAGGATTGGATAGTAATAGAGTAGGGTTAGAGTCTAAAAAAATAGCGTTTCTAATAAATGAGAAATGAGTGCATTCAGAAAAGACGTGTTCGATAGAAATTCTTACGGTAGAGTCGCAGAAAAAACAAGTTGAAGAGGCATTGTTGTTGATGTAGTGCTCGTGTGAAAGTTTGGAGTGTCCTTATCTTAGGCGCTCGATTTTGACTAAGTCCAATCTTGAAAACTGTGCAGAGTGGTTAAAATTCAAGAAGTCTTTGATTGATATTTTGTTTTTGTTAATTAACTTGTACCAAGGCGAAGTATTTATCCAAGATTGGTGCTGCTTTTTGTTGAATGCGATTTTTACATGTTTTATCATATCGTTATAATTGTAGTTAGGAGTAACAGTTAAGGGAGCAAGAGCTGCGGGTTTTGCAGCTTGGTCGGCGAACTCATTGCCAGATATTTGGGAATGACCAGGAACCCAGATTAAAAGAATTTTTGGATAGTTTAAAGTGAGGATGTTGCGAATACTTTTAGGGTAGTAATTTTGGTTGTCTATGTTTGCTATTGCATTCAGAGAAGATAGGGAGTCAGTACAGATGGCAAAATTTCTTTTTTCGTTACTAATAATAGATAGAGCTTCATAAATTGCAATAATTTCTGCTGAGAATACTGTACTATAGTGAGGGAGGTGACTGACTTTAATTATACTGTTTTCATTCGTAATACTGTAAGAAATATTATATTCAGATTTTGATCCATCGGTAAAGATGAGGAAATAATCATTCAATTTAGATTGTATTTCTTTAAAGCCTTGCTGGTACATGATAGTTGGGCATGTTGATTTGTTGTATTGAGATAATGAGGTATCAAGAGAGTTTTGATTAAAATGCCATGGAGGTTGAATACTAGTTGGAGGTTTTTCTGGTTGGAAAGGAATCTCAAGTTGTTTGCAAAGGTTGATGGTTCGCAGAATAGAAGGTTGAATCTTACGATTATTTCTTTTTGATTTGATTGTTTTGAAAATAAATTCTGAAAGAGGTGAGTCGTAGCTAAAGATAAAAGATTTAACAAGTTTGGCTGATATGTAATCTCTTCTTAATTCTAGAGGTTTGATATTGGATTCAAATAGAATGTTATTTATTGGGGTAGTTCGATATGCTCCAAGAGCTATTCTTGCAGCAGCGTGATATAATGTTTTAAGTTTTTGGGTTATAGATTTCGGGGCATAACCATATAGGTTTAGTCCATAATCAATTTTTGTCATTATAAGTGAGTTAACTATGTTTATTAATGTATATGTATTACAGTTAAACTTATTGCTAGCAAGACACTTAATTATGTTGAGGCGTTTTGAAAGAGAGAGTAATAAGGATTGAATGTGGGTGTTCCACGAGTATCTCTTATTAATGAAGATTCCCAGAATTTTCAAGCTGTCAATTTCGGGTATCTGAAGGTTTGTAGAGAAGACTCCATATGAACATGTTTTTTTCCTACAAATGTGCAGGTGTTTGCATTTCGACATGGATAATTGAGCTCCTGAATATTCGCACCATAACTGAATGTTATTCATAAGGCCTCTGACCTCAGTGTTGCTAGTGTTAGGATCCAAATTGGATGAGCTTAAGTTTTTTTTAATTATGACAAAGTCATCGGCATATGCGAAGAACTGGAAATTTTTGTGCAGTGAAATAACAGAGCATAATTTGTTGTAGGCAGTTAGAAAAAGTAAAACTGAGAGTGGTGACCCTTGAGGAATACCATTTTGAAGAGGGTGGGTGTTGGAGTAGATGCGACCAACTCTAACTTTGATTTTTCTATTCGACATAAAATTGACAATGTAGTTGATTATGTTTGGACCTAGCTTCCATCTGATGAGCTCTTCAATAATGATGTGTAAGCCAACTTTATCAAATGCTTTGGCAAAGTCGAGTGAAAGGATTGATAAATGGTTCCTGCTGGAGAGGTTATTTGTGATCAGATGATCTAAGGATAATAGAATATCAGACACGGATTTCCCTCTTTTGAAGCCGATTTGATGGCTGTTGATTAGTTTGTTTTCGTTAACAAACCACCACAACCTGTTGGAAATAATTTTGTCCAGGACTTTAGAGCGGCAGGAGTTGAGTGATATGGGTCTATAGGAATCTATTTTCGTTTTGTCAGCATTGTGCTTTAGAATTGGGGTAATGGAACTTATTTTGTAGGACTGTGGGATGTGGTTTTTGAAGATTTTATTGTATAAATTTAGTAGTCTTTTTTTGGTACAGGAAGTGAGATTTTGCAGCATTGGATAGGAAATTCTATCGGATCCTGGAGTTTTACCTCTTAATTTGTTTAGGGCAAGGTGAAGTTCGAAAAATGTGATATCTTTTTCAATAATCAATGCACTTCTGCGTGGCGTAGGCAAGCAAAGGTTCGATTTTATGGCATTTTTCTTTGACTGAAAAGGTATGGGAAATTTGTCGTCTGATGCTTCACTGGACAACTTTTTTGCGAAGCTTTCTGCTATAAGAAAGTTATCTGTAATTTGTGTGTTTACCGATATTGGACAACTAATGCAGTGAATTTTTTGAAATGTGTTTATACCGCAGAGTTTTCGTATATTACGCCATATTTTTGATGTAGGAGTGGAGGGGTTTATGTCACCAGTGAAATTCATTAAGGATTTTTGTTTAGATATTTTTACCTCGCGTTTGAGTTTTGCTCTTGCCCGTTTGAAGTTCAGGATATTTTCTGTTGAGATATGTCGCCTTAGAGTATTCCAATAATTGTTTTTTATATTTTTTAGTTTTTCCAAATTATCGTTCCACCATGGGACATTTTGACCTTGTTTTAAAAAGTAGGACTGTGGTATTGAAGTGTTTGAGCTTTGGAGTATAATGCGGTGGATGTTTGCTGCCTCTTTGTTTAAGTTGTTACTTATTGGCCTTAGTGAGTGAAAAGTGTCCAACTGTTTTTGGAACAGGGGCCAGTTAGCATGTTGTAGTTTAAATCGTGGTCTACAAATTAGAGAGTAGCTGATTTGTTTATGAAAAAGAGTAGTTGTTATTGGAAAGTGGTCGCTTCCATGTAAGTTTTCTTCAACCTTCCAGTTTGCTTGTATAGCTAAGGTGGGAGAGCAAAAAGTGAGATCTAAATGTGTAAGAGTGTGTCGAGTACTATAATGAGTGGGAGATCCATTATTTAGTAAGATGAGGTGAGACTGATCGATGAATTTAGAGACAATAATTCCTCTCCTGTTGTTTGTTGGTGATCCCCATTTTTGGTGCCAGCTGTTAAAGTCGCCGGTGATAATTCATGGATAAAGAGTGGAACTAAAAGAGTTTTCAAGGGTGTGTAAGTTAAAAGATTTGTTTGGCGGTATGTACGTTGAGAGAATGGTAAACTTAAATTTGGAGATTATTTCAACTGCAATGGTGTCAAATTCTGATGAGAGAGAAATTTTTTTATGTTGGATAGAGTTGTGAACAAGAAGTGCAACTCCCCCGTAGGAATTTTGGGAGGTGTTGCAATAGTATAGGTTAAAGTTAATGGGGATCGGGATATTAGTAAAGGAGTGTTGATGAGTTTCTTGTAAGGATATTAAATTCGGGGAACATTTTTTGATAAGGATGAGTAAGTTATTGTAGTTATTAGTGTATCCATTTATGTTCCACTGCAAAATATTTACTGACATTATTAAGACTTTATCGTAAGTATGCTAATTTTGACGGAATGCTGAGCTAATATTTGGTATAAAAATAGTTTAATAAATTTATGTTAATACAATAATACACTGTATGAGATCGTGTTTAAGTATCTAGAGCCATGGCGCTCTCTTCTTCGGGTTCATAATTGGTCTTATTATTAAGTGTTAATTGATTGGTTGGAGGTTTGTTTCTGCTTTTAGCTTTTAGTTGGGTTTTCAAACGATTAGACATATCTCGGGGAAAAATACGAATTTTTGTGTCCGTGATATTTGTTATGTCCAAGGTACGATCCGGCAGGGGCAGCGGGTCGCTACTCAATGGGGAGCTGGTTACGATGTTCGTGTTATTCTGGTCTGTGGTTTGGCTATTGGGAGAGAGTTGATTAGGATGGTTTGCTGATTTTGATGCTGCTGGTGTCTCTGCTATTGTTGTTGTTGTTGTTGTGTTTGTTTTTGTTGTGTTTATGGGAATTCTATGATTTGTGGAGCGAGCAATTGCTGCGTATGTGTGCTGCATATGATGTCTGTCATTGTAGATTTTGTGAGCTGATTTGTTGTCAACTTTTTGCAGAGTTTTTATTGCCTGAATCTCCTTATTTTTGACAAATACAGGGCAAATTTTGCTATAGGCGTTGTGTTTACAGTTTTCGGCATTATTTTCTTTGCAATTAATGCATGATTCTTGGTTGTTGCATTTTTCGTTGAGTTCTCTATTTGCATGGTAAGAAATGCCGCAGTTGTAACATAGTCTATCATTTTTACAGTAAGCTGCTAGATGTCCAAATCGGAAACAATTGTTACACCTAAGGGGTTGTGGAATGAAAGGGCGTGTAGAAACTTTTTCGTAGCCGATAAATACTTCCGTCGGTAGTGTAGGGAGAGAAAAAGTAATGATGACTAAGCCAGACTCAAGTAACTGTTCCTTCTCTTTTCTCATAATCTTCTTGACTTCAATGACGTTTTGGTATTTTATCTCGTTCAAAATGTCTTCTTCAGGAATGCCACGGAGATCGTTAGAATAAATTACTCCTTTAGTGTAGTTCAAAGAATTATGCTCGGTTATTTCCAGTTGGATTGTAGAAGTAATAGCAACGAGTTTTGCAAGTTGGTTCGCTTGAGACAAAGTTTTAGTTTTAATGAGTATAGTGCCGTTTCGCAGTTTCTTACATGACTCTACTTCTCCTGAGCATGCGCTGTCAATAGCTTTTTTTATGAGAAAGGGTGACACATTTGAGAGCGTATCATTACTATTGATTCTACTCATAATAAGGTATTTTGGCCCTGGAGAGATGTTTTTTAAATGTTTAGTTTTGTCAAATCGAAGCATGGGTAGGTTGAGGTTATTTCTTGCCGCTGAAGCGTCGGGGGGTTCCGGCTCTTTCATATTGGTGAGAAGAGAACACTCACGTGTTTTTGGTTATATGGCACTTGTATTAATAAGTTTAGAAATTTTTAATTGAATAATTATTTAACAGATAAATTGTTCCGTAGTTTTATTTCACAAATTTTTTTTTTGTTTTTATTTTTTTTATTTTTGATTGATAGTTTTTGCTTTTGATGTAAGCTTATATTCACACACAATTGATCTCTGTTGCACCGTATGACCGTGTTAAACAGCGTTCTTGAGTGAACTGAATATATATTTTAAACATAGTTTTCCGAAGTAATTTTTTGCGCTGAATCCGAGTTTAACATTGAAATTGATCTATCACATCAGAATTCTGAAATATTTGAGGTTAAGTACCAAAAATTGAGGTTTTTTGTCTATTTTCGAGGACATGTATAGGAGAAATTTGTTAAGCTTATTTTGATCGAACTATCAAATGCCCCGTAACTATTTGCTTAACCGAAAAAAAATTTAGTTTTCTTTTTTCGGATGAACCAGTCTCCAGACATCTTGCTCACCGCAAATTTTGAGGTCGTTCACGGTATTTCACTTTTCTAACTTATTGGCGAATATTTTTGGACCAAAATTTCAGAGAAAATATACTTGAATAGTTATACTTTAATAATGTAAAAAAAATTTTGGTATAATATTAAATGCAGCTTCAAAAAAAAAATTTTAAGAAAATCTCTTTTTATTTTGCGAAGAACTCCCGGACGCCCTTAAGCGAATAGGCAGCTAAGCGAATTATACTGTAGGTATGAATCGTAATCAAAACAGCAAATAATATACACATGTCAATAAAAATAGCAGAAACATATGCCAATAACTTTCAACAAAAGCTTGCTTGTCGTTTTCTAATTTATTACTAACTTACTTGGCTTTCAAAAAGAAAATTATTTAATAGTTGGAGACCATTATATTGAAAATTATAAGACCTAACCTTACTATGCATTGTTAAATGATATATTAAACCTAAATGTACACAACATTATTTCCGCTAAGTTGATACCTTATAAAGGGACTCGTTATAAAGTTCAAAACTATCTACATAAATATTATTAAGACTTTTGAAAAACGATTTTTTAAAATATTAAATATTATGATCTATCATAACAATAAAGTATTTTTAGTGTGCTGTGAGTATAAAATATTAAATTTTCATTTTCATTATAGTCTTTATGTTGTAGATCTGGCAACATTACTTAACGATTACACCTAATTCTGTTTTTACACTGTAGATACGTTCCAGAAAAAACCGTGTAAAAAAAGACCTGAAGTCCTGTCCTTGGTTCATAAAAACATTTTTCTTTAAATTTTCAATCAAAAACCTTTTTTTTAATCGTGCTAAATTGAAGGAAGTCGTATAAAAACGGAATTAATTTTTTTTCCAGACCGTATTAAATCAAAACCGTGTAAAAAAAGACCGTGTAAAAAATGAATTGGGTGTATATTATTTTAAATATAAACAACTTTACAAATCCACCCATACATGTTAAAACATTAATTAATGGAACAAAATTCATTTTCATTTCATTTCATTTCATAATTCATTTATTTCATAGCAACTTAAATCTATTTACAATAATTATTAACTATACATTATAAGATTAAGTTTGTATGAAATAGTTAAGTGCAAACAGTTGTCAAAAAGACAAGAGGCGAATGCACTTAGCAGTTAAAATACATTATTTTATATAAATGGAATATTGATGTGGATTTTACATATTTGAATAGCAAAGACAAAAAAAAAACAAAAAAAAAAATTCAAGAATGTTAAAAGTAAGAAAGAAATGCAATTACAATAAAAAGAAATGCAATGAACAATATATAAGTTAGACCATGGGACTAAAAACATCATCAATAGTTGAGTAATTAAAAGTGAAAAGCCAATTCTTAACGAAATTGAGAAAAAGTGTTTTTACTCTTTCGCATCTAAGTCTTTCTGGTAGTAAGTTAAACAATCTAGGAGCTGTTACGAAGTAGAAACGTGAAAAATGCGTTTTAAAAATAGTGGGAATAGTTACAAAATTTCCAGTGTTTACCCTCAGGTTATAATTTTCATGAAGTCTTACAGAATAAAATCCGGATTTTTCAAAATTATTTAGGAATGTTTATGTGACGTTAATTACTTAAATACTTATATATGTAAGCAAACACTATTCACTGTTAAGTGTACAAATGTACTTTCGGTGTAACTCTTAATGTCAATATATAATCATATAAATAAACGAACATTGAAAATTTTTTATTGCCTGTATTTTGTTTACGAGTGTAGAGTATCTGTCACAGCAAAATGCTGTAAAAATGAACTCAAGCGGATGTTACTTTCACAAATTGAGATGTAGAATTCAAAGTAGAAATTTTTTTTTTGACAGCAAAAACTATGACTTTTACAATTTGAGCAGTACAATCAAGAGCAAATTTTGTTGCATAAATCTTTTGCTGTGAAATTACTACACAATTTTTATTTTCACAACTAATTCTTCAAATGTACATCGATACATTTGCAATATTGACTGCAAATGATTTCGGTTCGAAAATGCAGCAATATTTACAGCAGTAATATTTTCAACTTAATTTTAACAAAGCACCAGATTACGACAGTATCCCATCCGAAACGTTAAAAGTTATTCTCATCTTAACGGCATATCTTCTTCATCTCTTTTCGAAGCCATTCGGAAAGCAGAAATACTTTCCGCTGAATGACTTGTGGTTAACTTTAATTTTTGAAAAATTTCAAAGGAATAACAATCCTTAGCTTATTCTCTATAGTCATAACTCATGACTAAAATTATCCTCAATCGCATTCCAAGCAAACCTAACTTACACTGGATCTTCTGTGCTCATGCCGATGATATCGCCCTATTGTCATCAAAATGTGTCCAATATGCAAATCAACTTTACACAACTCAGACATCCACTGTTGGACTAGGTATTAATACTACAAAAACCGAGGTAATCTCAACAAGAATGCTTTTCTGAAATTTGAGCATATACGGGAACAATATAAATAGGCAGCAAGAATAAACTAACCGAGAAGTGGCTCCATATGACTCCATAAAATATGGAAGACCACCTGCGAATATAAAAATCAAATCTTCAATTGCTTTATGCTTGCAAATCATGGTCTCTCAAAAATACACTGACGAGACGAACTTGTTTGGCTCTGTAAATTTCTGCTTGAATAACCGTATTGACGATTTGATATTTTGAAAAGATACTGGTATTGGATAGACCACACGATAAGGAAAACCTGTCATTGAGAGAGTTCATGGAACCCGCAGAGAGATTGATACAAAGGAAAACCCATAACAAAAGCCTAAACCAAAATAGACGAGACGAGACGTGACGAGTAAGTTCGAGTGTATGTAAACCAATGTTGATAGCCAAAATGAACCAACGTAATTGATCGAAAGTGAACGAAACATTTTGACGAGACGAGTTGTTCCGTAAGAACCGAACTTCAAAACGTTGCTACTCGTCATAACAGCTTTTTTGGTTCGTTGGCTAGCGTAACATTTTGGGTTAAATGTCAAAACAGACGAAACGAGTGCAAACGTTCGTTCAATTGCTACCGTCTCGTCAAGTCTATTTTGGTTAAGTCTAAAGTCGCACCGAATGCTAAAAGTGATTTGTCAAAAATTGGAATGAACTGACACGCAGGGACGGACTGGGATACCAAAGCGGCCCGGGAATAACGGAGCTTGCGGCCCTCACGCCTCTAAAAAAATTTTTAAAGTTGAAATCATAAACCTTATCGCCCCACGCACAAGTACACCTTAAATTCTAAATCCAACTAACCCATTTTCACCAATTTTCAAATTATTTTAACAATAAAACCCAGCGACTTGCAATAAAAAAATGTTAATAATCAAATTCAAACAATTCTTAAATATGAAATAAGAGTGAACTTAATGATGCTGGAAAACTGCATAGGGTATGAGTTTTGGAATAATTGAACGCAGTTAATTACAAGTCATACAAAATTATTAACTACCTATTATTTTTTTTTTTTGACCATAAACTCAAGGGATGCCCCCAGGGCTGTCGTTTTGGAATTTTTGACCGCAGTGAAAATTCTGAAAAGTTGAGGAAAAGTGAAGTGTTCGCAGTGTTTCTAAAACAAAAGTGCAGTGAATTTTGCAGTGTTATAAGAAAAAGATACATTCTACAATATGTTTAAAATCACGTGAAAAAAAAACACTTTTTCGGTACATTTTTAATAAAATGTAATCAATAGTTAAAATTAAACAAATAACATTGTCATTTTGTGCCTTCATGGCATAAATCAGTACATTTTATAAAAATAAGATAACAATAAAAGTTTATATATTCTATGTACTGTGTACATCAATATAAACTAAAAATTAGCGACCAAGTATTCCATAGGCACAACATTAAAAAAAAGAATTGAAAAAATCTTAGAGAAAAACAGTTTTCCAAAACACAAAACAAAAAGATTAAAAGACAATTTTTATGAGGATAAGGGACCAAGACAGGAAAGGGGTACAGTCATATATAAATCGATGACATATATTCCAGGTTTGACAGAGAGATTCGCGAAATTAAGTGCGTTTAAGGACATGAGAATTGCTAATAAGACAGATAATAAAGTTGGACAATTTTACAGCAATATCAAAACTTGAATAAATCCTGCCTTATTTACAAAATTCTTTGTGACGGAGACGGGTCTAATGTATGCCAGAAGGTATATGTTGGTACTACAAAAAACAAATTAAGAACAAGACTCTCAGGACATAGATCGGACCAAAAAAACAGAAATGGACAAGCCCCTAAGACAGCCCTTTGAGCCCACTGTGCTGAGCTTGGACATTTTCCTAATTTTGACGCTGTGGAGATCTTACAAGAAGAAAATAATCATGAGAAGAGATTCATATTAGAGATGCTCCACATTGTTAACACCCCCACTGACAAGAGAATAAATTTCAAGAGCGACACAGAAAATTGTGCTCATATATACAGACATTTAGTTGACAATTAGGTTAGTTTAAGTTTAGCTTTTCTATAATTTTAACGTAAGTTTTGTTTAGTTAATTTATTCAATTGTATATAGTTTTAATTATTATTTTTTAGTCACCCCTGAAGATAAGGAAGGATCTTCCTCGAAATATTGGGAAAAATTATAAATAAAACACTGACCTAAAGCCAGAAAAAGTGTTTTATTTCTAAAAAAAATATAAAAATACGATTTATGTACGACTATTTTCTGTAATTTGCTAGTAATTGTTTTGATGGCACCCAATTTTTAAAATCTTCATTAGGAAACGTTCCTTTAATGAGCATGATCGAATTAACCGTCTCCACTTTTAAACCATTCCAAGTTGAATTTTTTATTTGATTTGTAAGTGAAAAAATGCGGTCTTTGGATGCGCTACTGTGAGGTAGGCATAATAGTGCGCCAACAAATTTCTATAAACCAGGATGCATACAGTAGTTTCGCCTAAGGCTTTTTTTAATGAAATATAGCGAGCCAAAATTCTTCCAAATTTTTTTCTTCTGGCTTCGACATCATCTATGTCATCATGATTTATCAGATTAGGAAAAAGCAGAATCAGTGTCAACAAGCTTACGAAACCGGACTTTCAGATGTAAACGCTTTTAAAGCAGGATCTTTAAAATTAATTATTTTTAGTACTTGTTTGCATAAAATCATATAAAATTGTTTACATTTCTTTTTGATTTCTGTAGCTTCTTTCTCACTTAACAAACCATCGTGAATGAATGAATTAGCTCTCGGGCCAAGGTATTCATCCCTCAATGGTTTATAAATGGAAATGGCTTATGACTGAAAATTTATAATTTGAAAATTTTTTGCTAGATTACTTTTGCGACACTTTTTTCTGAAAAAGCAGTGTTTTCAAAAAATATGCAGTGTCGCAGTGTCATACTTTAAATCGCAGTGAAAAACTGCGATCGAAGTGACAGCGACAGCCCTGGATGCCCCTTATAAATGATTCCATGTCATTTTCACGAATGACCATTTTTACGACAGCGATTTCACGAATGGTCATTTTCACGAATGACCATTTTCACGAATGGTCATTTTCACGAATAACCATTTTCACGATACGAAAATCTGAATGCTAGAGTTTAATTTAGGGAGGAACGTGAAGGCAGCTCCGAAGAAAAAATGGCTAATGCTCCAAAACGGAATAAGGACTGTAGTGGGTAGTTACTACACTTACAAAGAGAAAGATAAAATTTTGGACTGTTACCGGATGATTTCATACAATATTTAATGCTTTACAATAGAAAAATAAACCAACAACTGATAAATACTTTTCGTGAACATAGTCGTTCGTGAGAATGGTCATTCGTGAAAATGACCATTCGTGAAACTGGTCATTCGTGAAAATTGTCATTCGTGAAAATGACCATTCGTGAAATCGCTTTCGTGAAAATGGCCGATAGCCCCTATAAATTCAATGCACCGTGTTGGTTTTAAGACAAGGAGAAAATGGTAAGAGGGAAGGGGGATAGATGGAGTAGTATCGGTGAACATTCCTCTTGAATTTACCGATGTCACAATTGCCGTGAAAGACAGACGCAGGCAGGCTGTTCAACAACTTAATCGTGTGACCAAAGAAGGAATTACCGCGAAAGTGTAATGTCCTGTTGAACACCGGCGTAACGTAAAATGGATGGACCTGATGGAACGCCAGAGTGCTGCGAGAGAAAATACGGACTGATGGAATCAGATCACAAATCTCTCTAGAGCACATCCGATTAAAATACCTATAGAAAAGGGTTAAACACCCTACGTTACGCCGCACAGTGGCAGACTTTTCAAGAAAGCGTTGCAAAAATCAATTTTGGTGTGGGTCTGTTTGGCAAATTTGATACTTGCATCGGATAGAGAAATATCCAGAGCTGATAAATTTAAAATTTCAACCCATTCGGATAAGTAGTTTAGATTTACAGTTAGTCAAAGTTGATATATTTTTGAAATTTGCAACAAATTAAATTTTTGGAATAAAAATGTCATGTTTGACCTGAAAAATTTAACTAATGCTGATTTTATTTTTTTTTTAAAGCATTATTGGTCTTAATTAAACAAAAAAAAAAAACAGTGCGGAAATTTGAATTTTTTTTTGAAACACTGTTTTTATCGATGTTTTTGAGCTTTCAGTTGAGTTTAAAAATAAACTTCACAAAACTTCAAGCTTTGCTTCCACAAAAATCATCACAGACTATTCCTCAACATGTCCTCAGGACAAACTAGGCACCAGAGCTTGCCGCATCGGGCGCTCGAGCGAATTTTACCGACAAACCTGTATATGTAGTACCCTAAATACATATACATACATATTAGAAATATTAAATCCTAAATCTTTTACTAGAAAACATTATATTTGGTGTGCAGTGCCTATTTGATTAGTCATAGTTCATAATTAAAGCCGTTTAAATTAAGCTACAGCCCGCCTTCTTTTTTGAATATTGGGCGCATCTTTTTTTTTGGTCAAAAACTACCTCTTATAGTTTTTAAATCTATTACATATATGCAATAAGACTTTAACTAAAAATTTATCTGATTGCACTAATTCTTTTGAAGGTAATATTCCTGAGGTCTTGAAAGTTACGTAAGGATTACAAGACAAGTTAAAAATATTTCAAACGAGTTGTGTAGAGAAAAAAAAAACAAACTAAAATTTTAGAATATGTAAAACTGCCAGCTTAGTTATAAAGTAATTAAGTAATTTTTATTAACCCTTTCAGTGAATTTCGCATTCCACGTATTTTATGTATTGGAGTTACAAGTAGTGCAACAGTTGATCTAAGGATTTCAAGGGTAGGGTAGAACAAAAGAAAAATTACAGTATATATGTATGTTACCGGCTAAACTAGTTTTTAGGATAAACTAGTTTTTCCTATGCCAAACTAGTTCACCCGAAGCGTGTTTAGCCTAGGGAAATTTTAATATGTTAGGGAAAGTGGGCGGCCTTTGGTCGCGACACAGGGCTTACATCTTCCAATATGTCAAGAAAAAGCTTCGCGGCGGCCGCGGTTCTCTATAATATATCCAACGCTGATGTGTGATAGCGAAGCCCTTTTTTCCATAATAATAATAGAGTTTAGCTACTACAGCTATTATAGCCTTCTTAGCTATTTAGCATTGAAGCTTTATACCAAGTAAAAAGCTTATTCAATAAAAAATGGAATAGAAAAAATTATCATGCACATTAATTTGTTATTTATTTTATAATTTTTTCTTAGCTTTATCGCACTTTCTCAACATACCCACTCACACCATGTAAAAATAGACATATAGATATTAAAATAATTATATGTATAAATTTACGTGGTCCAAGGCATAAATGTTAGAAAAAATTTACCCAGCATGCTGTGGGGCTCGGACAACACAAACAAAAAAATTCACACCACCATTAAGCTACAAATTTAGCTACAGTTAGTTTTCAGTCTAAGCTTGAGTTGACCTTTTGACAAGCTAATGTTATAAACTTCGCAAAGCCCTTGTTCGACATAGTGCAGTGAACCGCTGCCAAAGGCCGCCGCGAAATCATCATTGGACATATTAGAAGATGTAAACCCTGAGAAGCCGCCGAAAGCCGCCCACTTACTATAACATACTAAAATTTCAAGAATATCGGGAGTGAGGGCGTTAAAGCAAATAGTAACCCTAGTTCATCATAGGCTCAACTGGTTCATCCTAACATGCTTCGGATGAACTAGTTAGGCCTAGAAAGAACTAGTTTATCCTAAAAATTAGTTGGGCAGGTAACATATATAAAGTCGTTCCGACCCGTAATAAATTTATTCCTACAAGAGAACTCTTCTTAACTTATACCACGAAAAAATTGAAATACATTTGTACATAAAATATTCTACATCATTCCAACTTTCTTCAAAGCACACCAAGTCAAGCAGAGTTCATATTGGCCGTAAGAGATTATCTTCAGATTACCGAAAATAGTTTTTCAACGCATAAGATGTCTGAATTTGAAAAAATTCTATCCAACTTATATTGAAATATAAACAGAAAATGGATAAACATAAATCGTTTAAAAAAGAATTTAAGTTACAATTTAAGTTTTATATACCAAGCCTATTCACATTTTAATTACACTTTTCTGCTGTTTTCAAAGTCTACTTGCGACAAACAAAACAGAAGTTATGTGATTTTTCCTCCCTACAAAAAACTCAAATTCAACAATCAATCGCGTTGGACTCTGCAAATATATTACAACAAAATTTATCTCTGTAGTAGCTACAAAAATTTTTTATCATACAAAAAAAAATTCTGAAAAAATCTTTATTCGTTCAGAAGTTATGATTTTTGCAATTATTAAAGTCAAATCTTGCCACTGTGCGCCAATGGTGAAGGGTATCGATAAAGGCGATGACAGATTCATTACCTATTAGTTTCATCACACGTCGCTGAACGCGATCTATCAGCTCCAAAGTGGTTTTTGAAGCCCCATAAGCGAGTGTGTCATTCATATGTCGCCGTTTACTTACGACCTCTACAGAGCTTGGGCGCTTTTTGAAGCAAAAGGAGTGACAAATATTGCTGTCGTTCGCAAAGTAATGGACTGGGTTATTGGTCGAAGACAGAAGGTCGTCGATAAAAATTAGAAGAGGCTTGGAGATAGGATAGGAATTCCAGCATTACTGAAGTGTTCAATAGAGGTGAAGCCGTATACCACAACACGGAGAGAGCGATCACTGCAGAGAGAGCGATCTAACGAGCAAAGGAACTACCAACACCAAAGGCAATTAGTTTTGATACGAGGGCGCGATGCCACACTCGATCGAACGCCTTGGAGATATTCAGAGCGACAACCATACTTTCACTGAAAAGGTGAACACATTGGTTCCATTTCTCAGTGAGGAACGAAATAAGATCTCCACTAGAACGAGACCTACGGAAACCATATTAGCGATCAGTAAGTAATTCGTTGCGCTCCATATAGTTTTCTTGGTGAAAGTTTATTACACTCTCCATAACTTTGGAGAGCGCAGATCATATCGCAATGGGTCGATAATTATTAGGGTTGGAAACCTCGCCTTTTTTGGGAACTGGTTGGACATTAGCAACCTTCCAACACGATGCAAATACATATATGGGACGTTCCATGTCAACCGGGACAGTGGTCTACCCAAAATTGAGCGCAGCGGAAAAACGTTTTAAAGGTGTCAAAATGTTCGTATGCTCAAGAGCTTTCATATGACAACGGGTGTTTTCGAATTTTTTTTTTAAGAAAATGGCGACCATAAAACGGCTCCTACCTTCAGATATCTATGTATAAATTGACAGTTGGTAAGCAGCAATAATCATAATTGCTTAATTTTTTTATTTTGTAGTAAGGCTGTGAAGAGAGGGGGTGCAGTGTTTACTTTTTTTTCAATAGTATGTGGTGCCACGCCCCTACCGGCAAATACGTTGCCACGGCTAAACTAATGAACCGATTTTAATGAAATTTGGTTTGGAGATAGACTGAACCATAAGAAAAGTAATTAAAATCTCAGAGGTCTTAAATGAGGCGTGGCATCACCTTAAATATGAAAAAACGCTGTTTCACCTGAACCGCGTCATCGATTTTGATAAAATATGATATGGTGCTAGATTGAATTCTGAGTAAAGATATTCCTTTTTATTGGGCGGTGCCATGCCTCTAATAAGAAAAAACGCTTTCACTGCTAAACTAATGGACCGATTTTGATCAAATTTGGTCAGGACTTAATCGGTCCCTTAATTTACCTATGTCAATATATTCTTCTATTATGGGCGTGTTACCATCCAATTTAAGACAAATACCTACCATTTAAGACCTCTGAGCTTTTAATTACTTTTCTTATGGTTCAGTCTATCTCCAAACCAATTTTTATTAAAATCGGTTCATTAGTTTAGCCGTGGCATCGTATTTTCCGTTAGGGGCGTGGCACCACCTACTATTGATAAAAAAGTATACATAGTACTCCCTCTCTTCACAGCCTTCCTAAAAAATAAAAAAAATAAGCGATTATGATTATGGCTGTTTACCAACTGCCTATTTACACATAGATATCTATATGTAGGCGCCGTTTTATGGTCGCCATTTCTTTAAAAAAAAAAAATTCCAAAACACCCGTTCCCATATGAAAGCTCTTGAGCATACGAACATTTTGACACCTTGAAAACGTTTTTCCGCTGCGCTCAATTTTGGGCAGACCACTGTCCCGGCTGACATGGAACGTCCCATATATAAAATAAAATATGTAAGAAAATATATAAAATAGGAAAAATATATAAGTTTGACATTTCTAGCTCTTGGTCGTATCTTGCTCTAACGTATAGGAAAAGTCATGTTGTCTCGTATTGCTTTTTGACACCATCGCTCTCGTCCGTTTTGTCAGGGCTGCCAATCCAACGGCATAGATACTGTGCAACTGCGCGATTACTTGAATATCTAAATACGATTACCTGCCAAAAATGTCAAATGTTAATTTTATACTAGCTAAAGTTTTTTGCTTGTATTTTCTTTTTAATTGATGTGCTTGGATTTCAGATTTATAATAGATTTTATTAGTGGAATATTTTTTTATTTCAGATTGCTGTGCATGGGGTAATTGGATTTGGAACTTGAGATTTTTGTGAATTTTTTTTGAAATGTCATCACCATGCGTGGCTTAAATAAGATAAAGATTTAAAGTTTGACGTTTAATTCTTCAAACTTAAAAATTATTTTTATTGGGAAATATTGTGCTGGGGTGATCCCTGAAATTATGGTCCAAAAATATTTGTCCATAAGTTAGAAAAGTGCAATGCCGTGAACGACCTCGAAATTAGGGCTGGGGAAAAATTGATTAATATCGATATTCATCGATGTTTTTCAACATCGCTTACTATCGATAGTTTTTAGCCCTAACGATTAAAATCGAAATCTATATATTAATCATTGAATAAATTTTTTTTATTTTTCTTTAAAATGGGTACAAATATAAAAAAATTTACAACTAATTAATATACTATTAAAGGGAATAAATTAAGCTTTCTTAACGTGCTAAAAAAGTTATAGATTTTTAACACATTTTAAGGAAAAATTAAGGTTTTTTTTTAAAAAAATTGGTCAACATTTCAGAAAATTCGTCAGATCTCCAAAACTATTGGACGAATTTCAAAACTTTACGTCTCATTATTGTAGGCTATTAAATTACCTTTCTTACGATTTTCATATTTACTTTCTATTCAGTGGTTCCCAACTTATAATCATTTTTCCAAAAGCTATGTCCGCAACTTTCGATGTCTATATCTCCGAAACTAGATCCGAGCGACACGAGGAAACGGATGCATTAAGAAGAGTGGCCTTGCGAAATCTTTTTATTCTGGCTTCATCCACATCATCAATTCAACAGCGGGCAGTATTATATCCAAAAAGCGAGCTTCAGTCTGCCCCAAGATGGCTGAAAAACTGTTTTTTTTGCGCCAAAATGTGAATTATATTCAAATGTAAAATTAATTTCTTTATTACTAACTATCTAAGCCGTGCGCGCGTTGCAATGTCCTAACATTTCAAATAAAATATTTAAAATATTATTAATAACCTATACCATTAATACTTTACTATTATTATCAAAATAAATGTTATTAATCAATCAATAATGGAAGGGGAAATTTCGATGTTATCGATGATAATCGATTTTGTTACCAAAAAACATCGAAAACATCGATGTTTTTTTTAACGATTTTTCCCAGCTCTACTTGAAATTTGCGGTGAACAATATATCTGGAGACTGGTTCATCCGAAAAAAAAAAATAAATTTTTTCGACAAAATGGCGGGCGCAAAAAGAAAATTTTAATTTTTTGTGCAAAAAACTGAGGTCGTTTTAAAATATGTATCCAAAAAAAAAAAATTGAACGATCAAACGCCCACGAACTGTTTTCTAAAACGAAAAAAAGTTTTTTTTTTTTTCGGATGAACCAGTCTCCAGATATCTTGCTCACTGCAAATTTTGAGGTCGTTCACGGCATTGCACTTTTCTAACTTATGGACAAATATTTTTGGGCCAAAACTTCGAAGATAAATCTTGAATAGTTATACTTTAATTTTGGTGGAAATAAAATTTTTTATGAACCACCCTAAAATTTTTTATTGCTCCAATCGATTATGAAAGGTTGAAAATGCGTTTTGGATATCTTTTAGAGTAGCTCCGGAACTTGAAAACTACCAAAATGATCGAAAGCGGTCTTTTCCAGGGTCCGGAGCCACCCTAAATGATGTCAAATATTTATATTCGACGTTTTCCCATTAATTACAGAAAAAAAAAATTTTTCCGAAAATGGGTCAAAAACGGTTCTTTCTCGGAGCCGGACTCAGGAGCCACTCTAAGTGATGTCCAAAATCCATTTTCGACCTTTTCCCATTTATTACAGAAAAAAGAAGTTTTTTTCGAAAATGGGTCAAAAACGGTCCTTTCCAGGGTCCGGACCGCCTCAAATGAGGTCCAAAATTCATTTTCGACCTTTATTTAACGACTGGTGCAAACAAAATTTCGAAAATGGATCAAAATCGGGCACATTTTGGGACTCGGAACCACCTTTGATGATGACCAAAATCTATTTTCGACCTCTTTCCAAAGATTGGTGCATACAAAATTTCGAAAATGGACCAAAATCAGACACTTTTTGGTACCTTTTTTTTCGACTTCAACCTCTTTCCAAAGATTGGTGCAAACAAAACTTCGAAAATGGACCAAAATCGGGCACTTTTTGGTACCTTTTTTTTCGACTTCGACCTCTTTCCAGCGATTGGTACAAAATTTTTTTTTCAAAACGGTCCAAAATCGACCACTTTTTTAGTTGGGACCAACTCTGGTGATGGCCAAAGCCCATTGTCAACCTCTTTTCATCGATTTTTTGCAAAAAAAAATTCGAAAATGGACCTAAATAGAGCACTTTTAAGGATCGGTACCACTTCTAGTGATGGCCAATATCCTTTTTAGACCTCTTTTCATTGATTGAAGCAAAAAAAACTTCAAAAATGAGTCAAAATCGCGTACATTTTCGAACCGATGACCACCTCTGATGATGTCATAAAAACCACCTCCACATCGATTGGTGCAAAAAGATTCACAAAAATGAAAATCTGTTGAACACTTTTTTCAAAACAACGTAAAAAAATATTTTTTCCAAATTAATAGTTATTGACATTAATAGTTATGACTCAACGTAAAAAAGAATCAATTGAAAAATAATAGTTATTGACAACTAATAAAATATTTCTTATTCATAATAGTTATGACTCAACGTAAAAAAATCCATTGAAAAATAATAGTTATTGACAACTAATAAAATATTTCTTATTCATAATAGTTATGACTCAACGTAAAAAAATCCATTGAAAAATAATAGTTATTGACAAATAATAAAATATTTCTTATTCATAATAATTATAAGCCAATTTTTTGACATAAAACTTATAATAGTTATGTCCCTGTGTTTAAGTTTAAGACTCGTCCCCACTCGCCTGTATGCGATATAAATACGGGTTTTCTCTCGACTTCAAGAGATCCATTTCCTCCGACTCAGTTATAGAATTTGGGCCAACTACATAGAATTATCAGAGGTTGCGGCCCACCGGGAATTTTCCCGAACTCCCTATCGCCAGTCCGGGCCTGCTGGCACAGCAGAAAACGAGCCAGTGATCGGAATCGCTTTTGAAATTTGTTGTTCAGTCCCTACGCTCGTAACGGAGTTATAGGACAACAAAATAAGCATTGCACAGGTCGACAAATTTTTTTGAATTTCTGTTGCCGAAGCCCTAATATATTTTTCCGAACGGTTTTGACGCGTTGAATAAAAATTAAAGGTCAAAACTTTCCTGAGGCTC
Organism: Tricholauxania praeusta; assembly: GCA_949775025.1. NCBI lineage: Eukaryota > Metazoa > Arthropoda > Insecta > Diptera > Lauxaniidae > Tricholauxania > Tricholauxania praeusta. Next base: position 86,802,560 of record OX459030.1, on the reverse strand, counting down.
CGGTTTTCGAGGTTTAATTACATCAAAAGATATTTTTTTTTGAACCATTAATTAGGTGGGAAAGAACTTCCTCTTCCCAACCCTATTTGAATTAATTCGAACCCTTTTTTTTCCTTCGAAATATCATCAGTTATTCTTCTTTGTATATTGTATTGTGACCCATATAATAAATTTCAATTTGCGGTACATCGGAGAAAAAAAAAGGTATCGATTCCTTTAGGTTAGAATATCTTGGAAACTGGAGTCGTCATTCGAAATCATCATGATAAAAGCCTTCGGAAAAGTATATTTAGGCTTATGGATACACATTTGTCGCCCTGTTTTATCGATCTCGATAAACTGAACAAATATCCATTTACAAAATACTTCAATAACTACCGAAGTACGGTGGTCATTAGAAAAGATCCTTCAGAATTTTTTGCTCGGTAATTCAAGATTTTAGGGTGTTCAAATGTAGTACTTATTCACTTTTTGAAAAATATTAGATATCACGTTCAGATTGATTATCATTGGTACTCTTTAACAGGCTCGGCATGAGACCTTTCCGCGGTGTAGAATATTTGACACCCAAAAATTATAAGTGAATTTTGGAGGTAACAAAGGGATGACCAACAAAACGTTATAAGTGTCAACGAAGATGGCTCGAAGCTCAAATAGAAATGTGCTTATTCCTTAATTTCCAATTCCAACTAAAGTATCTTATTTAAGCTACCTACAGAATGCAGTATATTTCAAGAGTCATGCGACATAAAAAGCTCTTCTTGGAATACTTTCACACCCTTAGTATCTATTATGAACAATATATGCTCGCTATTTTAAAACACTTTTGGACCAATAATATCAAAATTCGAAATACGTCATCTCTTAATCTCAACGAGTGCAGCTACGGTTGGAACTGGGCGCCGCCTCACTGGACAACATGCCTTAATTTCATCTTAAGGCTTAGGGTAAGTTATGTGGGAGTGGCAGTTAGTTTTAATACTGACTCACTTGATCCATTGTGATACCACAGGGTATTTAACTTATCGCTAGGCTTGGTTTTTAATCACTGGTGACAAAATTGGGTCGAGCTAGGTGAAGAAGAGCCCAAAGAGCATACTTTATGTTCTTGTTAGAAACCGGATAAAAGCATACAATCAACAAATTGAAATCACCATAATGAAAGATATATTGTAGTGAATATAGTCACATTTGTTGTGGCAACAAATAAGCCAGCTAACGATATTATAAATTTGAACTTACAATTCTTGCATTATCCACATGATCAAACTCAGTTCTCTTTTCACAAATGAGCATAAATTTATCATCATACTTCCCCTTCAGACTGTGGCCACACTTTGCATTTCCCTTGCCTTTCTTCATTTTGCTACAACTGAAAACTACATAGCCATCGAAGCTTTCTTCAATGCTCAAGTTAAATTGACCAATTTCTTGCAATTCACGCTCTAGGAATATCTTGGTTTCTTCGCTCAGTTTGCAGTTAGTATCTGTAAGTTTTGACACGAACAACTTCTCTTCAAAAATTATCGCTTGCTTTGCATTTAGCATCATCTTTGCATCGATTTCCCAGTCGCATTTTTTGAAATACGTCTCCGATGGTTCAATCTTAGCAAGTAAAGAAGAGAAAATACTATCCAAACTGATTTCGTCCTCCGGACGCATGCGAAGTTTTTTCTGACATCGCAAGTACTCAAAGTCTTCATCGGGCTCTAAATTTTTAACTTTTTTGCAGTTAACCTTTTTGAACAGGTTAGGATCTGCAAACATAATAAATTCTTCAAAATAACTGAGCTTAAGGCTCTCTTCAATGTAATTCTTACCCATATTAAAGAGTCAAAATAATTAAATTATTCCAAATTAAAAGTTTATCAAAATAATCGTTAAAATTTTCGCTGTTGATGAAACTTTGTTTTTTTGTGAAACAATTTTGATATAAAATTCAAGAAGTATGAGTATTTTTTCAAAGTTTTTTTGTTTTTTTTTTAAATATGAATCAATTGTCTCTACAATGTTAGGTAACGTCTGCTAACTCATACGTTTCCTGTGTATGATAAATGAATAAGGACTCTAATTTATAAGCACATTTCCCCAAATGATTATTGTTAAAGATTTTGTTGTCGTTATTTTTTTTTCTTTCCTCGTGTCCCAATCCCATGAGCGCTTAATGGTTCGCAAGGCAACAGTTTTATGGGGTGGAATTATCAAACGATCACAATGGTTGGGATGCAGACAATAAATTTGAAGCATTGCCGTCATATATCACAAGCCCAATTGACTGATGACATTCGTTTAGTATGTACATGTTAAAGGGTGACACCGCTATTTGACATCTTCACACCGACCCCAGAAAAAATAACTTGCTATGAATTACATACAAAATGATAGAACAAATTAATTACTTGTATAACACTGCTCTATCAAAATATAAAAGTTTTAGAGCGCTGAGGACCTGTTCTAAGATGCTTTTTGAACAGAAAAATTGTCAATGTCATACGTTGTAAATAGCCGTAAGCTACTAGACATTCGTTTTAAACCCCATTTCCAATTTATGAAAAATATCCTGGGAAAAACTATGTGCTTCAAATTTACTTCGCTATGACTATTTCTGAGTATAAGCTGCTTCAAATCCAATTCGCTAGTGGATAGCATTCCAAGTCGTTTAATAAACACATTTTCGTAATTTATATTCATTATTTTAATTGAATAATATTAAGCACTCGTAACAGATATATATTAAACTCAAAATGAAGACCTTGCGCCATTCGCTACTGAAAAAAATTATGAATTTAACATTAAGATAGCACATCTCTTCTGATTATTTTTAAATGGTACATAATGTATAACAAACAATAACACATTACAATTTAATTCGGAATAAGTATTAAACATATAATTTTTGAAACAAGGCTATATGTATATACATTAGGGCGGATTAAATTGTATGGAGAAATATTTTTTAGTCCGGAAACTCTATTTTTCTGAAAGTTCGTCTAATTTTAAGCAATAAAGTCCATTACACCATATGGCTTCAATGAATTTCGAGCCCGCGAGTTTTCATTTGAAGTAGTTAAAACTATTCAAACTGCTTAATCTGCCATCTGGTGACAGTTTTCAGAACTTTACAGTTTTTCATTCTCTTTCTCAACTCGTAACCAATTCAAATCGGTGAATTAGTTTCGGAGTTATTCAAGTTTAAACAAAACTGTTGAACAACTCTTCCCTGCTGCTGTTTCGAGAGAGCTTTAGTTTTTCATATTGAAAATTTCATAAAACATTAGGTAAACAGACGCCATGAGTTGTTCAACAGTTTTGTTTAAACTTGAATAACTCCGAAACTAATTCACCGATTTGAATAAAGAAAACGTAATTTTATTGCTTACGAGTTGAGGAAGAGAATGAGAAACTGTAAAGTTCTGAATAATGTCACCAGATGGCAGCATAAGCAGTTTAATTAGTTTCAAATACTTCAAATAAAAACTCGCGGGCTCGAAATTCATTGTAGCCATATGGTGTAGTGGACTTTTTTGCTTAAAATTTGATGAACTTTCAGAAAAAAAGAGTTTCCGGACCACTTAAAAATTTAATCCGCCCTAATATACATACATACGAGGATGTTTATTTTGAAAATTTTTTACATGGATTTTATTTTTTTTTTTGCTATATTTTAGCATGAGGCTTAAAAATAATTGTCTCAAAATTTGAGGTTCCTAGCTCAAACCTGCAAGCGGCGCGGACAGAGTTTGTGTCCGATTTCGTTGAAACTTTACGAAAAAACCTACTTACTAAAGCGCAGAAAAAGTCTGCCTTAGGCGCCAAGATATAGCGTTTTATGTATTTTAGTTGGTTGGGAGTTGCCACCTACTTTTGTCAAACCACGTCCACATTTTTTTGTGTGGCTGGAAATGCGGACATAATACACCAGGAATGGGTTTTTTTTTTTTGCGGGTTTGAAGAAAATTCTCCCAAAATTTCAGCTTTCTAGATCAAACTAGCGAACGGCGCAATCAGTTTGTTTCCCATTACAATTCTTATGGAAAAACGCAAAAGCAAAATAACAAATGGCAGATTTTTTAGTCCACAATGCTAATTCATTTGTTGCCAATTGATCTTTTGCCTTAAGGATTACTTTGTCAAGTGCATTTTGGAGGTTACGAAAAGATGAAGCACTAAACGCTATAGGTACTATATTCAACTCGAAACTCTAGAAAAAAATGGAGCTTATTTCGAAATATCCAATTCAAAGTCAAAGTTTATGTGAAATCGGATGTTTTTAAATAACATTCGTAATTAAAAAAAGCTTTGGGGATTTCTTTTGTTTTGACATATATCGCCTCTCAATTGCATCCCAATTTTTACCAATTTTAGATTTTGTTGTAACTTAAACATTTATTTAAACTTGGTTGAAGCCCACCGTGACTGTAAAACTTTGCATCATGGTAGCACTATTGTTCAACTTCGACAACACTGTCTCCACAAAACGATTAGATATGCTAATTGAAAAACATAAAATCCTACAATCAAATCAATATGGGTTTCAAAAAGGATAAGACACTCTTCGATTATAAGGTAAATTTTCTAACAATGTACCAGTAACTACTAGCTTTAACAAAAACCATCATGTACTAGTTATGTTTATAGACTTCAGCAAAGTAATCGACACATTAAATCACGATAAAATTATTTAAAGTCTACATAGAATCGGAATAAAAGGGGTTTTGGCCAAATGGGTAAGAAACTATTTATCGGAAAGAACGATGAGGGTGAAAGTCGGTGATACAATCAGCCAAGAAGTAACCCAAAATTGGGTTAAAATTATTTATACTTTTTAAAAATTAACTTCTTCGATTCCTCAAAAATAGCACTTCATTTGCCTACGCAAACGGCATGGCGATTATTGTAGGGTACAAGGGTCTTAAAACTGCAAGAGCAACAGAATGAGTAACCTTTATTATATCTCATGCCAATTAACTCGAAAAATAAGAATTAATATAAACCATTTGGTACAACTGGTTTCCAAAGTTCTTCATTTTTAATTACTGACTGAACTGCATTATTTATGTAAAGCTTAAAAGTCATGTAGTTTATGTAAGGCTTGTAAATCATATCAAATTGGCGATATCTGTTAAGTTTCATTATAAAGGGCGTGAATTTTCGAATTTACATACGTCAGTTGTCAGTAACTTTTTATAATACATCCCTTTTCAAATCAACCCTTAAGCAAACACTCGTGTCCAGGCAAATTGTTATTTCGAAGCGGGAATATACACTAACACTTTTTTTATTTGGGAAAAAAAGGAAAGCGCCCCACAAGGACACCAGCGCTGAGCGCAACAACAAAACGATGGATAGCACCAACAATTCAGCTCCAGAAGTGAAATTCTCAAAATGGGTAAGTTTACACTACAATTTTTGTAAAAAAGAAATAGATATAAGAAACTTAATAAAAAATCTAAGACAGTTGGTTTTAAGATTTATTGCAAGGGCAATAAGATTTACGTTGAGGATAGACCGATTCAGTGGAAATTGCTTGAGAAACTCATCGATTCCGATCATTGAAGCATTTTCTTTCACCCCTAAAGATGAGAAGCAAACTCGCTTAATTTAAATACGATTGTGCTCTGATTATGAAGAAAATTAGATTCTTTTAGAAATAAACAAGTTGTTGCTCGGAGTAGAAGACTGTAGTGACACAGACATAACACATCCAACACTTACACTTGACAAAAATTTTGTATTCAATTAATAAAAATTTTATTTTTGTTTCAAAAATAAAAAAAATAAATTATTTTTAAGATTTCAAATTTCAAAAAGAAAACAATTAATTTTTAATAAAAGTAAAATCGTTTAAGTTTAAATTATTTAGTTTATTATTTCTGGACCCTACAAGACCATGCCAATTTTCTCACATCACACGATTGATCAAATATAATCTATTCAAGATATGAGTTCCTCCCAGAAAGTAAATCAGTGAGGTACTAAGAGCTAAGTGTCTTTTTAATACCCTTATTCATTGAGAGAGACCCAAAAGAAACACGGATCTTCTCCAATGTAAAAGCTTCCAACAGTTTGGCCACCTGGCAAAAAACTGTTCCAGTAAAATTAAATGTATAAAATGCAGCGTAGAGCATAAGGAGACAGGTATGAAACTCGTTTGTGGTAATTGCAGGAAGGACCATTCCGCTAACTATCGTAGCTGTGCAAAATACAACGAAGAGAAAAGAAAATAAATCCTCCAATTTTTATCCTCGCTAAAAATTCACCTCCACTTACCGTATCCTATGGACAGTTTTTTGAGCTAACCACCAGGGATGATATTGGCATATTTGTAAAAGGGCCACAGTTCGAACTAAAATAGGGCCTTTTTAACATAAATAGGGCTTCTGTAAATCAAATAGTATATAACCATTTATATTATAACCAAATGTTTTCTTTTTACAACATTTATTTTGTTGCTTAAATTTAATTGTAAATATAAATATTACATAGGAACACTTAAGCGTTTACGATTTCTTTGTATATATCGCTAATTTTCTTCAATAACTTTATAACCCAAAAACGTAAAAATTCAGTTAAAATGGTTGCCCCGAAATATCTGATTTTTTTAGTTATGACGTTATTGAAGAAAATGAGCGATATAAAGGGTGTTTTTTTTAGAGGTTTGTTTTTGATATAGAGATAAAACTGGCATTTTATGGTCAAATCTGGCAACTCTAATGTCATTTATGTTCAGTTTGGTTTGCCATTTCATCATGAACAGGTTGACAAAAGAACAACGTTTGCAAATCGTGCAAATTTATTTCGAAAATAATGGTTCAGTTCGCGAAGTTTACCGCAAGCTCCGTCCATTTTATGGTCGACATAATCGTCCATCAGAGCAATTAATTCGGTTAACCATGGGTCGTTTTCGCACTACGTTTACTCTATGTGATAATACGCATCCGCAGAGACGTCGAACAGTGCGCACCGAAGAAACAATTGCCGCTGTAGAGCAAAATGTTGAAGAGGACCCGAATGAATCGATTCGCCACCGTGCACAGCAATTGGAGCTTTGTCCATCAACTTTATGGAAGATTTTGCGCAAAGATCTTGGCTTGCGACCTTACAAGATCCAGCTTGTGCAAGAATTAAAGCCGCGAGACCATGCAATGCGTCGTGATTTTGGTGTATGGGCCGAAAATGATATTGATCTCGATGCTGATTTTCATCGCAAAATTTTGTTCAGTGATGAGGCTCATTTTTGGTTGAATGGCTACGTCAACAAGCAAAATTGCCGCATTTGGAGTGAAGAGAATCCACATGAGACCCTTGAGACGCCATTACATCCACAAAAACTGACTGTTTGGTGTGCTCTATGGGCTGGTGGAGTCATTGGGCCATACTTCTTCCGAAATAATACTGGAGAGTCAGTTACCGTTAATGGAGACCGGTATAGAGCCATGATAACCGACTATTTTGTTCCCGAATTGGATGGCATGAATGTGGATGAGTTGTGGTTCCAACAAGACGGCGCTACATGCCACACAGCGCACGTCACAATCAATTTATTGAAGGAAACATTCGATGAGCGCATAATTTCGCGGAATGGACCTGTCAATTGGCCACCAAGATCGTGTGATTTGACACCATTGGATTATTTTCTTTGGGGATATGTGAAGTCACAGATTTTATAAAAAGTGCTTATTTTGCTTACTTTAAGTCGAAAATTGTGGATAAATACTACCCGACAATACCCCAAATTGTTTGTTAAATGTGTTATGAACATTTGAGACAGTGTATTAGTGGTAAAAGAGACCATATGAGGTTCGGAATAATGTTAAAATAATGATTTATCCAGACTTAGATTCTGCTAGAAGACCCTTACCACATTCAGAGGAAGTACCTGTTCCAACATTTTGTTCCATTCGTGAATCATCATTTGAAGAAGTCATTAATGAAATGAATAGAGACATCGAAGAAGAATTAAATGATTTGATAAGGGACTTTGAACTTTCTAAGGAATCTGCAGAGGTTTTGGCTTTTAGATTAAAAGAAAAAACTTGTTGGAGTCAGGTACAAAAGAACAAGAGAGCATGACTTGCTACCATTTTTTCAATCGGAAAATGATAGTTTTTTTTTTTTTTTTGGATGTGCAAGGCCTTATTCTCGAAATGGCTCTTTCAAAATACCATCCAAATGAAGGCGTCTCTTCATAGACAGCTCTAAACGAGTCGTTTAGTCGTTTGTTGAAGTTACTAAAAACTTTCTGGGAAATTACAAGTCAAATAACTGCTATGAAATTGTAAATGACATGCTAGAGCACTTTAATAATAGGATGCAATATGTTCATCAAAGTGCACTACCTTCACAGTCATTTTGACAAATTCCCAGAAAATCTTGGATCCTATAGCGAAGAACAAGGGGAGCGGTTTCACCAGGACCTAAAAACTATCGAAGAAAGATACCAAGGCCGATGGGATCGCCATATGATGGCTGACTATTGCGGGTGGATGCATTCATTCACGAAAGTCGCGAAAAAGAAAGTTCTTTTTTAAATTATGTAAGTTGTTTTTCATGTAAACTTTTTTTTTACAAGGCAAAATCTAGAAAACTACACATAAGATATCAAAAGTTTTGCTAATAATGTATTCAATATAAGGTCCTTAGTTAAAAAAGTACAGCTTCTCGGCACCAAAACTAGTGTTGACCAGTGTTATAAATCAAATGAAACTTTTTTCATATAAAAAATCTCTGGTTTTTGATTTGAAATAATTGTAATTTGAAGTTTAAAAAGTCGACAGCCATTACTTAAGGGCCCACTAACATTTTTTAAGGAGAAAAATAAAACACTTAAATTTTATCTCAGTCGATAATCACTTATCCACGGTGCGCTTCAAGCAAGATCAAGATCGATTAAATTGTCAACCAAATCTGACAATGCACAATTATTATTTTTCTAATAAAATTGTGAAGCGAACCGTGTACAGTTTTTGATGCTTTTAATATCAATTGAAATCTTAAAATATGCTATGATAATTGTTTTTTTATGTATTTTGAGTCGTTTCATACGATGAAGTCAATAACTTTTGCAAATATGCAAAGATTTTTGTGTTATTCACCGTTTTTCATGGAAAAAAATCGAATCCAAAATAAAAAGTTTTTTTTTCGGCTGAAAAACTAGTGAAAAAATTAATTTTTTTTATTATCTTTTGTGAGCCTTAAAAGTATTTTTGACTATAAATAAAATAAAAAATTGTGATAATTTTGCGGTAGAATTTTGCAAAAGGGCCAAAAATGAATAAAAAGGGCCACGGGGCTTTTGAAAAATAAAAGGGCTCAAAAAAGCCCTAAAAGCCCCCAAATATCATCCCTGCTAACCACTAGTCTTTTTGTAGTTAACATAAAGAGCCTTTAAAGTGTTGAAGCAACCGTTGCTTCGTGTGTAGCTGTAACAGTTGCCTCGTGTGTAGCTGTGTTGCCTATTGATTTTCGTGTTGCAGCAACCGTTGCCAGAATATCAAAACATTTTGATATTTTTGGTCGGTTGCTGCAACCGTTGCCCCGTGTGTATCATTGTTTACTACATTTACTCGATTAGTTTGTCGGAAACAAACGAGTAAGAAGGTTCGCACGGAGTAAAATTAGGTGAAAAAAAGAAGAAAGCAAAATGAGAATTTCAAATAATGAAAATTATGTTAACTTCATTGATGAGTATAACAATTTGAGAGAGCTATGGGACATATCTTGTGAAAAATATAAAAATGAAAATCTTCCGCTTGTGTCTTTTCTGTACCAAAGCTACACACAGTACTGAAGTTGCGGCAACAGTTGCCACGTGTGTAGTGAGCAAACAAAACACGTTGCTGTAACACGTTGCTGCAACAGTTGCCTCGTGTGTATCTAGCATAAGATCGAATTTTTCTTAAAAATCAACAACAGTGGAACGTCAATACAAGAGAAAAATTTGAATTAGAACCTCTGAACCAGCTCAACTTAAAAAATATCTAGTGTCATTAATCATTAAAATTCTTACTTTTAACATTTCTTCATTAGTTGATCACAGCAGGAGAATTAAACTGCAATGAGTTTCTCAGACGAGCAACATTTCAATTGCTTTCTTGCAAGAAATTCACCTACTTAGTAAGAAATAACCTGCACGAAGAGGTTGCAATAGCCGTTAAGTGTAGCATCAGTTACAGGACCGTAAGAGTACCAAGTCCAAGGATACCGAGATTAGTTATTTCCTTAAATGTGAGATGGTAGGGTGAATCATAAAAGATTCTATGCGGCTCCATTTACTTTCACGCAAGTCGTCGTACTGATTCGCTCCTGCAATGCACTCAGGAATCATTAGATCAAAGACAAACTCGTACATAAAAAACATTTCTTTTTCTTCAATTCCTCAAAAACAATTTAAAATACTTGGATTACGTTTTTAAATAGTTTATTTAATCCTTAATTTTTAACAATAAACGAAACTTAAAATTTCGCATTATTTTTAAAAATAAATATAAAGTAACAAAAACATTAAGCATATTCAGTACCAAAGCCAAAGTCGTACACTTTAGAAAATCTACTACATTTATATGGGTTTAATATTTAGTATACATTCCTTAATTTTTTACTATCATGTTTTGTCTTGTTGGCATGCTTTGAACAAGTTTCTCGCAATAGCTGGGTTCAATTTTTTTCCATTCTTCCATAATTATCCATTATAGTTCTTATAAAAACGAAAAATTTGGAGTTTTGATTTTTGTTAAAATTGAAGGATTAAAAATACTATTAATAAAAATACAAATTTTTTAATCCTTTTTATTTAATAATTTTTGAAGAATTGGAAAATAATTATTTTGATGTACGAGTTTGGTTTTGACCTACTGTATATCAACAATGTATTATAAAAAAGTGGGTGTGAAAGTGTATCTGCTGAAATCTAATCGCATTTATTTTAGAAACACTATTGAAAAACACGAGCAAAAAGATTCTCAAATGATTCAGCTTATGGTGATGCTAGTGTTACTTCAGAAAGACATTCTCTTCATGAAAAATTTTATTACCAGTCTGAATGATTCCGATATTGAAAACAAGACAGTATACAGCATACCATTCTCCGGTAGGGGTTCTTAATGAAGATCTTGGGTTGGCAGCTTACAAACGTTCACTGGCATATTACAGATTACTACAATCTTTATCCAAACATTCCCGCATATTGCGCAGCTCGAAAATCTGTTGGAAATATATGCATCAAAGATTCCATGAGCCGCACACAAATTTGCAAAGGTTGCAAGAACAAGATGTTGATGTTGAAGATTTGGTGTTTTTGCTCATAATTTGTTTGTAGGCGAGCAGATGATCTGATTTGTCGGAATCAGACTGTAGTCCGGAACAGAACCGCAGATCCGCAACCGGAACAGAATGAGAAAATCGTACATGTGACACATGTGAATCAAATGAAAAATAAAGCTACAGTTCGTGGTATCTTTGAGCAATGCTACGAATGCAGTAAGGCAATTTATGTGGTACGTTGGAAAGAAGTTTAATTTCATTACAAAATTGCATTATTCTAAATTTAAACATTTCTTTTTTTGGTTATCACGATGATGTCGAACGATCCTTTGGCTAAGGCCAAGCGATTTTACCATCAGATGTAGAAATATGTTTGGTTGCCGCAACCGCACGTGATCAACAAATACAACCGAAATATGGGTGGTGCCGACTTGTTTGGTAATGCGATGAACAACTTTCGCATTTGTATCTGTGGCAAAAAGTGGTATTGGCCACTTTTTACAAATGCCTTGCATGCCGCCATGCTAAATGCGTGGAAATTGCACTGCTTGTGCGCAAAATTTGAACGAAAAGCGCAAATGAACCAATTTGAATCTCGCCTTTCCGTCGTTGAGGAATCGTCATCCCTGTGGCCAATGCTCATGGTGACCATGGTAAGTCATTATCAAACGCATCACAATAGGCCGTAAGAATGAACCGTGTTGAACATTTCACAACAAAATTCCAAAAACGCTCCCGCTGTGTCCAATGTGGCATCAAAATGGAATACGGAACCATAAATGCAGTGCAAATTTGTATTGAAAATGCTCTATGAACTAAGCAATAACGTGCCACATGACCAGGCTAAGTTTTCCAGGGCGAAATAATTAAGTATTCTTGGTTATCAATTTCCATTAAAATAAAACACAATTTTTCATACAAAACATGGTTTTATTGATTGATTTTCATGCGACAGCTTTTTCAGAATAATAATAACCACTTCAGCTCATTTGTTAAAAAAGTACCCAAACAGTTAAGTCAGACAGAAACTATTTAGGAACTATTAATTTGACATTTATCTAAAAGTGAAAAGTATGATTTGAAAAATCTTATAATCTATTAAGTAAGTACTAGCATTACCCTGTGCGCATCGCTTCACCTCAACCGTGGTGTGTATTCGATGTGCAGTCTGCGTTAAAATTCTATTTAAAAAATACTTATGTATGAGGACTACCCTTAGTATGCACCCAAAATAAAATTTTTACAACCTCAGCAGTGCCTCTAATATAAAACCACGGTCTTCGAGAGGGCTACCCTAAATAAAAGTTTTGTATCCTAAACTATGCCTATTAACATAAGAGCTACGTGGTGTAAATTCGGTGTGAATAGACTAACCTGTCATTGTGAAAATGATATTTAAAAATTTTTTGTATGAGGGCCACCTTAAGTATGCACCATAAATACAATTTTTACGATCTTATCTGTGCCTCTTAATATAAAAGCCATCTGGCGTAAATTCCATGAGAATCGATTTTGCGGTCTTGGAGAAAATGATATTTAAGAATATTTTGTGTGAGGGTAACCCTACATATGCACCCTAAATAAAAGTTTTGTAGCCTAAGCAATGCCTCTGAATGTAAGATCTACGTGGTGTAAATTCGGAGTGAATCGACTAACCTGTCTTCTTGACATTGATATTTTTGTATGAGGGTCACCCAAAGTATGCACCCTAAAAAAAATTTTTTTAAGCTTATGTGTGCCTCTTAATATAAAAGCCATGTGGTGTAAATTCCAATTGAGAAAGTGATATTTAAAAAATATTTTTGTGTGAGGGCCACCCTAAATAAAAGTTTTGTATCCTTAACTAAGCCTCTTAACATAAGAGCTACGTGGTGTAAATTCGGTGTGAATTGACTGACCTGTCTTTGAGAAAATGATATTTAAATATATATTTGTATGAGGGCCACCCTAAGTATGCACTTTAAATAAAATTTTTCCCAACCAATCTGTGCCCCTTAACATAAAAGCCATACGATGTAAATTTCATGAGAAACGCTTTGCCTCTTTTTGGGAAATCGCTATTTTTAAAATATTTGTGTATGAGGGCTACCCTAAATATGCACCCTAAATAAAACTTTTATAGCCTATGACACCCGCCTGATCGATACTAACATACTGTAAAAATTTCATCAAGATCGGCTGGATAGTTTTCGCGTCCGCTGTTAGTATAACAAGAGTAAGAAAATATTGAATTCCCTCTTAGCACGCATTCGCAATACTTGAACGCCCCCAAGGCTACAAACAAAACTGCACGATTGACAACACTGTATTGGAATTGATATATGCCAATACTTTTTCTAAGAAACAGTTTTACAATTTTAACAAATTCAAAAGCAAGTAAGTTTCAAGTGTTTATGTAAAATTTACATAAAAATTAAAGTAACTTTTTCATTATAAATAATATTTGATTTTATTTTATTGAAATAAAAAAAAAAACTAAGGTGAAGCGAATCGCACGGTTAAATCGCAAATATGACCTGGTTAAAAATTCCAAAGTTTGAATTGAGTTTACTAATTCATTGACGAAGTTTTTTATGTGCACTAACTGTGAAACATTTAGCTGATTAAGATAAAATATTTTGTTGTAAAATCAGATAATTTGAATTTGAAAATCCAACAAACAAAGTGTTTTGATTTTGAAAATTTTTTCTTTAATTTAAAGAAATGAATAATTGAATTCTAGAAATTTTATTCATAGAATTGCAAATATTTGATTTTAACAATTCTGGTTTTTCTGTGTAAATAGAATATTATAATAAATATAAAACACTTACTAGACCTAGAGCTAATAATTTACTCAAAAAAATAATTTATGCTTGGAAATAGTAAAATATGAGTACTGCCCCTAATAATTTGGCCATCTACTACATATTATTCAAAAAGTATGAAGCGAAGAACACTGCATAATAATTCAGTAATTACTTAATGGACATATATGTATATATATATATATATCTGTCGTATATGCTTGGTGTTCATTTGGTGTACAATTTTCTTCAAAATAGGGCTGGATTTAAGTTTTTGGGGCCCTAGGTTTTTAAAGAAAATGGTGCCATAGTTTTTTATTTTATATTGATTTTTTATTTGAACTAAAGTATTTACAAATTTTAATGCATACTTTATTTCTTGACATTTTAATAGCAAAATCCTTGATAGTTTCATATCGCCAAAATCGATTTCACGTAGTAGATCACTTTCTATCCTGCTTAATAAAATAAAATTTAAAGTAAAATAAAATAAAATTTATCATAAAACATATAACTTTATATCAGAATTTCAATATCTGGTGCCCCATCCGCGCTGATGCCCTAGGCCTGTGTCTAGTGTGCCTTACTATAAGTCCAGCACTGCTTCAAAGTAATGCTTGTACAGTAAAAATTTAGCAATTTCAGACACCATTATGTCACTTCTATGTTCAAATTAAATCATATCTAATATGGTGTTTATCAAAAAATACCTAAATGTAATTTCTATTTCATAGAAATTTTCGTTATCCTGAAGTGTTATGTTTGAAAGGTTATGCCAAATATACTTCCTTTCAGGGCACTTCAGTTTTGCTAGCAGCATAATGCTCATAGTTTGCATACCCCAATATGTTTGTAACTTGCAATTATTTCAAAACCTTGCGCAAGTACAATAAAAATATTATTGCAACTTTTACTGTGCAGCCGAGCCACTTAACTTTATTAATAAGGAAAAGGGTTAAAGGTACGCAAATATTTGCATCTGGCCAATTAAAATAATAAACTACATCATCCTTTGGTATTTGCTAAGAAGTCAGAACTGTGAAGAAGAGTAAAGGTTTGTTGATAGATACATAGATAGATACGAGTTGATGCACACGTCGTCGGAACCGTACTTCGCTTACTTGAAACAAAAGTTTAAAAGAACAAATCTATGGTGAATGATGGCAAGCGATTGTTCATTTTAAGTTTTATTTTTTTTACGAAACAACGGAATAATCGAGTTGTAAACAATGCGGTATAATAGCATGAGTATTTACCAACATCCCTCATATTAAATCTAATAATTCTACTGTAATGAATCCATTATTTGTTTTGCCTTTCGACGATTTCAATGGTTTTCCGCGGTTACAATGCAAAGACACCGCGCGATATCGAACCCATTCAGAACGAATTAAATGTTTACCCGTACTAAAGCGCGATTTAAGCGTTAACCTGCATACCACATGATTAATGCCAAAGAAATCGCAACGTCGCACAGTGAGATTTTTTGCTAATCTGGGGGGACTTAATTCAAATGCAGTCGTAGTTTGAGATATATCGAATTGAAATTTAGTATAGGAGTTGTACGTAAACTACATACTCGTATGATTGGGTCGAATGAAATAAGCAGCCTGTGATTTAAATCAGTATTTGTGTCAACTTGTGATGTTTTCCTGGTGAACAGTTCGCTGTAATTTCTTACATATTTGTTTCTCGACTCCAGCGCTTTTGAAAGGGTATTTATTTCAGCACAGGTTTCAGTCACAGTAATATTTTTTGGGTAACATAAAACGTTTGTGGCCCTTACCAGATCATAAAAAGGTTTTAATTTGGGACAGAAATTCTTTGTATGCTGCCGCTGTGCTAGGTATTGATGCGTGGATAAATTTGCGATAATTTTCATTGCAAGTGCTTGATTCGCTGAAAGACGCTTTGTTTCAACATTACATTACATTACGTTTCGAAAACGACTCTGCGCGTTTTTTCGAATCTCTGGAGGAATTTATTTTTGGGCAGTCGGAAGTCGAGGATACGATAGTAAGTTTCTACAGAAATGATTTCGATAAGGAACGGCTAATGAGCGATAGAGAAATGTTTCTTCAATTATAGGCGGGGAGCAGGCTGTAGAAAAGTCGAGTGTATAAGATTACAGGATGAGATGTATGCCAAATGATAGAGCTCAATGAGCCTAAATAGAATATCAAGGGTTGCCTTGCCAAAGCCTGTCCCGATGGCCGAAAATGCCCGAATTTTAGCCAATTTTGTTGTTCTAATTAAAACTGTAGTACATAACAGCTCGAAATGTATGCCAAATGATAGAACTCGAAGAGGCCTAAATATAGTACCTGGGATTCACCGGTTTTTTGGGTCAATTTTCATTAATGACGACAACAGCTTAAAATTCGTGCCAAATGATAGATATCGAAGAGCCTAAATAGAATATATAGGGTTGTCTTGTCGAATCATGTCCTAAACATTATTTGACACCCGTTTTTGGGGTCAACTTTTCTTAAATGAGTGGCAACTCATGTTTGGGACAGAATTCTACAAGGCAACCCTATATATTCTATTAAGGCTCTTCGATATCTATCATTTGGCACAAATTTCAAGCTGTTATCTTCATTAATGAAAATTGACCTAAAAAACCGGTGAAAACCCATGTTTGGAACGGGATTCAACAATGCAATTCCAGGTATTATACTTAGGCCTCTTCGAGTTCTATCATTTGGCATTCATTTCGAGCTATTATGTACTACAGTTTTAATTAGAACAATAAAATTGGCTAAAACTCGGGCATTTTCGGCCATCGGGACAGGCTTTGGCAAGGCAACCCTAGATATTCTATTTAGGCTCGTCGAGCTCTATCATTTGGCATGCATCCCATCCTGTAATCTTATACACTCGACTTTTCTACAGCCGGCTCTTGGACTAGTATTGAAACGGCAGAATGCCTTAATGTCCTTAAGGTAAACTGTGGAATTATTGCAGGAATATGAATGGTGTAGAGGGCTGATTCCAGAATATGTACGATTCGTTCGCTTATTGGTGACAATACCTGGATCCTCATGCTCTAATGAAAGGAACTTTTCTGCTCTCCGGCGGCTTAAGTCATATTAACGGTCAACAATGTTGCAAGATCGTCTGAATCACATTGCGGTTTTGCATGTGTATTCAGAAAAAGCAGAAAATTAAAATAAGGACGTATTGATTAACAAATTAATTTCAAAATGTTCCAAACGAAGCGCAGTTTTTGCGTTAATTAAATAAAAAATAAAGAAAAAAATATGGTCTTGTCTTATTTTTTACCTACCCACTCGGGCTGAACATAAACTGCCGGCCCTGTATGGGAGAACATGGAATATGGTGGAATTTTTAAGTTATAGTCCAAGAAAGTTATAAAATTGTTGAAAAATGTTTATGTACAAACTTTAGGTTAAATTATTGAGAGTTATGAAAATAAAAAAATATTTTAAAAACAATACATAGACGACTAAGTTCTAATTGATTAAAGTTTGGGAATTATTTCAATTGTTAAGATATTTTTTGTGTGCGTGTTAATAGCACATGTTTGATAACCGTTTTCTTGCTGATGTTTTTATTTTCATTCTGTTTTGTGTTTATTTTCGTAACAAAGGGACGATTTTCTAAAATGAACTAAAAACTATTGAATTTCGAGCACGTTTTATTCTCAGTTTGTTCCCATCCATATTCGCAAAATCTCACACTGTGCGTCGTGACACCCACTGCCTTACAAAAAATCCTATCACTGAGTTTAATACTTCTACAAAAGTATTTGTTTTTTTTTTTTTTTATTGAAATTCGATTTTGGCCTCCCGCATGTACGTTCCAATTGTAAAATCAGGACAAAGATAGCAATTGCTTAAGATTATCGTTAGTCATGTATAAGCTTTGCGCACTGCTCTGTGATGCCAGACTTTGCGACTTTAAACAAAACCGATATTAATAAACTGTGTACCAAACTAAAAGCAATTAAATTAACTACAATTTGCTCATGAATTACATTTCGAGCTATTTCATACTTTAGCAGTTAATCAAATAGCACAATAAAAAAGTGATAAGATCATAAAGTTTTATTCAAAAGTTTTACTCAAAAGTTTTCAGTGTTTATGACTCCTTTGGAGATATAGTAAAATTGAGCAGACCTAGTCTTTTTCCAAATCCACTAAACTTAAGGTCAAACTCTCCACAAGATCTCTTTGACCATGGCTTTAATTCATGACCTTCTCCTCCTTATTCGTCTACTCTGTCCCGCTATGGACTTTCACCTTTTTCCCAGGTGAATATAAGTTTTAGGTTTCAAGAGGTTGTAGATAAATTAGTTCCTAATTTTATGAGTCTTGAAGATACATTTGACATTAAGTACCGATGTACCTTAACACTGTCGGTTTTTTTGCTGTTATGGCTAGGACACACATAATAAAAAAATCGGGATTATTCAAAATGAAAATTTGGCATCAATGATAAATCTTTCCATAGCGACGGTTCTCTTTCTCATTATTTTTGTATTCTTCTTTCTCTTTCTAAAGGCCCATAACTTGTCAACTGTCATTAAATTCAGATTTTTCTATGTAGTAAAGGTCAGGATGCGGAGAGAAAGCAAAGAGATACCAGAGTGAGTGTTCTTATGCATAGAGTAAATCGTGGTTTATCTTCAACCGTACCAAGTAAATCAACTAAAATCGATTTTATTCCTAATATGGGGGGAAAAATTGTTCATGTACCAAGTTACACGTCCGTATGCAACTTATGTATAGTATACATATGTACATATACATGTATGCATGTGCTTATATGAAAGCAGCAAGCATTGCTGCGACAAGTGTTTCACATTGTCATCATCCGGAAGACAAGAGAAAGACAAATACTACAGCAGCGTAGGAGTACCGAATATATTAAATTTGAAAGGAGTTGTCTGGGATCGTATTCAAGCACTTGTCAGTGAATAAAAGATAAAACCAAAATTAAACAAGTATTTTTTACCGGCAAATTAACATAAAATAAGTTTTAAGTTTTATCTCTGTACAGAAAACTTTCATATAGATTTTAAGGATTTTTTATCTTAGAAGGAGAGGTAAATCATCAGATTTAAAAAAATATTTTTTTTTATGAAGAAGACCAAGTCACATTTTCTAAATGATTTATTTGACTATCCCAAAAAATGATACTTTGTTAATTCTTTTGTAGCAAATCAGGATTCTGAAGTGCCTTTTCTTGAAAGTACAAAAAACATTATTTTGAGTTATAATTGAAGTTCTCTCAGGCCTGTTAACTTAGTTATTTGCTTAATACCATTTTACTCGGTGATTTTTTAACCTGCTGTTATATCTCAAATTAAAGTTGGTAACTTATCTCTGATCTTATTTAATATTAATAAATCTCAGTTAAACAAAAAAATGCAATGCATAAAGTTAATTGTGAATAGTTCATCTTGATATTTGAAGCTAACTAAGAATAGCACATTTAACTCCAAGTTAGAGCTAGATCGGCCAACTATATAATATAGCTCCCATACAACCGATCGGTTGTTGGAAGAAAAACTTTTTTAATATATTTTTACTTAAGTCCGTATGTAGAGTTTTGGTGCAATATCAAACTTTGTGTCTGATTTAGACAACAATAGACTAATCAAAAAAATTATTCTCGAGATAATTGATCTTTTGTTTATATTAACAAAGAGAAACAAGCCATAACTCTTAAATTCACGTTTACTAAGAATACTTCCATCCACTCCAGTTATAAAGCCTGCTAATTTTGGTTGCTGAAAAAATCGTCTAGCAGTGTTTCCGCTATTTGTGTGGAATTATTACGTTGTACAATCACACCTAATGTTCTATTGAAACTCTCCGACTTTTCGACCAATTTACTAACAAAAGTTCTGAAATTTATTGGATTTTGCGGTACTGCTCTTCACTGATATCTTTTTTATGGCATAAATGGGTTTGGGTACAAACATGTCTATAATCGGATTAAATAGTAAATCGGCAAAAACGGGAAGACCATATTGGACGTTTCACAATCACAACGATCTAAGCAATTAAGAAAAATAAAAATTGGAACAGATCCAAGCCAATCTCTCTAGATCGGTTCCGGCAAACAATACATAAGGGCACTTGAATCACACAATCTCATATGTTAATTTCTATGCTAAAATATTAAATCACAGGCCATAAATAGATTTTTATTAAAAAATACAAACCTTCCAATTGCAAAACCATTTTTAGATTTGATGTCACTTCAGTTGATTTAATATAAGATTTTTCTAATCTTCACATAAGCGCGACAAAAACTTTCTGCAATAACATAGTATGTTTAATTTGACAGCTCACAGCTGTGCGAATATTGAAAGCAAAACAAATCCAAAATTACTGAAGTAAGTACTCAGCGATCTATTGACAATCGATTAAAAAAAAAGTTTATCATGTTCCATGTTCGCATATTAAAATTTATAATGAAATGACGCCAGATTTGCTATTTCTCCACAGTGCAGCGGCTTGTAAAATGTTGCCTGTTGCATAAGCAGCTTGTCCCGAGCTGATAAATCGTAGACACTAAAATTTGTATTTAGCTTTCACTATTTAGCACCCCTCTGACTGTGTTCTTTGACAAGCGTTGGAAGATCTTTTTCCAGTCCACTTTGTACAATTATTGGATCGCGGAAAGTATTCATTTTGCTTCCTTTCGCGATTGGGTATAATATCGACTTTATAAGAGTTACGCATTTGAGAAAAAATATTTTTTGATTGAATTATTTGAATAGAACAAACGTCAAACGTAGTCGAGATTATTTTGTTAATCGGAAAAATTTCTCAGATTTACTTTAGTCGAGGACTCGCTCGTTAATAGTCGATTACAGGACGCAAGTTATTTTCAGATTTAACATTTATTTATAATTTAATTTGCTATTTTTATAATAAGTAGCCCAAATTTGAAAGGGCGTCGCAGGAACAGCTGCAATTTTATATTTAGTTTTGCCGGCAGCATTACCAGCTTTTGGTAGGTAAAAACACTGAGCGATCGCCGATGGTGGTGCAGAATTTGTGGGCAGAGGTTGCTTGCTACAAACCTAAACGCGATGCTCCATGACAACCCCGGCTAAATGGAAAGAGGTAACTAAAAAATATGCTTATGTTTATATTTATATATAGCCTTTGAAAAATGTTCTAAATTTATAGAACTTAGGCGTTTGGAAGAGCCAGTTGCGTGGTCGCGCTCACAAAAAGAAAGCCGAATGCTGCGTGACTTCGAGGAGCGTGCGTTAAGCACATTCGGTGCTGCTGCTGTTAATGGTGTGCCAGGAATTGTCACCTTTGGAATAGAGGTAAAAGAACTTTTTAGTGAAGCTAAAAAATTTTAATTTTTAGACGTCTTCGCAAACAGCCTTGGTTGAGGAGGCAACCAGCTCGCCGGCAACTAAATTTTATTTTCATAACAATTATCATTTATATTCACTTAAGCTCCTCGTGGTACCGCATGGAACCAGCCACTTCAAAAACAATTTTAATGCACTTAACGTACAATTTTTAAACTTCGCCATACACACGTATGTGCTCGGTTCCATGCGCCGAAGATTGTTTCGGTTTTCGCACTTTATTTTCTTTGGCTGTCACGTGCACTTTGAAAATATTAGTTTGTCTGTAAATTTTGTGAATTTCAACCCGAAAAAATAATATTCGCAATAGCTATTGTATCTAGATACTAATGTGAGTATGTAAAATAAAAAAAAATTTTATTTTTATAAAAACTTTTGAAAAAATTCAAATGGTTCCTGTAGGGACTAACAGGATCCAGGAGCTCTAAGTCTTTTATAATTAGTGCATTATTATTCAAACATATTTACATCATTTATTTTTTATTACTTATTTATAATGTCTTCTTGTGTCCTCTATTTCACAAAACTCTTCCAAGGTGCATTATCAGTAGCTAGTGCCTTCTATTCTCTATAACATTTCCCCACCTCACGTATTTCCTACTCTAGAGAACGTTTCTATGATGATCTAGGATGGCACAATTCATTTCTACTTTCGTCGTTGATTCAAATGGAAATCTGATCTTGTCATTCTCAAAATGGGCAGAAAATTTCCCGCCATGTAATATTATTATTTTTTTAGAGCTTTAATGGCCTTCATTATCTCCGTTAGTAAGGACGGGCACGAGGCTAGACGTTGTGGTCTTCCCGCAGGGAGAGTTTAAGGGTGGGGAGCGCTTAAGGGTGAAGGTGAAAGGTTAATGGTCTCTGAACAATGTTTTTTCCAACGGATTAGCCATCTGTAGTCATTAATGGGCTCCCGTTTTGGTGTTTTACTGCCCGATTTTGCTCCCTGCCATCTTGCTTTTTATTTCGAAGACCATGCAAAGGTCTCTGATATCTGCGGCTTGTTGAGCTTAAGATGCGACGTCTTTATTGATTTCTATCTTGTCCTTTTTGCAAGAGGCTTTTACTTCTTTCTTTAGGGTCTGGTCTCATGTTTGAGCTTCATTAATCCCGCGTTTTGCAGCTCTCCTTTTTCTCTATGGTATCCCAGGTAGCGCTCATACAGTGTTTTCTGTTCCGTGGAGTAGGGCCAAGTATGGAATAACTAGCTTATAATAATTTACGACTTGTTGTTTTGCCATTTGGATTCGATTGAGCTCCAAGAGTTAGCGTCGCTGAGCTTTTTTACTTCACTGAAAATTCTTTTCTTTTCCGAAAATGAAGTGAATCAAATTTTTTTGTCTATTTTTGACTTAAGGCAATTACAACTTCAGTGACACTGCGACTCACTCAAGTCTCTGATAATGCTTACAGTTTGTCTTATCCACAAAGTTCTTTAATGATGGGATTGGATAGACTTAAAAGGCCAGTCACACGTCACTGGAGGCGGAATATTTAAGCAAAAAAGCCTTTCAACGTTGGAAGAAATCGTTACCCAGGCCCGTCGAGAGGGTGACAAACCCCCGAACCCAGGCTTTGCAATGGGGCCCGTAAATCGGAGGCACGACAAAAAAATTTTCGCTTTTTTAACATAAAATACAATTAGTGTTTTTACAATTTTTTTCTAAAAATATAAGTTTTGAACGCAACGTTAGCTTAAAATTGAGAGTCAAAAGCTTTTGAAAAAAATTTCTTCGAATCTAACTCTAACCGGTAAGAATGTCTCAAGGCATGCTTCGCAAAATTTAAAATTTTTCTTGAGAAACATACATACAGAAGTATCTAGTGACCTTTGCTTTGTAGATTCGCAAGGTAAGGTTGTTTACTTTCTATTTATATACTGGTGAATGTGAAAACAAAAAAATTTGTTGAGAACCTAAAGACTGAAGTGTGCCTTAGGGCCTTTTTGCGGGTTCCAATGTAAGTTTATCGTCTAACTCTCTATCGATTGTGTCTAAGATCTAGGGATTTATTTTGTTGGTAATGTAGATATGTAACTGTATGTTTATCAATCTTAGTCAATTTAGATTTCTGGCAAATATTATTAACAATTAACTAGATTCATTTTTGCTATATTTAATGAGATTTCTGGTTGAAATAACCTGTTTTAAGCTTGGCACCAATTACGTTTCCTAGTTGAATTAACAAGGTTAGTTTTTTTCTCAGTGCAGGAAAACAGTATAAATTGAAACACAAAATTATTTGTGATCTTAAATCATTTTGAAATTATGTGAAAAAATTAAAGTTTTATTAATTCCATTTTTTTTTTTTTTTTTATTATTTTAACTTGTGAGTAAAGTTTTCTCAAGTGGGCACAGTAAAAACCAACTTATTAAACTTAAACTTTTTATTGCATAACTTGAAGATTTATTGATCAATATTACGGCCTTACATTTTTTTTTTTGCTAAATTTGGAGTTTTTAAAAAGTAAAGTCTACACAACTTTTTCGTGAAAAAAAATTTTAGTACGTTTCATAAAAAAAAGTTACGAACGTTTAAGTGTTGCCATCTTGGCAATTTCACTGCTACAAACCATTCGATAAGAAAAATTTGAATTGTTTTTTTTGAGTTGTGTTTGAATTGTTTCTCGAGAAAAATCTGAATGTGCGATGTCACACGACAGGCATTTGAGTGCGGGCAAACAATAATTTTTTATTCTCCTTCACTTTTTGAGTGGAGGCCAGTCACACAAAAGTGAAATGAGTGCCGGTCAAGTTCTGACGTTTATAATTATTTATGAATTATTCTACTTAATTTTCAAATGCGTTTTTGAAAAAGGAGTTGTGTTTCACTTGTTTTCTTGATGCTATTCAAAATAAGTATTTCTAAATGTACTTTTTTCGCTCCTTAACTCAATACTTTTTTTATTTTCTACCTCGCAACACTATTTTGAGTGGTGACTGCTGTCATGTTCGCCACTCAAAAATGAATTATTTTGCCCGTCGTACAAAAAGTTCATTCTCTCTCGTTGCCATAGAATTTTTTATTTATTTTTCTATAGAAACAACAACAAATTTTGCTTGCGCGCACTCAAATGCCTGTCGTGTGACATCGCACAATGCTGTTTACTCACCCAGTGCAACCCAGAGTCTTAGTTTATGTGGCGTCGACTCAGCAGAATGCTGTCAAGCCGCAATTACTTTTTTTGGAGTGGTTAAAAAGTGTTACGCCATTTTCAGCAGAAGTCCACAACGTTGGGAAATTCTCAAAAAAGTGTGCCGAGTTCCCTCCATAAACCTTTAGATACAAAGTGGTCTGCTAAAATTGAAGCAGCTAAGCCGTTTGCCAATCATACTCTTAGGTTGCAAAAAGCACTCGAAGGCTTAAACGAACTCAATCCTACGGCTGAAACTCGTAGTGATGTCAACGGCATTCTGAAGTACATATATGAAAGGATTCGAATGCATATTAATGTTCGATTTGGTATAAAATATTGAAAGCTATCAATGAAAGAAGCATCATTCTTCAAGCAAGAGACGCGACCATTGACATCGAAGTTCAAAATCTTGAAAGCTTATTATCAGACTTAAATTCGATTCGGAACCTGTGGGACAACATTTTAAGTGAATACAAAACGGTTGCTGATGGGTTGGAAATCTCATCCAAGTTCCCTTCCACCAGGCAAAGAAAACGAAAGAGGCATTTTGAAGAATCTGATGACACGAGCACAGACGATCAGGAGACCTATTTCAGAAAAAACACTTTTCTCGTCATCGTTTACTAAGTTATTGCGGGAGTTTCTACTCGATTTGATACCATGAAAGACTTAAGTGGGACTTTTTCTTTTTTGTGGCGACTTACAGCGATGGACGAAAGCGAAATTCGAAATGCTGCTACAGATTTTGCCAAAAAACACAAATCAGACGTTTCTGTAGAAATAAAAATTATTAATAATTAAATTTCGCGAAAAATGGCTAAAGTTCAATAATCATTTAATTATTAATATTTATTAAGAAAGCCAATAAGCAAACCAAAAATTTATAGAAAAAAAGATGAAATTATACATCTGAAACATATTTACGGAGCCAATTTCGTAGAAGAACCATCACTATATACTTTGTTGAATTCAATCTATGTTAAAAATTTGGAGACAATTTTTCCTAATGTATGTGTTACTCTACGTGTGCTTTGCACTATGCCTGTAACTGTTGCTAGTGCTGAACGTTCTTTTAGTGTTCTTGCTCGAATAAAACACTTTCACCGATCGTGCTCCACAAAGAGCGAGTATCAGGACTTGGGATTCTTTGCATAGAGGCCCCATTAGCCAAACAGTTGGATTTTGATACAATTATAAAAAATTTTGCAGCCCAGAAAGCAAGAAAAGCGCATCTCTAATGTGAACAAGTTCGAAGGCGAATGAGAATGAATAATTTGAAATTTAATGTGTTATTGTTCTAAGGTTCGAATTAAAGAGTTCAAGCCAAATATTAGACAATTTTTTTACTTTTTCCCCTCAATTTACAATTGACGTCTGGATGGATAAATTCATATTCATTGTGACTAAAGACTATTTCAATGATTCAATAAAAAAACAAAGCCTACAAATTTTGATAAAATTGTCCCTCATAAAATAAACATATGTATATTATTGTGTCATATTACATAGTGCTTCTTCAGAGAATTGAGGGTAGGGGCCCGAAATTATACATCCCCCGAGCTCGGATTTTCTCTCGGCGGCCCTGCCGTTGCCAATAACATATGCTTCAATGAAATTATTAACCCAGTCGGCATGGCCCTAAGCACTTCCTCCGTGGTCACAGCACAGACACTATCACCTTTAAGTGTTTATTTCTAAACTTAAACAATTTTATAAAATTTAATTTTATTGATTTGAAGTATAAGTCACAACTAAACTGAATATTATATACATTTTTTTAGATAAAAAAATGAATTCAGAGCAAATATGATTTTTAAAACAAAGTGTTTTTTTGCTTCGGTGTATTCTCCTACACTACCCTCTTCCTAGCAGAAAGCGACTTTACACTGTATACAGATCATAAGCCGTTGACATATGCATTTGGTCAAAATCCTAACAAGGCATCACCGATACAATATCGACACTTGGGCTTTATTTGACAATTTACCACCAAAATAGTGCATATATCAGGTATCGATAACACACTAGCTGTCGCTCTATCAAGAGATAATAAAATTGACGTAATCGATTATTTAAATTTTTCTGAAGTTCAGATAATAGATCAAGAACTTTTAAAACTTCTATCCACTGATTCTGAACTTCAAATTCGACGAATCGAACTACCAGGAACAATTACTCAATTGTACTGTGATGTATCACAAGGTAGAGCAAGGCCATACCTACCCATAACTTATCACATCCTGGATCCAGAGGCACCACGAGGTTAATTGCACAACGATTCGTTTGGCCTTCAATGAACAAAGACTGTGATCACTGGACGAAAATTTGCGAACTTTGCTTAAAATCTAAAATCACTAGACACACAAAAACCAGCATTGCTAAGTTTCAACTTTCTTCACATCGATCCTCTGAAGTACATGTCGACATCGTGGGACCATTGCCACCGTCAGAAGGTTTTGCATATATTCTTACCATCATCGATCGCTTTTCAAAATGGCCAGAAGCAATACCACTCAAAGATATAACATCACGTTGGAGTCACCAATTTTAGTGTTTCTTTATTTCAAAATTTAAACAATTTTTATAAAATTAAATTTTATTTATTTGAAGTATAATTCACAACTAAACTGAATATTATACCTATACACTTTTAAAAAAAAATGAGTTCAAAGCAAATATGATTTTTAAGACAAAGTGTTTTTTTGCTTCGGTGTATTCTCCTACAATCTGATCCAGTACCATCAACATCCGCAGAAACGCTCAGAAGAGATGAAGTATCTGAAAATGTTGACGCAACATTGGGTTTTCTTGAAGTTAATACTATCTCGAATTAATATTCAAGGAGGAACAATTAAAATTCAAAGGGAGACATAGTTAAAATTGCATTTAAGTTAAAAAAAAACATGAAATGTTACATATAAAGTTAAATAAAAAAATAGCTATCCGGATTTTAATTGAACAACCTTAAATATTAATTCAAGACAGCCTTAGCTTCAAGAAAAACTATGGCTGAAGGATGTACTACAAAAAAATGAGGCCAGCTAAAAGGCCTTTTTGGTGGAGATGTACATACATATACATTAGGGTGATTCAAATTTTTTTTTTTCATTTTTTTTAAGATGCTGTTGCTTGAAAAGTAAGTTTATGATATAAAGAAAAAGTTCACGAAAATTCAGCTGTAACTCAATTTTATAAGGTGTCGCCGGAGCCTGTTAGTTTTACATGTAAATTGTATGGAAAAATTGTTTTTTACAAAAAAGATATCTAAATGAATATGTGATTAGTGTTCTTGAGCTGAAAAGAGTCGTTTTTCGACGTAATTTTTTACGCTGAATCCGAATTTGGCCTCAGAATTGACCCATCATGTCAGAAACCTGAAATATTTGAGGTTAATTACCTGAAACATGATGATTTTTGTCTACTTTCGAGGCCATGTATAGGATTCAAAGAAAGTTGATCAGCTTGTTTTTAACAAAAGTATCATTTAGTAACATCCTTGGCCTTTAAAATGAGCTTTCAAGTGGTGATCTGTGATGTTTCCTTGCAAAGTTACAACCATTTCAAGGTGACATGAATTGGATCCCATGCAAAGAGTTGCAACTAGGGGTGGCAATCCTGGAGCTTTTTTGAGTTTCGGGATTCTCGGGATCGAAGTTTCCAGTCCCGGGATCCCGGGATTGATAGTTCTAGTAAATGCAAACAAAACTACAAAAAAACAAGAAGTTTATACTATTGTATACGATATAAAATTAAAATTGCCTTATTTCACAGAGACACAATGAAGAATAAGAACGCAAAATAATAGAAAAACTTATAGCTTAAAAATTGACTTAGAACACTTCGAGTGTTAATACATCTAAATCACATTAACTAAGTTTAACTAGTAGAAGATAGTCACTATTAAAAGAAGATGATAGAGGATAATCAAGCATTTATGACCAAACTATTAATTTTATTATTCAATTTTATTTTTACATTTAAAAATTCGTGTACCACACTTTGTACTTGATTA
Organism: Tricholauxania praeusta; assembly: GCA_949775025.1. Lineage (NCBI taxonomy): Eukaryota > Metazoa > Arthropoda > Insecta > Diptera > Lauxaniidae > Tricholauxania > Tricholauxania praeusta. Next base: position 86,773,992 of record OX459030.1, on the reverse strand, counting down.
ATACTTTATCACCTTCTTCAAATGTGACAGTGATGGCATTTAGTGGCACCGAATTTCTCGCTCTCAGTAGACGCACCAATAAGTGTGCTTCATTTAAGTTGTCCAAATCTTTAGATGCTGATTTCAGAAAAAAAGCTTCAGACAAAAGTTTAATTATATCTTAGAACTTAAGTTTTGGTAGGTCTAGGTATGGGTCAAAATTTCAATGTCAAATCAAGGTCGGCTGTGGTTTTTTTTTTTTGAAGACTAACCTACATTTTTTGTTGCATATTTCTATTTTATTATAAGAAATAGATATGTTTTGCTTATGTTGTTTTTCTATTGCATTTTTAGTATTTTCGTTAGTGATAAAAATAATTTTAGTTTAAATTTCACATTTTATCATTTTTCTCATGAACAATCAATTTTCAATACAAATCGCACTGAGTAAAAAATTCTTAAAATTAGTCAAAGTATTAAAAAAAATATTTTTTTTGCTATGTCACATTTTTTTTAAGAAAATCTTAAACAAAAAATTGCTACAATAAAAAAATATTTTTACTCAATTTAAGGTTCAGACACAATTGAAGTGCATTTTGCAGGATGATGCAATAATGTTTCTTACATCAAATTTATTGAAAACAATTATTTTGCAGATTTTGTACTTATATATGTCATATAAAAGAATATTTATTATATGATATAAAATTTTTTTCTAGTCCCGAAAATCCCGGGATTGTCTCTTTAGCCTATATTTAGAGCAAATCCCGGGATCCCGGGATTTCCACCCCTAGTTGCAACCCTACAATATTAACCAACGGGTTTCAAATTCATGTCACCTTGAAATGGCTGCAACTTTGCAAGGAATTATCACAGATCACCACTTGAAAGCTCATTTTAAAGGGCAAGGATGGTACTAAATGATACTTTTGTTAAAAATAAGCCGATCAACTTCTTTTGAATCCTATACATGGCCTCGAAAGTATACAAAAAACATCAAGTTTTAGGTACTTAGCCTCAAATATTTCAGGATTCCGACATGATGGGTCAATTCTGAGGCCAGATTCGAATTCAGCGTAAAAAATTACGTCGACACTTTTCAGCTTAAGAACACTAATCACTTATTCATTTAGACACCTTTTTTGTAAAAAATAATTTTTCCATACAACTTACATGTAAAACTAACAGGCTCCGGCGCCACCTTATAAAATTGAGTTACAGAGCTGAATTTTCGTGGACTTTTTCTTCATATCATAAACTTACTTTTTAAGCAACAGCACCTTAGGGGCCGTTCAAGTATTACGTAACGCAATTTTCGAAGATTTTTGACCCCCCCTCCCCCCTATGTGACGCGCCGTAACGTTTTCCTCTAACCCCCCCCCCCCCCCCCAAAACGTTACGTAACACCCAAGTGACCATATTTACCTAAAAGTCACAATTATGTTGCGAAAAGTACCGGAAATACATGCGTATGTTGTTTATTTTCTTTATTATACCCTACACCGAGGGTATTTTCACTTTGTCATTTTGTTTGTAACGCATAGAAGAGGGCGGTGGTAGGTATGAAAAAGTATATATATTCTTGATCAGCGTCACCACCTGAGTTGATTTAGCTATGTCCGTCTGTCTGTCTGTTCAAATCAGGTTTACGGAAAAACAAAGAAAGCTAATTGAATGAAATTAGGACACTCAGGTCAGACCTTCTTGCAGGCATCTTGCTATTCAAAACGGACGTAATCGGTTCATGGACACGCCTACCGCCCATACTCTATGTATATTTGCCCAATCCCATTTTGGAGAAAAATGCAGCGATTTTGATGAAACTTGGTGATTAGGTGTACATTTGAACTAAATTAAGATTAGGCTAGGTTTCAAGTTTCCAAAGATTCGCGTGGCACGGTCCTAAATTTTAACCTCTATACCACCATATCTCGTAAGCCGTGCAAGATATTGTGATGAAATTTCTTTATTTTTTCGACTTATTCATCGATTTTAAATTGTTTAGACTTTTTCAACCTCTCTCAACATTAACATTTTGCATATATTTACGACTTTTTCAACAGTTTTCAACCTCTTAAACATTTCACACTTTTTTCGAATTATATAACCTCTTCAACGTCTTTTTTTACTGAAATACATATATGTACCTACTTTGAGTGCAGTGTAGGGTATGTGAGTTTCGGCCTGACTGAAGATAACACCTTAACTTGTTCATATTGTTATTTAATAAAAATCACACATAATGTAATAAACATTTGCTTAAGCTTAAAATATGTTAAAATGGCGAAAAATGAGACGAACATATTTTATTAAAATGATAAAAGTTGATGGGATCTAGAACAGCTACAGCAATAAATGAGAAAAATAGGAAATCTTTCCACGCTTACATCTCTGGTTTTGTTTAACCAATCTCGAAGATGATAGTTTTAGAATATTCTGCTTCATAAGTGCTTTAATTTAACATATCATTTATTGCTGTAAATTATCTAGATCCCATCAACTTTTATCATTATAATAAAATTTTTTGGCTGTAGCTATTCAATAAGCATACACATAAAGAAAGCGTTTCATTATACACACCTCATTTCAAATCACCACCCGCTAAAGTAGTTTCACTTCTAAAACAATGTTACGTAACGCGTTGTTCGAAACCCCCCCCCCCCCCTCCCCTGTAACGCATCGTAACGTTTCACAAGACCCCCCCCCTCCCCCCTAATTGCGTTACGTAATACTTGAACGGCCCCTTAAAAAAAACAAAAAAAAAAAAAATTTGAACCACCCTGATATACATATGTGCAAAGAGATATTGTTTTCAAAAAAAAGCAGTGAAAAAATATTTTTCATTAAAAATAATAAAATGGCTGAATACAAATATCTTCTACTCTCCCAAAGTTAGAAAAATAAATTTAATATTGCACTTTATTAAGATATACAGTCAAAGACTAAAGTTTAAATACTTACACCCCACAAATCTTAATTTTCAATAATACCTAGCGTTATTTTAAAAATTTAAGTATGCTGTTTTATTTCTTCAGTCTATCGCTAAGCAACATTTATAAGAAAAAATCTATGCTCTGCCGCAAAGGTAACTGTAAATTCATCAGAAATAAAAAACAACGCTGGACAAAAGTTTAAATACAAATCAAAAACAATATAAGTAGGCCTTGGTTTTATATTTTTTCCCAAAAAAAAGTCCCGTTATATTTTGTGATTTCTTCAAGTATGCATTCTTATTTATTGTTTGCAGCGATTTAGTTGTGTTTAGAAGTTTTGAATCCAAAATAATGGGCAAAGGAAAACAAATAGAGTCTGGTGTCAAAGATTTAATAATTAAACATTTTAAAAAAGGACAATCATACCGCAATATAGGCAAAATTTTAGATTTGTCTTGTGCAAGTGTACAAAATATTATTAGAAAACATAAAACTCACGGATCAGTGGAAAATAGGCCCAGAAGTGGACGGCCAAAGAAACTTTCTCACCGAGATGTTAGCGTTATCATAAAAGAAGTGACCAAAAATCCTAAAATATGTGCGCTAAAGTTGGCCGGTTGCGTCGCTGCAGCATCAGGGAAACATGTACGCCCAAAAACTGTAATTAGAGCTTTACGGGAAAAGAATTATAGCTGTAGAGTTCCGCGTAAGAAGCCGCTCATTTCTGAAAAAAAATAGACAGCTTCGTACAACATATGAACCCAAAAATTTGATAACAACCGTGAAGCATGGTGGCGGTAGCGTGATGGTTTGGGGAGCGATTGGAGGAGCTGGTGTAGGACATCTAGTTTTTATCGATGGCATTATGGACAGGCATCTACATAAAAGTATTTTGGAAGAACACTTGCAGCCTTCAGTGGATAGCTTGGGTCTTGGAAGACATTGTACAACTCTGTAGCCCTCCGCAATCACCTGACTTAAGCCCAATCGAACACGTTTGGGAATTATTGGCACGAAAGATTAATTATGCTGCGGTACATAGCAAAGAATCTTTAAAAACGGCTCTACAAAAAGCATGGTCAGAAATAACACCATCTGAAACAGAAAATTTGGTTCTATCAATGCCACATCGTCTAAAGGCAGTCATTGAAGCTCGGGGTGGACCAACCATACATTCCTAAATTTTATTGAAATAAGTAACTCTTTCTGATGTATTTAAACTTTTGTCCTGCGATTTTTTTGGTTTTTAATTAATTAACTGTTATATGTGCTATGAATTATTATTTTTTTGTTATTGTTTATTATTCAACTATAAATAAACTGCATACTTGCATTTTTGTTAAAATACTTAATTCTATTAAAAAGAGACATTTGAAGGGTGTATTTAAACTTTAGTCCTTGACTGTATGCAGTGGCGGATACAAGGGGGGGGGGGCTATGGGGGCTGAAGCCCCCCCCCTGAGAGCGAAAAAAAAATATTTTTATTCAAGAACGTTCATGAAGGATCGAACAAATCAAAGCAGTTCAGGCTTTGACATCTGAAAACCAACTCTTAGCATTTTACACTCATTGTTTTCAGACAGTATCTGAATTTGTGTGCAGGAAAATCATGTGATATTTCTGAAATTCGTAACATGCTAGGCAGTTTCATCAGTGACAAACTTCTTCTCGAATTCATCTAAAAGAGTAGAACTATTGTAAATTTTCCTATATTGTCGCTCAGTCGCAAACTACAAGATCCGACACTACAAATCTCTTCAGCCTGTACTCATGTCAAGCAAATTATCAACCTGTCTTCAGAAATGCGAAAAAATTAAACAATATTTTATGATATTTTCAATGAAGTATCTTCAATCGCTGTTGAGTTAAACACTTAATTGATTCTTTCCCGCTTGTAAATAAATAAATAATAAAAAGTAAAATATACCGAACACTGAGTTTATAATAACTTTGTCATCCCGTTTGTAACGCATAGATGCTCTTTAAGGAAAAAATACGACTTTATGAAACATTTTACCCTTCATCATTTATTTTCAGTTCACTTCAATAAAACTTGATTTCCGAAATGTAAGTTCTCTTGTTTTTTCTTAATTCCTATAAAAACTTTGATAAATATAAGAATTTTCGAAACCGGTCCGATCGTGGAGAAGCTAAGTTAAAAAATTTTTTTTTTCAAATTCCGTGTTCCGACGTAATTTTACCAGCAAATATTCTTATATTTACATATCTATTTAGTTATCATTGAAACTATTACTGCGATTTTAATGAAACTTGGTGATTCATCATACTAAAATTTGACTTAAGAGGTTAGTTTATGGAAAGCTATTTATGGATTAAAATCAGACTGGGTTGTACCAGTAGGTGTGTCGCCGCCGTAAATTTTAAGACAATATACAAGCCATTGTGCTAAAAATTGGTATGCGAATGTCGATCACGAATAAAATTCATTTCATCTCCAAAAGTAGGCGGAATTGAAGAAGTGGGTGAAGAATATTTCGACTATTTAATTTCTATTCGATTTTTTCAACATTTTCCATATTATTTTAACTTTTTCCAAGCTTTTAACTTTTTCCAATACATATATTCCATAAGTATTTTTTCGTCTTTTTCAACCTCTTTCAACTTTATTCGTCATTTTCTTTATTGATTCAACATTTTTCAACTTCTGCAATTTTTTGAGAGTTTTTCAACCGCTTTCAATATTTTTCATCATTTACCATATTTTTTCGACATTTTAAATTTTTTCAATTTTCAACCCTTTTCAGCATTTTCCTTATTTTTTCGACTTTTTCAATTTCTTCAAACAGTCTTTTGCAACTGTTTCAAAACTTTTCAATCTTTACATTTTTTCTCGACTTATTCAAGCTCTTCAACGTCTTTTTAACATTTATTTAAAAGGTACTTCCAATGCAGTGTGGAGTTTCGGCATGGCCGAATATTACTAGTTTTAGTTTATTTTTATTTCACATTTCTTTCTCAAATGTTTCAGAACCACAATATTCTATCCTTATTTGGATCATAAAATTTCAGAATCAAAATCAAAATTCCAGAGTACATTTTTGAGAATTTTACCCTTAGAACGTTTTATACCGGTAATCACTCGATGAGGTATTTTGACAAAATCATAGAGGCTGCTCTCACTTACGAAAGTGAAAAGTGATTGCAGTAAGGTTGAGCGCTAATCCGAAATTAAATTGTGTCATCAGCATTGTTGTAAAACCGATTTCAAAGATACTTTGAATTCAATGAAAGCACTGCCCATTACACTAGCTTACAATTTTGGGCCTCATATTGAGATATGGTTTCTCATAGAAGTTTTCCTATGTATTTTGGGGCGTAGATTCCAAAAATTAAAACCATTTTTTTTAAGAATCGTTAAGAAAAAACCGTTTTTTCTGCAGTTTTTTCATTTATTTGATCATATTACTATCAATTTTTTTTCGACCTAAATCGGTTGCACACTATTCAAAAATTAATTTTATCTTCTGTTTAACAGTCTGCTGTTCAAGAGAATAGGATAGGATTTGCTGGAGTTACAAGCGGTCATATTCCAAAAAGAGTGACTTTTTTGGTCTTTCCAAAAAAGTTAAAACTTTTGTTTTTTATATTTTTAATATTCAGGATGAAAATCTATTTCTTAACAAACATTTTAAGTATATATATGCTCAAATCTGATACAAAATGTTAAAGTTGATCAAAAATCAATGAAAATACGGTTCCTTTTACACCATGAACCAATAGACTTGGACATATGGGAATGCATGAAAATATGGAAATTGCCCTTTTTCATTGATTTTTGATTAACTTTAACTTTTTGTGTCCGATTTGAGCAAATATATACTTAAAATACATATTTGTTAAACAATAGATTTTGAAAGGTTTTTGGATTTAAATGGAGCAATTGAAATTATGTGACTTTTTTGAAAAGACCAAAAAAGTCACTCTGACCGCTTGTAACTCCATCAAATCCTATCCTTATCTTATGAACAGCAAACCGATAGACAGAATATGAAATTAATTTTTGAATAGTGTGCAACTGATTTAGGTCGAAAAAAAAAAATCATAGAAATCTGACCAAACAAATGAAAAAAATGCAGAAAAAAGGGTTTTTTGGGGATATCTCAAAAACGATTCTTAAGGAAAAAAAATGGTTGTCATTTTTGGAATCTACGCCCTAAAATACATAGAAAAAAGTATATGAGAAATCAGACCTTTTTTTGTAAAAGGTGTTATCAAAACCAAAAAAAAAAACAAATGGAATCGTTCTTCCAATGCATTACAATTCTAATGCAAGTATTTGCCACAATTCCAGCAGAACAAAGTTTTTCTGTGTTAAAATGATTGAAGTTTTGTATTGTATTTAAGGTCTACAATGACAAAAGATTGCTTGAATGGATTGGCTCTGGAAAATATTCATAAACAAATCTATATCAGCTCAGCTGAAATTGTTGAATTATTTTTCCAGAAGAAACTTCGCCGTCTTGAAACCCTTGACTGGACTACTGATTAAATTGTTGTAATATGTCAAAAAATATAAATATTGCTCGTTGAAAAATTTAATCAATGTGTGTTTTCATTCAATAAAAATGTTAGCCCCCCCCCTGAAGGAAATCCTGGATCCGCCACTGACTGTATGTATGTATATTTGTAAAATTTTCAATAAAAAAACCATAAAATTATTTTTCTTTTTATATTAATTTCATTAGTGCTTACCTTCAACTATGAAATCCATTGAAAAAAAATTTAATATTGACAAACAAGAAAAAAAAAATCTTTCCACGGCTACTCAATCACAATTTTTCAGCAATTATAAGTTCAACAAAAAAAAATTCTCTCACTTCAACCGTCTGAAACTGTAAATTTACTTACAGAAAACAACAATGTTTGTTGGTTTCCTAGCTTTGAGAGTATTTGTTGCTAAACTATACCGTTATATTCTTTGAACGAGAGGCTCAATTTTGTCCAAAGAAATTTATTTATTGAAGTCCGGCAGAGACTTCGAAATATTGGAAAGCACATGAACTGTCTGAACGGTAAATTCGAAAGCGATTTAAGTGAGAGGAAGAAAAACTTAAATTAGCTACCAAGAGGTGCTAGCTGAAAAAAAAAGAATGAACTTTGTGAAATTTTCTTCAACCCTTACACTTTCAATATACACTAATGCACAATACAGGCCTGACCAGGTCTATATGGACCAAAATGCATAAAAGTAAACTATACCTAGAAAAAAAAATTTTTTTTTCAAATTTAGTGGGTTCTTCATTATTTCTGTTTATACACATCCCAAAGTATCGAGAAACACAAATGTCAACCGAAATATGTTGCTTGCTGCGAGAATTTAGACTTGTTTCCTTGTTGCCTCTTTATGAATAAAAATGAACAAAAATACAACACGAATCAAAAAGGTACGTTGTATTCAATATATGTTATTTTATACGTCCTATCCGCTTTTCTGAGATAAAATTAGGTATAGTGAAAGTAACCAAATAAAATTTTTGAAGGCAAAAAAATTTTATCTGCATTTTGTGTAAAAAAGAATTCAACCCTATTTTTTGATGTAACGTAACAGTCTAAAATCCCAAAAAGTCTTTTGGTGCAAAATCTAGCACGTGAAAAATAGAGAAAGACCTCACTTTCTTCGAGCACTTTTAGTCTTTTTTCTAAAGAAAATAAGAAATTAGCGGTTATATACTTATGTGTTTATCCAGATCCAAAAAAAAAATCTTTTTTCATCGATAATATTGAGGAACGTACTTTAATAGAACGAACTGTGAATCTTTAGATCAAGTTAGTTTCGAATTATGATTAAATATTTTATGAACTGATTTTCACATTCATTCACTTCATAATCATGAAATTTATCAAGGAAAAGCTGAGCAAAGCTCAGAAAAACAAGAATTACATTGAAAATTGAAAAGAATGAATTTTGTGGATTTCAAAAAAAAAGAAGATGCAGATGCCGAGGAGAAGTGGCGAAAGAAGATGAAGGAGGCAGAAGAGGAAATGCCGATTACAAAAATGAAAATCCTGGTAGAAAGACGTCGTGCAGCGATTCGTCAAAGAGTGTAAAAGCATAGAAAAAATTAGAATCAAATTCAGTGCAAAAGCAGACTGAAACCAATGCAGGTGCAAACGTTTCCTATTTCGGAGACACGTAAAAAACGGGTTTAGTAAAGATTATTGTGAGCATAAATGATGATGACAGAAATGAAATAAATATTATCTCGCCATCAAAAGTTCACAATAAAAATAATAGTGATTCTGAGCTTGTCGAGGAAATCAGGAGTTTTTATGAACGAGATGATATTTTCAGAATTTCACGGAAAACAAAACATGTCAAAGGCCTTCTCAATATTTGATGACGAAAGAAATATCACAGGGAAAGGTATTGAAGATTTGACAGAACTTTATGAAAAATTCTTTTTTCATGTTATTCAATGAGTTACTTTATTGTTTACATTTTCGCTAGATGGTTGTGGCCTCATCTTTTTCAGAAAACATCGACCAAATCACATCAAATTAAATAAGGATCTTCACCATGAAATGTGCATGTGGTCTCAGTGGCGGATACAAGGGGGGCCTATGGGGGATGAAGCCCCCCTGGGAGTGAAAAAAAAAATTTATTCAAGAACGTTCATGGAGGATCGAACAAATCAAGGCAGTTCAGGCTTTGATATCTGAAAACCAACTATTAGCATTATACACTCTTTGTTTTCAGTCAGTCTCTGAATTTGTGAGCAGGAAAATCATGTAATATTTCTGAAATTCGTAACATGCTAGGCACAGTTTCATCAGTGTCAAACTTTTTCAGCGAATTATTACTGTTTATCTCTTAAGCATTACAAGACTTTGAACAAAGCTAGGAAACCGAAGCGTCTTCAAAACCTGTCCAACTTTCAGCTTCGATAGCACCCTCCAATTTATTAGTATCGTTACATAATCTGTAAATGTTCCTATATTGTCGCTCAGTCGCAAACTACAAGATCCGAAACTACAAATCTCTTCAGCCTGTACTCATGTCAAGCAAATTATCAACCTGTTTTAAGAAATGCGAACAAATAAAACGTCATTTGATGATATTTTTAATGAAGCATCTACTTACAATCGCTGTTGAGTAAAACACTTCATTGATTATTCCCCGCTCTTAAATAAATAAAAAATAAAAAAAAAAATATACCCAACACTGAGTGTATAATAACTTTGTCATCCCGTTTGCAACGCATAGATGCTCTTTAAGGAAAAAAATGCGAATTTATGATACATTTTAGCCTTCATCGTTTATTTTCAGTTCACTTAAAAAAAAAACTTGATTTCCGAAATATAAGTTCTCTTCGTTTTTTTTTTTTTAAATTCTCAAAAAAACTTTGATAAAGATAAGAATTTTCGAGACCGGTCCGATCGTGGAGAAGCTAAGTTCAAAAAAAATTTTTTTTTTTCAAATTCCGCGTTCTGACGTAATTTGACCAACAAATATTCTTATATTTACATACATATCTATTTAGTTATATTGCAGCGATTTTAATGAAACTTGGTGATTTGGTGCAAATGTGAGCAAAATGTTTGGCTAGGATTAATCTTTTAAGTTTCAATCATTTAGAAATCGAGATTTTGCTGAGACCTACACTGTAATGTTTTTAACGATTTTTTTTTTATTTTTTCGATTATTTGATAAGTGTCTTATTGTATTCACACCTGTGAGCGAAAGGTTGGCTACGATCCGCGTCAAGGCACGATTTTTTTAACATCAGCTTGATTTGCGTCCACGCCCCGACGGAGGAAAAGGACGATGCTGTCAAAGATGCCTTCTATGCGAGACTCGAGGAAGTATACGACCGCTGCCCGGCCCATGACGTTAAAATTGTACTCGGGGATTTCAACGGAAAGGCCGGAAGAAAAGGTATATTTGGCCCCACTGTCGGTCCGTTTAGCCTTCACGAGACCACCTCAAACAACGGTCTACGGCTGATCGACTTCGCCGCGGCGCGAAACATGGTAGTAAGTAGCACCAGATTTCAACACCTCGATATCCACAAGGCCACCTGGCTGTCCCCTGATCAGAAAACACGCAACCAAATCGATCATGTTGTGATCGACGGAAGGCATGCTTCCAGCGTGCTAGATGTTCGTACGTTCCGGGGAGTCAATATTGACTCCGATCATTATCTTGTTGCAGCCAAGATACGCATGCGGCTGTGCAATGCAAAGGATGTACGCTCTGGTACGCAACGAAAGCTGAACGTCGCTAAGCTGCAATCACATCGGACGGCCGAAGCCTATTCCGCTCGCCTCTCAGAACTGCTCCTTCAACCTGACTCTCTACCCGATGATGCCGGTGGACTTTGGGCGCATATTTCCCGCTCCATGCGCTCTGCCGCTGAGGAAGTCATTGGTTTCCGACGCCCACTTCCGCGAAATCAATGGTATGACCAGGAGTGTCGCGAAGCCACTGCAGTGAAAAACGCCGCCTACAAAAGAACCCTGCAGTCAGCAGCAACGCGAGCCGTGCACGAAAACTACCGGGAAAAGAGAAAGGATGAGAGGCGCCTTTTCAGACGCAAGAAACGAGAGCAGGAAAGGCACGAGCGTGAGAAATTCGAAGTGTTACGGGGCAGGAATGATGCTCGAAAATTTTACCAACAAGTCAAGCGTCTGACCCAAGGTTTCAAGCCCGGAGCGTCAACCTGTAAAGATGAACATGGAAATCTGGTGACGGATACGCAGGGTACACTGAGATTATGGAGGGAACACTTTTCCAAGCTGCTTGCTGGCGATGACTCCACCAATCCCGCCTTTGGAGAAATTAACCCGATGCCACCAATCAACGATGATGGTGTGGACGTACCACCACCTAGCCATGACGCGGTACGAGTTGTGATCCAACGACTTAAGAACAACAAAGCGGCTGGTGCCGAAGGCCTGCCAGCTGAATTGTTCAAGACCGGCGGCGATGAGCTGATAGGGTGTATGCAAAATATGGCTAGTTGAAAGCATGCCCGACGATTGGAATCTCAGTGTCCTTTGTCCTGTACTGAAGAAATGTGACCCGACAATCTGCGCTAACTACCGGGGAATCAGTCTTCTTGCCATCCTTACAAGGTCCTGTCGAGTGTACTGTGTGAAAGACTTAAGCCGTTTGCCAACACACTGATTGGGCCTTATCAGTGCGGCTTTAGACCTGGTAAGTCCACCATAGACCACTACGTCAAATCCTGGAAAAAACCCACGAAAAACAGATCGATACCCATCATGCTGTCCACAAACAGGGAGACGCGGCGTATTGGATCCTTTGTTACTGCGAACAACTATACTTTCGAAGTTGTCAAGGAATTCACCTATCTTGGCACCGCCGTGAACACTCAAAACGATGTCAGCCTGGAGATAAAGCGAAGACTAACTCTTGCTAATAGGTGTTACTATGGTCTCAGTAAGCAATTGAGTAGTAGAGACCTCTCTCGCCCGACAAAACTGACACTCTACAAGACGCTCATCTTACCCGTGCTACTTTACGGCGCAGAAGCATGGGTTGTGTCGCAGACTGATGCAGCCACGCTTGGGGTGTTTGAGAGAAAAATTCTTCGCAAAATCTTCGGTCCTGTTCACGTCGGCGACGACTACCGTATTCGAATGAACCACGAACTGTACGAGCTCTACGCTGACATTGACATAGTCAAGCGCATCACTATCCAACGTCTGCGCTGGCTTGGACATGTTGTGCGTATGGACGAAGAAGCTCCGGCGAAAAAGGTGATTGATGCGGAAGCCGCTGGGCGACGACGAAGAGGAAGACCATGCCTCCGATGGAAAGACCAAGCCGAGGAAACCCTATCCACGCTTGGTGTGAATGATTGGAGAAGGCGCGCGCAAAGCAGAGGCGCCTGGAGAGAGCTTTTGAGGTCGGCCGTAACCCGGTAACGGGTTGTTATGGCCACCCAAGTAAGTCTTATTGTATTGCCACTCATTTACTTCAACTTAAATGTAATTTTTCTTATATTTTTATCTTTTATTTTTGTGAAAAACATCCCAATTAAATTTTATATCTAAATTTAGTGATTAAATTCTGTTGTTACCCCACAACACTTATATATATTCTATATTTATGCTTAAAATGCCATTTTGAACTATATTATTTACTTTTATATTAAATGCCATACTCTTTTTTTGATACAAATGCTATTATGAATACTTGAATTAAATCGTTTGCAAAAAATAAAATTATTGTATCAAACAAACGCATAAATAAAATGAAATGAAAAAAAAAATTGATTTGAGCTTTCAAAGTCTCTCACAAGGGCGTGGACAGCCCACAATATTTATAAACGTATATTAAGAGAACTAACACCGTAGTCGATATGAAATTTTACAAGGCAGATGTACTTGCTATAAGATATCTTATTACAAAAATTTGGCGCAATAGCACCAGAGGCCGTGGCGACACTCATACAAGTAAAATAGGTTAAGTGGCATATCTATCAAAATATGTGAGCAATCATACTAAAATTTGGCTTAAGAGGTTTGCTTATGGAAAGCTATTTCTGGATTAAAATTAGACTGGGCTGTACCAGTAGGTGTGTCATCGCCCTAAATTTTAAGACTAATTACGGCATATATCGCAAAATATACAAGCTATTGTGCTAAAATTTGGTATGCTTATGTCGATCACGAATAAATTTTATTTAATATCCAGAAGTAGGCGGAATTGACGAAGTGGGCGTGGGATATTTCGATTTTTTAATTTCTTTTCGATTTTTTTCAATATTATTTTAACTTTTTCTAAGCTTTTAACTTTTTCCAATACATGTATGTTCGTCTCGTGATTTGCGGTTCTTTTGTTATTGCATTATTTGTTTAGTTAAGTTTGTATCTACTTGTAATTAATATTATAATACATATATATATATAAATTGTAACGTCACTCGGGACGTTACAAAGTCCACTACACCATATTGCTACAATGAATTTCGAGCCTTCAAGTTTTTATTTCAAGTAGCTAATTAAGACTGCTTATAGCGCCATCTGGTGAAATTTTTCAGAACTTAAAAGTTTTTCATTCTCTTTCTCAACTTATAAGCAATATAATAAATAAATACCGTTTTCTTCATTCAAATCGGTCCATAAGTTTCCGAGTTATTCAAGTTTAAACAAAACTGTTGAACAACTCAAAAAAAAAAATTCAAAATTTCACAAAACACCAGGCAGACATAAAAGATGAGATGTTCAACAGTTTTGTTTAAGCGAATTTCCGAAAAACGAATTTGAATCAGAAAAATAGAGTTTCCGGACTAAAAAATTGTTCTCTATACAATTTAATCCGCCCTATTGTATATATTATTTAAATTTTCAACCGCTTTTAGTAGCATTATTGCTAATATATGTATGTAGGCACATTAGGATGGTCCTTAGGAAAAAAAAATTGGGGGACGCCCTCTCAATCGGTTAGAAATAGGATAGAAAAAATTAATTTAAAATTTTTATCTTTAAACCCTACGGACCCTATTTCAAAGTGAAATTTGACCTAAACCTCCATTTTTTTTTCTTAAAGAAAGAATATATAAAAATAATTAATCTTTTGAATTTAGTTTTTGAGATATAGCCATGGGATGTTGCGGATATAGCTTTTTTAAAAATAATTTTAAGTTGGAAACTCCTGAACAGACTTCACATATGTGACCTGTGCCCAAGAAAAACGGTTAGTTTCTAAAACCGGTTTTTGAGAAAAACGCGTTTAAGTTTTCGTTTTGAAATGGTAATCATTGTTGTTCTGGCTTAAAACGCCTATAACTCAAAAAGGAAGCTTGGGATCAACTTGAGACCACTCCCACGTGTAAGAGCACAAAATTTCCTCTAAGATGAAAAAAAAAAACGATTTTCAGACACTAACCGTCTTTCTTAGGCTCGGGTCACATATATTGATTTCATATGGAAGGTCATTTTACTGTCTATAAGATTGATGCATAAAAATTTGAAATAATTTCCACGTATTTTGAGGTATGGAGGCTTTTTAAAAATTGTCATCATTTTTTTTTAAATACATAACTGTAAAAATTGTATTATTAATCTGTAATTTTATTAACATATCATAATAGCTCAATTAATTGACTTTAATTCCATATGACATCAATATATTTAAAATCTGCTCAAGAATTTCGAACTAATAATGATTTTTAGAAATGCCATATCCGGCACTTCACTCTGTAATGAATGCAAATATCATGCAAAGCTGTACATCAGGGTGTTTTTTCAAACTTTTGGAAAGGGACTTTATTTATTTTTTCCTATGTTATTGCTTGAGGAATAAAAATAACTGTCCCAACATTTGAGCTTCCTAGCTCAAACCTGTAAACGGCGCGGACAGAGTTTATGTCCAATTCCGTTGAAATTTAACGAAAAAACCGACTTACTAAAACGTAGAAAAAGTCTGCCATAGGTTTTGGGTTTTTTAGTTTAATGGGTGTCGCCACCCACTGTTTTTAAACCACGCCCACATTTTACGTGTGACTAAAAATGCGAAAAAAATACACCCGAAGGTGGTATTTTTATTTTTTTTTTTGAAAATGGAGTATTTGAGAAATCGATGTTTTTTTTGAAACGTAAATTTTTTTTTCTTTCAGCATATATATAACGCTTAGGCGTTAATTTTTCCAGACTAACAGTTTTTTTGTCATCTACTAGTACATCATTTATATTCATCAATGAAATTTTTGTGTTATTTACGAGCGGCTCTGAATAGAGTTAAGAAATTAATTTTTTTATCAAAACTATTGGTCGAAAAAATTTGATACACATAATTTTTTTCTAAATATTAGATAATGGCTTAATCACTCAAAAAACTTTCAGCCAATTTAAAACACGTCAGGGTAAAAATAGGCAAATTATAGATGGAATGACACTTGGTTATTTTGAGATAATATTTTCCAGCATTTCTAATAGAACAAGGAGTCCCATAAAATTGCACTTCATTTCATTTTGAACTTTGCAGTATGCAATCGATCAACAAATTAAGCTGTAGCCACATCTTTTTCACTTTCAGTTTTAGAACCACTTGTCCCGTCATTCCCATGTTCAATATTGGAAATTAAAATATGCACACCACTTTCATTTAACATTTCATCAACAGCATTGGTGCCCAAATTACGCTGATTTTGTACTTTGTAAAGAAAATACGAACCGATTCCAACATAAACTGAACATTACCTGTAATGCGAACAACTGATTTGACAGCTGCATGACAAAATGGAATTAGGGGAATCCTTAATCATAATCAAGAATCATCAAATAATTTTGAGTTTTACAACACCTATTTGGTGCTTATCACTATGAACCAAAGTTTGTATGTGGGGCTTCCAATCCACCACCACATGTGGTAACAGACATTATTCAACACTGAATGAAAAATGTTAAGTTTAAATTGATTTTTTTATGAAAAATGTACTATTGACCAAAATGGCGCGTTAATCTATGATTCGAAAGTTTTTTTTAACCTATGTAACAGCAGGGTTAAATGACTTTTTGACTTAGTTCAATGCGAATTCCTTTATCTAAGAATATTTACATTTATATTTCTATGCTAAAGCAAAGGAAGTTATTTTCTTGAATTAAATTAGGTCTTATGTTCGTTGTATTTCCAAGCAATATTTTGAAGTGAAAAAATTCTTACCTCGCCAATTGGCTTGTGCATATCTCAATAAGATGAAATTATGATGCCATACAAGTTTTGGAAGTGCCAAAATATTATCATAGCACACATAGTAAAATCAGACCAAAACAAAAAGACCAACGAAGTAAAATTAATTTTGTGAAAGGTTGTTCTGAGTAGCAACATCTGTTTACTAAATCATTCATATAAATATTCGAAATTCGTTGCAGTTTGAACTTTCTTCATATTTCGATATTGTACAATACTTGTACAGCGTTCTGTTCAGTTTTATTTTTTATTTTCTGTCACTGACCATTTGTTGTTGCTGTTGTTGTTGTTGTTTGGGTCCATAAATATTTTCGCAATAAATTTTTTAATCTTGTTCCCTTAATCGCCAAATGGCGTTTTTTATTATCTCCGC
Organism: Tricholauxania praeusta; assembly: GCA_949775025.1. NCBI lineage: Eukaryota > Metazoa > Arthropoda > Insecta > Diptera > Lauxaniidae > Tricholauxania > Tricholauxania praeusta. Next base: position 86,757,026 of record OX459030.1, on the reverse strand, counting down.
AATTTTTTTTTTTTTCCTTTTTTTATTCTCCACACAACATTCGGCAATCAGAATCAATTTCACTATTGCCATCCTTACACAAAATACTCCATATGTCCTATTTTCTAATAATGTCTGCTTCGCATTTAGCCCACCCCCCCGAACCATCACAATGGCTGTCGCTCTTTTTTTACTTCCTATTTCCTTCCCGTTTCGAAAGGGGCGATATGCCAATGCAATAAATAAATTCGGTACGGTCAAATGGCACTGCATTTCCTATGGAGCCAACACCATCCATTCGTGGCAGATGGGTGAGTTGTCTCCAAGTTTAGTGTTTGTCATCTCTGAGCTGGTTGTGCTCCAAATTTCAAAAATCAACAGAAGCATTTTAAAGATTTATATTTCAGATTTTCTCTTGTAGGTACATAAAATACACGAGTGTCATGATGTCATTGTGGAACCAAAATGACTGTTCGAATTAGTTGTTACGCACCCAATTGCTATAAAACTAACCAATGTGCAATATTATGTGGTCAATATTTTGTGATTGTGCATGATATCCATCCAATAATTTTGCATACGAAACTCGTTAAATAAATGTGTTGTCATGTTACCGTTTTGGACCGGAACAAACGTAAATATGACTCATGTCCAATCTAACGTATTTTACGGGTTTTCTTATGTGACTGAAATTGTTTATGTAACGGTATGCGGAGTAGTTTTTTGAGTACTTTTGTGCAAAACATTTTTTTTGTGTACAGGTAGGAAAACTTTTCATCATGGCATCTTAATATTAATAAAAAAAGTTACTTGCTACTTACCACAATGATTTCCATAGGATAATTTTTTGTTGACAATATTTATACTGGAAAAAGTGGTTTGGTTAAGTAAAGAAGGATAACGCTATATTGATTCAGAGCTATTGTATACAATATAATGTACATATGTAACATATGCTATGTATTCTGAAAACTTTGTGGTCTAGAAAAATTTTATTTGTTGAATTTCTCATCAGATCAAATCAAATGAAGAAAAATGGAAATGGACTAGACACACGGTTCGGAAATCAGCATCAGGGTAGCAGATAATTCGGTCATCCTAAGTCATCGTCGGGGCGATTGTAAGAGCAATTGGAAAAATTTTGGAGACAATTGAAGGCACTTGCTATTAATCGTGCATGTTGGAAAAGTTATGTGGAGATCCTATGCTATGTGAGTAGATAAATGTTATGAAAAAATTAATTTAATAATATAACGTAAAGTGCCCTATTACCGTCCACTTTTGGCAATTTTTTTAGTTTGTGCAATACTAAGCTATTGATAGATCATATATGAAAGTTTTAAATGTCATATGCATGGATTGAAGCATAAAGAATATTTTAATAAATAAACGATATTATTATCTTGTATTAACAAAAATATAGCGCCACATCAACATTTTTTTTTTGTTCCTAATTCCGTCCACAAAAATGGCAAGTTCCTAAATCCGTCCACTGACATACCTATTTCTACCCACCCATGTTTTTATTCAGATTTTGTGTCTTGTCTTTACAAAGATAAAAAAGATCTCAAAATTAAATTTGTTTTTATCAAACAATTGTTTAATTATTTAAACATAAATAAAAAGTGTTAATAAAATTGAATAATAATAATTAATAAAATCGAGTTTTATTAATTTAAGGACTTCAAATACTATTTTGTTAAAAAAAGGATTGCCATAAAAAAAAACGAATTAAAAATAAAATAATTTCATAAAAACATAATTATAATTAAGATATTTGTTATTTCAATAGTTGTTGAGATCAATTATCCTTATACTAAATGCAGGTTCAACCTGTAACAGATTTAAAAAAACAATAAAAATTGAACTAAATTCTCTTAGGGGACGTCCATAAATTACGTGAGGTGTTTTTTTGAAAATTCGGACCCCCCTCCCCTTGGTGAGATTTGGTTAGTTCTGGCGGGACCCCCACCCTACCTTCCGTGAAACTTGTCCTTAAAATTTAACATTTCGGAAACACAGTATTTTCCTCAACTATTCATCAGTGTTGGCAACACGTTTTTGCATATAACGTCTGCTTCATTTAAAGAGTTTTCTGAATAATTTTCCTTTCTTTTTTCACTCATTGCAATAATCTGTAATAAAACGTAGTAAATGTACGTTTTAGTTAATTTAAACAAAATGAAAATTAGCAAAGTTGCTTAAAACTTTTCCTATTCTATGTAATACTAGCATTACCCTGTGCGCATCGCTTCACCTCAACCGTGGTGTATATTCGATGTGCAGTCTGCGTGATAACTCTATTTGAAAAATACTTTTGTATGGGGACCACCCTTAGTATGCACTCAAAATAAAATGTTTACAGCCTAAGCAGTGCCTCTTAACATAAAAACCACGTGGTGTAAATTCCACGAGAGTCGATTAAGCGGTCTTCGAGAAAATGATATTTAAAAATATTTTTTCTCTGAGGCCCACCCTAAATAAAAGTTTCGTAGCCTAAGCTATGCCTATTAACTTAAGAGCTACGTGGTGTAAATTCGGTGTGAATCGACTAACCTATCTTCGTGAAAATGATATTTAAAAATATTTTTGTATGAGGGTCACCCTAAGTATGCACCCTAAATAAAATTGTTACGACCTTATCTGTGCCTCTGAATATAAAAGTCATGAGGCGTAAATTCCATGAGAATCGATTTGGCGGTCTTCGAGAAAATGATATTTAAAAATATTTTTATGTGACGGCCACCCTACATATGAACCTTAATAAAATTTTTGTAGCTTAAGCTATGCCTCTTAATATAAGATCTACGTGGTGTAAATTTGGAGTGGATCGACTTACCTGTCTTCGGGAAAATGATATTTAAAGATATTTTTGTATGAGGGTCACGCTAAGTATGCACCCTAAATAAAATTTTTTTAAGCTTATCTGTGCCTTTTAATATAGAAGCCATGTTGTGTAAATTCCAAGAGAATCGATTAATCACTCTTTGAGAAAATGATATTTAAAAAATATTTTTGTGTGAGGGCCACCCTGAATAAAAGTTTTGTGGCCTAAGCTATGCTCCTTAATATTAGAGATACGTAGTGCAAATTCGGAGTGAATCGATATATTTGTCTTCGTAAAAATTATATCTAAAAATATATTTGTATGAGGGCCACCCTAAGTATGCACCCTAAATAAAATTTTTACCATCCAACCTGTGACCCTTAACATAAAAGCCATACTGTATAAATTTCATGAGAATCTATTTATAGTCCAGGAGAAATTGGTTTGAACAACAAAATAATAGGACAAAAAATCGAACCGACAGCAGCTATCCGGGGTGGAATGGGGTGCATTTTTAGAGGTCGAACACAGTTTTTCACAATTTCTGGCTAAACTGGGAATCATATCAAAAAAAGTTTAATGCAAAAGTTTTAGGAAATAAGATGATCTACAACTTTTGGGCTTTTGGGCTGAAGGTGAAAATACCTTAACCTCAAAATTTTTCGAAAAAATGGCTGAAAACCGGCTTTTTGGTTTTTAATTTTTTTACAAAAAAGTTTCTATGGAGCTGAAAGTTGGGCAAAAGATACTTTTCAGTGTTACACAAAGGCAGTAATTTTTAAGACGGAAATATTCAGAGGTTGTTGTTCAATTTAAATCGTGATTTTGACGATTTTTTTGTGAAAAAACGTCTTTTCACGTCACTTTGCGTTGAATGACAAATTGCTGCTTCAAAAAGGTCAAAAATCGTTTAAGTTCTTAACAATTTTAAAAAAGATGAGTACAGCTATATATTTTGAAAAGATTTGATTTGAAATTGTTCGTTACAATTTAAATATTTGGCATAAAAGCTACCACGAAAATTCAAACTGCTTCTTTTTTAATGAAACCATGTAATCTAAGGTAATTTAGGGTCAAGAAATTCAAATCCGTTGCCAGATTTGAGCTAACTAGTCTGTAAGCCCTGCAAGGTGGTGTTCGGAAGTGCGAACATTGGCCGCTATTTGACATATTTTTTCAGAAGAAAAAATTAAAAAAATTTAGTCTTTCTTGGATGGATTGGCTTTTGGTTGATCAGAGTAAAGTTTCTGATTGCTTTCCACCTGGGGATTGCCAGAGCGATCTCTGAGCCAAACCATTAGCAAGTTGACACACAGCCTCCCCGCGGCTCCATCTGGGTAGCTATCTCCGCATCCGCTGAGATAGTGAGCGAATGTGTGCAGCGTGTCCTCCCTGGAAGTAAACTGGGTTGTGCGCAGGGTTTGGTACCCGCCACGTAAAAAAAACACTCCAATGAAGACTAAAAAAGCCTCGGACAATGAACCCCTCAACGTTGACGACCACTGCAAACGAAAAAAGGACTGTGATTTAAGGATATGCACCTGGAATATCCGGACCCTCAATAGGGAAGGTGCCTCTATCGAATTGGCGGATGCCCTCGGAAAAATTAAGGCTGACATCACCGCCATCCAGGAAATAAGATGGATAGGACAAGGTTGCTCTAAGCAAGCAAGTGGCGATATCTACTACAGCTGCCATGCGGAGAGGCGCGAATTAGGATGCGGATTCGTAGTAAGCAAGAGACTTCGCCACCATATCTCCAGGTTCACACCTGTGAGCGAAAGGTTGGTTGCGATCCGCGTCAAGGCTCGATTTTTCAACATCAGCTTGATTTGCGCGCACGCCCCGACGGAGGAAAAGGACGATGCTGTCAAAGATGCCTTCTATGCGAGACTCGAGGAAGTATACGACCGCTGCCCGGCCCATGACGTTAAAATTGTACTCGGGGATTTCAACGGAAAGGTCGGAAGAGAAGGTATATTTGGCCCCACTGTCGGTCAGTTCAGCCTTCACGAGACCACCTCAAACAACGGTCTACGGCTGATCGACTTCGCCGCGGCGCGAAACATGGTAGTAAGTAGCACCAGATTTCAACACCTCGATATCCACAAGGCCACCTGGCTGTCCCCTGATCAGAAAACACGCAACCAAATCGATCATGTTGTGATCGACGGAAGGCATGCTTCGAGCGTGCTAGATGTTCGTACGTTCCGGGGAGTCAATATTGACTCCGATCATTATCTTGTTGCAGCCAAGATACGCATGCGGCTGTGCAATGCAAAGGATGTACGCTCTGGTACGCAACGAAAGCTGGACGTCGCTAAGCTGCAATCACATCGGACGGCCGAAGCCTATTCCGCTCGCCTCTCAGATCTGCTCCTTCAACCTGACTCTCTACCCGATGATGCCGGTGGACTTTGGGCGCATATATCCCGCTCCATGCGCTCTGCCGCTGAGGAAGTCATTGGTTTCCGACGCCCACTTCCGCAAAATCAATGGTATGACCAGGAGTGTCGCGAAGCTACTGCAGTGAAAAACGCCGCCTACAAAAGAACCCTGCAGTCAGCAGCAACGCGAGCCGTGCATGAAAACTACCGGGAAAAGAGAAAGGATGAGAGGCGCCTTTTCAGACGCAAGAAACGAGAGCAGGAAAGGCACGAGCGTGAGAAACTCGAAGTGTTACGGGGCAGGAGTGATGCTCGAAAATTTTACCAACAAGTCAAGCGTCTGACCCAAGGTTTCAAGCCCGGAGCATCTACCTGTAAAGATGAACATGGAAATCTGGTTTCGGATACGCAGGGTACACTGAGATTATGGAGGGAACACTTTTCCAAGCTGCTTGCTGGCGATGACTCTACCAATCCCGCCTTTGGAGAAACTAACCCGATGCCACCAATCAACGACGATGGTGTGGACGTACCACCACCTAGCCATGACGCGGTACGAGTTGTGATCCAACGACTTAAGAACAACAAAGCGGCTGGTGCCGATGGCCTGCCTGCTGAATTGTTCAAGACCGGCGGCGATGAGCTGATAGGGTGTATGCATCAACTCATCTGCAAAATATGGCTAGTAGAAAGCATGCCCGACGATTGGAATCTCAGTGTCCTTTGTCCTGTACTGAAGAAAGGTGACCCGACAATCTGCGCTAACTACCGGGGAATCAGTCTTCTTGCCATCTCTTACAAGGTCCTGTCGACTGTACTGTGTGAAAGACTTAAGCCGTTTGCCAACACACTGATTGGGCCTTATCAGTGCGGCTTTAGACCTGGTAAGTCCACCATAGACCAGATCTTCACACTACGTCAAATCCTGGAAAAAACCCACGAAAAACAGATCGATACCCATCATCTCTTTATCGATTTTAAAGCAGCTTTCGATAGCCCGATACGGGATTGCCTGTATGCCACCATGTCTGAGTTCGGTATACCTGCGAAGCTGGTGCGGCTTTGCAGAATGACGTTGAGCAACACAGCCAGCTCCGTCAGAGTAGGAAGGGACCTCTCCGAACCATTTGATACCGAACGAGGTTTCAGACAGGGCGATCCATTATCCTGCAACCTCTTCAACTTTGTGATGGAAGGGGTGTTGCGAAGAGCCAGTGTACATCGTAATGGCACTATTTTCTACAAAAGTGTCCAGCTCCTTGCATATGCCGATGATATTGATATCATTGGACGTTGTAAGCGCGATGTTACTGCTGCGTTCTCTGCTATCGAAAAAGAGTCAGCGAAAGTGGGTTTGACGGTGAACGAGGGCAAAACAAAGTATATGCTGTCCACAAACAGGGAGACGCGGCGTATTGGATCCTTTGTTACTGCGAACAACTATACTTTCGAAGTTGTCAAGGAATTCACCTATCTTGGCACCGCCGTGAACACTCAAAACGATGTCAGCCTGGAGATAAAGCGAAGACTAACTCTTGCTAATAGGTGTTACTATGGTCTCAGTAAGCAATTGAGTAGTAGAGACCTCTCTCGCCCGACAAAACTGACACTCTACAAGACGCTCATCTTACCCGTGCTACTTTACGGCGCAGAAGCATGGGTTGTGTCGCAGACTGATGCAGCCACGCTTGGGGTGTTTGAGAGAAAAATTCTTCGCAAAATCTTCGGTCCTGTTCACGTCGGCGACGACTACCGTATTCGAATGAACCACGAACTGTACGAGCTCTACGCTGACATTGACATAGTCAAGCGCATCACTATTCAACGTCTGCGCTGGCTGGGACATGTTGTGCGTATGGACGAAGAAGCTCCGGCGAAAAAGGTGTTTGATGCGGAAGCCGCTGGGCGACGACGAAGAGGAAGACCATGCCTCCGATGGAAAGACCAAGCCGAGGAAACCCTATCCACGCTTGGTGTGAATGATTGGAGAAGGCGTGCGCAAAGCAGAAGCGCCTGGAGAGAGCTTTTGAGGTCGGCCGTAACCCGGTAACGGGTTGTTATGGCCACCCAAGTAAGTAAGTAGTCTTTCTTTCACTATTTAAATGTCAGATGGATAAAAATGGATAATAAAAACTCTTAATGTAATTGATAATATTGTAAGTCAGTGTATTCAGTTCAAAAATAATACCTGATCTGTTTTAATATACATATGATTCAACATAAGAAAATAATAGCAATTTCGGGAGAAACGCTCTGTAGCACTTTTAGAACGTTTTTTAAAAGCGCTGGTTGACATTTGTATTCGCGTAGGAGCCGACTATGGCAGGCCAAGGCACTTTTGACCTCCTATAAAATATTTGTAGGGGCATTGTCCCCCAATATTTTAGAGAGCAAAGCAAGCAAGAAAAAATATCTTGAGTCAACCTGAAATCAAGCTCAGTTTGGCGTTACAGAATAATGTTGCGTTTGTAACGTTGGATTAGCCTGTCTGTTACGCTGGATCTGCTTGGAGTTACAAGGTAGACAACTTAACTTTGAACCAGCCTGGGAATCAAGGTAGACACTAAAACTACCTTATGGTACTATGTATATAGGCTAGCAAGCCATGAACGTTGTTCAAAACTAAACATTTACAACAAACACGTCGAAAAGCTTTGGAAAGTTGTGCTCCCAATATTATTAGAAGTCTCCACCTCTGCGAATTCATATTTAGACTCATTTTTAATTGCTACGATCATTAACAAATTGAAATATAAATTAAATATTTTTAAATTTTTAAAGATACTAAAACGCATACAGAAATATTGAGAGGTCCTATAATAAAGTTCGACTGGGGAATTTGACAGTTTTCGGTTGTCGAGTACTCTACACCGAGGACAGGTCTTCTGCCGGGCCTATCTCCAGTAATACGTGGCATATTGGCTGTTGTCATGATCTGTTGTTTCAACATCCGAAGTCAACATAACTTTCTCTGTTCCCGAAAGTTTTTTTGAGTCATCGGCTTTTCGTTTTTATATTTTGATATAAAGCAATGTATGCAACTTCCAGCCCAGTACCCTTTATTGGCTCGGATATTTATGAGATAATAGACAAAATAACTCAAAACAACTTTCTTTTGTAAAACACAATGAAAAAATGATCAGAACCGCTTATCAATTCAAAAAAGCACAAAGAAAAAGCCCTGCTAAGGAAATTATTTGAAGTTACATATTTTTTTCATATTTGAACGTAATAATTGCATGGAAATTCAAAAAAAAATAATAGAAAACATGAAAAAAAGGAAGTCAAAATTTAAACGTGTATTGAGAAAAAAAATGCCAAATAGCGGCCAGTGTTCATGTTTGCGAACACTGATGTTAGTCATAAAAAGTCATAAAAATTATCCAAAGAAGAGGGTTTTTTTGACCTTGGGGTAACTCAATAACGGTTTGTGCAAATTTATTCTCAATACCATATTTGGAAAGTCAAAAAAACATACTAAGTTACTGAAGGTTAGTTTAGTTCAAAATTTTCAAAAGACGCAGTAAAAACAAGGTATTAGAATTAACAATATTACTGTTCGCGTACGCGAACGGTGGCCGAAAATGGTTAAAAGTTTTAAAAAATTGTTCAAGATATTCAAATTCTAAAATCCTGTTGATGAGCAAAAAATCAGTATTTTTTAGAGCAAAAGAATCCGAGTTTAAAGTTGTTACCTCCCCCAACTTTTATTTACTATCTCTGAGGAACTTTTTTTTGCGTATTTGCGCAAGGCAACACATTAAACGTCCCTAGGAATGTGTGTAGTATTCCCCTGCCTAGCAAGTTTATCAGCTTTGCAATTGCTGTAATGTTTCTATACCCAGGCACGCAGATAAGATGCGTTTAGGAATACAGATTCTAGAAATTCAACAGCACCCTGATTATCTGAGTAAATTTTTATGTTCCTTTGCCTGTGCCAATAGGCAGACCGAAAATTACCGAGGTACTCAAAGTCAGCATAAGCCGTGCAATTTTTTAGGTAAAAATTTATAAAGTGGAAAGTTCTAGTTACGCTCATTTGCAAGATACTCAAGGGCAAAGATCACGAAAAACGCTTTTTGTATCAAAATATATTGATTTCTATGGCTTGGAATTCGATAGAAAAATATTGTAGTAACAAAAGAAATGAGTCAGATTTTATTCTATTGTGAATATTTTTACCTAGCGCTTTGAGTAAAAAAATATTTTGCTTATCAGCATAAGTATATGGGGCATTTCAGGCGAAGCGGGCTATGAAAATAAAGTCAGGTCGTGAAATCTGTTTATATTCCGGTTAGTTATACATCTAGTAGATATAAATGTGTGCACATAACTTTTTTTTTCGTATGAGACTTAATTGCCGAGTTATGGGCTTCTGAAGAATTGGCTAAGCTTAAGGGCCGTAATTTTTGAACGCTGTTATTGGAATCAAGGAATTTATAATAAAATATTAACAATATTGATTAACTAGTAAAAAGAATGTTCCTTTTAATTTTTTAGTTAAATTCGAATTTTAAATTTTTTTTATGTATGGAAAACCGGAAGTAAACCTTTTAAATCAAATTTTCAGTAACTTCGACATAACATTTTTTTAAATATTTTATCTTAGAAAAAAAGGATTAAGTATATAGATGTTTCACAAAAAAAAATTTAATGTGATCATTTAAGTTAAGGAGATATTTATATAAATTAAAATACTTAATAAAGTGCCACGTCCCATACAAAATGCGGCACGTATGCGCTTCAATTCATATATCTCGTAAACTAATGTTCAATTCTAAGATCAAATGTTCACTTCCAGTTAACCACAAGAAAAAAAAAATCAAATTTCCAATCTGATTTCATAATTGAAAAGAGCTGTAAATTTCCTATTGAAACCACATTGTTTCGTATCTTGTTTAAATTTTGTTAAGTTCGAAAAACTGCTTCCCAAAAATCCATTATTCATATTACGTCAATTTCCGGAAGTCTACAACTTGATAACTAAGACTTATATAAAAAAAAAAAATAAGTGTTTACACCTTCTAGAAGTAGAATTAAGCCAAATATGAACAAACTTCAAAATCTCATTTTTTTTGCATTGTCCGCTTCGCCTGAAATGTCCCATATGTGACTTGTGCCCAAGAAAGACGGTTAGTGCTTTTTGAGAAAAACGCGTTTAAAGTTTTTGTTGCATGTTTTTTTCTTTCACGTCAAAAAAAAAACGATTTTCAGACACTAACCGTCTTTCTTAGGCACGGGTCACATATGTATATAAAACATCGACTGTGAAAAAACTTTTCAATGTTATTGCTAAAAAAAATCACTTCCCTTATATTATTATTAAAGACTCTTATGAAACGATATTACAGATATTTTGGTATTTCATTCATTGTAATATTGGCAGCTGTAACATATGGCCTGACCTGGTACTAGCGATAGTACATAATCAGGCATCCGATTAGTTAGCCAATTTTCCAAATTTCTACCTTCAACATTAAGCACCGCATCCCCCCATATGAGGCTACTCGCATTGAGATCACCACAGCCAGGCCCGGATTAAGAAATTTGCCGCCCCTAGGCAGTTGCAAAAATTGCCACCAAAGTATTAAAGGAGTTGAAGATTGCTTAACTAAAGGTCTGATTTCCTCCAATATCAATCTGAAAGCATCTTTATTTAGCTGATAATACTTACGTTATAAAACTACAAAGAATTGTTTATTTCTATTTGGATAGATTTAATTATATAATTTAATAAATGAGCAATAAATACTTACGCAGCATCTGAAATGTCAAATGAATTGGAATGGTATCTTAAAATTTTTCTTTTCATTCTCCCATTCGTATGATTTTCATGATCTAATAACAAAACTGCAATCAAAACAGCTGAACAGATTTTTTTTAAATAAAATTCAATTCGTTATTGAAAAAATAATTTTTTTTAAATAAAATTGAATTTTACGTTAAGGAATAAAGAAGAACAGTCAAATTTTCAAAATATTTACCAAAAAAAACAACATTTTTTTGATGTTAAACACATCAATAAGCAATGTTGATCGCATCTCATTGAAACTAAACAGCTTTTCGAATAATTTCACCAAATCGATTCAATTTTTACTCGAAATTGCCAAATCGATCGATTTCCAGAACACCTTACGCCATTTTGATCGATTTGAAAATTCCTTTCAATTCAATTTCGATCGATTCGCAGAACAAGGCGATTTTGTTTAACTTGTTCAGAATCAATTTCGTTCCACAATTAGTTGGAAAATATATTGAGCCTAAGAGTAGAATTTGGCTTCTTCCCTGCACTCTTGTCTTAAATGATATAAAGATACCAGGAAGATTGGCATCAGGAAACATGACAATACAGTAATCGATGTTGCTTATGATTGCTTTCGTGACTCCCTGTTTCGCATCTCAAGAAGTGATAGTTTTCTAAAACTCTTTGTCTAGAGTTTAAGTACGTCTCCTGTACGAAAGCTATGGAGATATCGTTGGCTAGTAATATTTTTTGAATTTCCGGTCTTCTGCTGTGATCTATAAGAGATACAGCACTGAATGTGAGAAAATTTAGTTGTATTACTAAAAAAAAAAAAACAATTTGGCCTAAGAGTTCTAATTTTTTCTTGAATGAAATCGAAATTATTGACATTTTTCATAAAATCGGAAATTTTATCCATGAGGCTTCTCGCACTCATGCCAAATAAGTTCTCAGCCATTCCAATAAATTGATCCATTATGTTACTTCCTGCGCTTCGAATGACTGGAGGGAATGATCTCGCTTCTTAAAATGGCTGGAGTATAACCCTGATAGTTGATGTGGGGTTGAAGCTGGGGTGAAAGTAGTGAAGAGAGAAAATCTCTTTCAACTTTAGCTCGGCGAGCATTAGTCTTTTTGTTGTTGCTGTATGTTTTGAATTTTTCACAACAACGATAATTAGCGCGGTGGTCCCTCCCGCATATATGGGTTTTTCAGCCGACTTTTTCATTAAAGTGCAACTTCCTAGTTCATGACTTTTATCGCATCTTACGCATTTGAAGTCACTTGTTGGCATCTCTTAAGCTGAAGTGTAATCGTAGAGTATCTTGAATTTTCCCAAGTTGTTTGTGTGTTAAAAAGAAATTTAATTTTCAAAATATCGCTAACAGATTTCCTTGGTAGTATGCTAACTTAATCCTGCTTTTAAAGACCGCAGTGTGGTAAAATTACTCACCTTGCTGACCAACACTGGGGCGACACTGCCTATTTCTTCTTCGCTGTAATCTGAGCACAAACCTCTAATGATGATATTTTCAGAATGGTCCAATTGTGAGTAAATACATCTACTCCAGGAGTGGTCCGCAGTTTTTCTAAAAGGGTATGATGAGCTCCTTTCTGCTCTACAAATACTTTCGCTCTGCTACCCCTGCTTTGAATTTCAAAAACAAATTTTCCACTTCTTAATGTGTTAACTAAGTCTTTAATATTTAAACCACTCTCGAAAATTGGTGGACAAAACAAACTTGTAGCCTTCAGTTTATTTGTTTCATCAGCTCGTTGTCGGTTCAGAGATGTTTCCGCTGGCTGCAGATGTGGTTATATGACCAATTTCTCGCTTGTTAAGTGTTGCTTGGTCCAGGATGGTATATCTGTTCAGGTTGGTATCGTCCAATAAATTTTTTACTGCTGAGTCTAAAGGAAGTAGCTCGTGGATGAACCTAATCATCTATGGTTGCATCCATGATTTTTCCCTTTTTATTTTACTTTTTGTCCATTTAAGAGATTAGTGGTGAACAGAATTGCGTCCCAACGCTTACGCGTTCAGTCGAAAATTCTTTTTCCAATTATCGATCTTCCGGGTTCAATATAACTGAATTAAGTCAATTCGTTGCTTAATATCAATATTTTATTATATATATTTTTTTTTTAATAAATTATTTGAATTTTTTTCAGTTCGATACAGAAAAACAGCTGCCTTCTCGATCCTTTATTTTTTTTTTGTCACTTTCTTTAATTATGTTATTTGCTTTGGCAAAAAAATTCAAGTAGTTTTTTATTATTTATTTTAAAGAAAAAAAACGTTCAAGCACAAATCAATTTTTTTTAAATTGTTTTCCGCAGCGATGTTTCAAATCTCCATATGCAAATTGGTAAACTATTTTATCATTCTACAAAATTCATCAACAACAAAATTCATAACAAATCTGTGGCAATATGTTATGGCTATATTTACAGGATGGGCTTAAGCTGCTTTTTCTTGTTGCCACATAAATATTGACACGTCCATATAAATAAACAAAGTAACTACTTAAGGGGATATACCAGTGTGACACTTTCAAAAAATCGATTTTTTTAGCTTATTCGAGTTTATACTTTTAAAAATATCCTGTGAAAGCGGCTACGTCGTATCTTGAATAGTTTTTTAATGGCAGCGTTCTAAAGAGCGACCGCTCGCAGGTATATGTAAGCTTCGGTAGTTGAAACATTAAACGCATTTTTCTCGAAACGACATTTTTCAAAATTGCTGATATCATAACTCAAAGAGAAATTGACCGATCGACTTCAAATTGAAACTAAATATTGCTGAATATATTCACTATACAATGACCTACAATATTTTTGATTGGTTGAAAATTGTCAATTTGGCATTAAAATAATGACCATTTTTTTCCCCCAAAAAATGACACTTTTTTTCAGAACTACGCCATTTTTATAATTATTGATATTTTTCATTGTATAGGAAATACCTTTAACTTTAATCACCTTTTTGAATTTTTTTGTTTCAACTACTCATTCGGCCAGAATCATGTCAGCAGTTGGGGAACTTTTTTTTTGGCATCTCCGAAGACGGCACATAACTCCGTTATTTTTCAATATTTTTGTAAAAAAAAAAGCTTTAAAATATAGCTGAAAAGATACCTTATTATTTCCAAAAAAACTTCAAAACATTCCATAGAGCACTTTTTCATGGGTTACACTGGTATAGCCCCTTAATGCTCCAATTTCAGGTGGCAATCCATATATTTAATCTCATAAGCAAAACATTCATAAATGAAAAGTTTACAAAGGACCAGAAACAACAATTAAATTACGTAACCACAAAAACGACCTCATAAAAGCCGCTATGGGAATACAAAGGGCATTGGAAGGAAGCATCATCCGAATTGTACGATATGTGAAAATGTCCCATGTACTTTATCAGAAACAACAGAGCTTTTACCCGCATTCTTAAGTGTGTTCGTAGGCAGTGTGTCGGCCTTGGCTTAAAAATAAACAGCCCGGTCGCCAGACGTAACGATAGCAGTCGAATGAATGGGTGTGGGAGCACAAAACCATCTAAGGGAATTCATTTCAAAAGATGAAAAAACAAATCAATCGAAATTACTATCGAGATTTCGTAGATTTGTGAGTTTACTTCGTTTGTTACGCCTAAAAGTGCGGAGGGCGGAAAAGACAGAGCAGAGACAGAAAAAAGTGCAGGACGATAAGGGGAAAAGTTAAGTGAGGGAAAATGGTTATAGCGGCGTACGAACAAATGAAGCTTGTAAAAATTAAATTGAACACAATCAAATTATCCTTCTATGCTTCATTTGCCATGGTTTTTAAATGGGGTTGAATGGCTTGTTACGTAAGTTTTGCTTGATTCACGTTTAAGGTACTTTACGGCCATGCTCATACTACTTACTTGTAACGTCTTAAAGTCTTTTTTACTTTCTCAAAGAGAATTCGATTTTTTATTTGATGCAATCGTTTATTGGTTAATAAGTAATAAGAAGAAGTTCATTCTTTAATGTTGCACTACTGAAACATTCTGCATGTTTTAGCAACTATTCACTGAGGAAAGTGATTGTTTCCTGCCTTGGTTGAAAGATCTTAAAATTGTTTAGTAACTACATATAAGCGGATTCTGGTATATAAATATTTTTAAAATCGGAAGTTAAATTATTTTGGTCAAGGGGGTGTTAGAGAGGCATAATTTCCTGCGGTGAAACAAAAACCATGTCATGTTATCACTATGGTCCTAATAAAGTTTGATGAAAATTAAACACAGCTCTGCAGTAGAAGAGTATAATGCCCACTTTGAAGTGTGGAAAGTTGCCCGTGATGGTATGGGGATACATACGAGTATCGTGGGAAAGCGTTGGAGAACTGAAAGTTTCTTCCGATATCATGACGAAAGAGTTTTACTTAAACACTTTTCCAAACAAATTAAAAAAAGTGCTCAGAAGTTCGGCTTCACTGGCACTTAAAAGGCCGGAAAGTTATGATACAAATTGTATCAGGTCAATAATCCTAAGCCCAAATCGGTGTTATGCAGGATCTGGGTGCTGTATTATTGCAGTAAAATGATAGGCCCAATGGACCAATATGAACCCCATCGAAAATTAATGGGCACACTGAAAAAAAAAGTTGCAAAACGGGCTCCAACAAATAAAAACGCTCTAATAAGAGATATTAAGGAGGAATGGACAAAAATTTACCGGAAGAATATGATTTCCAAAAACTTATTGCATCTATTCCAAGAAGGATAAAAATAGTGATTGATATTCGTGGTGAGCCCATCAAGTTTTAAAGTTTTTCTTATAAGTTTATTAGTTTCTTTATATGTCCCTAGCATTTTGCAAAGAATTATTTGACACCAAGAAATGGGTAGTGTTTTTATTTTTGTTGCATAAACTTTTGATTTTGAATATATAAAATAATTTTTTTTGTTGTTTTCTAATGAGGAATGAGTCAGAGAATTGAGTACAAAAAAAAATTTCCAAAAATATATACATTTCTTATTTTTATTCAATATGAAAGTGAAAATTGTGTTCATTACTTATTTTGCAAACAATTACTTGACAGACTGTATGTTTTTATGTAATACGTTTTGCGAAAATCTACCTTATCAAAATAAAAATGTTGGTGACAGTAAATTATGCTGTTCCTTGTCAAAATTTCTAATTTTAAGCAAACCCAAGAGAAAAAATCTGGGCCGAAGGTAAAGCATGCCATGTGAGTACGTATTAGAGGTCTGCGTAAGACGTACGTTTTCATGCTTCATGTGGATATAGCTTTTGTAAAAATCAATATAAGTGGGAAACCCATAGACTTATATCCAAATTATGGATGTCGTATAAAAGATAATGTAAGGAGCTGCAATATTAATGAACAGATTTTTCAAATTTGACCTATAGTTTTGGAGATGTGATGATTTTTCTGATATACTTATTTACAAAAATTTATTCAAACAACTGTAATTTTTGCAATAAATGTATTAAGAACCTATATTTTTTTTTTATAATTCTAAAAAGCTTAGGCCCCTATTACGGTTGTCGATTTGCGATAAAATCGATAGCCATCGATTTGATAGAAACGATGTCATTTTGGTATTATGAAACTCAATAGAAAAAATTGTGTCATTGTGACTTGAAATATTATTATTTTTCTTGAGACAGCCGTTTAGTTTCATTCAGTTTGAAATATATTGTGTGAAAAATTTAAAAAATAAAGAAATATCTATTAAAATAAAAAAAAAATCTTATCTATCAAAACAAAATGATAGAACAGCCAGTGATTGTGATCGACAAACACAATACCAAACAAAATCGCTAATAAAAAAAAGCGTTTATCTATTGTAAATCGACAACCGCAATAAGGGCCTTAGTTCTTTTCTTTAAAGTCATGTATCGATTCACTTAAATTATTACACATTTACTCTTTTTTTTAACAAAAAAAACAAAAAATAACATACAAATAACACTAGCTTACAAGAATTGAATATGAAAAAGAAAAATTTGTTTATTCAAATGGAGCAATTGAAATTTAGTGATTTATAAAAAAGACCAAAAAAGCAATTTTTTTTTGGACTTTGAGCGCTTGTAACTCCATCAAATCTTATCCGATTCAAGCAAAGAGGATATCGTTAAAAAGGAAATACGAATATCTTTCAAATGCTGAAAATCGTTTTTGAGTCAAAAAAAAATTTATGGAGACATAGTCAAATAAATAAAAAAAAGTCCCGAAAAAGGGGTTTTTTGGGGATATCTCGAAAACGATTCTTAAGAAAAAAAAATGGTTGCCATTTTTGAAATCTACGCCCCAAAATACATGGAAAAAGTATATGAGAAACCAGATCTCGAGATGAACTCCAAATTTTAAACTAGTGTAATCAATATTTAAAAACGAAATAAGCCAAATGTCAATTCCAAGAACGTAGAAATAAGAGACGCTGGCATCAATGTGCGATTTGTTGTTGTTTGCTTGTGCGATCGCTGTTTTTTTTATTTTTTTCTAAAAAAAACGACGTTGTATTTGTACAGTGGATCAAAGTTATAATGGAACAGCATTAACAAAAAAGTTTCTTACTAAATAGTAAATTAACTAGATACTTTTTTACAAATTTAAAATCTATTTTAGAAAATTAAGTTTGCTGTAGTTTTGGTAGCGAATTTGTGGATTATTCACAAGGTGTTCCATTATAACTTTGTGACAGAATTCCATGTATTTTAATTTTTCGTTATTTTTTTTTTAAACGCTAATTTTATAAAAAATTTTGTTGTTAATAAATAATTAATAAATACACTTTCTAAAATAGATTTTAAATTTGTAAAAAAATATTTAGTTAATTTACTATTTAGTAAGAAATTTTTAGTTCGAACTGTTCCATTATAACTTTGACCCACTGTACATGTTTTGTTGAATTGAACAACGTTCACAGCGCACTACAAGTCATAAGCAAACGAAGCGAACTCATTTCGTTGTATCGTTCTGTTTCGTGCTACTGCTACTGATGAGTTGCAGAATTTCAAATTTGACCTATACTTGACAGTAAGTCCTATAGTCTGACGTCACAGCAAGTACACTTACGGAGACCTCTATAACGTGTATGTATACGGACAAGTATACGAACTCTGCCATTATCACAAAAAATGACACAGGTTTACTTTGGAGGCAATTCGCTTATTAAAAACTTACAGATAAATGATTTTCGAGTGGTATATCGCTCGGATCTAGTTTCAAAGCTATAGCCATCTAAAAACTTGGATAAGAGTTTTATAAAATAAACAATTTGTTGAAAATGCCGTCACCGAATCCTATGGTTAAAATAAAACCAATTTGTATTAAGACTTCAAAAAACCTCAATAGCTTTGGAGCTTTAATAATTTTTTTTTTTTTTAAGTATTCGGCTTGTGTTAAAAAAATTTTCAAGATTTGAAAATAAAATCAGCAGTTTCCAACTTATTGCGAAATCTTTATAGAATCGTACAAATGGCTATACATATTTCTTAGGCTAAGTCCGGGCTATACTTTTTGATTACTCTCCTATGCACACTTTACCCCACCCTCGCGGCGGTTATTATTTATTCTAGATTTTGCTGATATATCGACGCCGGGTAGCCTGCTACAGTACTTTTACTTGGGTATAGATCAAAACTCATACTCAAGGGCTGCTGCACTATAAGCTGCTGCTGAATTAAGCATCACAAAGTACAAGTGTATTCCAATTTCTTGGCATCAATAATCCCATAGATCCCAACATAGAAAGGAAAATGGTTCAGAATATGTATAATTTGCAAAAATGAAATTACCATAATTTTTATCGAAATGTCCAAAGAACGGTTCCTTGTTACCAAAAAAATGTTCGACATTTATTTTTATTTAACAAAGTTATTGCAAAATTAAATTTTAGGGATCTTTATAAACAAAACCTTCTTGCTCTTGAGCAAATGAGCCGAGCAATAAAAAAAACATATTGCATGTCAACAATTAATAAAAAAGATATGAAAAAATAGTTTTTTAAAAAAAATTTTCAAGCGATCAACTGAAGTGTTTTTTTATTCGCTTTGTTTATATCATTTTAAATTTTAAAAAAGATTTCTTTAACACTTCCTTAGCATTTTTTTTATTTTTAAGAAAAACAATAGGTCTACATTACAAAGTACAAAGTAAATGGCTGTAAATTATTTCAAGTGCAAAAATATATATATAGCACTGTTAAATGATTAATGAGACATTGTAAGAATATCTCTACGTGTAACTAAATTTAAGATAATCGGTGACTCAATTATTTGAAATGTTCTATGGAACATTTACTTATCCATCATCCAGATCCAGATCTTTATGTATTTTTTTTAGGCTCTTTCAACGAAGTTGCTTTTATGGCAAATGACTGTTCTTTCCGATTTTAAATTTGTTAACTTAATTTTTGCAGTAGGACTAACTATTCAGGAATCTCGTGTTAGGTAGTTCGCAAACATCAGTTTTTGAAGACCTGCCTCTGCTGGTTCATGCTGTGGCTTGTTCTTGTTCAAATATACTATCAATTCTGAAAGTTTAATATTTCTTCGTTTATATTTTTTTATTCTTTACTGGAAAGCTAAAGATTATAAAGAAGCTTTGTAGTTTAAATATTTTAAAATGATTTGAAAATAATTAATCTTTGTATTTCCATAACCTCGCGTTAGGCGATCCCTTTCTTAAATCCATATTGAATTATATTTTTTTCTATCAAATTCAGTCGTGAATTTTCTCTTCTCACCCAAAGTTGTACCAAAACGATAAGTTTGTGAGATCGTAGGCTTTTTTTTAAAAGTACATTTTAAATCGAATTCATGCGTTAATGACGATAGGCCCAATTCATACATAACTTCAGTGTCATCGATAAGCCTTAATTTCATGCCTAAACTGATGAAATTACATAAAGTTGATTCGAAACGTGTTAGGATGAACCAGTTTAGCATAGGAAAATTTAAGTATGCTAGGGTAAGAGGGCGGCTTTCGGCCGCGTCTCAGGTTTGACATCCTCCAATATATGCAACATCAGATTCGCGGCAGCTTTTGAGCGTGGTTGATTATAGTATATCCAACGCCGGTATGTTGGCGAAGCCTGTGCTGAACATAGTATAGTGAACCACTATGCTCGAAGCCGGCATTGGACATATTGGAGGATGTAAGCCTTGAGCCACGGCCCACGTACCCTAACATTCTAAAATTTCAAGAAAATCAGGAGTGAGACCGTTAATGTAAATAATAACCCTAGTTCATCCTGGGCTAAACTGGTTCATCCTAACACGCTTCGGATGAACTACATAGTTTGGCCTAGGAAAAACTAGTTTGGGCGGTAACATATGAATATAAAATGTACCTGAGATTGCTTGCACAATATTTCCATCAACATTCGTAAATTGTAAAACAAACATATATAACTTTGAAGTAAATTCCGTTTCTTGAAGCACAAAATGTTTTAGTGAGCTTGTTTATTTGCTCTGTTATAAAATTATATTTTTCAACAATTAGTTCCGTATTTTCTTTTGAATAAGAAAACTGAATCGGGATGATTAGTGTCAATTTCTCCAAGCTTCTACATAACTTTTACAGCTGTTTAAAAGTACTTCCGTCACTTGCATCAATCAAAGAGATATCATGAACATTTGTGAATTACGGTGATGATTATCTGTATAAAAATATCAAATATTGAAATATCTTTGTTTGGTCCGTAGAGAGTTTATTTACTTACCGATTTTCGTACTTTCGTCAATTCACACTTGCAGATATTGAAACAGCTCTAAGCAACATATGTACGTGCCGAAGCTATCCAGGATGCCCTCGTTGAGCTGGGGGTAATATTTTATCATCTACTGGATAGCAACCATATTAAAGTCTTGAACATGGGCAGCAGTCAGGCAGTAAAATAGGTAAATAGAGATACACATCAGGGCGGTGTACTCTCTCCCTAATATAGTGGGCTGTAATAAATGCCGTCCTCAAATAGCTTAATAAAAATAGGGTGAATGCTATTGCGTGTGCGGATGATTTGGTCAATGTAGGGCCAAATACCTAGGAGTCATACTTGATCCAAAACTTAATTGGAAAGACAACATCGACCGGATAGCAAAGGAAGCGTATGTAGATTTATATCGCTAGTGAGCCCGTCAACAGTCTTGAGTCCTTAAAAGCTTTTGGAGTCATGAAAAATATTGAGCTTCATTTTATTCAAATATTCAGAATAAGTTGAAGCTGATTCAATCCTTGTTCTGAAAATTGCTGACAATCCTCCAGGTCCATGCGGTCTTGACTACAAACTTATTTATTCCATGCCCTATTGTGGCCGTTACGTATTTTCTTCGAATCACTAGTGTACCATGGGTACGATGAATCGTAAAAATACCTCAGAGTATATGGCACAGATAAATAAATAGCCGAAAAAATGTATTTATAAAAAAATTTTTTGCAGTTATCTAAGACTTTGTTATCAAAAAAGCCTAACCTATTGTTATTTAGGATATTATACAATTTTAAGCTGACTGACTGACTGAACTCAAAGAATTAGCAGTATTTATACTATCTCTATCAGATTGGTACAACACACTAATAGGTGGATGGTACGCATCAACCGCAGATAAAGCATGAGGAGCATTTTGTACAACAACATTGATGCTGTCAAGACTAAGTCCAGTTGTCGACTATGGGAATTCGTAATACAACTATCTTGTAGTAAATTTGATAAGTATTTCATCAACAAAACTTTTTTTGTCGAGCAGGCAAATTTAACTCTCCTAATAATAAAATGTCGTCATTGGTATAAAGTATGCCTATAACGAATTCTAAGGCCCACGAAAGACTCTCGTAGACTTCTATGCTACTATTAGAAGAAATGCAAGCGCTAAGGATATACAAATTGGATTTACAAAATATCACCTTGATGCACAGGGAATTTCAATTAAATAACTGGTGAAATTATTTTTTTATAGCTATTAAAAGACTTTAATTACCATGGCAGTATTTAGTTACGAGTTTTCAAATTACATTTCCCATGTTTTTACCTGTATGTTCCGAAGAAGAACAAAAATAAACCTCCGCTTCCATACTTTCAAATTTTATGTAAGAAAACGGACTACATAAGCTATAAATAGTCGCCAATAAATTAACCCGCTTCTTAAACACATTTCAACAGTACATACCATGTACGAGAAGAGTTTCAACGAGCACCAAGTACTTCCAGTAGGAACTGGAACATTGAATTACTGCATAACACCTATGGACTATGATGGCTCCTATACGAAAACAGTGCTTCCAACTATCCAACTTTATATAGGAGATTTCCATTTGATCGATTTTGCGCAAAACGCGTCCAACCAAAGGCTTGCACCACACGACCTATGCAAATGAGTCCAAGCGACTTAAATGGGGTTGGAATGACGGGACATTTGTGTGGGAATACAACGTAGAAGCTCATAAAACTCTCGCACATAAGAAAAGCTAACAGCAAATGGGCGGAGCTGTCGACTATTATCCCAACATTACCATTCTGTTGTTGTTGTTGATTTGATGGTTGTTTGTATTTGAGACAATTTTAACGCCCTATTTGAGCGTAAAATGACAAACACAACTATATCAAACGAGGAAAAAATACCGACTGAAAAATATTTTCTGCTCCCTTTTTTACTGAGCGGATTTTGAGAACAGTGAAATATCAAACTTTTTCGATTGTGCCTTCTGCAATCAAAGTTAAGCCACTGTCTGTGTACAAAGTGTTGATTTGTTTTTCTTGAGAATTTCAAGAGAACATTTTATGTGTTATACTGTGGAGCAAGTTTTTTCACGACAAATCTCTAGTTTAACTGACTAATTTAGAATATCCAAAATAAAGTAAATATTTTTTCGAGGGACTCTTTTTTTTATTTGTATTTCATTATATTATTTGAGTTTTTTTCGTAGACATTTAAAAATAAGAAGGTATTTCCTAAAAAACACTTTCAAACTTGGAATTTCGTAGCATTTTTACTGTCATAAGTTGTAGTAGTCGAAAAGGCTGTTCATAAACTCACTGATTTTGCAGATATTCTTTCTATTTAATTTTTAACTTCAATTTTTAACTTTAATATTTTTTATGTTCTCCCTTGTTTTTAAGATTAGATATGTATGTACTTAAAAATAATGAAAAGACTTCGTTGATGAACAGATGCACATTTTGTAATACATACTTACAAATATTACGATTGCAATATATTTTTGTGTAATGAGTAATGCCTATGAATATTTAAACACAGCTTAAGTTTTATGTTTTATATGATCCTAATTACTGCTGACAAAAAATACCAAAAACGGGTTTACTTTAGTACAAATCCTCCAAATTTTTTATTATATCCTACACCGAGGGTATATTCACTTTGTCCTTACGTTTGTATCACATAGAAGGAGGCGTGGCAGGTGAGTTGATTTAGCGATGTCTGTCTGTCTGTCTGTCTGTCTGTCTGTCTGTCTGTCTGTCTGTCTGTCTGTCTGTCTGTCTGTCTGTCTGTCTGTCTGTCTGTCTGTCTGTCTGTCTGTCTGTCTGTCTGTCTGTCTGTCTGTCTGTCTGTCTGTCTGTCTGTCTGTCTGTCTGTCTGTCTGTCTGTCTGTCTGTCTGTCTGTCTGTCTGTCTGTCTGTCTGTCTGTCTGTCTGTCTGTCTGTCTGTCTGTCTGTCTGTCTGTCTGTCTGTCTGTCTGTCTGTCTGTCTGTCTGTCTGTCTGTCTGTCTGTCTGTCTGTCTGTCTGTCTGTCTGTCTGTCTGTCTGTCTGTCTGTCTGTCTGTCTGTCTGTCTGTCTGTCTGTCTGTCTGTCTGTCTGTCTGTCTGTCTGTCTGTCTGTCTGTCTGTCTGTCTGTCTGTCTGTCTGTCTGTCTGTCTGTCTGTCTGTCTGTCTGTCTGTCTGTCTGTCTGTCTGTCTGTCTGTCTGTCTGTCTGTCTGTCTGTCTGTCTGTCTGTCTGTCTGTCTGTCTGTCTGTCTATCCTTTGGATAGATTTTCAAAATATTGGTATCATATGAAAAATAATTAAAATAAGAATAAAACCACCTTATGAATATTACAAATTTAAAATATAGTTTTCGAGATATGGCGATTCTTGTAAAATTTTGAACTTTTTTTAAAAAAGTACAATATTTAAAGAGTATTCTGTGAAAATTTCATTAAAAAATATTGCAATATAATCCATTGGCAGCAAATTTCCGCGGGCGCCTAAAAAAAAGGTGGTTTGCGGTGGACAACATAGCTCATCATGTTATCATCAGAAATCAAAACAACAAAAAAATTTTGTTAGCTTATAAGTTTTTCAAGGTATTGACGAAGGGTTATTTTTCTTTGACGATTTTTAAGACTTTGGCGTAATTTTTAAGCCAAAAACGACTTCTTTTTTTTAAATAAAGGCAACATTCAGTATATTTATTATTGCAGAACTAGTTGTAATGTAAAAAAAACCCTTCGCCATTACCTTGTGTTATATGTATTAAAAGATTGTGTCAAATTTCAAGAAAATCGGTCTCGTTGTTTTTGAGTAAAAGTGTCCACCGACTTTGAAAAGTTAGTTTCGAGAAAAACACGTTTAAAGTTTTAACACTGTTTGT
This sequence comes from Tricholauxania praeusta, assembly GCA_949775025.1. Classification (NCBI taxonomy): domain Eukaryota; kingdom Metazoa; phylum Arthropoda; class Insecta; order Diptera; family Lauxaniidae; genus Tricholauxania; species Tricholauxania praeusta. The sequence goes on along the minus strand of OX459030.1, from coordinate 86,732,503 downwards.
TCTTATATATACTTACACAGAAGGAGGGAGATTCAAGACACTGTATCTTCGTCAGTTTTACTCCAATCGACCTCAAATTTCAACAGGATACTTTTGAAGAGTTATAGGGTAAGGAAGGGTAATATGGACTACGCGAGTAGTATGGACCATACCGTTATTTTCCATTGCGTACATGTGATGTCTCGTTATTCATGTTCAATATTGACGCCAACTCCTAAGACTTATGTATGTCTGTGCGATTTTAGCCGTTCGACGAAGACGCATGTTTTTGTTAAGTTGTGTTTTGTAAAAAAGTCTGGTGATAATTTTTTTCCTGTGAGTAAATTTTATTATTTGACTTTTAAGTGCTCGTGCTTTGAAATAAGTGATTTGATTTATAATGCCAGTGAATACCATTTTTAATTTAGAAGGACAAATTAGAAGATTAAAATTAAGTGTTTTAGATAAGAAATCATTTATTTCACCAACACGTGCTGAGGGTAATATGGGCCAACAATGTGTAGTCTATTCCGAACTAGTGGTCCAAATTACCCACGTTTATTATGACAGTCAATATTGTTTTAGGTTTGGGTTGAATGTGTCATCAGCAATCTTTGGAGTCATAAAAAATGTACTGGATGTGAAAGGGACATTTTTATATGTGATTTTTGTACCAAATGAATATATGTGGTAATATGGACTATATACGTATGGTCCATATAACACTCCACTTTTTTTTTCTCATCATTTTGACTATTTTTAGTTTATTTAATTTTATTTTTTATTCTGATAAGTTATTTATCTCAAAGTAAATTAGAATTATAGTAAATTTATTCTTTTATTGAATTAAATAAAATTAAGTGTTTTTAATCATATATTTTGAGTTTTATTTCAAAAAGAAAGATTGGTGGTCCATATATACCGATCTTACTCTACTATCAAATAAAACAAAAAAAAAAAAATGGAAAAACGAAATTTGGCAAAACCATACCCCCCCTTAATGCAGAGAAATAAGAATAAATTCACCATAATTTGCCTTTAGAGCAGTATGAGTACTAATTCATTTTCTAAGTTGTAGAATTATCTTGTGATTACTGATTGTATTTCTTAAGGGATACTAACTAAATAAAGCAATTAGTTACCTAAAATAATTTTGTTTTTCAAATCCGGTATCCGGCCGGACAGGCGCTAGTTATCCGGTATTCGGCCGGATAGTATTTAGGCCGCCGGATTGGCTGGATACCGGATAGTTACCGGATATCCGTTTCATCTCTAATCATAACTGTTATTTTCGGTCCCTGGTTTTCATCACCTCTACAACACTGGTCTTCATATACTTTTTTTTATTTGTGACTTACCTTCCAAGTAACTGAAGGACATTTTTTTAAGCCCCAAAACAATTCTGGTGACTGACGCTCATTTCGATTACTAGACATACATAAACTTTCAATTGCAAATAAATTTAAGGGATTATATCTCCCTAATTTTTTTTGTTTTCATTTTTTTTTTTGGCTTAAATCATGCCAAAACAATCCTAGAATCAAAATCTACAACGCCCAAGTACCGATTTAAACTCAAAATTTTTTTAAAACAATTTTTTATAAAAAGCTTTCATGAAGATGAATAGCTTCATTGTTTGATTATCTGTTGAAGTACACACGGTTTTAGCGATTAATTAGCAAGAAAAAAAGTTATAAGCAATTTATGTCGATTTTTGTCGTCGAAAACACAATTTTTTGTTAAAACATTCGCCATTTCGCGAAAAAAAATTCGAAAAATATAATCATGTGTACTTCAATAGCAAAACTCATGTAGATAATGAAAACATTTTTTTTTTCTTATGGGTGGAGTTGGACGAGACTTCTACTGCTCGCCGCAGAAGACCTTTTTGAAAAAGCGGTTCACGGTAATCACTGCATAGCCGCCATTTTGTAAAAAAAATATAAATAAAAAATTGTTTTCTCTTCTTCAAGAGTTGCTTAATTCAATCTTATGTTATTTGTATACCTTTAATCTCAAATATCTTTTAAAAAAATAATTAAAACCGACTTGTTTTTTAGTGCATGAAGGATATATAACCCCTTAAGCGGGATGAAATAATATGGAAAATGCAACGCTTCCTCCCGGATTAAAAGTAAAACTTATAGAAACTAGCTCCATTCTTGTTTTTAATTCATATTGGCACGTCAGTTGTATGAAAACAATTTATGAACAGAATGTAAGTATATAAAAAAAACAGAAAATTAAAAAAATTTATTAACTCAAAAGAAGACATTCAAACATTACCTAATGAAATTCTGCGAAGAGAGAAGAATTTTTTATCCAGTCTTCCTAATTGGTTTTGATCTTACAGACTTAGTCTTAGTATGTAATCATAGCATTGGTTTTGATCTGATTTTGTTAATCATAAGTGAAATGGAGCAGAAATTATATTCTACAGTTTTTAAAAAAATTCATATTTTGACAAAAGTCAAAAAAATATATCTACTTGGAGATATATATTTATTTAAATTGGTTGGAAATCGTTTGGAAACCATAAGAAACCGTTGCCAGCTTACAAAAACTTGAAAGCTTCCAAAAACTTAAAATGAAGTGTATTATTGGTTACTAAAGTAAAGAATTAACCAGTACCGATATGAGTTTGAATATTTTTATTGGGTACAAGTCTTATACTCAAATATTGGTACTTAAATATCAGTATTTGAAAAATTCGTACTACGGCTAATAGGCACGGGTACGGTTAGGTTAATACGGTAGCTTGTTGATTAAATGACAAGAACCGAGGTAGCGATGACGTTTCTTTTAGAGCACAAGCTCCCGAGAAGTTGTTGTATAAATTCCACTTCTTCTGCAGTTCCTATAATTTTCCTAGTGATGTAAGCAACTTTCTAGCACTGCATTCCTCACTGCTGGAAATATGAATTTTATAATGCTGATCAAACTCTGTCACTTATTTCTGTAGTAACATTCAAATTTGAGATATCAGCCCAATTGCCACATTGATTTTCTTGGTACTAAGTATTGATCAGAAATGCGCTGTAATATACTTTAAAACGCGGTTTTGGGAATCCGAATTCAACATTTCACATATCTTTACAGTAGGAAAAATTCAAAAAAAAAGAATAGTCCGATTGCTATACCACAAATTGTCTTCTTTTTACAAAAGGTGCTAGAATATACATAGTTCTTAAAATGTTCTAGAAGTATAATTAAAGCGCTATTTGATATTGGTGTTGTTATGATTGTGTTTGTTAATTACAGAAATGTGTTACTGCACTTTTAGTACCTTAGAGTTACTTTTAAGTGTCAATTTATTGCAAAAATCACTTAGATTCCCGTACTAAACCAAGATTTCCCAATTCTATACTTGCAACATATATATGTCGCCGTCGATATCGTTAATACATTAGAATTAACAAAAATATTGTAATAATATGCATACATATACCCATACTCGTAGCTGAGCATTAACTCGTTAAACCGTTAATCGTTATTAACGAAGTTAACATTTCGACTAACGGATTAACTTTTAAGTTAACTTTAAAAAATATTAACGGACTCGTTAACTTCCGTTAAATTTCCCCAAGCCCGTTAATCGTTAATCCAGTACCTACTACATATGTACTTATTTACCAAAAAGATGCCGCAGTCGAGTGGATGCAGTAAAAAAATGCAGAAAAGGTGTTACGACAAGAAGCTGTCGAATGTTCGAAGAAGTGGTGGCGAAGGCAGAAACGCGAGTAACAACGACGATGAATAGGAAGACTTTTTAATTCTGTCACTCAATCTAAAGAAAAACAAAAGAGCCACAAATCTTTAAAGATTAAAGTTCAAAATTTCAACAATGCGGCAATCTTCGGGGAACAGATATTCATAAATCTGTTTATCAAACATAGCGCTGCAGTTGAAAATCTTTTTTCCACGGGTAAAGATATTTTAACGCAGAAACGAGCCTCTTTTTCAGACTAGAACATATTAATGTTCATGAAGGGGAATATCCACATTATGCCAGATGATTAAATTACACACTCAAATTATACGGATCTTTTTCTTTATTTCTAATCTGTTAACTTCCAGAACCCAAACCAACATTTTTGTAAGGAGATCACTAACGATATAAAAAATACAATTTTTATCACGTGTTAACGGATTAACGATTATAGTTAACTTGCGTTAAGTCTTTCGAGATGTAACGCCTTAACGTTTAACCAAGTTAACTTTTTTATTAACGGATTAGCGATTAATGAAGTTAACTATTTGATTAACGGTACCTAAACCTTTTTTTTTAAATTGATATCATACTATAATTAAAAACTTGACATTGAAAAGATTGTCTTATAATATATACGGACTGATTGAATAGCTTACATTAAGCTCAACTCCTTAGCCACACAAATATATATGTATATGAAACTATTCTCTAAGGTTACTGTTTTGTCAGTAAAATGGTTCATAAATTTAATTTATTTTTAAATGTGAGAGAAGTAAAGGCTGGTTATAAAGAAGAAAATCTCACTTTTTTTTTTGAAAATGAAGATGATTGTTTTGTAGAATTAAATTAAATTAAATAAAAATGAAATTCCTACAAAAGCAAACAATGTAATGAGCGGTTATTTGCAATACATTTATTTATTAAAAAAAAAAGGAGATGTCTTCCTCTGGAGCTAACTTCTTGATCAACATATGGACTTCTTTGCGCGAAGTCCTCGTGTGTCGCAATTTTTTCGAAATTCTTCTTTGATTTCTTTGACTCTTTGATGCAAATTTGCTTAACACACCACAACGCATCACCTGGTAAAATATTATAGCTGAAATTCTTATAGTTACGCCAAAAATTGACATGGAAATTTCGGTTTTGAACTGCCAGCTAAAGCACAGAAGAGTAGAAAAAACCCTCTCCTGTAAAATTTGGTTTTTGGAACATACGATAATTTCGTTCAAAGGGGTCGATTTATGTATATTTAATTTTTTATATATTTTATAATCAATTTTTCACATAAGTATACTACAATTACGTTATAATAAGCTTTATTTTATAAGCTAGTATCGTAAGTATTTCACGAGAATTCTCATGGGATGGCATTTGCATAACGTACAATAATGGTTTGTGTCATTTTGGCCCACAGTAAAAAAAGCTTCGCCCTTTATTATGCTCCCTTTGGCAAAGTTCTCACTCATCTTCAGTGAGCTTTACCGTGCAGTACATACAATGGTTTGCAAAATTCAACCAAACGTCGCTCACCAATACTTCAAAATAAAGCAATAACAACAAAGCTCGTACTAAGGGTGTTCGGCCCTCTGTTGACGCTTGCAAGCGGAATTCACCAAGTGGTGTTAACGTTGCTACTGGTACGACCGACTTCTTCTCATAGCGTGCGCTTCATTGAAGTGAAATCTTTAAGCTGTCGCTCGTTTGGAGGCTTCCAGTTGAATTCCATACGCGTGCGTCTGTATGTGTGCCATTGAGTATCAACGACGCAAGCCCCAAGTAAATATATACCTGAGGAAAATGCTTGACTCTGCCATTCTGCGGTTACCAGACGGACACCCTCCTTTAGTTGCTTCTGTTAACTCTTTGACGCTGGTTACGAAGCTCGGAAAACATTATAAAATTTGTGTCAAACGGTTTTGAAGAATTTAACATTTAGTTGTGTAAATAAATTGTAAATTAAATTAAAAAAAAAATAGAACTAACTATCGCTAAAGTTCGGTAGTGGAGGAGTGAACCTATAATTTCAGTCGAGTGAGAAAATAAAAGATCGAAAAACTGAAATAGTGCATTGAAACCGCAAAAACCTTTTAATGGATAGACATTCGTGTACCGAGCAAATTCGTTTGACGTGCACAAATTAAACTCCAATCGTTTCAAATGAAGATGGAAGATCCGAATCTCGCCGAACAATACGTACAAGAATTTGTCCTCGATCATCTCGAGGACGGCTCTGCCACTGTAACCGCAATTGGCGTTAAACGCGAAGATCAAAGTCCGCCAACCGCTCCAAAGATTCCCTGGAACACCGCTGAAGAGGAAGAGTCTGCGGAACCACCCATTAAAATGCGCGCCTATCCACCTACATGGCATATGGATGAGCGGCGACTGCAACCACTGTCGCCTCCGCCGGAAATCTACACACATGGACCGATGGCCGGACAAGCGATTTTAGTTAATTCCACAGTACCCGGCGGTGTGCCGTCAACACCACCGGAAACGCCACCTGTTATCGGTTCACCCACTGGCAGTACCTGCGCCCAAACCTATGCCATTGCGGGAAATCATTACTCATCCCACCGAGCACCCACCAGCGCCGGCTTGACTCAAGAAATGATGTGGCTGCCCAATTCCATGCGCTCCGATCCCCAACCGCTTGACTTACGACCGCTGGCTTGTCCCACACAAGAAGAGGAATGGGAACGGCAGCGTGAATACATGCACGTATCCGCTGCAAATCATCATGGTCAAATTATGCTGCAGGCGCAAATACCGCAGCACCACTTCCAGCCGCTCGAGCATTTAACACCGATTAACATGCACACGCCTTACCACAATGGTGTAGCTGAAAGTGGCGGAAGTGGAATCGGAAGAGGCCAACTGCAGCTATGTGGACCACATAGGCCTATGTCTGTGAGTTCATCGCGCTCATCAACGAATTCGCCACGAACTTGTTCCGGGCATTACAGCAACTCCAGCAACTTGGGCGCCGACGACTGTATCAATGACGATCTGCTGACTAAGCTTACTGTGCGCGAATTAAACAAAAGATTGCACGGCTGTCCGCGAGAACAAGTTGTGCGGCTTAAGCAAAAGCGGCGCACGCTCAAAAATCGCGGTTATGCACAAAATTGTCGTTCGAAGCGATTGCAACAGCGACATGAGCTCGAAAAGACGAACCGCCAATTAAATCAAGATCTGCATAGACTACGACTGGAATACGCTCGTGTCTGCCAAGAACGTGATGAGCTCAAGGTGCGCTTGCAAGTTCGACCCAACGGCGCAGTTATCAATGGTAGTGTTATCACCACCGGTGGTGCTCAATCCAGTCTTCATTCGGACGGGCAAAGTTCCCCAGAATTCTATCTCTGACGTCAATTGGCTGCCGGTGGACACCATGCAGTGGCGGCAGCAGCCGCTGCTGCCAATCATCATCAGTGGCCGACACGTTACCATCAGCATATCCAGACACAGCAGCAGCAGGCAGTAAACTAAAGGGAATACCCAACGTAAACTCCAAACATGTATGCGATCTAAGCAGGGAATACTTACTGCAACTACGGGTACAACGCTGGAGTGAAAGCGTATTATTGCCGCCGCCGTTTTCTGCGCTATAAAAATCAACTGTAAAAAGTGTTATACGTTAGTATCGTGAATAATATCGTAAATAGGAATAGTTTTTGAACATTAAAGTATTTCGTCTTAACTTAGGTGAAGTATTCGCTTTTTTAGTTAAACAATAAAAAGTAACTTGCCAATTGAGCAGGAAATGATAAAAAAAAAACACATAGATACTGTATGATATCCGATGAAATTTTAGCGATACTTTTACATATGACGATTTTAAAATTGGTGCTTCATTACTGTGGGCAAGCGGTATCAACCTACTAGTTTAGAATCTGATTTACTTTGGCCTAACTAATGACCGACGCTCAATACAAATTTTGGAATATTTCGTTAAGCATGCGGCTTCCGGGTTTTTAATACGTTGTTATTTTTGTGTTTCTAATTCAAAATGTTGAAAAAAGTGTCGATCGGGTCAGATAGCAGACGAATAAGGAGTAACACAATCACACCGGTCTAAGAAAAGAAGCCTGAAAAGTCTGAAAGTCCTGAAAGTTTGGTAAAAACATCTTACTTAAATATATATACATAGATGACGCCGTGCTGAAGCTTAGTTAAGGGCCAGAAATGAGCTGCAACTAAAAAAAATCAATTAAATCAAAATCAAACCGCAAAAAATCATTTGAAATAAAAAAAAAAAATAAGAAAAGGAATTTTGATTAAATGCAAGATGACGAAGTCGTAAAGTATAGGCTTGATCCTTCAAAAAAAAGTGAGAAATGTTGATTCTGTATACTCGCCTGCCTATGCCTTAATAACTAATGAACTTGTGTTGTTTTTCTCACTTGGTATTTTATGCACATTGCATAATTTTCTATGACTCTTCAATCAATATCCTTGGAGTCGAAATCCATTTCTCATTACAAATTTAGTTTGAGCGCATCCAGGCTTACCAAGTTAGAAGCATTTCCCGACCTTCTAAAAAAAAAAAAAATATTCGTCCCCCAGTAAAGGTCAGTAATATTAAAAAAAATTAATTCATAAAATGATCAAAACTTCAATTTTAGACCTTTTTTGATCGTTAAACAAAAAGTTCATGCCACGAAACTCGTCAAATTCCCGGCTATTTCAGATATTTTTTAAATTGTACCAGAGTCCCCGGCTTTGACATAAAATTCCGGGCTTGGCCGGATCAAACCCTGTTCACGTCTTGACAAATTAAATGTGCTATGGTAAAGTTAATATGTTCAATTGAAAATTTTAATTCAAATTCAGTCAAACCTATAAATTCTTATATGTATATACTATATTATGCAATTCACACTTCATAGTAAAATTGCAATGTGTCAAATTATACGCGCGCCTTTTTTGATGTCTTACTTTTGGTTTGCAAAAAAAAAAAAATCTGTTAAATCTTTTGTCTTGATTGTGCCAAAAAAGATCTGTGTTCATATTGCTCCACAGTTCCAGTAAATATTTATGCTTAAAGTTCAAGAAAACATGCGTGGCTGCAAATTGTCACATTTATATGGGCAACAATAACGATGCAATTAAGCACCTCGTAAAATATTATAAAATTACAACATAGTAATTTTACCAGCCCAATTTACAATGAAGTGTGAATTGCATAAATATTTCAAATGATGTGTGATAAATTTTGAATAAGACAGATTACCTAAGTGAAGTAGTTTCTTGTTATAACAGTACAGGAAATTTATCAGGAATTCACCCAAATTAGGAAATATTAACGGATGGCCCAAACCTTGGAAACAATTTTATGACTTTGGTTCATCCATAATAGGGCGAATTTTCAACTAATTCTTTCTTCATCAGTTGTGTCTATAAAATAACTCAGTCTTGTATAATATACATAGGTTAAATTTTCATTTATCGATAGGACATCTACATACATATCTTATATAGGGTATTCAAATTTGTGGTATCTTTTTAAGTTTTAAATAAAAGGCTTTGAAAATTAAAGTTCCATTTAATAATGAAGAAGACTATCGTTCAAGTGACCTTCTTTCCTATCTCGGCAGGCTGTTAATCTTTAAACAATACCTGAATAACTTTTTCGCATAGTAATGGTTTAATTAGTGATATTTTCTAGAGTTTGAGGACTAACCGCATAAGCTTTACATTTCAAGAAACCCAATAAGAAGAAATCCAATGGTGTTAAGTCGTAGGATCTTGGTGGCCATTTTCAATAACTTTCTTGAAAAAATTCGCACTTTCTTTTTGTTTTTCCATTGCCAAATTAACGAATTTCTAATATTTCAATAATGAAAACACGTTGTTCACTCGTGTAACGAACCATTTTAACTTACCGCAATGTATTTACTTTATACCTGAATAAGCATCGGTGTAATTTAGTACTTGTATAAAATATGGCGGCAAATTTAAAAAGATACCTCACATTTAAGCACCCTTTACATACTTATATGAAATGTGAATTATTTTTCCAAAATATAATTCATACTTAGGAACTGAGTATGTTGCTTTTATTATAAGCATTATAGCGAGCTTGTAACAAAATTTTGAGCAATTGGCTTATTTTCTAATGTTTTCTAATTTCACACTACACAAATTTTACAAATCTACCAACAAAAATTAAAAATTTTAGCTTAAATTTTTCTTAACTTTACCAGAATTCTTGTACTTGATATTACTCATCATTAAGCCAACCCAATAACGATAGAACATCCAGCTACCAGCGTGCAATTTCTGATTCACCGTGTTATTTGAGTTAGAAAATAATGAGGTCATTTCGGTTCTTGCCCTAATTGCCCATATTGCTTTTTCGTCCTCAACGATTATGTATCGAACGAACATTAAGTAACACGTCTAGGTTAGGAAAATTCATCAATTTGTGTCAAATTGTGGCATGGACTGATTGATTGTTTATATCAACCAAATTTTCAAATAGTTGTTTTATGAAGATCGGTACAAAAACACAGCGGTACGAAAAAAGTCTGAATACTAAACGCACTTCCAAGGACAGCAAAGCCTTTAAGTTAGCACACCATGACAGTTTTCCAAAGCAATGTCTTAAGCAATGGCTTGGCAACACAAGCACTGGAGCAGATCGAAAAACTGCTTTTCAAAAATGGAATAGGAAAAACATTACTCTTTCTTCTGTGAAATTCTAAGGCACATAATCATGGTTATTTTTAACATTCCGATTTTATTTGGGAACTCTCACAACTTTCTTTACACTGTACTGTTTTTCTATGAACATAGACGAACAAAGACGTATTTTTCACAAATTTTTTGTTAGATCTTTTTTCGCTACAAGTGTTTCATTACTCGGAATTATCATACAAGTATATATAGTGCTATCTTTTCACATATGTCTATTATATTATGTTTTATCTCTTATCTTAAACCATGACTTGTTGGCGCTAAAATACATAGATTAATGTATGTATCTCAGTTGAAAACCGAATTCCTCGCACTTGTTCAATACATATGTATGTATTCAAAAATGTTATTATATTTAAGTCGATATTGTTTAATACACGTTTGTTTGAAAATCAAAAATAGTTTAATATTTTAGTAAGTGTTGAAAAACATTTTAAACAAAAATGTTCCATTATTGTATACGATTGCGATTGTATAAAAACTTAGGAATAAAATAGAAATTAAGAATGGCTTAAAATAAATACTTGCAAAAAAAAGAAAATGTTCAGTGTATATACAGTATATATATGTAAATCCGACATAATCATTTAGTGCAGGTATCAGACGCATATATAGACTCATTACATCATACTTTTTCAGGATGTTCAGGATTATAATTTTTTCATTTCCAACGTATAATTTTTCATGTAAATGTTTGCTCTAGAAAAAATTACCCAAAGAATAATTGCAAAAAAAAAGGAAAAATTCATACTAAGTTAGGTCGAATCTCATATGAAAAAGTAAAAATTTTCGTTTAAAAAAATTACTTTAAAATAAACTGGAAAAATATTTTCTAAAAGGGATATCAGATTTTGAACTTTACATAAAGTGACAGCTAATAGATGTTATTCTAAGAAACTTAAATCAAGAAATGACAAACTGGAAGTTCAGGCTTTTCAAGTAAAGACTTAACCAAAATAGACGTGACGAGACGGTAGCAATTGAACGAACGTTTGCACTCGTTTCGTCTGTTTTGACATTTAGCCCAAAATATTACGCTAGCCAACGAACCAAAAAAGCTGTTATGACGAGTAGCAACGTTTTGAAGTTCGGTTCTTACGGAACAACTCGTCTCGTCAAAATGTTTCGTTCACTTTCGATCAATTACGTTGGTTCATTTTGGCTATCAACATTGGTTTACATACACTCGAACTTACTCGTTTCGTTTCGTCTCGTCTATTTTGGTTTAGGCTTAAGTTCAGGTTTTTTGGGAAATAAAGTCTGCCGAAAACTTTGGAAAAAATTATGGTTTCATGTAGCTGCATAGCTGCGTTATTTTAATAAAGTTCTAAATTCTCTAAGGTTGCATATAAATGTGAGATTAGTCTTTGGCAAACATTGGGGGTATTCTTCTAAACGCGAAGAAGCCTCGAAAACTGTGTAAACTGCGTAAGCTGAGAACATTTCCGAGCCTCGAAAAAAGTTTTTATGAAGAAAAGTTTACGCAACTCTCTAAAACTTTCGAGGCAAATTTTGTGCGAAATCACCTTCGAAAAGTCGGAAAATGAATCAGTGATGCTTCTGCCGATACAATGTGCTGCTAATCTAAAATTCTTGCGGGTCTATCAGAATTTTTGGTTTTGTTATTTATCATGGTAAATTAACATGGTAGCAGCATTTCTGCGAACTTTGACGACCTATGACTTAAAAAAACGTCTTAATCGTTGAATTAAAACAGAAATATTCTCAAAGGCTTTGGTATAAGTATTAATTGTTTCCGCAAAAGATGGCACTCGTTGATACATTTTCCCTTTTTGGTGATATATTTTCATGGTAGCGACAAACACTCATGAAACTATCAAATTGCCATTTCTCATTCGTTTGGATAGAATTGAGTGTTCCCTTCAACAAGCTCCAAAACTTTCGAGGCTAAGGTACATGCTTTTCGAGTTTTCGCATTAGAGAAGTACCCTTATTGTTTTCTTGTTTACATCCCTTATTCTTATTCCAACTTGTGTGACTTTTTTATAAATTCCATAAGTTTGATTTGCACCAGCCCTTGCTTTAAATAGGTATACATAGAATACATCCGATATTTTCTTTATATATCCATAAAGTTTCGACTTTCTCTTAATAGGCGAAGAGCCGGCTGTAGAAAAGTCGAGTGTATAAGATTGCAGGATGGGTTGCATGCCAAATGATAGAGCTCAACGAGCCTAAATAGAATATCTAGGGTTGCCTTGCCAAAGCATTTTTTGGGGTCAACTTTTCTCAAATGAGAAACAACCCATGTTTGGGATAGGATTCGACAATTCAACCCTATATATTCTATTTAAGCTCTTCGATATCTATCATTTAGCACAAAATTTCAAGCTGCTATTTTCATTAATGAAAATTGACCCAAAAAACAGTTGAAAACCCATGTTTGGGACAGGATTCAACAATGCGATCCCAGGTATTATATTTAGGCCTCTTTGAGTTCTATAATTCGGCATACATTTCGAGCTGTTATGTACGACAGTTTTAATTAGAACAACAAAATTGGCTAAAATTCGGGCATTTTTGGCCACCGGCACAGGCTTTGGCAAGGCAACCCTAGATATTCTATTTAGGCTCTTCGAGCTCTATCATTTGGCATGCATCCCATCCTGTACGCTTATACACTCGACTTTTCTACAGCCGGCTCTTGGACTATAGGGATATTACAACAACATTTAAAAGTGTCGATTTCAAATTTACAACAAATTATCACAAAGCTTGTTAAAAAATATTTTAAAAAAAGAATAATCTAAGCTAAATGTTGAACTTTTCTGCAACTTGAAATAATGTTTTATCATATTTAGTAATAAGTATTTGCAATGATTTCAGTTCGATTGATTTCTTGAGGTGGATAGTTTTGCCATTCGTATGCAAATTCATCGAAACTTAATTGTCAGAATTTTATTTATTTTTTTTTTAAATTTTCACAAAACAAAAATGTACCGAAATTCAAATGGGACCTCAAACCCTACTATTTTTATTCGAATTTTTGAAAGTTTTCAACGGCAGCAACATTTTTCCAAAAATTCAGTAATAAGACCAACTAATTCCTAATATTTCATGTTCAAGCAACTATTTCGTAGAGTTAATATTCTGCAATAGAAAAGATTTTAAAAACTTATACTTTTACTTTTAAAATTTTAAAAAATTGTAACGCAACAATTGCTCGACTCTTTTGATGTTAAGTCGTCAACTTGTAAGATACTACCCAGAAAAATGTACTTAAATAAGGGACCTCAAGTTTCAACTTCAATCGTTTTAGTATAGATAACTCCAATCATACCATATTTATACTAACCTTTTTCGGAAACTAAACATAAGAAAATGCTCGATTACCACCTAATATTTTGTCAGTTTTTTCAAATATTTTTTTTAATTCCATTCTGAAATAATTGAAAACATAAATTTTCCCGAAAATTTGTCAAAAAACATGATAAGCTTTTATGTGAGTATATAATTGATAACAGTCAAAAATTTAAAGACAATTCCATGAAAAAAACAAATATTTGAGTCGTAAAAAATCTTGACGTGATTGCGCGAAACGAGCTCTGAATTCGTAGTCAGCGACGATAAATATTTTATTAACGACGACGACAAATTATTGTTATTGAATTTATCGTCGCTGCCTGATTCTTTTTTAAAACTTGTCGGCGGACTTTTATCACCCAAAACCACTTCATCGCATTAAAGTTTCGTGTGAGTCTATTTGAGATATTTTTCAGCTAACGATCTGAGAATGTCTAAAATGTATAATGAATTTCATTTTCTATTCAATTTTGCCTTACTGAAAATATCGAAAATAAATTTTGAACATCACTTAAGGCGTCCCCGTTATATGGGTAGTTTAAAAAAAAAAATTTTCCATAAAAAAATGTTTTCCACAAACTAGTCAACAGCGATCTTATAATTGACGTTCTTAGTGTTATTATAATTTCGACTTATTTTTATAGGTCGAAGCTTAAAGAAATTTTAAAAATGGGACAAAACCTGACCCAAAGAATTTCGAAAATAGTAAGATTAAGTCAAATATTTTTTTTTTTGACCCAATCAAAAATGTATTACTGAAGTTAACTTACTAATTATAGCAAAAAAAAAATCTCAATTGGCCCGAAACATAAAAAACAATTACGGCTACGATCCCTTGGTCTAAAAATTTAATACAGCAGCATTTTTGAGTGATTTTTCTTTTTAATTTTTCTCAAAGTTTTTTTTTTTTTTGATGTCACTCTCAAAAGGCTTAAAAAATCACAAAAAGTTTTTGGATATTTTTCTCATGAAACTTGGGATAAATTTCATTTAAAATGAGTAACCCAAACGCATATCAGTATCTTTGGATAACTTTTTCCTTAATTTTGCGGGGCAAATTATCTTTGATGATTTTTTCTATGTATTAGAATATATTTCATTCAAATTTTAAATTAATTTGAATTTAATTTCAAGTTTTTAGTATGGTTTGAATTTGATTTGATTTCGAACTTTGTATTTATACATTTTTTTATTATCCTTTCTTAAGACACTAAAGATACATTAAATTTTTGTCGGCTGATGTAATCTTAAGGCGCAACCAACAGCATGCAATAATCATTTTGTCATCCGTTTTAAAAGAAAAAATTTAAAAGTTAATGTTTGATTTTCAAAATTTGACAATAATATTGAAATTAGATAGCATTGGGCATATATATACATTAGTAAAAAAAGCATGAAACTTAATTTGTAAATTGATTCATTCAAAACCATTTAGTTTGTGTTAATTTTGCGAAATGGTTGTTTGAGAAAGTTGCATTGCAGCTAAAAACTGTTAACTTTGTATGACAAAAAAAAAGGAAATTGAGAGAGATAAATAATATATTTTTTAATAGTTAATTTTGTGCTAATCAACTAACTGTCCCAATTAATATTAACTAGCTAGAAAAAAGCGGATGTCGTTAGGATTATGTACGAAAAGTCCAAAATTTTGAGAGAACTTACACTGAGAAAACGATTGGTTTGAATATAACAAACATAAAATGATTCAACCAACACATACCACTATTTGATCTAAATACAATATGTTTCACTCAAATAAATATTTGATTGTTCTATATGAAATAAACGTTCGTTCAGCGTAAGAACAAATCTGACGTGATAGAAGCACAGACTTTGTTTGGGAAAGTTGATCAGCTGAGAATAACCTTTAGAATATGTATTACATTTTATCTCTGTCATCTGAAATTTTTCGAAAGTTTTTCAACAGTGTACTATTCAATGTCGACCGTTATCAACTCAAATTATTTAAAAATAAAACACGAAAATATCAATATGCAACAAAGTATCACTTTGTATCGAACTTATAATCGTACAGTAATGAGTAGACATGTGGCGCTTTATTAGCTTGATTAGTTTTAGAGTGTTGAAAGTATTTCCCCGTAGCATACGACTCAATAGACTTATGAGATTGATGAATTTACGAGATAATGGGTACACTTTAGTGTAAGCTTTATAGTTGCATCTCATCCCCTATGTAATTCTTGTTGCTCAAAGTTCCGATAGACAAATCTAATGTGAATGAACTTTAATATTCGTATTACGTACACCTAAGTTGTATTTTTAATTAGTCAATACATTTTATTTTATTTCATATGCTCATGTTTTGTAACATTTTAGTACATGATAAATACAATTTAACATTTTGCTAAAATACATGAATGCGGTTGTGTTTAGTTTAAATTTTTAGTTTTATTTTGTTATTTGTGGAAAATTGAAATCATCTCAATGTACACTAACTTGATGACATCCTATTAGAATTTAATTATATGAAATATGTATTGAAAAAATTTGTAATTGTGAAAGTACTATAGTACTTTTTCAAATTATAAATAAATGCAATAAAAAAATTATTAAATTATAATGTAAAAATTAAAAACAAAGAAAAATAAACTAGGAATAAATCTTAAATTAAATTGTGAAAGTAATGTGTAAAGTTATATATAACTTTATTTGTTTAGCTCAATAAAGATCATATTGTACTATTACGAAATATTTTATTAATTTCATTTGAATGCAGATAATACACTTATATAAGTAGGTACATTTATTTGTGCCATGAAGTAAGGTTAGGCTGAGCCAAAACAAAGCACTGCCAAATTTCATATCCTGCTCATTTTTTCTCGCGTTACTCTTGACATAAAACTTTTTCTACAAGCGCTTCGTTGATACTTTTTTTGGCTCAAAAATGTATAATGCATAGGTATATCGGCGATGCCAACAAATCCTTTATACAGTGGCGTACTTTGAACACTTACCGCCAGTGGCGAAGAACAAATCTGCTGCCCTCTGTCCTAGAAAAAATTTTCATAAAAAAATAAAAATATTCTCAACAAAAAAGTTTGATCAAATATTAAAAAGTGTCTTATCACATTAAAATTTACTAAAAAAATTGGATAAAATTCTGGTCGATATTCTTCTGATCATGTATGTATGTATGTAGAAAGATGAAATGTACTACTTTTAAGATGCCGAATGTACTTTCTTGAAAAAGTTACTTAAAATTAAAAAAATTAAGAAAAATTTTAAGTTCAATTGTACCGAAAATGTCTCCACTGGTATTTTGTCATTAGTTGACGTTTGCTATATGGAAAGAATCTAATATAATTTGTTTTTGTACTAAAAAGTTGGGTGCTCTTTCAACAATAAACAAGACAGTGTTGAGTTATCAGGTGTTGTTTAATCAGTCGTTAAAACACTGATCAAAGTTAGGCGCTAGTCATCGTTTATTAATACGGGCGTAATTTTGTTGCAGCATTTTTGATTATATAGAAATTAATAAATGAATATTTTCCTTAAGCTTCTTTTAACATTGGTGTACAGCCAAATACTTCAAAAAGTAAGTTGTACTGATACTTCAAGTATAGGCATATTTAGAAGCTGAGGGTGTGGCTGAAAATCTCTGTATATTCAATTTCAAGGCGATCAAAAGTGTTGGGACTATCTGCAATTACTTGGTTCGCACAGTGCCGTGCTTTCGCTATTGACTTAAAATGAGACAACTTGTTGGACCCTTATAAAACGAATAAAGTTTGGTTTTTTAAGTATCAATGACAGGATTTTAAATCGTACCGATTGTTTTTGGCGATTTAATATTTTCCATTGGGATCGGTGCCACATCAGTAACAACTTCATTAATTTTAAAGTTTTTTTTTTGTTTTTTTGAAAAGTTTTAGAAGTAAAATAAAATACTTTTTTGTGTAATGAATTTATAATGCTATTCTTTGACAATGAACTTAGCCTTAGTACATAACAAATTATGTACCTTGAGGTCGGCGGTAACATAATATTTGAGGTGAAGCAGCTAGAAAGTGGAAAATCGATACTTTTTTACTTTTGTCCGGTAAATTGTCAATTTTTTTATAAGAAAGAAAGAAGAAGAAGAAAAACAAATCACGGATTTCAATTCCCCGATCGATAGTTTCAGGAAAACCACACCCACTTTGTTGGAAAATTTTATAACGTCTGTAACTTGCACCATTTTTTAAAACAATGTTTTGGAAAATGGGTTGTTTACTTAAAACAGAGGGTGCTAATCCAGTTTTCAATATTAACCTTAATCCTAGTAATGGGCTTTGTCCAGACATATAAGGCTACTGTAATCCGCTGACACATCGTGAAAAAATCAAAAAGTTTTTATTTTGAACCGCTCTAATATACATATAAACAAATTCAATGAGGTTTTTTTTTTGTTATTTTTCAGAAAAGTTAACAGAAAAAAATACGCTGAACCTCAGAATACTTTATTCCAGCTCTTAGTTAAGTACATATGCGAAAAGTTCAAGCGCAATCACTGATTTACTCATGTATAGTAAAATTTACATTTACATCTGGAATATTTAGACGTTTGAGTTGTCAATACAGCTTAAAGCAGTCTAAGCGGTTTTTCTAAATCAAAAATAAAAGAGTTTGAATCTCAGCAATAGGCAACGTCAAAACAGCTTATATTGTTAAGAGATAGAAATTGGTTTTACTAAGTTGAATTCTCTCATTTGGAAAATCCGCTTAAGTTTTATTTTCGAGAATAGCTCATTTATTTGAGTGATTTTCATATTAAAAAGAGCAACGATTTCTTCCTTAATTAACAGATGCTCTATTGAAATCAATAGACCTTAGAACAATTCACATAATTTTTTTGAAATTAACTTTAAAGCTTAAAATTGATCTCCTGCAAAATTACAAAATCAGACTTAACTCATTCCAGACTATTGGGTATTTAAATACGCAAAAGACGAGTGAATTTTAAAAAATCCTACCAAGCGACAGGTAAGAGGTGCTGTGGTTTTTAAAGCTTTTTTGGGTAGAGGAAGGATTGGTCTGAAATAATTATTTTTATTTTTCCAAACTTCTTTGATTAACCTGTATTTTTGTGAGGTAGAATTTAGGTAACATAAGATTTCCAAAATTTTGGTGGAAAATCGATTCAGGCAAATATGAAGACTTAAAGAAAAAAGCTCGAAACAAATTCAAAGATTCTGTATGGGATGCTATAATAAATCAGATTTGATTGAATGAAAAGTGGGACGGTGAATTTTTTTTTTTTTGTTTTTTTTTTTTGTCTCATATAGGGCTATTGGGTAAAAATTTACCCATGCCATATCTCCGGTGTGCCGATAGGGAAAAATTTCATTTTTTTCATCAGCAACTTCTATTGATCCCCTGACCTCCCACACCAAATTTTATCAAAATTGTACGGGCCCTTCTGGTAGCAATCTGGAATGGGTTAAGCACATTTTTCCTTTTCACCACAGATTTGTATGTGTTTAAAAATGTTTAAGTTAATTGGAGTTATATTGGAAATAAGGCATACAAAATCTAACAGTAAAATTAAAAGCAAAAAATAAGTCTATCAGGCGTCATGAAGAAAAATCAACTAAGCCATTTCTTTTAAGTATGAATTGACAAGTATGCCTAAAAAAAAATTTTTTTACACTTTTAAGCAAGACGCTTAATAAACATACTGTAAGCAGGATTGTTTTAGCGCACAAAAGTATGTAGGAAATGTGTACATTAGGGTGATTCAAATTTTTTTTTTTTTGCTTGAAACAGGTTGAAAAGTTGCAGGCACACGAAAGGAAAATTCTGGTAAAATTATAGCTCATAATATTGATATTTACTGGTGGCTCATCGAGCTTTTTTGTTTTCCATACGATTTGTATGGGAAAAAATGCTTGACAAGACATTTGTCTCTATATCTCGTGAAAAAAAAATGTTAAAAATACGGGACCTAGCCTATTCAAAAGATCATATAATTTTCTATAAAAAAGCTTCTTGCATTTTTTTCGTGAAGCAAGCACTTCGTTAGTTAATTTGTTTCAATCTCGGCAGTCGACAATAAGGCGATTAAATAGGAACCCATGTTGATTTTAAGCATCGCTTAAGAGTACATGTGCTGTGTTATTGAATGAATTTATGTTGCTAATTAACTAACGAAGCGCTTGCTTCACGAAAAAAATGCAAGGAGATGTTTTATAGAAAATTTTATGGTCTTTCCAATAGGCTAGGTCCCGTTTATTTAAATTTTTTTTTTCACGAGATATTGAGACAAATGTCTTGTCAATTTTGAGTTTTTTATGAATTTATTTACTAACGAAGTGCTTGCTTCACGAAAAAAATGCAAGGAGCTTTTTTATAGAAAATTTTATGATCTTTTGAATAGGCTAGGTCCCGTATTTTTAACATTTTTTTTTTTACGAGATATAGAGACAAATGTCTTGTCAAGCATTTTTCCCCATACAAATCGTATGGAAAACAAAAAAGCTCGATGAGCCACCAGTAAATATCAATATTATGAGCTATAATTTTACCAGAATTTTCCTTTCGTGTGCCTGCAACTTTTCAACCTGGTTCAAGCAAAAAAAAATAAATTTGAATCACCCTAGTGTACATATGTATGTATATGAGACGTTCTTTTACCAACTGAACAGTTTCTGACCGCCATATTTTTAAATCGCTCCAAATTTTTTTTTTAAGAATTCTATGAGCTATATTAGTGGACACGTGTGTCGGGAATTTAGTTGTTATTGAAGATATCAAGCTGTGAAGTTCGATATTTTATGGTCATATTAAAATTGTCATATCTCCTGTAAATTTTAACGGAAAAAATAATTTTTTTACATTGTTTTAAAGCAAAAAAGATAAGCTTTTTTATTAAATGTTTCATGTATGCAGTCTAATCTCTGTAAGGGTCAATACAGAAAGAGTAATTGCGCTATAATTTTTTTGTTTTTATTTTTTTCACTTGCAGTACTGAATAGGAGGCTCAGTAATAAAAAATTTTTTCAAATTTTATCTTTAACTCTTGCTGACCCTATTTCATATCAAATTTGGCTCGTACCCCATTTTTTAAAACTATTTTTTAACGTGGTTTTTAATTTTAAAAAGAATATATCAATAAAAAATGTCGGATCTAGTTTTCGAGATATAGCCATGGAGAGTTGCGGATATGGCTTTTCTTAAATTCAATATTAGTTAGGAATGCATGAATAGGTTTCAAATATATTGATGTCACATGGAAGATAATTTTATAGTCTATAAAATTAGTTTACAAAAGTTTGAAATCAGTCCCATATATTTTCAGATATGCAAGTTTCTTAAAAACTTTCACCATATTATTTTTAGACAACTGTTATTTTCTCTAAAAATTGTATTGCTATATGTCATTTTATTAACATGTTGTGGAAGCCTAATTAATTTCCTTTAATTCAATTCATTATTTGTAACTATTTTTTCTTTTCTAAGCGTATTATATACAAAAATAATGAACAAACTGGTGTCCTTTTTACAAGGTATTTATTTCAATTATTTAATTTTCTGGGCGTAAAAAAATGTTCAGCAATTTCTTACAGAGCCCGTTGACGTTTCTTGCTAACCTTTTCCATTTTCAAAGGGACAAATAGGTCTTCCAATCATAATACCAAACCAAAATATGTGTTTTTGAACTAAGCACCTCTTCTTAGGAAAAGCCGATTGATCACTTCTTTCAAGACGGGCGATTAGGTTCTGGATCATGCTATCACTAGGAATTACTCTCATATTAATATATTTGAACTCTCATTGGAATAGATAAGCCTAATGAGTTTTACACGAAGCTGGACATCGTACGTACCCACTTTAATCTCCAATCTTACAAGAAAAGAAATTTAAATGGTTGAAAATTAACAAGCTGCTTCCTTTTGGCACGCTCTGGAGCAGGGGTCGACAGCGCCTAACTCTTTCCACTATTTTACAACAACTTCGTATTGTTGTAATTCGCCGAATCGTTGATAGGCGCAACTGCGCCAAATCTTATTTCTTACAACAAAAAAGGACAATTTAACCCTTTGACGCCCAAATTATTTCCAAATTATTTAAAAAGTTTTAATTGGTGTTATTTAGGTTGCTTATAAATAAAATAAGTCAGCTGAAAAGTTTTGTTCGGATAATTTCGTTTTGGGGGGCTGGGGAAAATGTTGCATATATGCAACATTGGGCACCTGTAGAGCTCAAATGACTTTTTTATATTATAAATGTTGATCCAATATACTATTTATACTTACTGTTATCAATCCAGTTAGTTTTAAGAGTTTTTTGGTAGCGCAAATACAAAATAATGCAGTTTTTAAAACACTCCTTTCTATCAAAAATTACCAAGTTTCTTGATGCTGTTGAAAATAAACTTGTGTACGACACAATTAGAACACCAACTAAAAATTAGCTTCTGAATAAAGAAATGAAATAAAAATGGATTTGCTTCAATATTCATCATAAAGATGACATGGCAAATGGTTAAACTAAGAAAAAATACATGCAACTTTGGGCACGAAAGGGTTAAGGAGATAAATTTAAGCTTCGCTCCCGATTTTTACCCAAATATTTCTCAAAAGCTTCTCAACGAAAATTCAACAAAAATGTAATCCTAGATAGTGTGTAATATATACTGCAATATGAGAACGTTCGGTGACCCTACCAAACACTGGATAAAAGCTGGGCAATGGCCCATTTTTGCCAAAAAATATATCATAAGTACATATATCCATGCAAAAGACATAAATATAGCCTAACCCGGTATTAAATTTTTTCTAAATATGGAATTTTATATTCAATTTTATATAAGCATTTCTTAAAACGGGCTTTATCTATTTCTTTGCCATATAGAACATACATTTAATGTTAGCTACGCTTGTTTTACGAAATCATTTAGTATCTAATCAGTGCGTTTACCTATTTGCAGCCTCCATATCACTACATCACTACGTAGCTTGTAGCTGTTGCAGTTATTATAAACACTGATAATTTTAAGTGATTTATGAAGAAAAATGGTTCCACTATTGTATTTTTTATATGAAAATATAGCATATTTCTAAAGAATTTTGATCTTTTGTTGTTTTGGAATTAAATGTCATTTAAAAAAAAAGTTCCTAAATATTGCAATTACTACACCAATGATATCAAATCTTCGCTCCTTATCTGAGACATTGGAGTTTCAGATGTTCGTCATCAAGTTTCTGAAGAAAACAATTTCTCTAAGAGATAAGCCACCCATGTAGGAACATGCGCAAGCTTGGGTGGGATCCAGGATATTGTTTCGAATGGTTTAATAATTCGGTAACTATTCCACTTGATTCAAATGATGTTCATCACACCTTCAATCTCAAATTAACCCATGTTTGGGAATGGCTTCAACAATGCTATTATGTTTAGGGCTTTTCGAGTTCTATCATTTGATATATATTTTGAGGTAAAATATTATAGTTTCAATTAAAACAACAAAATTGGCTAAAATTCGAGCATCGGGACAGGCTTTGGCAAGGCAACCCTGGTTTGTTAGTTTTACCAAAATCGTTCACTATCTTTTCTGTACATCCCATCCTGTAATCTTATACACTCGACTTTTCTTCAACGGGCTCTTGGGCTATAAACACTACATCTAACTTACCTTCTTAGTAGTTCGTTTTCTATTAATTTTGCCATGTGTAGTGCTGATTTTAGAATAAATATTAAAACCTCCAAAATATTGAAGGAATGAGAGTAAAATTAGTAAATCATGGGTTGGAATGCCAGCTAGAACTTAGCTAGCCACCATTGGACCAAGCTTTCATGTCAAGCCTCGGACAAAGTTATCATTCCAGAAATAAACATGCCAAAAGTGAGACAGCCTAGACTGACAGGGCCCGCCCAGTGTAAGGTATCATGTTTTTGGGATTGGGCCAGTGCTAGTCCTATTAACTTTTCCTACTTGGGCAATAAGTCTTATGCCGTAGTAGAACATACGATTCCAATTACAATGATTGCTTATTAAAATATTATGTATTCCTTAAACAAAATAAAATTATTCAGATTAAACAGGGAACACATTGTTAAGATATCAAGAGGAAGTCCCAAACACAAACAGCACCATACAAACAAACACTTGCGCCCAAGTAGCTACTGTTTTCTTTTGTTTAAGCAACTGAAAATAACAAATTGCCCGTTGGTGGTCACTATTGCTTACCACAAGATCAATAAACATTATCGTCATCATAACAGCGGCGCACAGTGCATTATGGGGCCGAATTCACCCATAACTGATCAAAAATATGAAACATGGTTTAGGTTTCCATATGAATTGTAATAGGAACAAACTGTTTGCGCCGTTCACAGCTTTGATCTTTGAGAACTTTCGTCAAGCACGATTCAATAATATAGGCCTATGGAACCTAAAAAAAAACACCTTCGGGTGTATTCTGTACGTATTTCCGGCCATTTTTTGTGGGAGAACAATTTTGATCTTAAAAAGGCAAGTGATATACTTAAAACTTTAATTTTCACAAAAAATCAAAATAATTAACTTCTAGATTAAATTTTGTACAAAAAGTGCCACAATTTTATACTGTGCGGCGTTACATTAAGAAACAACAATAACAACATATTACGACACATCCATCGCGTATTAAACTTGACCAAATATTTCAGAATTCCAACGAAACTACGATACATTCGCATTGTTTATAACTACGAGTATCGTCAATCCAATGGATACGGATGCTGGACATTAAAAACCGTAACAGTGTTTATGTCAATGAGCCAGACCTAAAGAGGTCTTGGTGTTTGAAATTGGATCGTATTTATTTACATTGTGGTTTTATTTATAAACAAAAATGAACACTGTACAGAAGCAAAACCCTGAAACTGAAATGAGCCGGAACACAACGAGTATAAATTTTTTTTATAACTTTATAATTACATACTAAAGAATTTTTTTTCGTAGCAAAAAGTGCTTAAATAAACAAAAATAATAAGAGAAGACATATAATTTAATGTCTGTATGTGAATATACTTAGTACATAGACATAAAATAAGGTAAGAACTGCATGTATAAAATGTCAAGCTTTACACAATACAAAAAATGTTTAAATGTTGCAACAAGTCTAGTGTAGTCTAGTGAATTAAGGCATTTTCAGAGACAATATATGGTAGTAGGTATAATGGGGCAGTTCCAACTTGTGGCTGTCTAATGAGGTCGATCCACGACGAATGAAACCCCATGTTTTCGCAATTCATTCGAAGTGTATGCTTGACATCGAAAATTGTATTGAGTAACAACTTCATCTGTGTGATAAGATTTGGTCGAGTTACATCGTATTTAAATATTTCATAGGAAACTTTTTTTAGATTCCAAAATCACAAATTTTACAGACTTTGCTTGTTTCGCAGTAGGCTTATTATCTAAAATATGTTAAGCTCAAAGTTGACACCATCCGTTGATTAACGGCTAAAGAGCGAGAAAAACTTTTGTACAATACAATAGCGGACTTAAAAACTCTGTCGCCATGGGCACAGTCCAGAAAATTGTGCATTTTGTTGTAAAATTAAATTTTGAATTGTAATTGTCCCAATAACGTTTTGTTTCTTTACTTCAATTAGACGCATAAAATTTTTACATTTTCATAGTTTTCTTTCAGATACACAGAATGAGCGACTGGAAGAGATGGGAATTTATGCTGAAATCGCAATGCGGCGCTAGGTCGGTCGCGCTTTGGCCAACTTTGATCGGCGTTTGAAAAACTTTACAAAAATGTACGATATTGACTGTCAAAACGCCTGACCTTACTTTTTGTAAATCACAATGTTGCGAGCGTCTGTCATTTCGACATTATCGATGAAAGGAATTCTATTTGTCAGTTTTTTGCTTAATTTTGTTGTGTTTTTTAGTTTTGATTGTTATTTTCATAAAATAAATGGATTTGAACGAAATGGATAATTTAGTGGACCTTATTTTATCACTGCATGAAACGCTGGGTAAACGAGAAGTGTCAAATGCACGTTCTAGTAGAAAGTAGCTCCACTCAAACATCGGGTATGGCGTTGATCGTATTTACGATATAACGGAACGCAACATTTAAGGTCGCATTTAAGATTACAGCATAAGCATGCATTGTTTCTACTTCAACTGT
The DNA here is from genome assembly GCA_949775025.1 of Tricholauxania praeusta. Classification (NCBI taxonomy): domain Eukaryota; kingdom Metazoa; phylum Arthropoda; class Insecta; order Diptera; family Lauxaniidae; genus Tricholauxania; species Tricholauxania praeusta. The sequence continues at coordinate 86,706,655 of OX459030.1, read as the reverse complement.
CAGAGTGCGACCGACCGAATGCCGCATTGCGATTTCAGCATTATTTCCGTTGTGTAATAAAACTGCTTTCAAGCTTTTCGTCAAGCTGTCAATAAATAAACGCCACTCACTGGGAACACAGGGCATCCCAATTGCTTTAAAAAAGAACATCTAATATCGCTGCAATAACAAATTCCATCTTCTTTGGTGAAGAACGTAGGATATGTCTCATGTCGACTTCGGTGATCTGTTATTTTGACATCAATAAGCATTGCTTTGAACTAGAACCCAAAAGATTTGCCTTACTTTTCTACAAATTCAAATCTTTCATTAAGTCATTAAAGTCTTCTGAGTTAAAAAATTAGGCTTCGGTGACAGTACAAATTCCTCATCTTCAATACTTTCATTTGAACTCAGAGATGACCTTGATTGAGACAATTTTGTAGGAGGTTCAGGTACTGGAAGTTGTACACGGGTTCCCTCAAGCGGATTAGAAATTATTTTAAATGACAGCAAATTCGAACTGCACAGGCACTTAAAATACACTTTGTAGTACTCAAATCCACTCACTATTCCACAAATCGGAACAGATCATTTTGAAAAAATATTCGACTTAGAGGGTATTTTTGCCTCGAGATCAATTTTGCTACAATTGCATGTTGAAAAATTTGCGTTTTGGTCATTTCGGAGATGTTTTTTGCTACATATTATCATAGAATCGGATTTGTCGGAAAATTTTACGGTAAGATGACCTATTTTCTGTGTTACAGAAATTTTTTTTCAATTTTCGTAATTTTTTATGTTTTTCATCTACCGAAAAAAGTGAGCTAAGCAATTTTTGATACAACTTTTGACCATTTTCGACCCTGCGGTCGCATTCTTTTGAAAATCACGTTAAAAATTCGGATTACCTAAACAATTTGCGATCGGAAACGTGCTATCGCATGATTTTTTCACGATGAATCTTCCTTGATTTAGAATATTTTCAAATTTTTCAAAGCCTTTAAAATAGTAATTGGATATTTTTTCATATTATTTTCTTTCAGGGCTTAGTTTAGTGTTCAAAGCGAAATTAAAATTATAGATTTTGATCGGTAACTAACCAAGGAGTCTTTATCTGTCCTTCTTTTTGTTATTTTATGTCATGCAGAGCCATCTGATTCATGATATAAAGGATTTATAGAGGAAATCGATTCGAATATAAAAATATTATTTGATCTTATCAATATCAATAAGATAGCTTTTAAGTTTATAGCTGATTTTAAAGTTAGTTTCATTGTCAATGGCTTTCAAATAGCAACTGCAACTTGGCCCTGCCCTTGCTGTTTCGTCACGCTTTCTGAGTTGTGACAAGAGAAAGAAATAGAAAACAAAGAAATTGTTGAATCCAGAAAGTTGCGAACTTACGGGGATATCAAAAAAGATTTCGATGATTTCAATGCAAGAAACCGAAACAAGAACGAACTGTCACTGCACGATTAATCTACCGCTATTCAAAAACAAAAAAAAGGACTACCTTCCGGTCTGAATAAATACTTGATACCAGAGTTACACATACTCCAAGGGTTTGTTAATCACGCATTCTGGGATAGTCTTGTTCCAGTTCTTGGACGCGAAAGGGCTTTACGTTGGCCACAGAAACTAGGATTGGTCTCAAAAGGTTATCACAGGGGTACATTTGAGGGAAACGCCTGCAGGAAAGGAATGCGACAAGCTCACGGCACCGGATTTATATTGATACTGCGATGCAATTGAAAGTTTTACGTTTTATTAGCCATGGACAAAACTATGACAAGTTCTTTTTCAACTCGAAAAGTTAGCCCAAATTTAGGTTTGCATGTAGCAAATTTAAAAAAGTTATATAAAGCCACAAAACGTTCCGAAATCTTAAAAATTATGAGCATTTCGAAAAATGCATTTCATTCTTGGTGAGTCAATACATCGAGAATTTTTCCAATTTTGGAAATAATTTTAAATTAACGACTCATACAGTCCTAAGTTCATAGAAAATTTGAAAATGGATGTTGTTCATTTAACGTGACCCTTAGACCGGGTCAATTTGTATGAAGCAAAACAAAGTCAGTCAGACACCAACTCAAAAGTTAGAGGAACCCTTAAAAACTATATCTGCATAATTTTTTTTTCGTTCCGAGAAAAACCAATGGAGCACTTTTGATTCTCCCGAAGGTCCTTTTTAGCTAAAAAAACGTGCTTTTTGCTCATAACTTTTATTCCTTCACAGAATGGATACCCAACTTTGCTCGAAAATTAAAGAGTGCGCTCTTGCAAAAAATTTGACGTTAAAAAAAATTAAATTTTTTTTCTATTATAGTTAATATTTAGTCCCGAAAGTCGATTTTTTCACATTTTTTATTTATTTATTTTGTTTAAACTACTGTAAATGCTGCATTTGGCATTGGATTTGTATAATTTTGGTCTTATTGAAAAGGCAATTAATTTTTATTGTTGGGAAAAGCACTCTGGCAAAAAACCCAACTTTTATTACTCAATTTTTACAGTATTTGGTTATCGCTATATAAAAGTTAAGACAGAATTTGGTTATCGCTATATTAAGGACTGGCGCAATTCTAGGCTGCTGGACCATATGTGTATACGTTGTGCATCCGAAATTCACTTCAGTTACATAAAACTTCCGTATATTCAATGATGGTACGATAAATTTTCTGAGACCTATATTTTTCCGACGAACAGTGGATGGATTTGTATGGAACGGCGGCCATAAATAGTAATAATTGCGCTAGACTCTTGAAATTTGGTGCAGATGTTTTCAAGGTCAAGAGAAAAATCGGTTCAAGGACACGCCTACCTCTCATATAAAGGTGGGATGAAGTTGTGACTTTTTTTCAAAATTGGTACCAATTTTCATTAATTTGGAAATGCTGATTTCAAAAATGTTATTAATTTTTCAATATCTCTTATATGTAGTTTTAAAGTTATTACAGAAAAACCAAAAAACGGTAGCCATAAACAGTAAGCATAGCGCCAGAGTCTTGAAATTTGGCACAGAAGTTTTTTAGGTTAAATCAACAAAAATTTATGAATATGAAAAAAATCGGCAAACGTACACGCCTACCGCCCATACAAAGGTGGGATGTGATTGAGACTTGTTCTTCTAAATGAGTATCGATTTCCAATAATTTGGCAATGCTGATTTCAAAAATGTTACAAATTGTGCGATATCTTTTATAGTTTCCAAGTTATTAAAGAAAAACTGAAAATTCAATAAAAAAACCTATTTTAAAAAATAGATAGACAAAAACAGCAAAAGAAAACTAAGGCCCCTATTGCGTTTGTCGATTTACAATAGACAAACCCTTTTTTTCTTTTAGCGATTTTGTTTGGTATTGTGTTTATCGATCATAATCGCTGGCTGTTCTATCATTAGTTTTGATAGATAAGATTTTTTTTTATTTTAGTAGATATTTCTTTATTTTTTAAATTTTTCACATAAAATATTTCAAACTGAATGAAACCAAACGTCTGTCTCAAGAAAAATAATAATATTTCAAGTCACAATGACGCAATTTCTTCTATTGAATTTCGCAATACCAAAATGGCATCGTTTCTATTAAATCGATGGCTATCGATTTTATCGCAAATCGACAACCGCAATAGGGGCCTAAATTAATTTTTATAAAGTAGAAACAATGTAATTTCCGCCAATATGCTACTTTATTGCATTTTGTATCAAACAAGTTAACTGGAGCACCCTATCTAACAGTTGCTTATGTAAAAAAATTCATAGAAAATTTTTGGAGTACAAAGTTTAACTTTGAGACCACTGTGCCGCTAAATCCAAAACAAATTTAAAACTTTTATAGTTTTTTTTCATCCCCTAAGTATTATCTGACGATTGTACTACAAAATTTTTCAATTCCAAGCACTTTCAAAATCTTCCTATTTATGGCCACAAAAATCCACTGTGCGACGCCTGCATTCACTTTCGCGCAAATAAATCAAAAACTGCACCACGTCGCGATTAGTTAGCAGTTTCGTCAAACTTAAGTCCGATGCTATTAAATCCATTTTATATATGTATTACAAAATTTTTCACACGTTGTACCAAATAATTTTATGAACGCACTAATGAAAACATCAAATTTGAGCAGAAAATCCAAGCTCTATGTATATGGTAGAGCACATAAAATGAATGATAATGTACATTTCACGAAGCAAAGTACGAACTTGAACGGAAGAGAATGGCTAATTTCTTCGTCTAATAGAAGATTTCAAGTCAACGAGGTTCAAGTTAGAGAGGTTCTACTATATGATTGAAAAAAAGCTAATTAAATTTCCAATAAGACCAAAATTATACAAATCCAATGCTAAATTCAGCATCTACAGTAGTTTAAACAAAATAAATAAATAAAAAATGTGAAAAAATCGAATTTCGGGACTAAATATTAACTATAATAGAAAAAAAATTTAATTTTTTTTAACGTCAAATTTTTTGCAAGAGCGCACTCTTTAATTTTCGAGCAAAGTTGGGTATCCATTCTGTGAAGGAATAAAAGTTATGAGCAAAAAACACGTTTTTTTAGCCAAAAAGGACCTTCGGAAGAATCAAAAGTGCTCCATTGGTTTTTCTCGGAACGAAAAAAAAATGATGCAGATATCGTTTTTAAGGGTTCCTCTAACTTTTGAGTAGGTGTCTGGATGAATCTAAATTTCGACCCGGTCTAAAAGACATTTAATTATAATTAAATTCATACATACATATATACATATGTAAATAAATACAAACATACATACATACATATGTAAATATGTTTATAGTATGATTCGATATTTAGTTATCATTACGTAAGTAGCTAATTCTGCGAGGTTCTTGGAAAAACTCGTCCAAAGCTCTTTCCACATTGATTTCGATATCGTGATGTATATTTAGCGAGGCTAAGCTGTTCAGCCGATCTTCGGACATAGTTGATCTGAGGTATGTCTTCAGACGACGTAGCACTGAAAAGGAGCGTTCATTTGTTGCTGTTGTCTCAGGCAAAGTTGCCATAACACGAATCATTTTTGATATCTTGCCCGGCAATGCGTTGACACCGAAGTTGAACTTCAATTGTCCACATGTCACGTGAACTATCAGCCAAAATTGAAATATATGGCGTGAATAGATTTGAGCATGAATTTTTATGAAGCTGATTTTATTGATACCGGAGCTATGCTTAAACACGCATTAAAAAAACGCTCGTGCTACTTAGTCTCAGCGACGCGCAGTAGTCCTAAATCCTGTTTTTTGGTTCAAAAATAGCCAGAGAGCGCAAATCTTATCAAAACTGAAAAACTCGGGCTCCAACGATTTATTGGCATTTTAGTTCTCTCATTTAAAAAAAAAATGGTTGTCTCTCTTTGATTTTTCATTCAAATGCCAATAAAAACCTATGTGCGAAAATTCCCAATAGGAGGGGTTTGAACCCCCAAAACCCCCCCCTTGCGCACGGGCCTGCTAATACATCTTTCATACACTATTTGGATCTACAGTTGCGAGCAGTAAAATAGTAGTGCACACTTGCAATATGACTTCTGTTTTTTTTTGTATACCTAAAACAATTTTTGTTTCGATTATCGATTTCAATAATCATCTTTAGTTTATCATCTACATCTCTGCAAATTTTAAACATTTTGACTGTAACGGTTTTTTTTGAAGCAGTAGTCAAGATAATGATCGGAGTCAATATTGACTCCCCGGAACGTACGAACATCTAGCACGCTCGAAGCATGCCTTCCGTCGATCACAACATGATCGATTTGGTTGCGTGTTTTCTGATCAGGGGACAGCCAGGTGGCCTTGTGGATATCGAGGTGTTGAAATCTGGTGTTACTTACTACGCCGCGGCGAAGTCGATCAGCCGTAGACCGTTGTTTGAGGTGGTCTCGTGAAGGCTGAGCTGGCCGACAGTGGGGCCAAATATACCTTCTCTTCCGACCTTTCCGTTGAAATCCCCGAGTACAATTTTAACTTTGTGGGCCGGGCAGCGGTCGTATACTTCCTCGAGTCTCGCATAGAAGGCATCTTTGACAGCATCGTCCTTTTCCTCCGTCGGGGCGTGCGCGCAAATTAGGCTGATGTTAAAAAATCGAGCCTTGACGCGGATCGTAGCCAACCTTTCGCTCACAGGTGTGAACCTGGAGATATGGCGGCGAAGTCTTTTGCTTATTACGAATCCGCATCCCAATTCGCGCCTCTCCACATGGCAGCTGTAGTAGATATCGCAACTTACTTGGTTAGAGCAACCATGTCCTATCCATCTTATTTCCTGGATGGCGGTGATGCCAGCCTCCGCCAATTCGATGGAGGCACCTTCCCTATTGAGGGTCTGGATATTCCAGGTGCATATCCTTAAATCATAGTCCTTTTTCGTTTGCAGTGGTCGTCAACGTTGAGGGGTTCTGTATCAGAGGCTTTTTTAGACTTCATTGGAATGTTTTTTTACGTGGCGGGTACCAAACCCTGCGCACAACCCAGTTTACTTCCAGGGAGGACACGCTGCACACATTCGCTCACTATCTCAGCGGATGCGGAGATAGCTACCCAGATGGAGCCGCGGGGAGGCTGTGTGTCAACTTGCTAATGGTTGGCTCAGAGATCGCTCTGGCAATCCCCAGGTGGAAAGCAATCAGAAACTTTACTCTGATCAACCAAAAGCCAATCCATCCTGAGAACGAACTGTCACTGCACGATTAATCTACCGCTATTCAAAAACAAAAAAAAGGACTACCTTCCGGTCTGAATAAATACTTGATACCAGAGTTACACATACTCCAAGGGTTTGTTAATCACGCATTCTGGGATAGTCTTGTTCCAGTTCTTGGACGCGAAAGGGCTTTACGTTGGCCACAGAAACTAGGATTGGTCTCAAAAGGTTATCACAGGGGTACATTTAAGGGAAACGCCTGCAGGAAAGGAATGCGACAAGCTCACGGCACCGGATTTATATTGATACTACGATGCAATTGAAAGTTTTACCTTTTATTAGCCATGGACAAAACTATGACAAGTTCTTTTTACTCGAAAAGTTAGCCCAAATTTAGGTTTGCATGTAGCAAATTTAAAAAAGTTATATAAAGCCACAAAACGTTCCGAAATCTTAAAAATTATGAGCATTTCGAAAAATGCATTTCATTCTTGATGAGTCAATACATCGAGAATTTTTCCAATTTTGGAAATAATTTTAAATTAACGACTCATACAGTCCTAAGTTCATAGAAAATTTGAAAATGGATGTTGTTCATCACACCACATTTAACGTGCCCCTGATACTTTTTCCTCAATTTTAAATTTATTTATATATTTTCCTAATTTTAAATAATATATAGAGTAACTTCGGGTATTGTGATATGGTCTTGTAATGTGATATGCCATCATATTTCCTTAAGTAAGCAACTCTCGAAAAAATTTTTTTCGTCAACATGGCAGTAACGGAAAAAGATAAGTGCTGCAAGGTTTTGTGCGTTCGCATTCACTGTTTTTGGTCTCAGTGTGGTGAAATTGATATAACCACAAGTCGAGACTTTATTTGTGTGCATTTTATGTGTGAATTGAGCCCAACATAAAATTTGTTAGTGGTTGAATATACATTGTCATAAATAATGTCAGATCTTTATTTGCTGAAATATGTCTTAATAAAAATGACCTGAGTGTATTAAAACTGAAGTTCGGGTAATGTGATATAGTCGAATTTGCTCCACCCTGCAATGACATTGCCTATGCTTTTTGTAACAAATCCTTCCAGAGTGATACAAAGATTCAGACCTGAGTTCAATGCCTGCAATGCGATTTAATTTGGGCTCACAATGATTGTGTTCCAAGATGGCAAGCAATTTGTGTATGTGACTCATAGTCTGACTTTAATATGTTCTGCTTTTCGCTTATTGATTCAGTTTAAATCTAGTTTCCTTTTTTATGGAAATTCTATTGAAAGATGTAATGTTATTGTATTTTTAGTTCCTACTGTTTTATGAATGTTATACTTTTCATGATAGTATATCACATTATCCGAACGCTATATATCACATTACCCGCCAATTTCATTAAGAGGTGCCACTTGGCTTTTTTCCATTTTGTTGAAATAGCTTCAGAATGGCTTACGTTATAGAGCTCCGAAGTGGTAATATACTGCACAATGCATCAACAAACCATAATACATAAAGAAGTAGAAGCTACGCTATAAAAGTTACGTGTAATTTAAAATACAAAAATACCCATATCACAATAGCCGAAGTTACTCTACTCTTTATTTTTTTTTAATCAAGTGATGCCAAATATTGTAATCATTTTCTGTTATATTTAAAAAAGTTGTTGTTTATTCAACATTTTAGAATTTTTTCTTTTCAGGGATTGTTTGAATATGTTCATATTCTCTCGGATCTATCCCAAAACGCAATTTTTCGACAGTACAATTGGAGCAAAAGTGATCCCGAGGTAAAAATACCCTATAAGTCGAATATCGATCTGTCCTGATTTGCGTAATAGTGAATTTGGGTACTGCAAAGTATCATTTAAACGCCTGTAGAGTCCAAATTTGCTGTCATTTAAAATAATTTCTAATCTGCTTGAGAGGACCTGTGTGTAGGCTATGTGAGATCGGAGCAGAAGACTTACTAAGCAAAAATAACAGTCATCAACGTAGTTTTTGGCTCTCGCCAAATTCTTGGTTTCTCACCTCGATACCAACCTAAATTAAATAAATTTAACAATAACCATAAACATTTATTTATATAATAAACATATTTTTTTTTTTTTTTAAATTTGTTTACCTTCTAAATATCTTTTGTAAGTACTGCAAGCAAAATGAGGAGTCCAGGGTTTGTCTAAATTCCGAACAGGGCATTTAAAATAAGCTTCGTATGCTTCACAAAGCTTTTCACATGCGTTTAAATAAAATTTTATGTCTCGTGGAAGTTTTCAGAACTTTAAAGTTTTTCATTCTCTTCCTCAAGTCGTAAGCAATAAAATGGCGTTTTCCTCATTCAAATCGGTACATTAGTTTCGGAGTTATTCAAGTTTAAACAAAACTGTTGAACAACTCACCCCTTCTGTTTGGCTAATGTCTTGTAAAATGTTCAATGTGAAAAACTGAAGGTCGCTCGTAACAGCAGCACGAACTTTCAGAAAAATAGAGTTTCTGGACCACTTAAAAATTTAATCCGCCCTAATATACATATTTAAGATTTCTAATATATTAAAAAGTTTTAAGTAAACTCTTTAAAAAAAGACTGTAACAAATAGCTAAGAGATGATCGAAGCTCTTAAAATCCTTGTAACAAAATCATTTACTAGAGGCTTGAAACTTAGAATATTTGGTTTTTCCAATATACATACATACATATTAGGGTGGAGTGAAATTGTTCGAATATTGGCGATTCTTTAAAAATCATTATTCCAGTGTGATAAAAAGTTGTATATTGTTGGTCAAAATGACCGGTTTTGAATAATATCTTGAGGTCCGAGACCCAGATTAAAAAAGAGAAAGATAATTCTTCTTTTGCAAAAGGATCCTTAGCATTACATTCACTTTCTAACAAAAATCTTCTCCACAAATAATCTCTCATGACATCTGCATAAGTTGGTAAATAATTTTCTTTTAGTTCTTCACGTGCTCCGAAAATATTGTATATATGGCTACCAGATGGCATACTTAAGTAGCAAAAGTGCTACTTTTGCAAGGCTTTGCTACTTTTCACTCGAAATGTACTACTTTTGGATGGTTTTGCTACTTTCGATGTTTGCATTGTAAAATAAAAGTTATTTGAAATATTCTTTTAATTTTTGGTTTTCATTACAAAATTGGAATTTTTTGATATGTGCTACTTTTGTAGGCAGGCCATCTGGTAGCCCTAATTGTATAAATGGTTGTTTTTACTCTAATTTTCCACATATTACAAACATTTGAGATTAACGCGCCTTTCAAGTTGGCACAATATAAAAATATCGCTGATTTTTTTTTTAAATTTTGTTTGATTTGTTTTATTTCGTAAGGTATGCTTCAATTATATAGAGTGGAGAGTGAGAGCTTCACTTAAAGACCCTTTTAAAAGCTCCAATAAACTTAAAAATTAAGTTTCGTCAGAATTCGGCATAAATGTGTCCTCCAGAACCATAAGAAGGCGGTTAAAAAAAAAAAAGGCGTTTAAATAAAAAAAAATTACGTGGATGCATAGCCCAACATAAACCCACATGTGTCACAAAAAAATATTAAATGAAGAATCGCGTTCGCAAAAGAACATTTGATCAAATCGAAAAAGTGGGCGTGGTACTTTTCAACTGTTAAAAATTTTGATTCCGTATATCTCAAAATTTGCACAAACGATTTTCATAAAAAGTATGGAAATGATGCTACTGAAGGCAGTCATAAATACAAGCTCAGCCACTTTATTGAAAAAATTCGTTGAAGGGAGTGGCACCGCCCACAATATTTATAAATGTTATATTTAGAGAACTAACAGCGTAATCGTTATGGAATTTAATGAGGTAGATATGCTTGCTATAAGGTCTCTTATTACAAATATTTGGTCCAATAGTACCTGTGGGCGTGGCACTTCCCATATAAGCAAAAAACGTTTATTGTTATAGATATTATGCTATAAGAGTAATCTTCATAAAATTTGGTGTATTGATGTCAGTTATTAAAAGCTTTAAAAATAAATGAATTTTGACGAGATTTCATCAGTGGGCGTGGCACCTCCCATATCAACATAGATATGTAAGCGCTGTTTTAAGTGAACTATTGCAGTAATTGCTATGAAATTTAATGTAAGTGGTTCAGTTGCTATTGAGTATATCGGAATCAAAAGTGGCTGAAATAGCACCAGTGGGCGTGGCACTTCCCACACAAATAAAATACGGTAAGTGGCATATTTATCAAAATATGTGAGCAATCATACTGATTTTGGTGTTAGAGGTTTGTTTATGGAAAGCTATTTCTGGATAAAAACCGGACTGGATTGTACCAGTGGGTGTGTCACCGCCCTAAATTTTAAATTTAACTGCGGCAGATATCGCAAACTATACAAGCTTTTGTGCTAAAATTTAGTATGAGGATGTCGATCACGATTATAATTTGTTGAACCAAAAGTGGGCGGAATTGGAGAAGGCTACTGTAATCCGCTGACACATCATAAAAAAATCAAAAAGTTTTTATTTTGAACCGCTCTAATGTACATTGAACAAATATGTCAAAATGCTAGCCACAATATATTGTCTCATTGTTTTTACTATTAAAAAATTGGTATAGAGCTAGTTAATGTTAATAATATAAATGTATTCATAAGTAATCACGTTTTTCCTCTAAATAAAAGTTTCTGTTTCCAATAATTTACTAGAATATTAATTTGAATTTGGAAAAATAGCCTGAATAAGTAAGTATAAATGTGTTTCTACTTAGGAAAAATTCAGCCATAAGGATAACTTTTTTTTAACAAAAAATATTTGTATTCCTTTTGAAAAAGTAATTTTTTGTGCGAATTTTCAACTCTTGTGTTAAAAAATTCAACTTTGAAAGCAATATTTTCGTCTTCTTTGAGGAACTTTTTCAACTATTTCGGATGAAAAGGTAAACTGTTCTGTGAATTTTTAACTCACTGCGTTGAATAATTCAACTTTCAAAGCAATATTTTCATCATTCTGAGCAACTTTTTCAACTATTTCGGACGAATAAGTAAACCTTTGTGTGAATTTTCAACTTACTGCGTTGAATAATTCAACTTTGAAAGTAACTTTTTCAACTATTTTGGACGAAATAGAAATTTTTTGATAGAATTTTCAACCCAATGCGTTGAGAATTCAACTTTGAAAGCAATATTTTCATCTTTTTCTACTATTTCAACTATTTCGGACGAAAGATTCAGTTTTAATTTTAATTTTCAACCGACAAGGTTTTAATTTTCAACGGATGAAGTTGAAAATGCCTTATGTTTAATGTTTTCAACCTAAATAAGACAAAAGTTTCAACTCTTTTGGAAAGAATGTATATGTCGACTCAAAAAGTTGAAAAATTATAATAAAATTTTGAACCGTGTAGTCTCCGCACAGGCTAATGCAATTGATAAAAAAGTTTGCTCCGCCCTAATACATGTATCTTATATTTAAATACGAGTTTTTTTAAGTTCAAGCAGGCACAACTTCTTCACGAACTCCCAGAAATGCAAAATTTTGCATTATCTACGATATATAAAAAACATGTTCTTCCTCTTACAGAATAGCATTAGTCGTTCAAGCCAAGCTGACTATATAAATTTCATTCTCCCAAAGAGTGTAATAGAACTCGACACAAACAACTGAAATGATAAGTACAAGCAGAGTCTGGAAGAAAAGTGGGTGTGATAACTCACTTACATGCAAAGTCTTTAAAAGGCGATATCATATCGTATTGAAACTTTAAATACGATTATTTCGAAGCTGTATTTGCAAGAACTGTTCGTACTGTAGCTCAAAAATTTACTGACGGATCTGGCTGAATCATCGGAAGTTTGTATTTTAAAGTTTAAAGATATCGCTCACATAAATAATTTTTTTGGGTCAAAACTGTTGAAAAAATAGTCAACAATCTGGACTTTTGATTAAACAGCCGATATAAATTTTAATTTTTAAGTTTTTTATAACATTATTGGTTTGTCCTTTCCTATAACATATTTAATAGTAATTGCAATTTTTTTTAGATAAATAAAAAAATTTTTACAGCTGCAATAGTTTTCGATGCCTCTGAAAAGATACACTGAAGAGATACTCTCTCTCTTTTGGTTAAAAAAATCATATTTTCTTACACTTTAATACTGTAATGATCCAATTATTTTATCACCTTGAAAAAAATTAATGAAAAATGACTAATTTTAAAAGGAATCGCCCCCTTAAATTATCACATTATGACAGTTTTAAAAGTCAATGCAACGAGCAAAGACTTTAAGTGACACAAGCCCCATCAAAACGATAAATAGGTAGGCTTTAACATCAACAAATATGAAATATTTCATCTTAAATTTAGTTAACGACAACTCCTAGATTTATTTAAATTACTTTTTCTGGAAGACAAATGACTGTTCAATTTAAAATTGGAAATGTGTGACATAATTAGGAGAACAAAAGAAAGATTTAATGAAAAATTTGGTGGTGCCAATCCTACAATATAAAAAAAATCTAAAATTTTTAACATCTCAGCAACTATTGGACGCAGATGGATAAAATTTTGTACATACATATTAGACCGGGTCGATTTGTATGAAGCAAAATAAAGTCAGTCAGACACCGACTCAAAAGTTAGAGGAACCCTTAAAAACGATATCTGCATCATTTTTTTTTCGTTCCGAGAAAAACCAATGGAGCACTTTTGATTCTCCCGAAGGTCCTTTTTGGCTAAAAAAACGTGTTTTTTGCTCATAACTTTTATTCCTTCACAGAATGGATACCCGACTTTGCCCGAAAGTTAAAGAGTGCGCTCTTGCAAAAAATTTGACGTTAAAAAAATTTAATTTTTTTTTCTATTATAGATAATATTTAGTCCCGAAATTCAAATTTTTCACATTTTTTAATTATTTATTTTGTTTAAACTACTGTAGATGCTGCATTTAGCATTGGATTTGTATAATTTTGGACATATTGGAAATTTAATTAGCTCTTTTTTCAATGATATAGTAGAACCTCTCTAACTTGAACCTCGTTAACTTGAAATCTTCTTTAAGATGAAGAAATTAGCCATTCTCTTCCGTTCAAGTTCGTACTTTGCTTCGTGAAATGTACATTATCATTCATTATATGTGCTCTATACATAGAGCTTTGATTTTCTGCACAAATTAGATGTTTTCATTAGTGCGTTCATAAAATTATTTGGTACGTGTGAACAATTTTGTAATATATAAAATGGATTTAATAGCATCGGACTTAAGTTTGACGAAACTGCTAACTAATCGCGACGTGGTGCAGTTTTTGATATATTTGCGCGAAATTGAATGCAGATGTAACGCGTACTTCTGTCATCCTGAAAACATTATTCTGTCAATGATAACAGATGACAACAAAGATATTCGATCGGTTGGCTATTCAAAAATCATTGCAGCTCGGAAAAAACCATCATTGAATATACGGAAGTTTTATGTACCTGAAGTGAATTTCAGCTGCACATCGTATACAAATATGGTCCATTGGGACAAGATTCAGCTAACCTTGCACTCAGTTTCTGCCTGAAGAAAATCTTTTGATTCATGATGATTTACATGATATCATTGCTTTTCCAGGTGAAGAATAACAAAGCATAAAATATGTAGCATATTTTTAACTACATAGCAAATTACAATATATAATTTTCATTACAGACTTTCCATGTCATTCCCAAAGTACGGAACGTCACGTAAAAGCAGTGAGCGAATCATGCATGCAAGTCGTGCACAAAAATCGCCTGGGTCACATTTTAAATACTTTCGACTCACGCGAAATATACAGTGGCCTAGAATCGCGCCAGTCCTTAATATAGCGATTACCAAATTCTGTCTTAACTTTTATATAGCGATAGCCAAATACTGTAAAAATTGAGTAATAAAAGTTGGGTTTTTTGCCAGAGTGCTTTTTCCAACAATAAAAATTAATTGCCTTTTCAAAAAGACCAAAATTATACAAATCCAATGCTTCATATGCAGCATCTACAGTAGTTTAAACAAAATAAATAAATAAAAAATGGGAAGAATTCGAATTTCGGGACTAAATATTATCTATAATAGAAACAAAATTTAAATTTTTTTAACGTCAAATTTTTTGCAAGAGCGCACTCTATAATTTTCGAGCAAAGTCGGGTATCCATTCTGTGAAGGAATAAAAGTTATGAGCAAAAAACACGTTTTTTTAGCCAAAAAGGACCTTCGGGAGAATCAAAAGTGCTCCATTGGTTTTTCTCGGAACGAAAAAAAAATGATGCAGATACCGTTTTTAAGGGTCCATCTAACTTTTGAGTCGGTGTCTGGATGAATCTAAATTTCGACCCGGTCTAATACATATGTATTTCCTAATTGTTTATGAAAGGCTCTAAGCATAGTTTTGTTTTGAAATTAAGAAGCAGAAAATCCAATTCATCACATCTCATCAACAATTCGACACTATTGGTGGCAGATGAATACGACTTGGTACATAAATAGCAGGTACGGTCGAAAGTAAGTTTCAAAAAATGTAATGGGCGGTACCACGCCTACCATATGAGAATAAAGCAACATTTTGTATATAAGATATCAGCAACTATTTGATTTAGATGAATGAGACTTGGTACATACATATATAAAAGACAAAGACTATAAAAAATTAAGCTCATCGCCTCACCTACCGGTAAGGATAGGACAACATCTGCTTACTTACTTACTTGGGTGGCCATAACAACCCGTTACCGGGTTACGGCCGACCTCAAAAGCCCTCTCCAGGCGCCTCTGCTTCGCGCGCGCCTTCTCCAATCATTCACACCAAGCGTGGATATGGTTTCCTCGGCTTGGTCTTTCCATCGGAGGCATGGTCTTCCTCTTCGTCGTCGCCCAGCGGCTGCCGCATCAAACACCTTTTTCCCCGGAGCTTCTTCGTCCATACGCACAACATGTCCCAGCCAGCGCAGACGTTGGATAGTGATGTACTTGACTATGTCAATGTCAGCGTAGAGCTCGTACTCGTTGGCGGTGCCAAGATAGGTGAATTCCTTGACAGCTTCGAAAGTATAGTTGTTCGCAGTAACAAAGGATCCAATACGCCGCGTCTCCCTGTTTGTGGACAGCATATACTTTGTTTTGCCCTCGTTCACCGTCAAACCCACCTTCGCTGACACTTTTTCGATAGCAGAGAACGCAGCAGTAACATCTCGCTTACAACGTCCAATGATATCAATATCATCGGAAGCAGAAAATCAAATTCATCACATCTCATCAAAAATTCGACACTATTGGAGGCAGATGAATACGACTTGGTACATAAATAACAGGTACGGTCGAAAGTAAGTTTCAAAAAATGTAATGGGCGGTACCACGCCTCCCATATGAGACTAAAGCAACATTTTGTATATAAGATATCAGCAATTGTTTGATTTATATGAATGAGACTTGGTACATACATATATAAAAGACAAAGACTATAACAAATTAAATTCATCGCCTCACCTACCGGTAAGGATAGGACAACATCTGCTAGGTCTAATATACATATGTTGTATGTAAAATAGTAGGGACTCGAAGTGTTACGGGGCAGGAATGATGCTCGAAAATTTTACCAACAAGTCAAGCGTCTGACCCAAGACCCAAGGTGGATGACTCCACCAATCCCGCCTTTGGAGAAATTAACCCGATGCCACCAATCAACGACGATGGTGTGGACGTACCACCACCTAGCCATGACGCGGTACGAGTTGTGATCCAACGACTTAAGAACAACAAAGCGGCTGGTGCCGATAGCTTGCCTGGTGAATTGTTCAAGACCGGCGGCGATGAGCTAATAGGGTGTATGCATCAACTCATCTGCAAAATATGGCTAGTTGAAAGCATGCCCGACGATTGGAATCTCAGTGTCCTTTGTCCTGTACTGAAGAAAGGTGACCCGACAATCTACGCTAACTACCGGGGAATCAGTCTTCTTGCCATCTCTTACAAGGTCCTGTCGACTGTACTGTGTGAAAGACTTAAGCCGTTTGCCAACACACTGATTGGGCCTTATCAGTGCGGCTTTAGACCTGGTAAGTCCACCATAGACCAAATCTTCACACTACGTCAAATCCTGGAAAAAACCCACGAAAAACAGATCGATACCCATCATCTCTTTATCGATTTTAAAGCTGCTTTCGATAGCCCGATACGGGATTGCCTGTATGCCACCATGTCTGAGTTCGGTATACCTGCGAAGCTGGTGCGGCTTTGCAGAATGACGTTGAGCAACACAGCCAGCTCCGTCAGAGTAGGAAGGGACCTCTCCGAACCATTTGATACCGAACGAGGTTTCAGACAGGGCGATCCACTATCCTGCAACCTCTTCAACTTTGTGATGGAAGAGGTGTTGCGAAGAGCCAGTGTACATCGTAATGGCACTATTTTCTACAAAAGTGTCCAGCTCCTTGCATATGCCGATGATATTGATATCATTGGACGTTGTAAGCGAGATGTTACTGCTGCGTTCTCTGCTATCGAAAAAGAGTCAGCGAAAGTGGGTTTGACGGTGAACGAGGGCAAAACAAAGTATATGCTGTCCACAAACAGGGAGACGCGGCGTATTGGATCCTTTGTTACTGCGAACAACTATACTTTCGAAGTTGTCAAGGAATTCACCTATCTTGGCACCGCCGTGAACACTCAAAACGATGTCAGCCTGGAGATAAAACGAAGAATAACTCTTGCTAATAGGTGTTACTATGGTCTCAGTAAACAATTGAGTAGTAGAGACCTCTCTCGCCCGACAAAACTGACACTCTACAAGACGCTTACCCGTGCTACTTTACGGCGCAGAAGCATGGGTTGTGTCGCAGACTGATGCAGCCACGCTTGGGGTGTTTGAGAGAAAAATTCTTCGCAAAATCTTCGGTCCTGTTCACGTCGCCGACGACTACCATATTCGAATGAATCACGAACTGTACGAGCTCTACGCTGACATTGACATAGTCAAGCGCATCACTATTCAACGTCTGCGCTGGCTGGGACATGTTGTGCGTATGGACGAAGAAGCTCCGGCGAAAAAAGTGTTTAATGCGGAAGCCGCTGGGCAACGACGAAGAGGAAGACCATGCCTCCGATGGAATGACCAAGCCAAGGAAATCCTATCCACGCTTGGTGTGAATGATTGGAGAAGGCGCGCGCAAAGCAAAGGCGCCTGGAGAGAGCTTTTGAGGTCGGCCGTAACCCGGTAACGGGTTGTTATGGCCACCCAAGTAAGTAAGTAAGTAAAAGAGTAGGAACAAAAGTTGACTTCACTGGAAAAATGGGCTGTTTCGCCTTTACATTCCATCGCATGAGTACATACAATAGTAGAACGAACGCTGTGGTAGAATTGCAATTTTGTGCATGGCCAAGTGAGGTACATACTTTGTGTTGATTAGCTGCGCGGTATTCCAATCTTATTGAGAATATTCCACAACGTCGTTTGCTGTCAGCTTTGTTTAACATTTTGTATAATATTGCCGAATTCAAGTAGTTAATATTTTCAAGTCAAGTAAATCATATTTACATTACATATTACATTATATTAATAAACTTTTTTTGGAAAACTTTAATTGCACTCTTTGTAAAAATAAAGTGCGTTTTTTTCAAGTTTGTTTTAGAAAACAACAGAAAATGTGCAAAGCAAATTTATTGTAATTTTTCGGTACGTTGAAGATTTTAAATTTCTGTGCAGAATTAGTTACATACAACACTAAATTCCCCTTACACATTTGGCAAGAGTACTTTTCGAAAACACAATTTCTTACTACTTTTTGTGGGTTTTAATCGACAAAAAGTTATTTTCTTTTAATTGCGACATGGTATGCATACAATTAATAATATGAAACGTCAATATTTTGACCATCTTAATATATTTTACATGATATCATTTTATTGAAAGTGGTATCATTTTGAACTTTTATATTCAATATTTAATTTTCAAAATATTGATTTTAGATTTCCATTTATAATGAATGATTCTTGGTTTTTAATCTACAGTTTTTCAAATTACTTTTAAAAATTTCTCATATTTAAATATAGAATTTTATTTTCAAAATTCAATGTGGGTACGGACTATTGGTTTGAATTGTCATTACCAATGTTCAATTTTAATCATCAAGTTCATCTTAGTTCATTTTTCCTCATTCAAATAATTACAATTTTTCGCGTTTCCATGCGCTTTATCATCAGCGCGGCATTTTTTCGGTCCTTTTGCTTATTCTCCATGCGAACTTTTCTGTCCAGTCTTTTTTATACAAGGACTTTAACCAAATCAAACTCATCGCGCCACTTACCGTAAACGGCTGAACAACGTCTGCCGGGCCAGCTAGTTTATTATATAATCTTGTCTTGCTCGTGTAAAGTCTACAATAAAAGTTATGCGCTTTATATGCAGGAAGTTTCAAGTTACTTTTATTATATTTCCAGCGATGCCTTGCAATTATCAGTGTTATATGTTGTTGCCCAATATCATGAAAAATATGCAAAATAATATTGACACTCTCATATTAACGAAAACAAAAACTATTTATAAAATGTTTATTTTTTTGTTATGTGAATTAAAAACAAAAGTTAAATGTATGACCGGCAACATCGGCAGCAGAATTTCAATTTACATATTTAACTGGCAATATCTAAATAAGAAGCTTAACGTGTTCCCGTTAGAGGACGTTCAATAATTATGTCCAAATAATGGGGAGGGAGTACGGCAAAATCTAACCAAGGAGGAGGGGGTCAATGAAAATCTCACGTCAACTTTTTAATTCAGACAATATAAATAATTATAGCAGATAGCATTTTGTATCACAAAATCAATCCTTGTTGGAATATTTGTTGAACCTTTTCGACATGCCGCTCATCATACGTATTGTAAAAGCTGCTATACTGTACACAGTAGACTATAATCTGAAGTGGCTGCACGAGGAGGATGTTGATACAAACAATCTATGATTCCATGACAATTGAGGAAGCACAAGAATGCGCATAAAGTGAGTGATGAATTAGGGAATGCAATGCCGCAGCCTATTTTTACGTTATATATTTAATCAAATACTTTATGGTTATCGTTATCATTTTCTTCCTCTTATTTCACATAAGAAATGTAGTACAAACCCACTCGGCATATAACGTTTCGTAAACCTTTCAGAAATAGCTCACATGAAATTTTCCAAAGTTTCAGTTACATTTCAGAAATCTTTCATTTCCATTTCAGAAATCTTTATACAATGTCCACCTTTTGATTTCATTTGAAACGTTTCTGAACATTTTTTTTTTCGTCATTGGACTTTTTTTATTTTGTGTCACTTTTGCTGTTATTTTACTATGAATTATTATTTCGTTTCACCTGTGTCATCACTTGCAATGATACTTAATATACAATTATTTTTTGTGACGTTTCTTATACCTCTATCATGAATAAGCAATCCCTCTAAACTTTTCTCCAGTCTCCTGATTAGTAATCGTAGAAGATTTTTTGGCAATATTTTTTGAGGGAAATTTGTTGACGTTTCTTAAAAAAAACTAACAATATACAATGTATACTTAACATAACATCAAACAGAGAATCATAGAACATTATTTTGATTTCATTAAAAAAATTCAGTAAACATAAAATATGGAAACTTTTAAAAACATTTCAGATTGATAACATATTAAAGATTTTGTTTATAACGTGTCAGAAATATATAACTTGAAAGGTTTCGAAAACGTTGAATCTGGAACTTTTCAGAAACAGTTCAAAATGTTTGTATGTGAATCAGTACATTTGAAATATATAAGGACGGTTTCTGTAATGTTCCGTGTGCAATATTTCAAATGAAACATTTCTGGTACCTTACGTGTTGTTACTGAAACTTTCTGAAACGTTACATGCCGAGTGGTTAGAAGACATAAGTATGTATTAGTGATATGAAGCAAAATACATGAATATGTCAAGTAAATTTAATTATGTATTTAAAAAGGAAGAGTCTCGCCATATCTCACCAATGGGGAAGCCCGAATTTTCAAAAAAAAAAAACACCTCACGTTATTAATGGTTGTCCCCTAATTATGGAAAGGCTGTATCCAATCGAATCCGAAATAGAATTAAAATGAAGTGTACTGAACATTTTTTGAATTTTAATACAGTAGGTATTTATATAATAGCGTCAAGACCGGATTAAGCTATGTAAAGAACCCTACGTAATATAGTCAAGAATCAACTCTCTTCTCGTGAACTTTCTAAAACAGATTTTTTTTTCTGTCTTAATTTTATTTGCATACGATGTTTTCATATTTTATCACCTGTGTACATTATAAGTAGTATGACACAATGCATTACGAATAGGCCGTTAATTTAATAAATATCTAGTAATGGTGTTATCTTTGGCTTTGTCAAAAATTAAATACCCTACACCGCGTTAACAGTAAAAGTGCGCGTAAATCTTAAATTTTTATTAAAAGGGTATTTTGTCTACCACACTATGTTCTGGCAGGTTTGACTTAACGTAACCACATTGAGCTTGTAAGGCTTGTGCCAAGCCCTCTTTCCAAAACTTACCATCTTTTGTTCTACCGCTTGGCCATATCATTTTTTGTAGATGTGTGAAATTCTGTTTCATAATTTCAAGGTACCAAAAGTCCGCCCATTGTTCGGTTTTTCATTTTGATCCTATGATTTAGAAAAAGTGCGGAAAAATCTGAAAGATGTTGAATAAGTAAAATAATTATGAAAAATATTGAATAAAATTGTAAAAGGTCGAAATATACCTTAAATGAAATGAGGTTGAGAAAGTGCAAAAAATATCGAATATATTGAAAAGGGGTTGAAAAAATCGAAAAATTTTGAAATATTAAATTGTTGAAATGTCGAAAAAGTCGATAAAAATGGAATGTGTTGGAAAAAATGAGAGAGGTTGGAAAATTTTAAAACATTCGATAAAGACTGACAAGTCGAAATATATTCAAAGTGTTGAAAAAAGTTTAAAGAGCTTGATAAATGTTGAAACAGTTGAAATTTGCTGAAAAAATTTGAGAAATAATGAAAATAGGTTGAAAAAGTCTAAAAAAGTTGAAAGACACTGAAAAAGTCGAAAATATATAAAAAATGTTTAAAAAATTGAAAGAGAGTTATAAAAACTGTTAAAAAGTCGAAATAAATTGAAGAAGCCGAAAAAATAAATGCTGTTGAGAAATGGAATGAGAAAAAAGAAATGGAAAATTGTTGGATAGGGCTGAAAAAGCCGAAAAGATATGAAAAAGAAAGATATGTAAAGAAATGAAAAAAAAAATCAGAATATGCCACGTCCACTTTTTCAACTCCGCCTACTTCTAGTTCAATAAATTAAATTCGTGATCGACATTCGCTTACCATATTTTATCACAATAACTAATAGAGTCCTTAAGTTTCATAAAAAGCGCTGTAACTTTTTTCAAGATAGGTTTGGCCATATATACATTAAGTATGGGCATCCGTGAACCGATTTCACACATTTTCAATCCCAAAAAGCTTGTTTAAAGGTTCCCATAAACGTGGTTTGAACAGACATACTGTCACGGCTAAATCAGCTAAGGTACTGACGCTGATCAAGAATATGTGCATTTTACTTTAGCTGCTACGCCCCCTTCTGTGCGTTACAAACTGAATGACAAAATGAAAATGCCTTTAAAAATACTGTGACGCGCAGCTCAAGAGTGTGAATTTTGTGCATGTAAAACCTTGATCAGATTACAGTACCGGAGTAGAGTGTAGAGCTCCTTACCCTATACCCTATTCAATGATAGATAATCCTAGATAATCTCAGATAATCCCATTTTAATGCGGTATTTTGTGGTAAGCAGACTTCAATTACAAGGGAAAGTTTTCTCCGACTTTCCTTTTTTAAATTTCAAAAATTAAAGGCTTTTTGAGGTATTAAAGAAAAATTAATTCTAAAATAATATCTCGGCGACTTTTTCTTTTATAAGCTCATGCTCAATACCCTCGAAATTTTGTACCCTACACTTTTCTTTTTTGTTTTGAATGCAAAAACATTGAGTCTTGGAGCAAACGTTTGTTAAACGAAAGTATCAACTAAATTACTTTGAGGAACATTATAAGAAAAAAGTAATTCGTTCGGTTCACGAAGCCCCTTGGCTTAGGTTTATCTGGGTGTGAGTATCATATGATGATTTCTCTTAACGCGAACATACTTTTTAGAACTAGTGTAACTTAAACTCTTTGCAGTAGACTCAGTTGAGTTGTTTTTTTTTATTGTTTTGTTATTTTATATTCTTCTTGTCGTCATATTTATGCAAACTTGCAGTTTTTCTCATTCTTTGCACAAAATATTTCAAATGTCCCAAAAACCACCTGTGGATCATAGCATTGCAAACGGCAACCAAACGAATAAACTTATAGAATGCAAACAAATGTACCTACAAAAAATTTGTTCATATTCGAAAAAAAAGTTTTTAAATCAATAACTCTCAAAATTATTAGGGTCAGTCAAAACAAGTAAGTTGAAACTGAGTCAATAAAACACTTTGGCCGATTGTCTTAAAAGTGTGGTAAAGAAGAAAAAAAAACCCTCTACTTATTTAACCCCAATCTCAGCCCTACAAACGTGCGTAACACAAAAAAGTGATTTAATTTATTGTAACATCCGTTAAAGAAGTCACCGAGGGTGCTTTGAGAAACTACTCGTACACAGACTAAGCCAACGACTTCTTTTAGTCGCTTTAACAAAATGAGATCAATTTATTCTATTGGTCATTACGGAAATTATGCCCGCGCAAAAAAAAGGAAAAGAAAAACATAAATTTCAACCCATCAATATATGGCTAAGATACATTGCAATCGGAAGTACAAATTCGCTTGGTCATAGACTGCCCTATGTATGTGATCCAGTACAATTTAATGCGCAACGACTCGGTGACGGTGATGTTCATGAAACCATAAAAAACAGAACACAAAGCCCATCAATAAAGACACAAAAAAAAGTATCACAAGTAGCTTTGCTTGGAATGCACAGTTTCTAAAGCGAAACTCACCGAAGGGTATTCAAGAGAAAACAGGAAAAAATAAACGATAGAGGAAAATAAAATTAAGAAGCATCTAAAATCTGAAGGAAATTTTCTAATCTATTTATCGATGGTCGATGCAATTCAAAAAGTTTCTAACGCTCGTTTATGACTGAACTTCTGCTTCAATATGCTACCTACATACATATGTATGAACTGCTAAAACAACGACAACAACAACAAAATCTTCGCATTTGATACAAATTGCATCTGAATGTATGAACTTATTGCCAGTATAAAATTTAGCATAGATAAGTGACTACGAGTATCTTCAGTCGGTCAAATATCGCCCAGAACATACCCTACAGACAACCAAAACGTCGGATATAATAATTTCAATTATTTGCTCACGGTTTAACCTTATTTTTTTAGATGGTGATTATGGCGAACTTTTCCCTTTTTTCTTTCGCAACAATTTCAAATTGATGAGACCCCCCATACCGGAGGGCTTCCCTAGTTGTGATTCAACCCACCCAAGGTATCTTATTGTTGGCATAGTTATGTAATCTTAAACTTGTACTGAAATTACAAAATTTATGTAACTAGACATAAGGACTGTCGCAGAAAAAACTTGCGTTTTTTTTATTTTGTATGATAATCTTATAGGTCTAAAAAGACAAGTTATATATAAATTGACGTTTTATATGATGTATAACACTAGAAGATACCACTTCTAACAAGAAAGATGTCCAGAAAAGAACAAAAAGTCCGCCAACTCATTTTGTTCACATGCCTGAAAAATCCATAGTTAAAATATTCAGCCATAACAAAAATAATTGGTGTATAAGATAGAACTGTTTTTACGGTTATTTTCAATTATAAGAAGGGTCTTCTTGTTTCACGAAAAAAGGTTTAGGCAGAAAACCAGAATTTTCTAACTCGAGGGTAGTGGCGAAGGTGAAGCGCCTTTTTAAGCAGAATCCCAACACCTTAGTGTGAGATATGGCGGCTATAGCAGGTACATCAAAATGTACTGTACAAAGAATATAAAAAAAAAATAAGCTGAATATATATAGAGTTCAAAAAGTATCAGACCGTTCTGATGAAAAGCATTTGATGGCTCAGATAAGAGCCCGAAAATTGTATGAAAGGTACCAGACTATATTTGATTGCTGCTTTATGGACGACGAAACTTACGTCAAAGCAAATTTTAACGAGCACGAATGTTATACGTCACCGAAGAGAAAAAAATTTCGAAATTTCCGAAACAATATATGGCTTGACAGGCCATATGCACCTATGGTCTAAAAAGCAACTTCTTTCTTACGCAAGGTACAATCAATTCCAAAGTTTATATAGACGAGTGCCTCGAAAAACGTGTTCTACCATTTATTCGTATACAGTGATGGTCTGGCCCGATTTATCAACCTCTCATTACTCTAAAGCTACGATGGAATGGTATCAAAGTAAAAAGATCAATTTTGTGCCAAAAATAGCAAATCCGCCCAACTGCCCTGAGCTTCGCGCAATTGAGAAGTATTCGGCTCTAATAAAAAGAAATCTGGTAAGACTTACGTGGAAAAGATCTTACCGTAATATCGATGAAATAAGTGTACAAAATTTAATGAAGGGTCCTAAAAAAAGTAAGAAATTTTTATACAAAAAAAAAATTTTAAATAGTTTTTAGCTATTTATATTCTGAACACTAGCCATTATTAATAAAATATATGATGGACTGAAAAGTTTATTGGGTATTTTTTTATAACTGAAGAACAAAACGCAAGTTTTTTCTGGGACAGTCCTTCTTTGTGGACATTGTCGCTTTCAAAATGCTGTAGATCCATTAATTTTGTCGATTTTTGTTTTACTTATTTTATATGAAACAAAAATTTTTTTTAAGTGAATAATTGGTGTAAATTGATATTGAAGAAACTGGTGTTGGTCCCACACTCTAATGACCATTGTGTAAATCATTATATGCCTGTTTTCGCATGTAACAAATGCTCTCACTGAGTTGATGTACCCTGTCTAATGTGTTTAAAGTGTATGTATGAAGAATGTCTGTCAACAGTTGTCAAATGCGTGAAGAATATGCTTTTGTGTTCCAATAGTGATGTACATCAAATAAATAACGATTACCTAATGGTATCATCTGAGTTTGAATAAAAGTCTAATTGAAGAAACTTTTTAAGATATTGGAAGACCCAACAAAAGACTCTCTCCCAAGCTGTTTGATGAGATTAATCTACACATCTTAATGGATAGTACAGGGTGTTTTTTTTAGAGGTATATAGCTTCGAATTGAAATAAAACACAAGAAAATCGTTTTAATGTCCATCAATTTGGCTTTATTGGAAGGATAATTTTATGCCATTAATGTTTAAATATGATTTCGGGCATGTGGCCGCCGCGGCTGGCTCGAATAAAGCCAACTCTACAGGTCCAATTTTGAACCACTTTTTCGAGCATATGGGGCCGTATGTCGGCAATAACGCCACGAATGTTGGCTTCCAAGTCCCCTAACATTTCTGGTTTGTTGGCGTAGACGAGCGACTTCACATATACCCAAAGAAAATAATCCAATGGTGTCAAATCACACGATCTTGGTGGCCAATTGACAGGTCCATTCCGCGAAATTATGCGCTCATCGAATGTTTCCTTCAATAAATTGATTGTGACGTGCGCTGTGTGGCATGTAGCGCCGTCTTGTTGGAACCACAACTCATCCACATTCATGCCATCCAATTCGGGAACAAAGTAGTCGGTTATCATGGCTCTATACCGGTCTCCATTAACGGTAACTGACTCTCCAGCATTATTTCGGAAGAAGTATGGCCCAATGACTCCACCAGCCCATAGAGCACACCAAACAGTCAGTTTTTGTGGATGTAATGGCGTCTCAAGGGTCTCATGTGGATTCTCTTCACTCCAAATGCGGCAATTTTGCTTGTTGACGTAGCCATTCAACCAAAAATGAGCCTCATCACTGAACAAAATTTTGCGATGAAAATCAGCATCGAGATCAATCTCATTTTCGGCCCATACACCAAAATCACGACGCATTGCACGGTGGCGAATCGATTCATTCGGGTCCTCTTCAACATTTTGCTCTACAGCGGCAATTGTTTCTTCGGTGCGCACTGTTCGACGTCTCTGCGGATGCGTATTATCACATAGAGTAAACGTAGTGCGAAAACGACCCATGGTTAACCGAATTAATTGCTCTGATGGACGATTATGTCGACCATAAAATGGACGGAGCTTGCGGTAAGCTTCGCGAAATAAATTTGCACGATTTGCAAGCGTTGTTCTTTTGTCAATCTGTTCATGATGAAATGGCAAACCAAACTGAAAATAAATGACATTAGAGTTGCCAGATTTGACCATAAAATGCCAGTTTTATCTCTATTCGAAAAACAAACCTCTAAAAAAAGCACCCAGTATATTAACTGAAACTCACAAAAAAGTCTGTAGCCTCACAAAAAGGCTTTAAAAATGGAAATTAAAAAAGTTAAAAACTTGAAATAACAGTTTCATTTGCCGTGGAATTCTGACATACAGAAAAACTATATCAAATGCAACATTTTTTCATAGATGAACTCATAACTCTTAATTGTCAATTTTAACCTCCCAAGGAGACGTTCAAGGCATTTTTGTCCTCTGAAGCTATTCTTTTCTTATCCTTTCCTTTTTTTGTACTTAGTCCTTTATTGCCAGATTTATTGTTAGTATGTAAAATCTTACAAATCTTACCTGCACAGTACGAAACCTTCAAATCAAGTTGGATGTTACTCACGAAGGACAACGAAAGAAACTATGAAGAGATGACCAACCAGTTATGCATGTTTGAAAGAAATTTCAGAAAGGCTGATTCTAAGGATGAAGAAACATTTTTTATAAAAGCACAAAAGAAAAACCAAAACGTTTATAAAAATACATTCAAAAGAGATCACAAAGAACGTGATAAATGCAACTATTGTAATCGAAAAGGACATTGGGTTCGAGAGTGTAGGAAGTGGATAAGTGACGGAAGACCAATCAAGGGTGGTGATGTCAAGTCCACTACTCATGAATCAAGTTTTGCCCTTAATATTACATGCGGAGGAGCGAATTCAGCAGATCTGCCATCAAAGGATTGGTGGATAGATAATGGTGCGACAAGGCATATAACAAATGACTTGAGTATATATAAGTCATTTGAAGAATTCAAGACACTATGTTGCATTAAGGCTGCAGGAAAGGAATTCCTGAATGCTATTGGAAAAGGAGAAGTGAAAATAATGACAACAGTTAATAATTATAAAACATACATAACGTTAAAGGATGTATGGTACGTTCCTGAAATATCAAAAAATTTATTTTCGGTCCTAGCAGCTCAAGATCGAAACCAAAATAGTGAGTTCAAGTCAACTGCAACAGAGTGTTGGCTTACACTAGGCGGAAAAACGATTATTACTGGTTCACGAAGTTTACATGGAAGCTTATACAAAGCAAATTTCCAAGCAGTTATTCCAGAAACCGAAGACCAGGTAAACTTTATGATACCTCAAGATTCTATACTTCAGCTTTACCATGAACGGTGGGGACATCAAGACAAACGTCATGTCAAGACAATGATTGAAAAAGAACTAGGAGTCAAGGTCAAAATGGACAACACCACTTGCGAGGCTTGCATATATGGAAAAGCTCATCGGCAACCATTCGGAGTAAAACCGAAAACTACTGTTCCAGGGGAATTAATATCGGCTGATGTATGTGGACCATTTCCTGAATCTTTCAACAAAAAGAAATATTTCATAATCTACAAAGATACATATAGTAAGTATCGATATTGTTTTTTCTTACGTGAGAAATCAGAGACAAAAGATACGCTAAAACAAGTATTAGCATTTGCAAAGGCACAAGGCCACATTATAAAAGAGTTTTTAAGTGATAATGGTGGTGAATTTGACAACAAAGAAGTTAAGACGATTCTAAAGGCGAACGGGATTACACAAAGGTTAACTGCTCCATACACACCAGAACAAAATGGTGCAAGTGAACGGGACAATAGGACTATTGTTGAAATGGCGAGAACATTTAAGTATTCAAACCAAAATATTCAATTTCCGGAAGCAATCTGGGCCGAGTTAATCAATACGGCAGTGTATATATTGAATAGAACTGGAAAATCGTCAGTAGATGGTATCAGTCCATATGAAATATGGAGAGGAAAAAAACCAAGAATCAAGCATTTGAAAGTCATTACAAGCGAATGCTTTTTTCATATCCCTAAAGAAAAAAGAAATAAGATGGATTCAAAAGCATCTAAAGGATATTTAATTGGATACGATGAAGACGAAAGATATAGAATATATATAAAAGAAACCAGAAAAGTAATTTTATCAAGAGATGTCAAGTTTGAAGAAAAACTTAAGGACGTAAAACAAGTCAAGCAACAAAAAGATGTAAGGTTTGGAGATGAACTTCAAGAGAGAGAGGAAATAGTCAAAGTAAAATTCAAAGATTACGAACCGAGTTTCAAAATATATGATGATGAAAAGGAATGTGAAAGTACAGAAAAAGCAAAAGAAAGAACGCAAGAAGAAGACGGAAACCAAGAAGAAGGTCAAGAAGAAGAAAACCAAGAGGACAAAGAAGAAAATCAAGAAGAGATTAGAACAGAAGAGAAGAATGCAGAATCACAGGTGCCAGGATTTATAGAAGGGAAAGAATCACAAGTTAAAAAAAGAAGAAGAGAGGAAGATACAGAGAATCTTCAAATGTCTAAAAGACTAAGAGATCGTACATCAATGTCAAAACCAAAATATTTTTTCATGACATCTCACAAAGATTACAATGACAGCAGGGAAAACCAACAATGTAATAAAGTTTTGACACACAATACTGAGAATCCGTCGACTCTAAGAGAAATTTTACAAAGAAGTGATAAATTGAAGTGGATTGAGTCAATGAAAGCAGAATATGAATCATTAATGGCAAACAAAACCTGGATACTCGTGGACAGACCAGTAAATAATTCTATTATAAAGTGTAAATGGGTTTTTACACAAAAGAAAGATAAATATGGCAAAATCGAACGGTACAAATCAAGACTAGTTGCGAAAGGTTGCAGTCAAAAATACGGGATAAATTATACAGAAACTTTTTCCCCAGTAACAAGATATTCTACAGTAAGAATACTTCTTGCATTGGCTGTAGAATTCAAGTTGTATGTGCACCAGCTTGATGTAAAATCGGCTTACCTCAATGGTGATATTGATACCGATATATTTATGGAACAACCTGAAGGATTTGAAGATCCAATGCAACCAAAAAAAGTTTGTTAGTTGCAAAAATCTTTATATGGATTGAAACAGTCCGGTCGAAAATGGAACGAGAAACTTGATAAAATCTTAAAGCAAATTGGATTCATTCGAGGCCAAATAGATCACTGCGCCTATACTATGAACAACGAAGAAGAAGTTATCATTATAATAGTATACGTTGATGATATTTTGTTAGCATGTTCAAAATTACATACGTTACATCGGATCAAAACAGAACTTAAGCTAAAGTTAGCCATAGTTGATAAGGGTCCAGTTGATTATTTTCTGGGGATGGAAATAGAAAGAAAACAACCCACTGGTTCTTTGAAAATTACACAAAAGAAATTAATTAAAGAAATTCTTAAAGAAAATTCAATGGAAGAATGTAAAAAATGCAGCACACCATTGGATCCAGGTATGAAATTTAAAAATTGCAATGATTGCAAAAATTGTGAGAAGATAGATGCAACTAAATATCAGTCCTTAATTGGGTCTTTGATGTATATAGGAATTTGTTCAAGACCTGATATTCTACACTCAGTAAATAAGTTATCACAATTTAACAAAAATCCTCATAAGGAACACATGGCTGGAGCAAAACACATTTTAAAGTATTTATATAATACAATAGACTTAGCATTATCGTATAATTTAACGAACAAAATGCTACATGGATTTGCAGACGCTGATTGGGCTGGAAGTTGTGACGATAGAAAGTCATACACTGGATATGTTTTTCTGTTAGCTGGAGCAGCGATATCTTACGAATCTAAAAAACAACCAACAGTAGCATTAAGTAGCACAGAGGCAGAATACATGGCGATTTCAACAGCTGCAAAAGAAATAATTTACCTTAGAAATTTATTTCAAGAACTTGGATTTAAAAATATAGTAGAGAAGTCAACAGTTTTATATGGAGATAATATCAGTTCACAACAATTGGTGAAAAATCCAGTATTTCATTCAAGAAGTAAACACATTGATATACGAATACATCATGTTCGAGAAGTACATCAAGCAGGAAAACTTGAATTAAAATATGTAGCATCAACAGATAATACAGCGGATATTTTAACGAAAGCCCTACAAAAATCAAAACACAAGTACCTTCAAAATAAGTTAGGGGTACACTAGAGAAAGATACTATTTGAGGGAAAGTGTTAAAAGTTATTACTTAATACACAAATGATACCTTTCACTACTCATAGTGTTTCTACTTATACTTTTGAAAACAAGTTGACTTTGTATAAAACTTTGTATACTTCATTGTGAAAATATTTTAATTTCATTCAATAAAATATTTCGAATCGTAAATGAACAAATAGTTCCTCAAAACCTAACACGCAACTACATACAGTGAGCGTCAAAAGAAAGTAAACACCAATTCTTTATCCTTAAATTATCTTATTACAAAGTTATTATTGACTTACGATAAAAAGTAATATTACAGAGTTTACTACTATACCATTTGGAGATTTACTATTATAAAACATGAAATCAAAACAAGTGACAACATTGCTCAAATCTCTCGAATCTGAAAATGCATCAGATTTTACGCGTCAAATGTTTCACTTCACTAAAAATCATTTTAAGTTGATTTGTACTTATTAATAACTAAAAAGGTACAAAGGAAGATAATCTCACTATGGGAAAGCAAACATCGACTGATACTCGAAAAATTATATTAGATTTAAGAGAAAAAGTCAAATCCTTGCGTGAAAATTGTGAAATCGTGGGAAGGAACCACGGAACAATAAAAAAAATAGTTGATAAATACGCCAAACAGCAACAGGTTGAAGATTTATCGCGATCTGGACGCCCAAAGCGGCTTAGCGGTACTGAAGTTACAGCTGTAGTAAGAGAAGTAAAGGTATATCCAGCCTCAAATGCAGTTAAATTATCAGAGAACATAACGCACACATCAGGCAATCCAGTAAGTGCGATTACAGTTAGGAGACCGATTCACAAAAATGGCTTACATGGAAGGACACCACGCAAGAAGTCATACATATCCAAGGTAAATCAGAGTAAGCTTGTGGATGTTGCTAAAAAGTACAAAAATTTTTCTCAAAAATTTGGGAATTGAAAAATATTTTTGCATTTTTTTTAAAAAACCCATATTTAAATTTTTTTTTTTTTTTTTTAAAAAAAAACTTTGATTTAATCTGCGTTGAATGACGTAAAAATTTTCGCGGGGAAAAATGTATTTATATTTTTTTTTAATTTTAACAAAAATTAAAGAGCTAAAATTTTGTAAATTGAAATGAATTTTTGAATTTTTTTTGAAAAATCCATTTCTGAATATTTGTTCGGTGATCTTTAGATTACAGCTTGATACGCAAGCTTCAAAATGGTATGCCATATCATGAGGGCAAGTAGTTAATTAAAATGTTTGAGCCGTTAAAAGCACGCTGTACTACGCGTTGAAAGGCTACTACACTGATTTTCAATTTCAGTTTTAGTTTTCAGGTTAACGGCTCAAATATTTTAACTAACTACTTGCCCTCATGTTATGGCATATCATTTTGAAGCTTGCGTATCAAGCTATAATCTGAAGTTCACCGAAAAAATATTCAGAAATGGATTTTTCAAAAAAAATTCAAAAATTCATTTCAATTTACAAAATTTTAGCTCTTTAATTTTTGTTAAAATTAAAAAAAAAATATAAATACATTTTTACCCGCGAAAATTTTTACGTTATTCAACGCGGAATAAATCAAAGTTTTTTTTTAAAAAAAAAAAAAATTTTAAATATGGGTTTTTTAAAAAAAATGCAAAAATATTTTTCAATTCGCAAAATTTTTGAGAAAAAATTATTTTTTTCAAAAACAGTATTTTTTTTCGAAAAGTACAACTAAAAACCTAAAAATATAAAAACAAAAAAATATTCAGAAATGCATTTTTCAAAACAAAATTCAAAAATTCATTTCAATTTCCAACATTTTGGCTCTTTAATTTTTTTTAAATTAAAAAAAAAATATAAATAATTTTTTCCCCATAGTAAATTTTACGTCGTTAAGCGCAGAATAAATCAAAGTTCTTTTTAAAAATAAAAAAAAAAATTTTAAAAAATGGTTTTTTTAAAAAAAATTCAAAAATAATTTTAAATTCGCAAAATTTTTGAGAAAAATTTTTTTTTTTTAAAACAGTATTTTTTTTCAAAAAGTACAAGTAAAAACCTAAAATCGTATGTATACCAATTATTAATTGATAGAGTTTGCTGTAAGCTATGAATTTTCGAAAAAAACACTTATTCTGAAAAAGTACAAAAATCGTGAATTTCATACCCGCGTATCTCAACAACAAATAATACTAGGGCAAATTCCTGAACGCAGTTCTATTGCTGGACATCGATTTTACAATAATGCCAAATTTCAGCCAAATCGGTGCAAAAGAATTTTTTCGCTGGCGTTTTCGCGTGTTTTACCCCATATGTAAGGATTAATTTTTTTAGGAACTGGCGAACTGAAGTTTAGGAAAGGACTACATAATGCACATGTTTTGGTATCCTTTCTCAACACATATTTTAAATTGACACATACTTTTTTATTCGGATTTCTTCTAGAGCTGGGAAAAATCGGTAAAGAAAACTATCGTTAACTATCGATAACTTCCCCCACCACAATGCCAAAGAGGAAGCAAATGTTTTTTCACAATTCCTAAAATTTAAGGCTTAATTTTACTCCCATTCGCCAATTTTTATTAAACCAAACTTTTCTTGGGTGCTTTTTAGTTCTTATAATAAATATTCAATCATAAGGTCTCGCTCGGATCTAGTTTTGGAGATATAGCAATTGGAGATATAGTTGCGGATATAACTTTTGTAAAAATCAGTATAAGTTGGGAACCCATGATTGAATATCAAAAATATGGATGTCATAAGAAGGATAATTTAATTGCCTTCTATAATATGAAGCAAACTTTTAAATTAAGCCTATAATTTTAAAGATATGACGAATTTTCTGAAATTTCGAAATGTTAAATACCTATGACTTTTTAAGCGTATTTAGTAATCTAAATATATTCCCTTATATTTCCATTTGATTCTCTTGATGAGACATCCCAGGTTCGGTACGACTTTCCATTTAATATTTTAATCTTTTTTTAATTTAAGCTTTGGCACTCACAGAAAATAAACTTTTTTCGTATAGTCGTTAAAAAATAAATTTTTTGTTACTGATGATGTTACAACAAAAAACTATTGATAGTTAACGATGTCGCCAACTATCGCTAGTCTATCGATAGTTACCGATGTTTTCCCAGCCCTAATTTCTTCACATTCAAATATTTGCAGCATCTATATGAGTAATCATTCCAGTTCGATAATCGGATTTTCATTTGTAAAACTTACATGATATTAATAAAATTAAGTGCGGGTATAAAAAAACGCAAAAATAGGTAGCTCATTGGTATGGTGGTATAAAAAAACAAAACACATAACGGCTTTTACGGGTGTATCCATCCAATGACGTATTCCAACGGATGTATCGATCCCCTGGAGTACAAGAATCTTAAAGGCTATTGAGATGAGACAAGACTACTGCAGCAGAGCAGTGCAAAGTGCAAGAGGACTGATTTAACACGACCATTGACTACGAGGATGATAGGGGGCGTCATGTCAATAAAAAGCACGAAAATTATACACTTTGTGACAGTGGCTGTGCGACTGTCAAGTGAAGGCTGTCTGTCTCTAAAGTAAGTAACTCAACTACCACCGTACGCCAACGGCAACACTTGGCACGCATTGGCATTCAACAAGGAGACACAATCGCATCTACAATGTGGACATAATCAGACCCATCGGACGTGAAGCGTCTTTATTATCTTCACACTGTGATTATTCTATTTTTTATGATTGGGATGCATACATGTGCTCATGGCTGTGACTGTAACTGTAATGGGGTAAACGGGCGCATGGGTGAATGCATGGATTTCTTATGCCCGTAGCGGTAATTTACGGCATTGAGTAGGGTTCTTTACAAGTATTTTTTACTGCTTTCGTTTTTTTTTCGTTCGTTTTCTTTAGTTCCGTGTGTCCAACATTTATTTAGTATTCAATGCTGGTTGTGTCTTAGGTCTGTTTTCGTTTTAATTTTCGCTTTTCTTCATTTCGTTACTCGTTTCGTTTAATTCAATCGATGACTGTTCCCACCCCCCCATCTATTGTGTCAGTTTTGATTTGGCGACTCTGTGACACGATTTGGTGTTGTCACAAATAATTGCCTACATGCCGAACAGGTTGTTAAGTTTGGAAATGTTGTCTTTTCACATGTCGCAATCACAAGATTGATCATAGCTCTGCACACATCCTGTCATCAGTTATCAACTAAAAAAATCCTTAACGTTTTTCGTATTTTTTTATAAATTTTTCCAGCTAAGGAAGAAATTCTTGTATTTATTGATGCAACTGTTTGCATTTATTAGTAGGTTTGATTTGATTGAAATTTTTCCGAATTCCAAGGTAGTTTTGACAATTTGAATAGAAAAATTCTTAATTATAAGAAAAAAATTATTAATACTTGTGATATTATTTGGCATTAAACGAATGATGTATGAAAGCCTTGAATTCTGTTATCACTGTTGAATAAAAGTGACTTGGTCGGGACTTCTTTACAATAATCAGTTAAGCTGAAGATGTTTGCCGTGTGTAAAAAGATAAACAGAGGCTATATGTGAATCCCTGGAAAACAGAGATGTTCCAGAGGATATATAAATGGGCTTCTAAGGCAATATCAATATCCGACCAAAAGTAGCGGCTCTGAGGCCTTTTGAATCTAATTAGGCCCAGTTCTTGTGTAACTTATTTTCTTCTAAATTTCTAGACAAAACTCTTTGACATATGGCTCGCGAGTAGATGCCGAGAGCCATACTTTTGATTGCGAAAACTTATTTGGCTTTCATCCGGTATTGGCTAGCAAGCCAAAGAAGAGCTCTTAACTCTCTTAGCATCGAGCTGAGAGCCAACAAGAGTCGATAGCCACTCGCGCTTATGACCTATTTCTCGAAAATCATTTTTTGCACCGATGGAGAGAAAAGGT
Organism: Tricholauxania praeusta; assembly: GCA_949775025.1. Taxonomy (NCBI): domain Eukaryota; kingdom Metazoa; phylum Arthropoda; class Insecta; order Diptera; family Lauxaniidae; genus Tricholauxania; species Tricholauxania praeusta. The sequence continues at coordinate 86,670,690 of OX459030.1, read as the reverse complement.
CGTAAATGGATTTCAACATCACTTGTAGTGGTCCCGGACCCTGGAAGAAACCGTTTTGGACCCATGTCCAGAAAAAAAGTGTTTCGCTCCAATCGGTGGAAAATGAATTTTTGACATCACTTGTAGTGGCCTCGGAGCATGGAAAGTACCATTTTTGAACCATTTTCGGTTGCATCCAGCTCGAGAGCCAAGACAAAGGATCTTTTTTGAAAATTTCTTGGCTCGCGTGCTGTAGCCAAATTCGGTGATCTTTTCTGAACTATTGTTTTCAATTTCAATCTATTGAAAAAATCTAATTATCAGAGGATAGATTTATGCAGTTAGTAAAGTTTTCCCAAATTTTGCACTCACAGCTTTAAAATATAAAGAAAAAGTCAGGTAACTTGCCCAATTCGGTTAAGAAATATCTTGATTTACTTTTATGTGCAGCTAATTTTGAATCCAGTTTTAAGCAATTGCTAGCTCTACAACTGGGGTTAGTGTGATTTAGATTCCAATGCAATGCACAGTGCTTTAGTTGGTATTGCTCACCAACATTTTCAGGAAATCGACCTTACTGGGATTGTCAATAATGAATTTTGATGCACATACAGATGCTCATATCTTTCAGATTGGCCAACATGCCTTCAACTAATACAGAATAGTTGTCCAACTTATTATTCCTAAGAAAATTCTGTGTAACCAAAACGAGTGATGTTCAAGTTTTTCTCTCCAGCTCATTCACCGAAGGGACGAAATTTTGGGTCTTTTACTAGCTGTCTAATTTGTCGCCCATCAAAAATACTTATTTTCATTTGATTAGCCCTGGAAACTAACGCAGTGGATAAGCAAAGCATTCATCGCCTTTATTAAGAGCTTTTACAAATTGTTTCAGCAGTATAGTTTGTCAGCAAACCCATTTCTCGATGGATAAGTATCAGTAATTAATCACTGAATAAAAACTAGTCGAGATTTGTGGTCAAATTTACTTATTAAATGAATTAAACGAAAAACCTTATAGACCGCAAAAACTTATTAAAACACCAACAAATTTGTTTATTATTGTTTTTATTTATGATGCATTTCGGTTACAACAGAGTAACCATCTTCAGCGAGCGTCGTTTAAGCACTTTTTCGTTTAATTCATTTGATAACCCATTTCTCGAGTCTAGTAATACGAAATTTTTGTATATGGAGCAATTTAATTTTTATCTTTGAAATCAGATAACAGTAATTCAGAAACTTATTCTGACAAACCGAAGTTCCTACTAAGTCATTTAACTCATTTTGATTAAAAGGTTGAGGGTTTGCTATTTGTCTTGACCTTGGTCTATAACCTCTTCATCAGTTTCCATGAAATCTGATTTGAGACACGTCGATGATGTTGAAGCGGATGATGTAGGAAGGGATGCTCAGGGGCCACTTGACTGTTTATGTGAAAATTCACATAGTCTTTTCCATGTTATTTTGGTGCTCCTTTTTGTCAATTTTTTACATTTTATCACCTAGAAATGGCACACAGTTCACGCATAAAGAGTTCGATCTATCAGCAATGTCTGAAAAAGAGTTAGAAGCGTTGATGGTTCAATCGAGTTGGAATTAGAAACAGATTATTGCAATGATTGTTGTTATGACAATGATCACGACTTCGATTCAGACGAAATCTTTCCAGAAAAAAATGATTTCGACTTACCTCAAAGCAATGCAGTCAGGTGAGCAAGCGATGACTTCATTCAAGACCTTAGCATGTCTCTAAGCACCATTAATGTTGCGGCTCAAAAATCCGTCGAAACTTTGATATAATAGGAACCCAAGTAGTCTACTTCTTCGTCAAAGTACCATTCGTTCCTATTTTTAAGTCACCGAAACGACCCGGTTTGCCAATGTCTGTAGAACCTGGTTCTTCGACCGTGCCTTCTGCTGGCGGTTTTACCGGTACAAGTATGCATTACTGAACTAAATAAATTTTGGAAAATCCTCAAATCCTGAAATCAACCATTATCTCACGAATGGGGAGGAAATTCAAATTGGAGTTTTGATTTACATGTTGATTTTTCGATAGCCAAATCTCCAAAGCTACTGGTCTAAAAACGCATTTTCACCAATTAAAAATGCAATGCCTCTGAAAAAGTTTAGGGCAATAAAGAAACACTTGTCGTTTCGCGATGAAATGCAAGGAATTAGAAAAGGCCAGCCAGGTTTCGACCCTTTATTTCGCATCAGCAATTTAACCGAAAAAATCAACAGCCGTTTCAATATAGTTCCAAAGACTGCCCGAGTATATGTTGACGAACAGATGTGTAGTACCAAAGTCAAAAATCATCTTTGCCATTATATGCCTAATAAGCCGCACGATTTCAACGGCTATGCTTATCCGTTCGAAAAATATCGGAAATCAATATACTTAGAAAATGGCAGAAACTTCAAAAGGAAAAATTATTAAGTTGGATTTTATTGGGCGGTGTTATCTTTCCCTATGGCAACAGCATAAATGGCCATCCATCAATTAAGTGAGGTGTTTTTTTTTAAAATTTGGAGCCCCCCTCCCCTTGGTGAGATTTGGTGAGTTCTAACGGGACCCCCCTCCCTTCCGTGAGACTTGCCTTATAATTTTTGAATGTAATCTTCTATAATAATGTATAGTCTCTGCATTAAAAAGTTCACTGGAGGTTTTTATTGACCCCCTCTCCCCCTTGGTGAGGTTTGGTGAGATTTTTCCGGACCCCCTCCCCCCTATTTTGACTCACGTAATTTGTGGACGTCCCCTGAGGTTGGGTTAAGGACTTACAATCGAAATAGTACTTGCTCGTTTTGGAACTAGTGAAGTAGAATTCTTATGATGTACCAAATAACTGTGGGGTAAATAACAGTCTTAAGTCGAAAATTTGAATTTGCATGTATTCAATATCTTAGCATAAGTTTATAAATAACCCAAGTAATTAAAAGCCAGATTCATCATGCTTACTCATATGATTCAAGTAGTTTTTAACAAACTTTTGTGCTTCTATCGTCAAAAATGAAAACAGAAAAGCAGAAGAGAAATTTCTACTTTCCTACTCATTTGCTTTGGCTACAATTATGTTGAGTCATCAATAGCTCATTAGGTTAATGTATCCCTTAGATAAACGCACGATACTATGTCTGTTTGTGTAAATTTTCTTAAGGACGTTATTAGATTTATGGTCAAAAACAAAAGACAAAAACTTTTAAAGCTTATCAATCACGATTGATGTCGAAAAGGAAAAACAACAAATAACAAATTGCGCTAAGCAAGTGTGAGATACACGTTCTTCAAAGTTTAGCAGAACATAAGATACTTTTAATGTAGATGAAAAGCGATTTTTAGTTCGAAAAAGATAATTGTGTATTTAATATAATTTGTAAATAAATAAGCAAACGAACAGCTTGTTGAAATTCAATAAATTTTTGAGCTTTGGAGTTTTCGAGCATTTGATTGAAATTGCAAAATCTGATGAATTCTTACAGCTAAATTTATATAAAGTTACACATTAGACTGTTCATATTTCGAGAGATTCCAGCAAGGAAGCTCGGTATATTGATGTTTTCCATAAATGAAAAAACTAAATTTGACATATACAAATTTAAATTCGGCTCAGTTTAACTTGTCACCGAGTATTTTTTATTTCATTTTTATTAATTAACATAAAAAGTGGGTCCAAGCGTTCTCTCCTGATAACATAATAAGACGGTTTGAAAAACAAAACTCCCTTTAAAAAATCGTTAAAAGAAATTTGTTCAGTGTCTTATTTTATTTTTAAAAGCTTATGAAATAATGAACAAAAATCTCAAACTCATTTTTTATGTAACTCTACTGCTTTAAGAAAAAAAAAAAAAATTAAATAAAAACGTTAATGTTTCTTTTTTAACTAGAAGATCAATATGTGAATCTCCTCGATTAAAGATACTTGTGAAATAGCTTACAGTCTAATGACTTTACTAACAATATATAAAAAATAACGCGCGACAAATGCGAGCATCAACGTTTTTCTGTTGCCAAAGGTTTTTACATTTTATCCTTCGTTATCTAATTGCATATTCCAAATATGTACATTGTCCACAAGTTTAATTAAGTAAAATATGCGGTTAATTGTGAAGTAAATACAAGGCCGACTGTGCGAATTCCAATACCAGCGGTAATTTCTTCGAATTATCACTTCTTAACTTTCGAGTTATAACGCCAAAAGGCATTGACGCCAATGTTACTTGCACGCAAAAAAAATTTGAGCTTTGCATTTCTTAGTATGCGCAATTCCCGATCCAACTCTCTTATATTATCCGAATATGAAAGATACAATTTTGTTTAGATAACTACATATGTATCTAGAAAACAATACTTAGAACTAAATATTAAAATCTACGAAAGAGATATCTGGAAATAAAGATGTTAAACGACCGGGGGGGATTGAGCAACAACACAGGACTTAAAATTACAGCGATTTTCAAACTTCGCATGCAAAATATCGATTGTTGCATGACTTGTGTGACACGATGCGCCATCCTGTTGAAACCAAATGTTGTCCAAGTCCATTCGGACATTGTATGGCGTCATACTACGGTCCTTATGCAAAATTCGCATCAAACAAGTGCGTAAAATTTTCAATTTCTGGGAACGATGGCGAGTTGATGTGCTTGGTCAGGGCCGGCGCTAGAGCTTTTGGCACCCTGGGCAGAGTGCGATATGGCGCCCCATTTTTATTAGAAAAAAAAAAACAATAAAAAGTTTTATTCATTAACACATTTTTATTCAAGTTTCGTGCATTTTGAGATGGGCGATAACATATACTCGATACAAAGATATATGAGCAAAGATGAATTTATAATTAAGAAAAGTTACATATGTAGTCTATAATAAAATCGTGTATTTTGTGCACTCTAAGTACATATAAGAACTTAAATTGTTTATGAAAAATGAGATCATATTTCCGCAGCCAACTTTCGGTTTCTTAGAAAGGTAACAAAACATAAAGACTTAGTGTTAATTTCTCCTGCCAAGTCTTTTGTAAATTCAAGCATGCTCTTGAAGTATACTCCTTTACCTTAATAGCGCACAACAATTGAGATTTGCTCAACTTTGCTCTCATCTTGTGTACAATCAACCACTATACAATAGTACTTACTTAGCAGAATTCAATTATGTTACAATTATATTTTAGCTCTTTCAGCTACTAGATCAATCATTTATGAAAGAATGTGAGCAACTTGGGCTGGTAACTGCCTTATTCAAGTGAAGTATTTCTTCACCACAGTGTCAAATTTTGCCAGCAGCTCCATTACTATCAAAAAATTTCCATTTCCTTTTTTGTGAGGTGTGTCAGACGAATCTCTAAAAGATAAGCATTCCCCTCCAAGAAATATGATGACGGCGAGCAGTCTTTCGACAACATTCCGCCAATGGCTTGTTTTCGATCGTTATGCGTTTTGTTGAGCCGAGTCACTTGTTTAATTACAACGCAATCTATTAGAAAGCTCTAGCCAAGCAGAGCAAGTGCGCAAATAGAATACACTGCACTCATGCGATTTTAATCCTTCCAATATTTAAAAGAGCTATGGACCATGCTGCCAAAGGACAAATTGTATCAGCTGCGACTGAGTATACCAACCATGACCGTTCTTTTCACACATGTTGGTGCAAATCGGCGACAGTCTTTATTTAAGGGACACTGTCGGTTCACTTTTAACTTTGAAGGCTCACGTTTTACAAAAAACACACATATTTTATCAGAAATCCTTTTTGGCCAATCCTCTGGGTCATCAATAATGCATTCCAATGGCGAATTACTTGCAATCTCTATTGAATGTAGAATAAAAATATACTAATGGAACATTTTTGTTATCCACTTCAAATTACCTTCAGAGTCAACAGAGTTTACATGAGACTGAGTCTGGAGCATCTTCAGCGTTATTATTATAATCGGCAACAGCATCATTGCACTTAGCATTGGAAGACTTATTTTAAAAAAAATTCAATAAAACTTTTTAGGCACTCAAATTGCACGACTATTTTGTCTGGTCCTTAAAATTTATAAACCGACTTCTTCAACGTGTGAAGGATATTAGTTCCCCATAAATTTTCAAAACGTTGTATATCTTTCATGTTTCAAAATTTGGCGCCCCATCAGAGCGGCGCCCTGGGCAACTGTCCGCTTTGCCCGTACCTTCCGCCGGCCCTGTGCTTGGTTGTTCTTGCGCACTCTAAACAACAGTAACAATGTTTTCGGCTGTGCGCACTGTACGAATACGAGAACATGCTGTTTTATCTAATAAAGATCTAGTTTCACGCACACTTCTAACAATTTAATTCACTTATTGCGTGGAAGGCGCTTCATTTCTATCGAATCTGGAAACTAATTTTCTTGCAGTTTCGATAGACAGAACTCGCGAATTTTTTTTTTGTTTTCCAATTGAAAAATTCATAAAAATCAATCCTCTAAAAATTGGTATTGGATATGTTAATTTTAAGTTCAATTGTCCCTTAAGTGTATCATATTAAAAACCTGCTGCTTGTCATGCTGTTTCGATAATAATAAAGTTTTCCTTTGTAAAAGCTTTTTACGTACGCATTTACTTTTATATTTAACACCTCACTGTTGATAATTTACACTTAACCGCAATAACATGTGCCCTAAGGGATTATGAACAGTTTAGCATAAGGTAAAGCAAAAGCCATGCCTTTGCTCTTATGCCACAACACCAACAACAAATGTACCATTGATTGTACCTAATCACCCTTGCCACACATGAGGGTCAACTACGTCGTATGCGGTCTACAATGGTTACGCGGTCATCGATGCTGGTTGTACATTTGTCGGCCAATCGATGTGGGTTAATCTTTTAATGCGTTTAGAACTCATTCCTATGTCACAAATGATTTCATTTTTAGAATTTTGCTCATGTCTTTTGATAATGTTTACATACAATTGATAGCACTGCACTACAAAAAAAAACTTACAGAAATCTAAGTCCACTTTCTTAGGTGATTGCGAAAATAACGACCAATTTTTCCAACCAACTTCTTAGACAGGCTCAACAAATCGATTTTATCATTTATAACTTTAATGGAAGTCAAACATGCACTCTCAGAAGAAAAGCAAATTATTAAAACTGTGCCCAAACGCAAAAAAGCTCCATCTTTTAATAAAATTTAGAGTTTTTCAACTGTCAGGACTACTAATGAACTACTTTAAGTGCCGGTATCTTAGTTCAAACGAATAAAAATCTCCAAAGAGAGTTTTCTCTATCTCAATTTTGCAGCTATTTCTATAAATTGACATAAACAAAACATCAATTAACTCGAAACGTATTTTTTGAGATACGCCCTTTTCGCTTCTGAGGGCAGAATATGTAGTTGCCTAAAAATGTTTATGTCATTTTCATGAAACTTGTAGAGTGATTACAATTTGCATTGGTACAATTTGCAGGTTTTTACATTACTTAGCCCAAAAAAAATTCCTGTACTCAAAAAACCAGTAAGTGAGAACGGAAATGAGAGAGTAATCTATGTTCTCTCTTTGTAAGAAGTTACAGGTTTCAGCTCGAATAACTTTTGTGTGTTAACTCACGAAAAGTGTCAAGCTATCAGTTGTTCTGTAATATGCAAGCTGAATTTTAAACATTGAGTTTATTTTGACTATTTGTATTCTCTATTTTATTATTTACGCTTATACTTAGAATTCAATTCAAAATTCAATTTAGAAAATTAAATTTTTGTTCCAACTACATACAAAAATTATTAACGTTTATTCTCGTGCTAAAAAAATTGTGTTCTCCCAGTAGCGTCATTTCACCAAAAGCTTGGGGGCGAGAGCTTAAATAACATATCGAATCGAATCGATGATATTTTGAATTGAATCGATGTAATTAATAATAACATCAGATCCTTGGGAGGGGCCAATGCCCCCCCTCTCCTTGCCCTACTCAATTGACGCCTCTGTTTTCACCGTTCCTGTACTCTTTACATTTTTTCTCTTTCATAGAGCGAAATTTTCTTATTCTCTCGCGTTTGATAGTTTTACAAGACTTTGCCCAAAAATTTCTGGAACGAACCTGTATTAATGAAAATCTCAAATCAATATTTTGAACATTAAATATTCAAAATGCTTCCACTTTCACTATAATGATTTCATATTCATATCTTTAATTGTATACATACTATAACCTAAATTGGTTCATCCACGGTTCAACACGGTTCGGATCATGTAGTATTGTCCTAATTTTTCCTAAGGAATAGCTTGGCTGGAAACATTTAATAAGATACAAGCAAACGTCGAGTTTCCAAACCTCAGCTTCTACATACTTTACCGATGCTGAAGAAGCTTGAGCACACATCCAGTTCGCCTGACCAGATGGTAAGCTGATTTCTAAAAAAGACTTCGGAAATTTTTGCAATTAAAATGAGCGAAAAAAATTTCGGAAATTAATATATGGTCAAGCCCCAGAAACAATCCACCAACAAAAAATCTTTAAAATTAATCCAACTTTAGTTTTTTTTAATGGAACTTTATACTATATATATGTTAAGGGAGAGTTAAAAGGGACAGTGGAATTTTGTGGCCATAAATATTAAGAATTTGAAAGTACTAGGAATTGAAAAATTTTGTAGTACAATCGTCAGATAATACTTAGGGGATGAAAAAAAAACTATAAAAGTTTTAAATTTGTTTTGGGTTCAGTGGGCTCATAGTTGAACTTTGTACTCCAAAAATTTTCTATGAATTTTTTTATATAAGCAACTGTTAGATAGGGTGCTCTAGTTAACTTGTTTGAAACATAATGCAATAATGTAGCATATTGGCGAAAAGTACATTGTTTTTACTTTATAAAAATTAATTTAGTTTTCTTTTATCGGTCTTATATGAATTTTACGGAAATTTTAAAAAATTAGAATGAAAAAAGGTAAAAGTGAAAAATTTTAAAACTTTAACAGAAAAAAACAAAAAAATATATCTCCAGATTTAAAATTTTTTTATATATATAATGTGCAAAGGTATGGTTAGCAAAAACAAAAAAAAAAGCTGCGCATATTCATAACTTTTTTTTTAATGCATTTTTTTCTATTGCAATATTTGAAGAAAAAAATATTTATGTATCTTCGAATTTCGCAATGCTTTACAACAATTTTTTAAATTGTTAAAGCTTACATTGTGAAGGGAGTTGCTTGAATTTAGATAGAAGTTCCCTCAAATAGAGGAGAACTGGTTAAGGCTGTTTTTTTCTTTTTTCATCCCTCTTTGCTTTCGCTTTTTTAGAACTAAACATAGCGTAGTGCAGATATGGATGGTGCAGCATAGGGGGTCCGATTATAAACATTTTTGTTATTATTATTATCGTAATATACTTATTTCCAAAAAAAGTTATTTTAAATTATTATGTCCTTAATTGGGGGATGTTTGGCCCCTACGATTGGTCTGGCTGTTTACAAAAAGCATTGAAATACTTCCCTGAGTATCATATAAAAAAATCAAGACTCAGAATATAAGTAAAGTTCGGCTATTTTTTGCGAGCCTTAAAGCGTCTGGTAGAAATTACCGCCGACGGGAAGTGTCTGGCAGTGCTGATTATTAATTTTTAACATTATTCTACAATAAATATACAAAAATCAGCACTCAGAATCTAAGAAAAGTAAGTAATGATTTTACGTACCTTTAGCACTTGGTATCTGAAAATTGGCCGTCGGCCCAAGCTAACAGGTATTCACAGTACATACTAGTACTACACTATCCCACACATTTTGTTACTCAGAAAATAAGTAACGTCTGGCGGCTCTAGGCTCTTGGACTATAAATGGTGCGATCGAAAGCCATATTTTTAAATAAATAATAAAATAAAATTTTTTTTTTTTTTAATATTATAGATAGATTGAAATTAGGTATGAAATGTCAGGTCCATGCGTTGAAGCTTGCGTCAAGGAAAATATGGTTTTTTTACATTGTGAGTAGAATGAAGCATCTGGACAGGCATTGGCAACGCAACCCTGGTTCGTTAGTTTCACCAAAATAGCTCTTTATCTTTCCCGTACATCCCCTCCTGTAATCTTATACACTCAACTTTTTTGCAGCGGGCTCTCCGCCTATCTGTGCGATGTCTTGCCGACAAGTCTTCAATAGTTTTGTACTAAACAAGAACCCATCGTATATGTTCATCAAGATTTTTGCTAAAGTTGTTTCATGCTGCATTGTGGAAAATGTATCTTTATCGAACCGCGGTTTCTATAATTGAATTTTTAATGTTGATTTCAATGATTGGCTGCGGAAAAAACCTTGTTGCAACTCTTAATATGCTATTATGTGTTGTACTGAATTACGAATACGAAATTTTTAGCGCCGTTGGAAGTGGAATATATGTTCTATATAACTGCTCAGACATACACCTCATGTGCTTGATTCCAAATTAATCGAAGAAATTAAGACTGTTTGTTCTGCATCGGATTCTATTAAAGTCGCTGGTGTAGACTAGATTGCTAGGTGACTGAATGATATAGTACTGTCCAATGCAGTGCAGTACATTAAAGTACAGTGCATAGCAGTACATTAGTGCAGTACAGTACAGCAGCACAGTACAGTTTAGAACAGTACAGCACGGTACAATACAGTTCATTACAGTAAAGTTTTTATACATGGGTCAGAATACGTGAGACCGACATGTCTGAAATGTTTTTCAAAGTTTTTTATATAAATCAGTAGCTGCGAGTGGTAGAAATTAGTTTTAAACTGCTTGACTGATCGTGACGAAATTTTTTGATTTCTGTAGATAATAAGTTGAACTTATTGTATTAAAATAAAAGAAGTTGCAAAAATTTTGCATTTTTGTTGTTAATTAGCAATTTTTTTTATTAAAAATTGAATTTTAATGATCTGCGCCGCCTCGAAAAAATCTGAAAAAAAAAAATTACAGAGATGCATTGAACTCTTCCAAATTAGAATTCGTCAAAAAATCGTGGAGCCTCAATTAGTTTTGACGGTATAAATATATAAAATTTCTGTTGTTTTTCAAAAATGTTTTTAATCAATAATGAATGAATATCACACAAAGTACGTTACAATTCTTACAACACATAATGTACATCATAACTATCTATGTTGGAAACTTCTTCTGATGTGCTAGAGAAAGTCCTAGAGTTCTATGAGTCGGAAAAATGCAGTCGAATAATGCCAGGACAAAAAGATTGCATTACCGTCAGAAAACTTACGGACCGAGGTATAGGGACAGAACGTGTTCAAAAAATATTACTTCTTGGCAATTTTGAAGAGTTACATCAACAATTTTTGCTCAATAATCCCAATGTGAAAATTTGTGTTTCTCAGTTTGTCAAATTGAGACATCAGAAAACATCAAACGACCAACTTTTTTATTTGGGACTGCACCAAGTCCTGAAGTTTGACGTTTGGCATTTAAATTTTTACAACACATAATGTGCATCATAACTATCTATATTGGAAACTTCGCTACACTGGAATGTTTTGTTATCAAGCGTAGCCAAATTTTAGGCCGCTTTTTCAACGCAAACTCTTTATTACCGTTAGGGCTACCAGATGCGATACTAAAGTAGCAAAAGTGCTACTTTTGCAAGGCTTTGCTACTTTGTTACTTTTGACTCGAAATGTACTACTTTTGGTTGAAATGCGCTACTTTTCACTACTTTTGCATTTGAAATATTCTTGTAATTTGCTGGAGTTTTCTCGTACAAAGTGAGGACCTTTTTTTTTTTTTTTTGCTCATCAAAGTTATTTGAAATTATTGTTTTAATTTGCTGGGGTTTTTTGGTAGGAATGAAGAACTTTTTTTGCTCATCAAAGTTATTTGAAATTACTGTTTTAATTTGGTGGGGTTTTTTGTTAGGAAGTGAGGAACTTTTTTTTTGCTCATCAAAAATATTTTTACAAAATTCCAATTGATTGATACGTGCTACTTTTGTAGTAAGGCCATCTGGTAGCCCTAATTACCGTCGTATTTCATTGTATGCTAGAGCCTTGGTTTGCTTCGATTTTATTTGCGTCGTTTCGACTAGCATCCTACGTACGCTTGACTTTTCCTCTGAAAATTACATGTAAAGAAATTTTCAATTTGCGTGAAAAAAGGAAAATCCCCATTTTATTCTGTAAGGTAAGTTATTCTAAGCATATGTATTTCTCGTCCGCCAGATACCACTATAATATTTATACCGTCAAAACTAACTGAGGCTCCACGATTTTTTGACGAATTCTAATTTGGAAGGGTTCAATGCATCTCTGTAATTTTTTTTTTCAGATTTTTTCGAGGCCGCGCACTTCATTAAAATTCAATTGTTAATAAAAAAATTGCTAACTAACAACAAAAATGCAAAATTGTTGCAACTTGTTTTTTTTTTAATACATAATTTCAACTTATTATCTACAGAAATTAAAAAAATTCATCACGATCAGTCAAGCAGTTCAAAACTTATAGCATTTTAAAAAAAAAAGTTAATGAAAACTTTGATTAGCAATAATTATTACAAAAACAATTTTTTTTAAAAAATTTTTCCGTACACTAATTTCTACCACTTGCAGCTACTGATTTTTATAAAAAAACTTTGAAAAACATTTCAGACATGTCGGTTTCACGTATTCTGGCCCACATTTCTATGGTATTTATTAGCTAAAATATAGCTACATCAAAAGTGCTGTCTTTACTACTAGACAGATGGTCGTTCTTTAACGTTCCACCTAATTTTATATTGATGTGGAGTATATATGGTCAAGCAATTCTTATAATTGATGTAATGTGCATACATAAGTTTCAATATGTGTGGAATGCATGTTTTTGTACTTTGGCACATAGTCTAGTCTTAGTTAGTGCAGTTATCTCAATTTGTAGCACAAGTTCTCACTTGATGTTATATATATTGAAGACCTCATGGGATATGTATTTGTCTAGAGTTCTGTTTACTTAATTTAGATCATTGTACTTAAATCGTTGGTAAATAAAATACAATCCCTTCTCATCGTTTTAATCGTTTTGTTACTTTTTTTCATTAGGTATTACATTTTTTTTTTTTATTTTATTTGATGCAATTTGATTTTGTACACACGCATATGACAGGCAAATCATCCCTAAAGATTTAAGATACCACACTCTACGTGTCCGACACCACACACTCTGTTTGCGAAGGTACAAATTGTTGTAAATAATAAATTTTTATCTTAAAATGTTCCGACAATTTGTTTAACAATGTGAAGCCATCTTTTCCATACATGACCGTACATACAGATATCCGTATATTTGTATATGAAATTTGTATGCTGTGAACATATTTTCCCATTGTGTCTGACGTGGGGATGAATTTTTATGAGTGATATCCTTTCTTATCTCTGGTTGTGCAGTGGTCAGTAAATTACATGTGTTCTTTCAGCTCTTAGAGCTGTTTGGCAAAAGCGTTTTAGCCAGGGACGATAGAAATCTTTATAATGTGTGGTCATTTCGGGTGTTAACAATGCAAACTAATTTCCTGGATAGATGTAAAGCCATAAAAAAGGAGTAACACACATACACATATGTATGTACAATAGAGAGTTTAGGAAGAAAATTTAAATAGAATGCCTATAAGTTATTTTTTATTCTGCTTGCAGATAAAGAAAACCTACGGAATATTACATGTGCAGTTTTTTATTGAGAAAAAGGCAACATAATAAGTAAAAGATTAACATCAAGAAAAATACTTATTAAATTTGTAGTCAAAGATTTTTGTATTATAATATACCGCACTTAAGGATATATAAAAAATAACACGTTTCTTGTTTCTCTAAACGCATAATAGACCTGTAAGCTGTATTGTTTGTTGAGCAATTTTAAAATTACATTCATATCGTATAATTTCTATTAAAGATTTTATTGGACACAAACAATATTATTTTTACTAAAGATTTTTATGGTAATGCCAATCAAGGGAATAGTTCCAAGCGATATAAAGCTTTTGCGAGTTTCTGCTGTGCTGCCGAATGTAAGTAAGTATTTCAATAATTTGTTGCCGCATGACTACTTCTTGTCCTCAAATCAAAAATAAAATCGCTATCATTTCATGACCTATGGCGAAAAGTTCTATCATGAACTTAACATGAGAAAAGGAAACCTTTTGCCAAAATGTTAATTTTTTCATTATGAAGAATCAGACCTTATCAGCTATTCCAACTCTTTTGATGAATAACTAAGTATTCACTAACCCTGCTGACAAAGTTAATACTTTGGTGAGTATAATTCTAAAATCATAAAATTTTGTTTTTATAAGTAAATGCACTTATTCTACTATGTAATTCAAAAGTTAATTTTTTTTTAATTTAGATAGTTTATGTTGAAAAAAAAAATTTATTAAATTATTGAATTTTCAAGTTTAAAAGAGAGGTAAGTAAGAATCGATTTTTCTTGAAAAATTTGCAATGAAAGACACTCAGGCACTTTTTTTAAATAAGGAGCTTTTCCATTTTAATCAATTAAATGCTTAAATTAGTCTTAGAATATGTGGAATTATATAAATTTAGAATAAATTTGAGGTGAAGGTTCATTGCACTTGAGTATTATAAAGATGTTGCCAAATTTTGGAACGTGTGGGTGGATTCCGTCCTGCGTTATTAATGGTTAATGCTGCGTTTTATTTATTTATGAACTCAAAGTTTTCATAAATTACAATTTAAAATTATACAAGTTATAAAAATAAATGTACTTACAATATAACTCAAGACAGTTAAGGGGTGGTAGGGTTTTGCCAATTTTTTTTTCCATTTTTTTTTTTTTTATTTGATAGTATAACTCTTCCTGTATCCTGTTGAAATTTGAGGTCGATTGGAGTAAAACTGACGAAGATACAGTGTCTTGAGTCTCCCTCCTTCTGTGTAAGTACATATATATAAAAACAATCAGTGTTAAAACTTTAAACGAGATTTTCTCGAAACTAACTTTTCAAAGTCGGTGGACACTTTTACTCAAAAACTACTGGACCAATTTTCTTGAAATTTGACACACTCTTTTAATACATATAAAACTAGGTAATGACGAAGGTGTTTTTTTTTTTTGCATTACAATTAGATCAGCAATAATAAATATACTGATTTTTGCCATTTTTTTAAAAAGCATTCGTTTATTGGCCTAAAAATTATGCCAAAATCATAAAAATCGTTAAAGGAAAAAAAAAACCCTTTCGTCAATACCTTGAAAAACTTATAAGGTAACCAAATTTTTTTGTTTTTTTTTGACATCAGATGATAACATGATGAGATATGTTGTCCACCGCAAGCTAACTTTTTTTGCTGCCAATGGCTTATTTTGCTATATTTTTCAATGAAATTTTCACAGAATACTCTTTAAATATTGTACTTTTATATGCATTTTAAATAAATAAATTTAATTTTACCATACACTAAAAAACATTTTTAAACTTATGCCTAAAATGTAGAGCCAAAACCCTACACCCTCCTTAAGGTAATTGTGATCGCCTTTAGCTTATCCGCGCTAGTAGCTGACCATATCCGGTCGGGTAGATGCCTATCAGCAGTAGTGACAAATCTAAGCTACATTTACGATCCAGCAGAAGTTGTAATCATGTCCGGTCGGGTAGATGCCTTACGGCACGATCATGGAAGGAAAAGCACACTAAGGTTGCGGTTGATTCTGATCAGAGCTTGAAATAAACTTTTATAAAAGTTTTTTTTTTAGGTAAAAGTAAACTTTAAACTTTTATTTTTGTGAAATAAAAGTAAAAGTTTCCTTAAAACTTTTATATCCGAAAATAAAAGTAAAAGTTTTTTTTAACTTTTATTTAAAAAAGTCAAAAAAAACTTTTTAAAAAAACTTTTATTAATAAAAGTTTTTTTTAAAAGTTTTTTTTGACTTTTATTAATAAAAGTTTTTTTTAAAAGTTTTTTTTAACTTATATTTTTAACAGTCACATGCAAAGAGTTTTTTTTGACTTTTATTTTTCAAAAGGCGAAAATAAAAGTTTTTTTTGTATGAAAGAACGAGGAAAATCCAAAAATAATATCTTGGATCACTAAGCAAAAAATTTCAAAGGAGAAAACTTAGGATTATTGATAATAAAGTCCAAAGGAAAATACTTAAGATGTTTCTGAAAAGAAAGAAATTTATGATAATTATGAACTTATAATTTTTAGAAAAATTGTGCTTAACGCATCAATGTGAAAAGGCCGAAAATGGATTTTGGGAGTACAGGGGAGGTTCCTGACCCTCCAAAGAGGTGTTTTGGACCCATTTTTCGAAAAAAACTTTATTGCACGAATCGATGGGAAAAGGCCGAAAATGGATTTTGGAAGTGACAAGTGAGGTTCCCGACCTTTCTAAATGGGATTTTTGGACCAATTTTTCGGAAAAAATTTTATTGCATGAATCGATGGGAAAAGGCCGAAAATGGATTTTGGAAGTGACAAGTGAGGTCCCCGACTCTCCTAAATGGGTTTTTTGGACCCATTTTTCGAAAAAAATATTACTCGTGTTATAAAATTTTTTTTCGAAAATTGGGTCCAAAAAACCCATTTAGGAGAGTCGGGGACCTCACTTGTCACTTCCAAAATCCATTTTCGGCCTTTTCCCATCTATTCGTGCAATAAAGTTTTTTTCGAAAAATGGGTCCAAAATCCCATTTAGGAGGGTCGGGGACCTCACTTGTCACTTCCAAAATCCATTTTCGGCCTTTTCCCATCGATTCGTGCAATAAAGTTTTTTTCGAAAAATGGGTCCAAAATGCCATTTAGGAGGGTCGGGGACCTCACTTGTCACTTCCAAAATCCATTTTCGGCCTTTTCCCATCGATTCGTGCAATAAAGTTTTTTTCGAAAAATGGGTCCAAAACACCTCTTTGGAGGGTCAGGAACCTCCCCTGTACTCCCAAAATCCATTTTCGGCCTTTTCACATTGATGCGTTAAGCACAATTTTTCTAAAAATTATAAGTTCATAATTATCATAAATTTCTTTCTTTTCAGAAACATCTTAAGTATTTTCCTTTGGACTTTATTATCAATAATCCTAAGTTTTCTCCTTTGAAATTTTTTGCTTAGTGATCCAAGATATTATTTTTGGATTTTCCTCGTTCTTTCATACAAAAAAAACTTTTATTTTCGCCTTTTGAAAAATAAAAGTCAAAAAAAACTCTTTGCATGTGACTGTTAAAAATCTAAGTTAAAAAAAACTTTTAAAAAAAACTTTTATTAATAAAAGTCAAAAAAAACTTTTAAAAAAAACTTTTATTAATAAAAGTTTTTTTTAAAAGTTTTTCAGAAAAACTCTTATGAAAAAGTTTTTTATAAAAGTTTTTTGAAAAAACTTTTATGTAAAAACTTTTTGAAAAAGTTTTTTGGAAAAACTTTTATTCAATAAAAGTTTTTGAAGAAAGTTTATAAAAACTTTTATAACAAAAAAGTTTTAAGAAACTTTTATTTTGAAAACTTTTTGAATAAAAGTATAAAAGTTTCAAGGTCTGATTCTGATTATAACTTCAACCCCAAGTATTCAAACTATAAAGATGAGAAATAAAATAATAATGATCAGCTGAGTAAGGTTTATAAATGCACATAATCCAGAAAACGTAAAACATATTATTTTTTATTATTTTATGCGTTTCATTGAAATTAATAACTTCGTAAGCTTTTTTATACAAGGGGATGTCCATAAATGACGTGAGTCAAAATAAAGAGGGAGGTGGTCTGGAAAAATCTCACCAAGTCTCACCAAGGGGGAGAGGGGGTCAGTAAAAATCTCACGTCAACTTTTTAATGCAGAGACTATACATTATTATAGCAGATTACATTTAAAAATTATAGGGCAAGTCTCACGGAAGGGAGGGGGAGGTTCCGAATTTTCAAAAAAAACACCTCTCGTAATTAATGAAGGGTCCCCAAGCACAGCGAAAAGGTTTATGTAATATGTTACTTGCAAGTAATTGGCTTTTCAAGTATCCTAATGTAGCAAATCGAATCGTTTCATTGAACGTAGTGGCACATTCAGATTTATTTTACTCAATAACCATGCACTGTCTATATTACCATTATGAAGTTTAATAATGAAGGAAACACTTAACATACTTCTGCGGGTTTTAAGTGACGGCAAAACAATTAGTCTTAGCCTTTGTTCATATAGAGGCAAATGAACATTTGAATTCCAAGATAGATTTCGTAGACAAAATATCAAAAATTGTTTTTGTATAGATACCATTGAATCTATGTAGCACTGGTATTCAGGACACCAAACAATGGACTCATATTCTAGAATAGGCCTCACCAATGATGTGAACAGAGTTTTAGTGACATAAGGATCACGAAACTCTTTAGACCACCGTTTTCTGAAGATAAAAAAACCATTTAGTCTCATTGATAACTCGGTCAATATGAATATTGAACTTGAGTTTAGTATCCATCATTACACCTAAATCTTCAAATGAGTCAAAGCATTTAAGATTATGGTTACCAATATTTTAGAAAAACATAATCGCTATTTCCTAGAGAAGGACATATGTACACATTTCCTTAAGATAAGCTGCATACAGTTCATTTCACACCAGTTATGGACACTGTCCAGATCATGCTGGAGATACGGTGATTCAGAAATGCTTTTAAGTGAATAAAATAGTCTCACGTCATCAGCATACAGTACAATGTTACAGTTTCTTAAAATTGATGGCACGTCGTTGATGAAAATTATAAAAAGTAAAGGTTCAATAACTGCCTGGCAGAGCGCCAGACGTATCAGCAACATTTTGAATTGGAGGTATTCAAGCTAACACATTGGGAGTTAGAAAGATAAGAACGAATCCAATCCAACAAACTATTCGGAAAGTCAATAAGCGCATGTTCCATTAAAAACAGTTTGTAGTTTATCACATCAAAGGTCGGTATAAATTACATTTTGAAAACCGTTACCAAATTGATTTAAGGTTCTGGAAGAAAATTCGATTAAATTTGTTACTGTAGATTTTCTAGGCAGGAACCCATGTTGGTAAGACAATATTATGGGATTAATATTATGAGCAATTTGAGGCGTAATAATACTTTCCATGAGTTTTGGCAATGAACTTAGCTTTGATATCCCTCGGTAGTTATTTCCCAGGGATTTATTGCCAGATTTATGTAAAAGCAGTATACGAGTAAATGAAGATTTCCAGGTATTTGGGAAATGTCCAATTTCCAAAGAATAGTAAAAAAGCATAAAAATGCACGACGGGATATCATCAGGACCAGCAGTAAGAGATGGCTTCATTTGTTTTAAGCTCAATTTTACACTGTCGAGGCCAGGGCCGCATTACTGCATACGCCACCGACGCCATGGCGTATGGGCAGCAAGGCCATTAACACCAAGTATGAAGTGGTAGAAAGAAATGAAAGTCTATATGAACCAAAACGCAGACTATTACGTTACATTCGTATGCATATTTTGACATAAATTGTTTCTAAAATACATGAAATGGAGTACTTTAAATATTTTTTATGGATGCATCTAAGAGTATGCTTCTGTAATACCATTTTGTATTATTATAAAAATGTTTGTATGCCTTGTCATTTAGGAGTTATGAACGTATCAGCATGGACTGTTACGTTACATAATTTTGGAAGAAGATTTTAAAGTTGCCTTACATTATTGGAAAAGTCTGCTCTTTTGGTGGACTGTTTTCAACGTGAAGCTTATAATTTCTAAGCTTTAGAATGATAGTAATTAATTAAATTTTAATTACATAAAAAACATTTTGTTTGAGTTCTATAGAAGCAAATATGTTCGGACTGTTACGTTACACGAAAAGACTGTTACGTTACCTTTGCGATCTACGTTGGTATAAAAAGTAAAATTAAGCATTAAAATGGCTTAAATTGTTTAATTTCACAATATATCATTAATTCAGAGGTTTCACGATTAGACATTTAAGAAGCTCCAGTCTAAATTCTGGCAGCAAGCAACAGATTTCGGGTTGACATTTGTGTTTCTCGATACTTTGGAATATGTACAACCAGAAAATAATGAAGAACCCTCGAAATTTATTAAAAAACATTTTTCTCCGTAGTTTACTTTCTTGCGTTTTGGTCCATATGAATATTTTCTTTAGAATTTTAATTTAACGTATAGTAAACAGAAATATATTTACAGAGCTACTTTTCTCGTTTTCAGTAAGCTGAATTCATCTATAAGCTGGTTATAATCAAATACAGCGTTGCTAATCGCGGCGATTTATCGCCAAATTGACGATTATTTTACCTTTAACCGAATCGACCTTGCTGGTGCAGTTTTTATTGATTTTTCAATATCCAATATTGCTTATTCAAAGTCGAAAGAGACGGTTCGCTCCAAAAAATTGTACCAGTTAGGTCGATTCGGTAACTTTCGTTTGCAGTTTCAAAGTTCAAAGAAATAGCTTAAGGTTACTGAGGTTACTGGGGTTACTTGAGGATACTTGGGGTTCACTTGAAAAGCATATAGCTATAAATTCCTAAGGTTGCTTTTATTGTCAGGCGTTTGTACTACTAAAAATTTACTTATAATATTTTTTTTAATTTTGGGGGCGACAAAATTTTATTGGCGTACGGGCGGCACATAGCCTTAATCCGGCCCTGGTCGAGACTGATGGCAGGCTGATTTTTTCACACTATTTTACTATGAATGGATAAGTGAAATAATTATACTCAGTTGATGAATGCTACACGTTGACTTCAAAAAGTCAGCAAACATATTGCAAATTGAAATATCGTTATTAGATACTATGTCAGTATACTTCATATTTTAGGAAAATGTATTACACTTGCGTTCGACATTTATAAAGCTGATATAAAAAAGAAACCAAAGTCTTTTAGTTCTTTTTTATATCAGCTTTAACTTTCGAAATATAGGACTTGTAGGCTAATTGATTGAGACATTAGTATTTGTGTTTAATATTTGTATAGTTAATATAACCAGGATTGTATCCTATCTCCGACCATCTATTAGATTCTTATCGATAACCTTTTTGCATCGACCATCAACTTAATTCATTGTGGGCGACAGCAGTCTTCGCCAATCACATTACATCCAAAAGCTCTTATGATCTCAAAATAACTTCCAAGTGGAGTCGGACTTGGATTTTAACTTATGTAAAACTCAAAGCTGCCTGTTGCTCACAGACGAATGCATTTTTCCTCTTCCCACAATATACATATATTAGCTGCCGTAGACATTACGAGATTAAAAACTCTTGAATTAAAATGATATTGGTTCAAACAGACCTGAGATGAACAGATTATATGTTCAGTTTATCGAAAGATACGACGAAGTGTCCAAGATATTTGAAGCCGGTCTTAAAATATTTCACTTCTATTGATGTTCGCAGTGCAAAATTCGCACTTGATATTTATTAAAAGAAAACTGAAGTACAATTCACAAAATTCAGCAAAACGCTTCAAACTCAACGTATAACGTTGAGTGTTCATCCCTTTTCTATAGATATTAAAACTGGATG
Source organism: Tricholauxania praeusta (assembly GCA_949775025.1). Classification (NCBI taxonomy): domain Eukaryota; kingdom Metazoa; phylum Arthropoda; class Insecta; order Diptera; family Lauxaniidae; genus Tricholauxania; species Tricholauxania praeusta. The sequence continues at coordinate 86,649,259 of OX459030.1, read as the reverse complement.
TGCGCAGCACAAATATCAATTATTCAGATATCAAATAATTTTTCAAACGCTAGTTCTCTTGATATCAAAATAAACTTAAGCTCTTGATTTTCTTTAAAACTTATCGTCAGACTTATCTACAAAAACATGAAATCGAAATAGTTTTCATAGTTTTTACTTTGACCGAATTAATTGTTTCATAATTTATTACTCATTTTGCTTTTAAATGATTCTTCATCCATTCGAGTAAATGTTCTACATCACTTAATTCATTCATAACTGAATGAATGAATTGAAATGGACTCATAACAATTCAACGCATCGAAAAATGGGACTCACTTTGTCTCTCCCACTCCATAAAATGGCGTTTGATTTCAGACTCATCTCTTAATTAGTTAATTCCAGCAAAAACACTGCCATCAACCAGCTACATTGCAACTCCATTTACTGAATATTAACTAACAATAAATACGACAACAACTACAATCGACATCGATGAGGGTTAAGCGAGTAAAACTGAATCGAAATCATGGCTTTTTTAGAGAGTACCTTATTTAGTTTCAAAGACATATTTGGTTAATGTGTTAAGTTTTTAATTTGATTAGAGTGTGAATATACAGAGCCATTTGAAATAGAGCATGATTCCTTATTGTATATTTCCAGTCTTTGGGGGAGTCTAGTTTTTGGAGAAGATTTGGAGAATGAGCACTACGCAAGAAATGGTTTTCCTGAAACGGCGTGCATTCTTTTCACATTCAACTAAAATTGTATAAGTTATTGCCAACGGAATGGGATAGGATTACACACTCTACTTCCATTCCAAAATGAAATGGAAAAAACAATGCCCAATAGGACTTCTTGCCAAAAACTCTATGTAGTTTTTTCAAAACCTTAAAAGCAACTAGACTTTTTATAAACCAAAACATATCTATGACGTTATTCATATTTATCAAGGTTATTTAGAGGACGCTGCTTTGGTTTCTCCACAAAATAAGCACTAGTGAAACAAAACATTTTACTGTTCCTCTTTTGGTGCTTGGTGCTGATGACAAAACTTGCTGAGATACTTTAGTAGAGTTCCAAATAAACTTGTTCTGAATAAAAATAGTTATTATTATTTTATTGAAAAAATAAATATAGTCCAGTAGAAATAGGGTTTGAACAACAAAATAATTCGTTACAGCAATCTGACAGCGGAATATTGTTGAACACGCTCTTGTAAAAGCGGACAAAAAAATCGAACCGACAGCAGCTATCCGGGGTGGAATGGGGTGCATTTTCCGATTAGGTCCACTCAATTTACCACCTCATTACAATTTTTTTAAAAAAAAATTATGCTATATATTTTGGTACTATATGGGTTAAATACTTTAGTAGAGTTCCAAATAAACTTGTTCTGAATAAAAATAGTTATAATTATTTTATTGAAAAAATAAATAGAACAAATAAAAATAATTATTTTCAAAGACGTGCCTAGGACGGCAACATTTAAAGGGCGGCAAATATTGGTGGAAACTTTGAAAAATTGTTTTATTCGTGGGAATTGAATTTCCCTCCTATTTTGTTGGCACGCTTCCCAACATTAACTTCAGAATAAATACCTTTAACGACATTTTAGACAAAATTTAATCGGAATTACAAAACAGAGAAAAAGCGTACAAGGTCTAATGAAAAATAAATTCGTGAAAAATTTGCTCAATTGATAAATTTCTTCGATCAAGATATCGAAAAATCGTTCGCAAATTAAATGATTTTATTTAAAATTTCGACCAATAAGCAAACATTTTTCCACAAAAACCAATCACATACATAATGGTAATTATTGAATGTCATATAATTCATGATTAATAAAATAAAATATTTGCTCTCAGAAAAGTGCATTTTATTGATTGAAAAACTTTTCGCAAACTTATTCCACCATTTTCGCTATTCACACACAACAAATGTAAAAAATAGCATTTAGCTAAAATCAATGGTAAAATTTAACATAAATGAAAAAAAAAATATTTTTTTTAAAAAAAAAAAAATATTTTCTAATAAATGAAGAAGTTTTGAGGAGGGTGGGGCAATTTTTGCAACTGCTTAAGGCGGCAAATTTCTTAATCCGGGCCTGATAATATTGCTGGAAATAGTTATTAATGGCCAAAATTTTCTTCATTCACTGTATGCAGATTACCCAAAAATTTTTGTAGTTCCGAGCGTATTGAATTTTAAGTTTCAATGAAAAAGGTACTAACATCTGTTCCATTTATGAATCCATTACAAAGTACAGCCTGTTATGCTGTAAATAATTTCAATTTTTTTTTAACTTTCAGCTTACCAACTTTTCATAATTTGTATTTTGCAAGATAAGCGGATAAACCATCAAAATTGGTAAATGGATGAAAATAAATTTGAGAAATGCTAACTACAATAATGCTTAATACAATTTAAAAAAAAAACTAGAAACATAGTAAAAATCGACTCACTGCCATTTTTCAGTAAAAATGCTGAAATTATAAAGTAAAATTTTAGGCTCATGTTCTTATCAAAAATTTGAATCATTTCAGACTCACAAAATATGAACGCTCAGAAAATTGTTTAAAGAGAAGGAATATGAGTGACATCTACTATTTTTTTGTGATTCAAATGTCAGTTTCTATTACAATTCCTTAACGAAAAATGGAATTTTCAATGATGTTAATAATGCTCTAGTTTCGCAGATGATGACTTTTCCATTAACATATCGACACCTCCAGGGTAGGTTAGGTTAGGTAGGAGTTGCAGTCAGTTACCAAAACCGACTCACTTAGACCAAATTTGGTCCATTGTGATACACCTCCAGGGTAACGGGTGCGAAAGTTTAACTCTCATTTTCATTCATCTCTTTTCAGACAAGTGGGAGAATGCAATTTAATCTCTTGCAACAAGTACTATGGTACCTTCCGATTTATATAAAAATTTGACATCTAATGTTATAAGTTCAGAAAATGCTTTTAAAGTGCATAACGGGTGTGACGTTGAGAAAAGCTCTTTTTTAAATATTTTGAGTTTGATTTAAAATTGCCTAAAGTTTTGCATAAAAATAAATAAAAATGATGAGAAACTTTTAACATAAACTTTTAAATAATATATACAAAGTTACTTCAAAAATGTAACGGGTGTGACAGCCAAATGAAAAGGGTGTGACATTATAATAATCTTATAGCAAAAAATTAAGTAAAAAAAAAATGTTATTGAAAAAAAAAACAAGAATAACAAGAAAATTCAATATGTGAAGAAGATTTTTTATCTATTATGATAAAAATTCGATGTGATGCATCGTTTAATTTTTAATACTTGTAATTTTTCGTATATGTCTATAAATTTTTTTTTTCGAAAAGTGGTCAGTTAAGCTGGAAGTGTCGAGCTGTATTAAATTTTGCTAGAAAAATAGTAAAAATAGACTCACTGCCAAACCATAACGATATTCGAACTCCACGGAAAATGTTATCGGAATTTGTTGTGAAAAATCTTGTTGAGTAGTGTTATATTTATTAAAAATAGCAAAATTCAATAAATTTCATACCTATTGTCATATAACAATATCTACATTTTATTCATATATATAATATGAAATATCTTCGTCGATAAAATTAATTCATAATTGAACTTAAAAATAAATACTACTGAAATGAACAAGCAATGTACATGCCTATTCTGGCTTAGGTTTAAAAATTGTTGTCAAAGACGCCTTAAGGCGTAAATGATTCACGAAACTAATTATCAACTTTACGGTATTGATAGCTGTAATCACTTTTTTTCGCAAAATGGTTCGATTTCAGGATTTTGAGGGCATAGTTCTATCTCTGGTGTCGAATGATCTACATTTTTTTTTATAGTTAGGTACATACTTAGTATATTATCAACTACGCATTAAAAATTCCGGCTCCCTTATCATCTTTTGTCTTTAGAAAAGACTAAATACATCAAATTGTTGAAATACAAACACCGTACACTCTACGGAACATACATCCAGCATGAGGAGCAAACATTTTGGACAGTAATTTTATTACAATGCGATGTGCTTGCTATTGGATACGCATAAATTACATACGACTTGATAGGAACGACCGGAACGAGGCCTGAAACTTCAGTTGAAAGTTCATGCGAGTTGTGTTTGGTATCGACAATAACAACAACAACAACCCTCGATTTTACGGTTCTGATTTTAGATTTTAGTACGGATATTCCACACTATGAAAACAGCAGAGCATTTGGCCAGCCAAAGAAAACAGACAAACGAACGAACGGACATACAGGCAGCCAGCCACACGCACGGTAGCCACGGTATGAGGAAATTTCTGTAATTAATAACTTCATATCTGGGATGATCCTGCCAGCGCAACGGTTTTCCATTATTTCGCTATGGACAAATATATGCGGAAGACCGTATTTACAGCTAATATTTATAAAGCATAAATTTCGCATATGCAATCACTGGTAGCACTGAGTTCGCATTCATATGCTTTTATACGATTCAACTTAATACACATATATATATATGTAGTTTAATTGAAGAGAATATACGATAGTAAGTGTTCTTTCTTTCAAACTCCAAGGATAAAATATACAAAATTAAACCAATATATTCGGAATATTTAAAACTTGAAAAAAAACTACATATATAAAGGACAAATTTTTATAAGAACGAAATCCAATTTTGTATTGTTACTTAAAAAAGAGGCTTTTGAGGTCGTTTTAATGTACATTTTTTAGTTACCAAAGCAGTGCATTTCGCTTAAGAGTATATGCCTTCTTTGTAGAATTAGCGCCAGGCCCGAATTAAGGCGAAGTAGAAGCAGGTGACCGCCTGCTCCTTGCGCCTTGCAAGCCTTAATTGTATCTAAAGTCAAAACAGTTCAAACTTTCACGCGTAGAATAAAGTTTTAAAAAAGCTACTTTGAAATGCAGAATTTTTCGCTTTCCTGGGGTTGGTATTTCGAAGTAAATCTAATATCCTTTTTGAAGACAACAATGGAAACTTTTTGAAGATCGTCGAATACATCGCGATATTTGACATCCCATTAGCAAAGCATTTACGTAGAATCTCGTCCAAAGAAATTCATTAACATTATTTGAGTAAGACGAACAGAAAGAATTTATCTTCCTGATTTCAAAACAAATCAAGACAAAAACTTCTATGTGCAATCTTTGACGCAATACACTACTCAATAAGCCTGGACTGTACTCCAGATGCTATTCAAATTAAACAAATGACGATGATAAATAGTAAGATTCGTGAAAGCAATTCCAAAGCAAAAAGTTTCAATTCAAGAACATTTTTTGGGTTTCATTCAAGTCAGCGATTCATCAGAAAAAGGATTTGAGCTCACTTTATTGAAAGAATCAGAATAGGATCGGATACAATTGAAGAATATGCGAGGCCAAGGGTACGACAGTGGCTCGAATATGAAAGGGAAAAAACCTGAAATACAGAATTAAATTTTGGAGCCTAATCCGAGAGCATTTTTTTCGCCATGCAGCAATCATTCTCTCAACCTGGTGGTTAACGATGGGGATAAGTCTTGCTTCGATGCTGTGGACTTCTTAAGAAAGAAATTTTTAACTTCTTTTCTGCCTCGACCCACCGTTTGTGTATCCTCAAAAATCAGATCACCTCGCTCACAGTAAAACCTCTCAGTGGATCTCGTTGGAAAAGTCGCATTGATGCAGTCACTCCTCTGAGGTTCAACATTAGAGAAATTTATGATGCTCTATATGAAGCAAGTGAAGATCAAAAGCAGGATGCATCCAAAAGAAACTACTATGAACTATGAAAGGAATTGAGAAAAAAACTCAAGTCAACCTTGTAAGTAAGCAACTTCAGAAAATAAATATCAGTTTGAATCAGGGCTGTCGCTGTCACTTCAATCGCAGTTTTTCACTGCGATTTAAAGTATGACACTGCGACACTGCATCTTTTTTGAAAACACTGCACTTTCAGAAAAAAGTGTCGCAAAAGTAATCTAGCAAAAAATTCTGGTTTTTCCTAATCTGATAAATCATGATGACATAGATGATGTCGAAGCCAGAAGAAAAAAATTTGGAAGAATTTTGGATCGCTATATTTCATTAAAAAAAAAGCCTTAGACGAAACTACTGCATGTATCCTGGTTTATAGAAATTTGTTAACGCACTATTATGCCTACCTCACAGTAGCGCATCCAAAGACCGCATTTTTTCACTTACAAATCAAATAAAAAATTCAACTTGGAATGGTTTAAAAGTGGAGACGGTTAATTCGATCATGCTCATTAAAGGAACGTTTCCTAATGAAGATTTTAAAAATTGGGTGCCATTACAGAAAATAGTCGTACATAAATCGTATTTTTATATTTTTTTTAAAATAAAAACACTTTTTCTGGCTTTAGGTCAGTGTTTTATTTATAATTTTTTCCAATATTTCGAGGAAGATCCTTCCTTATCTTCAGAGGTGACTAAGAAATAATAATTAAAACAATACACAATTGAATAAATTAACAAAACAAAACTTACGTTAAAATTATAGAAAATCTAAACTTAAACTAACCTAATTGTCAACTAAATGTCTGTATATATGAGCACAATTTTCTGTGTTGCTCTTGAAATTTATTCTCTTGTCAGTGGGGGTGTTAATAATGTGGAGCATCTCTAATATGAATCTCTTCTCATGATTATTTTTTTCTTGTAAGATCTCCACAGCGTCAAAATTAGGAAAATGTCCAAGCTAAGCACAGTGGGCTCAAAGGGCTGTCTTAAAAACTTGTCCATTTCTGTTTTTTTGGTCCGATCTGTGTCCTGAGAGTCTTGTCCTTAATATGTTTTTTGTAGTACCAACATATACCTTCTGGCATACATTGGACCCGTCTCCGTCACAAAGAATTTTGTAAATAAGGCAGGATTTGTCAAATTTTGATATTGCTGTAAAATTGTCCAACTTTATTATCTGTCTTATTAGCAATTTTTATGTCCTTAAACGCACTTAATTTCGCGAATCTCTCTGTCAAACCAGGAATATATGTCATCGATTTATATATGACTGTACCCCTTTCCTGTCTTGGTCCCTTATCCTTTCTCAATTCTTTTTATGTTGTCCCTATGGAATACTTGGTCGCTAATTTTTTTAGTTTATTTTGATGTACACAGTACATAGAATATATAAACTTTTATTATAATCTTTTTTTTATAAAATGTACTGATTTATGCCATGAAGGCACAAAATGACAATATTATTTGTTTAATTTTAACTATTGATTACATTTTATTAAAAATGTACCGAAAAAGTGTTTTTTTTTTCATGTGATTTTAAAAATATTGTAGAATGTATCTTTTTCTTATAACACTGCAAAATTCACTGCACTTTTGTTTTAGAAACACTGCGAACACTTCACTTTTCCTCAACTTTTCGGAATTTTCACTGCGGTCAAAAATTCCAAAACGACAGCCCTGGTTTGAATACATCTATAAAACTAATAGAGAGTATGAGATGCTTCCTGAAAAATTTTAGATCAGAAGGGGGCCAAGGAACTTGCTGAACATATTGAAGCGAGTTCTGGTTTTGAGATAGAAGCGAATATACGCCCAAGGAGAATCAAAAATCAATTTGATTACGAACAACCGGATCACTTCAGGGAAGAAATCTTTTAAAGTTAATTTCTTCTATTCAGTCCTGGATGTAGCTATCGTATCACTTGACGGCAGATTTCAGCAAATAAAAAGTCATAGTGATAATTTCAGCTTTTTATATGATATCCAAGCATTATCACTCTTTGATCAAATACAACTCGAAAAAAAAACTGCCAAAGTCGATAGAAGGTTCTCACACATCGAGAAGAATGAGACATCAATGGACAAGAAATGTTACAAGAACTAATTATCCTATCTCCGATGCTGCCTTCTGGAAAAACTACAATAAATGCACTAGCTACATAACAAAAAACAATCGATAGCTTCCTAAATATCTTTGTGTCTTTGAGTATTTTGCTAACTTTGCCGATCAGTATCGCGAGTGGAGAAAGGAGTTTCTCAAAATTAAAATTGAAAAAAAATTATTTGAGGTCTACCATTTCTCAAGAGAGCTACCATTTCAATAGAGAAAGAAATATCCAGTCGTTGGATATTTTACAGGCACTGAGAGATTTTGCGAAAATGAAAGCTACAAAGGTGAATTTGTAAGCTTTGTAAACTTTTTTTCTGCATACAAATTTACGATTGTTGTACTCCTATGACTTATAGTTATTATAACATACGTTCATCGGAAATTATTCAAGTGATTTTATTATGTATTTATATTTTTTTGAAAGTATTTAAGTAAAATTTTTATATATTGCTTAAAATAATTTGTTTTTAAATCTAATAACATGGATACTCCTTTGTTAGATACTTGCCAATTTCTTTCGAATTAACTTACAACGAAGGGAGGGAGGGGGCGCCAAATTAGCTTTTGCCTGCAGTTTAAATTGACCTTCGTCCGCCCCTGTTTAACGCGGCAAGCATCCAAGCAGCAAATCATGTGAGGCACTAACGAAAATCGGGAGCATTTTAATCAAGATGGAAATATACGCAGCAAGCTATATATTCACGAAAGAACATTTGCCAAGAAGCCAATCAAATGAAGACGGTTTGCAGTAACTGTGTACAAGTGACCTTTAAACAGAATTGAAAGAAATTAAAGTTTTTGGAGCTTAGCGTTAAGAGGAATGCTGCCAGCCACCGAAAAATTGTCTGAAAATTCGCTTTAAGGCTTTAAGCACTTAAGTCATATAGTCAACGGCCTTGAATATTCAACAAGGCTCAGCAGTAAACTTGCGAGTGTCATGTGAATTTGCCCCATGTAGCAAAAAGAAAAGGGTTCAATTCTTTTCGAATTACTCTTATTGTTACTAAAATAACAATTGAATTTTAATTATGGAAAAACGTAACCACACTTGTTACCATATCCGCTGAGTTTATATATTTTGAGCAAATAATTAAAGATTTGCATAGTTAGCAGTATATATTTGATTTTATTTTTTTTCGAATTAATTTATTTTGTTTTTATTGAGGTTAATGCAGTAAAAATATGAAGTTGCAGCGCGACTCGTGTTCTTAGTTTCAATTTTCTTTGGGGCGAATGACCGAAATAAAGCAAAATCGACAATATTTTGCAACCGAAGTGCAATATATGTTTATATATTTTACTTTTTTTTCAGTTAATATCAAATTGATTGAATTATTTCCGTTAAGTAAATTTTAAATTATAATTTCTTAAAATGAGCTATGTACTTGCATATATTAATTTGAGTTTGGAAATGTTCTTGTACAATGCACATATGTAAGTATTAGGGTGGATCAAATTTTTAAGCGACAAAGGGTATAGCAAAACTAAATTCCACGTTCAATTCTAAGAAAATTCGCCCAGAGAACCATGGGTCTAAAATCAAAACCGAGCCGCCGGAAATCTCGTTGAAAGTTTGAGTGTCGAAAAAACACTAAAAATAGTACTTTACATACAAATGAGGCTATAAAATTATTCGTATCTTTATAAAAACTTGCCTTAGGTGGTTTCTCGATAAGAGAAATATATTGTTGACATTTTTTTTTTTCCTAAAACATCCGCCAAGGGGCGCTACAATGGAAGTGTTTGGCTCTTCGGCTATTTTGAATGAAAAATTTATTATTTTTTCAATATGTTTCTTATGAATTTAACATATTATAAAAAAAGCTAAATTTTATTATTTCTTATGAGTGATACATAAAGTTATGTTTATTCATAAGATTCATCTTATGGTAGAAACTAACTCAAATCCTTTAGTAGGGATTGTATTATCATTTAACCGCAGCAAAAGCAAAAAAAATCACAAAAAATCGCATGGCATCTAAGTCTTAGACTTAGAATAACGGTAAATCAGTTTTTGTTAATTGTACTTGAATTTTATATACTTGTTTATTAATGTTTGTAGCGATCACATCAATCGTAATAGTTGTTTGCAGGCCCATTGAGATGGGGGGAGAGGGGGGCAAAGCCCCCGGGCCCGGGCTTTGCAATGGGGCCCGTTAATCGGAGGCACGACAAAAAAATTTTCGCTTTTTTACCATAAAATACAATTATTGTTTTTACAAATTTTTTCTAAAAATATAAGTTTTGAACTCATAGTTAGCTTAAAGTTGAGAGTCAAAAGCTTTTTAAAAAAATTTGTTCGAATATAACTCTCTAACCAGTAAGAATGTCTCAAGGCATGCTTCGCAAAATTTGAAATTTTTCTTGGGAAACATACATACCTAGTGACCTTTGCTTTGTAGATTCTCGCGCCCTCAACGTTTCGTTTCTGTTAACGATTGTGTGTGAAAAGTCAGACAATTAATTAGTACGTGAAATTGTGTGCTCGAAATTTTAAATTTTGAAAACCAAATTCTAAGTGAAATCTAAGTGAAACAAATCTACTCTCCATTTTTATGCTGGTGAATGTGAAAACAAAAAAATTTGTTGAGAACCTAAAGACTGAAGTGTGCCTCAGGGCCTTTTTGCGAGTTACAATGTAAATTTATCGTCTTACCCTCTATTGATTGTGTCTAAGATCTAGGGATTTTCGGCTTATTTTGTTGGTGATGTGGATACGTGACTGTACGTTTATCAATCTTAGTCAATTTAAATAGACTAGTATCGCCTGAGGTCGAAATTCGACCGTAAGCACTAAATTTTAATCTTAGAAGAACTTTGCCTGCCTATTAATAACAAAACGTTTTTGTTCATTGATTATGATCTTATTTAGTTTCATTAATCACCTCACCTCACCACACCTTTGGAATTACATTTAATTTACATTTGAGCGCGAAACAATATTCTATTAGTGCTACATAATTTCTATTACGCGGTCTATTTGATTTTGACTCATAAATCATCACCTTATCCCTTAACCGTTCAGTCCGACCTGATCTCGTTCTTATTTAAGGTACAACACAACTATATTCTTAATTTATTCTTAAACAAAAATAAGTTAAATCGCAACTTTAACTCAAAATAAATCAGTTGAACTTCAATTATACGTGATGGTTGGGACCGAGGGCATCCCGGATAATGGAATCACTATTTTATTTTATCCCTTATAAATTTTCAAAGTTGTAAATACATAATATGTATGCGAAATTAATGGACGGCCCTTTACAGCATCGTTTTACAAAAGTATTTAGTTATAATACTCATTTAATGAAGATCAGGTAGCTCAAATTATAAAGATATTTTCTGATGATGCGGGCATAAAAGTAACAAAAAATACTTTTCAGTATTGAAAAACTAAACTGGAAAGAGTTGTTTTTGTATCATGTTGTTTATCCCTACCTCTTACTCTTCCTTAGGGTGCAATCTATCTCCATATCGAATTTCACCAAAATCGGTCCATTAGCTTAGGGATCGTTCAAGTATTACGTAACGCAATTTGTTAAACGATACGATGCGGTACAGGGGCGGGAGGAGGTGTCGAACAACGGGTGTTTTGAAATTAGGTGTGCATAATTAAACTGTTTCTAGATTAGCTACAGCAATAAATATTATATTTATTATATAAGTAAATAACAGCGCATTACTTTCAAAGATCTTCAAGAATTGCGTTACGTAATACTTGAACGCTCCCTTAGCTGTGAAAACATATTTTCCTATTGGGGGCGTGGCACAGTCCACTTTAGACCGAATACCTTTTCTCAAGATTCAATCTACCTCCGTATCAAATTCCATAAAAATCGGTCAATTAGCTTAGCAATAAAAACGATTTTCCTGTTCAGAGCAGTACCACGCCCACCAAAAGAACATAGAATTTTCAGAAATGTTTTTAAGGGTTCAATCTATATCCAAACTAAATTTCATCACAATCGGTTCATTAGTTTAGCCGTGGAGACGATTTTTCTTGTTAGGGACGTGGCACTGCCCACTCTAAACAAATATCTTTACTCAAGGTTCAATCTATCTCCATATCAAATTTCATAAAAATCGGTGAGGCATTTCAGGCGTGACATCGTTTTCTTTTTCCATTAGGGGTTAATGCGTTTTGTATGGGGGAATCATGTAAATATGTTCATTTTATTTTACCTGCCTTAACGGCAACTCATACTCCTGACTTTCTTTTTCTGCACATCTATGGAACAGTACCTTTCCAATGATATAAGTTTCATTCCCCTCTCGTTTTAGTAAATACTAAAAAAGTGTACCACAAGATTCGATGTTCACGTATTAATATATAGATTCTTGGCAGTGGCGTCATTTCACAAAAAGCTTGGAGGGGCGAGGGCTTAAATAACGTTTCGATTCGATGATATTTTGAATTGAATCGATGTAATTAATAATAATATCAGATCCTTGGGGGGGCCAATGCCCCCCTAGCCCTATGCAGTTGACGCCACTGATTCCTGGTAAATATTATTAACAAGCCTCAATTGAGGCTATAGCTTTGAATTAACTAGATTCATTTTTGCTATATTCAATCAGATTTCTGGTTGATATAACCAGTTTTGAACTTGGCACCAATTACGTTTCCTAGTTGAATAAACCAGGTTAATTTTTTCTCAATGCATGAAAAACAGTATAAATTGAAACACAAAATTATTTGTGATCTTAAACCATTTTGAAATTATGTGAAAAAATTAAGGTTTTATTAATTCCATATTTTTTTTTATTATTTGAACTTGTGAGTAAAGTTTTCTCAAGTGGGCACAGTAAAAACCAACTTATTAAACTTAAACTTTTTATTGCATAACCTGAAGATTTATTGATCAATATTACGGCCTAAAATTTTTTTTGCAAAATTTGGAGCTTTTAAAAAGTTATGAACAAGTGAATTTTTATGAGCGTGTTTTTTTAAATTGCGATTTCTCAGTAAATATTGGGAAAAAGTTAATGAAATTCGTGAGAGGACAAGAAATATTTTACAACTTATATGAATTAAAGTTTTTATAACAATTTTATTTATTACTCATAAAAAATTAACTTTTTAGTAAACAAACAGAATTTTAACCACTTTCTCATATGTGGGGTAAAACACGCGAAAGCGCCAGCGAAAAAATTGTTTGGCTCCGATTTGGCTGAAATTTGGTTTTATTGTAATATCGATGTCCAGCAATAGAACTGCGTTCAGGAATTTGCCCTAGTATTATTTGTTGTTGAGATACGCGGGTATGAAATTCACGATTTTTGAACTTTTTCTAGAATAAGTGTTTTTTTCGAAAATTCATAGCTTACAGCAAACTCTAGCAATTAATAATTGGTATACCTACGATTTTAGGTTTTTCCTTGTACTTTTCGAAAAAAAATAATGTTTTGAAAAAAAAAAAATTTTTCGCAAAAATTTTGCGAATTTAAAATTATTTTTGCATTTTTTTTAAAAAAACCATTTTTTAAATTTTTTTTTTTTATTTTTAAAAAAAACTTTGATTTATTCTGCGTTTAATGCCGTAAAAATTTTTATGGGGAAAAAATTATTTATATTTTTTTTTTAATTTTAAAAAAAATTAAAGAGCTAAGATTTTGAAAATTGAAATGAATTTTTTATGAAAAATGCATTTCTGAATATTTTTTTGTTCTTACATTTTTAGGTTTTTACTTGTACTTTTCGAAAAAAAATACCATTTTTGAAAAAAAAAATTTTTTCTAAAAAATTTTGCGAATTGAAAAATATTTTTGCATTTTTTTTTAAAAACCCATATTTAAATTTTTTTTTTTTTTTTTAAAAAAAACTTTGATTTATTCTGCGTTTAATGACGCAAAAATTTTTGCGGGGAAAAAAGTAAAATTTTTCCGAAAAATTTTTTTTTTTCAAAAACAATATTTTTTTTCGAAAAGTACAAGGAAAAACCTAAAATCGTAGGTATACCAATTATTAATTGATAGAGTTTGCTGTAAGCTATGAATTTTCGAAAAAAACACTTATTCTGAAAAAGTTCAAAAATCGTGAATTTCATACACGCGTATCTCAACAACAAGTAATACTAGGGAAAATTCCTGAAAGCAGTTCTATTGATGTACATCAATATTACAATAATGCCAAATTTTAGCCAAATCGGAGCCAAAAAATTTTTTCGCTGCAGTTTTCGCGTGTTTTACCCCATGTACAGAAACAAAATTTCTAAACAGAATTGTTCTGTAAAGTCTACACAACTTTTTCCTGAAAAAAATTTTAGTACGTTTCATAAAAAACTAAGTTACGAATGTTGTCGCCACCTAGGCAATTTTCTCCTAGAAGACATCCGATAAGAAAAATTTGAATTTTACAATTGAAATACAATTCAAAAAAATAAAAAAACAATTCAAATTTTTCTTATCGGAGTTCCCTCCATAAACCTTCAGATACAAGGTGGTCTGCTAAAATTGAAGCAGTCAAGCCGTTTGCTAATCATACTCTAGGATTGCAAAAAGGACTCGAAGGCTTAAATGAAGTCAATCTTACGGCTGAAACTCGTGGTGATGTCAACGGCATTTGAAGTACATGAAAAGATTCGAATGCATATCAATGTCCTCGATTTGGTACAAAATATTGAGAGCTATCAATGAAAGAAGCATCATTCTTCAAGTAAGAGACGCGACAAAACTGTTGCTGATGGATTGGAAATCCCATCAACGTTCAAAGAAAACGAAAGAGGCATTTTGAAGAAAATGAAGAATCTGATAACACGTCATCGTTGACCCAGTTATTGCGGGAATGTCTACTCGATTTGATGCCATGAAGGACTTAAATGGGACATTTTCTTTTTTGTGGCGATTCACGGCGATGAACGAAAGCGAAATTCAAAATGCTCTTACAGATCTTGTCAAAAAACACAAATCAGACGTTTCTGCATAATTAAAAGATGAAATTATCCATCTGACACATATTTATCTACGATGCTAATATCGAAGAAGAACCATCACCATATACTTTGCTGAATTCAATCTTTGTTAAAAATTTGGAGACAATTTTTCCTAATGCATGTGTTGCTGTTAGTGTCTTTTGCACTTGTAACTGTTGCTAGTTCTGAACGTTCTTTTAGTGTTCTTGCTCGAATAAAAAACTTTCACCGATCATACTGCACACAAGAGCGAGTATCAGGACTTAGGACTCTTTGCATAGAGGCCCCGTTAGCCAAACAGTTGGATTTTGATACACTTATAAAAAATTTTGCAGCCCAGAAAGTAAGAAAAGCGCATCTCTAATGTGAACACGTTCGAATGCGAATGAGAATGAACAATTTTATATTTAATGTTTTATTTTTCTAAGGCTCGAATTAAAGAGTTCAAGCCAAATATTAGACGACTTTTTCACTTTTTCCTCTCTATTTATTATTGACACCTGGATGGATAAATTCTTATTCATTGTGACTAATGATTATTTCAATGATTCAATAAAAAACAAAGCCTAAGAATTTTGATAATCTTGTCCCTCATAAAATAAACATCTATTATTGTGTCATATAACATAGTGTTTCTTCAGAGAATTGGGGTTAGGGGCCTGAAGTTATACATCCCCCGGGCCCGGATTTTCTCTCGGCGGTCCTGGTTGCTTGTGAGCTTAGAAAGTGAAAAAAAAATTTCGGTTCAGTTCGAGAGCATTATTGATGTTAGTTTTGAAGTTTTTGTGTAAAAAATTTTGAAAATAAAATAAATTATAACAAGAAAAGTGAAAATTTCTCCCAACCGACCGATCTAACTGTAGTTTTTTTTCATGCTTCATGCTTCTACTGGCATAATTTGAACTATTCTATTCTGTTAATTTAGAAAAATGCAGATATCTCGAGTTCGAAATCAGAAAATGATATGCGGTTTCGGCATTCTTTTAAGAAAATAACAATACATAAAAAATAATGTACCATGGGATCGGCGGTAACATAATATTTGAGGTGTTGCAACTAGAAAGTGGAAAATCGGTATATTTTTACTTTTGTCCGGTAAATTGTCAATTTTCAATTCCCCGATCGATAGTTTCCCGAAAACCATACCCATTTTGTTGTAAAATTTTATAACATCAGTAACTTGCACCATTTTTTTAAATCAATACTTTGGAAAATGGGTTGTTTACTTAAAACAGAGGGCGCTAATCCAGTTTTCAATATTAACCTTAATCGTAGTAATGGGCTTTGTCTAGACATAAGTATAAGGCTATTCTAATCCGTTGACACATCGTGAAAAAATCGAAAAGTTTTTATTTTGAACCGCTCTAATCTACATAAATGACTATTTTCTTTGAGTAAATGTTACATTTTACTGTATGTACACTGTAGGATTTTATTCACACTTTATTTTAAAAATTACAATTCGTCACTTTTGGCGCACGGTCCCTGAAAAAAATTGTAAAAATCCATGATGAATTCTTACGATTCATTTTTTTCAGTGTACTGAATCTAAGTCTAAGGACCTTAGCTAACTCTACTATGTTGATTTTATTAAGACAAAATTGAACAGTTAAAATAAAGTGACTTTATTAGTACAATACCGTAAATAGAATAAAGAAATCAATAGGTTTATCTGATTCATTTTGTAATAGACGTAGTATTAGTTCAACAACAGTAAAAGTCCTTTTAATTTTGCATGGAAACTATTGTCTCAATGGGGTTGAGTAATTTTCTTAACTATGAAATCAATGGTACCATTCATGATCGTTTATTTGACATTTTTCCATGAGTGTAGAAATAAAGCCTTTTAAACACAATATACAGAGAGAGTTTTATAAGATCATGCAACCAAATTTCACACAATTCTTAAGAATAGTTTGAACAATCACTGGGCAATAAGTCATGGCATCTCCCAATTAAGAAAAAGTGTTAATTAGAGTGACGTAGTAGCTTCCATATTACAAAACTCAGTACCACAAGACTTACTGATACAACCCAGCGCTAGAAAAAAATGGGCGGGTTTCGAATCGCAGGTGTGACATTGACATTTTATAAAAGCAAAGTCAGAGAAACTGAGAACTCACAACCAGACATAAAAATAAGGAGAATTTTGATGTAAACTTCAAAAGCAATGATACGCATCTTGTTAGCCTGCTTTCAAATCATAACAGTGTGATTAATTCCTGCCTGAACACTACTTAAGAAAAATGTATATGGCGAATACTGCTGTACTAAGCAAAAAGGGCGTAAAGCAAAAAAAAAAATATCCGAGATTCTCATGGCATCGGATAGCTTAAGAAATTACGCGTCTAATGAAATACTCCAAATGCAGGTATCTTAGTTCAATCATATACAAAATCTCCTAAGGGAATTTTCTCTATCTCAATCTTACAGGTATTTCAACATATTTACATTTACAAAAAAATCAATTTCGAATACGGCAGAGTAGTGATTTTTAACAGCCCCTCGTTTGGGAAATTAAAAATAATAGCTACGATATCCGACCAAACCTGCGAAAGAAAATGTTTATCAGCGCCAGGTTATCAAGAAATGAACTTAGAAAATAAGTATTTTCAAATTACTGACTTAAACATTTTGTGTCTTTTTTCTTTATACATATATTGTTTCAAGAAATACCGCCACACTGCCCTTTCTATCACGCTATTCAATATCTCATGGAGCTTTGCTGTCAAATACTTCGTAAATGATTTAAGCATCTTCCGCTCGCATTTCGGCACAATATTTGGCATACAAATCATGTACGAACGCAGTCATCTAAACTTGAACTGTAATCCTTAGACAGTTAATGTATCTACTCATACCATAAAAACCTTCCTTAACATATTCAATTTGCCGCAAATTTTTCATATTTCCTGAACTTCCCTTCCAATTTATGAGTGCATAAACTCAAAATAAGGGTGACAAGTAGATTTTTTATGTTATAAGGATGTTTAATGTGAAAGGGTTAACCCTTTGACTCACAAAACCAAATCTGTAAATCTGACGCGGGACTGTTTCAAAAACTTACTTATAAAGCATAGGATTATATGCTGTATGCAAAAAATATAACTTTTAATATACACAAGGTGTGTATTATTAGAAAAAACATTAACACGAAAATTAAAACTATAGGACTCATGAGTCCAATATGCGTGGAAGGGTTAAGTGGTTGATAGCGAAATGACGATGGTATCTCTGGAAGCTGCAATAAATGAACTTCAACACAAAATGTGAAATTTTTTACTCATATTCGGAACTTAAAAGAAATTAATGGGTTTTTAATAGTCTCGAAAATATAATATAATTTTTGTGTTGGAAGACATTAATATTACGTAAAGCCTGTATTGGATAAATCATCATATTTTGATAATGGTATTTTAGGTCAGGGTCGTTCATGCCAAGTACTACTAGATAATCCAAAGATAACACAGGCCGACATTTTTCATACCCTGAGTCTACATTATAAGTTTCCGAACGTTTTCGGTACGTTGAATTCGAATCTAGCCTCGGAATTGCTCTATCACATCAGGCTTTTGAGGTTTCCTTACCTAAAAGTGCTAAAAACAGGTTTTTTCGTTATATTTGGGAATACATTATACAACGAATTAACTGTTTTCCACCAAACCTGTTTCGGCAACTAAAAGTAATACTGTTTCCCTGTAAAATGCACTTGAAAGTTTATGGATATCTTTTTTTCCGGAAAAATCGTTCATGAAATGATATTACTTCAGCGTTTTCCTTACAACTATTATAACAACAACAAAAATAACATAATAAATATAAGACAATATTTTCATGAACGATTTCTCCGAGGAAAAAAAGAGATATCCAAAAAAATTTCAAGTGCGTTTTTCAAGGAAAGAGTAATACTTTTAGCTGCCGTAAAAAGTTTTGTAGAGAAAAGTTAATTTATTATCGAAATTATGTATCGAAAAAAACTGTTTTTAGCACTCATATGTTAAGATATCACGAAAACCTGATGTGATAGAGCAATATTGAGATCGGATTCGAATTCAGCATGCCGAAACCTTCGGAAACACATGAACATGAGGTCTCTGGAAATGAAATTTCACCTAATTGTGTTGGCCTGTGTAATTATTATACCAATAATAATTTCAAACCTATTTTAGAAACCTTAATGATATATCTGCCTTGTTTCAATGAGATGTTTAAGCAGTTCTTGCAGAGCATATTTTTTGGACGTGTGATTTATGACTTCCGATATTAGAGTGGTCTTATGTTATAGATTTTGGTCAAGTTCGTATATTTATTTAAGGGAAACCAAATTTTTCCGAATATGTTTTTCTACATTGTTGAAAACTTTAAGCATATACCTTCAAAACCCATTTTAAATTATGTCGTTATCATTTTTTTTTTACTGAAATATTGTAAGTTGAAATTTTACAGTTTTTCTGCCGTACTGGAACTTATGTAGATTTGTAGATGTAATAAATTTCAATTTATGATATTTCGGAAAAAAATATCGATATAGTTCAAAGTGGGATTAGAAAGGAAAAGGTTAAGCTTTCAACTATATAGCTAAATACATCCGGGAAAATTTGATGTCCCTTAAATAAATATTCATTGTGGACCAAAATCAACGATTTCCATACATACAAACCCATATACAAATATATCTGATATCAAAATTTGGTTTGCATATTTATTTTCAACAACCTTAAATTAAATTAAATAAAAAATTTTGGCTTGACTAAAACTTCGCCATAAGTTGGGGTTGCAACACCGGCCAAGTCCAAAAAAATCAAATTTTGAGATATCTCATATATCAAAATCTGGACCATGCTTTATCTTTCTACTATGTTTTTAGATTAAGAAAGTTTTTTTGACAGTAATATTACATGTCTTAAATTTGTCTTTGATGCATAGATTTCAAAACCGGCCAAGTCCATGAACTTGCTTTCAAAACCGGTCAAACACCTTGAAATCAAAACCAGCCAAGTCAAGTACATTGATATCAAAAGTCCACTTTTTTTAAACAAAATTTGTTGATTACTATGTCAAAACCAGCCAAGTCCATTTTCAATGGATCATAACCCGCCAAGTCCAAAATAGTTTTCTCAAAAACATAGGCAGATGAAACTCGAAAAGTCTGATCTGCCGTGTTTTGAGTAAGAAATTTTATAAGCTATTGTTTGGAAAATACGTTTTAATTTTTCAATGAACATAGATGAAGATAAATGTTTTTCGTTGTTTACTAAAGTATGCAAAGGGACATGGCCGGTTTTGCAACTGGACGCCTCACATGTTTGAATCTGCAAGGAATCAGCGATTACCTGTTCCAGCAAATAAATAAAAGTCTGTCTAAATTTGATACAAGGGTTGTAATTGGAATGCCATGATACTCACTCCATAGATGAGCATTAAAAAGTTCAAAGAAGTTTCTTCAAAAATATCTTACCCATCAACGTGGTCAAGTAAATGTTATTACTGTGCGGCTGGGTATTCTTGTTGCGAATTCCATCAATGTCATTTCTATTAAACGGACGGAGCAATTGAAAGTAAAGCATTTTATACCTTACAAAATACAAAAGATAATCCTAATGAGAATGTAAGAAAATGTTTTCAAATTATACATCTTTTTTAATGCCAACATTTTTTTAATGCAAAGTCTTTTTTTCATTTTACCCAATTCATAATAATTTGATAAGGCTTTCCGTATCTATTTATCTCTTCTATTAAGACTCTATTGAATTTAAAATTCTTTGAGATTGTGGATTATTTATATTTATTGTGTCATTTCATAAAATATCACTGTAACAGTTTTGCTCTAATAAATTTTTAAATTATTCCTATGAAGTTAAAATCAGATTGAGCGTAATACACATTGTAACTCCTTATGGCTGAAGGCAATGTGTGATGTTTCAGGGAAAGGCATTTGTGTCTTTGACACGTGTCCATGATTGAACTCCGCGGAGTAAGTGTGAAAAATTGTTAAGGACTATAAAGATGCTAACTTATAATATGTAACTCACTGTATATGATGCAGAAAATATTTTTTCAAATTTAATTCGTGCGGAAATGATGTCAATTTTTAAATATAAACGTTCATACTGTACATATTTTATATTAAAGGTTCCCCCTATTCTTCGTACATTTTAACCCCTTTAAAGTTGTGTTCCACTAGTCTTTTTGTAACAAAACTTCATATGAGGCTTCCATTTTTTTTATAAAATGACAAATAATTTGAAACAGTTAAGAGTTTTATGGCATACATAGTGTAGTCATAGGCAGCATATACACATCCTAACGCAATTGTTCAATGTTAAAATTTAGTATAGCATTTTAAGCTATTTGCCAAGCAGTCCGTACTCCAATAACCCATGAGTCACTAGTTAGTACTTTGCCGAAAAAAATAACTCAAAATTAAATTTAAGCATTTGGGTTTCTTTCATAAATACAAAAATTTTTTTTAAAGTAGTTTTTCTCCATATCGTATAAGGGGTAAAATTTGACAAGCGTACACTCAAGGAAAAAATGCAATGTAAATTTGAAAATATTATTTTTGATTCAAAGTTGCAAATTTCGAATTTTAAAATAGTAAAAACAACCTTTTTTTTCTATATTTTTAACAGAAAATATTTTTAATTTCATTTTGAAATTAAAAATACTATTTTTATACTTTACTTCAATCGTAAATAAGTTCAAATTGTATTTTGAAAATGAATAGTATTTGAAATTACTATTTTTTATTTTACATTAAACGAACGCACCTTCAACTTTCAATTTTGAAGTCAAGATAGTGCTTTCGTGTTTCAGTCGTGTCAGCGTCAGTTTTGTGTGCTGAAGTTTCAATTGTGCCAGTGTTAGTTTTGTGTGCTAAAGTTTTGAAGCGAAAAAAATAGTTAATAACTAAAATAAATAATAAATAAAGTAAATAAATTAAAAAAAAATAGTTATGGCTAGCGAAGCTGGTGTTGGATATGCCATAGGATGACAAATATAAGCAGCGGCCGAATGCTCCTCACGATTGTCCATTACCGGCTTAGCTATTCTACATAAAAGTTAGGTTAAGTGAGGAGTATTCGGCCGCTGCTCATAACTGTGCGTATATCTATTCCGAAATCGCTATAAAAATGAGAACCTACGCATGAATTTGAATTATTTGAACATAATTTTGTCTGCTCGAAAGCTGCAACTGCGATACAAAAATATGGATTCTGATTCAATTAATTTAGAAAACACAGTGATTGTATTTGAGACCACATCAGTACTAGCAATGAAAATGATAAAGATTTAGAGCTAAAAATTTTTTAGGAGAATTTCAACTGGAAAGTTTCTTTGTTCCATTGAAATGTAAGAAATATCTGGGAACAGGTTTACTTTAGCTCCCATGCTCCAATCTTTTTCTTTTTTTTTTTTTTTTGTTGTTTTACCCCTTAAAATGAAAATAAAAGAAATTAAAAAAAAAGTGTCGCTCGGATCTGGTTTCGGATATATAGTATAGCCATCGTAAGTTGCGGATGGATTGGCTTTTGGTTGATCAGAGTAAAGTTTCTGACTGCTTTCCACCTGGGGATTGCCAGAGCGATCTCTGAGCCAACCATTAGCAAGTTGACACACAGCCTCCCCGCGGCTCCATCTGGGTAGCTATCTCCGCATCCGCTGAGATAGTGAGCGAATGTGTGCAGCGTGTCCTCCCTGAAAGTAAACTGGGTTGTGCGCAGGGTTTGGTACCCGCCACATAAAAAAAACACTCCAGTGAAGACTAAAAAAGCCTCGGATACAGAACCCCTCAACGTTGACGACCACTGCAAACGAAAAAAAGACTATGATTTAAGGATATGCACCTGGAATATCCGGACCCTCAATAGGGAAGGTGCCTCTATCGAATTGGCGGATGCCCTCGGAAAAATTAAGACCGACATCACCGCCATCCAGGAAATAAGATGGATAGGACAAGGTTGCTCTAAGCAAGCAAGTTGCGATATCTACTACAGCTGCCATGCGGAGAGGCACGAATTGGGATGCGGATTCGTAGTAAGCAAGAGACTTCGCCACCATATCTCCAGGTTCACACCTGTGAGCGAAAGGTTGGCTACGATCCGCGTCAAGGCTCGATTTTTTAACGTGAGCTTGATTTGCGCGCACGCCCCGACGGAGGAAAAGGACGATGCTGTCAAAGATGCCTTCTATGCGAGACTCGAGGAAGTATACGACCGCTGCCCGGCCCATGACGTTAAAATTGTACTCGGTGGTTTCAACGGAAAGGTCGGAAGAGAAAGTATATTTGGCCCCACTGTCGGTCAATTCAGCCTTCACGAGACCACATCAAACAACGGTCTACGGCTGATCGACTTCGCCGCGGCGCGATAGCACCAGATTTCAACACCTCGATATCCACAAGGCCACCTGGCTGTCCCCTGATCAGAAAACACGCAACCAAATCGAACATGTTGTGATCGACGGAAGGCATGCTTCCAGCGTGCTAGATGTTCGTACGTTCCGGGGAGTCAATATTGACTCCGATCATTATCTTGTTGCAGCCAAGATACGCATGCGGCTGTGCAATGCAAAGGATGTACGCTCTGGTATGCAACGAAAGCTGGCCGTCGCTAAGCTGCAATCACATCGGACGGTCGAAGCCTATTCCGCTCACCTCTTAGAACTGCTCCTTCAACCTGACTCTCTACCCGATGATGCCGGTGGACTTTGTGCGCATATATCCCGCTCCATGTGCTCTGCCGCTGAGGAAGTCATTGGTTTCCGACGCCCACTTCCGCGAAATCAATGGTATGACCAGGAGTGTCGCGAAGCTACTGCAGTGAAAAACGCCGCCTACAAAAGAACCCTGCAGTCAGCCGCAACGCGAACCGTGCACGAAAACTACCTGGAAAAGAGAAATGAAGAGACGCACCTTTTCAGACGCAAGAAACGAGAGCAGGAAAGGCACGAGCGTGAGAAACTCGAAGTGTTACGGGGCAGAAATGATGTTCAAAAATTTTACCAACAAGTCAAGCGTCTGACCCAAGGTTTCAAGCCCCGAGCATCTACCAGTAAAGATGAACATGGAAATCTGGTTTCGGATACGCAGGATACACTGAGATTATGGAGGGAACACTTTTCCAAGCTGCTTGCTGGCGATGACTCCACCAATCCCGCCTTTGGAGAAATTAACCCGATGCCACCAATCAACTACGATGGTGTGGGTGTACCACCACCTAGCCATGACGCGGTACGAGTTGTGATCCAACGACTTAAGAACAACAAAGCGGTTGGTGCCGATGGCCTGCCTGCTGAATTATTCAAGACTGGCGACGATGAGCTGATAGGGTGTATGCATCAACTCATCTGCAAAATATGGCTAGTAGAAAGCATGCCCGACGAAGAAATGTAATGAAGAAAGGTGACCCGACAATCTGCGCTAACTACCGGGGAATCAGTCTTCTTGCCATCTCTTACAAGGTCCTGTCGACTGTACTGTGTGAAAGACTTAAACCGTTTGCCAACACACTGATTGGGCCTTATCAGTGCGGCTTTAGACCTGGTAAGTCCACCATAGACCAGATCTTCACACTACGTAAAATCCTGGAAAAAACCCACGAAAAACAGATCGATACCCATCATCTCTTTATCGATTTTAAAGCTACTTTCGATAGCCCGATACGAGATTGACTGTATGCCACCATGTCTGAGTTCGGTATACCTGCGAAGCTGGTGCGGCTTTGCAGAATGACGTTGAGCAACACAGCCAGATCCGTCAGAGTAGGAAGGGACCTCTCCGAACCATTTGATATCGAACGAGGTTTCAGACAGGGCGATCCACTATTCAGGATATTCACCTATCTTGGCACCGCCGTGAACACTCAAAACGATGTCAGCCTGGAGATAAAGCGAAGACTAACTCTTCCTAATAGGTGTTACTATGGTCTCGCCCGACAAAACTGACACTCTACAAGACGCTCATCTTACCCGTGCTACTTTACGGCGCAGAAGCATGGGTTGTGTCTCAGACGGTTGCAGCCACGCTTGGGGTGTTTGCGAGAAAAATTCTTCGCAAAATCTTCGGTCCTGTTCACGTCGGCGACGACTACCGTATTCGAACGAACCACGAACTGTACGAGCTCTACGCTGACATTGACATAGTCAAGCGCATCACTATCCAACGTCTGCGCTGGCTGGGACATGTTGTGCGTATGGACGAAGAAGCTCCGGCGAAAAAGGTGTTTGATGCGGAAGCCGCTGGGCGACGATGAAGAGGAAGGCCATGCCTCCGATGGAAAGACCAAGCCGAGGAAACCCTATCCACGCTTGGTGTGAATGATTGGAGAAGGCGCGCGCGAAGCAGAGGTGCCTGGAGAGAGCCTTTGAGGTCGGCCGTAACCCGGTAACGGGTTGTTATGGCCACCCAAGTAAGTAAGTAAGTAACTACTTACATTTTTGTGTTTTTGTATCAAAACTTTTGAGTTCCAAATAAAATGTTTAACAGTTTAGAACTTATTTACATTATCATTTCAAAGCTGAAAGCAATTCTATTCTATTCAAGCACAAATTTTTTGTATCAAAAGATAACTTCATTTTGATTCTAACAATTTGAACGCTTTTTGAATTCAAATCAAAAATATTTATGTTCATTTTACACATTTTCGGCTTTGGCGCTAAGTCTTTGGTGTTTATGGTTGAATCAAACACAAAATAGTTGATTTTTTCCTGAGTGTAACAGGTCAAAATTATTTATGCTTCAATCTTTTTTTAATTTAAGATTTATGTAATTCTAGTAGGGATCAATTAAGTTCCGGGAGGATTTTGCTTCAAAGTTATTAGTCCAAAATACAGAGGTGTTAGGTTGGTAATCTTCGTAACTTTTTCATCGAATGTCGTTTTTTGCGAATTCAGTACTTTGATTTCATTTTTAGACAAATTTTGCAGTATAAAATTTTTTTGCATTTTTTGTACTCGAAAGCGAGTAAAATAATCTGCTGACTCAGCAAATGTACTCGTGCAGACCTTTAATGCAGATACAGATATTTTGTGAGAATTCGTTGCAAGAGACTTCTTGAAACTCCTAATTCATGCAAACGATGACGAATTGATGACGCTGGGTTTTCAGTAACGCTTTGTCCCACAGCGGCTATTTTTTTGAGGAGGACGCGTGGTTCAGCGACTGTCCACAATCCAACTAGTTTTCATCAATTTCTTAAATATTCTTCTCACACTAATGCTTCATTTGAAGCATTATTTCGACCGATAATTCACGGAATTAACGCTTCTGTTACTTGAAGATATGAGCGGGCTTGTGTTTAGCTTTCCCGCTTGTGTTCTTATGCACCGTGTAATTGAGATGCCAGGGCTGAAAACTTAACAGTCAGGACAGTATTACTGGCATACTGGAAAAATTTTTGCTTTTCTAAACAACTTCAAGTCAGTTCTTCCTTTATTATTTACACAACCTACATACATATTTCATAATGATTTTTTTTTGTGCAGTTTTTTCATTATATTTGGCCTTATTTGATTTCTAGCACAAGATTTTACAAGAAAAAAAATTGCTCCTTCATTTTCGATCAAATTAATTAACAGCCCGTCACAGATTTTTATCTCCGAGACGATACAGTATGAAGATAGTTTAATTTTTCGGTTTCATGGTTGGCTGCAGTTTACTGTCTCCACGGTATTAAGTTCCACACTTTATGGATGACAAATATACTGATATTTCAGAATTTTCTTGACATTTGTGGCGAAACTTGACATTTCCGCCTAACATTTATTAACATAAATTCTGCCATTAATCTTTTGTAGGTTCATTTTCAATTTTCGCCTCAACAAAAAAGATTTATGTACGTTATTAACCCTTGGCACCACGTTCAAAAAATATTAAAAAGCAAATTTTCAATTTCTAACTTCATGACTGTGAACGACTGTTGAAATTACTGTATTCAATGAAATTTATTGATTATTAAAGATATTTTTCAAAAAATGTTTCTGCTACATGGGGCCAAGGTTGGATATTTATTAGTTCGATAAATGACTTCAAAATTGTCGTTCACGCTAAGGGTTTTAAGAAATAACGGACTATTTTAGAAAGTGCTCCAAGCATTCCACCTATTTTAAAATTTTGTAATTTATTCCAAAATTTAAATTTTTTGTTCAAATTGTCTTTTGGTGGTGATTTTTGTACGGAAAGAACATTTTCAAACACATTTTTTTGAAATAAATTGTAAATACTTTTTTTTATGAGCACTAAAAATATTGACATTTCTGGATACACTTATAACAGATTTTCGTCACACTTATAACAGATTTTACCACGGAGATACTTCGCCAATGTTGCTAACCATAAAGACAATTTTTACTCGGCGATTAAAACGGCGAGATTGTAGCCAACCATGAAAGGGCTGTTAATTTTCGCTCATATGACTAGCCTCCTCAGTTATTTATTTTTGCATAAACATATAATAAAAATGATAAAGCACTCCATCTCAGAGATTCCTCTTCTTGGCGGAACCTTAATGGAAATGTTTCATTTTGGTGGATATGCTCCGTTTTAATATCATCTTAAATAAGAATATTCAACGATTGAAAATTGGAGCCCATCCGTAGTGTAGAGGCTAAAATATCCAACAGCTGCACTCAAAACGATCAAGAAGGGTCATAAATTGATAAAGGGCACATTCAGGATATTTAGGAGCATAATTTACAACTGACTAAACCAATCTATAGGTAAATGGATACTGAGAAAAAAATCACTTTCGGCTTGACCATGCACAATCTGCTGGCTAAAATGGATTTAAAAAAATAGGATACTTTTGAAGAAGTTTCTGAGTTACTATCATTACTAAACTCTTCAACCAACAAAGGCTTTGAAAATTTCTGTTCAAAGCTGCTATGGTTGTTCGATTTTCCCATTGTGAAAATTTAAAGTTCTTTTGTCATTCGTTATTGAATTACAGGATTCTACTGGTTGTCATAGCGAATCAAATAACTTATACTTAAAATTATCATCTATTTTGCATAATTTCATAGTTTTATGTACTATTTTCCAGAGGTCCTTAAATATGTTTTTCAGAAAATCATTCATCCGTTTACTTTCATACTCAACGGGTGAATCAATAGCCCTCTGGCACAGCTCTTTATGTCAAAATGCTATGGCTTTCACATTGTGTTGTTTTTTTTTTTTTTTCATCCAAAGCAGTTATCGTCAATCGTCATAATTTGAAAACAAAAAAAAATCATTTATTTTATTCTGTTCCCCATAATTTTAGAGATATATCTCGTTTCAAAAAATATTCAATAAAGTTTAAAAAAAGACAAAAAAGTATAGTTATTTAAATACAGTGAAAGCTCCCGTAGGCGGACACCGACGGTTCCAACAAAATCGTCCGCCTACGGGAGATGTCCGCTTGCGGGAGCTATCGAAGAAAGTACATTTTTACAATTCAAACACAATTCAATTAAAACAAAAAAACAATCCAAATTTTTCTTATCGGATGGTTTGTAGGAGTAAAATTGCAAAGGTGGCGACACTCAAACATTCGTAACTTTTTTATTTATGAAATGTACTAAAATTTTATTTCAGGAAAAAGTTGTGTAGACTTTACAGAACAATTCTGTAGAAAAATGTTGTTTCTGAACATATAAGAAGTTGGTTTAAATTCTGTTTGTTTATTAAAAACTTAATTTTTTATAAATAATAAATAAAATTTTTATAAAACCTTCATTTTATATAAATTGTAAAACATTTTTTGTCCTATCACGAAAATTTCATTAACTTTTTCTCAATATTTACTGAGAAATTGCAATTTAAAAAAACACCCACATAAAAATTCACTTTTTCATAACTTTTTAAAAAATCCAAATTTTGCAAAAAAAAAAAAACATATACTTATAAGGCGTTAATATTGATCAATAAATCTTCAAAGTTTTGCAAAAAAAGTTTAAGTACAATAAGTTGTTTTTTTCTGTGCCCACTTGAGAAAACTTTACTCTCAACAACACACAAAGAAATAGATTTTAAAGAATAACAATCGACAACCTGAATGACAGCAAAGCAATGAAAGAGTTGAGAAAGAGTTTTTTCCTTAGAATGTCTTTTTTGTCCGCCAGCAGAGATGAATTGTATGAAATGTGTATAAATGTAGTGTCCGCGTCCGGCCAAAGGAGCGTCCGCCCACCGGAATGTATTTTGTTCTAAGAACATAACGAAAAATTTGGGACCAAGAAATTCGTCCGGCTACGAGAGATGTCCGCCTGCGGGAGCTGTCCGCGACGGGAGCTTTCACTGTATTGACCGAAAAAAAGGGTGTACCATTAAGAGTGCACTTTGTTATTTAAAAATAAAAACACGTATTTTTTGAGCTTGTTGTAATATTTTTATTGCATTGAATAGTAGAAATGTTCCGGTTGAGTATGAAATTAAATATCCGGCAAATGGCCACGACGGCTCTGATGACAGCCCATTGCTCTTTTCATGAAATTTTCGATGACTTTTCACAAAGATGTGACTGTATCTCACCGATGACGCGTTGGATCTCGGCCTTGAGCTCAGGAATTGCTTCTGTTATATTCACATAAGCACGAGATTTTACAAAACTCCAAAGAAAGAAATCGCATGGCGTTAAATCACATGATCTTGGTGGCCAGTTGACATTAGAATTTCGTGAGATGATTTGGTCTTAAAATCGCTGCTGCAATAAATTGATTTCTTTATGCGCGGTGTGGCATTTGTGTTATGCCGTTCATTTGAGATCACAAGAACTCCGTTATCGTATTCCTGTAACGAATGCCGTTCACAGTCACTGCAATTCCGGCCTCATTTTCAAAAAAGTAAGGTACAATCACGTAGCCCGACCAAAATCTGCACCAGACGGTTAGTCGTTGTGGATGTATTTGTTTCTCATGGATCACGTGAGGATTTTTTGTGCCCCAAATTCGACAATTTTGTTTATTCAAGAAGCCATTCAGATGGAAATGAGCTTCACCGGTGAAGAAGACTTCTTTGAAAAAACCGCCATTCACTTATTTTTGCTCCATTACTTATTGAATGAATTGCCGGAGCTTTGCTTGGTCTGCTGGTTTAAGCTCTTGAGTAATCTGAATCTTGTACGGGTAAAGATGAAGGTCTTTTGTTAAAATTCGCTGCGTAGTGTTTCGTGAAATTTGAAGTTGTTGAGAACGATGGCGAAATGATGTTTTCGAGATTTCGACGACAGTCTCGCTTACAGCAACAATGCTTTCAAGAGACCGACCGACACGTCGACGCAAAGGAGACTTACTGTCCATGATCGATCCATTTTCATAAAATTTTTTGAAAAATCTTTTAATTGTTGACACATTAGGGGACATCCATAAATTACGTGAGTCAAAATAGGGGCGGAGGGCATCCGAAAAATCTCACGTTAACTTTTTAATGCAGCGACTATACATTATTATGGCAGATTGCATTTAAAAATTATAAAACAAGTCTCACGGAAGGGAGGGGGGTCCCTTCAGAACTTATCAAATCTCACCGAGGGAAAGGGGAGGGGGTGTGTTGGACGACCCCTTAGATGCACTTTCTTGACCGAAAATTCCGCAAAGTTTGCGAGCGGTCTCAGCGTAACTTTCCCCATTTATGTAATGGGTTTTCACAACGATAATGCGTTATTCTTTTGTGTAGCGCTCCATTTTTAATAATCGAAACAATCATATGTTAGAACTGTAAAATTTTTGAGTTTCCACTAGCACGAAAACAAATTTATACAAAATTTTAAAAGTGCACTCTTATTGGGACCCTTTTTTTAATTAAAGCTGTATGCATCAAAATCTTAAATTTCGATCCCTTTTCATCAGAATATTTTTAATATTTTATTGTGATTTCTTTTTACAGAATATTTGTTCAATTTACTGCCTAAGTCTTTTTAAAAATTCACATAAAAGTATTAAACACGCGGAATACATATATTTTCAGACACAAGTTTTATCTGAATAGTTTTTTCAAAAAAAAAAACATCTTTTAACTCTATTCAAATTGTGTACACCCCAAAACATTAATTCTTATGGCTTAACGAGTCCGTAACTGAAATTTGGAGTCCTAATTATTCTACACCAAATGATTAGTACATATTTTTAAAGGGACATATCTCTCTTTATTGAAGAAAAATCCAGCATATGTGCTTAAGAATACATTTAAAAAGTAGAACTTTACGACTATATGTATATATAGTCGAAAATATTGGTCCTCGAAAAAATACACGAAGTTAGCCAAAAACGACATTTTTGAAACATTAAGTGTGGCTTACATATTTATTCATGTTCAGTGTCTTCAAATTAATAATAGGACGTGTAGTTCATTTGAAAGCAAAAAACTGTCACCGTTGTGTAGGCCAGTGGTATCGATGTTTTCAAAAAATACAAGGTCATTTTGACATCACGTTTTAATAAAAAAACGGCCATCATAAATATCAGAAGAACCTTATCAAAATGCAATCAGGCATTGCACGTCATATTTCAGTTTTATACAGAAATTCCAATCAACATATCTACTCGTACCTACACTCAAGTCTACCTGGAATTGTTCTCATGCTACTTGGTTTCATTTCATTTCTTTTTTTTTTTCAATTTAAATGTTTTTGCGCAAGTCTTTGGAAAGTCTGGGAGCTCTTCTTGCCCAACAAAATTTAAACCAAACCATAAGCCAGCAACAAAAACAACAAATAAATCATAAATTCTCAAGTACATAGGAAGAGAAACGCCCATCTAATATGCAGTACCGCCTCTTTTAAAAGCTTTTATGCTTGCGAACAAAACCACTGTTGTTTGTATGAGTATGTACCTACCAGTGTGCACACACACATTTATACGTACTCATGCACACATATTTTGAAAATTTTACTCTCACCTTGTCAACGTATGCACCGGCAGGTAAATCACTTGAAAACATTTTAATTAAATTTCAGAATTGAAATGGAATAGGTAGTTTATCTTGAATGAAAACATATAAAAAGAAGCATTTTAGTGGAATTTCTTATAAATAAAAATGATTTTATTATAATTCGACATGTGGGTGGCTGGGAGTTGATGTTTCCGGTTACTTAGAGCGAGTTCTGTTATTTTTTTTTTTGAATGCGAGGTATAGTTGGTGAAAATTGTTTGTGGGCTTAAAATCATAAGTGTTGGTGTTTTTGGCAGATGTGTCCGACCATTTGAAGAAACCGAAAATCGCCATCTTTCAACTTTGCTCGTTCATTTAAAAAGTCTAAAATTAAGTCTTAAAAGCCTCAAATCGATAAATGTATAGAGTGCTTTGAAATTTGCTTAGATTGAAATTATATACATATTTTTTAAATTTTTAAGATTTTCTTTGAATTTGGATCGTTTAGTCGGAATCTAGTGCCTATTTTGCTCCATAGCGTCAAGTTTATTTGTTATTAATTAATTTAATGAGCAATAACATTCAAAATGAAATAACTCAATAAAATCTTATCACACGGAGATCTCTGTGTCTTAATAACTTTATATGTATGTACACGGTTAGAAATCTTGGAATATATCTTAATACAATTGAAGTATTACAAAGATTTTTAGTACAATTTTGATAACATTTAATACTTTTGAATAGACATTTTGTATTAAATTTTAATACAGTTCAAACATTAAAACAATATTTTATAACATTTGGAATCAATTTGATGACATTTGTGACATTTACAACGTGTGACCGTCGTAAACCTAAAAATCCTTGTGACATGCCAACACTGGACATGAGTTGTAAGATTTCTAAGGGGTCAAATGACAGTGACCTTGCCTTTGACCCTGAAAGAAAGTTTCAAAGACAATTCGAGGTCAACTGCGAATTTTTATTGCAGATTTGTATTCAGTGTGAAAAAATACACATGTTGCGTATGAACAATTTTTCTCTTATACTTAAATTTATTAATGATAATGTCTCAATTTAAACTTGAAAGTTGGTTTCAAGGTCAAAAGCAACGTCATTTATGTTTGGCTCTCTAAAAACCATATAACTTTTGCCTTAAGCACCTAATTCTATCTTAACTACTTAGTTCTTGAGATATTAGTCTGGGGCAGGCCCGTACCTACCCGACTTTGCGTGGGGGGGAAACAATTTTTACTTTATTTAACGTCTTCTTTGAAAAATTTTTTTTTCTCAACCGAATATTCAGCAGTCGGCAAATAAATATATACTAAAGAGCTTCACTCCCGGCTTTGTCGGTAATTGGAATGTGTTCTTATTTTGCGAAGAGTAAAACAAACGGTCTTAAATCAGGGGAAATGCGATTTTGGCTTATGATGCACATTGGGGTATTTAATAATTACGATATAAGGCCGAGCGATTGGAAAAAAGATTATATGCCACTCATTAGAGCTGTTTAGACGATGATTGAAAAAATGAGATCATAAGAGTTTCGATAAATACATACATATGTACTATTTTCAAATGACAGATCTTTTGGAGAAATTAAAGCCCACAGAATCAGCTCACGCCTCAAGTCGTCCAATTCGGAATAGGTGCCAGTCGAAAATGCTGAAGAAGTCTGTTGTTGTAGAAACACTGGGTAAGCAAAGCGAATCGGCCATCATGCTAAAATCAACATTCTACGAAACAATCGATATCGTAATAATTGAAATGACCAATCGTTTTGTTACAAGCAATGCCATTCTCACAGCTATCGATAAAGCTGATGAAATGGATTTGGAAAAGCAGCGGCCATTGGCCAATTCGGGCATCCAATTACCAAGTGAAATTGATCTCAAAATTGCCAAAGAATACATAGATGGAATTCGTACAAAGAATGAACAATCAAACAAGTTGAAAAAACTGGAAAAAAAATGTAACACGGTCAACACATGCCGTACTAAGCAAAATGGGCGTATCTCAAATAAAAAAAAAATATTCGAAGTTCTTATGGCATCCGATAGCTTAATGAAATGCTCCAAGAGCCGGCATCTTAGTTCAATCATATAAAAAATCTACTAAGAAAATTTCCTCTATCTTAATTTTACAGGTATTTCAACATTTTGACATAAACAAAACATTAATTATCTCGAAATGAATCGAAATTTTTGAGATACGCTCTTTTCGCTTAGTATGGCAGCACAGTGGTCCCAAATCGTCTGTTTTAATCAAAATATCGCTGGAGAGCGTAAATCTTGCCAAAAATTAACGATTTTTTTTTTAAATGAAACTAACTAAAATGTCAACAAATCGTCGGAGCCCGAATTTTGAAAAAAAAGTTAAATTTATTTTGTTATTATAAGTTGAGTTCCGGAAAAACAACTTTCTTTTGGTTCAAAAATGGTTAGAAAGCGCATACCTAGTTAAAAATTAAAAAAATAATAATTTATTTTTTGAATAAAAGCCAACTACAATGCTAACAAATCGTTGGGGCTCGAATTTTGAAAAATAGGTTTCGTGTTTAATTATTTTAAGTAAAGTTCCAAAAAAATTTTTTTTTTAATATTTTTTGGTTCAAAAATTGCTGGAGAGCGCAAATCTTTTCCGAAATTAATATTTTTTTCTTTGAATCATAGCTCACTGAAATTCGAACAAATTAGAGCAATTTTAGTAAAAGGTGTTTTTATTGAATAATTTTTGGTTGAAAAATTTTTTTATCGTTTCTGGCTTTCGAGCACAAACGACTTGAGTCTATAAATCTAGACATGGCTTTGATTCAATGCACTGAAAGATCGCAAAGTACAATAATTTTAGAAAGAAAAAATATACTGTAAGCCCAGTTTGAACTATAAAAATAAGTTTCTTAGTTGCTTTAAGTTTCGACTTTTCCTTAAGTTTTCCTAAAATAACGCTGGGTGGGTACGGGCCTGGTCTAAGGAAATTGAAATTTCCCACAGAAAATATGCGCGCTTCATGCATGCGCATATCTATGTACATTTTATGTCAAATGTCCTAAGCCAAAAATTTTTCTTTTGCTGTTTCTCATCAAATATCAAGCTCCACTGAAAGGAATTACGTACTTGCATTACGCATACACACACTTATTTTTTGCAATTGCTTTGGATATTTTAATAACAACATTGTTTAATTGGGAAACAATAACAATTAGAGAGAGAAGTATGTAGACTTTTTCTCCTGGCTATGACAAGGCTTTTGCAGTTGATCAGTGCAAAGCTTAAAACAATTTAAGAAAATATCAAATCTTTCCACGCTTATACCTCAGCTATAGGTTTGCCGATCTCGAAGTTGATAGTTTTCGGGCACTCTGCTTAATGAGTACTTTAATTTGATATGTCATTATGGCTGTAGCTACTCTTGATCCCGTCAACTATGCCTTACCTTCAAGGAAAAAACTATACCAAGTAAAAGAACGGCTAAAAAAAATAGTGTCGATTTTGCGTTTTATGTTGGCCTGAAGTGTACGCATTAAAAGATATAGAAACAAATACCTAATACCTATTACTAAAACATTCCATATTGAATATGTTCCTTGTTGCCGAGTACCTCCTGAAATAACTACTGAGGACCACAGTTTACTTAACACCTTCACAGCATTTATAAAATATCTCGGTACTGACCGAATCATGAGTTCTTCATATCATCATCAAGCCAATGGTATTATCGAAAGATTTCATTATTGCAGTACCTAAGAGCACGAGTCTTGTGTTGGATGCTAAACATATTTGGATATTATTAATTGAACAATTTGTATCAGTGGACAGTGTTTCAGAAACTTGTGAAACATGTGCTCACTGTAATAAAGAATCCTTATTGAGGTTGGCCAAATTTCTAGTGGATTGCACCGATAGAGGAATAGAAGCTTAAAAATCTCGGTGCAATAGCGTTGTCTCTTATGACTTGTAAGACAATTATGGAGGCTCTTGCAGTCTTTGACTGAATGAGCACGCGCCAAACAGTCCATGCATAAATACAACTTCATACCAAATGAGCTCCTTCCAACAGGATTCATTTTTAAGAGCTTGGGAGATTGACGAAAAGTCTGCTGTTCTTGAGGACAGAGCTCGCATTGAAGACTGTAAGCATGATGCAGCATGATATGCGTTAACTTTTTTAAAAGGCACATGATTATTTTTTTGTGAATTGGACTTCGAGAGGTTGGACGACTTAGGATTAAAGGATTTGATGTCGCGAACCGTTTCTGAGGTTTGGTATCTAAGTACTTGATAGAAATGAATACAATTCTATCCAAATTAGAATGTTTATTAGTCCCACAAAGCTAAAGTAGTATCTGAGAGATGAGTGGAGCAAAGGAATATAATAGGTTAAATTCTCGAGGGTGGGAATTGAGTCCCAATTTTCAATATTTATTTTTTACAACTGGAGAGCGGACATAAAACTGTTGATGGCTCTCTGTAAGTTTTTAATTGAAGTCCCAGATTCTGTATTGTTAATGGCAAATTGAAAGGGATATGGAGTAGACAATTGACAAAGATGCGTTTGTTTTCAAAACGGTTCTTAAGATTTTTCCATGCCAAATTAAAAGCTTCATTTGTTAAAGGCGACTTTTAAGCAATATCACGATCCTTAGCATTCAAATTAAATAATTTTTCAATATCACTCAACCTAGAGTTCTTGATGTAGATTGATGTGAACAAATCACGGAAGGAGAGATTTGAACAAGAACAAGATTTGTTTGAATATAACAAATAATATTTGATATAGAGCAATTAAATATTTGATTGAGTCACAAACATAAACCGCTTCAATCAACATCTAACACTATTTGATCCAAATACAATATGTTTGACTCAATTAAATATGTATTTGATTGCTATATATCAAATATACAATTTTCATGTTCAAAAAATTGTTTTCTCAGTGTATGACCAGCTGACTCCGAATTCCTTGAGGTTGCTTTCAGTAGAACATATATGATAGAAAGCTGGTAGATGAGTTCGTTGATACTTGCAACGCCGCGCACATAAGTCGTGTAGCACTTTTTGTATTTACTGAACATCGTAGTATTTTTGCTACTTACTTACAAAAAATATTTTTTCTTCAAGTGCATACCATTTACACAATTAAAAATAAAACGTTAATATTTTGACCATCTCAACATATTTTACAAGAAATCATTATAGTGAAAGTGGAAGCCACTTCATGAATTTCCATTAAAAAAATAAATGAGAAAAAAAAAATAAAATTTGATATTTGGTCCCAAAATTTTCAAAATGAAATGTGGCATTGACAATTTCAAGTTATAGTGTATTAAGGTAAATTCAGTGAAAACAACAAAGGATTTGAGCTGTTACACAAGAAACTCCAGATCTCTACTCGCTGAGACTTACTTACTTACTTAGATGGCCATAACAACCCGTTGTCAGGTTACGGCCGACCTCATTAGCTCTCGCCATGCGCCTCTGTTTTGCGCGCGCCTTCTCCAATCATTAATTCCAAGCGTGGTTAGGGCTTCCTCAGCTTGGTCTTTCCACCGGATTCATGGTCTCCCTCTTCGTCGTTGACCGGGGACCTTCCCTTCGAATACCTTTTTCGCTGGAGCTTCTTTATCCATACGATGGACATGACCCAGCCAGCGTAGTCGCTGTATTGTTATACGCTTAACTATGTCAATGTAGGCGCAGAGCTCATACAGCTCGTGGTTCATTCGAATGCGATAGTCGTCGCCAACTCGAACAGGACCAAAGATTTTGCGGAGAACTTTCCTCTCGAACACCCCAAGAGCGGCTGCGTCTGTTGTCGAAACCACCCATGCCTCAGCGAAATAAAGAAGCATTGGTAGAATGAGCGTCTTGTCGAGTGTTAGCTTTGTCGATCGAGAGAGAGCTCTGCAACGTTATTGCTTACTGAGACCGTAGTGGCACCTATTAGCAATTGTTATTCTCCGCTTAATCTCCAGACTGACATCATTGTTGCTGGTTACGGCAGTGCCAAGGTAAATGAATTCCGTGACAACTTCTAATTTACAGTTGCCCGCTGTAACATGAGAGTCTAGATCCCGTGCTCTCTTGTTGTTGTTAGTAGACATCATGTATTTCGTCTTGCCCTCGTTTACCGTCAAACCCACTTTGGCTGATTCCTTTTCAATAGCAGTGAAAGCAGCAGTAACATCTCTCTTACTCCGACCGATAATATCAATATCATCAGTGCACGCAAGGAGCTGAACACCTTTGAAGAAAATGGTGCCATTATGATGCACACCGGCTTTTCGTACGATCCCCTCCATAATGAAATTGAAGAGATCGCACGAGAGCGGGTCGCCTTGTCTGAAACCTCGCTCGGTATTAAAAGTTCCGGAGAGGTCATTCCCTACCTTGACGGAGCTACACGTATTGCGCAACGTCATCCTGCAGAGCCTTATCAACTTTGCAGGTATACCGAACTCAGACATTGTTGCGTATAGGCAATTCCGCACTGGGCTATCGAACGCAGCTTTATAATCGACGAAGAGATGGTGAGTTTCGATTTGATATTCATGGGTTTTCTTCAGGACTTGGAGTAGTGTAGAAATCTGGTCTATGGTGGATTTACCAGGTTTAAAGCCACACTGATAGGATCCGATCAGCGTTTCTGTATACGGCCTCAATCTTTCACACAATACGCTTGAGAGGATCTTATATGCGATGGAAATAAGACTGATACCCCTGTAGTTGGCGCAGATTGTCGGGTCTCCTTTCTTTATTACAGGACAAAGCACGCTGAGGTATTTTTTTTTTTTGCTGCTGGTATCATTATTGTTGTATTTGATAAGCGGCAACATTAGTAGTCTGCGTCATCTACTAAATAAGTGCCTTGGCTGGGCACTCACCTGACTTGAACCCCATTGAGAACATGTGGGAGCTAACCAAACGGCCAATCGTCAAAGAATTGAATACCATCAAGCGGAAGTTGATTAAAGCAATCGTCAGAGAATGGCATCACAACACCGAACTCCAACAACATCCAAATAAATTGTATACAGAGAATGCCCGATGCATACAAGCCATCATTGCTGCTATTGGTGGAATCACCAAATACTTTAATTATTTACATTAAATTTTCGGAGAACGTAAATATTACTTTTACGAAAAAAGAATTGAATGTACACTACGTAATATGTTGATTTTATTATCTTAATAGAATACGAGTATTATAATAAATAAAAAATACTTACTAGACCTATATTCAATTCTTTGTTCAAAAAAATTATTCAAACTAGAAAATGCAAAAATATGAGTACTGTCCCCATTAATATGGCCACCTACTGTATTTTGTTTTTCAAGGATGAAATAAATTTGTAGCCGGTTGGCTAATATTGTTTGGTCGGAGGGGATCAAATTCATGTCTTTTTCAAATGGCTGTAACTTTGCGAGGAAACATCGCAAATTACCATTTGAAAACTCATTTTAAAGAGAAAGAACGGTACTAAATGATGTTATTATTAAAAATAAGCTGAAAGTAGTAGTGTCACAGATGGCTGGCAAGGTTGAAACAAAAATTTAAATATTTTTTTTTGGAAAAAAAATTCTCCTCACCTCAAATGTCTCTAAGCGCGTTTTAAACTCATATCATCTCTTTATTATATTAGTACAAGTCCAAAATAAAACTTTAAGCGAAAAAAAAAGGTGGGGTTTTTCAGAAAATTAGGTTTGTTTTTTCTCATAAAAATCGCTTTAACTCTGCCAATTTTTAAAGATTCTAACAGAGATTAAGAAGTTCTATAAGAATCAAAAGACAAAAGTTAATTATTTTGATTTGGATGGAAATGCCGCTTTTTTGAAACAATTTTCAGCCTAAAATGGGTATAACTTAAAATGGCCATAACTTCATAAAAAATTTTTTTTAATCAAATCGGGGAAATATGGTTCCCCTTATATCCCTTGAAAAACAACATATTTAATCGGCAACCAATTCCCAATTCTTCATTGTTTTTGGCTAAATTCCGAAAAATTAAAATTTTGCAGCTCTGGAAGCAAACCCTAGGACTAATTTTTTTTTACTTTTTTAAATAAAGATATACTCGAATAAATTTTCGAAAATTAAGTACTCTGGAACATGCCATTTATTTGAACATGTCTAATGCACAGCCTTTTGGCGATTCTCAAATAAAGCAGTTTTTGTCTGCAGATATAATTTAATAGACCACTGGACCGGCGTTTTCTACTCGAAAACTCACTGATCAGTCCTCTAACGATAGAGACTCGAAATTGAAAACTGCTCAGTATTGTTGCATTCGTATTTTGGCAATACAACAAGTATGCATTTGCTATACTTGCATTTAAAAGGGAAAAGAATATGCAGATCCACCATTTCCTACTCCGTCTACCAACTGAATAAATACTTTTTGCCTGATCAAAGTGATCAACGCCTCCCATTCTTTTAACTAGTATACTCCCTTATAGCTACCGCGCAGTTGATTTCTTGTTTTGTTTCATTTTTCTCAGTTCGTAAGACTGTACTTTTGCCAACTTTGGAATGAATTCTTCAATAGAAAGACCTCTTTAGTATCTTGACAAGCTACGAAAGATTTATTTCCTTTGACTCTCCATTTACATTGTACTTTTGCAAGCTTCTGTTTAGTTTTTACAAGTACACGAAGCTGTTTTCTGTGTCTTCGTACGCTTCCGCCGGCAGCTTTCCGGTAGCAAAAATTCCATTTCCATAAAGATATTGGATTAGACTGCAGTCGAATGTAATAAAAATATGAAATTCATCCAGTGCTTTACTATATTTATCAGCTTTTCCGTCAACTTCTTCACAACTTTGAATCCTAGGCCTTCCTCTATTCCGGTTTGTGATTTTCCAGTGTATATATAGAGTTCATATAGGTACCGAGTTTTACTGTCACAACGACACCATGCCTTGTAGCCGCTTTTTATGGGCCTTAGAGACTGTTTCAAAGACGACCGGCCCTTGAAAAGAATCATCGATTTATCAATACTTTGTGACGAGGAGTCTTTGGCAATTTCTGACATGCCTGATTGAAAAGATCTAATAATGGGCGTGCTTTGCAAAGTTTGTCATAATTCTCGCTTGTCTTATCTAGTGTCTGTGCATTATCATTCACATGCAATTTCTCATTATTTTCTTGAAACGCTTTCTGCTATTTCGTCTAACCTAAAACCAGGGTCTGAAGACCAATAAAGGTCTACAGAAGGCAGAATATTGTATCCCAGAAGGCAGAATATTTCGAATACACTTACAGGTCTGGTACGGCTGCTAAACATATTTGCAGATTCCACCGGAATTTTATCGTAAGCGCTAGGACTTGGCCGATCGGTTGTCAACATAGTTTTTTCCCATGTTTTCTCTCCGCCGTCTGAATCATCTGTTTCCGAATTTCACTTTTCTTTTGCTATCATTTTGGACACGATGGTAACAGGTTGTGATTCTCTTCAACAGGTATTTTTCTCACTCACGATTATGCCGCTTTAAGCTTTGAGCTGAAAAGATCTGAAACCATTCTCTAACCAAAGCTCTGGCTACACTGCTGCTGTGATTTACTTGTGTAAATCAACTTGAAGTCTCACTTAAATTTTAATGCACCATCATTAACGTATCCACACTTGTTGACAGCACCAACATTCAGAGGAAATGCACAAATAATTAATTAATATGGAACGGTAGTGTATTTTTCACCAAAGAATTCCGGGCCACTAACATCAATTGTACTCGTAACAGTAAATTGCTATGTCATTTATCTTCCTGTCGTCTTTTTCGACATTATTACGTTAACACCAAAGTCAATTGACGCAATTTGTTCAAACATTCACCACGACACCCATTCAAACTGATGGGTATACAAGTGACTTTAAGGGCGTATCCGTTTCCCATTTCAACATTTGCACCCTTCTTGCCGGAGACAGTTATACTGGAGTGCAATTCTTATGTTGTGGACTTTTACTGTCGTTATTGTTAGCACGAAAGCAGCAAAACTCACAAATGTTCGCAGAGTACTTGGACAACTTTTTTTTGTTACTTTTCATTGACAAAAACAAACAAACATAATTTGTTTCAAGAGCTTATGTTATTCCTGTGGGAAAACATACTACTTACGAGTATTTGCTATAACAAAATAATGAACGCAATTTCTTAAAATGTTATATGACTTGATATAAAGAAAAGGATTACGCTCCCAAAAAGGTAAAGTCAATGGTCAAAATCGTAGAGATGAGATTTTTCGAAGAATAAAATTTTCGTAGGTGTGATTTTGATGCATTAAACAAAAAAAGTGCTGGCATAAATTGGTCAAATGATTGAAATTTGTGTTTTGAATACTTGAATTCTAATATTTCCTCTAGTTGTTTTAATATCATTCGATTTTTAGCAAAAAGAGTTCGCAAAGTGCAATGGTATAGGAAATGTCAAAGAAAATTTAAAAATTTACGTTATAAATTTTATAACCTCTGTAAAGCTACTTACCAGTGATGTTGCTGATAAAATTTAATATCTTTAATAAATGAGAGAATTTAAATTTT
Organism: Tricholauxania praeusta; assembly: GCA_949775025.1. Lineage (NCBI taxonomy): Eukaryota > Metazoa > Arthropoda > Insecta > Diptera > Lauxaniidae > Tricholauxania > Tricholauxania praeusta. Next base: position 86,607,106 of record OX459030.1, on the reverse strand, counting down.
TTAATAAATTTTTATGAATTTTAAAACAAATATTAAATGCAAACCTAAATCATTTTGGAACTTTATAAGCTCGAAAAAAACTTGCACTTCTATTCGAACGAATAACTAATGGTATTTTATCAAATAGCCCAAAAAAAACGAGTTTAAAAAAAATCGTGTGTATAAGATTACAGATTTGGACGCACGGAAAAGAAAGTGACCCATTTTGGTGAAACTAACGAACCAGGGTTGCCTTGCCAAAGCCTGTCCCGATTCCCGAAAATGCCCGAATTTTAGAAAATTTTGTTGTTTTAATTGAAACTGTATAATATAATATCTCAAAATATATACCAAATTATAGAACTCAAAGAGGCCTCTATACGTATATAATATAAACGGTTGCATTGTTGAATCCCAAACATGGGTTGCTACCGGTTTTCTTGGTCAATTTTCATTAATGAAGTTAACAGCTTGATATGTGTGCCAAAGAATCTAAACATAATATATAGAGTTGCCTTGTCGAATCCTGTTCCAAACATGTACTGCCACCCATTTAAAAAAAATTGGCCCTAAAAACGGGTGGCAACCCATGTTTAAGACCGGATTCGACAAGGCAATTCTATATATTCTATTAAGGCTATTTGAGATTTATCGTTTGGTACACATTTCAAGCACTAATATAAATATATTGTTGAAAATTGAGCCAAAAAAAACGGGAGCACCCCATGTTGGGGACAGGACTCAACAATACAACCCTGGATATTATATTTAGACCTCTTCGAGTCCTATCATTTGACATATATTTTGAGGTGTAATATTATACAGTTTCAATTAAAATAACATCATTTTCTAAAGTTCGGGCATTTTCGGGCATCGGAACAGGCTTTGACAAGGCAACCCCAGTTCGTTAGTTTCACCAAAATGGCTATCTTTCCCGTACATCCCATCCTATAATCTTACACACTCGACATTTCTACAGCGGGCTCTCCGCCTAAAACTTTTTATATGATTCTGCTAATCTTTTTGCTGATTTATTCCAATTAAATTTTTAACCCAATATTTCAAAGCTTAATCCAGGAGTTTTTGAGACTGTTGATCCTTTATCTGATTTTGGTTCTCTTCAGTTAACGCTTGAAGATCAAGCATATCAATTTCGATTTTTTTCAAAATTTATTCTTAAAATCTATTATTTAGTTACCAAATTTTGAGTATAGCCAGATAATGTGCGAACGATGGAATCCTTTTTTATCAAATATTCTATGTATGTTCAGGTCTTAGCTATCCGTGTTGGAAAATATCCGGATGCGGCACTTTGAATAGCAAAGGCAAAATTTTCCTATGAACGTGAATTGAAACAGTCCATAAAGAGAAATAATATCAATCGCATGAATCAATGAAGAAAAACAAGCACACAAGCAAACAAATCACTTATTACAAGTTTAAAAAAAATTACTTAGTGAAAGTAAATGTAGATGGTGCACAGGCAATTTCCTCTAGTTTCATTTTGTATATTAATATTTTTATCGTAAAATGAGTCAGAAAGGAGATATTGTCAAAAAAACTGATTTTAGGCGCCATTTTTCCAATATGGCGGCGCGAGCGGCAACAATACGAGGTGGCAAAGTTGAAATTCGGAAAGAGCACATCGAAATCTATAAAATTACTCATTTTCAAAACTACCGGAAAACTTTCCAGGTAACGTCTTTTTTTATATCCAAATGACTGTACTATACTGCAAACTTAAAAAGTAATTAAATTTTTTTTTTTTTCAAATGTTTAATGCTTATTTTAATTTTTAATATATTTTCAGCTTTGAATATTTCTGTTTTACGATAAGTGTGTTTTGACTATTTCATTTAAACTCGCTTCATAATTTGTTATAGCTGAATTTATGAGCTCTTTCAAATGGGTATTAGTTAAATTAGTGCAATGTACGATGACCTTTTAAATCAGAAAATCTGTCTTCTAAGTCATTGATCAGATGATTTAATTTTGAAAGATATGATTCAATTGATCCAGGAAGAATTTCACGGTCTTGGCAATATTTTTTAAAGCGTCCGTAATATATTATCCTTTCAAACACTCCGTCAAGTTCAATCGAAAACGCTTTCCCTGATTTTCTCAGGCTATTTATTTCTTGGCTTCCCAAAACACTGCTGTATCTTCCATACCTGATTTGGTGTCGACAGAAACAACCAAAATTATGAGCCACAGTTGGCAGGTTTGGAGAGCAAAAATTGTCTAAAAGAGCAGCGTCTTCTGAAGGATATCAGTTATCCTTCAACAGTCATATTTCCATGGTAGTTGTAAAACGTTGGAAGTAGTACTTCCCAAGGGATCCACAAATCACGAATAGAACCAATCTCATCGCTACTTCGCATTTGTCTTCGGCTCGTACCATTATCGAAGCGGAGGGCTTTTGTAAGCACTCCATTGCAATTCACTTTTTGCAGTGTAAAATGGATCAATAGAAACTTTGTTCTCGATATTTTCATATTCGGTACTTTCATATTCGAATTGAAATATCCGAATCACTTTCATTTGGCACTTCGGCAATATTGGTGTCCAAATTATGCTGATTTTGCATTTTGTCAAGAAAACACAAACTGCAGTAATGTGAACAGCTGATTTGACTACATAAAGAAATGTAATTAAGGACATCGCAAAAATAGTTTTGAACCTTACAACACTTCAAATAAAATTTTTACGACCTGTAGTAAATGACATTTTTCAACACCTAATGAATAACCCAAATGGTTTGTTGCGCATGTAATTTTTTTTACGTAATGATTGTTTAAGATTGATTTTGCATAAGCTTGCAGTTATTTAGAGAATGTCCGATATATAGCAGACCCGTGCGCAGGAATCATCCATGGGAAGGGTTTTTAAGACGGACATTTCATGTTAGGTTATGTTCATAAAAAACGTCAAAAAACGGCTAACTTTTAATATAAACATTTAATTATAATTAAATACATATGCACATGTGCTTATTAGAGATGTTCAAAAATATATTCTAGAATACTTCGAGAACATTCGATTTTCGAAAATTTATTCAAATTTGAGTATATCTTCATTTAAAAAAATAAGAAATAGTAGGTGAGGGTGGGGCTAAATCGGACACTTTTTGTCTTTTTGCAAAAATAATGTAAAAATGTTATTCGAAACCTGGGGTGTTATATATCATTCGAAAGCTACATCATTTAGCTACAAATCGTATATCGTTTGATCGTTTGATATGTATTCAGTTTGGCTTGAGCTCACTCAGACTATACCAACCTTGAAATCGAAATAGCAAAAAATGGTGGGGCTTAACCGGACAGGGGGTGGGGCTAATCCGGACAGTCGCGCCAAAATCGAAATGAATAACAAACATGAAGGCACATTATGTTTAAATATTATTTTGAATCTTTATTGATGTATTTCGATGTGTTTCGTACAAGAAAAGAATGTATTTGATTGAAAAAATTTTGATTTTAAGTGCTAAACGCAAAATGATGATGAAAAAAACTTTGGATAGAAAAATTAAAATATTTTTTTTCAACGAACACTTAAAGGAAAATCGGAAAATATTGAAATTCATTCAAAATCTTCTTCTGGTTTTCTTGATCCAATCTGCCAATGTTGCTCGCTTGACACCATGCAATTCTGATGCATCTCGAATCGACGTTTTATCACGAATCACCAAAATAACAGCTAATTTCATTTTTTCCTTATCGACTGCAGGCATTTTACGTTTGTAATTACGCACCATTTGCTGTGAATAACTTAAAATAGTTAATATCAATGTTTATTGTGCTTTAGTTATGTCGTAGAAACATTCAATGTGCTTCAGAAGTGTTTATAAATAACAAACACGAGTTTAAAATGGCAAATAAGGTGTCCGGTTTAGCCCCACCAAAAAGTATCCGGTTTAGCCCCATCGTGTCATTTTTTTAACTCGATCGAAAAACATTGATGAAAAATATTTTATCATAAAAACCACTAACACCATTCGATTCAGCACATCTTAATTACCTAAAAACACTCACCGAATATTCTGCGCACTTGAATATTAATTTCATAATTCAAAAATTTTGAAAAAAAAAAATTTTTTACTTTAAGCGAAAAAATACATGTGTCTGCACTCTTCGACGACTGACGCTAAACTGAATGATGAAGTATCATCGACACTTCGGAAGTTAGTAGCTTATGAAAGGGCGCGTTCATCGCGCATATGGCCGTTCCGATATTCAAAGTAGTTTTTGATTAATCGCGACTGTCCGGTTTAGCCCCGCGTCCGGTTTAGCCCCACCCTCCCCTACTAGGATTATTATCAGAGCTGCAAAATTTTCATTTATCGGAATTTGGCGAAAAAAATAAAGGAAATTTGATTTTCTTCTTATTTTGAATATTTTTTTTAAACTTTTTTTTTCGATTTTCCTTATCTAAACATAAGGAAGTATCGAAAAAAAACTAACCGCTATTTTTTAAGCCTATTTACATATAAGGGAAAAAATTGTGGTCTCGCCGCGAGTAGAGCTTTGGTGTTTCTTGTGTAACAGTTCAAATCCTTTGTTGCTTTCACTGCATTCACCTTAATATATTATAATTTGAAGTGGTCAATGCCACTACATGAACTTCTATTAAAAAATAAATGAGAAAAAAAATAAAATTTGGTTTTTGGTCCGAAAATTTTCAAAGTATTTTATAAGCAAGTAATTACAATATTTTGCTTCAATAACTAGTCACATGACACAGTACACACAGTTTAATAAAATTATAAAAAAAAATTTAATTTTAAATGAAAAAAAATTGTTTTATTATTTATTTTTTTAATGGAAATTCATGTATTGGAATTGACAATTTCAAATTACAGTGTATTAAGGTGATTGCAGTGAAAAAATAAAGGATTTGAGCTGTTACACAAGAAACACCAAAGCTCTACTCGCGGAGAGACCACCGTTTTTTTCCTTATGTACTAAAAATAGCTTTAAAAATAGCGGTCAATTTTTTTCGATACTTCCTTATGTGTATATAAGGAAAATCGAAAGAAAAATAAAAAAAAAAATATTATAAATAAGAAGAAATCAAATTTTCTTAATTTTTTTGGCCAAATTCTGAAAAATGAAAATTTTGCAGCTCTGGTAGTAACCCTAAGACTATTTTTTTTATTATTTTTTTAAATGAGGATATACTCGAATGTGAACAAATTTTCGAAAATCGAGTGTTTTGAAGTATTCTAGAACATGCCATTTGTCTAGTGTTAATGATATGATTCGATATTCAGTTATCATTACGTAAGTAGCTAATTCTGCGAGTTATTTGAAAACACCCGTCCAAAACTCTTTCCATATTGATTTCGATATCGCGATTTATATTTAGCGAGGCTAGGCTATTCAGCCGATCTTCGGACATAAGTAGTTAATCTGAGGCATGTCTTTAGACGACGTAGCGCTGAAAAGGAGCGTTCATTTGTTACTGTTGATACAGGAAAAGTTGCCATAACACGAAGCATTTGATGGACATTTGGAAACGCGTCTTCATTGCAAATATCCAATGCATCGAGAGAATTTTTGATGTCTTGCCCGGCGATGAGTTGACGCCAAAGTTGAACTTCATTTATCCACATGTCACGTGAACCATCATGCAAAATTGAAATATATGGCGCGAATAGTTTTTTGCATGAATTTTCATTGAAGCTGATTTTTTTGATGCCAGATTATGCTTAAACGCTCATTGAAAAAACGCTCGTGTTACTTAGCCTTAGTGACGCGCAGTGGTCCCAAATCGTATTTTTTGGTTCAAAAATAGCTACGTTTAAATGTCAATAAAAACCTATGTGCGAAAATTCCCAATGGGAGGGTTTGAACCCCCAAAACCCTCCCTTGTGCACGGGCCTGATATATAGGGTGCTTTCTTTATAGTGTTGAAGTTTGGAATTGAAATAAAACAAAAGCAAATCGTTAAATGGTTTGAATTTTGACTTCATTCGGTAAAAAATATTTAACATTTTAATACAGATTTTGGAAATGAACGCAAGACTGACCAAAATACTGAGCAATCTGGAGGTCAAACTGCTGATCATTTTTTTAAGCATTTGAGTACTTATTTAGGAAATAGCACGAGCTATGACGATTTTCAGAGCATCAACTATTTTTGATTTATCAGCAGAAGCCACACTCAGAGTAAAATTATATGGAATCAATTATGATTGGTACTGAATTAATAGTATTCTGCTATTATTTTTAGTCAGTTTGACTTATCTTATTAATTTTAATAAGGCTGTCTTATTGTTAGTTTTTTTTATTTTAAAATAATATGATCACATTGAAATAAACTGACATCATTATTTTAAAAAGAATTTAATTTTAGCGATAGTGAAAAAAGTATATTTATACCGGTTGTTAGAACGTTTGCCTGGGACGGGACGGAACAGATACTTCTCTTGAATTTTATCTTACTAACTATAAAATCAATAGTACCATTCTTGATTGCTTATAGGATATTTTTGCCTGAGTGAGGAACTACACATATTGCCATAAGAACTAAGCCAGTGGTATCGAATCACGTGATTTCGGCGGTCATTATATTTATTTAATTGCAAGACATCAAGCGTATTTTTAGTGAACTTAAAGTTGAAATTTTTCTGAATTTAGTAATTTTTCGCAATTTCCTAAGTTGTTGTGGTGTCAGCAATTTTTTGTCAAATGACAAACTATACTGAACATAAAAAAGACTTGCATTGCCAGATTTGATAAAACTTTTAACATTTCATTTATTTTATGCCACCAAAAAAAACACCCTACACATAGCGTCATCAGACCAGGTTTGGTTAATTTGTGTGTGCATTTGAACCCCGGTCGTTCTATGAATTATGTTCGGACAGCCGGTACAAAACTTGAGCTATTGGGATTGCGATATCGAGCTATACAGGGTGCGCTTATTTCACAAACATTTCTCAAATATGTGACGTGACGCAATAAAATCATATGTATACTATGGTTAAAATGAGTTCAGCAAAAAATAACTGAATTTGGGCTCAAAATCAAAAAATCGTTTGGTGGCTTATGTTTTTTGGAAGATCCAAAGATTTTTGTTTTACTAAACGCTTCTATTTTCTCAGTCTGGAATTTTTCAAAAATTTTTTTTTTTTCATCAGATTGATTTTCTGCTCAACTCTTCTTCTGATTGTGTAGTTCTCACGAGCTGTTTGTGATTGTTCTTCTTTGAATTGTCTCAATTAAGCTAATTCTTCATCATACCACTAATATTAGTTTTCTACCTAAAGGTCAAAGCTTAAATGTTTGACTTAATTCGATAGTTTTATTTGCATTGCAGAATATGATTTATTTTTAACGTAATCCTTATCACATTTCTTCACCTTAATGTCTGTATTGTAACCTCTTTCTCCCTTAAGTATAATTGCCAGTGCGAAGGAGAAGACAAAATTATTTTCACCAAACTAATTGTGTTTTTACTGTCGTTACTGATGTTCACAGATAATTTTAGAAACACAGCAAATTGGGGCTTCTGGGGTGTCACATTAAATCATCTCTAAACATCTAAAAAGATGAATGCTGTGAAAATTTGTTTAAATTCAATTATGGAACGATAAGAAGTAGCTGCTTCAAAAAGCAATTTGCTGGTGTGCGTGTCTGTCCTGTGTGCTCGGTGAAGGTGACTTCAAATGGCATAAATCACGTGCCAGGACTCGTGCATCTTCCTTATTTAAGTGTCAACGTTTTGATTTACCGCATTGCTTTAAGAGGCTTTTTATTGCGAACGACAATATAATTAACTTTAGTCCTTAATTTATATTGTTAAAAGTAAGATGTAAATTAATGCATGGAGATGTATGTCTTCATTTTGAAAAAGAGAGAAAACCCTAATTTCAAAATAACTTCCATCAGATTAAAATTCAAGTCGCTTTCACTTTTCCCACACATTTCGATGATTTGAAGCATACCCCACACACAGATTTTATTCATTTTGTACTTAAGCTTGCACTGCATAAGAAAGGGGCGTGCCAGATATAGACTTAAAAATGTATTTGTAGAATCAGGTTCACCTCTTGAGTTTGTCTTTCTGGCACTCTATCTTTTTGTCAGTCTGTCAGTTTGTCTGTAAATTAAGGAGAGTTTCCGCAGCCATGGAAATAATGCTTAGTCACACCAGTAGAAAAAATTGCAAACACAAACAAATACGAATAGTTTCGGCCACTACACACACTAAAATCTTTGGAAAAAATACGGGAAATGGTAGTCAAAAACAGATTATGAAATATATGGAAGAAAATCATATTTTCTTTGGTTTCAGAGCCAATCATTCGTGTGAAGCAGCAATAAATTGCACTATAAATAGCTGGAAAGAAAATGAAGCAAATAGTAAAATTATCGCGATGTTTCTAGCTTTCAAAAGAGTCTTTGAAACAGTCAACCATAACATCCTCTTACAAAAGTTGTATAGGCACGGGATAAGAGAAAATTAATTAAAATGGCTTATAACATACCTTGGACTGTATATCGGATCCTATTAAAATAGTAACAGGTGTTACAAGGACCAATTCTAGGTGCACTGCTTTTTATAATATATGTATATTAGGGTGATTCAAATTTTACACTTTTTGTTTTTTGTTAAGGTGCTGTTGCTTAAAAAGTAAGCTTATGATATGAAGAAAAAGTTCACGAAAAGTCAGCTCTGCACCTCAATTTTATAAGGTGCGCAGAAGCCTGTTAGTTTTACATGAAATTGTATAAAAAAATTATTTTTTACTAAAAAGGTATCTAAAAGAATAGGTAATTAATGTTGTTGCGCTGAAGAGGGTCGTTTGTAATTTTTTGCGCTGAATCCGAATCTGGTCTCAGAATTGACCCATCATGTCAGAATTCTAAAATATTTGAGGTTAAGTACCTAAAACATGACGTTTTTTGTCGACTTTCGGGGCCATGTTTCGGATTCAAAGAAAGTTGATCAGCTTATTCTTAGTAAAAGTAGAATTTAGTACCGTCCTTGCCTCTTAAAATGAGCTTTCAACTGGTGATCTGTTTTGTTTTTTAATCATAGCCTGAGTAAGCTTCGGTTTTAATTGTGGTGTTCTTGCCAGAAAACCAAACTTTGCAAGTTGTCACTACAAGGTACGTTGTGAAACCTGAATACTTCCGTTATAGATATATTTGGCTAACATGCACATCAGCATTTTTCGATTTTCTAGATATTCATCACTCATTTTTATGTCTGTTCGTGGTATTGCTTTACATTTTCTCCCAAGACCAGTTCAAAAAATCTTATAAGAGCGCTCCTTTCCTCAGCTCTCTGGTGGTGGAGAGGAACCAATTTTTATGCACGATGGAGCTCCGTGCGATAGAGTAAAACAGTCACTTAGTTTTTAGCTGATAAAAATATCACTGTGTTGGGCTGATTTGGTGATTCGCCAGAAATGTGCCCAATAAAAAAAGTATGGAAGCGCGAGATCAGTAAAACGGCAATAACAACAAAACCGTATCCGATGGAGAAGCTGATTAATGTCGGGTATCGCAGTACACACCTTCAGGAAGTGGTAAAAAGTTGCGCAGATAGCATATCATAGAGAATAGCAGCTCTCATTGTAGCAAAAGGACGTATCACAAGATATCGATTTTTCGTAAATACTAGACTAAAAATAAAAATAGTCAAAAATATTTTTTTTTTTTTTAATAAAATGAAATGCTTTAGATCAAGTGAATGTGTTCAATTTTAAACGTTATGATTCCATAATTAATAATAAAATGTTTTAATACCACTTACATGGCCATATTAAAACTTATAGCAATATATGTAAATGTTGTTATATGGAATTTTCCACAATGGGTCTAATAATATGGCACACCACTGTAAGTAAAACGATAGCCGTTTTCGATGTTCGCGAATAACGCAAGAACTACTGGACCAATTTTGATTAAATTTGTTTATTTTTATTCCTTAGACGATTGGCCTCAAAGTACAGTTAAAGTTATTACAATATTCCTATTAAATATAAAACTATTAATGTTTTAAGACTGCAAAAAAAATTAATTTCACTCATAGAAACAAGCATATAGCATAACAAATCGTTTAATCGGAAGTTAATGCGTTAGTATTTGTGTGTGTTTTGGTTTTTGTCTTTCCCATGGAAATACAATGGAATATTTATGGAACAACGAAATATTCAAATTTTACTCTCAGTGAGAGTAATTTTCAATTTTTCAATTAACATTGATAACAACAACAAAGCGACACGTGTGAAGAATGATCAAAAATTACGGCTGGTCCACTAAAAAAATTTGAATTGTTCGCATTCGCAGAACGAACTAAAAACAGGCAACGCGTATAAAGTCGCGGGCATCAGCTAGTACTGAATATTTCTGATGAAGAATCTTAATAAAACTTTGTACTTCGCAAATATCTATAAATTTAATATTAAACCGGATAGTTGTTTCTAATGTCAAAGAAGCAACGATAAAATCGGTCCATGTTGCCAAAGTTGGTTTTAAATATTACGACCAGAAGATAACCAATTGACATTATGAAAAATGCATCACTTAAATATGGTATCATGTCTGACCAGGCCATGCTCTGACATTGGAAGCAGTTTATATATATCTGTAGATAAACCGTCACTTTTCTTAATTTTATAATAAATAAATCTACATACAGTGTATGCTCCGTCTTCTGTGCTTTCAACTCATGTCATTGATGAGCAACCTCTAATGATTTTAATCACACCAGAATACACAGCACCCTAACTAACACCAGAAATCACCAACACCGGTGTACACACCATTCACAAGCTGAGCATTTAACTATTTATAAAACCACAAATCAGACAATTTTATCCCATTAAGGACGCATTTAAATCACTTTACCATTCACTTGAATGCAATGATGAAACGCCGCTACGTAGCTCACACCGACGACGCAATGAATGGTGCGACATCGAGCGCTTTACCGTAGCTGTAAAGCCAATTCCACCCTCAAAACCTTTTTCAAATATATTCATGTAGAAATTAAACGCTACAAGTTGAGGGTTTAAAATTTGCTCACTTTTATCGTGTTCGTGCCTTTGTGAGGATTTCACTTCTTAACAACCGGAACAATTCAGTGATTTTTGATTTGATTTATCCTGCAGGATGTAAGGCAGGAACACTCAGGGCACGTAGCATGGGAAAAATTGAAAACAAAAAGTATTAAAAGTATATTAAAGTTAATTTTGAAATTGTCACCATATGAACAGTCAGTGCCGTATACCAACAGGTTCATTGTAGTCATTAAAAGGAACATCAAAGGAAGGATGATAGGCTGTCACCAAAAAAACAATGAACTGTTTCAACACGGAGCTCGAGGAGAATCCATTTGAAAATGTTTTTGCATTCGCAATTTTTCAATGGGACATTATTCCAGATGACCAGCACATCAATTATTTGTTATTTTGAAAACCACCACTTGAATTTAAGCCCCAAATGAACAAATTTGGGTTTGAAAAGCTGACAGCTGAGAAAATTGGAGTTGTAAAAGTCGTACTTAGTCTGAACAATTTTCTAGCAAGCTGTGCTTCTGCAAGATTTGCAAAAAAAATATTTATACCACAATATTTCATACAGCCACAAGGTTTTATCTTTGACAAAATATTTCGAAATGACGTTCAATAAAGTTTCTTCGACTGTAGATGTTGCGTAAAACAGGAAACATGCTTATAACTCCTTGTTCCTTATCACTTTTGTATATAAGATACATAAAGCACTTGTTTGTATTTTGTATGAATGAATTTAAACCGGCGTTCTGTCTATTCCCCCCTTAAGAAATATTGACCTGTAGTTATCCCGTAGTTGCAAAATAAAATGCGGTATAGTTAAAACCGTGTAGGGACCCAGACATAACACATCCAACACTTACACTTGACAAAAATACACCTTATGCTTTGAATGATAATTTTGTATTCATTTAATAAAAGTTTTATTATTGTTTCAAAAATTAAAAAATAAATTATTATAAAGATTTCAAATTTCAAGAAATAAATACTTTTAATTAAATTATATGATTCAATTCTCGGACACTACATTGGCGATCTTGCCAGGAGTACGCTTCCAATACTTATGGCATCAATACAGCACCGTTAATAGTACCCGAATTTCCTACTCAACCAACCAGCACAACAAAATATTGTACCACCAATGAATTACAGCTACTAATAACAATAATTGGTAATAAATAGAGTACCATACAATAAATACAGGAACATCATGCTACTCAACATCATGCTAGCAATAATAACAGCCGCAGCAGCAACAACACTGTACGCTCTCAGTCTGGAATTCTGAATGACATCGAAGCCAAACATCGTCAAAAAAATTTTAAAATTCGAATTATTACAAAATGAACAAAAATATTACACCAAACCCTACACCAACAATATAATCAAAAACATTCATCAACATCTGCAACTATAACACCTACAATGGTAACGGCCGCACGACCATCGCCGCATTTGTTATTTACAAATCTCGCTATTCAGTCGCCAGCTGGAACGCCACAACATCCTACACAATTTAACAGATTATCGTCAACCGTTAAGTTCACCCAATCCAGGGTCATAACCCGACTTACTCATTTCATTTTCGAGGAAAAACATACACGCCAGCACTAATTTAAACATCACTAAAAATTTTATAAACACTATTTTAAATTAAATAATATACAACAACACAAAAATTAATCTGACACTATTCTCTACATTCCCAATGTGCACAAAAACGGAATTCGTTTCGAATTCGAAACGAATTCGTTTGTGCGCATTCCGTTTTGTGTAAGTAAAACGAATTCGTTTCGAATTCGTAACGGACTTCAAATATGAATTAGTTTCGAATTCGTTTTCGGGTCATAAAACGAAATCGTTGCGAATTTTGTTTTCTGTAAGTAAACCGAATTCGTTTCGAATTCGTAACGGACTTCAAATACGAATCCGTTTCGAATTCGTGTTTTGTTCATAAAACAGATCAAATTTTTTTGGAAAATTTTCAAAGAAAAATTTTGTGTCTTAATTAATTAGAAATGTTTAAAAAGTCGAAAAAACACAAATTTTTTTAACACTGAAATTAACAATCCGTTTCGGATTCGTTTTTTTTTCGACTTTTTAAATATTTCTAAGTCGATTAAGACACAAAATATTTTTTTAAAATTTTTCTTTGAAAATTTTTCCGGGACTTTCCAAAAAAATTTGATCTGTTTTATGAATTTTTATTATGAAAATTTTTCAATTTTTCCAAAAACGAATTCGTTTCGAATTCGTAATGGACTTCAAATACGAATTCTTTTTTTGTTCATCAACCGGATCAGTTTCGAACTCGTTTTTTGTTCATAAAAAAAAATTTTATGTTTTAAGCGACTTAAAATATCTTAAAAGTTCAAAAAAACTTATTAAATTTTTAACTCAAATTTTTTGGAAAAACTAAAAAATTTTGGAAAAAGTCCAGAAAACATTTTCTAAGAAAAATTTTTGAAAAAAAAATTTTATTCTTAATCGAATTAGAAAAGTCGAAAAAAACTAATTTTTTTTTTTTCAAAATTTTCAAGTTTTTCCAAGTTACTATTACGCCTTCATATGGCAGGGGTACCATGTTCAATTTCATAACGACTGCGTTGTTAGTTCTCTTATTAAAACTCTTATTAATATTGTGGGCTGCGCCACGTCTTTCAGCGAGCTTTGGCTTTTGTAGTGACTTAGCTTTATATGATGATTGCTTTCAGTGGCATTATCTTTAAAATGTTTATGAAAATCGTAGATGCTACGCATCACGCCCACTTTTCAATGCACTTTTGGTATAATTATAGATATTTATGATCTGCATCCGTCTACCAAATTTCATTATAATATCTTGAACATGAGGGCGTGGCACCTCCCATATATGCAAAAATCGCTAAATGTTCTATTAAGTGGGCTATGTAAGTATTTTCTTAAAAATTTGGTGTTGAGGTGTCGGCTACTATAAACTTTGAAATTAAATGAAGTTTGACGGAATTGCATTAGTGGGCATAGTACCTCCCATACAAGCAAAAAAAGTTAAGTGTTATGGTTAGTGTACTATATGTATGAGTGATCCTTTTAAAATTTGGAATAGACATGTCGGTTACCATAAGCCTTGAAATTAAATGGATTTCGACGGAATTGCACCTGTGAATGCAATGTTATATATTAAATTTTGTGTTCGACATGAGTAATCCTTACAAAATTCTGGTATAGAGATGTCGGTTATCATTGGCTTTTGTATTAGACTCATGTTAATAGAAAATTGTAAGCTATTTTTCAACTTGTTTAAATTTTTTTTTTCAACTTTTTTCGAGTTTTTCGACCTCTTTCACCTTTTTTCAACATTTTTTATGTTACTAGAATTCGCCCAGTGGTTTAAATTCAACCATTAAAAATGCTTTTGGTACTAAAAAACTGATATAAAAAGAGCTATTTTTTGTCATCGCTATTAAAAATAAAAATTATGCTAAAATGCTATCCCTTCTTAGAGTTCAATATTCATATCTCCATACCAAATTTCATCAAAATAGGTGCATTAGCTTAGCTGTGGAAACATATTTTCCTACTGGGGGTTAGTACCGTCCACTTTAAAACAAATAGCTTTCCTCAGTGTTCAATCTATCTCTGTACCAAATTCCATCAAAATCGCCACATTAGTTTAGTAGTGAAAATGCCTTTCCTGTTAGAGGTGGTGCCACGCCTCCTAGAAATCTTTTTAGGGTTCAGTCTATAACCTGTCTATACCCACTAAAAAAATATATTTTTACTCAAAATTCTATCTATCTACATACCAAATTTCATCAAAATTGGTGTAGTGGCACAGCCATGATACCGTTTTTTTCCCAATGGAGGCGACGCCACGCCTCCTAAAAAAATTTGGGTCTTTAGAAATCTTTTTTAGGGTTCAGTCCATATCCTAACAAAACTTCATCAAAATCGGTCCATTAGTTTAACCGTGGAATCGTTTTTCCTCCATAGGGGCGTGGCACCGAATGTTCAATAATCATCCAGCCACTTGGGAATCTGATGATGAGATCAAAGATGTGTTCTCTTTTTGCAAAGGTTTAGCTGTCGTAAATAACACCGCTGAAAGAGGTGTTGCGTTTATGAAACACTACAAGCAAATTTTGTCAAATGATGGAGAACAAAAACAGCTAATGCTACAAATCGTAGAAGTATATCGCAATAAATATCCTTTTTGTGAAAATAGCCAAACGAAATAAGACTATGATTTAAGAATATGCACCTGGAATATTCGGACCCTCAATAGGGAAGGTGCCTCTATCGAATTGGCGGATGCCCTCGAAAAATTAAGGCAGACATCACCGCCATCCAGGAAATAAGATGGATAGGACAAGGTTGCTCTAACCAAGCAAGTTGCGATATCTACTACAGCTGCCATGCGGAGAGGCGCGAATTGGGATGCGGATTCGTAGTCAGCAAGAGACTTCACCACGATATCTCCAGGTTCACACCTGTGAGCGAAAGGTTGGCTACGATCCGCGTCAAGGCTCGATTTTTTAACATCAGCATGATTTGCGCGCACGCCCCGACGAAGGAAAAGGACGATGCTGTCAAAGGTGCCTTCTATGCGACTCGAGGAAGTATACGACCGCTGCCCAGCCCACAACGTTAAAATTTTACTCGGTGATTTCAATGGAAAGGTCGGAAGAGAAAGTATATTTGGCCCTACTGTCGGTCAGTTCAGCCTTCACGAGACCACCTCAAACAACGGTCTACGGCTGATCGACTTCGCCGCGGTGCGAAACATGGTAGTAAGTAGCACCAGATTTCAACACCTCGATATCCACAAGGCCACCTGGCTTCCCCCTGATCAGAAAACACGCAACCGAATCGATCATGTTGTGATCGACGGAAGGCATGCTCCCAGCGTGCTAGATGTTCGTACGTTCCGGGGAGTCAACATCATTATCATTATTTTGTTGCAGCCAAGATACGCATGCGGCTGTGCAATGCAAAGGACGTACGCTCTGGTACGCAACGAAAGCTGCAATCACATCGGACGGCCGAAGCCTATTCCGCTCACCTCTCAGAACTGCTCCTTCAACCTGACTCTCTACCCGATGATGCCGGTGGACTTTGGGCGCATATATCCCGCTCCATGCGCTCTCCCGCTGAGGAAGTCATTGGTTTCCGACGCCCACTTACGCGAAATCAATGGTATGACCAGTAGTGTCGCGAAGCTACTGCAGTGAAAAACGACGCCTACAAAAGAACCCTGCAGTCAGCCGCAACGCGAGCCGTGCACGAAAACTACCGGGAAAAGAGAAAGGAAGAGAGGCACCTTTTCAGACGCAAGAAACGAGAGCAGGAAAGGCACTAGCGTGAGAAACTCGAAGTGTTACGGGGCAGAAATGATACTCGAAAATTTTACCAACAAGTCAAGCGTCTGACCCAAGGTTTCAAGCCCGGAGCATCTACCTGTAAAGATGAACATGGAAATCTGGTTTCGGATACGCAGGGTACACTGGGATTATGGAGGGAACACTTTTCCAAACTGCTTGCTGGCGATGACTCCACCAATCCCGCCTTTGGAGAAATTAACCCGATGTCACCAATCAACGACGATGGTGTGGGCGTACCACCACCTACCCATGACGCGGTATGATTTGTGATCCAACGACTTAAGAACAACAAAGCGGCTGCTGCCGATGGCCGGCCTGCTGAATTGTTCAAGACCGGTGACGATGAGCTGATAGGGTGTATGCATGCCCAACGATTGGAATCTCAGTGTCCTTTGTCTTGTACTGAAGAAAGGTGATTCGACAATCTGCGCTAACTACCGGGGAATCAGTCTTCTTGCCATCTCTTACAAGGTCCTGTCGACTGTACTGTGTGAAAGACTTAAGCCGTTTGCCAACACACTGATTGGGCCTTATCAGTGCGGCTTTAGACCTGGTAAGAACACCATAGACCAGATCTTCACACTCCGTCAAATCCTGGAAAAAACCCACGAAAAACAGATCGATACCCATCATCTCTTTATCGATTTTAAAGCTGCTTTCGATAGCCCGATACGGGATTTCCTGTATGCCACCATGTCTGAATTCGGTATACCTGCGAAACTGGTGCGGCTTTGCAGAATGACGTTGAGCAACACAGCCAGCTCCGTCAGAGTAGGAAGGGACCTCTCCGAACCATTTGATACCGAACGAGGTTTCAAACAGGGCGATCCACTATCCTGCAACCTCTTCAACTTTGTGATGGAAGGGGTGTTGCGAAGAGCCAGTGTACATCGTAATGGCACTATTTTCTACAAAAGTGTCCAGCTCCTTGCATATGCCGATGATATTGATATCATTGGACGTTGTAAGCGAGATGTTACTGCTGCGTTCTCTGCTATCGAAAAAGAGTCAGCGAAAGTGGGTTTGACGGTGAACGAGGGCAAAACAAAGTATATGCTGTCCACAAACAGGGAGACGCGGCGTATTGGATCCTTTGTTACTGCGAACAACTATACTTTCGAAGTTGTCAAGGAATTCACCTATCTTGGCACCGCCGTGAACACTCAAAACGATGTCAGCGATAAAGCGAAGACTAACTCTTGCTAATAAGTGTTAGGTTCAGAAGGAAATTGAGTAGTAGAGACCTCTATCGCCCGACAAAACTGACACTCTACAAAACGCTCATCTTACCCGTGCTACTTTACGGCGCAGAAGCATGGGTTGTATCGCAGATTGATGCAGCCACGCTTGGGGTATTTGAGAGAAAATACTACGCAAAATCTTCGGTCCTGTTCACGTCAGCGACGTCTACCGTATTCGAATGAACCACGAACTGTACGAGCTCTACGCTGACATTGACATAGTCAATTGCATAGTCTGCGCTGGCTGGGACATGTTGTTCGTATGGACGAAGAAGCTCCGGCGAATAAGGTGTTTGATGCGGAAGCCGCTGGGCGACGACAAAAAGGAAGACCATGCCTCCGATGGAAAGACCAAGCCGAGGAAACCCTATCCACGCTTGGTGTGACTGATTGGAGAAGGCGAGCGCGAAGCAGAGGCGCCTGGAGAGAGCTTTTGAGGTCGGCCATAACCCGGTAACACGTTGTTATGGCCACCCAAGTAAGTAATTAAGTAAGTCTTGCGTTTTACTCCTGAGGCATCTGAGAAGAGGGGAAAGTCAATTTCATAATTTCACAAGAATGTAATTTTTGCAGGGGAGCTCCCCTAAGAGGTTGTGATACGGGGTAAGTATGTTCAGGAAAAATGTTGGAGGAGGAAAAATAAGGGGACCTTTTTATACATTTGATCCCTCTAGGAGGTAGTTTCGGGGAGATATTAATGATTTTTGATAGTTTAAGGCCCATTTTCCAGTTTTCAAAACGGTGGCGGGTCCATCAAATGTTTTCTGAAATGGACCAAATTTTACGTGGTTCTTTTTGGCACCAATACGAAACTTTTGGTGTTCGGGGAGCGAAGTTTTAGCAGCTTTAATGTTTATAACCACCCTATTGCTCACATATTTCGATAAAAATGCTACTTACCCTATTTTATTTGTATGGGAAGTTCCACGCCCAATAAAACTATTTCAGCCATTTTAGATTCAGATATACTCTATAGCGCCTGAACCACTTACATTTAATTTCTTACCAATTGCTGCAATAGTTCCCTTAAAATAGCGCTTACAAAATTATGTTAATATGGGAGGTGCCACGCCCACTGATGCAATCCTGCCGAAATTCTTATATATTTAAAGCTTATAATAACTGACATCTATACACCAAATTTTATGAAGATTACTCTTATAGCACACTATCTATAAGAATAAACGTTTTTGCTTATATGAGAGGTGCCACGCCCATATGCTCCATTGAGCCAAATTTTTGCAAAAACATACCCTATAGCAATTGTATCTACCTCATAAAATTTCAAAACGATTACGCTGTTAGTTCTCTTAATATAACGTTTATAAATATTGTGGGCTGTGACACGCCCCTCAACGAGTTTTTTGAGTAAAGTGACTGAACTTGTATTAATGACTGCTTTCAGTGGCATCATCTCCAAAATTTTTGTGAAAATCGTTTGTGCCAGCTTTGAGATATACGGAATCGAAATTTTTAAATGTTGACGAGTGTCACGCTCACTTCTACGATTCCGCCCACTTTTTTCACAATTCAAGATATATTTGATTTGTATCCGTTTACCAAATTTCATCGCAATATCTTGAACGGCTTACAAGATATGGTAGTATAAATGATAAAATTAAGGGATGTGCCACGCCCCTGTACGAATCTTTAGAAACTTGATACCTAGCCTAATCCTAATTTGGTACACATAGGTGTGTCCGTAAACCGATTTTGCCCATTTTCAATAGCAAGATGCCTGCAAGAAGGAGTGACCTGTGCAAGAAAGTTTCATTCAATAAGCTTTCTCGGTTTTCCCGTAAAACTGATTTGAACAGACAGACAGACATCGCTAAATCAACTCAGGTATTGACGCTGGTCTAGAATATATATACTTTTCCATACCTGCCACGCCCCCTTCTATGTGTTACAAACGGAAGGACAAAGTGAATATACCCTCGGTGTAGGGTGTAAAAATTGAGCGATTATGTTGTGCTATGGCTGTGAAAAAGTTGTGTAACCGTTTAAACCAGGAATGGCCAGAAGAGTTGAGTTTGGGAGCAGGAAATCGCTAATCACCTGATTAAGTAAGCAAATGTGTAGTTTGCAAAATCTAGTTCCAAGAATTGAAAAAAGTCAAGAAAAAAGAAATGCGAGGGGAGCGATCGCAACCACAATTACGTACATTTCATTTCGACACACAAGCATAAAGTCAAATGTGTTGAGACATTTTTCGTTGCGAACCTCGAGCCGCGGCACTAGTTCGTATTTTACCGTATTATTGTTATTGCTTTTTATTTTGAAAAATAGGAAACTGCAAAACATAAACGTGTAGAAAAACAATTGAACTGATAATGAACAACTGAATAGTGACACGAAATGTTGACATAAGTAACGGTAAATGTAACAATATTTAATTTTTATTGTTGTTTGCCTGTATTTTTACCTGTTCTGGAATCTACAATGTCTGTCTGTCTGTCTGTCTGTCTGTGTAAGTATCAATCTGACGGGCGTGATAGGCTCTAAAACTTTTATTTAGGGTGCATATTTAGGGTGACCCTCATACACAAATATTTTGAAAATAGCGATTTCTCAAAGAAATCTTACACAGTGTGGCTTTTATGTTAAGGGCCACAGATTAGATTGTAAAAATTTTATTTAGGGTGCATACTTAGGGTGGCAACGGTTATGCGGAGTGATAAGAACTATATACATACATTTTCAAAGAAATTTTTGCGATGCTATTAAAAATTAAAAACTTTTTACAAAAAATTGCTCTTCTAGAATTTTCGATTGGAGTATAGTCAAAACTTTTTTACAAAGAAGATATAATAGTTAGAAAGACGTCCATGAAAGACGTTCTCAAATTTTAATCTCCTTCGTCCAGGTTGTCCACTTTTGTCCGATTTCGCTACACTCCTTTTAAAGGGCGTCTACAAAGTATTAAGCTACCCCCTTGTTCCAAGCTCTAGCTAAATTATGTATAAGCTGAAAAACCATGAAACCAACATATAATATAAGGCTCGTTAATTTGGCTTGTTTTCAAAGTCTTAGATGTGAATGAAAATTGAGTTTTGAAGCACTGCCCCATAATATCGACTGATAGCTTTTGTAGGCTCACATCTTATTTCGATGTTTTTTCTGTTGTTGAACTTCATCTGCCGATTTTAGTTATTCCAAGTTTCAGTTGTGTGATAATACATATAAACATTTTAATGTGATTTTGGGTACATACTAACAATAAAAACTAAAAAATCAATTTGATGGAAAGTCGGACGGCAGATTTCGTGTGATATTTTTATTTACTCTTTTTAGTCCAGATTAATATTTTTGTAGGTGTATGTAATTGTAGCACTCTGTATTAGTGATGGTTTTGTGGAAATGTACTGAATCGAAACTTCGAATGTACTATTTACATGGCCAATGTACTTTTTTGTTGTTATGTACATCAAGCTTTACAAAAATTTTCTAAAACTTACTAAAAAAAAGGTTATTCGATTTTGATCGAATTTTATTTTTACCAAAATTTTCTAATTGCGTTTACAAAAAATTTTCGAAGAAAAAAGTAATTATTACAAATAATCCAAATGACAGAAAATGCGCCAAATGTTCGGAAAATTTGTCGAGTGTACTGAGGCATATTTTTTAAAACGTAAAAAATATGTACTAAAAAAGTACGAAATTGACCGGAAATCTCATCTGCTCCTTATATTGAGATTGACATAAAATACATGAAAAAATTTTGAATTTGGGATATAACTTAGTCCACCTAAGGTAGGGTTGTCAGATTTTCGAAACACAAAATCAGTACATTCAGCGCAAAAAATCAGTACACAATTTTTTACCTCAATCGCAGCTTACATCACATTACAAAATTTCCAAACAAAAAAAAAAAAGGTCAGAACTTTTGGGACTCCATTTTTAACTCATTCATTGTTTTTATTATAAAAATCACAGTAACATAAAACGAATAACAAAAATACAATTCTTTTAATTATATTGTCGTTTAAACTATAATACCGCATATAGGCTTGTTGAATAACCGCGTATATGGCACAATATTCTACAAAGCTAGTGAAAAGTAAGTTTATTCAGAAAAATATCCAAGCCTTAAATGAAAACAGCCAACATTATAACATATAACATATTGAAAATATTAGTAACGATATACATACACGCGGCTTTGCAGCATAAATGACGATGTATAAAAATACAAAATGAATACTTCAGAAAAATTACATTATATGAGATCAACTACATATGTATGTAAATAAATATATATTACTAATTATGTATATTTCTCACAGCTTTGTATAAGTCGTAAAATATCCTTTGCATTATCAGTTTTTAGAAACTCGTAAAACTCTTTACAGGTCACCCCAAAATTTACTTTTGTTTAAAGTTCGCTTTCTAGGGTTTCTAAGGCAAGCCTATTCCTTTCTTTCCTCCAGAAATTGAATATTAAACTAAAAATTCGCTCAGTTGCAGCATTTGAATGTGGTATTGAAAAAATGAAATTACAAACTCTTTCAAGATTTGGATATGTTCCACTATTTAAAAATCCCATCCACTTTTAATCTATTTTTGCATTTGTCTGTCTTAATAAAGTTTTGTAAGGCGGTACATTCATCAAATAAGCCATCCACATCAATGTTTTTAATTGAAAAAGTTTCAGAAATATCGACAAAGACGCGAAAGTTAATTTCTGTGTTTAAATTTTAGATACTTAAATTTTTGAAGATGTTGTTTTCATATTGAAAATATTTTTCGAGATATGTTATTATAGATGAAAGTAAGGCATCTGCTCTTTTTTTGAATAAATTAACTTCTTAAAAGTTATCACTTTTGTTGCAAACAGTTTCAGCTATTGATCCAAAAAAGCCATGTTCTTTTAGTTCTTTAAATTTGTCACGCAATTAATAGATAATAAGGTTATTACTTTCTTCTAATTTCTTTATTGTACACAATAACTTTGTGCCAATATTTTGAATCAATCCTAAGTACGCTTCAGCAGTAATTGTGTCAAAGAATTGCTTCAAAATAAATGGGCAACATTCTTGAGACATGAAATAGTTTTCTATTGCTTTAAAATTTTTATAGAATCGTTCAATGGCTGGTGTCAAGCTTAACCACCTCGTTGGAACGTGGTGAAGCATATCCGACCATTTCATATCACAAAATTCAAATACGTCCTTAAGGCTATCGGTTTTTTAGTTGACAAACTAAACTAATTAAAAACTTTAATTATAATATTTTCTAAATCAAACTTTAATAAATGTAAAGAGTTTTTAAATGCATTGTGAATAATATGGCACAAGCACCCCATTCCTATAATATCAGGATTATCTTTTCTTAGTTCAACAAAACCACTTTTCTTACAGCCAAAATTTACATGCTGTCAAAGTCCAAGACAAAGCGTAAAATGTGGCCTCATAGCTGTCAAAGCGTAAAAAAAATTGAAGAAGAAAAATGAATAGAGTCGTGCTTTTCAGAAAATTATCTGCTTGACGTAATTTTATGTATTAAATGTAAAATTAATTGTTTGGTAATTCAAATAAAACCAAAAATCAGTACAATTCAGTACAAATTGGGTAAAATCAGTACATTTGCGTACTGACTTCAAAATCTTGAAAAATCAGTATTTTTGAAGAAAATTTGTAAAAATCAGTACGTATGACCAGTGCCGTCTTTAACCTATTGGAGGCCCTGGGCATATGAGGATAATGGGGCCCCTATGGCTTTGACAGAACACTATTTTGTTAGAATAGACAAAGAAAGTAGATAAACAAGGTTCTAGAAATATTTTTATTGACAGTCACATTAAATGAATAGATAATGTAATATAATCCACAAAAGTAATTCTTTTAGCATTCACAGATTAGAGCTTAAAAATTTATATTAATTGAAGAGGAACCCTTCTAGATTTAAGATGAGCAAAATCGTTAATGACTTCTTCAAAATCTCTATTTTTGAGCAGATCGCATTCTATGGACATCAGCGACAAACTGGTTAATCTGTCTTGAAGAATTGTACTTCACAATTCATTTTTAATTTTATTCAATTTGGAGAAGGAGCGTTCCCCACTGCAGTTAGTTACCATCATGCTTAAAAAGATTCTCAATGCGATTTCGACATTTGGAAATGTGTATTCAATTTTGTTTTCTTTCAAAAGTTGATATATTTCCAATATACTAATACTTCCCTCACTTTGTTCACTGTGAACAATTTTAAAGTATTCTGTTCAATGCAGACATTCCATTTCTAACTCTTTCTCATTAACATCTTCATAATAAAATTCCGCAAATTCTTTGCAACTTTGTCTCAACTCTTCAGAATTCAGAGTCTTAAAGCGAAAAAATAAATCAAAACGTTTACAAATGTTCTTATACGGACTTAATCGCTGTTTTAGATGAACGCTCAGAGTATCAATTATGGGACGAAATGTCTCGACTTTGAATTTCTCTCTTCCATTCAGCTGGACTGATAACGCCGGGCCATCAAAAAAACTCTGGCGAGTGCTTCTGTATTTTGTTCTTTGAGATAGGTCCTTGTAGTTAGATTCCGGGCTTCTTTCTTTGGCGGACGATTCGAAGTAATCAAATCTATCCCTGAGGTTAACAATAAAATCATCAAGTGAAGTAAACACATTAGTTGCAACGTCCAGTGTTATGGTTTCTTTTTGGAGATAGTTATTTATTTTGTTTATTCTTTCCAATATAGAGTTCCAAATTTCTATTAGTATAATATATTCTAGCTCATTTATAATTTTTTTAGGGGCTGTTTTCCCATTACGTCAATAAACTCATTACAAATATTTGCTGATAAATACGAAATGTTACCTTTTCCAGGATTCCCAAATTTTTTTAAGTGATCTGAAAGAAATGGATCAAATTCACTCAATAATTCCACACATCCCAATTAATTTCCATTATTGGGAGATCCTAGGATTTCATTGTCACCACGAAACGAAAGCCCTCTCGATGCCAAAAATTTTACAACAGCTACAATCCGTTTAAGTACATTTCTCCAGTAATCTACTTCATTTTGATGTTGAGATAATAAGTCAGTATCTACTCTACCAACCGCTTTACTTCGTGCTAGATAAGTCATCATAGATTGCCTATGTGCTGGGCTATTTTCATGTGTTAAAATTATGTGATTAATGTGCTTCCAATCATTACATCCACTCGGAGAGCATAGATTTACATCAGAAGGGTTAAACACAAAGCAAGAAAAACAAAATACAGAGTTTTTGGAAGGCAAGTACAACAACCATTTTCTTTCGACGCTTTCATTGTTCTTCAATTTGCGAATATATAATACTTTGTTGAAATACCTAGTTACTGATTTATTACCATCTTTGTAGGTTCTGGATGTCTCGGAAAAGTCAGAATCTTTATTTTGAAAATATGAAAGTCCCTTACGAATCAAAATTTCGCGATTTTTTTCTGTAAAATTTTCATGTCAATAATCGGCGGGGTCGTGTGATATTTCTTCCGGCTTGGAAAACTGTTGTTCAACTGACGCAGTTGTCGCTATTCGTGAAGTCACTGAACTTGTTTTACTTTCGTCAAAATTGTTAGAAATTAGTGTAGAACATGAGGATTCAGAAATTCCCGCGATTTGTGATCGACACAACTCATCATGTGGAAGATTTTTTATTAGATTGCTACTTACAGAAGTTTCTCAATAAGAATAAATCAGTCATATTTTCATATGAGAAGACTAAATATGAAATTAGCCGAATACTTTTTGGTTGGTATTGTAGTCAGTAATTTTGGTTCGATTTATTCGAATTAAATAAGTTTTTGGTAATAAATATAGGTTATCGTTTGGTGATCTGGCAGGAACTAGGGGTTCGATCACGGGGCCCTGGGCACGTGCCCAGAGTGCCCAGTGGGAAAGAGGGGTCTGCGTATGACAACCCTAACCTAAGGAGATGTTTTGTAGAATCTTTTACAAAAAAAAATAAATAAATTCGATTGTATTCAATCTTTGAAAAAATAATTAAAATGTACTTTAACCTTATTTTTTGAACAATTATTTTTTTTTGCAATTCGTCAATACCTTGACAAACTTACAAGCTAACCAAATTTTTTTGTTTTTTTGATTTCAGATGATAAAGTGATGAGTTATGTTGTCCACCGCAAACCACCACCGCGGAAATTTGCTGATAATGGCTTATTTTGCAATATTTTTAATGAAATTTTCAGAGAATACTCTTTAAGTATTGTACTTTTATATGTTTTTTAAATAAATAAATTTACTTTTACCATATCACTAAAAAACTTTTTTAAACTTATGCCTAAAACGTAGCTCTAAATCCCTACCCCTTCCTTAAGCGTGTACTGCCCAATAAAAAGTTAATGATTAATGTGACATTACTATAAGGATATTTAATTAATTTCACTTACATGTATCTCGATTTCTAAAATCTTTATTATTTTAATTCTCTATCGATATCATTTATATTAATTTAACAATACTAGTTTATTTGGTATAGTTGTATATGTATCACAAACAATTTGAGTGTTAAGGTTGAAACCAACGTAGTCGCTGAAATATGAAATGGTACGTAGAATTAATTTAACTGATCACCAAGGTTGCCACCTAGCGCAATTGCATGCTGAAGAGTGCTACCAATGCTACTGTGAGCGCAGTGAACGATTTGACGGCACTGGCACTGCCCTTAGCACGTTTCTCCAAATATTCCTTGAATGTACCTATTCTATCGGTGGCCCATGCGAGATTTTCAGCAACTGTTGTCTCAGCTGCTTTCAAAGTAGCTGCACCGGTATCGAATTTGTCCAGGTTTGCTGTATTGAAAGCATTTAATTTTTGCTCCTGGTCTGTCTCAGTGAAACGAGATGCAATATTGGAAATAACACTCGCTACTGCAGAGTAGCTGCCCATGCTGCAATAGAATTAAGAAAAATAAATTGTAAAAACATCAAATTTTTTGTTTTTGTGCTCCATGCAACTTACGCTTCTGCAAGCTTCTCGAAATCCTTAGTAACTAAATCAAAAACTGGCGTGACATTTTCATTGTTCTCACTGTACAAACTGGTTAAGGCCGCAGATTTATCTTGACGTCTGATGTCATCACTGATTATGATGTTGAAGTATTTTTCGATCAAAGCTTGTGCTCGGACGCAACCAAGTGAGTTCAGAATTAATATCTGTTCGGTGGTACTTGTTTCAGCTTTATACTTATTGAACAGAATGTTAAAGTCATTTTCGGTACCCTCACGCATGGCAGTGCAATAGACAACGGAACGAATATTGACTAGCACTGGTGTTGAAAGCAGAACAGCAAATCTTGATTTAGCTTCTTTTATGCAATTGTCGTTGCCAAATTTACAAGACCATGCTAAGACCTTTGCACGATTGTAAATATCAAGCCCTGTATCGTTGGTCTTTTCATCGAAGCCAAGTTGTTTGTATACTTTCTCGAGCTGCTTGTGTATGTGAATGCCAAAGTTCTTGGTATCTGTACCCAAACGAATTGTCAAATAGTTGTAACCATTAAAGGCGGCAGTCCATGGAAGATAGTTCAGTTCCGTATCCAAGTATTCAAGTATGGCCAGAGCAAGATCGTAGCTAACAACATTTGCACGTGCCAATTGGAATAAGTCATCAACAATTTGAGCGCGATTCAATTCATGTATGCCACCCCATTCGGAGCTAAGTAGGGCGTGATGAATTTGATGCCAATTTGCGGTATCATAATTGACGCGATAATAACCAGTCTCTTGAATATTTGCAATTACCCAGCTTACACCCTGTGTAAAGGTTTCTGTTTTTGTTGTTTTAGAAGCTTCCAAGAAAAGTTTGGGCTCTGTTGCGTTGAAGTCTTTCTCCACACTAGTGGTATATGTGAAGGGAATTGTGTACAACAGTTCAGGATTAGAGCCATCATTGGATTTCAAGAGGAAACGTGTTTGATTAATGGTCATGCTCCTTCCGTCTTCCGAAACATTAACAGTTACAACTGGGTAACCAACTTGTTCAGTGAAGCTCTTGAAGATAAGAGGAGCATGAGCTAATGTTGCTGCAGGCCAGTTTTTCTGCCAAGCTCCCAAAAGATCATTTGGTACAGTGTTTTTGTATTTGCTATTTAAGGACCGAAGAAAATAAGGTGTTTATTCTGGTTCAAAAAGTATTTCATATATATCCTTTATTTACTGCAATTCTAGATATTCTTGTAGTGACTTTTGGAAGTTTTCTTCACCCATAACATATTTTATCATGCGTATAACTGACGCTCCTTTACTATATGATATACTGTTAAACATACGGGTAACATCGCTTGGTGAATTGGTATTTTCATTGGTCATTGCATTTGTACCGTTGGTAGAGTCCATTCCCATTACGGTTTGAATTTGATCAACAATAAATTGTTGTTCCATAGCCCAGCCGGTTTCAACCTGAAACATTATTGAAATCCCGAAAGTGGATATATATTGTGGTAAGATAAAGTTTTCCAACTAAGCCCAAAATATTCCGATATCCGAATGTAATATTTAGCTCAACAATTTCAATTTAAAAGTTTGATGTAATTTTTGAATTTATCAGAAGAAAAAGAAAGAAAGAAAAAACAAGGTTTTAGTTGAACATTCGGAACTATAGAATTTTCTGATCCGGTTGGGAAATTTTATCCCTGTAGATAAGAACCACTTACCTTGGCAGTTATATGATATTGGAAATAACGTGCAAAGCCCTCATTCAGCCAAGTGTAACTCCACCAATCACAAGTAACTAAATCACCAAACCACATATGCGCCTGCTCATGTGCAACCACAGCTGCAATGTACTGTTTGCTATTAAGATTTGTTGATCCCTCTTCATATAAAAGACCACGTTCTCTGTAAGTTAAAAGTCCCCAATTTTCCATAGCACCAGCCGAAAAATCTGGTATAGCTGCCATATGCATTTTATCATTGCCAGTTTCGTAGTAAGGCAATTTAAAGTACGTGTCGAATTCATTTAAAATTTTTTGACCAACAGTGTAACTGTACTCGGTTTGACCATAGTATTCAGGACGTGCAATAATACCGAAATTACCATTGAAACGTTCGTTGAATTCAGAAACGAGGAAAGCAAGCACGTATGTTGACATTGGAGGTGTAGTGGCAAATACATCCGTATAGTAGTCACTAAAATTATATATATAATTTTTTAAAAGAACAATGGAAATAACTATGTATATGAACTACATTTTATTGGTAGTAATAGCTTCTGAAGGAAAATTCTCATGAAAGTTCCCATCAAGTATGATGTAAACAATATTCAACCGATACCCTCCATAGGAAACTTTAAAACGCTGTCTTGGGAAAATTATTTACGCAATCAACATTTATGCAAACTCCAGTATTGAACTGTAAAAGCACTAAGCAAGAATTGGGCAGAATTTTATAGGAGCGTGTGGCATATCCGCTATAAGTAAAATTTAGAAATTCCAACACAGGATTGTTAGTCAGCACGTGACGCTTTTATGGATAAATCTCTAAAACGTTAATGGTAATGGTACTCTAGATATAAAAAAAAATTACACTTTTCTTGTCAAAACTGACTTGGCAGCTTAGAAACTGTGATACCATAACTGTGATCACCGTGAGTGTTTGACGTACATACTTTCATTTGGAAAAAATCCCATTTTCCCTGCAATATGTCTAAGAATTTTTATATCATATGCACGTTAAAAATCTTTGCTTTAATAAAATAACTCATTTTGCTGTAGTCCTTTCTTAGTCTCTTGATGCAACACTTAGTCCCATCGCTATTCTGTCGGTCCCTTGCAGCGCTATTTTATTGCACTCTAATTTTTCAATGCATTCTTTCAATTCCAGTAGTTATGCCACGTCGGTCCGAGTTCTTTTTTAATATTTTTGGCTTAATTTTTATATTAAGAATACATTAACTAGTTTTTGTGGATTTTTGCATTATTTTGGGAATAGAGAAACATTTTTTTGTACTTTTTTTATATGTGAACTAGACAGACATATCGAAATTTAAAAAAAAAAATAAGCTAACTAGTTCTCATTATTTTTTTTTTCTAATGAATATTCTTCGAAGGATTGTTAATTTTCAGTGTTCCAGATGAATTCAAAAAGTGTAGGTCCTTTTGACGAACTCAAAAGTGTGTTTCCTAACTTTAGTAAAATAACTTTGCAGTTTGCTTACCCATCGCGTGTGGAGCTGAGAATGCGTGTGTTACTGTATGTCTTCATGCTCTTGTGACGTATGATAGTCACATCAAATGTAGCCTTAAACTTGGGTTCGTCAAACGATGGAAAAGCGCGACGTGCATCATATGGCTGGAATTGAGTTGAGCCTAACCATCTGTAGATTATTGAGAATACATATTATTTAATTATATGATATTTCAAAAACAAATTATCATTACATACTTGGTGTCATTATTCTGATCTATGTAAGAACTGCGATAGAAACCGGCCATATCATCATCCATAGATCCTTTATATATGAAATTTAATGTATAGTTAGCTCCAACAACAAGATTACTGGCCAAAGTATAGACTCTCTTGTCGGTAACTTCATCAATAATAGGAGTTGGCAATGATATTTTAGAATTTGGTGTTGCTGTGTTCCAATATTCGCTTAATGAGTAGTTAAGATTTTTTGAATGGATAACCAATGTTGAAGTGGCAGCAGTTGTTGTTATATTAATGTAAACTTCACCATCGAATGTAAAACGATTAGCATCACCCCCAATTAAATATGGACGTAGTGTCATATTATATGCTGATGGCTTAATCAAGAGAGGTAACCGATAGTCTGGATCAGCAAATGGTTGAGGAGCTACTTCATCGATTGGCGCTGCAGCAGTACAAGCGAAAATGCATAATAATGCTGCCAATATGGCAGTTGAAGAGGTGAGGGACATCTGAAATAACATTAAATAAATTTTGTGAGTAATATAATGCCAAAGTGATAATAAGCGCACATATATCTACGAAACTCAACGTAACGCCTTGACAAGGAGAGCATTTCAAAGAGTGACTTTCTTAAAAACTCGTACATTTTTTTTCGGTTAATTTCGTTAAAATTATTTTAATAACTATGATTGAACATTATTTCAATAAACTTACAGTCATTAGCAAATACCGATAGCAAACTAAATTTACAAAGCGATCAATTTTTTTTTTTTGCTAAACAAACATGATATAATTTAATGATTATTTTATTTTATCTAAAGTTAAATTGATTTAGAGTAACTATTGCCTTTTCAATACATGCTTTTTCAATTTTAACGGAAATAAAAATTACTGTCGTCTAAATACAAGTGTGCAAATTATTCGATGCCTCAAAATTTGATACTTCACCAATCGAAAGTTAGTATTTTGCGACGTTGAATCTGAATCAAGTATTCTTTTTTTTTTTCTATGACGTTCAGTTTCTAAGTCCATTGTATTGTCAAAAATATCAATTTTGACAGTTTTCGTACATTTTGTTACTCACAAATACCTCAAATCAATTGGTATTCTTAGTGAAAGTGCACGAAAAATGCCTAAAATCGGTGTTTAGAAATTGATAAAAAAATTCTTAAAAAATCTTTCAAGTTTCAAGTAAATTCGTAGGTAAAAATATGTTTTTAAAGAGTACAGTAATCCCTCGCACTGCGCGGTAGTTACGTTCTGAAAAAAACAGCGCGCAGGCCGAAACCGCGCAGTTCGAGGGATTACTGTACTTTGAACGTTTTTGGACCAAAATTAAATTTTATTTTTTTTTTCTCGCTTATTTTTGTAATGAAAATGCATGTAGTGGCACTGACAATTTCAAACTCTAAAAAACAAAGCTCTACTCGTGGAGTCACCACAGTTTTTTCCTTATATGGAGGCTTAAAAAATATCGGTAAGTTTTTTTTTGATACTTCCTAACTATTTCTTACAATCAATTCGAGTTCAACTCTGATTTTTTAATGGACATTGTCATTAATAAGCTTATGTCCTAGAAAAAGATTTTTCAAACAAACCATATCTATTTTTCCCGCAGAATACATACAGGCAATAAAAAAAATATAGTTGTCTGTTTAAAAAATCGTAGTCGACCTCGAATTAACCTTGAAAACTGTTTTCAAGATCAGAGACAAGGTTAATGTTATTTGACCCCCTAGAAACCTTATTCCTTTTCCCAAAACATTTATCTCTATCTAACTTTGTTCTCATGTTATTGGCCTGGGAAAATTAAAATAGATCTCCTGGTAAATCCTTTTGAAATGCGTATCTACATAAAATATCGCATATTTCTAGTATTTATAACATTTTGAAAAATTTCATGAGATGTTGTGGCTAAATTTGGTGAGTTAATTTTTGGAGTAGTTTTTTCTGCCATCACTTAAAATACTTGTGCTGAAATGAGATCTAAGCCATAATAAAATGTAGCAGTTTAGTAACTAATTATTTTTAGAGTTAAAGTATTTCTTCAGTACGACGGACGTGTTTTCTATCGCCTCCGTGGTCATTTAAATATTCGAGTGGTAAAAAAGGAATAAAAAAATCAAAGACTCTTGAAAACGCTTGCGGAAGTGAATCAGTACAATTAATGCACTTTGCATTGATTTTTTGTACGCAAGCGCAGAAAAAAAAATAATTTCTTACAAAGATAAAGAAACCAAGCAAAACGGTGGGCAAAAAGTATATATAATTTATATATATATATATATATATATATATTATATATTATATATACTTTTTGGTCTTTCTCTTCCATTATATGTATATACTTTTTGCCTGCTGTAGGTACATATTCAAATGAACAAAAAATGTGCCTACCTCTCTCAGACACAAACTGCTTAGCAACATTACCTCTACAACATGAATCTAATGCAGATCAGCAATATTCAAACATACAAAAGCAGCAGCATCAACCGCAGCAGTAGAAACTAGGGGTGGCAATTCCGGAGCTTTTTTGAGTTTCGGGATTTTCGGGGTCGAATTTTCCAATCCCGGGATCAATCCCGGGATTGATAGTTCTAGTAAATGCATACAAAACTACAAAAAAAAACCAGAAGTTTATACTATTGTATACGATATAAAATTAAAATTGCCTTATTTCACAGCGTAACAATGAAGAATAAGACCGCAAAATAA
Source organism: Tricholauxania praeusta (assembly GCA_949775025.1). Taxonomy (NCBI): domain Eukaryota; kingdom Metazoa; phylum Arthropoda; class Insecta; order Diptera; family Lauxaniidae; genus Tricholauxania; species Tricholauxania praeusta. Next base: position 86,574,408 of record OX459030.1, on the reverse strand, counting down.
TAGAAAAAATGAGATGATAGAGGATAATCAAGCATTTATGACCAAACTATCAATATTATTATTCAATTTTATTTTTACATTTAAAAATTCGTGTTCCACTCTTTGTACTTGATTAATACTTTATCACCTTCTTCAAATGTGACAGTGATGGCATTTAGTGGCACCGAATGGCTCGCTCTCAGTAGACGCACCAATAAGTGTGCTTCATTTAAGTTGTCAAAATCTTTAGAAGCTGATTTCAGAGAAAAATCTTCAGACAGAAGTTTAATTATATCTTAGAACTTAAATTTCAATGTCAAATCAAAGTCGTCAGTGGTTTTTTTTTTTTTTTTTGAAGACAAACCTATATTTTTTGTTACAGATTTGTATTTTATTATAAAAAATAGATATGTTTTGCTTATGTTGTTTTTCTATTGCATTTTTAGTATTTCCTTTATTGATAAAAATAATTTTAGTCTAAATTTCACATTATATAATTTTTCTAGTGAACTATCAATTTTTAATACAAATCGCACTTAGTAAAAATTCTTAAAATTAGTCAAACTATTAAAAAAGATATTTTTTTGCTAAGTCACATTTTTTTTAAGAAAATCTTAAACAAAAAATTGCTACAATAAAAAAAAATATTTTTACTCAATTTAAGGTTCAGACACAATTGAAGTGCATTTTGCAGGTTGATGCAATAATAATTCATGCACATCAAATGTATTGAAAACAGTTATTTTGCAGATTTTGTACTTAAATATGTCATATAAAAGAATATTTACTATATAATATAAAACTTTTTTCTACACCCGAAAATCCCGGGATTGCCTCTTTGTAATCCCGCTATTACTTTAGCCTATATTTAGAGCAAATCCCGGGATCCCGGGATTGCCACCCCTAGTAGAAACCTCAACATAATCTTCAGTTACCACAACAAAAACAACTTTGTAATATGCAAGAAACACAACAACAACAGCCAAAGTCAAACCTACAAAATACAGGTAAAAATACTTCGCTATCAAAAAATTCTGGAGTGCAAACTGGATTAGACCGTTCTAGTGAAACGAAAATTAAGCCCTCAAAAAAACGGTAATGTACCAAAGGCAAAAGCCATTAAATCCACTTCTACGGACACAATTAATACAGCTAACAATAGATTTGCACTATTAGCAAAACTAGGTGATGATAAAGCTGGCACTAGCGGTCAACAAAATATTAAAGTTCAAAAACCTCCACCTATTTACTTGCGCGATCGTAGCTCTAATGCCCTTATAAATTATGTCACTAATCTAATAGGAAAAGATTCATATCATGTAGTTTCTCTAACAAAAGGAAATGTTCATGAAACAAAAATCTTAATATATGCGGAAAGTAATTACCGTACTTTAGTACGTGACCTAGAAGCCAAAAAAAAGAGTTATTACACGTATCAGCTCAAAAGCAGTAAGGGTATTTCCGTAGTACTTAAAGGTATTGAATCTGATTTAGACGTGAATGAAATAAAAAATGCTATAGAAGAAAAAGGTTTCCATGCTAGAGCAGTGATTAACATTATAAATAAGATAGGGTTCCACAACCTATGTTTAAGGTAGACCTCCACCCCGATGCTGCTAATCTAAAAAAAAATGAATCGCATCCAATATAGTATATAAATTGCAATATTTATTGCACAGAAAAATTTCTGTTGAGGAGCCTCACAAACATAATGGTCCAGTCCAATGCGCAATCTGCCAAGAGTATTGCCATACTAAAACGTATTGTAATCTCCGAACTGTATGTGTCGTATGTAGATGTAATGCTCCTATCCGAAACCCACTTAACAAATAAATATAATTTCACTATTCCTGGCTATATATTTCATAAAACCAATCATCCTGATGGCAAAGCACATGGCATACTAATTAGAAGAAGGCTTAAACATTCTTACCTAGGGGCATATGCCCAGAACCATCTGCAAGCACTTCAATTTGCTTGCAAAGCAATGGCAAAGACTTTTCCTTATCGGCAGTTTATTGTCCTCCCTGCTTTGCTGTATCAGAAGCGCAGTTTATGGACTATTTTAAAACCTTAGGTGATAACTTTGTAGCAGCCGGTGACTATAACGCGAAACAAACTTACTGGGGCTTTCGAATTAATAACCCCAAAGGTAATCAGCTTTATAAAGCCATTATTAACAAAAATAGCAATCTGGACGTTGCTTCTCCCGGAAAACCTACATACTGGCCAGCGGACCGCAACAAAGTTCCAGATCTTATCGATTTTGCCATCACTAAAGGTATTCGCAGAGATTTAATTTCGATCAGTACAAGTTTCGATTTATCATCTGATCATTCCCCTGTTGTCATACAAATATTTGAAAAACCCAAGCTTAGAGAGGTACCACATACCCTTACAACTCCTAATACAAACTGGATTAAATACAAAAAATACATAAGCACACACATCCACACAAATTATACAATAGGATGTAAAGATCATGTTGATGATGCTGTTGGGGTTATAAATTCCATTTTAATTACAGCAGCAAAAAACTCCACACCTAAAAATACAAATAATAGGAGAAATAATAGATCTTTAACGAATGGTGGAATTGAAAAATTAGTTTCAGATAAGAGAAGGCTTAGACGGGAATGGCAGAGGTATGAACTCCAGCATCAAAAATTAAACTTAAGAAAGCCGAAAAGATGATAAGAGCTGCTTTGTCTAGAGAGGAAAATAATTGTCATTATAGTTCTATTCAAAACCTTTCTCCAAACAAAACCAATAAATCGTCCCTTTGGAAGTCTAGCCGTGTATTTAAAAATCCAATTGAGACCCAGCCCCCTTTTAAGAGATAAAAATGGCGATTGGACACGAAGTGATGAGGAAAGAGCATATGTTTTTGCTCAACATCTAAGCCTAGTATTTCAACCAAATAGTGCCTCAAAAATTATTGATCTTCCTTCGCAAATAAATAACATCCAAAATATAAATATGCATATTACTCCAAATGAGGTAGCCACTGTCATAAATATTAAACTTATTTGCAAAAAAGCTCCTAGCCATGACTCCATTACCCCCATAATACTGAAAATTTTACCCCAACCAGCTATAGTCTTCATTACCAGGCTTTTTAACGCTATAATTTATCGATGTTAAACAAGCTTTTGATAAAGTATGGTATGAAGGTTTAATTTACAAAATCAGACAGCTCCTACCTCAAAATGTCCATGCAGTCCTAGAGTCATACTTGGCAAACAGGTGCTTACTTACTTACTTGGGTGGCCATAACAACCCGTTACCGGGTTACGGCCGACCTCAAAAGCTCTTTCCAGGCGCCTCTGCTTTGCGCACGCCTTCTCCAATCATTCACACCAAGCGTGGATAGGGTTTCCTCGGCTTGGTCTTTCCATCGGAGGCATGGTCTTCCTATTCGTCGTCGCCCAGCGGTTTCCGCATCAAACACCTTTTTCGCCGGAGCTTCTTCGTCCATACGCACAACATGTCCCAGCCAGCGCAGACGTTGAATAGTGATGCGCTTGACTATGTCAATGTCAGCGTAGAGCTCGTACAGTTCGTGGTTCATTCGAATACGGTAGTCGTCGCCGACGTGAACAGGACCGAAGATTTTGCGAAGAATTTTTCTCTCAAACACCCCAAGCGTGGCTGCATCAGTCTGCGACACAACCCATGCTTCTGCGCCGTAAAGTAGCACGGGTAAGATGAGCGTCTTGTAGAGTGTCAGTTTTGTCGGGCGAGAGAGGTCTCTACTACTCAATTGCTTACTGAGACCATAGTAACACCTATTAGCATAGTAACACCTATCGCTTTATCTCCAGGCTGACATCGTTTTGAGTGTTCACGGCGGTGCAAAGATAGGTGAATTCCTTGACAACTTCGAAAGTATATTTGTTCGCAGTAACAAAGGATCCAATACGCCGCGTCTCCCTGTTTGTGGACAGCATATACTTTGTTTTGCCCTCGTTCACCGTCAAACCCACTTTCGCTGACTCTTTTTCGATAGCAGAGAACGCAGCAGTAACATCTCGCTTACAACGTCCAATGATATCAATATCATCGGCATATGCAAGGATCTGGACACTTTTGTAGAAAATAGTGCCATTACGATGTACACTGGCTCTTCGCAACACCCCTTCCATCACAAAGTTGAAGAGGTTGCAGGATAATGGATCGCCCTGTCTGAAACCTCGTTCGGTATCAAATGGTTCGGAGAGGTCCCTTCCTACTCTAACGGAGCTGGCTGTGTTGCTCAACGTCATTCAACAAAGCCGCACCAGCTTCGCAGGTATACCGAACTCAGACATGGTGGCATACAGGCAATCCCGTATCGGGCTATCGAAAGCTGCTTTAAAATCGATAAAGAGATGATGGGTATCGATCTGTTTTTCGTGGGTTTTTTCCAGGATTTGACGTAGTGTGAAGATCTGGTCTATGGTGGACTTACCAGGTCTAAAGCCGCACTGATAAGGCCCAATCAGTGTTTTGGCAAACGGCTTAAGTCTTTCACACAGTACAGTCGACAGGACCTTGTAAGAGATGGCAAGAAGACTGATTCCCCGGTAGTTAGCGCAGATTGTCGGGTCACCTTTCTTCAGTACAGGACAAAGGACACTGAGATTCCAATCGTCGGGCATGCTTTCAACTAGCCATATTTTGCAGATGAGTTGATGCATACACCCTATCAGCTCATCGCCGCCGGTCTTGAACAATTCAGCTGGCAGGCCATCGGCACCAGCCGCTTTGTTGTTCTTAAGTCGTTGGATCACAACTCGTACCGCGTCATGGCTAGGTGGTGGTACGTCCACACCATCGTCGTTGATTGGTGGTATCGGGTTAATTTCTCCAAAGGCGGGATTGGTGGAGTCATCGCCAGCAAGCAGCTTGGAAAAGTGTTCCCTCCATAATCTCAGTGTACCCTGCGTATCCGTAACCAGATTTCCATGTTCATCTTTACAGGTAGATGCTCCGGGCTTGAAACCTTGGGTCAGACGCTTGACTTGTTGGTAAAATTTTCGAGCATCATTCCTGCCCCGTAACACTTCGAGTTTCTCACGCTCGTGCCTTTCCTGCTCTCGTTTCTTGCGTCTGAAAAGGCGCCTCTCATCCTTTCTCTTTTCCCGGTAGTTTTCGTGCACGGCTCGCGTTGCTGCTGACTGCAGGGTTCTTTTGTAGGCGGCGTTTTTCACTGCAGTAGCTTCGCGACACTCCTGGTCATACCATTGATTTCGCGGAAGTGGGCGTCGGAAACCAATGACTTCCTCAGCGGCAGAGCGCATGGAGCGGGATATATGCGCCCAAAGTCCACCGGCATCATCGGGTAGAGAGTCAGGTTGAAGGAGCAGTTCTGAGAGGCGAGCGGAATAGGCTTCGACCGTCCGATGTGATTGCAGCTTAGCGACGTCCAGCTTTCGTTGCGTACCAGAGCGTACATCCTTTACATTGCACAGCCGCATGCGTATCTTGGCTGCAACAAGATAATGATCGGAGTCAATATTGACTCCCCGGAACATACGAACATCTAGCACGCTCGAAGCATGCCTTCCGTCGATCACAACATGATCGATTTGGTTGCGTGTTTTCTGATCAGGGAACAGCCAGGTGGCCTTGTGGATATCGAGGTGTTGAAATCTGGTGCTACTTACTACCATGTTTCGCGCCGCGGCGAAGTCGATCAGCCGTAGACCGTTGTTTGAGGTGGTGTCGTGAAGGCTGAACTGACCGACAGTGGGGCCAAATATACCTTCTCTTCCGACCTTTCCGTTGAAATCCCCGAGTACAATTTTAACGTCATGGGCCGGGCAGCGGTCGTATACTTCCTCGAGTCTCGCATAGAAGGCATCTTTGACAGCATCGTCCTTTTCCTCCGTCGGGGCGTGCGCGCAAATCAAACTGATGTTGAAAAATCGAGCCTTGACGCGGATCGTAGCCAACCTTTCGCTCACAGGTGTGGCAGCTGTAGTAGATATCGCAACTTGCTTGCTTAGAGCAACCTTGTCCTATCCATCTTATTTCCTGGATGGCGGTGATGTCAGCCTTAATTTTTCCGAGGGCATCCGCCAATTCGATAGAGGCACCTTCCCTATTGAGGGTCCGGATATTCCAGGTGCATATCCTTAAATCATAGTCCTTTTTTCGTTTGCAGTGGTCGTCAACGTTGAGGGGTTCATTCTCCGAGGCTTTTTTAGTCATCATTGGAGTGTTTTTTTTACGTGGCGGGCACCAAACCCTGCGCACAACCCAGTTTACTTCCAGGGAGGACAACTGCAACTCAAACACGTGCTATAGGGCTAAATATCAAAGTTTTAATACAACTGAATTTTCGATTGGAGCTGGAGTTCCTCAAGGTAGTGTTCTTGGTCCGTTTTTATATATTTTATTCAGCTCTGATATTCCGACAAATGACCAGCTAGTCACTTCCACTTTCGCTGACGATACGGCAATTTTAAGTCGCCAGCTTCAAAATCATTATTAAAAACTGGCTATCAAAATGGCGTATCAAGGTGAATGAACAAAAATGTCGACATGTCATATTTACATTAAATAGAAATCCGACTTCAACCTTAACATTAAATGGTATTCGAGTTCCAGAAGTAAATTATGGAACTTATCTTGGCATTCACTTAGATAAACGCTTAACTTGGCCTAAGCATATCGAAGCCAAAAAGACGCAAATTGAACTCAAAGCTGCTAGTTTGCACTGGTTAATTAACAGAGACTCTCCTCTTAAATTGGAATATAAAGTTCTACTATACAATGGTGTCATCAAGCCTATCTGGACCTATGGCATACAGCTATATGGATTCACTAGTTCATCAAATATAGAAATTCTATAAAGAGCTCAAGCAAGGATACTAAGGACAATAACAGGATCATCTTGGTTCATTAGAAATGAGCATATCCATAGAGATCTCCATATACCTATGGTTAAGGATGAATTTGAAAGAATAAGAGGAAAACACCTCCAAAAACTGCAAAATCAAATCTATGCATTAGCTGCGCCACTTGCCAACACTTCAGCACATTCGCGTTTAAAAAGATATGACCGTCCAGCTATTATAAATACATCCTCCACGCTTTCAGCATGTGCATACGCAACGATAGAAGTATTCCAAATTCTATGCAAAGTGGACTTTGTACCGGGACCTAGCTCATCTTGAGCACTGTTCCCTTATAATTAAGATAAAAAAAAATAAAAAAAATTGCCATCCAGCTCATCATCGGAGGGCACCGGACCGGGACCTAGCCCGTCTCGGATGCTGCCCGATGAGTGGAGAGTGCGGCACCAAAATTGTTGGAGCAGTGTGCTTTTAGGAAGCTTTTGGGTGCTAGACCGGGATCTAGCTCATCTCGGCTACCGCTTCAAAGCTATCCTCGTTGCACTAGCTCTCCTCAAACTTGATAGACCGCGACCTAGCTCGTCTCGGCTACCATGTCACAATCATATCGAGGTACTAGTTATCTCAGTTGCAGAAATGATCAAGAGATGTGCCTAATAATATTTATTTTTGACCAACTAAAGTCTTTGAGTCCCGTATAGCTTTGAATTACTTATTATAATACATATACCAATTTGTATAAAATTTATAATTTGCAATAGTTTTTTTAATTAGAAATAAGAGTTTATAACTTATTGTTAGTATTTACAACTTAAAGAGATACAATAAACTAGTAAAGAGTTTGAAAAAAAAAAATTATTTTTATCAAACATATCACCTTCATCCATTTTTTCAATTATAGTATTGTAAAAATTTTAATTGGTAGGAAAAAAATTTTGATAAAAAATCGCAAAAAAAGAAATAAATAGATTAAGCAAATTGAAAATAAAAAATATATAACATCGAAGACACTTGAGGATGCATAAGGAACATGTAATTTTAGCTTCTTGTGACCAAATAGATGATGTGGTTAGGAAATAAAATAGTCAAAGACTCATTTATATATTTAATTCAAAAATTAAATTTGCGCAACGAAAATTTCAACGAAAAATAATTATCAAAGGAACAGGCTTTGGAAAAGGATTATTGCGCACAAGTCAGCACTAATTGATGTATGGGCACACAGCTTATCTTATTGAATGCAAAAAATTTTAAAAATAATTATAGAAAAATTTAAGTTTTTAAAAAATCATCATAATTGAGTTTTTCAGATTAATGGTTACCATGATATTTAAATTTAACCACAAAGTGCCTTTGTAGATGATATGTTTTTTGCTCGTCATTATCATTCACAATCATTAGGTATGTGATCATACGAAGAACCATAAACCTCAGACGTTTATTTACTTATGAGGATTTTTTATAGAATTCAATTTGTAATTAAACTTTTTTTGTTTCCGATTAGATCAACCCTATGACCACATACTTAAATTGACTTTGAAAGCTTTTGCCATTGATAAATATTAAAATGGATCAATGTACCTCATGACATTTTTGAAAAACAATAAATTACACGGTGCTACAGTGAATATGAACTTTTCAAATGACCTAGTGTAGGTTGTAGGTCTGGTCGAGTACAACGCGAAACCGCATTTAAAAACTTTGTAACACCCCCAAATTTTTAATTTATGGTCAAAAACCGATTTTGGTGACTTTTCATACTAAACAATTTCTACCTCAGCAATTTTTCAACCGTTTTCAAATTTTTAAACGGCTTTGGAAAGCAAAATGTCAGTTCTTTAAAAATATATGCATTTTTTCGTTAGTGTAATAAAAGTATCAAGAGATTTTTTTGTTAAAATCTAAGATTTGTTTATTTTTTTCTATTATTTGCAATTTCAACGCAATTTTTTGCCACAATATGCATAAAAAGAAATATTCAGATATTAGTAAATTTAAAGTGCTATCGATTTCGGATAAAATAATTTTTTTTTTATTAAAATCTTTTACAAATTGTCGAAGTTACGAACCTTTTCCATAAGAAAGGCAATATTTGTTATAACACAGGACCGCAAAAAAAAAAAACAAAAGGCCTTGTAGTTGGAAGATGAGGTATCATACAGTATGTATTTCGGCGTTCTAAACACGAATCTGAGGTCGGAATTTTTCCATCACCATCAGATTTTGACATAACCTCAAAATTACACTTTAAAAAACGTTAAAAAGAAAGTCTCTCAAAAAAAGAAAAAAAATCAAAATCCAGAATGTAGACCTTACTTAAATTACGTATCTAGGTGTGCCAAAATAATATCTTACAATAAAATGAGTTAGCTGCCCACTTTTCCCACAGCACCCCCATTTACCCCAAAGGGTTAAAAACTCATTCCTCATAAAAATTCAAAATTAATGAATATCCGTAGGTACTTTGGTGCACTAAAGCTGTTAATATTGATAAGAACTCATTTCTACCCCTTAATCACCCCCCAAACCTACCCCAGTATCTTACTACTTCTCTCCAAAGGTTTTTATCGACATTCTGTCATCAGGACAAACAGAGATCTTAGCGTCCCGGCTGAAGCAGTGGAATATTGTGGAAAGTGACTTCAAAGTTACTTTCGTACGTATTACTCGCATTATATTCTTTGATAATAATTTACAGGGTTTTTTGTTGGACCACAAATTCGGAAGCTTATGACTGATACAGACTTTAAGAAAATTGAATCAAGTTGAAAAAAGAGCATGGCTGAGTTTCATTTAATTGTGTGAGAACTTTTTGGGCAACAAGAAAAGTCATAATTATGTTGAAGTGATAAACGAATTTCTGGAGGCTTATGGAGAAATGGGATGTAACATGTCCATCAAAATTCATTTACTGCATTTTCATTTGGGATTCTCCCAGAAAATTTGGGTCAACTCAGCGATGAACAGGGTGAACGATTCCACCAAGAAATATCGGCAATCGAAAAGCACTTTGAAGGAAAGAGCCAAGTCAAAATGCTGTCTAAGTACTGCTGGTCACTTTACCTGACGACTCGTCTTATACACGTAGAAGATCAAGAAAACATTTAACGAGAGTAAAGATTGCATTAAAAAACTAAAATCGATCACATAAGCCAAATATCTGCATCAAGTACTTAGAACAAGAATTTTATTTCGAACTGGAGATCGAATTTCCTTCTCTAAAGAAAGCTCTATAACTTCGACAATTTGTATTCGATTTTAATAAAAAATCACATTTTTCTTTTGAAATCGATGGCACTTTAAGAAAATGAAAATTTCAATGTTTCTGTTTTTGCAAATTGTGGCCAACAAATAGCGTTGAAGTTGCAAATATTAGAAAAAAAAGAAAAAATTTTTAGATATTAACAAAAAAGTCACTTAGTACTTTTGTTATACTGAAGAACTAGCGCATATATTTTGAAAGTATTGATATTTGACTTTCCAAATGAAATTTGAAATCGGTTGAAAAATTGCTGAGTTAGAAATTGTTGAGTGCGAAAAGTCACCAAAAAACGGTTTTTTTGACCATAAATTGAAAATTTGGGGGTGTTACAAAATTTTCAAACATGGTTTCGTGTTGTACTCGACCAGACCTACAACTTGCACTAGGTCATTTGAAAAGTTCATTCAATTTTTTTATTTTTGTAGCACCGTGTTATTTAAATCTTTGTATCATGTACAGTAGACCGTACCACCTTACAGGCAAAAAAAATAAAGTTCACCGTACACCATCAAATCTGAAGCATTTTTGCAAGATAGTTTCGAAAAAAATTTTTTTTTTTTACCGAAAATAGAGGTCGCGCATCTACATTTTTCTTCATATCATCGGCATTTGCAGTCCGATCCTAAAGTATGATATATCAATATTTTTGTCTCAAGTAGACCAATTTTTTTCTTTAAAGGTCACTGACATCAAGGACTCCGTTCCAGTACTTACCAACCAGATCTCAGTTCCTACCATCTTGATGTACCTTTTTAGTGTCAGATAATTAAAGCTTGCAAAAAATCATTAAACTTTGCTAACAGAAGTATTTCGATTATTCCATTAAAACTGTTTTGAAAAATGTTTTTAATTTTTTTACCGAACATAGCGGTTCTCTTATTAAATTCTTGGTCATATCTCCAGTATTTACAGTTCGATCTTAAAACATGATGTTTCGATGTTTTTGTCTCGAGGAGACAAAGGCCATTGACCTCAAGTATCTACCCACCAAATCTCAACTTCTACGACATGAATTAAAAAATCAAAATCAAATAAAGTGTCTTCGAGCCGTTGCTCAATGATAACGAACCCAGATCCGCTAGTAAGATCAGATGGCTATGACAAGATCTTAACAGCCCGAAAAGAAGCAATGGGATGCATTCATCAAATGTTCGGTCCACAGGTAGATCATTTCGAAATTGGCTTAGACTTCAATATGATCAACTGGCTCAAATTCAAAGTGACTGAGCCGCCATGCTCGCAGTTTTTCACGCAAGACTAGCTGAAAGCATTACAATATTCAAAAGAAATAAACACATTACCATGACGAATAACTTTATTTCATAGCTTTCTTTACTAAACTTAATTATTTTCATAGCTTATCCATGCCATTCTCAAAACACCAAGCGTTTTGTTCAAGTAGTGCATGAATCTGCCATGACGGTCACTGATGAACAACGCATGGCCCATATTTTATCTAAGCTCGAGAGCCGACAGAAATATAGCCAACTTGAATCGCGTAGAAATATGATCGATTAAAATTTAATGCTACATGAAAAGACAACAGTAGAGCTTAGAGAAATGTGCATGTGAAAAGTAGCTTAGTAATTAATTAAAGTTTTTTTTTTTTTTCAACTTACATAAGTTTTCCCACTATAAAAGCTTTGGCGCATATTCATAGTCGTATTTTAAAGTTGAAATTAACTAAACTCAAACTAAGCTCAAAATAAATTTGGTCATGACTAAAAATTGTTTTCTATTCATAGTCGATTTTTTAGTATTGACTAACTGGCATAAGCTAATGACTTCACCATCAGAAAGAAAACGAAAACGAGTTGCGATACACGTCAGCGGTGAGATCGTCGCGTCATTTATAAATCAAATAAGTAATTGAGTGAATAAATTAATAATGAATAAGCCGACATATGTATGTATATGAATGTATATAATTTTTTTTTTACCCTTCCGGTTTCTAAAGTGACCTGCCATTATAAATTTTTGCAATTTTAAGACTTAGTCTTCCGCGATAAGACAATATTGTCCAAAATATCAAAATCTTCAAAAATATCAAAATCGCGTTGAATTTAAGTTTAATTTTTTTTTACGTTTTGATATCAATTTGCAGCGCTATTCTGGCAAAGACAGCTAAAAGTCATACGAAAATATTTTGTAAGACTTTAGGTATTCTAGCACGAAAGTCTTTCATTTAAAGCTTTTGAATTCCCCACACAAAAGCTTTTGTGGTAAGCTTGTCAAATTTTGACTTTTCAATTTTTAATTTATTAAAATAACAAACAGTGCGTGGGGTCGATTCTCGTCAGTAAAAATGGTTTTTTTTTCAAAAATCATATATGCATGTATATTTTTTTTAACACGCCAAATAAAAACAACTTATAATCCTCAAAATTATCAAAATTGAATTTTCTGATATGAAATGAATGAATTTTCTCCATATTTTCTTTTTTGATATCGACTTAATATCAACTTCAGCTGAAACTATTTTTTTAGTTATAACTAAGCAGAAAAGCCGATGCTAAATCGACTATGAATGACTTAGTTATTGCTAAAATAAAGTTCTAACTTAAGCTGATGCTAAATATGACTATGAATATGCGCCTTTGTGTTTTATTTAAATAATAAAAAGTGCGAATTTAATTGTACCGTGTGGTGAAGTCCTTCAAGATGCTGGGCAAAGGCCTGAAGACACTTTATTTGATTTTAATCTTTTAATTCATTTTGTAGAAGTAGAGATCTGGTGGGTAGATACTTGAGATCGATGACCTTTGGACAAAAAAATGGTCTCCTCGAGATAAAAACATTGAAACATCATGTTTTAAGATCGGACTGTAAATACCGGAAATACATATGACGAAAAATTTAATAAGAGAACCGCTACGTTCGGTAAAAAATTAAAAACATTTTTTAAAATAGTTTTAATGGAATAATCGAAATATTTCTGTTGGCAAAGTTTAATGATTTTTTGCAAGCTTTAATTATCTGATAATAAAAAGGCACATCAAGATGGTAGGAGCTGAGATCTGGTGGGTAAGTACTAGAATGGGGTCCTTGATGTCAGTGACCCTTAAAGCAAAAAATTAGTCTACTCGAGACAAAAACAGTGATGTATCATACTTTAAGATCGGACTGTAAATGCCGATGATATGACGAAAAAAGTAAATGCGCGACCTCTATTTTCGGTAAAAAAAAAAAAAAAAAAAATTTTCGAAATTTTCTTGCAAAAATGCTTCAGTTTCGATGGTGTACGGTGAACTTTTTTTTTGCGGTACGGTCTAATGTACAGTTTTATATTTGAAAATTTTACACTGATTTTTATATTTGAAGCAAATATGATTTCATACGGCAAAGCTTAATCGTCCTTGGGCGCCTGTTAAATATTCAAATTTGGAAATTATCTGGAGGTGCACTAATCTTAACATATTTATTTTAAATTTAACAAGTAATTCAAAAAAAAGAGGTCATAAAAAAAATCTTAATGTACAATATGTGAGGGAGTCTTCCTTTCTCAATATTTGTTACAAGTCAAAATTTCTAAGAGCCCAAAATATTTAAGTACATACCCAACTATTGGATGCTTTTCGTTGGAAATGGCCACACATAGAAACTATTAAAAGCTATTATTTTTTCTCAAATTTTTTTAAGAAATTAATGGTTCCATGCTTAAATATCCTGCCAACTTGTACTTTGTGTGATTTCCATATGAAAACGACCTTTAGAACCTTTGTGGACTTAGTGCCCCCATTTTGTAACTTATCAAGAATTCACTGTCATGAATATTTTGTTATAAAATCGATTAAGTGGTTACTTTTTGGGGATTTAATCTGTGTATTTTAGGTACTCAATGAATTGAAAAAAAAAATTATAATTACTGACTGCCAAAAGTGAAATTAAACAAATCAAAATTATAGGTTTTTGTTTTGATATATTGCAATTATTTTATTTATTTTTTTTTTTTTTTTTGAGTGCGTTGAAATTTTCTGAAAATTTCATTATACATTTGAATAAATTTTTATATCGTCAGGATTAAAAATTTAAAATATTTTTTTTTTCACAGGCTTCTTGTGCCATTATTTTTTATTAATATTTTTTATTTTGTATTCTCAGTAAGTAGAATACCGATCACACCTTTTCAGTTTAACCACAGGTAGCGCTCCAGAATTAAGTGCGATATACGGCTTTGAACTTAAATGTAAAAACTCTTTAGCTTACTGATTTTCAGTCTTGACTTTGGCTTCTATTTATAAAAAAAAATCGTACGTGCGTAATCTAGTATATGGAGTATAAAAAGTATTGTTTTAGTTGTTTGGTTTTATTAACTGATTACGATCCGATGGTATGAGATGTAGAGAAAAGTAGCAATTTGTTTTGTTTGCGATAAGATGCTGTTAAACTATACCAAGTTAATATATATAATATTGCTGTTCTACAATGGCTATTGCAATTAAAACCGATTACTGAAATGTGAATATAATGGATATTCAGTTGATTTGGGTTTTCAAAAAGGTATTTAGGCGTACCTAGTTCGAAAAAGGTAAGAAATCCGAAATTGCTCACATCGTATGCCCCGTTTCCGAAGACAGGGAAATGTTACGATGTTTTTTCATGTCTCGGACCCCGAGACATTTTTAATAAAAATTAAACTTTGTTTCTAAAATTTGAAAAACCAGATGGATTAATTTTAATGAAAATTTAGTTAATATGTCTAGTTATTCGAAAGTCATAGATGTTTGATCGGTAAGAGGCATAAAAATCGAGCTTTGAGTTAAGATAATTAAGCTTTCTGAATTTTATTAATAAATATTGCATTTTCGTTATGTACATATGTATCTATAAACGTCTCGTAGCTTGAATTTTTAAAAGCTATCATGTCATTAACCTCTGATTTATAGTTAAGGCTAAATAATTTTTTGAAAAATAAAAACCGAAACCTAGAATTCAATTATTTTAACAAAACCGGAAATAATAATTCAATCAATAAGTTTTACTGTTGATGTAACAATAAAAAATTAATTGATTTATGGATGCTTAGATTAAAAATGATAGCAAAAAAATAAATGAACAAAACAAAGCAAATATAAGAAAAAAACAAAAACTCCATTGCATACTTTTAGTTTTTAAAGGAAAGGTAAAATTCAATTGCATACTTTTAGTTATTAAATAAAGTTAAAATTAAGTTAACAAAAAATGTTTGGAAGGGCACGCCAGTGTCAACGAGCGAAGCAAAGTGTGCGGAGACGGGTGATTGGAAAGCGAAGTAAGCAAGAACCGGAGCCTCATTGTATTTCTTAAAAACAAATAGTTTTTCCAGGTTGTATTAAAAAAATCCCTATATCCTTTAATAGAAAAAAAGCACTTTGTTTCAACCACATGTATATTTTCTTGGTGTTAATAATTAATACTTTTTTTTAGAGTGATCAAAACTTTGATAAGAACATCTCTTGTCTGAAAAATGGTGAATGAACAAATTAATATGGAAGGAACCAGGCATTGAAAAAGTGAAAAATTACTAAAAACACGTGATCTCATGAAATATTGATATCAGTTGGCTGGCTTTCAACTTGTTATGACTTAAAGCCTATGAACTAAGTACATCCTATGAAATTGCAAATGTAAAGTCACTGGTTTTTGCTAATAAATCAGCAACAGCTGACGTTCTCAAAACAAACATAGCTTATGTTTTATTTCCAAAAATAAGACCTCAAATACTTAAAAAAGAACTAATCGAAAGCCATATATTTCAGCTAGTCGTGGTGCACATACATATGCATGAAATTATTTTCAAACAGTAAATGTCATAAAATGCCCCTTTTACGTCAAAGTTAAACTCTGTCACGATCCGACAGTTGCAACACTAACTTTATCCCCCAGATCCGGCTCCTAGTGGCTTCCTTAAAAGAGAAATTTATAGGTAAATAGGCAGAATATGAAAGACATTTTGACGGATCACGACAACGCGTTTTCCATATTTCATTATTCTACTTCCATGAAAAATTTATATTAATCGGAATATCTTAAAACCGAATAATCTATTATTTATTGTTTGATTTTATTTTACCGCATTTTTTACCCAATTTGTTTATAGCATACTGTTTTAAGCAAAAGTTAAGGTAATTTTTTTGTCAAACTCAAATAATGTCAACTTTGATAATCGAAATCTTATCAATAAATTATCAATGGGCTTTGAGTATAAATTTTAGTTCATAATGATTAGTCATCCTCATACTTACACATGGCAATAATGGTTTCTACTTATATAAATCAAACAGATTTATTTGGAAATATATAAAAAAATACAGTCCTTTAATAAAGAGTTTGTGCAATATAATTTTCAGATGGTTCATGGATTCGTTTTGAGATTGAAAAAGTCGAAAAAATATAATGCAATCGAATGAGAAGTCGGAAATATTTAAAAAATATTGAATAGGGTTGAAAAGCCGAAAACAAGTTAAAAAAAATTTAAAAAAAGTTGACTTTATAGAGGTTGAAGCAGGTGAAAAGGGTTGATAAGCTCGATAATATATGAAAACGTCAAAAAAGTTGAAAGAGATTGGAAAGCTCGAAAAAATTGAAAGAAATAATCAAAAAATATTTAAAAAATGTAGCAAATGTAGCTTGTAACTTTTTTTAACATCTGAGGAGCCACACCCACTAATACATTCCCGTCAAATTGATTTTAAAAGAAAAGCTTATGGTAACCGAAAACTATATACAAAATTTCATTAGGATCACTCATATAGTACGCATGATGTACCATTAAACGTTTTTTGCTTGTATGGGAGGAGTCATGGCCATTGATGCAATGTCGCCGTACTTTATTTAATTTTATAGCTTAAGTTAACCAACATCTATACCAATTTTCAAAAATACATTTTGTCCCATAGCACACTAAATACAGCATTTAACATTTTTTGAATGTATGGGAGGTGTCACGCCTACTGATGCAATCCCATCGAAATCCATTTAGTTTAAAAGATTGTGGTAACGGACATTTCCATACCAAATTTTAAAAAAATTACTCCCACAGCACACTAAATATAACATTTTACATTTTTTGCTTGTATGGAAGGTGCCACGCCCATAAGCACAAACTTTTAGTTATAAGATACCTTACAGCCAGTGAATCTACCATATCAAATTTCATAGCAATTGCATTGTTCGATCTCTTATTACAAAGTTTATAAATATTCTGGGCTTCGCCACGCCCCTCAACGAGTTTTGCCAGTATAGTGACATAGCTTGTTTTGATTACTGTTTTCAGCGGTATTAACTCGAAATTTTTTATGAAAATCCGTAATGCCGTTTTCGAGTAATATTGAATCAATTAATTATTGAACTTCTCCAATTTCGTCCACTTTTAACACAATTTAAGACATTTATGATCTGCATTTGTCTACTAAATTTTATTACAATATCTTCAATAGCTTGCGAGATATCCCGTTATAGAAATTAAAGTTTAGGGCTGTGCCACGCCCCTGTTAGTCTTTAAAAACTTTAAACCTATGTAGCTCAATCTTAATTTTGTTAAGATATTCACCAAATCTCCAAGTTTCATCAACATCGCTGCAGCCGTTTTCGAAATAATGTATGAAAATATATACATATATGTGTGTATATAAACATACATACAATTTTAGCTCGTTTAATAGTAGTAGATAAAAGTGGTCATTTACCCCACATTCACATTCTGCTCAGTTCTTAACACGAGAGCATCCAAAAAGGACAAAAAAGAAGTCCACAACAACAATCTGACTCTGATTTTGTTCCCAATACCGTTGCTGAGGGAGAACATGCAAAAACAAATCTGATGAGTTAAGTCGCACTCAGCGATCAGTGCCGTAATCATAACTTGTCCATATTTTGCTCCAAATCTGAAGCATTTTTTATAAGCAGTCAGAACGGTTTCGGTTATTCGTTTTTGAACATTTTTCTTGAATATGTGTGTAAATATAAAGGTGTTTATTTTAAAAATTTTGTAGATGATTCTTATTTTTTTTCGCCTATTTTTTAGCATGGGTCTTAAAAATAACTGTCACAAATTTTAAACTTCCAAGCTCAAGCCTGTAAACGGCGCGGGTAGAGTTTGTGTCCGATTTCGTTGAAATTTTAAGAAAAAAATCGACTTGCTAAAACGTAGAAAAAGTCCGTTGTAGGTGCCAAGATATAGTGTTATTTTAGTTGTATGGAAGATTTTACCCACTGTTGTCAAACCACGCCCACACTTTTCGTGTAGCTGAAAATGTGGACAAAATACATCTTATACATATTATAAGTATTGAAAGTATATTTGATTGGTCAAATTTAAGTTTTCGGTTATATTAATCAGCAAAATCGACGTAACATCAAACTTACTAAGAAGAAAATAATGTTGATGTGGCCCCAATGTTCTAAGATTGGAAAAAAATGGGTGCCAAAATAAAATTTTTTAAATGCCAAAGAGAGCCAAAAAATTCTGTAACTGTCCATTTGTCACCAAAGTGCCCGTTTCGGAAACGCCGATTAGGGGATATGCACACATGCAAAGTTACTTGTGTGCTTGCGACGCAAACAAAGAATTTGAATTCAGCCCTCTTCCTCCTCCCCCACACTACACTACTGCTTTAAAGAGCTTTGTCAAAACGTGTAACACTATAGACATCCACTGACACATCGTAATATGCTGCATATCAGTTTTTTTTAAAAAACGGCACGGATTTCAGGAAAAAATTCGACCTCTCCAAGTGCGATGAAAATTTTATTTCCTGCATCTTTCATCAAATTCAGTTGACACGTATATCAGGATTACGCTGAAAAAAATTTTTTATTCGAAAATATCCACATATGAATTTTTGATGATTAGCTAGATTTTCTCAAATCTACTCATACTTGAAGTCTATTAACTCTAGTTGTAGTGATTCGATCAATGTTTATTTTACTATTTTATTTAATACTATAACGTTAGCTTTCGAAATTAATTAAAAAAAAAATTTATACTCTCAAAAAATTAAAAATTATAACAGTTTAATTGCTTAAGTAGCTCTAACATTCTGTTCCCCCCACTAGAATTAATTTGAAAAAATAACATTTTGTTCTTTATTTTTTTACCTACAAACCCAATTTTACAAAAAAGTGGAGTCTCTATCAAATCGGAAGTTATTAAATATTTTCGGGCGCAAGTCATACAGTACGCTCTACACGCGTCAGAGACTTCAGATGCTCGCACTTGTATTCCACTTTTAAGCGTTTATCATGTTGCATTATAGTTTGATTACACAACGCAACACGAATTTTGTGTCTGGGTTTTAGTAGTCAAACTTTGATTTCTTTCAAATAACTAATAAGAGAAAAAAATAGTCTTATTAGTTGAAGTTTGCTTTTGTAGGAACCAGAAAGACCTGAAAGACCTCTTTCTTTTCAAAACACATTTTGAGTTATATCGATATCATTGTTTTTCTCCGAAATATGTATCGTCAATTGAAATTTATTGTGTAGATCTCCATACAAATCTTCATAAGTTTCAGTAAGGCAAATTTGTAATAAACTTAAATTTACGACATTTCGGAAAAATAAAAATGATATCAATAAAATTTAAACTGGATTTTGAAGAGAAAAAGTTGTTCTACAGAACCCTGTTAGTGGTCTTACAACAAAAAAATTGCCGTTCAATGTAATATATCTCGATAAACAGTGATTTTTCGAACTTATAGGTTAGATTGTCTCGAAAGCCAGAATCATCAGAGAAGTTCGAACTCAGCGCATCAAGAACATTCAGAAAACTATATTCGGGTTTTGGAGCTAGAGATTTGACCAAATTTTGTTTGAACCAAAATAAATTAACATAATCCAAAAAAGAACAAAAAAGCGATTCCGGTTACTAAAGCACTAAACACTCGTATTTTGGGACATAAGGAATTTTTGACATTAACTTTAACAGAAACAAAATCCTTCTTACACGGCATTATACGACTAGCTGTTCTCATCCAATTCATAAAAAATAATTATTAAATTGACTACTTTACTTCTCAGGCGCGGATCTAGAATTTTTTTCTGGGGGGGGTCACAGGATAGAAAAAAATCAAAAATAACAAGAATAACCAAATAAACAAAGCAAGCCGAATTTCTTCAATGAATAAAAGCTAAGCCAGAATTCACTCCTAGTCGTGAATTCAAAAGGTGCGGACGTGTTTATGCTGAGTCGAATATTTTATTATATAAAAAACTTAACATCAATGCAATAACTTAGCTAATTTTACTAAATATTCATCCGCTCAGCCTAACAATCAGTTAGGTAAAACTTCACAATTTCGGATTTATTTCCAAAATATGTCTGGGATCAGAACTAAATCCAATTCCATTTATTATTATACCGCGGCTGGAGATTTTGATGTCATCGTATTTGTTGAGACCTGGCTAAATGATGAATTTTTCGATGGAGAATTCTTTGATACAAATATATATCAAGTATACAGAAAGGAACGTGACGCTATAAAAACAGGTTGTAGTCGAGGACGTGGTGTTCCAATTGCCATCAAACGTTTTTTCTGTACAACAGCTTGCATCCTTCAGAATGCGGACAGTTTGTACGAACAATTAAGTGTCTCCATTTCTGGCTCATCAGGCTCTTTATATATTTGTGCCTCGTATATCCCGCCAAATAGTTCTGATGAAATTTACGATGCACATGTAAGTAACATTTTATCGTTACATTCATCGTTGGACCATAAAAGTCAGCTTTGCATATTGGGGGATCTTAATTTAAACAAAGTAATGTGGACTCACCTCGCCGATGACTTGACGCCAACAAATATCAATCATCCTCATGAAATCAATCTTATTGATAGCTTCTTAAGTATTGAATTAGTTCAAATTAATAAAATAAGTACTTAATAATCTTGGCAAAATTTTGGATTTAATATTTATTTCGTATAATATTAAATACAATTTATCTGAATGTTTTTGCCAAATTTCACCATCTAATATGCACCATGTTCCAATTGTTCTCGATATAGAATTTTATGAATTTATTGAGCCTCAGCCTGCTAAACATGTATTTAACTTTAAATTATGTGATTTTGAATTTTTAAATAAGTAATAATATAAATGATATAAATTGGAAAAATTTATTTAATGGTAAAAATGCCGCAACTTGTTTTGATTTGTTTAAATTTAATGTGTCACAAATCTGTCATGACCATATTCCAATTTGCCCTCATAAGGTATATAAGCTTCCATGGTATAATTCTGGCCTTAAAAAACTGAAAAATATGCGCAATAAATTTCTAAAACTTTTTAAATCCACTGGGAACTTAGAGTATAAGGAGAAATATGTGCATTACATGAGAGAATTCAACTTTTTGAATAAGTTTTTATACAAGCAGTTTATTTTGAAAACAGAAACCAATATCAAATTGAATCCGTAATCGTTTTGGAAATTCGTACAATCGAAAAAGAGTGGATCTTTCATCCCCACTTCTATGTTTTTCAATAATATCAGTTCGTGTTCAATTGCAGATACAGTTAATTTATTTGCCGAATATTTTAAATCAAATTATACTGAAGATGCTCCATGGTATGAACCCTCTATCCTGCAAAACATCAATTCTTTCGTGGATGTTGGTTCTATTACTTTGAGTGAAACAGACGTTTTTAACCCATTAGTAAAGTTGAAGATTTCTGCTTAAGTGGATGTCGATGGATTATCCTCTATAGTATTATTAAAATGTGGTCAGGCTTTGTGTAAGCCACTGTGTCTGATTTTCAATAAATCTTTAAATTTCGGAACTTTTATTGAGTCCTGGAAGGTAGCATGTATTACCTCTATTTTTAAAAATGGGCTTAAAAATAATGTCGCGAACTATCGTCCCATTTCTAAATTAACAATTGTCTCTAAATTATTTGAAAGCATTATAAGAGATAAGCTTTACTTTTTAATTAAGTGTCATATTTGCCCAGAGCAACATGGCTTTGTATCTGGTCGATCCACAATAACAAATTTATCATTATTCTCTAATTATTGTGTATCCTCTTTTGAACGTGGCTATCAAGTGGATGTGCTCTATGCTGATTTCGCAAAAGCCTTTGATAAGGTTAAGCATAGTGCTTTAATTGCTAAACTAGCTAAAATTGGATTTCATGGTTCATTTTTGGATTGGATTAAATCCTATCTGAGTAATAGACTGTGTGTTGTACTTGTTAATAATACTAAATCTTATAATTTTGTAGCGTCGTCTGGAGTACCTCAGGGTAGTATCCTTGGACCTCTGTTCTTTATTTTGTTCATGAATGATATTCATAGTTGCTTTCAGAGCTCAAAGTTTTTGCTTTACGCAGATGATTTAAAATTATTCAGTCGTATACGGAATGTAGGTGACGTTGAATCCTTACAACGTGACTTGTCCAATGTGAGTAACTGGAGTAAACTTAATCAGTTACCTTTAAATATTGGGAAATGCTTTCCCTGCACATTTGCAAAATCAAATAATATACTCGATTGTTATTTCTCAATTCAGGGTAAACTTCTTAAGTCAATCAATCTTATAAAGGACTTAGGCGTAGTTTTCGATGCTAAGTTTACATTTATTGAGCATTTGAATTTTATCATCCCTAAAGCTTATGCAATGTTGGCTTTTGTTCGTAGACACAGCTCTGATTTTATGGATCCACATACCATTAAGAGCCTTTACTTTGCATTTGTAAGATCTAGATTGGAATATGCCTCTTTTGTTTGGAATCCGTTTTATGCAAATCATTGTGCTAGAATTGAACGAATTCAAAAAACTTTTTCTAGATTTGCATTACGTTCTTTGTATTTTGGTGATTCAAGGCCATCATATAATTCACGTTGCCTGCTTTTGGGCATAAATACCCTTGAATCGAGGCGGAAGGTTATGTCCTTAATATTTATTTATGATATAGTTAATAGTAATATTGAATGTCCGGAGTTACTTCAGTTAATTGGTTTTTATATCCCACCTAGACAGTTGCGTCATTTTGATTTATTCCTCATAAAAAAACATAAAACTAATTATGCTCAGAATGAGCCTATATTAAGAGCTCTCTTATTATTCAATAGATTGTCATCCATAAATGAATTTGATTTTTCGATGTCTAAAGCAGGGGTCGGCAAAATTTGATTTTTCATAGCTCAATTGAGCTGAAGTACATCACACACATTGTGTTTTGCCGACCCCTGGTCTAAAGACTCTTCTAGTCTGTAAGGAAATGTAATTCAAAGGCTTAATAAAGAAATGAAATGAAAAATGAAAAACTTGTCCAATTTGTTTTACTTGAAAATTCATTACATGTATATATATATTTATTGTTTATATAAAATTATAAGCTTTTTTATATAAAAAATGTACTCTTAAAACTAAGAAATGTCTTAGCTGATGAATATTTTTATTTCGAATTTTCATTGGACATCGATGCGATCATTAACAGATTTGCGAAACAAAATAGAAGATTGGATTTTGTTTTATAAATGATGCTTTTAGTTGGAACTTGTCAACAGATTGTAAACAGATGATAGTATATCAAGTAAAGCTACAATCCAAATATAGAAAAAATAATAAAAAAGTCAGTCTTGTTTAAGAAAATTAGTCAAATTTGTTGATTTAGTCATTTTTTGATTCCAATTTTTTCAGAGTGCAAAAAATAAATTAATTTTGGTCGTTTGGTTAGTTTCAGGTTTTTAAGTTTGCAAAAACTAGGTTTTGTTCGTTTGTTTTTTTTTTGTTTTTCGGTTTGCAAAATATTGTTTCAACTCTATTTTTTGAAATGCGGGCTGTTTTGGGGGGGGGTCATGACCCCCGTGACCCCCCCCTTGGATCCGCGCCTGTTACTTCTTTCTCTAATAATGTATGGATGGCTCTTTGGGGTTGCATTTGACAAAATAGCCTTTGCTTTAACAATTATTTTCGTAATTTAATCATATAAGAAGTAGTGAAAAGAAAATGGCGTTGGATTTTTTCGGAAAGACCAGTCCTTAGAATATTCTTTCAAAATTTGCAATAAATTGTCTCTGTCATCTCACTAATCGCTATCAGCATCATCAATAAGAAGATGAAACATTTTTGTATTTAGATTTTTTGTTGAAGGTAGGGTTACCCGATAACATAATTTAGTAGTATATACATTGGCTACTTTTGCGCTGTAGAAATACTTTTCTATTTTTGGGTTAAAAGGAATACTTTTGGAATGGACTACTTTTGAATTGTCCTTCGTAAAATGTTTTTTGTGAAGTGAAAATGAGGAAGATGCACAAGGTGCGTTTGATTTCGAAGTGTATATATATGAAATATATTTGATATCCGTAGCGTTTTCTGAGAAGCAAAAGTGAAGACATTTTTTTTTGGTCGACAAAAATATTTTTGTTAAAATGAGAAAAGCGAAGTTTTTTGTTTTATTATAAAAATTTAAAATTTTTCAGGTGGATACTTTCGAAACTTTTATCTAAGGCTTTTTATTTTTCTGTAAAGTGACAGATCAAAAGGATTAAAACATCGATATGTTCAAGTTTTGGCACCACTTAAAAATTTTAAAGACTTAAGCATTTATCGTCAAGATGATAAAACTGTTTTTAAAAGTTTATTGCCCACAGTTTATCTTCTCTTCACACTTTTCAAATATCGACTGAGATCTTTACAGCATTTGACAAAACTTAATTTTTTTTCCTAAAACTTGACTAGGGAAATCCTTTTCATATAAATTTGATTTACTCAGGCAAAACATAAGTAAAAACTTAAGCATCGAAATAAAAATTGTAACTTTGAAAATCCGATCGAAATTTTTAAAAAGCAATACGAACGTCTGGACTATGCAATTGTTGATGTCTTGCGTATGCTATGCTCTGTGACATGTGCTCGGAAATATTTAATAACTTCCGATCTAATAGAGACTCCACTTTTTTTGTAAAATGGATTTTGTAGATAAAAACATAGAGAACAAAATGTTTTTTTTTTTAATTAATTTTAATCTATTATTTTTCATTTGTTCACAATATAAATATTTTTAATACATTTCGAAAGCCAAATACGTTATACAGTATTAAATAAATAAAAATCCGACATTGATCAGATCAGTACAACTGGAGATAATAGATCTCAAGTATGACAGCCAGTCACAGCTATTGATGTTGAACTCTGGAATAAAAAAATCTCTGCAGATGCCAATTCATGTCAACATGATTCCAGCTGCAGCAGGAAAATTTGATAATTTTTTTTTTCTCAACCAACTATGCAACATAACTTGAATGTGTTCTTATTTTGCGAAGAGTAAAACCAACGGTCTTAAAATCAGGGGAAATACGATTTTGGCTAATGATGCGCATTGGGATCTTTAATAATGGCGATGCAAGGCCGATAGATTGGAAACAAAGATTATTTGCCACTCATTAGAGCTGTTTCTACGATGATTGAAAAAATTAGATCAAAAAAGAGTTTCAATAAATATCATTCTTAAACGACAGATCTGTTGGAGAAATTAAAGCCCACAGAATCAGCTCACGCCTCAAGTCATCCAATTCAGAATAGGCGCCAGTTAAAAATGCTAAAGGAGTCTATTGTAAAGGAAACACTGGGTAAATGAAGCGAATCGGCCAACATGCTGAAATCAACATTCTACGAAACAATTGATATAGTATTAATTGAAAACACCATGGCTGATGAAATGAGGATGGATGGAGGGCGCAAATCTTGTCCGAAATTAATATTTTTTTTCTTTGAATCAAAGCTCACTGCTATTCCAACAAATCCTTGAGCAATTTTAAGAAATGGCAAAAAAAAACAATTTTATTGAATAATTTTTTGGTTGAAAAATAACTAGAGACATGAAATTTAATCGGAAATTTTTTTTTCCTTTTCTTAAAAATGCTTCAATGCAATTTTTGAACCAAAAAATATTAAAAGAAAAAATTTTGTTTGGGATTTAATTAAACACGAAAACTATTTTTCAAAATTCGAGTACCGACGATTTGTTAGGATTTTAGTTACTTAGCTTTAATAAAAAAAATCAATTGTTTTTTTCCGACAAGATTTGCAACCTCTAGCGCTTTTTGAACCCATAAATATTTGAAAAAAAGTTTTGCTTAGGCCTTTAACTTAAAATAATAAAAACCGAACTTTTTATTTCAAAATTCAGGGTCCGCTGATTTGTTGGCAATTAAGTTAGCTCTTCTTTAAAAAAGAAAATTGTAAATTTTCGATAAAATGTTGGCCGGTTACAAAAAACAGTATTTTGTTTTCCATATTCGGGCTCCGAGGATTTTTTGGAATTTCAATAAGTAAAAAATTGTTAATTTTTGACGAGATTTGCTCTTTCTAGCCATTTTTTAACCAAATTCAACCTCCGATGATTTATTGACATTTCAGTGAGCTTTCATTTAAAAAAATTGTTAATGTTCGACAAGATTTGCGCTCTCTAGCGATTTTCGAACCAAAAAAACACAATTTGGGATCAATGCGCTGTGGTGCTGACAGATCTGTGTAAGTTGCGTCAAGGAATGGAAAAATTGTACCATCTTTATGCAACAACCGAAACTTTCCACGGGAGTATGCGAATCATCATTTTCGGCGTTAACACGAATCATGCGGCCACAACGGATAGGCATGTCTACTGATAGATGAAATAGTTTATCATTTCTGGCTTTCGAGCAAAAACGACTTGTGTCTATAAATCCAGACATGATTTTGAAAAGATTCAATGCACTGATAGATCGCAAACAGTTAGTTTAGAAAGTTATTTATTCTGACTGTTTTAGAAAAAAATAAACTGTAAGCCCAGTATGAACTATAAAAATAAGTTTCTAATTGCTTTTGGTTTCAATTTTCCATTAAATTTTTCTAAAAAAATGCGTGAGGAGCAAATGAGACGAGCTCCTCCTAGTCTCTGGGTTGGTACGGGCCTGAATGGATCTGATCCGGAAGAAGATGGTGTGCGAATAGCAGTTTCACAAGGACGCTATAACATTTTCGAACGGTTTATTGTCTTGGGCATAATGAAATAATATATCAATTTCGGATATCGTTACAATTCAAAACATGCGTGTTAAGGCGGTTAGGCTCTTGTCCAAATCACGTCAAACGCAGACAACAATACCCAATTTTGTGGTTTTGTTTGATCAGAAAATAATTTATAAATGTTATTTTATTGATCTTACAGTTCGATATGTGTGTGTGTCAACACCAAAGAAATTACACAAAATAAAGATAAGTAAAAAGGAAGAATGGGCTAAAGCTAGTTATACTAGTTTTATCCTATGCTAGGAGGACTCATCAGTTACTTTTAAGCCGAAAATACCCAATTTTGTTCAACATATGGGCATTTCTCTCATGTTGAACGGGACGGAAGTCAATGTCAACTTTTATTTGTTAAGGAATAGCCCTTTGGTAGCACTATATTGAGTGGTAAAGTTGATGCCAGACGTAATACTGGTTCCAAGATAGAGGCAATAAAAAAGCCATTCGAACGGATTTTTTTATGGCCATCTATAGAAAAGCACAAGTAAGCGAAACCTGGCAACATTTTTTAATGCGTCTAATTTTAAAATGTTATGGAATAATATAACTTTTTAATAGATTTCGTTTGACTGAAATATCTTAACTACTTTTTTTCTTACAATGCATAATACTCTATTCGAACGGGACATATTTTTCCGTTTTGGCTAACTTGGGCAATTTTCAAAACGACTTTAGTATTTATATAAATAATATTATTTAAAATATATACAGTAATTAATAAAACAAATTTAATGTTTATATATATCAAATTAATTAGTGAGATCAATTTTAACAAAGAAAAGAGGAAGAAGTAGATATTTTTCTTAAAAGAATATAAGACTCATCTTTTTGCTGTTAAATTGTATTTCCTGTAAGAGGCGTGGCACCGCCCACTAAAAAAAATATGTTTTTACTCAAGTTTCAATCTACATTAGGGTGTCCCAAAAAAATAAAAGCTATTTTTTTTAACGCATACCCTCTAATTTTGTTTGAATGATGTCAAAACAATTGTAAATTAAGTTTCATGTACTTAGCATTGCCGACTTGCTTCGAAACATGTCACTACTTGCAAGCAGAGCTTGAAATAAACTTTTATAAAAGTTTTTTTTTAGGTAAAAGTAAACTTTAAACTTTTATTTTTGTGAAATAAAAGTAAAAGTTTCCTTAAAACTTTTATATCCGAAAATAAAAGTAAAAGTTTTTTTTGACTTTTATTAATAAAAGTTTTTTATAAAAGTTTTTTTTAACTTATATTTTTAACAGTCACATGCAAAGAGTTTTTTTTGACTTTTATTTTTCAAAAGGCGAAAATAAAAGTTTTTTTTGTATGAAAGAACGAGGAAAATCTAAAAATAATATCTTGGATCACTAAGCAAAAAATTTCAAAGGAGAAAACTTAGGATTATTGATAATAAAGTCCAAAGGAAAATACTTAAGATGTTTCTGAAAAGAAAGAAATTTATGATAATTATGCACTTATAATTTTTAGAAAAATTGTGCTTAACGCATCAATGGGAAAAGGCCGAAAATGGATTTTGGGAGTACAGGGGAGGTTCCTGGCTCTTCAAAGAGGTGTTTTGGACCCATGTTTCGAAAAAAATTTTATTGCACGAATCGATGGGAAAAGGCCGAAAATGGATTTTGGAAGTGACAAGTGAGGTACCCAACCTTCCTAAATGGAATTTTTGGACCCATTTTCGAAAAAAAATTTATTGCACGAATCGATATGAAAAGGCCGAAAATGGATTTTGGAAGTGACAAGTGAGGTCCCCGACCTTTCTAAATGGGATTTTTGGACCCATTTTTCGAAAAAAATTTTATTGCACGAATCGATGGGAAAAGGCCGAAAATGGATTTTGGAAGTGACAAGTGAGGTCCCCGACCCTCCTAAATATGATTTTGGACCCATTTTTCGAAAAAAACTTTATTGCACGAATCGATGGGAAAAGGCCGAAAATGGATTTTCGAAGTGACAAGTGAGGTCCCCGACTCTCCTAAATGGGTTTTTTGGACCCAATTTTCGAAAAAAAATTTTATAACACGAGTAATATTTTTTTCGAAAAATGGGTCCAAAAACCCTTTTAGGATGGTCGGGGACCTCACTTGTCACTTCCAAAATCCATTTTCGGCCTTTTCCCATCGGTTCGTGCAATAAAATTTTTTTCGAAAAATGGGTCCAAAACACCTCTTTGGAGGGTCAGGAACCTCCCCTGTACTCCCAAAATCCATTTTCGGCCTTTTCACATTGATGCGTTAAGCACAATTTTTCTCAAAATTATAAGTTCATAATTATCATAAATTTCTTTCTTTTCAGAAACATCTTAAGTATTTTCCTTTGGACTTTATTATCAATAATCCTAGTTTTCTCCTTTGAAATTTTTTGCTTAGTGATCCAAGATATTATTTTTGGATTTTCCTCGTTCTTTCATACAAAAAAAACTTTTATTTTCGCCTTTTGAAAAATAAAAGTCAAAAAAAACTCTTTGCATGTGACTGTTAAAAATATAAGTTAAAAAAAACTTTTAAAAAAAACTTTTATTAATAAAAGTCAAAAAAAACTTTTAAAAAAAACTTTTATTAATAAAAGTTTTTTTTAAAAGTTTTTCAGAAAAACTCTTATGAAAAAGTTTTTTATAAAAGTTTTTTGAAAAAACTTTTATGTAAAAACTTTTTGAAAAAGTTTTTTGGAAAAACTTTTATTCAATAAAAGTTTTTGAAGAAAGTTTATAAAAACTTTTATAACAAAAAAGTTTTAAGAAACTTTTATTTTGAAAACTTTTTGAATAAAAGTATAAAAGTTTCAAGGTCTGCTTGCAAGTAGTAGCAACTGTTCAGGAAATGCACAGGCACAGGCAGTTTGGAGCGCTATTATCTACTGGAACCTTGAAGATAAAGTGTAAATTCTTTGTTGTGATACTACTGTTTCAAATACTGGTCGTATTAATGGTGCCTGTGTACTTGACGAACAGAAACTGAATACAGAAATGCTTGTTTCTCCTTGCCGCCATTACATATACGAAGTGGTATTAAAAAGCGTGCTTGTGGCAAAATTAGTCAAATAACTAAAAGCCCTGACATTCCATTGTTCAAAAAGTTCCGAGAAAACTGGAAAAATATGGATCCCAAGAACATACAGAGATATACAGGAAAGCTATAGTTCCTGAATGTAGCTGATATTGACAAACTGCTAGAATTTTACCGGATTGAATTGACTAAAAAAATTACTAGAGATGACTATCGAGAATTAATAGAGCTTTCAATAATACTTCTTGGCGGAGATACAGAGCAAACATTTAAGATTCGGCATCCAGGTGCCATGCATCAAGCTCGATGGATGGCAAGAGCAATTTATTCATTAAAAATATTATTACTTAGCTCTCAATTCAGACGTCTGTCTGTTCATCGTGACTTCCTACGTCAAGCCTTGGCTGCAATGCACTTTAGCGGTAAAACCACCTTACCATTACTTTTACTTTTTGAAAGTCATGAAGTATGGATGGATTGGCTTTTGGTTGATCAGAGTAAAGTTTCTGACTGCATTCCACCTGGGGATTGCCAGAGCGATCTCTGAGCCAACCATTAGCAAGTTGACGCACAGCCTCCCCGCGGCTCCATCTGGGTAGCTATCTCCGCATCCGCTGAGATAGTGAGCGAATGTGTGTAGCGTGTCCTCCCTGGAAGTAAACTGGGTTGTGCGCAGGGTTTGGTACCCGTCACGTAAAAAAAAAACACTCCAATGAAGACTAAAAAAGCCTCGGATACAGAACCCCTCAACGTTGACGACCACTGCAAACGAAAAAAGGACTATGATTTAAGGATATGCATCTGGAATATCCGGACCCTCAATAGGGAAGGTGCCTCTATCGAATTGGCGGATGCCCTCGGAAAAATTAAGGCTGACATCACCGCCATCCAGGAAATAAGATGGATAGAACAAGGTTGCTCTAAGCAAGCAAGTTGCGATATCTACTACAGCTGCCATGCGGAGAGGCGCGAATCGGGATGCGGATTCGTAGTAAGCAAGAGACTTCGCCACCATATCTCCAGGTTCACACCTGTGAGCGAAAGGTTGGCTACGATCCACGTCAAGGCTCGATTTTTTAATATCAGCCTCATTTGCGCGCACGCCCTGACGGAGGAAAAGGACGATGCTGTCAAAGATGCCTTCTATGCGAGACTTGAGGAAGTATACGACCGCTGCCCGGCCCATGACGTTAAAATTGTACTCGGAGATTTCAACGGAAAGGTCGGAAGAGAAGGTATATTTGGTCCCACTGTCGGTCAGTTCAGCCTTCACGAGACCACATCAAACAACGGTCTACGGCTGATCGACTTCGCCGCGGCGCGATAGCACCAGATTTCAACACCTCGATATCCACAAGGACACCTGGCTGTCCCCTGATCAGAAAACACACAACCAAATCGATCATGTTGTGATCGACGGAAGGCATGCTTCCAGCGTGCTAGATGTTCGTACGTTCCGGGGAGTCAATATTGACTCCGATCTTTATCTTGTTGCAGCCAAGATACGCATGCGGCTGTGCAATGCAAAGGATGTACGCTCTGGTACGCAACGAAAGCTGGATTTCGCTAAGCTGCAATCACATCGGACGGCCGAAGCCTATTCCGCTCGCCTCTCAGAACGGCTCCTTCAACCTGACTCTCTACCCGATGATGCCGGTGGACTTTGGGCGCATATATCCCGCTCCATGCGCTCTGCCGCGGAGGAAGTCATTGGCTTCCGACGCCCACTTCCGCGAAATCAATGGTATGACCAGGAGTATCGCGAAGCTACTGCAGTGAAAGACGCCGCCTACAAAAAAACCCTGCAGTCAGCAGGAACGCGAGCCGTGCACGAAAACTACCGGGAAAAGAGAAAGGAAGAGAGGCGCCTTTTCAGACGCAAGAAACGAGAGCAGGAAAGGCACGAGCGTGAGAAACTCGAAGTATTACGGGGCAGGAATGGTGCTCGAAAATTTTACCAACAAGTCAAGCGTCTGACCCAAGGTTTCAAGCCCAGAGCATCTACCTGTAAAGACGAACATGGAAATCTGGTTACGGATACGCAGGGTACACTGAGATTGTGGAGGGAACACTTTTCCAAGCTGCTTGCTGGCGATGACTACACCAATCCCGCCTTTGGAGAAATTAACCCGATGCCACCAATCCACGACGATGGTGTGGGCGTACCACCACCTAGCCATGACGCGGTACGAGTTGTGATCTAACGACTTAAGAACAACAAAGCGGCTGCTGCCGATGGCCTGCCTGCTGAATTGTTCAAGACCTCATTGTTCAAGATCTCACTGTTCTTTGTCCTGTACTGAAGAAGGTGACCCGACAATCTGCGCTAACTAACGGGGAATCAGTCTTCTTGCCATCTCTTACAAGGTCCTGTCGACTGTACTGTATGAAAGACTTAAGCCGTTTGCAACGCACTGATTGGGCCTTATCAGTGCGGCTTTAGACCTGGTAAGTCCA
Source organism: Tricholauxania praeusta (assembly GCA_949775025.1). Lineage (NCBI taxonomy): Eukaryota > Metazoa > Arthropoda > Insecta > Diptera > Lauxaniidae > Tricholauxania > Tricholauxania praeusta. Next base: position 86,541,877 of record OX459030.1, on the reverse strand, counting down.
CCATAGACCAGATCTTCACACTCCGTCAAATCCTGGAAAAAACCCACGAAAAACAGATCGATACCCATCATCTCTTTATCGATTTTAAAGCTGCTTTCGATAGCCCGATACGGGATTTCCTGTATGCCACCATGTCTGAATTCGGTATACCTGCGAAACTGGTGCGGCTTTGCAGAATGACGTTGAGCAACACAGCCAGCTCCGTCAGAGTAGGAAGGGACCTCTCCAAACCATTTGATACCGAACGAGGTTTCAAACAGGGCGATCCACTATCCTGCAACCTCTTCAACTTTGTGATGGAAGGGGTGTTGCGAAGAGCCAGTGTACATCGTAATGGCACTATTTTCTACAAAAGTGTCAAGCTCCTTGCATATGCCGATGATATTGATATCATTGGACGTTGTAAGCGAGATGTTACTGCTGCGTTCTCTGCTATCGAAAAAGAGTCAGCGAAAGTGGGTTTGACGGTGAACGAGGGCAAAACAAAGTATATGCAGTCCACAAACAGGGAGACGCGGCGTATTGGATCCTTTGTTACTGCGAACAACTATACTTTCGAAGTTGTCAAGGAATTCACCTATCTTGGCACCGCCGTGAACACTCAAAACGATGTCAGCCTGGAGATAAAGCGAAGACTAACTCTTGCTAATAGGTGTTACTATGGTCTCAGTAAGCAATTGAGTAGTAGAGACCTCTCTCGCCCGACAAAACTGACACTGTACAAGACGCTCATCTTACCCGTGCTAAGTACTTTACGGCGCAGAAGCATGGGTTGTGTCGCAGACTGATGCAGCCACGCTTGGGGTGTTTGAGAGAAAAATTCTTCGCAAAATCTTCAGTCCTGTTCACGTCGGCGACGACTACCGTATTCGAATGAACCACGAACTGTACGAGCTCTACGCTAACATTGACATAGTCAAGCGCATCACTATCCAACGTCTGCGCTGGCTGGGACATGTTGTGCGTATGGACGAAGAAGCTCCGGCGAAAAAGGTGTTTGATGCGGAAGCCGCTGGGCGACGACGAAGAGGCAGACCATGCCTCCGATGGAAAGACCAAGCCGAAGAAACCCTATCCACGCTTGGTGTGAATGATTGGAGAAGGCGCGCGCGAAGCAGAGGCGCCTGGAGAGAGCTTTTGAGGTCGGCCGTAACCCGGTAACGGATTGTTATGGCCACCCAAGTAAATAAGTAAGTATGAAGTATGACGTGAATGGGAGAAAAAGTGGAGTAATATCTTATAAAGTGATGAAACTAAGATCAATTTATTTAGCAATGATTCAGAAAGGATTGTGCAATGGCCTTAAAGCAAAGAGGTTCACGTCAGATTCACAAAAAACATAAGCACGGAGGCGAAAATACTATGTCCCGTCCAGTTTATGTGACCCTTGCAAAATTTAGCATCATTCTGAAATTTTTCTTTTCCGCAACAAAGGAACTAAGCGCCCAGGTATTTTAGACTTTAGTAAACGTTATCGAATTATTTGAGCACTAACCACGTTCCCAATTTTTGCTAAATTTGTCTTAAATGTGTCTATTTTCGGTTTTTGGTGGCCTACTACGTGATTTTTTTTTTACTGTTTTTTCTTAAATACATTTCTCATGGAATTGTGAGATCTATTCAGCAACCTGCCAATGCATTGAAAAGATTTTCTTCCTTTTTTCAAGTTTAAAGTCAGTCTCGATTCCTCAGTAGAGCAATGTGGCTTACGATCCATCTCAACTAAAATATTTGCTGTCAATTCACTGCATTTTAAAATTTGAATTAACGTGCAGAGTGTACCTATTATTTTGAGCAGGCAAATTTTCAAACTATGCACAGTGAGTAGAAACGCTCAAAACTTAACGCAATCACATGATTTGTTATTCTTAAGATCGTGCTGCCAAATTCTGTACTTCACGTTATACGTACCACTATGATTTTTCCTCTAAATTGCCAAAATAGTTTTTTAATAAAGCTTAAACTAAAAACTCAAAGGTGTACCTATTATTATTATTTTGAGCAGGTGTGTATATTAGGGTGTTTTTTTTCAAACTTTAGGACAGGGATAACGCTATATAACTTCCATACTAATTTTTATGTCAAACTTTTGACATCAAGTCGGCACGAGTTAGCATTATCCGATATCAATAATATTTATTTTTTCAGTTATTTGGGTCAAGTGGAAAAAAAATAGAGGGAATGCGTATCTCAATTCAAAAAATAAAATTTCGCCCTTATAGCCTGGGACACCTTAATCTACATACCAAATTTTATCGAAATCGGTGTAGTGGCACAGTCGTGATACCGTTTTTTCCCATTTGGAGCGATGCCACGCCCACTTAAAGGACTTAGAGTCTCTACTGACCTTTTTTATGGAACATTCTATCTCCTAACCAAATTTCATTAAAATCGGTGTATTAGCTTAGCCGTGGATATGTTTTTCCCGTTAGGGGCCTACTATTGAAAAAAAAAGTATACATGTCCCTTCTTTTCCTTACAAATTTTCCAACAAAAAAAAATTATGCGATTATGTTGTGCTATGGCTGTGAAAAAGTGGTTTTACCGATTTGAACCGGTTTTTACCGGTTGGCCTTTTGGCGGAAATGTCCATATGTAAAATCAATGTTTCCGTTCATTTTGATTGTATATTAACTTTCACTAACTACATATGGGCAATTCCATGGGTACCGTTCGACCGTCGAACACATTAAAAGTAAAAGAAAAGTCAAAATAAAACGGATTTTTATTTTGAAAATAGGTTTAACTTATAGCTTAATTAGCTTTATAATTGCTGCTAAGGTTGAGCAATTTTTCATTTTCAAGATAATTGCAAAAAACCAAAGTGTCGCACGAGACAAAAACTTCCCTTTTCGTGGAAATGCCCATGTGTAAAATAAATCACTAAGGTTTTGTTCTCTTTATGAAAATGTTTTGAGTATTTGAATTTCCTTTGAAAAAATAACGCTTGGAAATTAGACAGCATTTGGAAATTAGAATTGGCCAAAACTTTTTTTTCTAATTTTCGAGCTTTGCCTGTATTAATTTAATGATGTAAAAACGTACTATGTTATAATTCTTTCAGCACATAACTTTTGTTTTCTTTTTAATGCTACACAGGCTGTATTTGCAGCCTTAAGGGCGTATCACAATTAAGCCAAACACTTTTAAATTGTGAAAAACTACAACGGCAGATTTCTTACATTTCTACAATTACGAGCTGTTGTCAGTTGGTCGTAAATGGTCAAAGGCAGCAACTTTGCACCCTGATGCGAATTATGATTATGAACTTTTGATAATGAAATTTTGAAGGGGTCGGCATGAAATGATGATGGCATACGACTTAGTTTTAAGGCAGCAGAAAACTTAGCGTTTATTATGAACAACACAAAATGTTATCTTGATACGAACACTTCGCGACTTAAAATTTTATTTGACAGATTAAATAAGAAAAATAATAATAAGAAATTAAAATTTAGAATATGCAGGGAGTTTAACGCTAAGGTGGCAAGTTTTTTAACTAATAAATAAGGGTTTTTATACCCTACACTTAGGGTCTGTTAAATTTGTCATTCCGTTTGTAACGCATGGAGAGAAGGTTTGGCAGGAAATCACGACTATGGTGAAACCAAGTGAGGTAGTTAAATGAAATTTCATCACTGGCTACATTGTCAATTATATCGACATTGATTGACATGTAAGAAATCGGTTCACTAACACGTCTTCTACTCATACAAATAAAACTTTTAAAAGACTATACTAAAAGAACTATTAAAAATAATGCAATCAAGTCTTACACAAATACAAGAAATGTTTTTTACCGAGCTTTTTTGTACAGTTCTTTCAGTGCAAAAAAGAAAAAAAAGGTATTTAACACTAAACATACCATACCGGGTCAAATGACCCATTTTGAACTTTTGCTAAAGTAGTTTCACTTCAAAAAAGAATGCACTGAAACTATAAGATGATGCAAAACATTGGAAGATTTACAAGCCGAACTTTGTAAACAAGGATATACTATCAGTCGATCAGGGTTATACTTGAGACTTCTTCCCAGACGAGTCAATACAGAAGAAGGAAAAGACACGTCGCACAGTGGATGGATTTGTATGGAACGGCGGCCATAAATAGTAATAATTGCGCTAGACTCTTGAAATTTATTACAGATGTTTTTAAGGTAAAGAGAACAAAAATTGGTGATTTTTAAAAAAATCGGTTCAAGGACACGCCTACCTCCCATACAAAGGTGGGATGAAGTTGTGACTTTTTTTCAAAATTGGTATCAATTTTCATTAATTCGGAAATGCTGATTTCAAAAATGTTATTAATTTTTCAATATCTCTTATGATTTTAAAGTTATTAGAGAAAAACCAAAAAACGGTGGCCATAAACAGTAAGAATAGCCCCAGAGTCTTGAAATTTGGCACAGAAATTTTTAAGGTTAAGTCAACAAAAACTTATGAATATGAAAAAAAATCGGTCCACGCCTACCGCCCATACAAAGGTGGGATATGATTGAGACTTTTTTTCAAAATTGATATCAATTTTCATTAATTTGACAATGCTGATTTCAAAAATGTTTCAAATTGTGCGATATCTTTGATAGTTTTCAAGTTATTAAAGAAAAACTGAAAATTCAATTAAAAAAAAACCTAATTTGAAAAATAGATAAAGTATATATACAGCAATGTTTTTTTTAAACTTATTTTAATTGTCTTCTTCATAGACTTGAAGCATTTCTTGTGCCTCTGGTGATAACTCTTTATATTTTTTATCTCGCTTTATTCGAATTTGGCTGATAAGAGGATCAGAAAAAATCAGCAAGTAATGCAAAACATCTTCGTTGTTCGCTATTCTAGAGCAACACCTGCTGTTGTGCAACCTCGCGTTTTTAAAAACTTTATTTGATGCTTCCTGAGCTTCTTCAGAAAGACGTCCAATTGGAACTTCTAGTTCTTGCATAATTTCACTTCCATGCATTAGAACTTTGTGCACGGAAGGAGGCATGTTGTACCAATTGTAGTCCTTTTTATAAAGTTTCATAATTACTGCACAGTTGTTAAATGCAGAATCGTATTAACAAAAAGACTAAATAATCTATTATTATTATTTAGTCTCTTTGCCCTATTCTGGCAGCTTAACAAAGCTCACCACATTAACAAAATATTTAATATTAACACGTTGTTAATGTTCCGTATTCTGGCAAAAATTTAAAAGCTCTTTTTTATACTATTTTGTTAATGTCAAAAAGTGTCTTAACAACGAGTGATATATCAGTATTGAACTAAGTAAAATTATTTTTTTTTATAAAATTTAAAAGACAGGACAACGTGGTTTTAAGTATTTACAACCAGGTCTTAAAAAAACATTTATTTTCATTGATATCAATAAATAAAATATTTTGGATTTACGAGTATCGAACCCATGCACGCGAGCTATGAGTTCAAAGTCCTAACTACTTCGCCACGTTGCCTGGTATATTCAAGTTTTTTATTACTCTATTTGTTATTTTATTAATTTAAATTTAAAAAGTCAAATTTAAAAAGTCAAATTTATGTGCGTCGTAACTGTTCCTGTTCATCTATGCAAACCAAATCCTAAGCTACATTTGAAACATAAGGATGGCACATTCTGTACTTCTACGAATTGAATCTTAAGCTACACTTTTGGCCCTGATTAAGTTTTCTTTTTTTCGGTGGGTGAAAAACCACGCGTGCCATGAGATATTACAGCAGCAAATGCTCAAGCACCAATATTAATGCACCTTGATTATCGTTTAGATTAGATTTCGTGGTCGCAAAAAATCATAAACTTATTCCCTCTGTTTGTGTAGGTATTGGTTTTAAAAAAAAAGATGGTGAAGGGAAACCTGACAATGTGACATACTCTGAGCCTACATATGTAGCAATTCATAGTGGAAAGCATTCTTCCTCTAATGCAGAGACTCATGCCAAAGACATATGTACATAGACTTTCTGACATATCTGCTTTCGAAAACTTTATGAGAGAAGGTTTTGTAAGACCAGTATTTAATTTTACTTGCAATGGTGGTCCCAATAATGCGACTTGGTACGCAAATAACAATATTTATTACAAATAGTAACATGCGACGATAAAGGTTACTTTGGCGAATATTACGAGAGGGGCTTTTACCACCACCTGTTTTAATTAAAGAGACGTTAAACGGGTATGTAACCATAGAAAAAAATTACTCCGAAGCTAAATTCGCTCCACTTTTACTTCAGCTAACGTCATCACATTTGAAGAAAAGTTCGGTATCATAGCTATTGCTCCCTGTGTCGAAGCATACTTCTTTAAGCGATCGTGTGGCATCTATGGTCTATATTTTGCATCATACAAAGCCACTAACCAACACAAGCATCGCAAAGATTCGTCCTCAAAGAATCGGTGCTAGACGTGCCAGAGAAATTCTTTGTTTGAGTGATCACGATGATGCTATATGGTTGGATGTGTGGTGATGCATAAGATGCCGATGTAAAATAAATTATACTTTTTATTTTGTATCAGTAAGATTTTATTAATATATATTTTTATAATGTTTGACGTTTGAATATCAATTTTATAATAATTTTTCTTGTATGAAATTTTTTGAATACAAACGAAATTATAAATTGAAAATTCAAAAATTCGAAATTAACAAGAAGTATTTTTTTGTGTATAGTGTTTTTGTAGTGTATGTGTGCATGTAATAATGAAGACACTACATTATTCCCCCCAATAGAATTTTATAGTGTTTGCAAGTAGATTGAAGTGTACTTTTTTAACGAATTTGTGTGTTGGGATTAATGTCTGTGTGGTATCTGTGTTAATGAAAGCTGGTTTGATTCGGTCTATATTTACTGTAGTAGGGATGTTGTTTTTTACTATTGTGAAATACTTACTTTGTTGTTTTATCTAAACCTTCGTAAGGTCCCTCGTACGGATTTTGAAGTGCACGTCGGATGGAATCATTACGTACGAATACATATTTACAGCTCTCCAATGTGTGCGGTATATATTGTCGGCTAGATGTATTATGATGGGAAATTTTGGACTGTGAGTTGTGAACTTTTTCTTTGACTGCCGACAAAATATCTGATTCTGAGGTTGGAGATTGATTGTTACGTACTATTAATTGTTGTGGCAATTTCAAATTCTGACCGTAAACCATTTCAGCCGGAGACGCTTTTATGTCTTCTTTAACGGTTGATCTGAGGCCTAACAGAACTAGTGGATCCCCGGAATACCAGTTTTTTTGGTTATTGCTTTCTATTAATGAAGCTTTTAATTGCCTATGGAACCTTTCTATTATACCATTAGCTTGTGGATGGTAAGGAGATGTCATTATGTGATGGCTACCGATTTCTTTAATAAATTGTTCAAATGTGCTAGAAGTGAACTGAGGTCCTCGATCCGAAGTAATTTCGAGTGGAACACCGAAACGTGAGATGAATTCTTGTTTGGGGGTCTCTACTATTGTGGCTGTTTCTGTATTTTGAAGTGGATAGACTTCTGGCCAGCATGTATTTCTATCAATGGCTGTTAATAAGTACCTATAACCATTTGATATGGATAATGGACCAACTAAATCGATGTGTTTATGTTCAAACCGACCGTGTGGGATGTATATTTTCTGGGGTTGTGTCTTGGTGTGCCTATGTACTTTTGCTCTCTGACAATTTAAGCATTCTGACGCCCTTTTGTTAATTTGCATATTCATTTTGGGCCAAAAGTAACGTTGTGTGATCAGATGTCTGGAAGCTCTTGTTCCAGGATGTGAAATGTTGTGTAGCTGTTCAAAAATCTTTTTACGTAATGTCTGTGGAATGTATGGGCGTGCATTGTCTTTGGAGTTTTCGCACCAGATCTTAATGTTTAAAAATGGAATGTCTATCTGTGTGAATTTGTATATTTTGTTGTCTATGGTGTTCTTTAGTTCTGGATCAATACACTGTTCTTTGTATAGCCGTTTCAGGTCGATATCAGGTGTTTTGAGCTCTTCTGTTATCTTGTTGGTGAATTGTGCGATGTATTCAAGGTGTCGTGTTTGTCTAGGACTGCGTTCTGTTTTGGAGTAAAGTGCATTCGTTAATGGTTTGTGATCTGTGTAAACTGTAAATGTATTGCCTTCTAAGTAATGTCTGAAATGTTTTATTGTCAAGTATATAGCAAGTACATAATTCGCGGTCGAATGTACTGTATTTTGTTTCTGTTTGTGATAGTTTTTTAGAAAAAAATGCTAATAGTTCGAGTGTTCCGTTGTGTTCTTGTTGTAATACTCCGCCGACTGCAGTATTAGATGCATTTACAGCAATTGACAGTTTTGCCTTACTATTAACATGGTTAATAAGTGTCTCCTTGGCGAAGCTATCTTTTATTGTTGTAAATGCATGTAATGTAGTTTCTGTCCATTGTAACTGTTTATTTTTAGTTTTTGAGGCGTTTGTGACCATATCGTAAATGGGACCTAGCATGTGTGTGAGCTTAGCGATGCATCTATGATAGTAGTTAGTCATACCAATAAATTTTTGCATGTGTTTAACTGTGATGGGTTGTGGATAGTCTCGTATGCATTGTATTCGTTCTTCTGATGGTTGTATACCATGTTTAGAAATGGCGTAACTGAGAAAATCTATTTTGTTTACACCGAAAATGCATTTGTTGGGTTTGATGTTTAAGCCGTAACTGTCGAGTCGTTGGAAAACCTTTGTTAAGTGTTCAAAGTGTTGTTTTTCTGATTCACTAGCTATTAGGATATCATCTAAATACACGAAGATGAAATCTAATCCGTGTAGGGCTTCATGAATGAACCTTTGGAATGTTTGTGCTGAGTTTCTCAAACCGAAAGGCATTCGGAGAAATTCGAACATTCCAAAAGGTGTCGTGATAGCCGTCTTGTGTATGTCGTCAGGAGCCATAGGTATTTGATGATATGCTCTGACCAGATCTAATTTTGAGTAAATTTGTGTGTTGTGTAAGTTCATCGAAAAATCGTGTATGTGTGGTAACGGGTAGCGGTCAGGTACTGTTATCGCGTTAAGACGTCTGTAGTCACCACATGGTCTCCAGTCATTTGGTTCACGTTTCGGTACTAAGTGTAGTGGAGATGATGTTTTCGAATCAGATAGTCTACAAATGCCAGATTTAACTAAAAAGTCGAATTCTTGTTTAGCTATTTTTAATTTTGGCAAATCTAGACGTCGTGGTCTTGTAAATGGTAATTGTCTATCGGTAACTATATGATGTACATTTTGGTGTTTGACGGGTGTAGTGTAATCGGGTTCTGTAAATAGTGAAGGGAATTTCTTAAGTAACTGTGTATATTTGTTATCAAGTGAGAACAGTTTAGTAAGTGTTGTATCAGTCAATCAATGAGGATCAATGAGGCGTTTGTGTTTAATGTCAATAAGAAGTCAGTATTTTGATAAAAAATCTGCACCTAAAATAGGTTTAGATATGTCTGCAATGATAAATGTGAACGGTAAGTCACGTTGTAATTTCAAATTAAGTGTGAGTAGTCTTTTTCCAAAAGTTGAAATAGAAGTGCCATTGGCAGCTGTCAAAGTTAGATCGGATTTTTGTTTGGAACTTTTGAATTTGGAGGATGGAAGAACAGATACTTCCGCTCCACTGTCCACTAAGAAATTTAATTTGTTTGATGGGTCATAAACGAAAAGACGACGTTTTAATGTACTCGGTCCATCATCAGTCGTCGCGATAATGGATTTTCTTAGTTTGTCGAGTATTGTTGATTTGTGTTGTATTGTGTTGTGCTAGTCGTTTGAACATATGCACATGGTTGTTCACATCTACGTGCCTCCTTTCCGAACTTAAAATGATATCGGCATAGCCAGTTAGGTCTACGTGTACGAGATGACTGCCTAGAGTTCGATCTACGTCGTAACGGTGTGCGTGAGCGGAAATTTTGTTCGGATCTGAGGGTCTCAACTTCTAATGCCAATTTATTGAATGAAGTTAGTATTTTACTGGTAGACTCTGCTAAGGTCTGTACCATCTTTATTAGTTCATTGGTATTGGAAGGTTTGGTATTTTGTAAGGCTAAAATTTTGCTCTCATTCATAACTTCCCATAATCGGTCGGCTAGCTTCAGAAGTTCAGCCAGTTCTGTGTGGCCTGAACCTGTTAGTGCTATGTTTAATGTTTTTGGGAGTTTTCTCATCCACAATTTCAATAGAAGGTCTGGTTCTACTGAAGAACCAGCAAGGAGTAATAAGGCTCTGTAAAACTGAGATGGCTTACGGTCTCCAACCTCAGAATCGGACAGTATTTTGCCTAGCCTCTTGCTCTCGCTCAAAGAATGACGCTTAATTAAAACTCTCTTCAAATTTTCATATTGATTATTTAACGAAGGGTTTTGTATGACATCTAGAACCGTCATTATGACTTCTTGTGGAAGATCGGTAACTATATATTCGTATTTCGTTTTGTCTACAGTTATGGACTTTGCCTGAAATTGTATTTCAGCGTGGATGAACCACGCTTCAAGACAACTAGTCCAAAACTGCGGTAATTTTACGGAAGTCGCATGTATTTCCGTACGGACAGACGTTTCGAACGGGTTTTCTAACTCTAAATTAATTAAGGGTCTGTGCACAAATCCTTCTCCCTGCTGTGTGAGAAGATGAGAGTGTGGGGAGCATGTTGGTGTGTGTGTGACATTCATTTTTTTTAATATAGTAATAAATGTATATTTATAATTATACCAAAAGTGTACCTATTTACGTGTACCTACGTGCAGTGTAGTGCCTACGAGATGCAAACAATAAGTTTCTTCCCTCCCTATCGTTTACATTCGTTGTGACTTCTGGAGTTATTGTTGCTGTTATTCCACTCCATCAATTTGATTAGGATGAAATTTAATTTCTTGTACGGATTGTTGATGTTGAAACTGTTCTTTTAACCACTGATAAGATTAGTTGGTAAAGTTTTCGTGAATTTGATAGCGATCCTCGAAATGTTAATGCTGATTCGGCAATGGTATTGCAAACAACGATAGAGGATGGAACTTGAAAGAGTTGTGCAGTTCCAGAAAACAACTCGTTGTTAGTTGGCTCTTCAGGTAACGCGCCTATATTTGAAGATGCAGTTAATCAAAGACAATTAGCTCAAACTGGAGAAGGTCAATGTGCATCCGCTAATCCTCAATTTCAGCAAACTGGGCAGTCAGCTCCTGGCAAGATCGCCAATTGTGGTGATGCACAAGATGCCGATGTAAAATAAATTATACTTTTTATTTTGTATCAGTAAGATTTTATTAATATATATTTTTATAATGTTTAACGTTTGAATATCAATTTTATAATAATTTTTCTTGAATGAAAATTTTTGAGTACTAACGAAATTATAAATTAAAAATTCAAAAATTTGAAATTAACAAGAAATATTTTTTTGTGGATAGTGTTTTTGTAGTGTATGTGTGCATGTAATAATGAAGACACTACAGATGAAAAAGATGTCCCAACGAATGTGACTGTGAGTGGCTGCTATGTCAGTTATAAATTATTTAAGTGAGTGTATTCAAAGTCCATGGACTCAAGATGATTATGTTTGCATCTTTCATCAGAAAAAAAAAATTAATTTAATTTATGACCCAAAACTTATCAAAGTATTTTATAAACAATATTTTGCTTCAATAACGCAGGCCAACAAAACAAAAAAAAAATGTTGGTCCGAAAACCAAAAAACTAAAATTATTCACTGAGTTCGAAAAAAAAAATTTGTGTTTGTATTGTATTGTATTTTTATAATCATTAACAATTCATTAAATATAACAATTGATTTAATGATAACTTTACATTCTGTAGTTTTAGGAACTAAAGACGAATGCAGATTCACATAAGTTTTTTTTAATCACAAAGTACATGGGTCTTAAGTATTATATAGAATAATATAAGCTCTTTTACTTTTTAACATACATACGTACATGATGCGATCCATCATATATTAAATATCCTTAAAAATATCCTGGGAAGAGATATCGCAGGATATCATTAATAATTTAATGTCCTCTATTCCTTAAAAAGGTGCCTGTGTCGTCCAGAATACTCGTAAAGGGTACGAAACAATGTACTAATTTTAAAAGTGTTTTTTTACGATAAAAAAAGGGGATGCTTTAGTTTTGACCATTGAGTTTTCGGGTTTAAAATGTTCCTTTGATGTTAACTCTTTATTTATGAGACGCAGACGCAGTCTTTTTCAAATGGCTGTAACTTTGCGAGGAAACATCGCAGATTATCACTTGAAAGCTCATTTTAAAGAAAAAGAACGGTACTAAATGATGCCATTATTAAAAAATAAGCTGAAAGTAGTAGTATCACAGACGGCTGGCAAGGTTGAAACAAAAATTTAAATATTTTTTTTTTTGGAATAAAAATTCTCTTCACCTCAAATGCCTCTAAGCGCGCTTTAAACTCATATCAGCTCTTTCTTATATTAGTACAAGTCCAAAATAAAATTTTGAGCGAAAAAAAAAGTGGAGTTTTTCAGAAAATTAGCTTTGTATTTTCTCATAAAAATCGCTATGACCCTGCCAATTTTTAACCATTTTGAAATTTTTTTAAAGATTCTAACAGAAATTGAGAAGTTCTATAAGAATCAAAAGACAAAAGTTAATTATATTGATTTGGATGGAAATGCCGTTTTTTTGAAACAATTTTCAGCCTAAAATGGGTGTAACTTAAAATGGCCATAACTTCATAAAAAATTTTTTTTAATCAAATCGGGGAAATATGGGTCCCCTTATATCTCTTGAAAAATAACATATTTAATCGGCAACCGATTCCGTAACATGAAATAATTCGCGTGCATGGTTTGAGATGGATTTGGTCTCAATATTTATTTCACTTATCGTTAGGCTGCTAGAACATTTTGAGAAGAGCTTATACATTTGTATATCATCGGCATAAATGTGATGTTCACAAGTTGTGAAGCAGTTGGTAATATCATTTATGAAGATTGTAAATAGAAGGAGACCTAATATAGAACCCTGAGGAACACCTGAGGAAACATTTATAAGAGACGAGTTTTTGTTTTGAAAACTGACGAATTGCAAGCGACCACAAAAATATGATAACAGAAGATTGCGAAGAGATTTGCTAAAGAAAAATTGTGTTGACAATTTTTCTACCAGAATCTCATGATCAACTCAATCAAATGCTTTGCAGAAATCTATAAAAACAATTAAACCCATCATTTCATTATCTAATCCTGATCTAATATCTTCGCTCACTTTTAGTAGAGCAGTTGTGCAGCTACGTTTTTCCCGAAACCAAGACTGATGCTTTGCAATTAAGTTGTTGTTATTTAGATAGATTTTAATATGTCTGGACAAAGCCCATTACTTTTTGGCCTTTTTTTATTAATAATGCCTAGTGTTAAGAATATAAGTAACGAAAACCTAACTAACAATTTATTTTTTTTTATAAAAATTTCTAACTTTTTTCTTAAGGCCCTTCATTAAATTTTGTACAGTTGTTTCATCGACAGTACGGTACGATCTTTTCCACCTAAGTCTGAAATCTTGTAAATTTTTTGCAGTGATACCACTCTTTCGTCGATATCTTATCATTAGAGCCCAAAATCTCTCAATTAGGCGAAGCTCTGGGCTGTTGGGTGGATTTGCTATTTTTGGTACAAAATTGATCTTTTGACTTTGATACCATTCCATCGAAGCTTTAGAGTAATGAGAGGTTGCTAAATCGGGCCAGATGATCACTTTACCCTCATGTGCTCGAATAAATGGTAGAACACGTTTTTCGAGGCACTCGTCTATATAAACTTTTGAATTGATTGTGCCTTGCGTAACAAAGAAGCTGCTTCTGAGGCCACAGGTGCATATGGCCTGCCTCTTCTTTGGTGACGTATAATATTCGCACCCAGGTAACTGCTTAAAATCTGCTTTGACGTAAGTTTCGTCGTCCATAACGCAGCAATCAAATTTAGTCAGGTGCCATTCATACAATTTTCGGGCTAGCATCTGAGCCACCAGCTGCTTTTCATCAGATCGGTCTCGTATTTTTTGAACTCTATATGTCTTCAGCTTACTTTTTTCCTTTATCCTTTGTACAGTAGATTTTGATGTACCTGCTCTAGCCGCCATATCTCGCACTGAGGTGTTGGGATTCTGCTTAAAAAAAAACGCTTCGCCTCTGCCACTACCCTTGAGTTTGAAAATTCTAATTTTCTGTCTGAACCTTTTTTTCGTGAAACAGGTAGACCCTTCTTATAATTAGAAATAACAGTTCTATCTGATGCACCAAGTATTTTTGCTATAGCTTAATATTTTAACTCTGGAGTATAATCAAAAAAAATAAAAACCGAAAGTTTTTTCTGGGACAGTCCTTACATAGATACCATCAACGCAGCGGCGACGCGACAACTAATGGCAGTACGGATTGAGGACATCTGCCATTCATTTGAATCACTTTTAAGTCGCTGTCAACAGTATGCTGAAGGAGAAGGGCAGTATTTGAGTAACATATGAAAAGTTTTGAAAAAAAACAGAATTTTTTACGTTTTATGAAGAATGACTGGCTGGAAAATTGTCGCACTTGGTATGTAACGAGGAACCACAGATTTTGGCTGTAATTAACTATTGTAAAGAGTATCAAAATTGAGGTATCTTTTTAATTTTGCTGCCATTTTTATTACAGGTACTAGATTACACCGATATTTTTTCAGGTATAAGGTAAATACATTTCAATTAAAATGGATTGCTAAACGAGTGAACAACATGTTTTCATTATTAAAACATATTTTAAATATGGTAAAAGCTATTCAGAAGTTGGAAGAAAACTTCGTTCAAAATACTGTAGATAAAATGCTCCGACAAATCGTGCTATTGAACTTATCATTGATAAATTTGAAGAAACTGATCCACTACAAGATCACATCATTTATCACACAAATATTTATTGACAACTAAAACTACAGTGACATACATTGACAACAAAAACAACGATACAACAATAATGACAACAAAAACAACTGAGTAGCGGTTGAAGGCCGCCCACTTACCCTTACTCTTATGTAAAAGTACTGTGACTAGTAAGCTAGGTGTTGGATACATTATAGACTGATCCGCGGCTCAAAGCCGGTTGCTGTTGTTGTAATATTTGTTATAGTAGTTGTTGTTGTTGGTGTTATTATAGTTGTTTAAGTCGTTGTTGTCGTAGCTGTCCATAAATTGTTTCATATGTAGTTTTCAAAAAAATTTTGTTAATTAATATTTTTGCATTCCGGTAAAAAATGGGTTAATATAAAAAAAATTTGATACAACTGCTACATTATTTTAAGCAAATAAATTGAGCTTTCTTATGGTGCTAAACAAATTATATGCTAACAATACATTTTTTGGAAAAAATAACGTTTTTTTTTTTAAAGAAAAAGGTCAAAATTATACAAAAATCGTTATATCTCGAAAACTATAAAACAAATTTTAATTGTGTGTGTGTCAATTTTATGCCTTATCCAATTACCTTTCCGGCCCTCCTTTATTGCGCACTTATTTTTTATTTTTCCCTAAAAAACATAAAAAAAATTTGGGGCATTTGTTCTAAAGTAAATCTGTTCCAAAATGTTTAATAGAGATCAGAATACATTGGGAAAACCTCTATCAATACAAACTCGTAAATGATTGAGAATGGCAATTTGACAGCTTGATCAGTGTTACCGCTGCCATAAAAAAAAATGTAAAAAAAGTTAATAAATAACAAAACACAAATAGGTAAACAAACAAAAATTCTGAGGATTGCACTTTTCATATATTTAAAAATCATTCTGTTAAGTTTATGTGCAAATTTCTAAAGAAACTTAAAACTGGCAGCAAATTATTTCGACAAACGGCAACACTGATTCATTTTCCAACTTTTCGAGGCCACTTGCTCAACTAATTAGCCTCGAAAGTTGCGCAAACTTTTCTTCATAAAAATTATTTTCGAGGCTCGAAAATGTGCTCAGTTTTCGCAGTTTACGCAGTTTTCTAGACTTGCTCGCGTTTTCAGGAATACCCTCAATATAAACTAGTTGCAATAAGGTCTTTATGATTGCTTATAAAATAAACTTATTTAGAAGACTTTTTCGGGATTCAAAGTAGTTCGGTACTCTACACATATTGATTGTCAAAAGTTTTGAGAACGAGTGAGAGAGTTACCTAATGTTTTAAAATCAATTTGGATTTATTAGACATCGCAATGAAAGGTCTCTAAAAATTCTTGCAAATATAGCAAACCACCTGCATTAACCTAATATCAGCTTCATAATTTATTTTTAAAAATATTATATTAAAAATAGAAATTGGAAATGAAGGAAATTTTTGCATTTTGTTGGATTCTTTGGAATATAAATAAGTTTTTGAATCTTTCAATGTGTTAAGATACTTATATCGGCTCTTGAATATGCAATACATTATGCTTCTTAGTAATATAGAAACTATGATTCGAGTAGCTTGACTGAACTTATTTGCTAGATACCCCAATATGTGCCTGTGTAAAAAGCTAGGTAATGACTCTATATGAGCTAGTAAGCTAAGATTGTATTCCGAAGATACCTTAAAATGTACTCAAACTTACCATAATAAGACTTGTGAAAGGTTAACAGTCAGTCTTATTCATATTAATTTAAAATACGATTATAGGGTTATTTTAAAAAAGCCATTTTGATTTTTAAATTACAGTTTATTCTTTTCATCCATAGTATTAATAGGCGGCAGATGTCCATTAAGTGGTTCAAAGTTCAATTGAATAACTGAATTTGGATATCCAACATTTTCAATACGGTGTAATAGCTTGGCTCTTTGTCGAAACTCTGCCATACTAAAATCATTTAGAATAAAAGAGTTTTGTGTATGAGGATCCAAGTAAAAATCATCGCCTGAAAAATATAAAAACATTGTAATGACATGGAATTTTTATCGAATTGAAAATAAACCTGGCAAAACAGACACCATTCCATCAGAGCAAATATAACCCACCGGCAAAAACATTGTAATCCCTTTAGAGGCGCGTTGTTTTGAAAAGTTCTTCAAAACATCAATCGAATTAATTAAAAATAAACGCGAAATCTCATATATTTGAGGGGGCAAGAACCATAGGTCACCATTTCGATATAAGCGTGCAATCTCCTTTGGATTTTTCCACTAAATAAAATTATTTCAAAATTACATACAAGCAAGAAAAGTGATGCACAATTTATGTAAGACCTACCATACATTCTTTTACTTCAGTCTCTTCAGCCAAAACGCTTGGGGTTTCGTTAAGGATCACAATAAAGAACACTGTTTCAAATCTTAAAATAAAAATCTTTAAAATCTATTAATTTTTAGTGTTTATTTGCCATACCCTTTTTTGATTGGACTAGGACTAGCCCAAGCTGACCACTCGTATAGACTCCAAAGATCAGGCACAACATTGAGAAATTTGCAAAGGTTTAAAAATTCACTTGAGTCATTGTGTACTACAAGCTGCCAGTGTGCTCTATCGAAATCTTCACGATAACAACCATATTCTAAATCAGCATATAAATTGCTTTTATTTCTACACAGCAGTATACCAACTTCTTCGAAAGTTTCCCGTATCGCTGTCAATCGAAGTGATACTTCTCTTAAATAATAATGAAAATATATTGGTTTTCATAATTTTTGTTGTATAGTGTAAAGCATGAAATACCTGGACCAAATAAAAGACTTTTTAAAGAACCTATCGTAGCAGCCATTCCCTTGCGGTGCTAAAATATTTGGTCTGTTTTCGCTTATTATGATGAGTTTTTTTAAATAATCCTCTGCTATTCCAAATTCCTTAAAATAATTTATCCAATTTGTAGATTCATCAGCGGCCTCAAACAAACCACCCGGAAAAACAGCCTGGTTTGTTGACAAGGCAGTTTTGTCAGATCGCTTAAGCAATAAAACCTGAAAAAAATTAAAAAATTATCATTATTTATTGGTAATATACAAATTAAATATTTACTTACATTGTAATCACAGTTGCTCTTGATAGGTTCAGATCTTCTTGCTGCAATAATGAGACTTGCAGATTCCCTTCGTATAGTATTTTTCTTCTGATCTGACATCTTAATAAACTTTGCACTTACTATTCAATGTCCACAGCAAAAGATATTTTAAGTGGCTAAAATATTTACAATCATAGTACCTATAAACAATAACTTTCATTCCGATTAGCTTAATATAATGTTGATAAATAAAAACTCGCAGTCTTATGATAAGACCGATTACCAGTGAAGTCAGCTGTCAAACTAGAAACTACACACTATACATAAGGGACTGTCCATAAGCCACGTGCCCTTCTTATGAGAATGGGGTGGGTAATTCGACAGAAAACTACATTGGGCCAGCCACTTTATTTTAAAGGCTTTCCAGTCAAAATAACAGCCAGCGTCCATTACACAATATACAGTTGCGGTCAAAATAATAGAAACAGGATGTCATTCATGAATTGAAAGAAGATATTTCGAACAACTGACGTTTTTTTTCTTCTAATATTTTACAGTATAGTTACACAAGATAAGAAAATGACATTTTGTTCCAAAAAAATAACGGTACTTTCTAGGTTTGCTATTATATTGAGTAATGTGTAATTTCGAGCGATCAAAATAAAAGCAGTGCTCAACTCCTTTTCTTCTCAAGACTAGGTATTTACTTTTATTAAAAAAATTTAATCGTAACAAGTAAGTTCCATTATTTTTGTATAATAATCCAATGATTTTTTTAAGTTTTTGCATTTAGTGGGCCGTGGATAGCATTTTACGACAGAGCAAAGAAAAATTATTAAAAATTCCATTTCGCAATGTAAAAATTTTAAGGAAATTTAAAATTTTATCGGATGTTCGGATGCTGCTATATTATTAAGCACTCTCTTTATTTCCACAGCAGGCAAAAACGGACTATGTACCGAAAGCTGTATCGTGTTTTTCGTTTATTTCTGTATTTTATCGTATTCTAAACCATTTTCGTAGAACATCCGATAAAATTTTAAATTTCCTTAAAGATCGATACATCCTAGCAAACCTAGAAAGTACCGTTATTTTTTTTTGGAACAAAATGTCATGTGCTTATCTTGTGTACTAATCAAGTAACTATACTGTAAAATATTAGAAGAATGACACCCTGTTTCTGTTATTTTGACCGCAGCTGCATATTTTTTGAGTTAAATTTTGAGTCGGAGGTTGATATTTCAGCGGATAGTTGAACAACGTGGAATAAATTTCAAGGGATTCAAGCCCGTGACAGATACAATAAGTTTACAAGACAACCTTATTATAATGTTCAATCCGCGGAGAAATACGGCCAGAGTGGAACGAGGCTTCCTAGTTTTATTTTTCTCCACTCCACTCTCCACTCATCCAACCTTTTAATAAACTTTAAATTACTCGTCACGAAGCCTATAAATGCTTCGAACTTAGTCAAAAAATAATGCGAGACTTTGAAGCAAGACTAGGGTTGTCTTAGGAAACAAACTGTTCACAGGATTGATCTAGGAAGCTGAAATTTTGGGAAGATTTCTTTCAAACCCGATTCTACAATATAGGCGTATAGGCCCACAAATTTAAAAAAAATTCCGCCTTTGTTGTGTATTTTTTATGCATTTTCAGCCACACGAAAAATGTGGGCGTGGTTTGACAACAGTGGGTGACCTCACCCATATAACTAAAATGCCTAAAACGCTATATCTTGGCATCTAAGGCAGAATTTTTCTACGTTTTAGTAGCTAGGAAGCTCAAATATTGGGACAATTATTTTTAAACCTCGATCTAAAATATAGGTAAAAAAAGAATAAAATACATCCACAAAATTTTCAAAATAAACACCCTAGTATGTAACATATTATGTTACCGGCCAAACTAGTTTTTATGATAAACTAGTTTTTCCTAATCCAAACTAGTTCATCCGAAGCGTGTTAGGATGGACCAGCTTGGACATGGATAAAATAGAGTTATTATTTACTTTAACGACCACACTACCGATTTTCTTTTTAAAATTTAGTATGTTAGGGTAAGTGGGCGGCCTTCGGCAGTGGCTCAGAGTATACATTCGACTTCACGGTGGCCTTCGGCCGCAGTTCACTATACTATGTCCAACACAGGATTCGCTACCACCCCGGCGTTGGATATACTACAGTGAACCGCAACTGAAGGTCACCGCAAAGCCAATGTTGGACATACAGTGTTGGAAAAACTAATAGGGACAAACGCAGCAAAATATTTATTTTTGGATTATTTTCCTATTCTACAATCTGTTTTTAATGGAATTGACTGTAAAGTTACGTTATATAAGGGGACTTAATTTAGTAAAATTAAACAAGTTTGAAAGCGCACACATTGTTCATAGGAGCGTCTTGAATTTTTAGCCGCCGAAAAAGACCCCCTTATCATTATAGATTCGCCACCGTGCTTAACAGTGTATCTCGAATCGAATTCCGCGTTTCTAAGCCGACTAACGAAGACTTTTCCGTCAGAACCAAACAAATTAATTCTGGTTTCGTTAGACCAAAGTACGAAATCTTCAAAACCAATATTAATTTGTTTGATTCTGACGGAAAAATCTTCGTTAGGCGGCCCAGAAATGCGGAATTCGATTCGAGATACACTGCTCTCTCTTTTTGCAACTGATTTCAGATCATTGCAAGTCATGTTCTTAGAGCACTCCATTATACTGGCCACATCTCGAATTTTTTGGCCTGATTTTCTCAATTTTTTAAAAGCATATCTTTAAGCTAGGGAACAATGTTTTCCACGACCCATTTCCAATAAATATCGATTAAATCTAGCAAGTAAGTAAAGGGCCCACATATAAAGTAATTACTATATCATTCTAAAATGCAGCTAACCACTTAAGAACAAATTTATTAATAGACTTTATCCTGGGGACTCAAAATTATATTTTGTCCCTATTATTTATTCCAGCTTAAATATGAACTGTGCAAGTTCAAGACGCTTCTATGCAAAATGTGTGCGCTTTCAAACTTGTTTGGTTTTGCTAAATTAGGTCCCGTTAGATAACGTAACTTTACAGTCAATTCCATTAAACAGATTGTAGCATAAAAAAATATTTCAATAATAAATATTTTGCTGCGTTTGTCCCTATTATTTTTTCCAACACTGTAACACTGTATATGTTGGAGGATGTAAGCCCTGACTCGCGGCCGAAGGCTACCCACTTGCCCTAACATACTTAATTTGCCTAGGCTAAACTGGTTCATCCTAACACGCTCTGGATGAACTAGTTTCGCCTACGAAAATCTTGTTTATCCTAAGAGCTAGTTTTTCCGGTAACACATGCATACACATACTAGACCAGAGATGGCCAAGTCGAACAAAAGTTATTATTCCGGCTCCTTTACACACATATATGATGAACATATAAATTGATGAAAACGTCATTTTTAGATTCCGCAAAAGGTAAAATAAGTACTAAAAAACAAGCAAACAACAACAAAAAATAAGTATTGTGGCATTTACCATTATTCGTGTTTTATATCAACATTTTTTGTCACTATTCAGTTGCTCATTATCAGATACTTTTTGTAATTTTCTAGTTTGCTAAATTTAAAGCAATAACAACAATACGAATTAACGCCGCGCCTCGCCACTCGCAACGAAAAATTTCTCAACTCATTATTGTTGCACTCGCTCCCATCACATTTTGTTTTTTGAATTTTTTTCAATTATGCAATTCACACGTCCTTGAAAATTGGGCTGTTAAAATAACAATGTAATTTTACAATAAATATTTTACGAGGCACTAACTTCTGTTGTTATTGTTTCCCATATAAATGTAAATTACCACTAGGCGATAAATTTGAACATGCCCTTACGCATGTTTTTTTTGAACTTTAAGCACAGATACTTACTGAAACTGTGGAGTAATATGTCCACAGATCTTTGTAGGCGCAATCAAGACTTGTGCTTTTCACTCATAGTCAGATTTAATCTGTTTTTCTAATTTTTTTTGCAAACCAAAATTAAGACGTCAAAAAAGGCGCACTCACAATCGTATAATTTGACACATTGCAATTTTACTATGAAGTGTGAACTGCATAAATTCTCACAATTTAGTTTTGCAAATTTGTACATTAGCTCTTTTAATCAAGTGATTAGCCATTTTCAGCTACCTTACTCAATTCTTCTGGCCATGTCTGATCTAGACAGTCAAAAAATGTATAATGTTCCTTTACTTAAATTATCGCCAGATTTTGTCTAGAGCAGTCAATGAACAGACCAATAAATTAAAATATAACACTTCCTTTATATAAAATCAAATAATTACAATTTTCTCCTTAATAACAAATATAAAGTATCACAAACCGAGAATGAGTAAAAACTATTTCGCCATTTTATAGTTTGCACTTAATATCAATATTAACAGGAGCAAGTTGACCAGCTGGCAGTTGAAAATTTAACTGTAAGACTGCTCCGTGTAAATTTTGAGTTTCTTGGCGATGGATTTTTTTAGCATTTGCGCGAAACTCATTAATTGTAACTCCCGTTTTTATGAATTCCGCAGAACTATCAGGATCACTCGGATACATTTCGTCACCTTACAAATAAAAATTTCTGTATATAATTTCATGTACATATATTCAATATATTTAATATCATACAAACATACCAGGTAGCAGTGCGACTGTGCCGTCCGTGCATTTGTATATAACTGGTAAGATGAGTGATGAGCCCTTTAATGATCTTTCCTTGGCAAATGTTCTTAATTTTTCCAATTCTTCAACACGCAGCAAACGCGATAATTCATAAAATTGTGGGGGAGGCAACCAAAGTTCTTTATTAAGATGTGAAGTTAAGTATTCCATAGGTGACTTCCACTAAAAATTATGGATGTGCTATTATTATTTATATGTACATACGAATTTATAAAAGAAACGTATAGTCATTATAGATCTCATTATTAAGTACCAACACATTTACATTGTATATACAAATTGTATAAAAGCTTTTAGTCAAAATATCAGCTTTTCTGCCTAACTTAAATATAGCTATTATAAATATTCTGCATCCCCAAATTTTTAGAGTGAATGAAAAGAACTAGTAAACTCTAAGGACTACATATGTACATTAGAGTGACCAAAAAAAAATCGAGTTTTCGATTTTGATGTTGCTAATATGAAAAGTAGTTAGTGTTATGTAAAAAAATAAGGCATTTTAAATTTTATTAAAAAATATTGATATTTAGAGGTCGCTAATGTCCGATTTATGAATTAATTTCATTCAATTTATTTGCGAGTGATGATAACTCTTCCCAAAAAATTATTCCGCATGAGATACGGCCCGTTGGTATCGATTCCTATAGTTTCGGGTCTGCTGAACACGATGGTGATAGTTGTTTTGTTATACAGTGACTGAGTATCTTGGTAGCATCAAAAAACTCCCAGAAAACAGCGAAAAAACAGCGCCAATTTGGGTTCAAGTGAGGTAAACTTGAGGAATAAATTTTTTTTTTGGTCTAATGCTCTTAGCATTGTAGTCCAAAAACAGACGAAGAAATTTTGACCAGTCCCGATGTTCCAGTATTTTTTATCAGAAGATCAGAGTATTAGAAAAATGAAAAACCCTCGCAAAAAAGGCCAAAACTCAAGCTCAACTCAAGTTTAAATGAGATATATTCGGGTGATTCATTTTTTAAAAATGGTTTTCCGAAGTAATTTTTTTCGCTGAATCCGAATTTGGCCTCATAACTAACCCATCGCATCAGAATTGTGAAATATTTGAGGTTAAGTACCTAAAAATGAGGATTTTCGTCTACTTTTGAGGACATGTATGGGATTCAAAACAATTTGTTCAGCTTAATTTTATTAAAATCATCATTTAGTACCGTTCTTCTTCTTTAAAATGAGCTTTTAAATGGTTATCTGCGATGTTTCATCGCAAAGTTACAGTCATTTGAATGTGGCATGAATTTGATCCCCTACGACCAAGATGAAATAAATTTGTAGCCGGTTGGTTAAATTGTTTGGTCGTGGGGGATCAAATTCATGTTACCACGGGCCGTATCTCATGCGGAATAATTTTTTGAGAAGAGTTATCATCACTCGCAAATAAATTGAATGAAATTAATTCATAAATTGGACATTAGCGACCTCTAAATATAAATATTTTTTTATAAAGTTTTAAATGACTTATTTTTTTACATAACACTAACTACTTTTCATATTAGCAACATCAAAATCGAAAACTCAATTTTTTTTGGTCACTCAGTGAGCGTCAAAAGAAAGTAAACACCAATTCTTCATCCTTAAATTATCTATTTACAAAGATATTACTGACTTACGATAAAAAGTAATATTACAGAGTTTACTACTATACCATTTAGAGATTTACTATTATAAAACATGAAATCAAAACAAGTGACACATTGCTCAAATCTCTCGAATGTGAAAATGCATCAGATTTTACGCGTTAAAAAAAAGTAAACATTTGTAATACTTACTTAGATTTTTTATATTTCGGCGAAGAAACTAAAGTTTTTTGTGAAAAATTTGTACTGATCAAATGTTTTACTTTATTACAAATAATTTTAAGTTGATTTGTACTTATTAATAAGAACTAAAAAGGTATAAAGGAAGATAATCTCACTATGGGAAAGCAAACATCGACTGATACTCGGAAAATTATATTAGATTTAAAAGAAAAAGTCAAATCCTTGCGTGAAATTGCTGAAATCGTGGGAAGGAACCACTGAACAATAAAAACAAATAGTTGATAAATACGCCAAACAGCATTAGGTTGAAGATTTACCGAGATCTGGACGCCCAAAGCGGTTTAGTGGTACTGAAGTTAGAGCTGTAGTAAGAGAAGAAAGGGCATATCCAGCCTCAAGTGCAGTTAAATGATCAGAGAACATAACGCACACATCAGACAATCCAGTAAGTGCGAGTACAGTCAGGAGACCGAGTCACAAAATTGGCTTACATGGAAGGATACCACGCAAGAAGCCATACATATCCAAGGTAAATCAGAGTAAGCGTATGGATGTTGCTAAAAAGTACAAAAATAAGGCTCTATTTTTTTTGGGAAAACATACTTTATACAGATGAGAGCAAATTCCAAATTTTCGGAGCGAAAAGGCCCCCAAATATATGGCGTGCTTAGAATGAAGCTTTCATAGAAAAGTGTGTTACCAACTCTATCAAACATGGTGGAGGCTCAGTTATGGTTTGAGGCTGTATGGCGGCAACAGGTGTTGGTAATCTTTTTGTCATTAACTGTACTATGAACTAAATGGATTACTATGCCATTTGAAGGTTAATGTTGGCCCTAGCGTCGAGAAATTAGGCTTGGCTTGAAACTGGATCTTTCAATAAGACAACGATCCAAAGCATGCTTCGAAAATTGTAAAGGTGTGGCTATTATACAAGACTCCTAAGACACTTCTTGATCATCCGCCGCAGTCCCCGGATGTTAACCCGATCGAGCATCTGTGGGAACACCATTGACAGAAAAATCAGACAAAGGGCTTTTTCAAGCAAGGCAGGCTTAAGGAAGGCTCTAAGGGAAGAATGGAGCGAAATCTGCCCATATGTAACAAAAAAAATTATCGAGTCGATGCCTAGGAGACTACACGAGGTTCTTAAGGCCAAAGGAAAACAAGCCAAATATTTAAAAAGCTTACTTTTTATAGTGAAGTTCTGTTCTCTTTTGTTTGCTGTTTACTTATTTTTGACGCGTAAAATTTGGACTTTTTCTAATTAAAGCGAATTCATTTTTTTTAGTAGTTTTGTTAAATGTTTATATCGAAATCAGCTATTATTAAATAATTCTTGAATTCCTTATATTTATTTTTGATTTTGTGTTACTAACTTCATTTTAATAAAACTTTTAATATGAGTAATTAAGGTGTTTACTTTCTTTTGACGCTCACAGTATATACCAGAGGTCTGCGCAAGTTCACTTGCTGTGACGTCAGACTATTGGACTTACTGACAAGTATAGAACAAGTTTAACATTCTGCAACTCATCAGCAGGGCTGCCAGATTTGGCGACTTGTCACCAAATTGGCGATTTGAGAAGGTATTTTGGCGTTGGAAAATAGCCCAAGGCGACTAGTCGCCAAACGGCGATTTCAAATTTCGCTAGTTGCAATGCAAAAGGAGACAAAATGTTCCCAGATTTGGCAGCATTTGCCTTGAAAATGTTATCGTTGCCTAGCAGCAACGCGATCTTTAGTTAAATGAATATTGTGAAAAGCAAACTTTGAAACAGAATTTGAGTTTATTTTCCCATTCGTTACATTTTTCGTACACATTTTGAACCTTCGGACAACATGCTCAAGCTGTTTAATTCTGAAATCTAAGAAAAGACCTCGGAAAATAACAATAATCTTGATTGCGAGTCCTGCAAGTTCAGTTTAGAAGACGCTTTCAACTTTTTTGATGACGGCAATTTCGAAAAAAAAACAATTTTAATTTCGTGTAGATGCATTCAGCATTACATATTTGATTTACTGAAATAAAATTTGTAATGTATTTAACGCCTTAAATTTATTTTTTCCTCTCAAAATATGTTGTTTCTTTTATATCAGTTATAATTGACTAGGTATTGTCAATTAATTTGCAGAAGCCGGACACTACAAGTGTATTTTCATAATTTCAAAAATCGAACCTGACAATAAATTTAACCTACCAAGCCTGAAGTTTTTTTATTTTCAATATATAAATTGAAATCGAACTAGTGATCTATCCTATGTATGTTAACGCAAATTATATTGTTTGTTAGGTTTGAATTTAAAAATTGGAAAGGTAAAACCCCAGGTAAAACGTAAGGTTAATAAATGCTTGTTTTGAATTTGAGGATTGGGAATTTTAATTTCAAATCCTCATTTTCACTACTTTACATGAATCGCTAGGTTTTAATGCGCTAATTCGAAATGAAAAACTGTTGTTTGTCTTATCTTTTCATAAATTTTTATTTGGCGACTTCAAATTTAACCATGCCGATATGTGGCGATTTTTGGCGACTTTAACGCCACATATTGGCGACTTCGCGTCCAAGCCATCTGGCAAGCCTGCTCATCAGTAGCAATATCACGAAACAGAACGATACAACGAAATGACTTAAGTTCTTGAGAAAATTGTTCAACTCAACAAAACATGTACAGTGAGCGTCAAAAGAAAGTAAACACCTTAATTACTCATACTAAAAGTCTTATTAAAATTAAGTTAATAATACAAAATCAAAAATAAATATAAGAAATTCAAGAATTATTTAATAATAGCTGATTTCGATATAAACATTTAACAAAACTAATTATGAAAAAAAATAAATTCACTTTAATTCGAAAAAGACAAACAAAAGAGAACAGAACTTCACTATAAAAAGTAAACTTTTTAAATATTTAACATGTAGTTTGTTTTCCTTTGACCTTAAGCACCTCGTTTGGTCCCCTAGGCATCGACTCAATAAATTTTTTTGTTGCATCTGGGCAGATTTCGCTCCATTCTTCCCTTAGAGCCTTCCTTAAGCCTGCCTTGCTTGAAAAAGCCCTTTGTCTGATTTTTCTGTCAATGGTGTTCCCACAGGTGCTCGATTGGGTTAACATCTGGGGACTGCGGCGGATGATCAAGTGTCTTAGGAGTCTTGTACAGTAGCCACACCTTTACAATTTTCGACGCATGCTTTTGATCGCTGTCCTGTTGGAAGATCCAGTTTGAGTCAAGCCTAATTTCTCGACGCTAGGGTCAACATTGTCCTTCAAAATAGCTAAGTAATCCATTTAGTTCATAGTACAGTCAATAACAACAAGATTACCAACACCTATTGTCACCATACAGCCCAAAACCATAACTGAGCCTCCACCGTGTTTGACAGTGTTGGTAACACACTTTTCTATGAAGGCTTCATTCTAAGCACGCCATATTTTTGCGGGCCTTTTCGCTCCAAAAATTTCGAATTTGCTGTCATCTGTATAAAGTTTGTTTTCCCAAAAAGGTAGAGCCTTATTTTTGTACTTTTTAGCAACATCCACAAGCTTACTCTGATTTACCTTGGATTTGTATGGCTTCTTGCGTGGTATCCTTCCATTTAAGCCATTTTTGTGAATCGGTCTCCTGACTGTAATCGCACTTACTGGATTGCCTGATGTGTGCGTTATGTTCTCTGATAATTTAACTGCATTTGAGGCTGGATATACCTTTACTTCTCTTACTACAGCTCTAACTTCAGTACCACTAAGCCGCTTTGGGCGTCCAGATCTCGATAAATCTGTTGCTGTTTGGCGTATTTATCAACTATTTTTTTTATTGTTCCGTGGTTCCTTCCCACGGTTTCACAATTTTCACGCAAGGATTTGACTTTTCCTTTTAAATCTAATATAATTTTCCGAGTATCAGTCGATGTTTGCTTTCCCATAGTGAGATTATATTCCTTTATACCTTTTTAGTTATTATTAATAAGTACAAATCAACTTAAAATTATTTCTAGTGATGTAAAACATTTGGTCAGTACAAATTCTTCACAAATACTTTAGTTTCTTCCCCGAAATATAAAAAAATCTTAGTAAGTATTACAACTGTTTACTTTTTTTTGACGCGTAAAATCTGATGCATTTTCAGATTAGAGAGATTTGAGCAATGTTGTCACTTGTTTTGATTTCATGTTTTATAATAGTAAATCTCCCAATGGTATAGTAGTAAACCCTGTAATATTACTTTTTATCGTAAGTCAATAATAACTTTGTAATAAGATAATTTAAGGATAAAGAATTGGTGTTTACTTTCTTTTGACGCTCACTGTAGGTACAACTACAACATCGTTTTTCTTAAGAAACAAAAAAACAGCGATCGCACAAGTAAACAACAAAGCGCACATAGACGCCAGCGTTTCTTATTTCTACATTCTTGGAATTGACATTTGGTTTACTGCGTTTTTAAATATTGATTATTTGTATATTTTTTTTTTTTTTTTTTTTTTTTTTAAAGAAGAGTAAGTGCGCAATAATTTAGAAGGAGCGATACATCATTTTGAAGCAAAAGAACTAAGATTTTTATAAGTTACTAGCATTACCCTGTGCGCATCGCTTCACCTCAACCGTGGTGTATATTCGATGTGCAGCCTGCGTGAAAATTTTATTTAAAAAATACTTTTGTATGAGGACCATTTTAAGTATACACCCAAAATAAAATTTTAACAACCTAAGCAGTGCCTCTTAATATAAAAACCATGTGGTGTAAATTTCCATGAGAATCGATTAAG
This sequence comes from Tricholauxania praeusta, assembly GCA_949775025.1. Taxonomy (NCBI): domain Eukaryota; kingdom Metazoa; phylum Arthropoda; class Insecta; order Diptera; family Lauxaniidae; genus Tricholauxania; species Tricholauxania praeusta. Next base: position 86,512,666 of record OX459030.1, on the reverse strand, counting down.
CGGTCTTCGAGAAAATGATATTTAAAATTATTTTTGCGTGAGGGCCATCCTAAATAAAAGTTTTGTAGCCCAAGCTGTGCCTATTAATGTAAGAGCTACGTGGTGTAAATTCGGTGTGAATTGACTAGCCTGTCTTCGTGAAAATTATATTTGAAAATATTTTTGTATGAGGGTCACCCTAAGTATGCACCCTAAATAAAATTTTTACAATCTTATTTCTGTCTCTTCACATAAAAGCCATGTGGTGTAAATTACATGAGAATCGATTTAGCGGAATTTGAGAAAATGATAGTATTTAAAAAATATTTTTGTGTGAGGGCTACCCTAAATAAAAGTTTTGTAGCCTAAGCTATGCTTCTTAGCATAAGATATACGTAGTGTAAATTCAGTGTACATCGATTTATTTGTCTTCGTGAAAATGATATTTAAAAATATATTTGTATGAGGGCCACCCTAAGTGTGCACCCTAAACAAAATTTTTACCATCCGATCTATGCCCCTTAACATAAAAGCCATACTGTGTAAATTTCATGAGAATCGATTTGCCTGTCTTTGAGAAGTCGCTATTCTTAAAATATTTTTGTATGAGGGCCACCCTAAACATGCACCCTAAATAAAAGTTTTATAGCCTATGACACCCGCCTGATTGATACTAATATACTGTAAAAATTTCATTAAGATCGGCTGGATAGTTTTCGCGTCCATAAAGGACATACAGACAGACAGACAAAAAATGAATTTTATATAATAGATGTTAGATTAACACATTTATTGAAAAAATATTTGTAAATATTTCAGAAAAATCATCACATCTCCCAACTATAGCTCAAATTTGAAAGATCCATTCATTAATATTATAGCTCATTAAATTATCTTTCATACGACACCCATAATTTGGATATACAGTGGCTCCATCGTATACTGAATTTGTTGGATATAAATGTGCTCTAAACTTAAGAACAAACATGCAAAATATATTGTTTTTTTCGCTTTTATTTATACCTCATATTATTATCCTTCTGAACAATAAAAAAAAAACAACTTTTTTAATAATAACTGTAAATTTAAGCAAAAAAACAAAAACAGTTTAATATCTTGCGCGCAACGAATAATCGGACAAAGCAAAATGGTAATGCTAAATAGTTACCTCTAAGTATTAACTTAAGATGAAATATTCTCTTGTAAGAATACTATTGAAATAAATTGAATTTTGGAGAATTGCATTTTTTTTTGCTCGCTTAAGTTTTAAGGTTGTCTTGTGACTTTATGCATTACAAAATACTGGATGCAGATAATTCAACAAAAATTTACATCAATAACATGAGGGACCATTTGCATTAAGATATAAAATTATAAAGCTGTAATACAATTTTTTTTCAAGATATCGCACATTTTCTGACTCATGATCTCAGATGCATTTTTGATGCTCGCGCCTGTACCTATGTATAGGGTGTTTTTTTTAGAGGTATAGAGCTTCGAATTGAAATAAAACACAAGAAAATCGTTTTAATGTCCATCAATTTGGCTTTATTGGAAGGATAATTTTATGCCATTAATGTTTAAATATGATTTCGGGCATGTGGCCGCCGCGGCTGGCTCGAATAAAGCCAATTCTACAGGTCCAATTTTGAACCACTTTTTCGAGCATATGGGGCCGTATGTCGGCATTAACGCCACGAATGTTGGCTTCCAAGTCCCCTAACGTTTCTGGTTTGTTGGCGTAGACGAGCGACTTCACATATCCCCAAAGAAAATAATCCAATGGTGTCAAATCACACGATCTTGGTGGCCAATTGACAGGTCCATTCCGCGAAATTATGCGCTCATCGAATGTTTCCTTCAATAAATTGATTGTGACGTGCGCTGTGTGGCATGTAGCGCCGTCTTGTTGGAACCACAACTCATCCACATTCATGCCATCCAATTCGGGAACAAAATAGTCGGTTATTATGGCTCTATACCGGTCTCCATTAACGGTAACTGACTCTCCCGCATTATTTCGGAAGAAGTATGGCCCAATGACTCCACCAGCCCATAGAGCACACTAAACAGTCAGTTTTTGTGGATGTAATGGCGTCTCAAGGGTCTCATGTGGATTCTCTTCACTCCAAATGCGGCAATTTTGCTTGTTGACGTAGCCATTCAACCAAAAATGAGCCTCATCACTGAACAAAATTTTGCGATGAAAATCAGCATCGAGATCAATCTCATTTTCGGCCCATACACCAAAATCACGACGCATTGCATGGTCTCGCGGCTTTAATTCTTGCACAAGCTGGATCTTGTAAGGTTGATGGACAAAGCTCCAATTGCTGTGCACGGTGGCGAATCGATTCATTCGGGTCCTCTTCAACATTTTGCTCTACAGCGGCAATTATTTCTTCGGTGCGCACTGTTCGACGTCTCTGCGGATGCGTATTATCACATAGAGTAAACGTAGTGCGAAAACGACCCATGGTTAACCGAATTAATTGCTCTGATGGACGATTATGTCGACCATAAAATGGACGGAGCTTGCGGTAAACTTCGCGAACTGAACCATTATTTTCGAAATAAATTTGCACGATTTGCAAGCGTTGTTCTTTTGTCAACCTGTTCATGGTGAAATGGCAAACCAAACTGAACATAAATGACATTAGAGTTGGCAGATTTGACCATAAAATGCCAGTTTTATCTCTATTCGAAAAACAAACCTCTAAAAAAACACCCTGTACTTACAACGGATTGCAAATAAACTTGCTAAATGATCGCGCAGTGAAGTCTCATCTCGCATCATTTACCAAACCCCTCATATTTGTTTCAGAAATTTGAAGTTTTCAAGAGGAAATATTCACTTATAAAATTCCAAATTTTGGTTTGATGCAACTTATAATAACTTGTAGTCTGCTGGTGGTGTCGGAGTATTTTTTTTAAAATGAAGTAGAAAAGTATAACACTAAACAGGTATAATCCTAACTGTGCTGATATAATATGTGTCAACTGCGGAAGTTGTGGTATCTACTACTGTTTTATATGCATTCACAGATTACATAAATGTACAATATGGGCCCTTATTGCGGAATTTTAAATATTTTTGGAAAGACTAAAGTTTAAAAATACAATTTTGTTGGGTGATTTCAACAACAATACAATAATCTTGAGATGAAATTTGCCCACTTTTTGTCTGATGCTTGACCAAACCATTTTTTGTATTTGTGTGAAAATTGGTTTCATTACTTTAAAGTACCAGGAGACCGACCATTGTTCGATTTTTCGGGTTGATCCTATGATTAAGGAAAAGTGTGGACAAATTTGAAAGCAGCTGAATAAGTTGAAAAAATATGAGAACTATATAAATAAAATGATAGCCGTTTTCCATGTTCGCGCATCACGTAAAAACTACTGGAACTAAATTTGTTTAGTTTTATTTCTTAGACACTGGTTCTCAATCTCCAATAAAAATTATGCATTTATTATTCATTTTTTGAAAGTCAATAGATTACAGTTAATTTGATTTTTTTTTATCGTAGCAGTCGGCTGATTTTGTTATTCAATTATTTACGGGTAAAAGTGAAGTGACCATCAAATTTTTGAAAATAATACATTTTAGAAAGGAAACTTATATAAACACATGATCTTAACACTTTCCACAGAAACCCTAAGGACCACTAACACATAAACTCATAAAATCAAATTTATGACATAGACCAAACAAATTTATTTATTTTTATTTATTTATTTATACGGTACATGTACATAAGACTTAGTCTTTTAAGTACAATAGAATAAATAGTACAATGAGATAAGTTTTGGATATAATGATAATGAACACAAATCAAAATTATATGAAAGGAGTTAAAGAGTATTAAGAAAATCTAGAACTGCAATTTTAAAACATCTAGGATTGTTTAAGGATTTTATAGATAGTGGCAGGGAATTCCAGAGTTTGGCAACACTAACGAAAAACATTCTGGATGAAACTGTATACTTGAAGCGAGGCAAAATAAGATTAAAGCTTCTTAAAGATTGCGAAAACTGTAATTTGCAAAACAGATAATTAGGTGTTATAGTGTGAATTAATTTATGAAGGAATATTAAGTTACGCATTTTTAGGAAATCGGAGAGTGTACAGTTTAAAATTTTTACGGAATATTGTGAAATATGGTCAAATCTACCTTTGTCAAATACATATCTTGTCGAGGTATTGACAACTTTCTGAAACGATGAATAATCCAAATGACAATAGACCAGTTCATTAAATGATATAAGAGGCACAATTAATGCTTTTACTAATCTTAGTTTAACAATTTGGGGTACAAAAGCTTTCTGAGGATGAAATAAATTTTACTAATTGTAGAGTTAACGTGGGTAGTGCAGCTAAGGTTGAAATTCAATTTGAAGTCTAAGCTCGTTACGGTATTTTCGTACGATATAAGATTGCCTCCCATATAAAGTGATGGTAAATCTTCATTTTCAACCCGATTATGCGCAATAAAAATTGACTTAGACTTACTGGCGTAAAGGTTCAAATTATTTTGATTTGACCAAGAAGAGATTGCATCAAGATCTTCATTAGTTCGTACAATCAGATCTTCAATAAGGCCAATAGGTCTGGAAGAATAAATCTGAACATCATCAGCATATAGATGGATGGAAACATTTTTGCAGCAAGTGGTAATGTCATTAATAAAAACACTGAATAGGATGGGACCTAAGATGGATCCTTGTGGCACTCCAGAGTAAAGTTTTTTTAAAAAAGATTGTTTATTACTACACATCACGAATTGGTAACGATTGCTCAGGTAACTATTTAAAAGCTTTGCAGCACTATCTGCGAAGCCGAAGTACTTAGTTTTTAAGTTTTAAGTCAAGTATTGCGTGGTCAACTGTGTCGAACGCTTTAGAAAAGTCTAACAAGGTTAAAACTGTAACGTCGCCTCTATCGGACGATGGTCTAATGTATTCCATTATTTTGAGGAGAGCAGTTGTACAACTGTGCCCGGCGGTAAAACCCGATTTAAAAACAGACAAGAGTTTATTAACGTTAAGATGATCAACAATTTGTAATGTTAACAGTTTTTCGTAAACTTTGGACAAGATGGGCAAAATACTTATAGGTCGAAAATCACTTAGAGACTTGGCCCCAAATATTTTAGGAACAGGTATAATTTTGGCTATTTTCCAGTCATCAGGAAATACTGATGTAGTGATATAAAAGTTTAAAATATGACTTATCGAAGAAATTATATATGGTAGAAGTAACTTTAAAAATCTTAAGTTCACACCATCAAAGCCAACAGCATTAGACTTCAGGGAAGCAAAACTTTTGATTACATCAGCTTCGGTCACCACTTTAAAAGAAAATTCATTAATAGGCCGATATACTAGATTTTGGTCAATTTTAAAATAAGGGTGGGCTTGTTCAACATTATACTCAAGAAAAAAGTCATTCATATCAGCATCTACATTACAACTGGATGTACTCTTATTGCTGATGCCAAGAGTTTTTGAGTTACTCCATAAAGTTGTAGAGGGCAAACTAGGATCAAGTTTAGAGCAAAAGTAACTCTTTTTCGCATTACGTGTAGTCAAATTGGCTTGATTTCTTGCTATGCGGAAAGTATTCCAATTATAGCTGGTCGGATTACGCTTCCAACGACCGTAAAGCTTGTTTCTGAGTTTGATGGCAGTTTTTACTTCATTAGTAAACCAAGGTTGTTTTTTTGGTGCAATTCTAATAGTTTTAAGTGGAACGAATTTATTAAAAAGATAGCTAACTAAAGAATTAAAATAATTAAGTTTTTGATTTACGTCCGACAGAAACCAAATATCATTCCAGGGTAGAAGATTTGCTTCTTGATACAGATTTACAAAATCTAAGGCATTCAAATTTCTAAAGGAAAACTGTTTCGGACTACTACTTTTGTTAAATGGGATATTGTAACATAAAAATAGCATTTCATGGTCAAATACACCATCAAGTGGGATTTGTTCAAAATGCACAACATTAGAGCTATCTGATACGCAAAAAACATCCAGAGGCTGGCTTTGCAGTTTGGGGCGAAACGCGTAGGATCTTTATTAATTATATTGAGTCCAGCAGACGAAATTTTTCCTAGGAGTTCAGATGATCTAGCATCCTTAACTAGTAAATCATCATTGAGGTCACCAATAAATTAAAATTAAATATTTCCATGAAATAATTAAAGAATTTACCAAAAAACTGACTCAAATAACTTGAACTCAGAATTCCGGTAAGCAAACTTAAAGTCTCAAATTTATATTTTTATATAATTATTTTTCATCCCTTTTCGTTTGAGCCAATTACCCAATTCTTGGCACAAGCGCAAACATAACAGCAACAAGAATAGCATTTCGAATGCAATGTACAGTGTGGCCAATAATAACTGTCAGTAAATTTCACTGTTCTGAAAAAATTTGAAAATCTGAACTTTTTTATAATCTAAGGATGCATTGCTTTTTAAAATTTAAAATATATTCTTTATATCAAACTCAGAAGCGCCATGAAAGGTAAACGTGACTTACAATTAGCTATAAATTTTTTAAAAAAAATAATAGAAATATGGAAATCATAAAAACACTAAAACCACTCGGAATAGCAGAAAAATTCATACATAAGACAATAAAACGAGATAAGGAAATGGAAGGCTCGAAGATTAAAAAGAAATTGGACGCAGTAGGACTGTGCGAATTAATGACGTCATAAAACAAGTGAGAGGACGATATCCTGCACAATCAGCCTGTTCTGTAGCAAAGGATATGAAAATATCCAAAACTTCCAAGCAGCTTTTATCAGGAATGATTTACGACTCAAGGCCTATAAAAGCTAACGCCTTCATGGGCTAACAAATAAGCAAAAGCAATTACTTACTTACTTACTTACTTGGGTGGCCATAACAACCCGTTACCGGGTTACGGCCGACCTCAAAAGCTCTCTCCAGGCGCCTCTGCTTTGCGCACGCCTTCTCCAATCATTCACACCAAGCGTGGATAGGGTTTCCTCGGCTTGGTCTTTCCATCGGAGGCATGGTCTTCCTCTTCGTCGTCGCCCAGCGGCTTCCGCATCAAACACCTTTTTCGCCGGAGCTTCTTCGTCCATACGCACAACATGTCCCAACCAGCGCAGACGTTGAATAGTGATGCGCTTGACTATGTCAATGTCAGCGTAGAGCTCGTACAGTTCGTGGTTCATTCGAATACGGTAGTCGTCGCCGACGTGAACAGGACCGAAGATTTTGCGAAGAATTTTTCTCTCAAACACCCCAAGCGTGGCTGCATCAGTCTGCGACACAACCCATGCTTCTGCGCCGTAAAGTAGCACGGGTAAGATGAGCGTCTTGTAGAGTGTCAGTTTTGTCGGGCGAGAGAGGTCTCTACTACTCAATTGCTTACTGAGACCATAGTAACACCTATTAGCAAGAGTTAGTCTTCGCTTTATCTCCAGGCTGACATCGTTTTGAGTGTTCACAGCGGTGCCAAGATAGGTGAATTCCTTGACAACTTCGAAAGTATAGTTGTTCGCAGTAACAAAGGATCCAATACGCCGCGTCTCCCTGTTTGTGGACAGCAAAAGCAATTACCTGTTACAAAAAGTAAGGATCTACTTGACTGGCACGGTGGAGTTGAAATAATCTTTTCGGATGAAAAACTATTCTTCCTGCAAGATAGCCTCTACCAGCAGAATAACCGTGTGTATGCAAGAAGTTTTGCGAATGCTCCAAAAGATGAATTGACTGCTGAGCGATATCAAAACGTGACCAAAATCAAGGTGTGTGGAGCAGTATCATAAAAAGAGAAAGTACCGAAAAAATTCGCCTGATTTAATCTCTGCGAAAGAATGGCTAGCATCATGGTAAAATTATGATGGTAGCAACAATTCTAAGTGACAGTTCTTCTTCTTCATTCTTAGCCAGCCAGTTCTGTCAAAATTAGCTTATTTTGTTTTTGTTTATTATTGACAAAACAGAAATGTTTAAATTTCAAAATATCAGTTAGTCAAACAATCAAACTAATTGATTTTTTTAAATTTTATTTATTTTTATTTATTTAGTTAATCAGAGATTATAGTAGACATTAAGAATTATTTTCTTTTACTGTACAACAAATATTTATCATTAAGAAAACACAATTTCTTATAATAAGATAATTTTGAAGACTACAGTTGAGTATCCTATAACTAAAAGCTAAAATGTGTTCGAATCTGTTGACACCATATACATAGCGAGCAGCATTATTGTAAGCTACTTGTAATTTATGCAATGAGCGTGAGTCTAACTTGCTATACACCACTTCGGAGTAGGTGATTATTGGGACAATAAGCTGTACTACTAAGCGTCTTTTTGTCTCGGTTGGCACAAATAACGCAGTCATTCTGAGGTTTCGTAAAACACTGTAAATTTTACCTACCACAGAATTTATGTGGTCTTCAGGACTGAATTTACTCGAAATCCTAGATTGGTAGCTTTGTTCACAAACTTTAGCTCAGTATTATTTAGGACAATAGTCGGAAGACTATTAACAAAGCTTTTGAAATTGGTAGCACATAAGACTTAGATGGATTTAAATTTACTTTGTTTTGTATTGTCCAATTGCTAAGTCTGTGGAGATCTTCATTAACACGATAGCACAAGTCTTCCATTAGACCTACTGGGCGCGAGAAGTGCAGTTGCAAATCATCAGCATAAGCGTGCATAGAAACATTATGGCAAATATAAAATACATCGTTGATAAAAAGAGTGAACAAAAGCGGACCCAATAGGGATCCCTGAGGTACCCCGCTTATCACAGCTTGTATACCTAAGATTTTATTCCCTACATTTACTCTCTGCGTTCTCCCATGAAGGTAACTTTTAAGAAAGTTCACTGCAGTATCTGAGAATCCAAAAAATATTTTTAGTTTGCGACTATAATGCATGATCCACACTGTCGAAGGGTTTAGAAAAGTCTAACAGACAGAGCACTGTTATCATTTCATTATCATATGCAACTCTTATATCGTCAAGTATTTTCACCAAAGCAGTTGAAGAACTATGGCCAGGACGGAAACCAGATTGCAAAGGTGAAACAACTTTATGTAAGTCAATATGAATACGTAAGTATCTGATCAGCTATTAATGATTCACAAACTTTAGAGACACAAGAAAGAATACTTATGGGCCTATAGTCGCTGTGATGCAGTTTGCTTCTTAGCAATTGGCATAATTGTTGCCACTTTCCACGCCACACTTTCAAAAACTTTTATTTTTAGCGATAGCATATTTAAACTGCAATTAAATTTGTTTTCTTGTATCTTATTATTTCAAGCCGTGTTTTCAGTTTTCAAAAAAATAATTTGTCTTTAACAAACGACAATTCTGAACTGAAAACACGGCTTACAATAATGGTGGCACTAAAAATATGTGAGTTAATTATGTAATGAAACTTTACAGTTTTATTACTCTAGCTCTAGTTTATTTTTAACTGGAAATACCATGCCTTTCTAACATTGCACAATATTGGAGATTCGTCTTGTCCAGCTAGCGGCGGTAATCACAACACACATTAAAATACTTTTCCATTTACAATTTTTTACAATTCACGCGAAACGAAAACGAAGAAAAGAACCATTGCCTACGACAAAGTATAAAATTAGATCTTATAGCGTAGACAGACGGCAGCGTTAATTTGCATTAGCAGACTTAATTCAAATTAACTTGTGAATTATTCCCATTCTAATGCGCATTACCTTAAAAATTTTTTACACTTAATTCAATTAAAATGTCGATAATGTGTCTCCTGCATTATATTAATAATGTGTCCGCTGCGTTATTAATTTGTAAAAAAATTCGCTTTTTTCGTAATAATAAAAAAAAGAATGCTGGCAACAAAATCAAACTGAATTTATACTGAACTAAGCTATTTCAATATGGCAACACAGCCGATAATTCTAAATTACTAATGTCATTATCATTGTGAATGTGTCATTATTTGTGACATTGAATTTATTGTTTATATTCAAAAATGGATACAAAGACAACGAAGGTAAGTTATTTCAATTATATTTAGCAAAAAAATACTTATATATTAAAATATTAATGCATTTTTTTTTTTTAATTTAAGAAGTCATTATTTGTGATTTTGTGTGAGAGAATCGTATACGGAAAAGAGAGTGACAAAAACAAAATTTGTAAACAATACGTTTTTGCTGAGAAAATCGTATGGGAGAAGAGAATGACAAATTTTAATAGATGCTTCCTATGTGTGTTGAACAAGTCAGCTGTTTTCTAAATGCACAAAACTATCGTCTGTCAGGGTAAAATTTTAATTTGAATTAGTAAATTTTTAATGCGCATTAACGCTGCCGTCTATCTACGCTATAAAAGTAAAAAAAATTAAATAAATAAAGAGTTCATCAGCGGAGAATCGAACTAGTGACCCCCAGGATCATAACGCTAACACTATGCTACTCTGCTAGTCAAACGAAGATAAACTTTTTTTGTATGAGACAACTATTGGATAACTTTGAACGCGATTTTCTCGCTTTTCCTTGAGCATTGCGAAAAACGGAAAAATATGTGTTTCTTATTTCACGTGAACTACCATCATGAAAAATTTGAGCCAAATCAGTGAGGGCACAGGGTGGTGGTCTCCTTGTTAGATGAAAACAACATCATTAAAAGCAGAAGCAGAGCTGAGCACTTCAATAACCACGACAACGTAATTGTGCTGCCCAAAGATCATCACGTGACATTTCTGCTAGTGCAGTCGTTTCATAAAAGCTTTCATCACCAGATGCACGAAGCCACTATCAACAAAATAAAAAGCTACTATTATGTGCTTCGACTGCGAGTCTTATATAGAAAAGTCCGTCGAATTTGTCAAAAATGCAAAAATGAAAATGCCATGCCACGACCGCCGCAAATGTCAGCACTACCAGTTGAGAGGCTAGCTGTGTTCGAACGCCCATTCACTTTTACTGGCATAGACTACTTTGTTGCAGTGGGTCGGCACCGCGAAAAACGATGGGGCGTGATTTTTACGTGCTTAACTATACGAGACGTACATATAGAGGTAGCGCATGCTTTAGATACAAGTTCGTTTATTATGGCTATTCGAAATTTTATTACAAGGCGTGGCTCACCAAAAGAGCTATACATACTCAGACAATGGCACCAATTTTGTAGCTGCCAAAAATATTCTATGTGGTGACCTAGAGATAATCCACAATTCCTTAATCCACCCAACGTTCGATAAAATTAAATGGAAATTTAATCCGCCAGCGGCTCCGCACATGGGCGGAGCATGGGAGCGGCTTGTAAGATCTGTGAAAACCGTATTATATTCTATATGTCCATCGATGAATTTAGCAACGAAGGTTTAAGGAGCGCGTTGTTGGAAGTTGAACTTGTTATAAACTCGCGGCCACTAACGTTCGTCACCCTAGAGGCAAGCGATGATGACGCTATCACACCCAACCATTTATTGATTGGGTCTTCAGATGGCTACAAGCCTATTACTAACGATTATGTAGATCTAAGACAGCGCTGGTACCAAACGTAAAAATTTTCGAATCAATTTTAGCGCAAATGGCTAATGGAGTATGTACCCATCATTTCAAGACGCAGCAAATGGTTTACTAAGCAGCCTCCTGTAAACATTGGGGACGTAGTGGTTATCGTGGATCTGGAATTGCCTAGAAATTGCTGGCCTAAAGGCTTAATCATCGACACTGTGTTAGCCAAAGACGGCCAAGTTAGAAGATTGACGGTAAAAACAAAATCTAGCATACTTCAACGTCCAGTAGCCAAGATAGCTGTACTAGACGTCTATAAAAAATCTGAAGGTAAACTCAACGTACCGGAGTCGCTTACGCGGGAGGGAATGTTACCGCCGTTAGCAAAGGGACACTCTAATTATGTTCGAATATGAGCTTCGTGCAAAATACGATGTTGAAAACGAAGAAAAGAACCATTGCCTACGACAAAGTATAAAATTAGATCTTAGTCTATAACACAAAGCACGAGCGGTTTGCAACATTAAATTTTAAAGCGCGTTTTCGAACTATATACATAAGTAGAATAAGACAAACATATTGAATAAATGAATTATTAATATTAATTTGCCTTTTTTTTTCAATTCGCTACTATAGAAAATTTTTGTTCACCCAGAATATGACATCTTAAATGCTATCAACTCTACTGAGCATGACCGAAAATTGACAATAGATTTTGTGAAAATCAGTAGCGGTTGATTTTTTTTTATTAAAATTTTGTTTTCAACTCGGAAGATTTGATTTTTGATACATATTCAAAACATTATAATTTCGATTAGAGGAAAATTAAATTAAAAATGTCGCGGTACTGTTATTTGTGTTTAAAAAATAAAACGATTGAAACGAAAATGTAAAATTTCATGGGTGAGTAAAATTTTAATATGCATTTCGCACTGCGTAAGGAATAAATTTACTAAACTAATTTTATTTAATAATCAATAATGTCGAAATTCTATTATAGATTGGTGTTAATTTCTTGTGAAATAAAACCAAAACTTTTTTCCAATTAATAAAAAATTAGTTTTCTTCATTAGATCTAATTCTTTTTTGCGCCGCCCCTGAGTCCATTTGGCATTTAATACATTTTGTTTACAAATATTTTTAAAAATCAACACATACAAAACTAGCGCATGCGCAAAACAATCTGTAGCTTTTAGATTTGTCAACAATCTTGGTGAACTTCAAACACACTGAGCAGGTAGGTTAGTAGCAATATAGAAGTATTACATATATGTGTTTGATCTACCAAATACGAAATTGAAATGCGATCAAAAGAGAACCAAAAGAAGGAGTTTTGATAATACTGATAAATACTGACGAAACGGATTACGTTGTGCTCGAATTATCTGTCACTACCTCTGCTGATCTTGCAACCTTGGGAACTCCAGATATTGATATCATCTAAGAGCTTGGGCAAAGCAACACAACCTGTTTTTCGACAATTACATTCCGTCGTACCAATTGCTTTTAGTACGAAAGCACAACAAAATTAATGCTGCTGGAACAATTCACATAAGCAGATTTCCTTATCGTCGCCTTCTAACCGAAAAAGAAATTAAGATAAGAGGACGAGGATCATCCGCCGAATGCAAAAGCTCTGACGGAATTGTAATTGTTACTCGTTGGTACGACAGTAAATTTGTCAATCTATATGCAACGCCAACGAGGTAGGCCATCGAAGAACGAATCGGTTGCGCATCCTTCTACTTCTGCGATGGTGGACATCAGTGAAGACTCCAACAAGTCTTCTTAAAAGTCAATAGCGCAGTTCAGAGAAAAGCAAGTGGTTGCGCTTAAAATTCTTTTATTATTTGCAAAAAATGCAACGTGTACCTATTAGATTCACATTTGAAATGGCCATCAAGTCACTTGCCACATTTCAAGTCTACCAGCTATATATTTTCGCTGATTTAATACCTTGCCTTGACCTTCTCTGCTTTTATTGGCCAACCTTAACTCATCACGGAACCTCTTGATTATGTCGTGGACAATAGATCTACTTTATCCAATCAACTCGGCAATTTCTCTTACAGTTTTACGTTTAGAAGGTCACTTAACTACTAATTGCCTAATTTCTACAGTATATTGGTTTCCATTTGGAGCCATTGTAAATGTATTTTAAGTTATTGTTGACACTGTTTGCCACTAATTGCAATTTACGACTGAATATGACAAAAAAAACGTTGTTTTTAAATGCCTTTCTGCAAAATAACAGTATAACTATAACCATTATTGGCAATAGCTTCGTTCCTACCAGATTTTTTGGTAGAAATTGAAAAGTGTCAAATCGCTATTTTCGAGAGAGTAAACGCTGAAATTTCTCTGACTGCTCGAATCACCACAATTCTGGCAGGAACAGAAAAATGGGTAAAAATTGAAAACTTTTAAAAAATTTGCGCGTATTTCATGAGCTATAGCTAGCGTCGTAGTTGCATAACCATTTGGTTAACACCTTCTGAATGCAAGGCGAGTGAAGCATTTTCGAGAGTATTATTGAAATAACTCAAAAAGAAAATGACCGATTTTAAAGTTTTCTACCTGATTTTTATAGCTTCATAAATTATCGTGAACTTTGATTTATTTTAAATGCATAAAGTGCATTTTAAAATAATGCTTAGTATAAAAATTAGAGGTTTGGCGTAAAGTAAATTTTAGCCAAAATTATTTTATATTTTGAGTTAAACAGTTTTGTTATATTAAGGGTATTCCTCTAAACGCGAAAAGCGTGAAAACTCGAAAGTTTTCAAGCTTGCTTTCGGGAACACCCCTATCAATGCAAACGCGTAAATGATTGAGCAATGGCAATTTGACAGTTCGATCAGTGCTGCCGTGCTGCAGTGTTTTAGTCAAAACATCCAATTATGGCTGGTTTTGTTGAAAAATAATCAAATTGTTCATCAAATTCTTTGTGAAATAAAATAGAATCCTTAAAATGCCGCAAATAGTGAAAAATAAATTGATTCAATTCATTGAAGAAAATACTATAAACAATTTACTTATGCCGTTTCGACAAACGGCAACACTGATTCACTTTTCGAGGCCACTTGCTCAACTAATTTGCCTCGAAAGTTTTCGAGGGTTGAGCAAACTTGTCTTCATACAAATTATTTTCGAGGTTCGAAAATGTGCTCAGTTTTCGCAGTTTTCGAGGCTTTTTCGCGTTTTCAGGAATATCCTCATTATTTTTACTGAACTTTACAGTATTGTTCGAATTAAAGTGAACACAAGTGATAATTTGAAAAAAGAACATTTATTAGTTATAGACGAAGAATACAATTTAAATTATTTTAATAAGAACTAAGTCACCACTTGGCTTTCATAACTTCTTTTATACGTTTTGGCATAGAATCCACAAGTTTTGTACACATTTCAGATACTTGCTGGTCTTGAAATCATGTCTGGATTACAGCCCCAATCATTTTTGTTTTTGTTGTGAAGTCTATTTTACGAAGTCTAGTCTTTACAATAACCCAAAGATTTTCAATCGGATTAAGATCTGGTCAGTTTCCTGTCCATTCGAGGCATGATATCTTTGTGAGAGGAATTTTTTGGTCCAAAGACAGCAATCTCGTTTCGTTAAAAAAGCGACAACGAAAAACTAACGACAGCTCATATTGACCAAATCCATTAAAGATGTTTCGGGGCTGCTTTTCTTAGAAAAGTGCCAGAGGTTCAAATACTTTAAAATCGCTAATAAAACAAAATGAAAAATATTGAAAAAAAGTTGTGTGAGATTTAAAAGTCCGATATATTTAAGAAATATTGAAGAAGGTTCAAAAGCTGCAAATTAATGAAAAAATTTGAAAAAAATGTTTAAACAGTTGAAAAAGGCTAAAAAGTCGATAAAATATGGAAAATGACGGAAAAAGTTGAATACGGTTAGAATATGAAAAATATTGAAAAAAGTTGAAACGTGTAGAAAAAGTCAAGTTGAAAAATCTTAGTAAATTCAATTAAATTGAAAGAGGTCAAAAAAGTCGAAAGGAAAATGTTAAAAAAAGTAGAAATAGTCAAAAAATATTTTAAAAAATCAAGATTTCTCACGTTTATAACTTTTTGTTAATATGGGAAGTGCCACGCCCGCTGATGCAATCCCGTCAAAGTCCATTTATTTTAATGCATATATGCATTTTATGATAGAAATTCTTGTCTTTTGCTTTTGCGACAAACGACAAATTCTGTAATTCGACCCATTCGTTTTTCCCCTCTTGCCAACAAGCAAGAAAAATTTTCCGAAAAAGTTTCTATGTGTAAACTTTGACTAAGAAATAAGACTTAAAATAACTGATACTAAACTAAAATACAAAAGGACAGAAAATTGTTCTTAATCGTCGCTGGGCAAAAAGTTATATTGATTTACGCAGGAGACATTAATCTCTAATGCCTCTACGAAAAAAATTGACTGCACTTTATTTTGATCGAACATACAAATTTGGATGAACTTGAACCCTTCTATAATTTTTATTTTTCAGGCCATTTTTCTGTATACAGCATTTTCTGTAGAGGTTTGGTTTTAAATTGGGAACACTATTTCTAGTTACAGTTAATTTTTCTCAGTATATTTTGCTATTGCACCATGTCTAAGTAGGAAATAGTCTGGAAATTTACAAAATTCACTAAAATTTCAACTTTAAATTTACTCAAAACTTACATGATGTCTTGCAATTATGAAATCAATTGGATTATTGGAACAGGTTTACTTTAGGGACAACTCTCAGATTTTATTTTTTTAGGGGAAGTAGCGTGCTATGAATAAACAATAAATCTGTAAAAAAAATTATCGCTCGGATCTGGCTTAGGAGATATAGCCATCGGAAGTTGCGGATATAGCTTTTATAAAAAACGCTATAAGTTGAGAACCCCTGAATGGATTTCCAAAATATGGATATCATATGAAAGGTAATTTAATGAGGTATAAAATTGTGCCAAATTTAATTTAAATTCGTTGGATAGTTTTCGAGATATGAGGTTTTTTGGAAAATGTTGACCTCTTTTTTTGAAAAAACCTTTATTTTTTCCAAAAAAAGTATTATTAACCTATAGTGATGCTCATATCTTTAGAAAGTATATTTTATTAGCTTTAAAATGATGTGCTATTTGTATATATATTTTTTATATTAGGCAATTTTTTTTTTACCGGAAAACAAAAAAAATATCCTTTTTTTTTAAAAGAATAAAATCATATGTTATACACTGAACCGCTGGTCCCAGAAATTCTACATAATAGTTATTGTAATTGGGTGGCCTTCGGCAGTGGCGCAGGACTTAAAACTCCCAAAAATCCAAAACCGGCTTCGCGGAGTCCTTCGGCCGCGGCTCGGTCTATAACGTATCCAAAATTGGCTTCGGTGGCCACAGTAATGCTACATAAAAGTTAGGATGAGTAAGCGGCCTTCGGCCGCGGCTCAGGATTTAAAACTCCCAAAAATCTGATACCGGCTTCGCGGCGGGCTTCGGCCGCGGTTCAGTCTTTAACGTCTCCAACACTGGCTTCGGTGGCCACAATAATGCTGCATAAAAGTTAGGATAACTGAGCGGCTCAGGATTTAAAACTCCCAAAAATTCGACACCGGTTTCGCGGCAGCCTTCGGCCGCGGTTCAGTCTATAATTTATCCAACACTGGCTTCGGTGGTCACAGTAATTCTACATAAAAGTTAGGCCCAGCGACCGATTCATGATTTAAAACACCCAAAAATCTAACACCGGCTTCGCGGAGGCCTTCAACCGCAGTTCAGTCTGTTGCCTCAAAACGAGGAATATTTTTTTTTTGTTTTTCGGTAAAAATAAATAGTACAAATAGTACATCATTTTAAAGCTAATGAATTATACTCTCTAAATATATAAGTATCACTATAGGTTAATAATACATTTTTTGGATAAAATAACGGTTTCTTTCAAAAAAAGAGGTCAACATTTTTCAAAAAAACCTCATATCTCGAAAACTATCCAACAGATTTAAATTTTTTGTAGTACAATTTTAGACCTCATTAAATTATCTTTCATATAATATCCATATTTTGGAAATCCATTTAGAGGTTCCCAATTTATAGCGTTTTTTATAAAAGCTATATCCGATGGCTATATCTCCTAAGCCAGATCCGAGCGGTTTTTTTTTTTGCAGATTTATTGTTTATTCATAGCACGCTACTTCCCCTAAAAAAATAAATAGAATCTGAGAGTTGTCCCTAAAGTAAACTTAAGACGGATTATTTCTTGTGGCAATATGTGGAGCCTCAGGCTTATACTGATAAGCCAGCAAAAAAATAAAGACTCATTGCTGAATAGGTAATCGTAAGTTTAACCTTCAGACTGCGCTAAATATTGTCCTGTTGCGGCGCTCATATCTACAAAATCATATTTAAACGCTGAATGGTATAAATAAAATTATCTTGCTAATAAAGCCAAAATCTGGTAATTTAACAATTGTATGTGTTTTATTTCAATTCGAAAATATGAGTCTAAAAAAACATAACATCAGCTCAGCACTGTATGAAACAGTAGATCATGGGGAAAGATTGGAATCATGATTAATTCTGATTTAGAATTAAGTCATATCATTGGCTCATTCACCTTTTTCTTAAAAAATTCGAGTTTGCTTGAAACATGAGTTTTTAAGATTTTTTTTTTTTTAAGTTTTTTGTATAATTTTCTATGGTAATTTTGACGCTGAATTGAAATGTGGTTTTGGTTAGTTTTTATGACACCTAGCTTTTGAAATAAGTCTAGTCAAATGCGAGTATGTCTAAGATACTGAATCTTACTATTATCGTTCATAGGATTCCAACTGCTTTGGAGCATTTCACAAAAATGTAATGATAAGATTTATTTAAAATGCAATTTTTATTTTTCTCTTGCAGTTTTTGTTGTTCAACGAATTTTGACCATAAATAAGTATAGTTAGTTAGTATCAGTGCTGTTTTTGTATGTAACATTAACTTGGTACCCGGTCATAACACAAATGGTCATGGTCCCCAAAACAATTTTGGGCCTTATATTTCAACATTTTAAAGAAATGTACTTTTTCAAAATATTTTAAATATAGTAGAATTTAATTTGTGCTTACCGGGTTCAAACGCCTCCACCGAAAGAGTATTTTCTATCTTAAACTGACGAAAATTTCCATATGAAAATTGAGACTGTAAAATTTATTTTAATAATGAGATGCAACTATGATCTTAACTGCTTAAATTTTAAGGAATAATTACAAAGTCAGGAAAACATTATTAAAAAAACTTATAACTCAGAAAATTACCAATGATTTCCATTTGACGCATATATTTTTGTTACACTATTGTTAATTAAAATCAAAGCCAATGAAATGTGTTTTATGTTTTTTTGTGAGTTTTTGTTTCTTCCAATATAAAAAATACAAACACAATTTTTGTTCTGTTTTTTCAATTTAAATTTATGGTCACCGTAAATATATGCATATACTATATGTATGTATCAAAGTTTTAAGCTGATGGTAATTGGAGCATATTTCAAAGTACTAACTACTGACAAATTTGAAGTTACATTTCTAGGATCGCACAAGATAATACATACTGCAGGAAATATTTTGGACTCCTAACCACCATGTTCATCAGTTTTTAGAATGTAAGAAATGTTCGGGTGGTCAAAAAGAACTTTTCAATCACAACTGCATAGAAAACATAATTTATAGTAGGTGGACATCGACTAATCATTCTAAGTTGGGGAAATATTTCTAGATGAACTTTTCTTTTTCCAAAAGTACTTTTGAAATATAATTTTATGCTTAAAACTTAAAGTAAGTTTCTTTCAGACAACAAACCATATGACTTTGGCTTAAATTATTCTTTTATAACTCTTGCGAGATTAGGGCTACCAGATGGTATACTTTAGTAGCAAATGTGCTACTTTTGCAAGGCTTTGCTACTTTTCACTTGAAATGCACTACTTTTGGATGGTTTTGCTACTTTCGATGTTTGCATTGTAAAATAAAGTTATCAAATATTCTTTTAATTCGCTGGGGGTTTTCATAAGAAACGAGGACCTTTTTTTTTTTTTTGCTCATCAAAAATATTTTTATGGGACTAAAAAAATTTTTGGTTTTCATTCCACAATTGGAATTTTTTGACATACACTACTTTTGTAGGCAGGTCATCTGGTAGCCCTATGCAAGATCCCACTCAGGTTTACCATTGGGGACGATTCATCTTTTAATTGTCTTTCGTACTGAGAACAAAACACATGATGCTAAAACAGTAAAAATGAATTCACAAGAGTTGATTAACAAAAAGCAGAATTAATATCAAGACATTAAAATATATCTACATACTTTATTGATGGAGAAGTATTCCAGTATGAAAATAAATCAAATATAATTAAACTCATGCATCACAAGGATGATTTAGATATACATAAATAAATGCGAATTGGCACTTTTTATGATGGGCCTTTAACGACCAAATAATGATTCCTAATGATTTTGCATAATTGAGCTATTGATTCGTTGCTTAATACGGATTTCATTTATTGCAACACATGCGAATCAAAGGAAATCCCTGGGACGAGAGGTAATTATTATTCTTTGAGTCTGCATACAATTACAACCAAGCCATTGTGCGACTGAGTGCCATTGAGACTCCTACTTAGAATGCGTATAAATACTATTCATCAATTACATTGAAAGTTGGCAAATGGCGTTCAGTTGTACAACTATTAAATTGCATATATGCGTAGACTCATACACCGATTGACAAAGGAGCTGAATTGATCCTGCTCAAATTATCATCAAACAAATCAGCTTCATTCACAACGAAATCCCTGAATCGGGGAAATGTTGGAGAGAGTTAAAGTGACACATTTATCACCGTATTTGGCGAAAAAGCTTTTTTATATGTGAAAAAAATACTCAATTTTAATTTTAATTTTATATTTAAAAGAAGTGTATCTTTAAGAGAGTAGCAGCTAGGATTTTCGTTCAAACGGATTTTTATTCTGTGGTTAATATACTATCGAATGTTTACCACGGTATTTGGTGGTATTTTTGTCAAACCTATTTGCTCTTCAAGCACACTGTGTATGTGGAAGGTGTTACAAAAAAAAATTTCAAAGATGTGACACATTCTTAGGAATATAATCTCAAAAAAATAACTTGCCCAATGGTTCCTTATAGGACGGACGTTTAGCCTCGGCGATGAATCCTGTTCCTTCAGTCCAGAAAGAACTACCACTTATGATTTGAATTTGCGAAAATCATGCTCATATGCCAAAGCGCATATATTCTAAATCATATAGTATATGAACATATGTATGGCTTTTATATAGAACTTTTAAGGGCTTGGAAATTATTTCATAATTATTTCTTAGCTTCTTTTAAAGTGAATTTAGTGCTATCTAAATAATGTACATATTAACAATTTTAGATAGCTATTTTAGATAGCTTAATAAAAAGGTGGGACTTAAAGTAGAATGAATGACTCTATAGTAAAAGCCGTGCGTCAGAGCGAAGAATGAAGTAAGAGCTAGTCTGTACTTTTTTGATAATGCAAATAAAACTTTTAAATAGTAAAAAGTACTCACAGCAAAATTTGTTACTTCATTTGGTTCAATTATAAGATTTGGAGCATCTTTCAGTGCAATGATGTAAAATGCTGTTTCAAATCTACAGAAATTATAATAAAAATGATTTTGGTCTAATAATAGTATTTTTTGACTATACAATGAAGTTTGAATTAAATAAACAGGTGAAAGAACGATTAAATTATTAATTTTACCTGTTATTGTTTATTTACTGAGCTTATCATTTAATAATTGAAGGACCTAGAACAAGAGGGGTACAAGTGTAGAATTCAAATTTTTACTAAAAACTGGTTAAATTGTTAAATGAAAATGTCACCAATAAATTATCAATAACACTAGACCAACTGAATTTACTATTGCTGCTATATCTTTAGAAAAAACTAAAAAAGTGTTTAACCTTATTTTACTGAGAAATACTTTTGAAGCACTTGTATTCCTCTGGTTCTAGGTCCGGCTCTGGTCTCCGGCTCCAGGTCAGTTTCAAATTAAAAATATTTGGTTTTGATTTTATTTATATTCTCTAGTGCGGTTATTATCATAAATTACGTGAGTCAAAATAGGGGGGAGGGGGTCCAGAAAAATTTCACCAAGGGGGAGGGAGGTCAGTTAAAATCTCACGTCAACTTTTTTAATGCAGAAAATAGCAGAATACATTTAAAAATTATGAGGCAAGTATCACGAAAAGGGGGAGGGGTCCCGTCAGAACTCACCAAATCTCACCAGAGAGAGAGAGGGGGGGTCCGAATTTTCAAAAAACACCTCACGTTATTAATGGACGGCCCCTTAGTCATTATAAATGAAAAATGACGGATACCAACTATATGTAGTGAATGGATTTACATTTTTTTTTTTTTTTTGATTATCAAGTGTTTGTGTGAAATTTGGTTGCATTACCTTAAATAATTCACGCATTATAGTGTTTTAGATTTAATTTGAATGGGCGGGTATAGCTGGGACCCGACGTATAAACCTAATTGTACTGGACAATTAAAAAACTAAAAAACACTTAATTTTAACTTGACTAACATCAAGAACGCAACATTGAACAAAATCTTTTTATTTCTTAACGTCGTGTTTAAGTTTACTTAGTTTAAAGTTTTGCATTTTTAGATTTTTTTTTTTGTTTTTTTTTAAATCTTTCAAATTGATGATATCGAAGTATTGAGGAATTGTAAATAAAATTAATAATAAATGCATTTATATTTGAATATGACCTCGAACCTGTTAATTTTATAATTGTTTTACCTTTTTTTAAAAGTAGATGGTGTCATCCACGTAGACCATTCATGCAAACTCCACAAATCAGGTATAACTTCTAGTTCTTTGCAAAGTGTTAAAAATTGTGAAGCATCGTTGTGTACTAAATGCTGCCAATGTACGCGATCAAAGTCCTCTTTAAACTGACCATATCCATCGGGGCTTTGGAGGTCATGTTTGTTGCGGCAAAATATAACACCAATTTCTTCAAAAGTTTCACGTATAGCAGTGATACGGAGTGATATTTCTCTGAAGCAAAAATTGCACCTGATTAAATTTTGATCTGAATGAAAATTAATCATGTTAACCTCTCTAAACAATTCTTGCTTTTTTGAGTAAATATGCGAGGTCTACAGCCGTTAACTTTTGTCAGGTCAATCAGACTCTGCTTCTGCACACCAAAATCATTAAAATATTTTGTCCAAAGTGGCGACTCATCAGCTGCTTCGCAAACTCCACCTGGAAAAACGGATGAGTTTGGCATGAAAGAGGCTTTCTCTGCACGGTTAAATAGTAAAACCTTGGGAAAAAATAAGAGGCAATGAAATGTTTGATTTAACAACAATTATATATTATATAGTAGTACATTGTAGTCGCAACTTTTTCTGTGCACTGAGCTGCTTTTAGCCAATATTATTAAACTGGCAGATTCTCGCCAAACCTTGGTCACTTGCCTAGCCATTTTGCGATCCCGAATTCTTGCAACTTATTCAGCTTGCGCAACTTGCGATAATCAAAATACGCGGCATAATAAGTAAAATCTTTCTTATCAAAACCAGCTGATTTTATCAGAACTGTTGTTGTCATGAATTTATTACAATTATAAAGGTAGAGGCAAATAATCAAAATTTGAAAATGCAACACAGGGAGAGCTTTATCGGAATTGTCGAAATCATAATCACATCAAGAGACAAAAAAACATTCGCCTGCTAAACATAAAATAGTTTTGTTCTTAACCTTATCACCTTAAACTAATAGCCCAGTTCACATATGCTGTCCAACATGGCTTGACAACTCGAATAACTGTAAATATCGTTTTGCGTTCACATCATCACACATGCTTGTCACACATCATTTGCAGAAAAATTTTGAGGAGTACACATCACTTAATTTTAGCCCAGTTTCCATGTGATCTTATCTTAAGCCCAATTTCCATGTGATCTTATCTTATCTTATTTTATCCCATATCAGGGATATCAAATCAAATTTTTGTAAGAAAGAAAAAGCATGCGAACAGAACCTAATGCGCTTGGAGAATGCGAGAGTAAATAGGATACATTTGCTATCTTTATAGCAGGTGATGTCCTCCCTGATATTTGATAAGATAAGTTCAAGAAAGATTAAATGAAAATTAGGCATAATGTGCCCTATTTCGTGTATGTATCTAAAAACATCAAACGTCATGTTTTTCAAGTGACTTATATGGTTACACCATTATGACATAAGAGACATGCGGTCTCTTTATCATGATTTTATATCTTGTTCTAGCAAGATATTATAAAAGCGAATTTCACTACAAAGGCGAAGTATGTTATTAGTTTTGATAAACATCTATTTAAAAGACATCACTGTTTTGTAAGCGTGATTTTAGTCTTCATAACTTCCCCTGATGCTACTACGGTACATACAGTGTTTTAATAATAAATTGACATATTCAGGGCTGCAAACAGTATGGCCCTTGAGAAAATTACAAGTTCAATGATACAAAGCGAAAAGTATACGCAGATATTAATTACAGAAAATTATATATAAAAATTTTTTTTTAATAGAGCTCTTGCTCCCGGAGCTGATTGAAAGTTGCTTATACATTATAATTATAGAATAAAAAACTAATTCTCACCAAATATGTTTGCTGATTATTTATTTGACTTTAAATGCGTTGCAGACGTGTTCATTGGATTGCCTTCTTCCTTCATTTCCGTCTTGTCAGTTGTATACTTTTACGCAACGGACTTGACGGACTCTATGAGTTGAGGCCTTCATACGCCGGCGCTCGTCAGCGTATCAAGCCAACACTGCGTGTAAGCAACATACATATACCTTGCTTACACACAGCGTCGACTTGTTACACCGACTCACAAGTTCGATCTTATTCAGGCATTTACACACAGATACGTCGACGTTCAAATGTCATTATTTGATGACAAAACGAACAACAACAAAATAGTTTGCTACGACGTAGTCTAAGGTTAAAAAGAAAAATTAATAAGAATAGATGTTTTCTCTTATTTTTCTTTTGCTTTCGTATTTTAAAATTTATTTTTGTTAAATTTTAATATTTATTTTAGCTTAATGCTGTTTTAAACATTTATTTTACTTATACATTAATTTAAGCATTTTTGACATTCGAACGTCGGCTAAGTTCACACGAGCGTTTTGTCAAGTCACGTTAGCTATTGCGTTTTTTCAACGCAGATTTTGGTACTTTTCACACGGCAGCCAACGCGCGTTATTTATTCGTACAATAAGCGTCATTTCTCTAAAATTATTGGTAAAGTTTCAAAATTTTGCGTACCATTATTGTAGACCATTAAATTATTTTACTTATGACACCCCTATTACTGATATCTATTCAGGAGCTTACAAACAAACAAAATACAGCAGAGAACCAACGCGCGTTTTAGCATAACACCGACGTTGACAAAACCAACGCGCGTTCAACGCACGTTTCATCAACGCAACGTTGATGGTGTGGCTTGCTGCATGGAGTTATGTGTTATGCTGAAACGCGTATTAGCTAACGCGCGTTGACAAAACGTTCGTGTGAACAGCAGCGAACTTGTGCGTCGATTCACCACGTCGACGTAGAATACCGAACTACCACTCCGACGTATGTCGCATTTACACAACAAAAAATTACTCCGAAGTCATACGTCGACTCTCAAATTCGGTGTGTGTAAATAGCATAATATATGGTGATATGCGCAGAAAAATTGCATTTGACAACTAGGAATGCGTAATCTTGTATTCTATCTTACCAAATTTTAGTTATCGCCAATTAAGAATTTAAATTTTGGTGTTTAGAAAAGTTAAAAGTACAAAGTTCTCCAGTGCAAGCTAAGAGCAACATGTCCAGTGAAAATAAAAGATCAATTCGAAAGTCCGCCAGCTTAATAGTAGCAGCACGTGATAACTACACTAACGCTAAATGTAACTACAGCGTATGTAAGCACATCATATGTTTTGTTTTTCCAAAATATTGGTTTCTCAAACTTCATACAGGTGCTACTCATGAAGCGAGCTGAGGGAACAGCCTACTTTCAAGATCATTGTGTGTTTCCAGGTGGAGTATTTGATACCGGAGATGAAAGTGTGGAATGGCTAAAATATTTTTGTGAATTTGGCGTAACTAAAGCACAATTGGATGAATTGTTAATTTCCGACTCAAAAAGGCCAAAAATGTTCAAAAGTACAAGTTCGGAATGTCCTAAGTAAGAATAATAATAGTTTGACCTTAAGACCGTATGATTATTTTGTTTTTATCTGTAGATGCTATCTACTCACACACTACTGCTATTATCGCATAGCTCGTTAGGAGCGTAGGATCAGAAAAAAATAGTATAGCTATTACGGTCACTGTCTCTTTATGCTGTGCCAGTTTTTGACATATCTCTATTCAGCGCTATTATGTTCTTGGTCTTGGTTAGAAGTCTCAATTTAAAATAAAAGCTGCACTGTTAAGCTCGTGGATTGAATTGAATTTGATAGAAACGGTTTTTGCTTCCAATGCTTTCAAAATTGGCATGCTGTCGAAGTATTGTGTTGGGTTGGCGTTTAAAACGATGCGGAATTTAAAACTCCCATAGTGCGATTTAATAATGTTCATGAGTTTACAATTTTCTTGTGCGTTCCAAATTAACTTTATATACTATAGTGACAGAGATGAATTTTATCAGCGTTTCCATTTGCTAAAAAACTGGCTGTCGTTAGGCAGCTATTTCTGTCTGCTGCATAAAACTCAAAAGACGAAGCAACAGTTCACGAAGTTCAGTTGCAGTCGATAGTCGCCTCTTGCTGTCGGTTGCGTACATTACAATAGTCGTAGCATCAGTTCACGAAGAGCTGTCGACGGTCGGCTATTACTGTCTGCTGCGTAAAACTCGATAGTCGAAGCAACTGCTCACGAAGAACTGCCGCAGTGGACTGTCAGCTATCTTTATAGCAGTCGTAGCAGTTGCTGTCGCAGTCGACTGTCGGCTATTGCTTTAGCAGTCGTTGATTTTTTATGCCATACTTTTCATTGTGCAAATAAATTGAATTTTTATTTATATGTTTTGTATGATTAAACTGCTAGGTTTGGTTTTATCGAATACTACTATTATTTTATATAATAAAATGAAAATTCTTTTGCAAAATGAAAAATCAACGACTGCTATAGCAATAATCGACAGTTGACTGCGACAGCAACGCCTACGACAGGTATAGCAATAGTCGACTACGACAGCTCTTCGTAAACTGTTGCTTCGACAATTATAATTTACGCAGCATACAGCAATAGCCTACTATCGACTGAGACAGCTCCTCGTGGACTGTTGCTCCAACTATTGAATTTTATGCAGCAGAGAACAATAGCTGACTATCGTCTGCGACAGCTGCTGCTCTAGCTATTTATCGCTAGAAAACCATCTTACTTTTATTTTATTGCGCAGCTTTAGTTCTGTTACTAATTCGTAGCAATTTAAAAACTGTTTTTAATAATACTATACTTTAGCTAATACAACTATTAGCCTTCTAAGCTACTTAACTTCAAAACCTTAAATCGTATAAAAAGCTTAGTCTTATTAAATAAAACGGAATAATATATTCATACATATTCATACAGCGATATACCTCTTAAGGGCGTTCGGGAGTTTTTCGAAAAATAAAGACATTTTTTTAAAATTTTATTTTACATAATTAAAGTATAACTATTCAAGATTTATATCTGAAATTTTCGTCAATAAGTTAGAAAAACGCAATGCCGTGAACGACCTCAAAATTTGCGGTGAGCAAGATATCTGAAGACTGGTTCATCCGAAAAAAGAAAATTAAATTTTTTTCGGTTAAGCAAATAAATAGGTGGCGTTTGATCGTTGATTTTTGAAAAATAATAATTTTTGACAAAATGGCGGGCGTACAAAGTAGATTTTAATATATTTTGTTCATCAACTCAGCCAAGTAATTGAAAACTTATAAAAAGTTTAGATTTGATCAGTCTTAAACAATGGTGGGCACTAACATGCATGCACATTTTGTTTCCATGTAGTGGTACAACAACCATATGAAGTTCTACTCCGCTGAAGTAGAATTGAATCGTTGTTGTGCGCTCACATTTGTATACGTATACACAAATGCTCTCCCGTTACTCTCAATTACGCTCTCGTTAGAACTTGCAGAAGAACTTGTGCCCACCTATGGTCTTAAACCACAATTATCATAAACTCATTTTTTCGAATTTCAACACATCATCTTTTAAAATAAGCAGTTAATTTAATTTCAGAGATATTTCGTTAAGAATCACTGCTCTTCGTGAAGCGTTTGAAGAAGTTGGCCTACTTTTGTGCCGCAATAAACAGAATATTCAAAAATCCGACGGGTTTGGTACTGAATATCAACTTAATGAAATTGAAAAGCAATATTGGCAACATTTGGTTCATAAAGATCCTAAAAAATTTCTTACCTTGTGCAAAGAATTTAATGTTGTACCTGATTTGTGGAGTTTACAGGAGTGGTCCGTATGGCGAAGTCCCGCTTCAGCCAGCAAAAGGTATTTTATATGTACACATGTATATTTTCGCTAGTTTTGAACAAAAAAAAAAACAATGTAAGTCTCACTAATGAGTATTTCGTTTCTTTCTGGGTTAGTAGACTCATTTTATAATACTTATTTCTTTATTTTTTGAAGCTAATTTAAACTTTCAGATGAGCAGAAGTACACACATTTTGTTTACAAATTCCACAAGGAATGATGTATTGCTAACGCTTATTAATTTTTTCGCACAAAACCAGTGTATTTCACTTAAAAATTAAAAAAAAAAACACTAAATTATTTTCGAAACACATACAATATTTTTGCAGTATACATTTTATGTAAAGAAAACTAACAGAATAAATGAATTAGCAATTCATCACCTGTATAGTCTTCTTTATCAATTTCAATATCTCCACCCGTGGTTGTCGTTTGGATTTGTTCTTTGAAGCAATTTGTCGTAGCAATTTTGGGTATGTCTTGAGGAATTTATCGAAATCAACACATGAATATTTCAGGTTACATTTGACGGTCAAAATAGCATTTAATGTTTCCACATCTAATCGAGTTTTGATTGATTTGACGATCTTATGGCAGCTTCTGCCTTTACTGCTACTTCATTTATTACTGATTTGTTTATACTCCGTCACAAAGTATTCGAATGTTTCAATCAGTAATACCTACCTACCAACCCATGCATTGAGATGTTGAGAACTCTTTACATTTATTACAGAATGCCCGGCGCTCTGACATGAGACTATCTGTCGAAACTCTTACAGAAATACACCCATAGATCTATTTCAATTTCATAACATCTCAAATGGAGGAGATTAAGCTAGCACAATTCGCGCATTACGAAATGATTTCGGTAGCTTTAATCATTTTATTTCACATTTAAGTGAAAACCTCCAATTGTATCACCCGCTTAACCACTAGTTGATTAAGTTTTCAGATGTAGGGGAGAATAAATTGATGAAGAATACTCCATATATAAATAAAATTGTTTGTTTTATGATTACTTTTTCAATATGTGGGGGTAATTGTCAAGGGGTATAAGTGGCATTTTTGTGTTTTGGCAAATACGAATGTTCAGTATGTTTCAGTATATTCTAAAACAAAATGATTTTTACTCACCAAAACCTGTCAGCCAAACACTTGTATCCATTTTCCAATGCAATTGGACACACAATAGCTACTCATTTCTACACCTACTTGGTTTGACCGATATTGTTATTTGTACCTTTTGGAACCTAATCTCCCAAATACTTATATATGTATGTAACTCTTTTGATTTTTAATTTCAGATATGATACCGTCTTGTACTTTGTTGCTCTTGAAAAGATTCCATGTCTACTAGCAGAAAAAACTGAAGTTGCAGATGTGATGGTCAATATAAAGTAAACAACTGACTGACTTATTCTTGAATTTCACATTTTTTGCAGTGGAAAACTCCCGCTATGCTTCTCAAAATCTATTTTGATCGGACTATTTGGCTTCCTCATTTAAATTCTTATGAACTTTCGAGGCTAACGCATATTTTTAACATCGAAACTTTGAGTAGATTTAGTAAAGAGCGAAGTAGTAAGGGGTCCACATTGTTGATGCTAGTATATTATAGATGTACAGATGGAATGGTCGGAATCCTTTCAGGTATGATAATGAAATAATGAAAAAAGTTAATATTTTACTTTTTTATTTTTACAACAAAAAGGTGATGACTTATATCCAGAAAATCCTGAATATTACATTGAGGCAATTGTCATTGACTCCACGGTAAATGAATTTAATTCGACTGTAAAAGGAAGACATCGTATAGTCTATTTCGACATGTATGATATGAATGTTGATTTAACAATTAAGCCAATTGATGATCATTTGAGTCCTACTAAAATATGTGATAGTAAACTTTGAAAAATTAAAAACAAACAACTTTTAAACAAGCGTAAAAAGTAGTTATTAAAAGAATATAGAATTTTTGTTTTTTAGCAAAAGTACATTTCGTAAGCGTCGCTTACAAAGCATTACAAACAAAAAACTATTATTAGGTGTGTTCCTGCCAGAAAAAATAGGTGAATATTCATAAACTTTAACCAAAACGCGTGTTCCTACCAGAAAAAGTATGGTGATTGAGAGAAAAAATTAGGTTCAAATATAGCTGATCATTTCCAAGAAGGATAAAAAACAGATTGCGGCATTACGCGCACAAAATTTGATTTTCTCTACGCATGTACACCGCTCACTTAAACGTGTTCCTATTGGTTGAAAACTCTAAGCAACAGAAATCATAAAATATGTAGAGAGCTTAAAAGTGGGACAAATTTATTTTTGTACATTATTCGAATAGTGATATGACATCCAAATCTTATTTTGGCTAAGTGTTTAACTTCGTAAAAAAATTGTAATGGTTCTAGAGACGATGTTTCAGAAAACTCAGTTAGCATTTTTTTTAGTTAAAGGAACTTTCCTTTAACTGAATTTTTACTCCATATTTTATGTTAAATAAGAAATGTTGCAGGTAATTGACTGGGCAATGTCGGCTTCTGTCCAGATTTGTCTTTTATTGCCGTTCTTCATTTGGCTACAAAAATCACAATATTTACTTGTCGCAGCTCTTTTCTTCTGCTATGAATACATACTTACATATTGTAGCGAAACTTGGTTTATGCTAGAAAAACTCTTGAAATAAATACCAACAAAAGAAACTAAACGATACTAGCTAGCATACACCATCTAGCGTAATGGTGTAAAAATAATAAACCGAACAGACGCTGCAGTACACTATTAAAGTCAATAACCGAGACGCATCTAGATTGTGAAATTCAACGTCGTACAACGCCATCTAATAATAGCAATCTACTCGATAATTGTGAGCTCAACGTCAGTGCGCCATGCTGGTGAATTGTGGATAGTGGTAGAATGCACGCTACAAAGTAGCACTGGTAGGTTGTAGATAATAGTAGAATATACGCCATCTGGCAGCTAGTAGATTATTCGAGAAAGTGATGCCTGTAGTATAAAAGGGTGTCATTTGAGTTTTCGGACACAGTAGTATTTCAACAGTGAAGTGGAACACTTGAATTAAAAGCAATAAAGTGAATACAGTGTGATCCGTAGTAAAGTAAAACAGTTTTCTATACAGTGTTAAATTAATATTAGAATTTGAACGTTAATAAAATAAACCATTTTATAACTAAATAAGTTTGTGTTTTTAATTGTTACACAATCCAGTGATCGAACTCAGAAAAGTGTGAGAGATCGAAATTATCGTCAAAGGGACAGAAATTTCGTAACAATATGAAGATTAGGAGCGTTATTTTCAATGTCAGTCACGATGTTCCATAATACTAAGATCTTCATCGTTGCAGAGTTGCGTGAAACTTTCCTCTTCTAAAGACTGTTTAACGATTGAAACTGCATCGGTATTTCAAGTTGGGCACATTATTTTTGGTTAGTCGTAGTCAACATAAGATAACGTCATAGTTAGAGCCTAAAGTCTACAGCTGACATGAGTTGCAATTCACTCATTTCAAATTTAAAACTTCTTTCGAAGCCTTAATTTTTGAAGTACAACGATACTCTGTCATGCATAGTAATGGGTCTGCTTCTTTCGCAAAAATCAATCCACCACTTCAATTGTTCCGGTTTACTTGGAAACTGGAAGTTATGTATTGTTTTACATAGATATTTCGTTTTAACCACCATATACATTCAAATGTATTCAACTGCACACTTTAAATGCTTTATTTAGCCTCTCTCAAAATACTCAGTACAGCTAAAAGAATTAATACAATCATTTCAAATTCAAGAATGTTTTATCATTCTTAGTTGAAAGCGACACGTATAATACATTATTTATAAATGAACTACAATGACCATTTCCTTTCCAAAAAAAAAAAAATTTCGATAATTAAAAATTCAATTCGGTAGCACATCTACATATTCATGATTTTTATGTTTATTTTGGCTCAATAATACATATTTTCATGTTGAACATTAAAATTTTCAATGACCCCGATTCTATAGAGATTAATTCTAACTTTTTCAATGTTTCTGACACCTTTTTTTTGGTTTGTTTTATTGGCTTTCTTAATAATATTAATAATTAAATGAATATTGAACTTTAGCCATTTTTCGCAGCGATCAACATTTATATGTAAAATTTTACAAGTTGATACAATGCTTTATGTATTAAACAAACTTTGATAACAAAGGAAAAAAAAACAACAACAACTCTAGAATATAGACATATGTTTCGATTCTTAAAATCTCATCAGTATATTTTTGGTTGATGTCTACGTCAGCACTCAAATTGCACTCGCCATATTAATGAAAATCAATCGAAAAGGTAATTTTTAATTTCAAGCAAATGTGGTTAATATTTTAAGTGAATTTTTAAGATCACACCACATTTGCTTGAAATTAAAAATTACCTTTTCGATTGATTTTCATTAATAAGGCGAGTGCAATTTGAGTGCTGACGTAGACATCCACCAAAAATATACTGATGAGATTTTAAGAATCGAAACATATGTCTATATTCTAGAGTTGTTGTTGTTTTTTTCCTTTGTTATCAAAGTTTGTTTAATACATAAAGCATTGTATCAACTTGTAAAATTTTAAATAAAAATGTTGATCGCTGCGAAAAATGGCTTAAGTTCAATAATCATTTAATTATTAATGTTTCTGACACCTTTTACAACCTTACGCTTTTGACTTTCGCTTAATTCAATTAATCATTCTGGTTATAACATTAGGTATGAAATTAACGACACACATGATAAATTAAGTGATAATAGTAATCAATCGACTATTTTGAGTCAGATGAATGAGTAGTTACAACTTACAGTTTTGGCATTCATATGTAACATCTGTACATGGCGACACGTCCCGCCCAAAATCGGCACGAATTTCACATATTTCTACCAAAGAATTGTTCAAAATCTTTGATTTCTACAAAAAAAAAAATAATGCACATCGTCGCTCTCGGGTAGAAAGGCTCTAACTCACTTTTTTTCGAAATTTATGTTTTTGTCGATCCTAAAAGATAACCCTCAAATACAAGTTCACTCAAAATTTTGGCGTGATATTTCAAAACATAGCAGATTTACACCCAATTGAAAGAAGACCCTTATATGAAATTTTGCAGCTATTAAATTGCAAAAACATGAGTTAGGGCCTTTCTACCCGAGAGCGACGACATACTTTTTAATGTTCGAACAATCTGTGCTCGGTACAATATTCACAAAAAATCATTTGAATTAATTATATGTACATATAGGGCTACCAGATGACCTGCTTGCAAAAGTAGCACATTTGTAAAATTTTAGAATTTTCAAAAAACACAAACAAATTTCGTAATTTTTACAAAAAAAGTATTAGCAAAAAAAAAAAGGTCCCCATTTCTACTTTCCCATAGCACTAATAAAAAACATGAGTATTGTAAAATTTTGTTTATCGACCAAAAAAAAAAAAAAGGTCGTAACTTCGAAAATAGTGAAAAGTAGCGCATTTCAACCAAAAGTAGTACATTTCAAGTGAAAAGTAGCAAAGCCTTGCAAAAGTAGCACTTTTGCTACTTTAGTATGCCATCTGTAGCCCTATGTACATACCAAGCCCCTTATGCGTTTGACATCAAAACTTGATAACTTTCTGATTTTTGAAGTGAAACTTCTTTAACAACGGGGTGATTTGAAATCAGGTGAGTATTCTGAAACGACACTATTTTTTTAGACGTACTTTCACTTGGTATACTTTTTACTGCAGGTAAGTGCGGGATCTAGAATAGCTACAGCAATAAATGATATATCAAATTAAAGTAAAATCGAGCAGAGTACTCGAAAATTATCTGATTCGAGATCGGTGGACCATGAACTGAGGTATAAGCGTGAAAAGATTTCCTATTTTTTGCAAAAGCCATATCATAGTGAGGAGAACAAAAAATTCTACTACGCTCTCTCATAGTAATAGTTGTCTCCCAATTGAGTGTTGTTGTTATTAATATATGAAAAGCAACAGTAAAAAATAAGTGTATATTTGCGTAATGTAAGTAAGTAACTTTCTTCAATGGAGCTTGATATTTGATGAGAAAGAGCAAAGGAAAAACAACTTCGTGTTATGTTCTTGTGGTCTGGAAACTGTTATTTTATGATGCATATTTTTCAAAAGAATCGCCATTTTCATTTTATTTTTTCCATTTTAATAAAACATTTTCGTTTCATTTTATCGCAGTTTAGTTTTCTGAAGG
The DNA here is from genome assembly GCA_949775025.1 of Tricholauxania praeusta. Classification (NCBI taxonomy): domain Eukaryota; kingdom Metazoa; phylum Arthropoda; class Insecta; order Diptera; family Lauxaniidae; genus Tricholauxania; species Tricholauxania praeusta. The sequence goes on along the minus strand of OX459030.1, from coordinate 86,478,360 downwards.
CTTCACCTTCTACCACGTGTGAACCGCATACATGACAGATATTGAACTTGCACACTTATATAAACAAAACTACCTTGTTCGGGGTAAATTAAAATACAATTATTGATTTTTTCTGCTGTAGTAAAAACTTGACTTTCATGAGATATAAACAGTCGCTAAGCGACAAGCAAAAAAGTGCCAATTGTCGCAACAAGTTTTAAGTTTTTTTTCGAAAATATTGTTACGAAATTTCTGTCCCTTTGACTATAATTTCGATCTCTCACACTTTTCTGAGTTCGATCACTGGATTGTGTAACAATTAAAAACACACAAACTTATTTAGTTATAAAATGGTTTATTTTATTAACGTTCAAATTCTAATATTAATTTAACACTGTATAGAAAACTGTTTTGTTCTACTACGGATCACACTGTATTCACTTTATTGCTTATTGCTTCGCTGTTCTAACTCAACTGTTCTGCTTCGCTGGTTTAATTCTACTGTGTCACTCAGCTCAGATGACAACCCTTTTATACTGCAGTCATCACTCTCTCGAATAATCCAGTACCTTCTAAGTGGCGTATATTCTACCATTATCTACAACCCACCAGAGCTACTTTGTAGCGTGCATTCTACCACTATCCACAATTCACCACAATTCACCAGCATGGCGCACTGACGTTGAGCTCACAATTATCCAAAATGTTAGATGCTAGATGGCGTTGTACGTTGTATGAATTTCACAATCTAGATGTCTCTATGTTATTGACTTTAATAGTGTACTGCAGCGTCTGTTCGGTTTATTATTTTTACACCATTACGCTAGATGGTGTATGCTAGCTAGTATCGTTTAGTTTCTTTCGTTGGTATTTATTTCAAAAGTCTTCTAGCATAAACCAAATTTCGCTACACTGCCCTCCGCTTAAACTTGTTCGTCCCGAACAAGAGTCTCTCCGTCCCTAGTATAAGGTGCCAGCCTTTCGATGTGGACTACCTTTAATTTACTTTTGTTCCCGGGGTATTTTTGAATTCGATACACAACATCATTAATCCTTGTGACGATCCGGTAAGGTCCATCCCAGTGAGTCCGAAACTTAGGAGACAAGCCTCGTTTCCGTTGTGGGTTGTGTAGCAGCACTAGTTGCCTTTCTTGAACCTTTCAGTATTTGCTCGCAGGTCACACCGAGCTTTCATCTTGTCGCGATCTTTATCACGCTCTTTCTCACGTTCCTTTTTACGCGATTTAGAACGACGTCTAGAAGATTTCTCCCAACTTCGAGAACGTTCTCGGCGTGACTGCTCTCGTTCTCGCTCTTTCTCATGTTCGCGTTCCCTTTCTCTTCTTCTGCGCTCACGATCTTTTTCACGTTCCCTTTCACACTCTCGTTCACGATCACCACGATCCCGATCACTGCGCTGGTCCCATCTTACCTCCTCTTCAGGCAAAACGTTCAAACGGCGCACATCAATTGTTCCAGCTTTATTTTCCGTTCGTGAACATTCAATTTTACATAGACAACGGAAAAATGCATCCGCATTTTCATGCTGGCTTTCTTTGCGATGTGGTAGTCGTTTCTCAGGCTCCCTCTCCGGAATCGAACCCTGATTCCACGTACGCGCCTGCTGCCCGCTACCATTTTCGCCATCGTCCACCCTATTTTCAATTCTTCTTTTTGGTGAATGTGATGCAGATCGTTTACGACGTGATTCGCAGTCACGTGCTATGTGTCCGTGCTTACCACAGTTGTAGCATTTTCCGCTGAAGCTACTGCTGGCGAACGATGAACTTTTCTTTTTAAAATCCACCTCCATCCGATTTTCAATTTTTCTTTTTGGTGAACGTGATGCAGATCGTGATTTGCAGTCACGTGCCATGTGTCCCTGCTTACCACAGTTGTAGCATTTTCTGCTGAAGCTACCGCTGGCGAACGATGAATTTTTCTTTTCAGCCTCCACCTCTATCCGACGAGTTTTCAGTGATGGGCGGCATGTCAACGCAATCATCTCTTCAGTGAGGGCAACCATTACTGTTTCGTTAAATGTTGTCTTCGGGCTTCGCATTGTTTCGCGTTTTGTATCTAAGTCACGTATGCCGTCAATAAACGCCTCTATTTTGAATTTTTCAGCTACGACACTTAACTCGTCAGGATAGGAAAGGTGTGCCAATCGTTCAATATCCGCAGCATACTCCTGCAAGGACTCATCAGATTTCTGGATACGACTTTTTAACTCCAATCTGTGAATTTGCTTCATGTGGTCACTGCCATATTTTCGCTGTAAGGCATCCATCACCGCCTTGTAATTTTTCTGCTCCGCCACTGGAACCGTTTGCAATACTTCTGCAGCTGCGCCTTTTAATGCCACAATTAGCGCTGCAGCTGCGCTTTCGTTATCCCAACGATTGTGACCAGATGTTGTTTCGAACTGGAGCTTGAAAACACTAAATGGCGTTGTTCCATCGTACGAGGGTGCCTTAAGCCTCTCTGCGCTGATTTCTCTTATCACTTGAGTGGTTGGTTCACTTATTTCCAACTGTTGAATCCTTTTATTAACGTCCTCAAAATTATTTTGAACTTCTCCTTTGAATGATTCAACGTCATCTCGTAACTCAATCATTTTTGCATCGAGGCCATTTACCATTTTAGCAACCTCCGTTCGAACAGCTTCAATGCTTTGATTCATTGTGTGGATCTGCGTCGCGTTCTGACTTAAGCTCTGATCAATTTCTTCCCGAACCGCCTGGATATTGTTATTCATTTGTAGTGCATTTTGATTTAACTTCTCGTCTATTTGCAGTGCATTTTGACTTAGCTTCTGGTCTATTTTTTCCTGAACCGCATGGATCTGCAGCGCGTTCTGACCAATTTCTTCCCGAACGGCCTGGATATTGCTATTCATCTGTAGTGCATTTTGACTCATTGTCTGCGTCATCGCCATTAACATTTTCTCGAACTTTGACATATCTACAACTTCACCACTTGCCGCTGATCCAGAACCTTCTTCCACTTTCGCCGCTGATTCTGATACATCACTATAAAATTCATGCTCTTCCAGGTTTACACCTTGAGCCTCAAGAGCCTGCCGTAAGCGTTTCTGTAACTCCACCTTTCCGCCAGTAGATTGCAGACTCAGCTGCTGCAACTCCTTCTTCAGTTGATCCACTTTTAGTTCGTCAAACTTAACCATTTTTATCTATTTTTTTTTTTTTTTTTAATTGATTGTTAATTCTTTTTACACAATCCCACTTCTGACACCAATTGTTACGAAATTTCGGTCCCTTTGACGATAATTTCGATCTCTCACACTTTTCTGAGTTCGATCACTGGATTGTGTAACAATTAAAAACACACAAACTTATTTAGTTATAAAATGGTTTATTTTATTAACGTTCAAATTCTAATATTAATTTAACACTGTATAGAAAACTGTTTTGTTCTACTACGGATCACACTGTATTCACTTTATTGCTTATTGCTTCGCTGTTCTAACTCAACTGTTCTGCTTCGCTGGTTTAATTCTACTGTGTCACTCAGCTCAGATGACAACCCTTTTATACTGCAGTCATCACTCTCTCGAATAATCCAGTACCTTCTAAGTGGCGTATATTCTACCATTATCTACAACCCACCAGAGCTACTTTGTAGCGTGCATTCTACCACTATCCACAATTCACCACAATTCACCAGCATGGCGCACTGACGTTGAGCTCACAATTATCCAAAATGTTAGATGCTAGATGGCGTTGTACGTTGTATGAATTTCACAATCTAGATGTCTCTATGTTATTGACTTTAATAGTGTACTGCAGCGTCTGTTCGGTTTATTATTTTTACACCATTACGCTAGATGGTGTATGCTAGCTAGTATCGTTTAGTTTCTTTCGTTGGTATTTATTTCAAAAGTCTTCTAGCATAAACCAAATTTCGCTACAATATGTTAGAAAATGGGTTTTAATGTGGTGTAATTGCAAATTAATAATCCCTTAATAACATCAATAGAAATGCCATACGGAACCCCCGAACAATGTAATCGTATAGTAAACCTAATTGGTGAAGCGATTAATTACATTATACCTATTCCCTGTTTTACACGCTACATTTTTAACGTTTTCGATTTTACACGGTTTTTAAAATCAAAAATACTAAAAAATAATTTTTTTTATTTGATTTTTCTTATTTATTTCAAGTCAATTTTAATCTAATCTATTGTGAACGATTATTCATTCACATTTTTTAAACTACACATATTGTCGGTTTTCAAAAAAAATTGACCATCTACAAAAAATAAAATTTTACGTTTTTGATGGAAAGTGTACAAATTTTAATTGCTAATCTAAGGATGTACTCTTATAACACACCTTATCAGGTACTGTATACATTTTTTAATAACCGAAAATAATATAGCACAAATTGAAGCTCCCGTGCAAAACGGGAGACAGGTGTAAAAAATATAAAATCATTGTCTGTTCCAACTGCTATTTTCACTTTAATTTCTAACTTGTCTACAGACATAAAAGGTTTGCAAGACAAACTTTCGGTGATAAACGTTACCTGCGAAGCTAGTTCATCCGAAGCTTGTTAGGATGAGCCAGATTAGCCTGGAATAAACTCGGTATACCATGTCCAACACGGCTTCGCTAACACATTCATGGACTATCTATAGTGAACATACGGCTATCGGTCATTTTCACGAATGACCATTTTTACGAATGACCATTTTCACGAATAATCATTTTCTCGAATGACCATTTTCACGAACGACTATGTTCACGAAAATTATTTATCAGTTGGTTTATTTTTATGTTGTACAACACTAAATACATATAACAGTTTACAGTACAATATTGGTTTATTTTTCTATTGTAAAGCATTAAATTGGATCCTTTGTTACTGCGAACAACTATACTTTTGAAGTTGTCAAGGAATTCACCTATCTTGGCACCGCCGTGAACACTCAAAACGATGTCAGCCTGGAGATAAAGCGAAGACTAACTCTTGCTAATAGGTGTTACTATGGTCTCAGTAAGCAATTGAGTAGTAGAGACCTCTCTCGCCCGACAAAACTGACACTCTACAAGACGCTCATCTTACCCGTGCTACTTTACGGCGCAGAAGCATGGGTTGTGTCGCAGACTGATGCAGCCACGCTTGGGGTATTTGAGAGAAAAATTCTTCGCACCACTATCCAACGTCTGCGCTGGCTGGGACATGTTGTGCGTATGGACGAAGAAGCTCCGGCAAAAAAGGTGTTTGATGCGGAAGCCACTGGGCGACGACGAAGAGGAAGACCATGCCTCCGATGGAAAGACCAAGCCGAGGAAACCCTATCCACGATTGGTGTGAATGATTGGAGAAGGCGCGCGCAAAGCAGAGGCGCCTGGAGAGAGCTTTTGAGGTCGGCCGTAACCCGGTAACGGGTTGTTATGGCCACTCAAGTAAGTAAGTAAAGCATTAAATGTTGTATGAAATCATTCGGAAATAGTCAAAAATTTTATCTTGCTCTTTGTAAGTGTAGTAACTAGCCACTACAGACCATTCGTGAAATCGCTTTCGTGAAAATGGTTATTCGTGAAAATGACCATTCGTGATAACGGTAATTCGTGAAATCGCTTTCGTGAAAATGGTCATTCGTGAAAATGACCATTCGTGAAAACGGTCATTCGTGAAAATGGTCATTCGTGAAAATGACCATTCGTGAAAATAACATGGAATCGAACATACTGAAGAATGTAAACCAAAATTTTAAAAGAATTGGGAAGTCGTTTAAGTAAATAATTTCCCTAGTTCATCCTAGGCTAACTGGTTCATCCTTGGATGAACTAGTTTTTCTTAAAAACTAGTTTGGCTGGTTATAAATATTTACCCAAATTTTCTGAAAGAAACAGACTAGAGAACTCCATTTTTTTACTCAATCAACATGTAAAAATTTTATTTAAAGATTCGTTTTGTATACTTTGACATGCATGACACAGTTCCATTTCATGTTTTTTCTTGTCTTGATCATATAAGTTATTTTTCGCAATATCTTCTAGAGTTGTGCAACTATTTAACTTTGCACCTTTTTCTGAAACCACACGTGAGAACTCTGTAGCGAGCAGAGTTTTCGAATCGAAGTAGTTAAAGTTGGAGTTACATATCGTACATTTACTTAACATAAATTCCTCTCCATCAGTTAAATGTGGTATTGTAGGTGCAATTTTATCGCCCGTACGAAAAACTGTAGAAACAGTAGATGCAAAGTTCTTTTGCAGATTCTCCACGAATGCTTTAGTTAAATTTTGTAAGCTTGCTGATGGTCCAAAGTTATCACCATAGTTATAAGCACTAAGAGGTTTCAAATTCATCACCTGTAGATAAAATTTAACTTCCATTGCGTTGAGGTCTTTCAATGGACGGACCAGCTTAGCGCCTGGCATGCGATCATCTACCAAAGAAACGTCTAGTGCAGCAGCACCACCACGGCCCAGCGATATATCAGTTAACAACTCCGCTGCCAGATTGTTGCTTATGTCGGGTGCAAAAACTAAATCGCAACATAGCTGATTGCAAGCGTTTGCTATCAGTTTATTGCGTTTGTATTTAATGAAATCTTGCCGCGAAGTTAGCGAGCGTATAGCTTGAACACTTGTAAAAAATGATTCCTTTGATTGTGAATTAACTTCTTTTAAATTCATGTCGAAATCACTGAAATTTGTTAATGCTGTTGGAAAAATTCCAATTTGGGCTATGAAGGTCTCGAATATGTTATATTTTTGTAAGAATTGTGCAATGTCCTCTACATGTTGTTTGTATTTCATTTTATCCCCTAATTGTAAGTGGTTTTCGTCAATGTAGAGCACGTAGGTAGAGCAGTGCAATCGATTGAAGCTTTTTTGTGTTTGCGCATAGTGCATCATATCCAACAAAACGAGAGATTCTGCACTACCATTAAACAATAGCAATACTTTTGCACCCTTTGGTAGGATTTTAGATGAACCAAGGGTTGCACGAAATTTATGCCGCACATATCCAAGAAAGCATTCACTGCACTCTGGTTGGCGAAAATTTAATTTGATGACTGATCCAATTTGGCCACATTTGTTGCAAGTCCCTTTTACATCGTTCTCATGTACAGCTAACTCCAGCATCATAGAATGCAATCCACCCTCATCGCCTAAGTCGTCCTCACCGATACTGCACATAATTTCAATAGTTTATTTTATTCAAATTAATTTCAATATAATTTTAAAATCGAATTGCACATGTTGCATTAAACACACTCCTTACATGTTTGTTTTCATAAACAAGATCTGTCATTATTGCATGCAGTGCTGCCACCTTGGATAAAATTTTTGTAGCAAAACGGCGAGCAGCGTAGCAAAAGTCAATAATTGGCTGAACTATCGTTTATTGAACAGTAAACTAAACATAAACTTTTTTATAAAACAAAAATATCACATTGAAATTCAGAATGGTGCAACAGTACATAACATAAATGTGATTAACAAATTACAATTCACATAAATAAGAATAAATATAAAGCCCAATTTCCATGTGATCTTATCTTATCAAATATCAGGGAAGACATCGCTTGCTATGAAGATAGCAAATGTATGCTATTCACTCTCGCATTCTCCAAGCGCATTAGGTTCTGTTCGCATGCTTTTTCTTTCTTACAAAAATTTGATTTGATATCAATGATATGGGATAAGATAAGATCACATGGAAATTGGGCTTAATAGTTCATAAACATATTATATAATTCATCTGATTATAATCTATTTAAGGCACCCATAAAGTGTCCTTATTTGAGATCAAACATTTTGCAGCCATTATAAAATCTATGGTATCTATTTTGTAGGAGTTACTTTTTTATTTTTTATTAAATTAAGGTCTGAAAAAATTCGCTCTGCAGATGCACTGCTGTGTGGCAAAGCAAGTAATTTTTTTGAAAAGTAACTGACAATAGAAATCATGAAAACTTTGTTTAGTTTACAATTCAGCTAGTGCTGATACAGAGTTGCCAATAGATTGGAAAATATGTTTAATTAAAAAATTGCAGGAGAAAAAGTAAGAAAAATTATATGAATAATACAAAATTATATGGAAATGGGAAAAATGTAGCAAAATTGATACATTTGATGAGAGTGGGTAGCAAAGTCGCAAATGCGTTATTTTTTGCTTAAGTGTAGCAAATTTGCTACGATAGTAGCAAAGTGGCAGCGCTGATTGCATGCCGCTTGTGGGCTAGGCCCACACGAGCGTTTTACCATAATTCCGGCATTAATAAAATCAACGTGCGTACCAAAACACGTTGAAAAAACGACCTACAAGGGCTACCGTAAACGATAATTTTTATTTTACCGCCGGGATGGACGGATAGGTGTTGAATTTATAATCAGCTTGTGTCAATATATTAATTCAAGTTTGTAGAGTCAATTTTAATACTATGAAAAGTAATTCTTATATAAATAATGCATAGTTTTCATGTTTCTTGATCTTCTACTATCAAATTTTTTGTAAGAAAGAAAGAGCATGCGAGCAGAACCTAATGCGCTTGGAGAATGCGAGATTGAACAGGCATACATATGCTATTTTTATGACAAGTGATATCCTTTGTGATATGGGATAGTAGAAGATCAAGAACGATCTGCTACTGACCACTGAGGGAATGACAATGTTAGGCAGAACTTCTTTTTTAAGATCAGAGCCGGCTCTATGGCCGACAAACTTGTGTGGTTGAACAGGGCCTCACGCGTCAGTTAATTTTTTTTCGAAATATTGCTATCAAACCGTATATATGGCATCGTAGACGCTAATACCAAAGTTTTTCTGTGCATAAAGCCTTATTATTGAGATTATGGAGGGAACACTTTTCCAAGCTGCTTGCTGGCGATGACTCCACCAATCCCGCCTTTGGAGAAATTAACCCGATGCCACCAATCAACGACGATGGTGTGGACGTACCACCACCTAGCCATGACGCGGTACGAGTTGTGATCCAACGACTTAAGAACAACAAAGCGGCTGGTGCCGATGGCCTGCCTGCTGAATTGTTCAAGACCGGCGGCGATGAGCTGATAGGGTGTATGCATCAACTCATCTGCAAAATATGGCTAGTAGAAAGCATGCCCGACGATTGGAATCTCAGTGTCCTTTGTCCTGTACTGAAGAAAGGTGACCCGACAATCTGCGCTAACTACCGGGGAATCAGTCTTCTTGCCATCTCTTACAAGGTCCTGTCGACTGTACTGTGTGAAAGGCTTAAGCCGTTTGCCAGCACACTGATTGGGCCTTATCAGTGCGGCTTTAGACCTGGTAAGTCCACCATAGACCAGATCTTCACACTACGTCAAATCCTGGAAAAAACCCACGAAAAACAGATCGATACCCATCATCTCTTTATCGATTTTAAAGCAGCTTTCGATAGCCCGATACGGGATTGCCTGTATGCCACCATGTCTGAGTTCGGTATACCTGCGAAGCTGGTGCGGCTTTGCAGAATGACGTTGAGCAACACAGCCAGCTCCGTCAGAGTAGGAAGGGACCTCTCCGAACCATTTGATACCGAACGAGGTTTCAGACAGGGCGATCCATTATCCTGCAACCTCTTCAACTTTGTGATGGAAGGGGTGTTGCGAAGAGCCAGTGTACATCGTAATGGCACTATTTTCTACAAAAGTGTCCAGCTCCTTGCATATGCCGATGATATTGATATCATTGAACGTTGTAAGCGAGATGTTACTGCTGCGTTCTCTGCTATCGAAAAAGAGTCAGCGAAAGTGGGTTTGACGGTGAACGAGGGCAAAACAAAGTATATGCTGTCCACAAACAGGGAGACGCGGCGTATTGGATCCTTTGTTACTGCGAACAACTATACTTTCGAAGTTGTCAAGGAATTCACCTATCTTGGCACCGCCGTGAACACTCAAAACGATGTCAGCCTGGAGATAAAGCGAAGACTAACTCTTGCTAATAGGTGTTACTATGGTCTCAGTAAGCAATTGAGTAGTAGAGACCTCTCTCGCCCGACAAAACTGACACTCTACAAGACGCTCATCTTACCCGTGCTACTTTACGGCGCAGAAGCATGGGTTGTGTCGCAGACTGATGCAGCCACGCTTGGGGTGTTTGAGAGAAAAATTCTTCGCAAAATCTTCGGTCCTGTTCACGTCGGCGACGACTACCGTATTCGAATGAACCACGAACTGTACGAGCTTTACGCTGACATTGACATAGTCAAGCGCATCACTATTCAACGTCTGCGCTGGCTGGGACATGTTGTGCGTATGGACGAAGAAGCTCCGGCGAAAAAGGTGTTTGATGCGGAAGCCGCTGGGCGACGACGAAGAGGAAGACCATGCCTCCGATGGAAAGACCAAGCCGAGGAAACCCTATCCACGCTTGGTGTGAATGATTGGAGAAGGCGTGCGCAAAGCAGAGGCGCCTGGAGAGAGCTTTTGAGGTCGGCCGTAACCCGGTAACGGGTTGTTATGGCCACCCAAGTAAGTAAGTAAGTAAAGCCTTATTTCCATGTGATCTTTCTTGAACTTATCATATCAAATATCAGGGAGGACATGCGCATTCTCCAAGCGCATTAGGTTCTGTTCGCATGCTTTTTCTTTCTTACAAAAATACGATATCCCTGATATGGGATCAAGAAAGATAGCATGGAAATTAGGCATGTGATGTCCTCCCTGATATTTGATAAGATAAGATAAGAAAAGATCACATGGAAATTGGGCTTTAGGCTTAAAAAAATATCGACGATAGGAATTTTCCGTCGTACGTCGCGATTCTTTTACCTGAACGAATATTATGCTGACGGCTTTTCCGTCGGAAGTCACAATTATATTCAAGCTATAAAGCCCAATTTCCATGTGATCTTATCTTATCTTTATCCCATATCAGGGATATCAAATCAAATTTTTGTAAGAAAGAAAAAGCGTGCGAACAGAACCTAATGCGCTTTGAGAATGCGATAGTGAATAGCATACATTTGCTATCTTTACAGCATATGATGTCCTCCCTGATATTTGATAAGATAAGATCACATGGAAGATCATTGGGATTAAAGTGGCTTCTTCATGTTATCTTTCTTGATTCAATATTAGGGATATCAAATCAAATTTCTGTAAGAATGAAAAAGAATGCGAGCAGAACCTAAAGCCGCGTTTTCATGTTATCTTTCTTGATCTTCTACTATCAAATTTTAATAAGAAAGGGTGAGGTGAGTGGACACTCACAAATTAGAACTCTTGGGAATTAGAATCTTCCATAAAATAGAACCTGATTTTGTCATACATTAGAACTTGTTGTTCTAATTTCAGAGTTTTTTTATATTTATACCTTTTTTAAAGAAAAACTAAAAAAAAGATTATTCAATGATTGAATTAAATTATTCAAAAAACTAAGTATTTATGATCAAAACCAATGAAAAACAACAACAACTAGTACAACCACAACCATCATTATGAGTCGATTTTCATTATAAATTAAAATAAATATTTATTTATTAATATAAAATGAAAATCGTCTTATAACTATTGTTGTTGGTTTTTTTATTGTTTTTGTCCATAAATACATACTTTTCATAAGAATTCATTGAATATTATTTTGTTTTCCGATAAAAAAAGGGGGTAAATATGAAAAAATACCATTTTAAAGGGAATAAATTAAGCTTTCTTAACATGCTAAAATAATTACAGGTCAACACATTTTTAGAAAGAAATAAGCTTTTTACAAAAAAAAATTGTCAAAATTTTAGAAAAATCGTCATTTCTCCAAAATTAGAGGTCAAATCTCAAAACTTAGCTTACCATTATTGTAGACCTTTAAATTATCTTTCTTATGTTTCCCATATTTTTCATTTTCCATTCAGCGGTTCCCAACCTAAAATCATTTTTACAAAAGCTATGTCCGCAACTTCCGATGTCTATACCTCCGAAACTAGTTCGGAGCGATTTTTTTTTCCTATTTTGTATTTATTTTTAGCCCTCTATTACCCCTAAAAAAATTAATATGGAGATTGTCAGCTAAAGTAAACTTAAGCCAAAGAAATTTGCTAAAATTCACCAAAGTGATCTTGTTTTTTTTTTCGGTAATAAAGGGTTAATATAAAAAAATACATCATTTTAAAGGAAAGGAGTTAAAGTTCCTTAGAAAGTTAAATCCGTTAGGTTTTAAAAAAATTTTTTCAAAATTTCAGAAAAATTGTCATGTGTCAAAATCTATAGGTCATCTACTTGCATCAATATGGTAGCTCATAACATTATCTTTTTTATGACACCCTTATTATTTACAGCAACACAGGATTTCCGAACTCATATTGATTTCTGCAACTTCCGATGGCTTTACCTCCGAAACTAGATCCAACCGATACTTTTTTTTAATTATTTTTTTTTTCAGCGATTTACCCCCAGAAAATAACAAAAAAAAAAATTGGACAATGGGAGCTAAAGTAAGCCTCTTCAATAATTTTGTGAAAACTTTTATATAACCTTGGACAGTGAATGAAGCAGTTATTTTTAAAACAGCAAAGTGATTGAATGTATTGCAACACAGTACTGTGGTCAAACTCTTTATAAAACAAGCTTATAATTTAAATCAAGAAAAACAATATCTTATTTTTTATATTTTAATGAATTTATTTTTTTTACTAAATATCTAATAGCGTTCCTCTTGCTTTTTTACTGGGTATTACATCTTCTGGTTTAGGTTTAGCAATGACATCAGTTAACTTGCCGCCTTTGCGCTGCAGTTGTTTTTCTATGATTCTCGCATTATTTGCATAGCTATCTGCAACTTCTCTCTATAAAACGAATTAAGATACAAAAAATTTACATTTTTAATATATTAAGCCCTAACCGCCAAATTATCGTAACAGTCAAGTTTTCGGAAATCGAGCTTTTTATACCAATCGAATTGCACTCATCCACTGATAACTCTTTAAAACTTAAATGTGTACTACTGTTGCGAAATTAAAAATAAGAAAAAAATTATCGTACTTCGTGGTTTACGTTTTAATGTTCGATCGATGTACAAACTTTTCATCGCATGTATATGCTTAATAAATCAGATTCACAAACATTTTTGTACATATTTGTTTACTCGAACGATACTGAGTGCATTTTATGGATAGCAAATTCCAAACAAGTTACCCTTTTTATAGTTTTTGAGATAAATAGGGTCAAATATGTCAGAGACACAGACTCTGACTACTTGCAACAAGGACAACAATTCTTCTAGAGTACATATTTATATGGAGCATTGTACACCAAATCTGACACCAGTTTGATCCTGCATCTCTGATTTTTTTAAAAATTTGACTATTTATTTTTGGAACTTGAAAATATCATAGCATATAATATCGTTAAAGAAAATGTCGATTTTTTTTATGAAAAGTACGTTAAAAAGCGAGAGTATTGAAACAAAAAAATTTAATTTGGATGATTATTTGCGGAGTTATGAACATTAAAAAAAAACTCTTAATAACTTGATGAAAGGAGAGTACTTTCAACTATTACTAAAAGAAAAAAATTTTCAAAAAAATCAGATATACTAAAGCAAAATGGTGCCCGATTTGGCGTGGAATGCTCCATATTAATCTGACTACATCAAATTGAACTTTTATTATTTTTTATAATGGCGAAATGCGTATTTTTGAATTCTTTCTCCTGTAAAATTACACAGGCCTGCAAAATGAGGGTCATAACTTCTTCTCGGGAATTTGATAGCTGATTTCAGAGTATTTTGGTGCGCTGATTACGAATACGTGGTCAGAATTGCTATATCACGTAAGGTTTTTGAGATATTCTAACCTAATAGTGCAAAAAACACTGTTTTTTGACATATTTGAGGTTATGTAGCACCGTGTTTTTTTTATATTTTTCAAAAACTAAGTGCGGGATCTTAAAGCACAGTTCTTCTCCCAAATGCTCTTGAGTTTTCTGAAATTACTTTTTTTTCGCCGAGTCATCACATTTTCAAATCTTTTCATATACAAATGTCCCTAACGAGTTTTCAGGTATAGGGAAAAATTTTAAAATGCGATAACTCGGCGAAAAAAAAAGATATTTCAGAAAACTTAACGGTATTTAAAAGAAAAAGAATTGTTTTTTAAGATCCCACACAAACTTTTTGCAAATAAAAAAAAACAGTTCTACATAGCCTCTCAAATATGTCAAAAAACAGTGTTTTTGCACTTTTAGGTTAGAATATCTCAAAAACCTTACGTGATAAAATTTTTTAACTATTTTTCCAGTAATGAGCACACAAAAATCTAATAGAAACACTATTCGTACTTTAAAAAGGGATTTTATTGTAGGACTGTGTTATTTTTTGAACTTATGTACGTTAATTTGGAGTTGGGGCTCGGATACTAATATTAATAAATGTAAATCTAGTTTTACCGCTTCAATTTCATCCTCTTCCTCGTCTATGGTGGAGACTGTTACAGAACTGAATTTTCCCATATTTTTAGTATGTCGAGTAACCATAACTTTTTCACTTGAATCAGTGACTCCAGTTTCGGTATTAACAGTGTCAGCTTGAATTTGGAAGTCGTTTTTATTATTTACCAGCGCGCGCTTTATAATAAATGTTATATTTGATTCTTGATTGTGTCTGTAGTAAATCGGAAGATTGCACGACTTGCACTGTAATTAAAAAGAGACTTTATAAATAAAACTTCGTTAAGTGTTGCGTTTTGTGTAATGAAGCATTTAACCCATCTTTGCCCGACTGATAATTTCGCTTACCACTTATTTAGCCAAACATACAGTCTCACTTATTTGCGGGCAAAGATGGGTTAAAAATGAGGGGTTGTTTAAATGTTTAATGCATTTTATATTAAATTTTACTTCCTGTTCATAACTATAAGTGCAAAAAACACAAAAAAATTACAACGAAAAATGCATTAAGTGGAAAAAAAACTAGCCGCTAATACTAAGTAGTTTCAACCACTGCTACATGGTTTCATCAATGAGATTTGTTAGCCGACATACTATATTTCACTTTTTGCATTGACCAGTTAAGAGTCGTACACGGTTGAAAAAATAAGTATAAATTTTTATAAGAATATCAGTTTAAGGGTTGTTTTATATGGATTAATATATAAATTTAATAACTTTTCAATACATAAAAACCAGCTATACGGCCAGTTATTTATGCTTAATTTTGTCTTATATGACATCAACATTCTGTAGCTGAGCTACCCAAGAAACGGAGTCGCATTCAAATTATTCTAGAAACGAAGCAGGTTCAAATCTCAATCATTTTATAAATAAAAATTGTAAATAAAATTAAGTTAAAAAGAAGTATCTGTTTCAGGACTTGAACCCGTGCGTGCTGCGTACCAGTCAAACGCTATAACAACCAACATAAATATACATTTTTTTCACTATCGTTAAAATACGTCAACCTATTCTATACATTTCAGTACAAAAAAATATGATATTCATATAAAATTGTATAACTTTGGAACATATAAAATCTATACGACTTTCTTATGGATTTATATGAGTTACTAAAAGTTATTAATTTTATACTGATATTTTCAACCGTGAAGCAAAATATAAACACAATGTGCCAAAACTCTACATTTTTTCCCATTTTATGCAACTCTTTTGATATTACACATTACACAGCTCACCGAGAGTACACCCAACTCTCTTTTTACACGGTAGATACGTTCCTTAGAAAACCGTGTAAAAAATACATGCGATATATGGTAAATTTGGGGATATCTTCCACAACCTTAAAATATCGTGTAAGATGAAAAAACTTTCCCAAAAACCGTGCAAAAAAAAGTTTAGACAGTCTAAGATTTTTATTTTAGTTTCTAACGAAATTGCTCTTCTCTTTGTTATATTTTGTTGTTGTTTTTGCATTTTATTATAGTATTCGATGTAAAATAATATAACATATTTATAGGACTTAACTAAGCCGAATATTTAACACATTACCTTTATTAGTAATAAAATATTAACATGAATGGAAATTATATTTTAAGTTTCACCATCGAATTAAAAAAAAACTTTAATTTGAACATCAACTTTTAAAACTACGAACTGAACGCTTTAACACAAAATAAATACTGAATAACCTAATGCTGTGTTCAAGTTGAAGTGCAATTAGATTAAAAAAAAAACTGATTATAACATTCGGGTATTCCCCCAATTGTATTTTTGTTGCTGTATACACAACTTAGCTGTACAACTTAGGCCTTAACCAAAATAGACGTGACGAGACGATAGCAATTGTACGAACGTTTGCACTCGTTTTGTCTGTTTTGAGATTTAACCCAAAATGTTACGCTAGCAAACGAACCAAAAAAGCTGTTATGACGAGTAGCAACGTTTTGATGTTCGGTTCTTACGGAACTCTTACGTCTCGTCAAAAAGTTTCGTTCACTTTCGATCAATTACGTAGGTCATTTTGGCTATCAACATGGATTTACATACACTCGAACTTAAGCTTAAACCAAAATAGACGTGACGAGACGTAACGAGTAAGTTCGAGTGTATGTAAACCAATGTTGATAGCCAAAATGAACCTACGTAATTGATCGAAAGTGAACGAAACATTTTGACGAGACGTGTTGTTCCGTAAGAACCGAACTTCAATACGTTGCTACTCGTCATAACAGCTTTTTCGACTCGTTGGCTAGCGTAACATTTTGGGTTAAATGTCAAAACAGACGAAACGAGTGCAAACGTTCGTTCAATTGCTATCGTCTCGTCACGTCTATTTTGGTTAAGGTTTTACTCGTTATGTCTCGTTTCGTCTATTTTGGTTTAGGCTTTAGAATTGAAACTAAAAAAATCTTTTTTGAGATTCGTGCAAGAACAAAAAATTCGTGTAAAAAAGTTTATTTGCTCTTATTTTTGAACCGTGTTATTTCAAAATCGCGTAAAAAAGTACCGTTAAAAAGAGGGTCGTCGACGTCTCAACGTCGGCAGAGGAAACCTATCATCAAGCAAACAATTTTTCAGGTATTTCGTTGTTGAGTTGCAGGGTGTTTAACAAAGTTCATAAAGAGTAGTACCTACAAAAAAATATCATAACTTTCTAAGCAACACATAGTTTTGTTAAATAATTACAGTGGCTCACATCAAAAGTCGGGCAATTGTTCGCAAAAAGTTACAAAACGATTATAAGTTATACAACAAATTTTTTTCCCAAAAACTGTTTGTGTATTGCATTTATTGGTTAATGCAGAAAAAATGCAACTTAAGCAAATTTTAAAAATTTTGAAATATCTATCGATAATCCCTCAAATGTGCTCACACTGAAAGTCGAGCAGCGAAATTATTGATTAAAGTAATGGTGCATTTACCGTTAGGGTTGAACAACGATAATTGGGTTTGGTTTTCCATGACTTTAGTTAACTTTTTTCTATTATCTGATAAAAAAAGTTTTAAAATTATTTCAAAATTCAGTCTACGGCTTACGGTATTATTAAAAGATATAAAGATGACAATAAGAATTCAAATAAACAACGTACGGCGGCAAAAAAAATGTTTACCTCAAGGGACGAAAAATTGACTATCCGCGAAATTTATAAAAATCCATTCATATCTACTCCAAAACTTACTGTAATGGTAAAAACTAATTTGCAAAAAGAGGTCCACGCCATAGCAGTTCCAATAGTTCTCCGGAAAAATAATTTTAATGGCCGAGTGGCACAGGATAAGCACTGCATCAACATAATAAATATATATTCAAAATATCCTCAGTTTGGAGCACGGTAAACACATTTTTTTAAAGACGTGGTTAATATTCCTACAAATAATTTTGTTTATTTATTTATTTAATTCATCTACTAGGCTAAGAACCCTTACAGATTACTAAAACAATACTTAAAACTAGATTAACAAAGCATCTTAATTTATAGCTTGAGTGCACATAATACTTTCCTTAAGATATTTAATGAAAATATTTCTATGCGCGCTAAAATCTAATTGATTCGCAAACATATTGCAATTTGAAAGGCATCGAGAGAGCGGCTCATTAGAACCATAATTAGTTCTATGGTATGGGGTGTAGAAAAATTTCGACTCTCTCAAATTACGTCCCGGGACATTAAATGGAATTAATGCTAACAGTTCCGAAGAATTAACCTTAACATCAATTATATCCTTAATGAATATAATATGAGGCCTAACAGACGGCAACGAACCCAATAAGCAGCCATAGTTTCCCAAGTGTACAGTCCCATATAACAGAAGCATACTCTAGTAACGATGTAACCAGGCTATAAAAGATAGTCCTAGGAGTTAAGGGATCAAAAAATTCTCTGGAGTTTCGTTTTAGAAACCCAAACTGGGAGTTCGTTTTTGCTTCAATATATTCCAAGTGAATATCAAAAGAGATTTTTTGGTCAAAATAGACACCAAGGTCTTTAAATTGACTCACCCTGGAAAAACTATCACACAAGTTATACTTACATTCATAGACAATAGGAGTTACTTTCCGAGCTAAAGTGAGGACCTTACATTTTTCAAAGTTAAGATTTAGCTGGTTAGTGATACACTATTGCTATAGAGATGAAATATCATCCTGAAGTTTCACGCAGTTCGTGCAATCTTTAACTTCTAGAAAGAACTTAAATCATCGGCATATAAAAGACACTTGCTAAACTTAAAGGCAAGAGTAACATCGTTAATGAATAAATTAAAAAGTAAAGGACCTAAGTGACTGCCCTGAGGAACACCGGATGTAATCATAATGGCCCTGGAACAATTTTTACCAATCTTGACAGCTAGAGTTCTACCAGATAGATAAGAGTGAATCCATTTTAATAATTGTGAATGAATCCCCATTCTTTCAAGTTTTATTAACAAAACAGGATGGTTTACGCTATCGAAAGCCTTTGAAAAATCAGTGTATAATACATCCATCTGCGAGCCTTTTTCAATAGCATTAATAGCAAAATTGGAAAAAATGGCTAAGTTGAAAGTAGTGGATCTACCTTTAAAAAACCCATGCTGTTGCCAAGCAATAAGACTACGCGTTTCAGCAAAAAGGAGCTTGTGAACAATTTTATCAAAGACTTTAGGGATAACTGACAGTTTAACGATAGGCCTGTAATTTTCAACCAAATACTTTTGGCCAGACTTAAATATGGGTGTCACACAGGCAGTTTTCCACTCTTCTAGAAAAGTACCACAAGAAAGGGATTTTTTGAAAATCTAACTCAATGCAACGTACAAAGTTAGAGCACAATTAACCCATTAAAGCTTCAAGTACTTCCTTATCCAGTATTTCTAAATTACCAATGTTTAAAATTTGCGGCACATCGGAAAATTTATTTGCATCAATGAGAGAATTCGAGGAATTAAAAACCGATCCAAAAAAATCAGCAAAAAGTTCAGTAATCCTTTCATAATTATTAGATACCTCACCTCTATATTCCATTGATGAAGGAAAACCAGAAGAGTTCCTTTTATTATTTAAGAATATCCAAAATGATTTCGGATTCGACCTAAGGCATCTCTCAATGGAATCGATATATTTCCTATACAAAAAATTCATCAGAAAGTCAAACTCACGCCAACGCAAAACAAAAATAGCTTTGTCAGTTGACAAACCGGTTTTTTTGAACTGTAAATATCACATGTGCATCGATGAAGTTGAATTTCTCTGCTGAAAAACTTAGAGGAAACTGCAATTAGCACGCCACCCCCTCTCGTCACACCAGGTTTTAAAACACGATCCTTGCGGTACACGATGTAGTAGAGTCGAACAACTCATTCGACAAGAAATGTGACGTCAGCCAAGTTTCAGTCAACAAAATTATTTCATAGTCGTATGAAGAAGTAGCAGAATGAAGAGCGCAAGTTTTTGAACGCAAACCACCTACATTGTGGAAGTAAATTGATGTTGAATTCATGTTGACATTTGTTATTACTTTTGAATTTTGTAAATAACACTAGTTTACAAAATGATTTTTTTTTCTGTTCCATTGATACGAGTTTACTTTTCTTATGTAGATTTTCCTGCTGAGTTCGAAAATGAAAATAAAAATTTTTTGAATGGTACAGTTTTCGAGATATTGTGGTTTTTTCACTTTTTCGACCTCTTTTCACTTTAAAATTCATATCTTGAGCTAGAAATATCCAGTTTCCTTGTTCTTAGTATCAAATTAAAGATAATAAAATGACAAATAAACGTGTGCAAGTACATTTTTTATTAAAAAAGTGGTTCAAAAGATATAGATGAAAATAGACCAGATTTTAAGAAAAACCAAATTTTACATTTGATTCTGTGGCCACGAAAAAATAGAAATAAAATAAAAAAAAATAATTTTACTTTTTACACGTAGAGCTGATACTTTTGCGCAAAAACTAAATGAATTAACAAAAAATCGACTGTAAAATAACAACGTTAGGAGCGATTGAATGAATGAACCCAAATTCCACATTTTATGAATATATTAACTTTTTCGTCAATTTGTTGAGCCTAATCGTTACAAAAAGATTTTTCTCATGTACCTTTGATAAGAGGATACTTTCTTATGTATTTTTTCCTGCTGAATTCGAAAATGAAAATGAAAATTTTTTGAATGGTACCGTTTTCGAGATATTGTGGCTTTTTCACTTTTTCGACTTCTTTTCACTTTAAAATTCACATCTTAAGCTAGAAATGTCCAGTTTACTCGTTCTTAGAGTCAAATTAAAGATAAGAAAATGGCAAACAAACGTGTGTGATTATATCTTTTATTAAAAAAATGATTCAAAAGATATAGATGAAAACAGGATAGATTTTAAGAAAAATCAAATTTTACATTTAATTCTGTGGCCACGAAAAAATAGAAATAAAATAAAATAAAATAAATAATTTTTTTTCTTACACGTAGAGCTGATACTTTTACGCACTTTTACAATTTGTTTAGTTTAATCGTTGCAATTCTCTTTATTGTTTGGTGTTTTCGATTTATTAGAATAAGTTTGCGTAAAACCTTCAATAGCCCAGAAAACAAAAATGCACTGGTTACTGTGGAAAAGGAACTATGTTTTGATTTGATTTATTGATATTGTCGAAAAAATTGTTATGATCAGAAAATGTGGGACTTAGACTTATTCATTCAATCGTTTCTAACGTTGTTATTTTACAGTCGATTTTCTTGTTGATTCATTTTATTTTTGCGTAAAAGTATCAGCTCTATGTGTAAAAAGTAAAATTATTTTTTTTTATTTTATTTCTATTTTTTCGTGGCCACAGAATCAAATGTGAAGTTTGGTTTTTCTTAAAATCTGGTCTATTTCCATCTATATCTTTTAAACCAATTTTTTAATAAAAAATGTACTTGCACACGTTTATTTGTCATTTTATTATCTTTAATTTGACACTAAGAACAAGGAAATTGGACATTTCTAGCTCAAGATATGAATTTTAAAGTGAAAAGAGGTCGAAAAAGTGAAAAAACTACAATATCTCGAAAACTGTACCATTCAAAAAATTTTCAGTTTCATTTTCGAATTTAGCAGAAAAAAGTACATAAGAAAAGTATCCTCTTATCAAAGGTACATGAGAAAAATCTTTTTGTAACGATTAGGCTCAACAAATTGACGAACAAATTAATATATTCATAAAATGTGGAATTAAGATTCATTCATTCAATCGCTCCTAACGATTATATGTTATTTTACAGTCGATTTTCTTGTGGAATGTTTAAGTTTTTGCGTAAGAGTATCAACTCTATGTGTAAAAAGTAAAATTATTTTTTTTTATTTTTTCGTGGTCACAGAATCAAATGTAAAATTTGATTTTTCTTAAAATCTGGTCTATTTTCATCTATATCTTTTGAACCCCTTTTTTAATAAAAAATCAAATTACACACGTTTATTTTTCATTTTATTATCTTTAATATGACACTAAAAAAAAAGGAAATTGGTAATTCTAGCTCAAGATATGAGTTTCAAAGTGAAAAGAGGTCGAAAAAGTGAAAAAACCACAATATCTCGAAAACTGTACCATTCAAAAAATTTTTATTTTCATTTTCGAACTCAGCAGGAAAATCTACATAAGAAAAGTAACTTCAGATCAATGGAACATTTTGAGTGTAAACTAGTGTAATTGGCTGCTACAGGTAGGGATTGCGATGCGAGCTCCGATACCTGAGCAGCACACAAATCTCAACCCGGTGTCGATGAATCTATCGGTTCAATTGATTCGCCTCCACATTCGTTAAAAAAGAGAAAGGTCGAACACGCACATCAGATGACCATAATGCAGGATCAAAAACCTTGTTATAGTCATCTTTTAATATAATGAGTTTGAAATTGACTCTTTTTAAATCTGTAGCTTTCACGCCTTTCCTTACTAGACAATAGCACCCAATGTCTTTTTTATCAATCTGCGTACGAGATGAGATGTAATCAATAATATTATCAGCTGTGACAGTGGATTTAAAAGAAGAAAGATGAAGAACTTTCTTAGGTGCAACCGGTGCAACTACATCGAGCTCATTGTTAGAGTTGCTACCAACAATAACCATTTCAATGTTTACTTTTTTTTTTTGCTTTTATTCAGCTTTCTGTTCTGTACCACATTCCACATATCACTTGACACAATAGGCAAAGTAGAAGTAAAAACTGCATCTCCAGCACCCACAACTTCATCGACAGCAGCAGCAGCAGCGGCAGTAGTAGCATTAGAATTCTCAAAACCGGTTTGTGACAACCCAATGTGCACAAAAACGGAAGCGAATTCGTTTGTGAGCATTCCGTTTTTTGTAAGAAAAACGAATTCGTTTCGAATTCGTAACGAACTGCAAATACGAATTCGTTTCGAATTCGTTTTTTGTTCATAAAACGAATTCGTTTCGAACTCGTTTTTTGTTCATAAATCGGATCAGTTTCGAACTCGTTTTTTGTTCATAAAAAAATTTTATGTTTCGAGCGACTTCAAATTGCTTAGAAGGTTAAAAAAAACTTATAAAATTTTTTACTCAAATTTTGTATATTTTTGTTTTTTCAACTTTTTAAACATTTCTAAGTCGATTAAGAAACAAAATTTTTTTTCAAAATTTTTCTTTGAAAATTTTTCCGGGACTTAGAAAAAATTTTTTTATGAACAAAAAACGAGTTCGAATCTGATCCGGTTTATGAACAAAAAACGAATTCGAAACGAATTCGTATTTGAAGTCCGTAACGAATTCGAAACGAATTCGTTTTTTGTAAATAAAGCGTATCAAATGAGAGAAAATATCATTCGCCTTTGACATATATTTAATAAAAAACGAGTTCGTTTCGAATTCGTTTTTTGTTCGTTTTTTGTTCATAAAACGAGTTTTTTTTGTTCATAAAGAAATTAATTTTAATTAAAAAAAAAAAAATTATTATGCAATATGCAAATTTTAAGACTTTATTGCATATAATTTTATTTTATTATCGGATTAAATTTTACTTACGATTTACAAATATCCAAAGTCAGGCTCGAACCCATGTCCCAGCGATTCATAGTCATGCGCGCTACCTACTAGGCTACCTGTCATATATTAAAATATACATATGTCAAAGGCGAATGATATCTGCTCTCATTTGATACGCTTTATTTACAAAAAACGAATTCGTTACAGACTTCAAATACGAATTCATTTTTGGATCGTAAAACGAATTCGAAACGAATTCGTTTTTTGTTTATAAACCGGATCAGTTTCGAATTCGTTTTTTGTTCATAAAAAAAAATTTAATGTTTTAAGCGACTTAAAGTTGCTTAAAAGTTCAAAAAACTTATAAAATTTTTAACTCAAATTTTTTTGAAAAAAAAAAAAATAGTTTTTTTCGACTTTTTAAACATTTCTAATTCGATTAAGAATAAAATTTTTTTCAAAACTTTTTCTTAGAATTTTTCTTAGTTCCGGAAAAATTTTAAAAAAATATTTTGTGCCTTAATCGACTTAAAAATGTTTAAAAAGTCGGAAAAAATGAATCCGAAACGGATTGATAATTTCAGTGATAAAAAAAATAAATGTGTTTTTTTCGACTTTTTAAACATTTCTAATTCAATTAAGACACAAAATTTTTTTTTTGAAAATTTTTCTTTGAAAATTTTTTTTTTCCAAAAAAGTTTGATCTGTTTTATGAACAAAAAACGAATTCGAAACTGATTCGTTTTGTGAACCAAAAACGAATTCGTATTTGAAGTCCGTTACGAATTCGAACCGAATTCGTTTTACTTACAAAAAACAAAATTCGCAACGATTTCGTTTTATGAACAAAAACGAATTCGAAACGAGTTCGTATTGAAGTCCGTTACGAATTCGTTTTACTTACAAAAACGGAATGCGCACAAACGAATTCGTTTCGAATTCGAAACGAATTCGCGTCCGTTTTTGTGCACATTGGGTTAGGACTTTGAACTTAGATTCAAACGATTTGTTGAGGAACATCAATGCACTTTATGCAATAAAAGCCTAAATGGCGGTTATGTTCAAGTAGCCTCACATCATAGTCCGTCAGTTTCACTTCACAGCAACTTCCGTCGAAAACTTTGCCACAGAAACCTTTGCATGGAACCACTAGAGCTTCATTTCGTGAAAAACATTTTTCACATTTTCCGCAAGCTACCTCCATAAGAAAATTAAACAAAACAAATGAATTCAAATTAGAGCACGAATGGAACTAACATCCGCTCTCAACAAGTGCTAGTAGTTTTTTCAATAAATTCAATATCCTACAGGTTTTTATCAAGCCCAAAGAATTGGGATTATTGCCAAAAACAAAATAATAAATATTCAACATGCGTTTACAACAACGGTGGCACGACCTTCTCCGGTTTAGTTCAAATTTGCATTAGTATACCTTAGGATAAAACTAAGAAAACAATATTAAAGTTTTATCACGCGATATCGAGGCTTAAGAACTGATTATCGAAAATTCACTCAAATATCACAGTATACCATTTTGACGTTATTAAAAGCAAAAAGCTTCATATTTATATGGACTTAAGCCAAGACATTAAAAAAAAATATTCGCAAGGACATCAAGGATAGCCAATAAAATGTACTATCCTTTTTTAACTCAATGTTCATCCTTTTTGTTTTTTGATATGTTAATAATTAATAAATTGACAATAATGCGTCAAAATTTCAATTGTGGACCATAACGTCTTCTATTGTTAAGCATTTTTTAAAAATGACCGTGTGTTACTAGTTATGTACTAGAGAATTGTTTATGATAGGGCATAAAACTTTACTACTTGAAACTTGAAATTCCCCAGCATGCAAATGAGCAAGGCCTTCTAGCACTGCTGCGATTATATAAGGACTTCTAAAAACTAGATTTTCATGCAAATAAAAATACAATATCAGAAGGCATAATATGCTTTCCCACAACAGACGTGCTATCAGGACTGATATTAAAAGGCAAAGAAGAAGGA
This sequence comes from Tricholauxania praeusta, assembly GCA_949775025.1. NCBI lineage: Eukaryota > Metazoa > Arthropoda > Insecta > Diptera > Lauxaniidae > Tricholauxania > Tricholauxania praeusta. Next base: position 86,453,016 of record OX459030.1, on the reverse strand, counting down.
CCCCATTTACTTTAAAGCCTTTCTGTTTCTTTTTTTATTTCATGTATGGTAATGTTTTATGATTCGGCATTACTTTTTTGTCATATGCATTTTACATATATGACATGAAAAGTGGACACATGGTTAGAAATTAAGAGCGGTGTGCATATTGCCAGACTAGTCTTCTGTTGTTCCTTGTTATGTTTATAGGAGATAGAGTTTTGAGTATTCTTTGTCAAATTGTAAATTAAGAAACATCACAAAAAAAAAAATCATTAAAAAAATATCAACGCAAGTGAGAAGGCGCGGATAAAAAAAAACAATATCCTAGAGTCTTTACGATGTACATATGAAAATTTAATTTTTGTCAAGTACTTCTGAGAATCCTACTACGGTAAGCGGTCTTAGAAAGCCTACTTAGGAAAGGCCTGTTTTCTTGGGACATTTCATATAAAAAAGAAAAAACGTTTGGAAGGAGGGTGGAAGGCCTTATAGAAGCACTGTTAGCTCCTGCCCTTGCCTACTGGGTCATAATCGAAGCACTATACAAACACGAATTAGTTTATGAAACCTAACCTACATGCATACAGCTGCGAGCAGTGAAATAGTAGTGGGTATCTACATTTTATGTTTCAAAAATTATCAAAATAAATTCTACATAAGTTTTAATGTAAAATAAGTCTTACATGTAACAGCTAAAAGTATGGATGAAGAATTTTTTTTTCACATAAGCATTAAATATATTTATTCACTTCAAATGTACTTTATATGAAAATTAAAGCGAGCAGTAAAATAGTAGTGAATGAAAAAAACATAATTTTGTTAACTAAAAACTGTATTTCGTAAATTTTTTTTAATGTATTTAATAGAATAAGTTAGTATTTAGTGGCATGACCGTTTTTTTTATTACAGCAGCACAACGGTTCCTCATAGTGTCTTTGACGCGCTCGCACCTTTCTTGTGGTATGGACTGCCACGCACGTTGAGCCACAACCCACAGTTCGTTATTATTTTTGGGCTTGGCATCCCACACAGCTTTCTTGAGGTCAGTCCAAGGGTTTTCTATTGGATTGAGGTCAGAATATTGAGCTGTACACTCCATAACCTCAATTCCAGTGTCCCGAAACCACAATTTTGCAAGCTTACTTGTATGTTTTGGGTCGTTATCTTGTTGCAGTACCCATTTGAGAGGCATTTCATCCTCAGCGAATGGTAGCATAACAGTCTGCATTATTTGCACGTATGCATGCTGGTACATTATAGTTTTTATCCAATATAATGGCCCCGCACCATTGTATGAAAACCAGCCCCATACCATGATACTTGATCCTCCATGCTTTAACGTATTTGTTGTGTACCGACGATTGTACTCCGTGTTTGGGGGGCGTCTCACATATTCCCGAGAACCTTTACAACCATACAAAACAATTTTAGACTCATCCGTCCACAATATGTTCCTCCACTTTCGAATTGGCCATTCCAGATGTTGCTTAGCGAAATGAAGTTTGCTTGCTACATGATTTTTTTTCAGAAGAGGCACCTTACGTGGACTTCGAGCATACAGGTTATGTTCGCGTAGTCGTCTCCTTACGATATGAACACCACAGGGTAATTTTAGGTGGTCCAAAATTTCAACAGCTGACATTGTTGGCCGAGCTTTGGAGCATTTTATAATTTGTCGTACGATGGTCGCTGAAAGTATCTTATTGCCACCCATTTTTTCAGCTTTTTCTATATGTGTCATGGCATTGCGTATCATGGTTGATGAACAACCACTAAGCTCGTCCACTTCCTTATAACTTTTACCACTTTTTACAAGATTTTGAATAATTTTGGGTTTTTCGTGAGTGCAGTGCACACTTCGCCCCACTAAAGTTGTAAAATTATTTTTTTTTTTTTGCCAGCATTAATATTAAATAAAGCAATAAAACTTACTTTATATTAAAAAATTATAATTTTTTTTTGACCGAAAAAAAAAGATATATCGTTACTTGCCCTGCACTACTATTTCACTGCTCGCTCAAAAATGGCACATGTTGCAATGACTGCTGCTTAAAAAAAACCGTTACAGTTAAAATGTTTAAAATTTGCAGAGATGTAGATGATAAACTAAAGATGATTATTGAAATCGATAATCGAAACAAAAATCGTTTTAGGTATACAAAAAAAAACAGAAGTCATATTGCAAGTGTGCACTACTATTTTACTGCTCGCAACTGTACATACATATAATATGTAAAATTGTTATTGTATTCTATCCACCGGGGTGTAATGGCCTAGCTGTCCAACACCTCTATCCCAGTGATGGCATTTGGATTTTGAAAAAATGTACTGAATCGAGACTTGGAATGTTCTTTTTAGAGGTCGAATGTATTTTTTTTTGTCATGGATTCGGAAATTTAATAAAATTTACAAAAATTTTCTAAAATTTAGAACGTTTACTAAAAACATATAAAAATTTAACAGGTTATTCGATTTTTTCACGTATGGTATATATCAGAAAAATTAACAAAAATTTACAAAAAAATAAGGTTATTATTAGAAATATGTAGTTAAAATGTACCGAAAATGTACTTAAAATACGCCAGAATGTACCGAATGTACTAAAAACTTGTCGAATGTACTGATGCATATTTTTCACAACGCAAATGTACTGAAAAAAGTACAATAGTCCCGAAAATGCCAACACCTGTCTAGACATATTTTACAAATTAATTTGCAAAACATTAACCCTTAAATGCATGAGGTCAGCCCCCAGTATGGAGACCAAGCTCCTTTTATGTAAAATCAGACGCTGACCACGAAATGAGCATTTATTTTCCTCGAAAATGCACCGTTTCCCCGGAAAAGCTCAAAAAGTGTGATTTGTGCAGTGTTCCAAGTTTAGAAAAATAGGTAAAAAAAACTATTCCAGGTGATCGAGTTCGAACTAGACTCTCAATAAGTTGCTAAAACTTATTCCCGTATACTCTCCAATATCTTTTTTCACAAGAATAATGGAAATTATCAATATACAATTCACTGATGAAAATCACTTTTAAAATTATTTGTAAACACAACGTCCGACCACTTCGACAGCTTACTGGGAGCTGAAAATAAACATCGGAGAGCTGAAGAGGCATTTATGTGAAAGCTGGTAATGTCTGCTACAAATTAGAGCAAAACTTAACGCGATGCAGTTTGTTTGGGTAGATTTGGCTATGATTTTAGGTACGTACCATATATGGTACGCTATGCACTAAGGGTTAAAAATAAATAAATAAATTGCAAAATGAAAATGTTCAACACATTGCTTTATTTTTTTTGTTATGTCTATGGAAACGTTGCCATAAAGAGAAGACAGAGGTAGTTTCCGGCTACAAATCGTGGGCACTCAATTGTGTTGCAATAGTTGCCGACGCACTTTGTATAACATCTCTGAACGCCACGAGATATATCACTTTTAAAAGGCCAATGCTGTGAAAAGAATCGAAGAATCATAACATAAACTGTTACTTCTGTATAACGCAACCAGGACCCTTACGTCAAGGTTCAACAGTTTAATCAGATGTTATATTAGTGATGCAGTCAGAGCCGCATACCAAAACCAATATTGGTAGTGGCAGGTACTTTTTCAGACAGCAAACGAAAAAAAAAACAACAGGATAAGAGAGTGGAGATTCCGATAGCAAGAAAGTGCACTTGATGAATAAGGCATAATGATTTGTTCCGCGACCTTTATGTGTCGAAAGCAAAAGTTCTTGCATCTCGACTGCAGCAAAATGGCTATGTGGTTTCTGAGACGAAACCGACGTTTTATTGCAAGTGACGCAAAAAACTCGAAGAATATAGTCACGATAGAGAGAAATATTATACTCAACGTGATTGGTCGCTGCAAGACGAAAACACGACATTTGGATTCAACATCATCATCACTTTCGTTGCGCTAGACAAACTTATTCTTCCGCTCTTGCATATTATACTCGGGCTTCAGACAAATTTCGCAAAAAAAGTTGACGGACTAGAGATGCAATAATATCTCAAGCAAAAATTCAACATTTCACCAAATAACAAACTTCAGATTATGTCGAAAAAAACAACACATTTTTGGAGAAATACAAAACAAACAATGCGAATATAACGATTAGAATTTTCTATTCAGACTTTTGAATTCCTTCCGAGAGAACCTAGCTGCCGAGAGTGATGAACAAGGTTAAAGCTTCCATCAACATATGAACATGATGGAGGATTAATCCGTTGATATTTATACGCAAATATCTGAACCGGAAAAAACGCAGTTCAGTCCAAAACACCGTCACCAATAATACTAAGACGCAGAGAGTAAGTGAAACTAAAAATATAATTATAATTTATAATTATTTTATTATAAAAAATAAAAAATAAAAGAACAAAAATTGCATTCGGAAAAAGAAATTTGGTAAGAATCCAAAATTAAGTTCGGTTCACTTAATCTAGAGTAGAGTTATCTACTAATAAAACGAGCTAAAATTGTATGTTTATATATACATATATAAATAAGGATTGTCCCAGAAAAATTTGTCACTTTTATTTTCAGTTATAAAAAATACCCAATAAACTTTTTGGTCTTTTTTCTTTTTTATTAATAATGGCTAGTGTTAAGAATATAGATAACTTAAAACTAATTAACAATTTTTTTTTTTTTTCATAAAAATTTTTAACGTTGTTCTTTATTACATTTTGTACAGGTGTTTCATCGACAGTACGGAACGATCTTTTTCACTTAAGTCTAAAGTCTTTTAAGTTTTTTGTTTCTCTTTCGAATATTTCTTGTCATTAGAGCCCGATATCTTTCAATTGGGCGAAGCTCTGGGCAGTTGGGCGGATTTGCTATTTTTGGTACAAAATTGATCTTTTTACTTCGATACCATTCCATCGTAGCTTTAGAGCAGTGGTCGGCACCCCATATGCTCGCGAGCAAACGAAGAGCTAAAGCGAGAGTAAGCAAACTACAAACTGAGCTTGTTATTTCGTTAATGCACTGCAAAAATGTTTGAAATCAAGTGGCAAAATAGATATTTTTGTCGAACATTTTTTTGGCAATGCGCAATGCTTAATATGTAAGCGAGTTTTAGGGATAGTTAATAGGTTTTATATACAAAAGCATTTTATAGCTAAAATTCAACTCCTGCAATAAGAAATCACATGGAGCGTAAACAGCAAAACGAGCAAACATTTTTGTCAGTGCTTGTAGCTTTGTCATTTCTCTCTCTTGTGAGCGTAAGAAAATATTTGATATTTGCGCTCTGCCGACCACTGCTTTAGAGTAATGAGAGGTTGCTAAATCGGGCCAGAGAATCACTGTACCTTCATGTACACGAATAAATGATAGAACACGTTTTTCGAGGCACTCGTATACATATATATACTATTGTATTAATTGTGCCTTGCGTAACAAAGAAAACCGTATATTGCTTCGAAAATTTCGAAATTTGTTTTCCTTAAATTTACTAGGCATATGCCCCTTCTTCGGTGACGTATGATATTTGTGCCCAGATAGCGGCTTAAAATCTGCTTTGACGTAACTTCTGTCGTTCATAATGCAGTAATCAAATTTAGTCAGGTACCTTTCATACAATTTTCGGACTCGTATCTGAGCCATCAACTGCTTTTCATCAGAACGGTCTGGTACTTTTTGAACTCTATATGCCTTTAGCTTAGTTGTTTCTCTTATCCTTTGTACAGTAGATTTTGATGAACCTGCTCTAGCCGCCATGTCTCGCACTGAGGTGCTGAGATTATGCTTAAAAAAAACCCTTCACCTTCGCCACTACCCTTGAGTTTGAAAATTCTGATTTTCTGCCTGAACCTTTTTTTCGTGAAAAAGGTAGACCCTTCTAGTAATTAGAAATAACCGTGAAAACAGTTCTACCTGATGCACCAACTATTTTTGCTATAGCTGAATATTTTAATTCTGGATTTTGGAGGTATGTGTACAAAATGAGTTCGCGAACTTTTTGCTGCTTGCTCGACATCTTTGTCGTTAAAAGTGCTATCACCAAGTGTTATACATCATATTAAACGTCACTTTAAGTAGAACAAATATTACGTCTTTTTAGACCTATAATATTATTAGGTAGACTGTAATCAAACAAAATAAAAGTGACAAATTTTTCTGGGACAATCCTTATATAAATAAATATGTATACGACTGAACTTTATTTCAAAAACGGCTGCAGCGATTTTGATGAAACTTACGGATTTGGTGCACATGAAAACAAAATGAAGATTGGGCTAGGTTTTAAGATCTTAAGGACTCTAACAGGGGCGTGGCACAGCCCTAAACTTTAATTTTTATAACGTGATAACTCGGAAACTACTTAAGATATTTTGACGAAATTTGGTAGACTGATGCAAATAATAAAAGTCTTCAATAAAACCAAAAGTGGTCGAAATGGGAGCACAGGGCGAGGCATCTTTCATCAATTGAAAACCCGTTGAAGGGCGTGGCACAGCCCACAATATTTATAAATGTTATAATAAGAGATCGAACAATGCAATAGTTATGAAAATTAATATGGTATATATACTGGCTACAAGGTATCTTATAACCAAAAGTGGGCGCAATGGCGTCTGTGGGCGTGGCACCTTCCATACAAGCAAAATTTATTAAATGTTATATTTAGTGTGCTATGGGAGTAATATTTTTAAATTTGGCATAGAGATGTCGCTTACTATAAGCCTTAAAACTAAATAGATTTCAATGGGATTGCGTCAGTGGGCGTTAGAGCGGTTCAAAAAAAAACTTTTTGATTTTTTCACGATGTGTCAGCGAATTACAATAGCCTTATATGTCTGGACAAGCCCCATTACTAGGATTAAGATTAATATTGAAAACAGGATTAGCGCCCTCTGTTTTAAGTAAACAACCCATTTTCAAAAATCTTGATTTAAAAAATGATGCAAGTTGTAGAGGTTATAAAAGTTTTCAACAAAGTGGGTATGGTTTTCGGGAAACAATAGATCGGGGAATTCAAATCCGTGATTGGTTTTTCTTCTTCTTCTTCGTTTCTAACAAAAAAATTGACAATTGACCGGACAAAAGTAAAAAAGTACCGATTTTCGACTTTCTAGCTCCAAATATTATGTTACCGCTGATCCCATGGAACATCATTTTTAATGAACTGATATTCCCTTAAAATGAATGCCGAAACCGCATATCATTATCTTATTTTAAAACAAAGATATCTGCATTTTTCTAAATTAACAGACCTGATTTTTTTCGAATCGGAGTCGACAAATTTGCATATTAAGGTGATTCTAATTTTTTTTTTATTTAAAACAGTAACCATCAATCCGGGAATTCGAATTCGTGATTAGTTTTTTTTCTTCTTCTTTTTTTCTTACAAAAACATTCAAAATTTAGTGTGCTATGGAGTAATTTTTTTTAAATTTGGTGCAATGGTGTCGGTTACCATGAGCTTTGAAATTAAATGTGTTTCGATGAGATTAAATAAGTGGACGTGGTACCTTTCATACAAGTTAAAACAGGATGTTATATTTAGTGCACTACATGAGTGATCCTAATAAAATTTGGTACAGAGATGTCGGTTACTATTACCTTTTCAATTAAATGGATTTCGATCGGATTACATCAGTAGGCGTGGCACCTCCCATACATGCAAAAAACGTTTATGGTTATATTTAGTGTGCTATTGGTGTAAAGGTGTCTGTAACTAGAAACTTTGAAAATAAATGAAAATCGAGGAGATTGCATCAGTGGGCGTGGCACTTCCCATATTAGCAAAAAACGTTAAATGTTATATTTAGTGTGCTATTGGAGTAATATTTTTGAAATTTGGTGTAGAGGTGTCGGTTACTGTAAGCTTTGAAACTATATGAATTTTGACGGGATTTCTTTAGTGGGCGTGGCACTTATAACGTCGATGCCATATTTAGCAAACTAAAGGAGTGATACTAATAAAATTTGGCCTCATTCAACGAGTTTTTCAACGTCTTTCAACTGCTTCAACATTTTTCAACCTCTTTCAAATATTCTCAACATTTTCCATATTTTTTCGAATTTTTCAACCTTATTCAACTTTTTTCGAGTTATTCAACCTCTTTCAACTGTTTCAACATTTTTCAACCTCTTTCAATTTTTCTCAACATTTTCCATATTTTTTCGAATTTTTCAACCTTGTTCAACTTTTTTCGAGTTATTCAACCTCTTTCAACTGTTTCAACATTTTTCAACCTCTTTCAACTTTTTTCAACTTTTTCCATATATTTTCGAATTTTTCAACCTTATTCAACTTTTTCCGAACTATTCAAACTCTTTCAACTTTTTCAACATTTTTCAACCTCTTTCAACTTTTTTCAACATTTTCCATATATTTTCGAATTTTCTAACCTTATTCAACTTTTTTCGAGTTATTCAAACTCTTTCAACTTTTTCAACAAGTTCCATATTTTTTGGACTTTTTCAACCACATTCAACTTTTTTCGGCTTTTCAACCTCATTCAACTTTTTCCGAGACTTTCAACTTTTTTCGAGCTTTTCAATCTCTTTCAACTTTTTCAAAACTTTAATATACTATCGAATTTATCAAACTTTTTCACCTGTTTCAACCTCTCACGTTTTTTAACATTTTTCTATATATGTTATAATCAACTTCTTTCAAATTTTTTTTAACTTGTTTTCGGCTTTTCAACCATATTCAATATTTTTTAAATATTTCCGACTTCTCATTCAATTGCATTACATTTTTTCGACTTTTTCAACCTGAAAACGAAAAACCGAACTTTGGTCGGTCTCCTGGTACTTATATTTATTCACACATGAAATACACCCAAATAAAATTTCGACTACACCGCGAAATCAATTTCACCGCACTGAGACCAAAAACAGTGAGTGCAAACGCACATTTTGAGAAAAAAAATGTTGTCGAGAGTTGTTTAAGGAAATATGATGGCATATCACATTACCCGGCCATATCACAATACCCGAAGTTACTCCAATGTTATCTAAACGGGAGTCAGAACAGCATCTGAAAATCATCGAAATTTGCACTTTGAAATTCATTAATGTAATTCTTACAAGCGAAACATCGTTGAAAAGCTTAATTTAATTGCCTATTGAATAATCTCTTACTTGTTGGAGTAAGTCCAGTCGTTCTCTACACAGGTCGGTTTAAGTGATGACGCACCTCGAAAAACATATATTTTTCGATTAAAAAAATTGTTCAGTGGATTACTGGATGAGATGTACAGGAAAAATAATGATGAACTTTAAAATGTATGCCAAATAGCCTGATCAGAATATACAGGGATGCAAAGTTGAATCATATACCAAATATCGGCTGACACCAGTTTTTTGGGTAAATTTTTTTTTTGATAAAAATTAGTTTGAAATGTGTACCAAATGATAGAGCTCGAAGAGCATACATAGAATAAATAGGGTTACCTTGTGAGATCCTGTCCGAAACATGGGTTGAAACACGTTTTTTTTGGCAAATTTTTTTTAAAAGGGTGGAATAAATGTTAAGTACAGGATTCGACAAGAAAACCCTCCATAATCTATTTAGGCTTATTTATATTAACTTGTATTGTCTGTGGTCGAAATTCACACCAAGTTTTAACCTTAAAAGAAATGTGCCGACCTATGACGAACAAAACGACTTTGTCAATGAACTATAATAAGATTTCATTTTTTAACACAAATAATATGCTGTCAAAGAATGAGATATAAAGAACGGTATTCCGGGTTTGAATTGTAAAGCTTCCTGTGCCAAAAAGTATACCGTACACTAGTGAAGCCCATTTCAGTACATATGGAAAAGAGTACGTGTGAGCTTAGCTGAGCACGCTGGCGCTTGACCAGGGGACTTTTAATGAGCAGAGAAAAAAGGAATGAAATCTATAATGTGGCTTATATGTATATATGTGTGCGATATTAAAACGAAAACGAATGCTAAAACGGAAAAAAGTACAAGTGTATATATTTTTGTTTTAGATTTTATTAATAAAACAGCTTTTCCGAGCAGGTACTAAAAGCAAGAGCAAACATGGGAATACTAAAGAGCGTAACTCACAAAGTGTAGATAGCCTGAGCAAAAAATATGGGGTGTAGTGGCTGCTTGCGGAGAAGTAATCGTTCTGACACACAGAAATCAAGCGGTTGACTCGTTTATTTTTTTAAAAATTTTATTATTGATTTAAAAATAAACTCATTGTTTGATAAATAAATTTGAGACACAGATAAGGTTTTCTTCTCTCATATTAAGTTAACGTTTTCAATTCTTTGCTTGTGTTGTGTAAATGTACTATGATAACAACCCCTCTCACGTTTTATTTGAAAAATACCCCTTGTCATACACCGTTAGGCTCCCAAGTATCGTTTTGTGCAGTTGAGCTGGACATCACTACCGTACACCGAAGAAGTAAATAATTCTCAAATGATTCTTTTTTATTGAAATTCCAGAAGAACTTTTGTTTATTAAATATCACAAAGAGTATAAAAACTATCGCTATCGTAAAATCGATTTTACTCATTCGTTTGAACATAGATTTCACTTTTTTGGTACAGGAAGCTTTACGATCCAATACGTTCCAAGCCCGGAATGTCGTTCTTTGATTCTCTCGAACGATGCGAGGGAAATTAACAAACAACGCTTTGTACACTATTTGTGTGTAAGTATAACTTTTTTTTGTAACATTCTCGCGTGAAAGGAAGCCCCAATTTTTGTATATGTTATTTAACAAAATTATTATTACAATCGTTATTACAATTAGTACTAAGTACGACTGCGAGAGTGCGTAGATTGTCATACCTTCTGTAGATTTAATTGAAAAATTGTGGAACTAACTTTTTGTTGTATTTGGTAGATCTAATTACACTATGTGCAAAAATGAGACCTTAATTCTGGATAAATATGGTGCTAACGACTGAAATGTAATGTTTACATTAAAAATTATGTAAAATATAAAAGGAGTTTAGCTTTGTAAGCGTGCAAGAAAACCTTAAGTAAAAAATAGGGTCTTCAACCAAAAATTATATTTTGGATGTACACAGCTGTAGTTCATCCGATCCTCACTTACGGTGATTTAGTCTGGCGGCGAGCTATTAGGAAAGGCTACAACCAGTCAAAGCTAGAAAAGACGGCGTGTAGCGGTGTGACGGGGACTATGAGATCCTGTCCCACGGCAGCCCTAAATATCCTTCCACACCTCCTAACTCCCAATTCTTTTATCAAAGCAGCTGCTGCGTACAATGCGATTAGGACGAAGAAACCGGTAATTCGTTTTCAAAGCAATATCGGCATTGCTCTATACTGAAAACCATGTCCTACATTTAGCACTGAGAAAAATTCTGAGGTGAAGTTTTCGGAGGCAGTTCAGTGGGAAGAACGCACTCTCAACTTAAATTTTGAAACCATTATATTCACCGATAGGTCTAAGATAGACCATGTAGTAAGTGCAGGAGTCTACTCAAAATACCCAGCAATCTCTCAATTTTTCCAATTAGCTAGTTCAGCTAGCGTTTTCAAGGCTGAACGTTTTGCCATTCTTAAAGTCTGCAGGATAGTAGGCAGTATTGATTCAGAGAAGTAGCAATTCTCTCTGATAGCCAAGCCATTGAGGGAAATGAAAGGGCTGATGAACTAGTAAGACGTGGCGTGGAGAATTTTCTCGTATTTTATATCTAAGGCCGGGAACCACTGGAAGTTTTTAAAACCCTTCAAAATAGCCACATCAATCTGGCCCCCTTTTAATAAGCTGAGAACCACCTACTGTCTACTGACTACTGGTACTGGACTACTACCTTTATTTGCAGCTATCCAGCCTTAGCCATAATCAGGCTAATAGCATGAACACAATTAGAGCGGTGGCGGTAAAGCGGCGACGAATATTCGCTGTCAAAAATTATAACATACTTGATCATGTGAAATTGAACAGAATTGCGGCGTACGACTGTTGACCTGCGACGATTCGCCGTCGATTTAGATTTAATTCTATTTCACCGTTCGATCAGTGTTGCATTTCGAATCAGCTTGTGTCAATTCTTTTGTTTACGTTTGGAATGCGAATTGTGCACAATCATTAAATAAAATAAAATAAAAGAAACTGCTTAAATAACTTAATTTAAAAAAAAATTACAAAATGAACAACGAGGAACTTATTGAGGAAGTCCGCAAGTACAAATGCTTATATGATTTTTCGACAAAGGACTACCGGAATGTTTATAAGAAAGACAAGATTTGGCAAGAAATCGGGAAGACCTTAAATTCAAACTGTAAGTACATTATTTGTTTCCAATTCCTTTAACATAAAAATTCATTTTAAGCAGACAGTTGCAAACGGCGATGGAAATCGCTACGCGATACGTACAAAATAAGTAAACGTGCTAAGGAGCTAGCTTCTGGCAGCGGTGCACCGCTACTAGAGAAAAAATGGAAGTACGAGGAAACGTTATCCTTCTTGGAAAGTTGTAAGGACTCAAGAACGAGAATGAGAATTAAACTAAACTTTTCTTATGTGATATTTTATTCTAAGCATCAAAAAAAGTCGCTTGGATCTGTTTTCGGATATATAGCCATCGGAAGTTGCGGATATAGCTTTTATGAAAATCCTTATAAGTTGGGAACCCCTGAATGGATATCAAAAATATGGGTGTCATAATATAGATAATTTAATGGCATACAATAATGGTGAGTAAATCGTTGAAATCTAACAAATAATTTTGGAGATATGACGATTTTTCTGAAATTTTGATCAATTTTTTTTATAAAACCGTTATTTTTTCCAAAAAATGTTTTATTAACCTATAACTTTTTTAGCATGGTAAGAAAGTTTAACTTATTTCCTTTAAGATGGTGTATAACTAGTTGTAAATTTTTAAATATTAACCCCCTTTTTGACCGAAAAATAAAAAAAAAATTATTCAATTAATTCCTATGGAAACTACGTTTTTATGGTCAAAAACAATGAAAAACAACAAAAACAATAACTATTACAACAACAACAATTATTAGAAGACGATTCTCATTGAAAACTTAAAAATTAATTTACATAAAAATCTAGTCATTTTATGTTGAGAATCGTCTTATAATAATTGTTCATATAATATCGTCATATCTCCAAAATTATGGGTTAGATTTCAAAGATTTACTCAACATTATTGTAGGCCATTAAATTATCTATATTATGACACCCATATTTTTGATATCCATTCAGGGGTTCCTAACTTATAAGGATTTTTATAAAAGCTATATCCGCAACTTCCGATGGCTATATATCCGAAACCAAATCCGAGCGACTTTTTTTGATTACACATTTGTGCTTAGAATAAAATATCACATAAGAAAAGTTTAGTTAAATTCCCATTGGACAATGGGAGTCACGGTAAACTTAAGCCCAATTCTTATTCGTGATAAGCCCCGAGCGTCTAAGGAATAAGATGTTTTTTTTAAATGAAATACCTACGTTTTTGAGTCCTTACAACTTTTCAAAATCACCAAAAAATTTTTCACTTTGTCACAATTTTTCACTTTTGTATTTCAATAAAAAATTTTTTCATGTAAACTAAATGACAGCTAAGTTTGCCGTCGTTCGTCGTACGCCGCAATTGTGTTTGTTCAAACGATTTTTCGTCACGTTTTTTTTTTACAGTGTTTATTCGTCGCCGCTTTACCGCCACCGCTCTAATTGTGTTCAAAGCATAAGGTGTCTTGGAAAACCTTTCTTCACTGACCTCAGCGATTTTGCCGAAGTTGAAATCGGATCACTGCTCGACTACCTTAATAAGACTAACTGGATATAGCTGTCTTACCATCCACCAATTCGCCGGGTCACGAAATGTGATATTAAAGCGGCACAGTTGGTGTTACTTATGGCTTCCAGTCTATTTGCTAAGCCACCACTCTACCCTAACCTAACCTTCAGATCAGAACTCAAAGTGGTATATACTGAAAATAATAATCATTTTATTCACGGGACAATATTTTGAGCTCTTTGAGCACCGCTTACCCTTAGCACTAAATTGCTGTAATTTTGGGAGTTAACTCGACAATCTTTTGGCAATGTTATTTTATTTTCGTTTCCCCTTCCTGCTAGTTACTGACAATGCTTTGCATTTGCTACAAAAGCTTTTATAAATCTGTGGTATTCAACTTTGTGTCTAAATATTATTAATATAATTTAAAACTTACGTTAAGACGGTATTGTTTTTCAATGCCTTTTTCTCGACGAATATGCACTATTTCTCCTTCATTGTAGGTCAGTTTCTGTGCATGTTTATTACCATCGATCACACGACCTCCATCCACCTTACGCAGCGGTAGCTTTTCGATGCTGCAATCTTTTTGAGTAAATATAAAAAATTTCATTAAATGATATTTTGGAACAGGATTACTTTAGCTCACATTGTCAATTTTTTTAGGAGTAATAGAGGGTTAAAAGCAAAATGAAAAAAAGTTCGGCCGGATATAGTTTTGTAGATATAGCCATCGGAAGTTACGGATATTGCTTTTGTAAAATTCAATATAGGTTGGAAAGCCCTGGTTCTATATTCAAATAAAGTTATGAGCTACCATATTGACATATATGTATTGCCCTTTTTTTTAAGCTTTGTTTTTATCCAAAAATGTTCTGAAACTATAACTAATGTTCCTTGGGAAGAGAAAAAAAAAAAAACTAAAAAGAAAACCACTAAACTAAAAGAATTTCTCTAAATTCTGAATTGGAAACTTTGCCAGAAATATTAAATTATGTTGCTCCCACTAATCAACGCCCAGTAAGCTCTACTGGTACTACTTTCTACAAGCTCTACTGGGCCTATTATTTTACAAACGATGCCTAAACCTAGGTTAATTTTTATCTCCTGACTACACTCTGATAAAACAACTGATACAGTGGGACTTCATAAGACAACAAAATGTAATATCTGTCGTCGCTGTAAATTCTGTAAATTGTGGATTTGTCAAGTTTGTTTATTTTGCTTTTTGTTGTTGTTATTATCCAACTATATAACACAATTGGCAATTTTTATTTTGTCAAATAAATGAGATTTAGCATCACATTTCACATTAATAATAGTCCCACTGGCCTGAGGATAAACTTTAAGAGTGACACCGACAATTGTGCTCACACATATAGACTTTTAGTTAAAAATTATATTAGTTCAACTTTTGATCTCAAATAACTTAAATGTAAGCCAGTGCGCTTTTCTCAGATAATTTCTTTTTTTTTGTTTTTTGCTTTATGGTAAGTGAATTTTTGATTATTATATAACTTTTTTGTTTGTGAACTTAAATTTATTAGAATTTTTTAGTGACCTCTGATGATGTAGAAGGATCTTCTTGGAAATATTGGGAAAATATTTTCAAATTATATACAAATTTAACTTATTGGTCAAAATAAAATTATAAGCATTTACTTCACAATAAAAGGTCGACTAATTTATTTAAAACTTTTGAAAGGCTATTAAATTATCTATCTTATGACACCCATATTTTTTATATCCATTCAGGGGTTCCCAACTTATAAGGATTTTCACAAAAGCTATATCCGCAACTTCCGATGGCTATGTATCCGAAACCAGATCTGAGCGACACTTTTTTTTTGCTATTTTTATTTCCATTTTAGGGGGTAAAACAAAACAAAAAAAAAGATTGGAGAATGGGACCTAAAGTAAACCTGTTCCGTAAACTTAAGCCGATATTTTTATTTAACTGGAGTTAAATTACCAAGTATCAAAGAGAGTTTACCACATATACAGTAGTAAATATTAAGCGGTTTTTCTTCACTATACTCCTCCTGGTCCTTTGAATCGGAGCAGACAATACTTCGAGAAACCACCTTTGGCATTTAAAACGTTTAATAAAGCTCGATTTAGAAGATCAGCTCAAAATTAACCACTTCGTTTGTGTACCACTCAAATGCAACTCAACAGCCTCGATCTGTTCAAAGTAGTCAGACTTAATTTGTCTTTGCACCCACTACTCCACTTGATTTTCACCAGCTGAGTTAAAACCAACTCAATCCCTGCAGTTTTTGTGGCAAAGATTCCGAGAAAATTCAACACACCGCTTCCGAGATCAGGTCAAGACCACACAACTCAATTTAAAATGGATAAGCTTATAAGTCAAACAACCTATTATTTCACCAACTCGTCAAAGTACTTGATTTCCTCCAAATACAAATAACTTCTAAAAAACTTAATTTACCAAAACAATAACATGTAAAAAAAACGCGTTATAATCAATTTGTTGGTAAGAGGCTTGCCACCTTTCTTTGTAAAACAATTCTTTGAATGAATGTGAACACTTGAACAGCGCTAGGCAAAATAGAAACTTATATTCGTTCACCCTGTGTAGGGCTACCAGATGCGATACTAAAGTAGCAAAAGTGCTACTTTTGCAAGGCTTTGCTACTTTGTTACTTTTGACTCGAAATGTATTACTTTTGGTTGAAATGCGCTACTTTTCACTACTTTTGCATTTGAAATATTCTTGTAATTTGCTGGAGTTTTCAAAGTGAGGACGTTTTTTTTTGCTCATCAAAGTTATTTGAAATTATTGTTTTAATTTGCTGGGGTTTTTTGTTTTCATTTACAAAATTCCAATTTTTTGATATGTGCTACTTTTGTAGTAAGGCCATCTGGTAGCCCTAACCCTGTGCGTAATATAAATTATGTATTTTTTAAACTTTTTCAGGTTAAATAGAATTTTCAAAGAAAATAACAGAAACAGAAATGTTCAGTCCCATATGCCCAGTCCCAGTGGCACAGATACATAAAAAATCACTAAATGATGCATTTACTCCCAAGTAAACGAACGAAAACAATTGGAACGAGATGAGATAGCGAGAAAAAACATAACGTGATAACATGATTTTTCCTATATTTTTTGAAACCATCGTCCTAGTTGTGTTTCGCGCTATAAATGATGAACTGAATGCAGCGGCGGATGCGCACTTAGTAGCTTATCGTGGTAATGGTAATAGGTTTCCTGGAGGTCCGCATTCCTTAAACACGTGCCGCGGTAGTAGTTCACAATAAATAGCTGGTAAGTAAACATATATTTTAAAAAAATCAATATTACCGCCGTATTATGTAAGGCGAAACAAGTGAGTGACTGAAAGTGACACATCTACCACAGCCGTTTGAAACTTGCAATAATAGACTTGCTCCGATTTTTATGTTAACTTCATCTAAAAGATAAACATTTGGAAAAAAATGTTTAGATTCAGGCTTACACATCCAATATATAGGCAGACGAAAAGCGGTCACTCACTTGCGTCGCCTTATATAATTCGAGGGATAGTGTTTTATTTTAGCTAGGAAAGAAGTTAAATCTATAGCTCCAGCAATGCCAAGTCACGAACCATCAATAAAAAGTGATCATGAGTCTATGGACATAATTGGTGTCCCAATAAAAGTTTTTAAATTTTGTACATCTTTGTGTTCGGCTAATCTGAAATTTGACAGCTATAACCTATGATTGTTTCAATTATTAAAAATGAAGTTCTACACTAAAGAACAATGCGTTACCATTGTTAAAACCCATTACAAAAATAAGAAAAGTTACCCTGAGACCGCTCGCATTCTACGCGGTGTTCACAATTAAAAGAGTGGTCAAAAATCTTGAAGAAACCGGGTCGATTATTAGCAGTAAGTCTCTTTTGCGTCGACATGCCAATCGTCTCTTGAAAACATTGAGACTGCAAGCGAGAGTGTCGCGGAAAACTTCATTCGTCTTATAAACAACTCAGAAATTTATTTTACTTAGGGCTACCAGATGGCCTGCCTACAAAAGTAGCACATATGAAAAAAAAATTTCAATTTAGTAATGAAAACCAAAAATATAATTCCAGTGTTCTAATGAAATCCACATTTTTTTTTAATTCCATAGAAATATTTGTGATGATCAAAAAAAAAAAAAGGTCCTCACTTTGTACGACAAAACCCTAGCAAATTAAATGAGTATTTAAAAAAAAATTTATTTTTCAATGCAAACATCAAAAAGTAGTACATTTCGAGTGAAAAATAGCAAAGTAGCACAGCCTTGCAAAAGTAGCACTTTTGCAACTTTAGTATGCCATCTGGTAGCCCTAATTTTACTGAGTCTCTTGAAAGATACCAATGAAGGAAAAGAGTCTTTATACTTCATACGCCAGATTGCTCTTATAAATCCCTATAAAGAACTTATAAATATAATATGTTGTCTTTTTACTTATCTTTAAAAGGCCTCTTAAAGTCCAATTTCCATGTGATCTTATCTTGTCTTATTTTATCAAATATCAGGGAGGACATCACATGCTATAAAGATAGCAAATGTATGCTATTCATTCTCGCATTCTCCAAGCGCATCAGGTTCTGTTCGCATGCTTTTTCTTTCTTACAAAAATTTGATTTGATATCCCTGATATGGGATAAGATAAGATCACATGGAAATTGGGCTTAAAGGAGCTATAAACCTTCTTATGCTACTAGGGGTATTAAATATAATTTTTTTTTTATTATCAAATTTAATTTTTACTTATGATTTACAAGTTCGCAAAGTCAGCCTCGAGGCCATGTCCCATTAGAATAAATCAAATAATGAACACATCTTGCACTGCCCCTCTTTATAGTCCTCCCAACAAAATAAAGAAGCGAATATGTCGTGTTATGGCAGTTTAGAAGGGTTGAAACCGTATTACCACTGCCTATTTTCATATTTATATTTAGATCTTGATGAAACGTTTTTCCAAATTCGGAAAATTCAACAGAGATATGATATGGATAATCATATTGCATTTTTAAAAAAAAAAATCGAGGGACCTGAACCTAACTAACCTAAATCAAATGCATATAACGAAACATTCAGAGTAAGTGATTCCGAGTCAACATAATAGATGACTTAGGATTTTCTGAGTAAATATAGCCTCTACTCGTTTTTTTCTGTACATACGAAGCTATGCAAAAGCTTTCGTATAATGAAGTAATTACTCCAAATGAATTGGTATTTTTATGCATACGAAATTCACTTATCGACTTTTTCACAGTAAAACGTATATTTCTGAGGAAACAGTTCGAGTAAAAGAACTTTCTCAGTTCTATGCATACGGGCCAACGACTACTACCCAAATAGAAAACAAAGTTGCCAGCAATAACCGGCGTCGTGTGAACGTGAGACACAAGTTCAAATGGGAATGTTAAAAAAATTGCTGGCAATATTTGCTTCATTTGAAATCTGACTTAACTAATGCGACTTTTTAAAAATGAAAATGTCAAAAAAAAGCAGAAGAATTATTTTAAAATCTTTAAAAGTGAAAGAGGTCACATGCTTTCGTTTTGTACTGCTAGCGTCAAAACACAAGCTCATTATGTTTTTCTCTGTCTAGATTACTATTACTAGGCAAGTAAGAAAAAGACCATAAGAGACTTTATTATTATTTGGCAGCCTGCAAGTAAATTACTTGCAAGCTCCTTATATTTTTCTTTTTCTCGATTTCATAACATCCAATATTAACACGCGAGCAAGAAAAAGACCATACGAGAATTTTCTATTTCATGCACGAGAATGGAAAGCGAACGACGACGATTGGGTTGGATTTTCTTATTTTTATCGATGTTTAAGGCCATTCGTGCGAGATCATAGTTTGTAAGTAAAAAAGAAAAATAATATTTTAGCAGCAAAAACATATTTATAAGTGTTAAATGATACAAAAATAAGAGTTTGGAAGTCAATTGAACAATTTGACAAGACTATTTAGTGCTCCATTAAAATAAACTGTTTAAAAAGGCTACTAAAATCATAGCAAATATTGAAATGACGACAGCCAAATTGGGAATCAAGAAAATTTTATTTTACTACAGAAAGGGCGCTGCTCTTTTGAATGAACACCATTTGAATTTTATGATTAACCTATAAACTAATATATTCATACAATTTTTGTACATTTTGGAAGATAATGTTTAATTTTTGTGTTAATGTAATACTTTTTTTCTACAGAGCAGACATTTACGTCGTAAAAAGTGAAAAAGCAAAGAAAAAAAATTACCCCCTCTTGAGCAAAAACAGAGGTCACTCGCAACTCTATATCAATAGCAAATATCACAAGCAATTAGAAGACAGTAAGAGGGTGCTTGGAAGAACTAACAACCACATTTAATATGTTGATAACGAATCCAGAATCGCTTAAAAGTTGGCTGGTAGTTGTACTGGAGCCACTGTAAGTATCAATTTTATATATGTTTTATATTTCAAATGGGATAGAGACCAACGTAATCTTTTGATTAAGTTGGTCTAATGGAGTCAAATTTAGCTTTAAGGTTCGTTAACATATACGACTTTTTAGTTGAATAACTTTTGGAATCAAATAAGAAAACCCACATTGTTTTTTGAAAAAAAAACAAAAATATGTGCCTGTTCTGTGCTTCCAGGAAGTACGAAATGAGTAAAAATATAAAATAGATTGGACAACGTTTTTTTTAAACTCATGTACCTATATTCTACAGCCAAGTTCAACTCACTTAGTCGGATCTATTGGAACTGGCCAAAAATCGTACCTATCGATTTAAATTAGATCTTCGTATTCAAAACAATATCTTGGTAAGATTCGTTTAAGAACTTCAGCCCTCTAAGATTGCAGTGAATATCCATGTTATAAATTTGTGTTTTTCTAATTTTTCATAAGTAATGCATTAAAACATTGGTTCATTTTTAAGAAAATCTGTCCGGGCACTGATTTGAATAAGATTGTAATAATACTCAAGAAAGTTCACATTCGATTTTACCGATTTCATAATATTCAAGATCAAACAAGTTTTTTAAATTGTTTGATTGTAATGCATGCTAAGATTAGGAAGGTGTTTCTCTGCGAGTTTTGACGAAGCATGACATATGAGAAGTTATCAGCTGTGAAGTTACGTCCCGTACGTACATATGTATGTAGCGATATATTAAATCCACTCTTGTGTTTGTCAAAATTTTTTCACGTGTTTGAGTTTCATAGGAAATCATTGCACATTATAAGAAAAGACTAAATTATAAAAATATCCCATTTTGCCGGAAAAATTAGACATTCTCCTTCGTCAAATCTTTTGCTGGTGAAGTGGGAGGCTGGTGAATTGTGAAGTCTTAAATGTAGTCTTTGACTTTTTTCTTAGGTATAATCTTTCTCTCTTCTTTTCTTCGTCATTCTGCAATTTGTTATTAAATGCTTACAAAATTTCAAAGAGCTACTTTTTATAGAATGCTAACAGATAATAGTTTTTATAAAATAAAATGGTGTTGAAAATATGTGTATTTTAATGATTTTTCCATTGTTGCACATATCGTGGAAGAAATGAAACTTACGATTGACTCGCTATGCCACTTCTATAAAAAAATCTGCCTAAAATTTTGAAATTTTCAGAAATGGCATTATTTAGGCTATAATTAGACTACCATATAAAAATATGAAATTTACAAAATATTTAGTGCTATCCTTGAATTTCAGAAGCATGTACATACTTATCTTTCTAGCCGATTTCATTCGATCTTTTTTGAATGGCACACAGTGAAATATTGTGGCCAAAAATAGGAAGAAATTGAGAGTACTAGGGATTGAAAAATTTTATAAGACAATCGTCAGATAATACTTAGGGGATGAAAAAAAAATTATAAAAGTTTTAAGTTTTTTTTTTTGGTTTAGCGACACAGTGGGCTTAAGGTTGAACTTTGTACTCCAAAAATTTTCTATGAAATTTTTCATTACTATTATTATTAATTAATATTTAACTAATTAATTAATATTTTATAATGTAGTATATTGGCGGGAAGTATATTGTTTCCACTTTATAAAAATCAATTTAGTCTTAGCACAATTATTACTATTTATGGCCGCCGTTCCATACAAACCCATCCACTGTGCGGCACCACAATTTCGCCATCGACTTGTGGCGAAATTTTTCGTTTTCCACCTCTTCTATCCTGAAGTGTAATTTTTTCAAAAAATTTGAATGATAGTAAGTTGAATATTCTTTATTTGTAATCTTTTTATAAATTACACTGAAAATTAATGCATTTATTTTGACTTTTTTGGCCACACCGGAGCGTGCCAAACATTGCACTGCTAATCAGCGAAAATTAATTTTAAAGTTGAGGAAAGAAAGGAATTCTTATAAAAATATTCTAAACATTATATCGTGCTCAACAAAGATGACAATTACCGTCATTAAATATGTAGAAATCAGGAGAGAAGAGCTGGAAAACGAAAAATTTCACCACAACTCGATGGCAAAATTGTGGTGCTGTCGAAAAAAGATCCAATGAAATCGGCTAGGCAGATAAAAAATGACTTAAATTTAAATGTGTCTAATATGAGTCTACGGAGGAGGCTCTTGGAAGCAGGATACACTTTTAATAAAACTCAAAAAAGATAATCACACTGCTATTTTAATGTTACACGAAAAAACGTGGTAACATACTTCAAAACCCGTCATCTACAGAGTTGAGATTTTTTCTTATCAGATTTAAACTCCTCCATAAGCCCAGAACTCCTAGTAATAAATTAGTCTTGAAATTGTTATTCAGGGCTGGTCACCAATAACTTTGATATATACATTTAATTTTTGGGCAACCCTTGTACGATATCAAACGAAACCTAGTTATGGGGAAATTTTTTTTTTATTAATATTTCTTAAAAGTTAAAAAAAAAAACAGATAAGAAAAAAGTCTAAGCATTAGCGACTAAGGCCTTCCGCTTTATGGGGAAATTATTTATGGTTGGTAGCTTTGAAAACAAGGGTAGATTATTTCCTCAATATTTTGTGATTAAAGTATGCATTGTGAGTATGGTTTTATTAATTTCAGTTATATATGTATGTATATTTGTATATATGGGTCATTCTACCTCGTTTTTACATTGAAAATTTAGATTTCAAAAAAAAAAATTTTTTTCGATACCTTGTCAAAAAAAATTTCGATACGTGTTTTTGGAAAAAGTTTTTCCGGGCTTATTTTCGAAAATACGGGTTTTTGAAAATTACAAGTTTTAAAAATACATGGAATTTCGGACGCTTGTATTTCAAAATGTACGCGTCATGTAGAAAAACCGTTAAAGCATAAAAGTTAGCAATTGACGTCTATTTTTATATTATTGTATTAAAAATTTTCTTCTTTGAAGTTGTAATAGACGGAGAGCCCGCTGTAGAAAAGTCGAGTGTATAAGATTACACCATGAGACCTATGCCAAATGATAGAGCTCGATGAGCCTAAATAGAATATCTAGGGTTGCCTTGCCAAAGCCTGTCCCGATGGCCGAAAAAAACCCACTTTTGGCCGACTTTTTTCTTAATAAAAAGTGTATAAGATTACAGCATGAAATTGGTGTCAAATGATAGAGCTCGATGAGCCTAAAAATAAAATATATATAAACTAAGCTCAAAATAAATTTAGTCATGACTAAAAACTGTTTTCTATTCATAGTCGATTTTTTAGCATTGACTAACTGGCATAAGCTAATGAATTCACCACACAAAAGCTTTCGTGGTAAACTTGTCAAATGTTGACTTTTTAATTTCAAGTTAGTCAAATAACAAAGAGAGTAATAAAAATTTTGAGCACACAAGGGACCGTGGCGCAATGGTTAGGACTGTGAACTCATAGCCCTCAGGACGTGGGTTCGAATCTCGTCAGTTAACATGTTTTTTTTTTTTTTAAAAACATATATGTATATGAATATATATAATTTTTTTTTTACCCTTCCGGTTTCTAAAGTGACCTGCCATTATAAATTTTGACTTTTTAATTTTACACTAATAAATTAACAGAAAGAGTAATAAAAAACTGGATTTTACAAGGCAGCGTGACGAAATCGTATAGGGAAAAGAGAGTGACAAAAACAAAATTTGTAAACAATAAATTTTGCTGAGAAAATCGTATTGTCAAAGAGTATGACAAAGAAATGCAACACTGATCCAACGTAAAAATAGAATTAAATCTAAATCGACGGCTAACCGTCGGCAGGTCACCAGTCGTACGCTGCAATTCTGTTCAATTTCACATGATATTCGTCGCCGCATGGGGTCGATTCTCGTCAGTAAAAATGCTTTTTTTTTTCTAAAATCATATATGCATGTATATTTTTTTTAACACGCCAAATAAAAACAACTTATAATCCTCAAAATTATCAAAATTGAATTTTCTGATATGAAATGAATGAATTTTCTCTATATTTTCTTTTTTGAAATCGACTTAATATCAACTTCAGCTGAAACTATTTTTTTAGTTATAACTAAGCAGAAAAGCCGATGCTAAATCGACTATGAATGACTTAGTTAATGCTAAAATAAGGTTCTAACTTAAGCTGATGCTAAATATGACTATGAATATGCGCCAAAATATCTAACAAAATCATAGAAAAGAATCAATGCAATGCAATAACGCAAATGGATAACGGTAAATGTACGATGCACGATGTATGTAATATCAACGCTTTCGTGCGCGTCTTTTACCTTGCTCGCGGCGACACAGAAAAATTTCGATTTTAAGTTTTAAATTGCAAAATGTTTGCTCATAACTTAAAAGAAGAAAATTTTTAATACAATAATATAAAAATAGACGTCAAATGCTAACTTTTATGCTTTAACGGTTTTTCTACATGACGCGTACATTTTGAAATACAAGCGTCCGAAAATCCATGTATTTTTAAAACTTGTGATTTTCAAAAACCCGTATTTTCGAAAATAAGCCCGGAAAAACTTTTTCCAAAAACACGTATCGAATATTTTTTGACAAGGTATCGAAAAAAAATTGTTTTTGAGAAATCTAAGTTTTCAATTTAAAAACGAGGTAGAATGACCCATATGAGGTATATGAGGTTGTTCAATATGGACCGAGCAAAGTAAATTACAAAAGAATAGTGCGCTATCATTAATCAATTACGTAATGAAGAAAAATTCAACGAAAAATATCTCGATCTATTGGTCGTACTCCAAACTTTGTAAACAATGATAAAAACAAAATTTACAAAAGTTTTAGTCTTTTGTCCCGTATTTAATTTTTTGAGAAATCTTGACTAAAATGCTCATGAGTCTAAGTTGATATCAATCGATGTTTCTTCATTGAAATAGAGCTTGTTATGCTCAACGCGTGATTTCAAAAGTTGGAGACATTCTTAAATGTATTCAGGATAATAATAATAGAGTTTGGCTACTACAGCTATTATAGCGTTCTTAGCTATTTAGCATTGAAGCTTTATACCAAGTAAAAAGCTTATTCAATAAATCATGGAATAGAAAAAATTATCATGCACATTAATTCGTTATTTTTTTATAATTTTTTCTTAGCTTTATCGCACTTTCTCATGAATGTAATTGTATGGATTTAATCATATGGTCTAAGGGATAAATGTCAGAAAAAATTTACCCAGCATTCTGTGGGGCTCGAACAACACAAACATAAAAATACACACCACCATTAAGCTACAAATTTACGAGTAGCTACAGTTAGTTTTCAGTCTAAGCTTGAGTTGACCTTTTGACAAGCTCATGTTATAAACTTCGCAATTATTAATAAGAGTTGTCATGCGATTAAAAGGAGCTGTAGCCATTTAATTAGTTCTACTAACCGGTTGGTAAAATGATTGATAAGAGTTACGAGTTACGAGTACTCCTTCGATTACTATTAAAATGTATGTAGTTAAGAAGTTCTGGCGCAGCAAGAGGCCCAGTTACAAGTTGATGCAGATAAAGTATATCCACAATATTTCTACGCGAGCTCAAAGACTGCATATGTAGTAACTTGAAACGATCCTCATAAGGAGGAAGGTTTAAAGGGTCAATCCAATTTAAGCCATTGAGAGCAAAACGAATAAAAATTTTTTAAATTCACTCAATTCTATTTATATGAATACTATGAAAAGGTGACCATACTTGGCGGGCATACTCTAAGTGAGGACGCACTATTGTATTATATAAAGTCACCGTTACTTAAGGGCTATTAAATTCTTTTGCCCACCTCTTAATAAAGCCAAGCAGAGATGAGGATTTTTTACAAATTTGATTAATATGCTCATTAAAAGTCAACTTAGTATGAAAATGTATACCTAGGTCTTTGACTACATCGACACGACAAATATTTTTATCTTTTAATTTATAATCAAATTCCACAATAGTTTTCTTCCTGATAAAAATCATAGCTTGGCATTTATCAGGATTGAGATGTAAATTATTATTAGAACACCAAACTTCAAAGGATTTCAAGTCAGACTAAAGTAAAATAGTATCACCAACCCCCTTTACGTTCCTGTATATTTTCATGTCATCTGCATATACTAACAGATGGGAGTTTGTTATAACATGTGTAACGTCATTAATTGCTAAAATGAACAGGAGCGGCCCCAGGTGGCTTCCTTGTGGAACACCTGATTTCGCGCTAAATGGGGAGGAAGATGATGAACCAATAGCTCCACTAAATTAAAAAATGCAATGCAAATGCAAAACTAGCATCAGTATTATGTATGACGAAGCGAGTGACTGGCTGATAATGTCGCAATCACAACAGCCAATCACAACTTTTAACTAAGGATCTGCTCCAACTTTTATGTTTAAATAACATAATTTGAAGAAAAGTTTCAATTCAGGCTTACACCTTAAAGATATACGCAGGCGAAAATCAGTCTTTCACTTGTTTCGCCACACATAATACGCGGGTATAGTTCTGTCTGAAAAAGCAGAGCAGCATCTGAAGCTAGTAGAGTGAGAGCCAGGGCCTGCCAGACATACGTTAAAGTATAAAGGTTAAAATAAATTTTATCTTATTCTTCTTAGTGCAGAGTACAATGTTTGGGGGTTATAAACCTTGGCTAATGGTGCTTTCGCCAGGTATCAGGTAATATGGAGGGTCGGACATACACTCTCTCACGTTAAAGTATGAAAGCTGGGATTAATATATTGTCTTTAAATAACTATTTTAAGTTAGTATTTAAGAAGCCAGACCTATTCAATGGGTCTAACACCTTTTCAGACGTGGTAAAAGGTCAAATAGTCCAGTAGAATTAGTCGAGAAAATGAGAAAAAAAAAATAATTCGTTACAGCAATCTGACAGCGGAATATTGTTGAACAAGCTCTTTTAAAAGAGGACTAAAAAATCGAACCGACAGCAGCTATCCGGGGTGGGATGGGGTGTATTTTTAGAGGTCAAACACAGTTTTTCACGATTTCTGGCTAAACTGTGCATCATATCAAAAAAAGTTTAAGACAAAAGTTGTAGGAAATAAGAAGATCTACAACTTTTGTACTGATCATTTTCACCTTAACCTCAAAATTTTTCGAAAAAATGACTGAAAACCGGTTTTTTGGTTTTTAATTTTTTTCTTTGACAAAAATGTTTCTATGGAGCTGAAAATTGGACAGAAGATACTTTACAGTGTTACACAAAGGCAGTAATTTTTTAAGACGAAAATATTCAGAGGTTGTTGTTAAATTTAATTTTTAAACTAAAAAAACCGAAATTTTTAACTGAGATTCCTCTTAAAACTACAGCTCCTAAGGAGTTTTGTTTTGGCTCACTTACTCGTTGTTTTGTCTTCTTTGGATAAATAGTAAAAAAAGGTATACTGCAATGGAAAAATTTAAAATCTGTGGTCTCTTCACGGGTAGAGTTTTGGTGTTTCGTGTGTAACAGCTTAGATCCTTTGTTGTTTTCACTGTATTTACCTTAATACACTATAATTTTAAATTGTCAATGCCACTACATAAATTTCTATTAAAAAAATAAATTAGAAAAAAAAATTTTTAATTTTTGGTCCAAGAATTACCAAATTTTTTTTTTTCTCATTTATTTTTTTAATGGAAATTTATGTAGTGGCATTGACAATTTAAAATTATAGTGTATTAAGGTAAATACAGTGAAAACAACAAAGGATCTAAGCTGTTACACACGAAACACCAAAACTCTACCCGCGAAGAGACCACAGATTTTAAATTTTTCCATTGCAGTATACCTTTTTTTTACTATTTATCCAAAGAAGACAAAACAACGAGTAAGTGAGCCAAAACAAAACTCCTTAGGAGCTGTAGTTTTAAGAGGAATCTCAGTTAAAAATTTCGGTTTTTTTAGTTTAAAAATTAAATTTAACAACAACCTCTGAATATTTTCGTCTTAAAAAATTATTGCCTTTGTGTAACACTGAAAAGTATCTTCTGTCCAAGTTTCAGCTCCATAGAAACATTTTTGTCAAAGAAAAAAATTAAAAACCAAAAAACCGGTTTTCAGCCATTTTTTCGAAAAATTTTGAGGTTAAGGTGAAAATGATCAGTACAAAAGTTGTAGATCTTCTTATTTCCTACAACTTTTGTCTTAAACTTTTTTTGATATGATGCACAGTTTAGCCAGAAATCGTGAAAAACTGTGTTCGACCTCTAAAAATACACCCTATCCCACCCCGGATAGCTGCTGTCGGTTCGATTTTTTTGTCCTCTTTTAAAAGAGCTTGTTCAACAATATTCCGCTGTCAGATTGCTGTAACGAATTATTTTTTTTTTCTCATTTTCTCGACTAATTCTACTGGACTATTTGACCTTTTACCACGTCTGAAAAGGTGTTAGACCCATTGAATAGGTCTGGCTTCTTAAATACTAACTTAAAATAGTTATTTAAAGACAATATATTAATCCCAGCTTTTATACTTTAACGTGAGAGAGTGTATGTCCGACCCTCCTTATTACCTGATACCTGGCGAAAGCACCATTAGCCAAGGTTTATAACCCCCAAACATTATACTCTGTACTAAGAAGAATAAGATAAAATTTATTTCAACCTTTATGTCTGGCAGGCCCTGGCTCTTAGTCTATAGTGCAATAATGGCAGAACCATAAAATAGCGTTGTTGTTGTTCAAACATCTCCAGTTGTATCTTCGAATGTATCTATTGATCTGACTGAGACCAGCAACTATTATTATTTTTTTTTTCCACAACTTCTGTTGCTCCATTTGTAATCCAGACCTTTGCAAAAGTTATTTTATCTCCAAAACAGTTTTTGTTGGCCTACGAAATCTGTGTTTGTGTCACGTTTTGCACCGGATATATCAGTTGAATATGTTGAGATACTAAAATTTCGATACTAAAATCGAATTTTTCCTATTCTAGTTATAAAATAATTAAAATTTCTGCTGATAGTAACTGTTGGCCACTTAAACCATACATTCGTGAATTTAACATATCCGAATAGTTCACGTCCTAATAATCTTCCAAAACTTCCTTTGAGTAAAAGTGCAGGTACCATTCTAAAAAATTTAAATTAACTTCTTTCACACAAGCTGACTTCGACAAAATAAAAATCTTAAGCAAAGAGAAAAAACAGGCAATATATTATAGTCTAATCTATGGCTACATAAAACTGCACTGATCGAATACACTAGTTTACAAATTTGAGGTTCATTTCGAGATCTGGTTTCTCATAGACTTCTTTCTATGTATTTTGGGGCGTATATTCCAAAAATGGCAACCATTTTTTTTTTTTTTTTCTTAAGAATCGTTTTCGATATATCCCCAAAAAACCCATTTTTTTGCACTTTGAATGTGTTTTTATTTAAAAAGAAATGGAAAATAAAAGTAATGAGCCACACACACTGGTTTTAAGGCTGTATTTTTTTTTTTTGTAAAAAAGGTTTTAAAAAATAAGTATGCAGAAAACTTGCAAACTCTTTATTTTAGTTAAAAAAAATCAAAACTTAAATATTTCACATTTTGTTTAATTTGGGTAGTTATTTTTATACTTAGTCTTTTGTGAACAGTTTTGTGATTTAAAGTAATAAAAACATTTTAAATCATTTTTTGATATTTTATGTGGCCGCTTTTGGCTTTAGTGGTGAAGTGTATTTTCTTAGGCATACTCGCTTTCAATTTGTCTAGTATTTGAGTACTGATCACGGACCATTGTCCATTGGCGACCTTCCATAGCTCGTCCAGATTTTGTGCGGCTGTTTGACTCATAGGTATTTTTTTTTTTTAAGTATTCCACAAATTTTCAATGAGGATAATTTCTGGTGACTCTGCTGGCCAATCCAAGCAGGTAATATTTTGATCTCGAAGCCATTTTATTGTAATGTTAGCCATTTAATTCGGGGTCATTATCCTGCAAAGGGATGTTATCGCTTGGTTTGTAGCCATTTCCGGAATGTACGCCTCAAAATACATAGGATTAACTCTATGAGAAACCAGACCTGTTTTTTGTAAACTAGTGATATAGTCGTGATTTTTGTTTTATAAGTTCTCAATGACATTGTCAATACTAACGTCCATTTTGCAGGAGTCGCATTGGAGGCGGAGAGCGTGGAGAACGCTTTTTTGCCAATTAGCCTCACTTTTACTTCAGCAAATTTATAATTCGTCTAATTGTATCGTAAACTTATAGTAAACAGAACTATATCTTACGAGTTAATTTTCAACTTATAGCTTACTGCTTTATCGCTTCTGGAATCGGTTACACCTACACTTCTGGGAACATTTTCTTGTCATTTGTATATTCAAAATCTAATATGTACTATACGAAATTTGAGAACTCTATCTGGTTATTTTTTTTGAGAAAACCTAATTCGTTTTTTGTTATTCGCCCAAAGAACTATTTTGCTTTATTCTTTTACGGACAAAGTATATACTAGTATTTGTTTTCAAAACAATTTGTTTTTTATTTTAGTTTTGATTAGTTTGTATAGAAACTTAAAGGCATTGTATTTTTACGGGTTATATTTATATTAAAGCGTTATCAATTATATTGTCAGCTTATCATATGACCGGACTGAGTTTTCATATAACGAAGCCAATGACAAAGGATATGTTGATTCAGGGTCGTAATAATGTTAGTGGATAAAAGGAGTTGGAGGTAAAATATAAACTATCAATATCTAGTGCAACGAAAATTGTTGAAAAATATAAAATTTTGGGAAGAACTGAAAATTTGAAAAAAACGTGCGGAAGAAAACGTAAAACTACAGAACATGATGACAGACAAATTGTAATCCTGACTAAAGAATGTCATTTGAATTCAGCTATAGAAAGAAAGGAATCAATAAATTTTGCAAAAAAGTACATTAACATTTCAGAATCCTTTTGGAACCTGTCAGATGAGTCTAAATTCGAGTTAATAAACTCAAAAAAAAAAAAAAAAGAAAGCAAGTATGGTGTGAACCGTCGCAAAGGCCGAAATCAAAAAACTTCGCTCACACAGAAGGCTTAATGATGCTATGGGGATGTTTATCATCAATCGGTGTAGGGCAACCTGCTAAAATTAATTGTAAGATGACTGGTGAACATTTTGAAGGATAACCTAGATGATTCTAAGCACATGACCATGATCCCAACTCAGTATTTTGAAGAAAATGGGATAGAAAAATTAGAAGGGACAGCACAATATCCGGATCTTAATCCAATTGAGCATTTGTCGACCATTTTAGATATTAAAATTCCATTTAACTTCAGCTCTGGTATAAAATCCATTTGGGAAAGCATACAGAAGGAGTGAAAAAAAACAAGTTAAGGTGTTATTTTCTTATTTACTTATAAAACAGAAGGCCGAAACTCACATGCCCTACACTGCACTGGAAGTGCCTTTTCATCAAATGTTAAGAAGACGTTGAAGAGGTTGAATAAGTCGAAAAAATGTGAAATGTTAGAAAGGTTGACAGAGGTTGAAAAATGTTGAAAAGTCGTAAATATATGCAAAATGTTGAAAAAAGTTGAGAGAGGTTGAAAAACTCTAAAAAAAATTAAAGAGGTTGAAAAAATTTGAAACTATTCAAAATTGATGAAAAAGTCGAAAAAATAAAGAAACTTATGAAGAAAGTTGAAAGAGGTTGAAAAAGTCGAACAAATACATATAGAATATATTGGAAAAAGTTAAAGGGTTGAAAAAGTCGAAAGATTATGGAAAATGTTGAAAAAATCGAATAAAAATGAAAAATTTTAAATATGCCACGCCCACTTTTATCTCAACTCAAGATATATTTGATTTGTATCCGTTTACCAAATTTCATAACAATATCTTGCACGGCTTACGAGATATGGTGGTATAAAGGTTAAAATTTAGGGCTGTGCCACGCCCCTGTAGGAAGCTTTGAAAACTTGAAACCTAACCTAATCCTAATCTTGTTCACATGTGCATCAAATCACCAATTTTCATCAAAATCGCTGCAACTTTTTTCAAAATTGACCTGGGTATATATACATAGGGTATGGGCGGTAGGCGTGTCAGTTAACCGATTTCCCCCATTTTCAATAGCAAGATGCCTGCAAGAAGATGTGACCTGTGTGTGAAAGTTTCATTCAATTAGCTCTCTTGATTTTCCCGTAAACCTGATTTCAACAGACAGACAGACGGACATCGCTAAATCAACTCAGGTGGTGACGCTGATCAAGAATATATATACTTTTCCATGCCTGCCACGCCTCCTTCTATGTGTTACAAACGGATGGGCAAAGTGAATATACCCTCGGTGTAGGGTATAAAAAATACACAAAGATAGGTTGAAAAATTTTATAAATAGTTTTTCAAAAAAGTCGGCAGAGTCAATTTAAAATAAAGGAGGCCATACTAAATATTAATTTAACCACACCATTGCTTTTTTCAAACAATTTATTTCTTAAACTTAATTTTGCACTTTATTTTGTCCAACAAAACTTAACGTTGGGATACCAATTTTCTTCTTGTACTTGTGTTTTGAATACTGAATTACTATTTTGTGTTTTTTTTAGTTAGTACAATAGTTTTCAAAGTTATATTGTTTTTATGAATAAAAAAAAAGAAGCAAAAAATATTCAGCCATATTGCATTTTTTTGATTTGATTTTGCACTTTATTTCGTTTGACAGTTTATAAGAGGTATCGAGGCCTTATTCACTACATAGCTGGCTGGGTGTGCGAGAAGACTTAGACTTATTTTTTTTTTGGTTCTTTCCTCGATTTCGTAATTGTTAATGATAACGTACAATACTTAATATGTACTCACAATATCTACTATAATGACAAAATTAATAATTTCATTGTATCAAAGACGCTGACCCTATCTTTTTGTCCACATGCTACTACTGCTTTTCGTAAAATTGAGAAAAAAAAAATAATTTACCGTTTGTTTTCGGAGTTGCTGACCAAGCATTTTCGGAGCTACTAAAATAATTTCAAGAAATTTTTCGTTTGGTATCGTAGAATGGTTACTAAAAAAATAATATATATTTCTAAGTTATTGGTGACTCTATAACCTCTTGTGGTTACGGAGATATGCATATTTCATTTTTATCGCCCCCTCTAAAGCCTCTAAAAGTTAATTTTTTGAAAATTTTAAAATGCCGTATTGGGCAAAATTTAAGCACCCGTATTCGTACATTTTTTTCATATCATGAATTTTTTATGAAAACGACGTTATTGAACCAAAATTCGTATTTATTTTATTTATTTACTTATATCTTTAATATTGACAAACAAAAATAAAAATATCTGCGACTCATAAATAAAGAGTTTACATCAAAGGAACATTTTAAACCCGAAAACTTAATGAGCAAAACTGAAGCACCCTCTTTTTTATAGTAAATAAAAATTTTAAAATTAGTACTTAGCTTCGTACCCTTTATTCTGGATGACACAGGCACCTCTTTAAGGCATAGAGGATATTAAATTATTAATGATATTCTGCGATATCCCTTTCCAGGATATTTTTAAGGATTGAATAGATCTTCCGTGGTTTTGGAATTTTCTCTGTTGATATTCATGTTAAAAATATCCCACAAGATCTTAAAAGGGGTTTGTTTGGAAATGCAGCAAATTCTGGCATCACTGTTGCAGAGATGCAAGCTTGCACAGCTGCTGCTTAATAAATAATTTGCTTTAATTTTTTATTTTGCGCCAACACAAGTAATTTTCTGCAGTTCCTTTTTTGCTTATGCGAAGTTTGCCCATCTACTTAATCAGAGTTGCATTTCCAAACATGCAACTTTTGCATGATGCCAGAATTTGCTTTTCAAAACATTATGCTCATCAGATGCGACGCATCAATGCATTTCCGAACAAACCCAAGGATTCAGGTCGGGGCAGGCCAACCAAAAACTTCTATCATATTGCTTTGAAGCCAGGTCTTCAAGCTTTAGAGCAGTGGTGGGCATGGAAATCTAACAAAAGAGCGAAAGCAACAACAAACGAAATTTTTTTTTTATTTCCAAATTCGCCAACAGCACAAAAAAAAAACCAAATTTCACTACAAACAAAAGCAATTGCTATATTGTCAAGATACAATGGGCGCTGTCGCTTATGCCTTGGTGTGTTGACTTTGTTTTCATTAAAACTCAAGTCAGCGTTGTGCCTCGATAGCGTTGAAATTCTGCGAATTTTTTTTCGCTTGCTTGTGCGTCAAATAATGGTTCGGGCAATGAGGGCGGATAGGGACTCTATGTGCCCACTTCTGCTTTAGAGGTATATTTCGGATCGTTGTCCTGATGCAACCTCCATTTATGTGGAATCTCTACATCGGCATATGGCAGCATCACATCTTTTAGTATGTCAACGTACATGAAGCGATCCATAATATATTAAGTCTTGTGAATTGGCCTTATACCTTGACCAGAGAAACAATCTCAGACCATTACACTGACTCCTTCGTACTTTACAGTGACTTGCAATACTTAGAATTCAGTCTTTCTTCTTTTGGTATGCATACACGCCTTATTTCATCCGAATCTTTCAGGTTGTACTTGGATTTGTCACAAAACAACATACTCTTCCATTTATGGACACTTCAATTGAGGTGGGCGTGGAGTAAGGCGTGTGCGTAGACCAAAAGGAGAAAGATTGAATTCTACGTTTTGTAAAGCCACTGTAATGAATGGAGATGGTAGTGTAATGATCGGGGATCTCTTCTCTGGTCAAGGGATTGGGTCAATTCACAAAACTTAAGATAATATGGGTCGCTTCATGTACATACTAAAAGATGTGATGCTGCCGATGTAGAGACTCCACTTAAATAGAGGTTTATCAGGCAACGATCCGAAATATACCTCTGAAGCTTGTAAGACCTGGCTTCAGAGCAATAGGATAGACGTTTGTGGTTGGCCTGCCCCGACCTGAATCCTTTTAAGATCATTTGGGATATCTTCAACATGAATATCAACAGAGAAAATTCCAAAACCACGGAAGATCTATTCAATCCTTAAAAATATCCTGCGAAGGGGTATAGCAGGATATCATTAATTATTTAATATCCTCTATTCCTTAAAGAGGTGCCGGTGTCGTCCAGAATAAAGTGTACGAAACTAAGTACTGATTTTAAAAGTTTTTATTTGCCATTAAAAACAAAGTGCTTTAGTTTTGTCCGTCAAATTTTTGGGATTAAAATTTTCCTTTATTTATGAGACGCACATTTTTTTATTTAAATTTTTGTTTGTCTATAATAAAGGTATAAGTAAATAAAATAAATACGAAATATGGTTCAATAACGTCGTTTTCATAAAAAATTTATGATATGAAAAAAGTGTACTAAGGGGGGTGCTTAAGTTTTGGCCAATACTGTATGTATTTGGCTTTTGCGTATCACAAACTATAATTTTTTTTGGTCACACTCCAGAACTTAAAAAAAGCGAACATTTTGGGCCACATAAAAAAATAAAATAAACAAATTATATTTGTAGATTTTATGACCTCTTTTGATTTTAAATTAAAGAAATGAATGGGCTTTAGGTCAGTTTTTTTAAATTAATTATTTATTGATCCAATATTTCGAACTCCGTCGGAGTTCATTATCAAGGAAAAAATTAAAAAAATTAAAAAACTAAAATGTAAACCTTGACTTCAAAAAAAAAACACAACGAACAAAACTACAAGTAAACATTGAACAACGAAAAGACTTAGAAAAATATTGCACTTCAAAATATTGCACTTGTGTTTTCTTTGCCTTCGTTGTTTTTTTTTTTTTTTTGAAGTCAATGTTTACCTTTTAGTTTTTTAATTTTTTCCTTGATAATGAACTCCGACGGAGTTCGAAATATTGGATCAATAAATAATTAATTTAAAAAAACTGACCTAAAGCCCATTCATTTCTTTAAATAAAAAAATTATTTTAAATATTTTGAGAAATATGAAATAAAAGAAAATAATTTCAACTTTTCCTTGGTTTATTTGTTTTGTTAAATATTACTTTTAATTCGATATTCAATCATGTGCAAAGAGAAATTACATTCGGAAAAATTGTACATATGTACATATACTCACAATCAGAAAAGAACACTGAGAAGACATAATAGGCATATTTGACTACTGCTTTCTCCTACTTAGTAATTTTTACTTATGGGAAATCCGAATCAATTTTGAAAAATATTTTCTATATCATACATTATTTATTAATTAGGCAGTGAAGTTTTTCATTCTTTTTTTGCTCATTTTCCTTTGTTATCATTAAAAATGTATTTACAGTTGTGATGCCGACTCTTCTGCCTTGGCACGTTATGTACTTGCATTGCTTAAAAAGGATAAACCCATGAAGGAATTGAAAAAAGTAATGATTGAACAACTTGATGTATTCCTCTCAGTGGAAACGAAACCCTTTGTTGAGAAATTGTTTGACGCGATCAGTTCTGAGGAATACTTCACTACTCCTGCAATTGTCCAAACAAGTACGGAAACTCCAGAAGCACCAACGGTACCAAAGACGGAAGATGAACAGTTAAATAATATTGAAACTCCAACAACAGATACACCGTCTACCAGTGCCTACATTAAAAAAGAGCAAACTCCACCTTTAGATGAAGTAAGTTTTATTAAAGTACAATTTTTAAGTCTTAAAAGTGTATTCAAATTACATATTCTTGTATTTACTTTTTTTTTGACTTCACGTCACTTCACCCTCTGACTCTTGTCATTCCCATTATTCCCATCTATTTCGTTTTATTTTACAGTGTTGAGTGAACGTTGATGACAACTCGGCCTTTCCTGACAGAACTCGCCTCGAGCCCTGAATCAATAATCATCTACATTTCCACTGTAGAAAAGTTGTAGTTGCACTTTTCTTGGTATTTAATGACCACTGCAAAGCACGCAACTTATCATCCCAAGTCTTGTCGTTAGCTTTTCAACCTTTCCGCTAATCCATTTGACTTATGGGTCCTCACAGCAACCTTGATATGCTTGATTGTATTGACACGGCAAAATTCCTCAAACGCTGACGACTTTGTGCGGAAGTCTAAAGTATGTTGTCAAAGAACTCAGAGCTTCAATCACTGGCCTTGTTTTGGTGGTTTTTGTGGCACCCGGACATAGACCCCACGGACATAAGCCGGTGTTGGATTTTTGGGAGTTTTAAATCCTGAGATGCAGCCGAAAGCCGCCCACTTACCCCTACTGTGGCTAGCAAACTAGGTGTTGGATATATTATAGACTAATCCTAGCTTTGGGTATTATGTCCGCTATTTTATGGGAACTATAAATGGGGACCGAAAATTTTGCGGTCATAATCCCCATACCAAAAATGGGGATTATGCCCGTGGGGGTTATGTCACGGCACCGGTTTTTGTTGGCACAATAACAGCATAGCGTGTCAGCGCATCGACAATTACAAGGATGTAATTGTTACCTTTTTGGCTTCTAATAAGTGGACCCAGATGGTCGAGGCGCAATGTGTCAAAAAGAATATATGGTATATCGATATCACCTTCTCTGTGTTTTAGCTCTCGGCTATAGCAGTATTCGACACACGACTTCACATAATTTTTGATAAAGTTCCTCGCCTTTTTAAAGAAAAAATGCTGAGATTCTAATTCTGAATCGCTATTCAATGCAAATTTATGTTCAAAATGCAAGCGAATCGGAAACAATTTGTTTACTAATTTTACTAATAATTTCCACTTTTGGGTCTTGCTTTTGCAAACTTAGCGGCCAATCATCCATAGAAACATCGATGGCAATGACACAACCACTGAGGTCATGAGAATTTTCAGGCAGATCCGTTGTATTTGAGATCGGTGCACCACCATTAGTTCATCCTTGCCAACCGTGGTATTAGTGCCGTGTTAGCTTTAAAGTTGTAAATGGCTTAACAATCTGTCACAGCCGCGAACTGCTTACCCAAAATATACATTCGAAACCGTTTACAAGACTTGACCATTGCCAATAGCTCCAGTTCATAGTTATGGTACTTATGCTTTGCAACGTTGCGCAACCGACTGAAAATATGCAACTGGTTTCCCCACCAAAATTCCTGCGAGGCCTACAGAACTGACATTTGTGTTTATATGATGCTCTATAAATGTATCATAAGTCGCTAAAACTGGATTAACAGTCAGCAGCTGTATCAACCTTTGAAACAACACATTGCAATCCTCTGACCACTGAAATGCGACTTCTTTCCTTAACAATGCGGTAAGAGGTGTAGCAGTTTGAGCATAATGACAGATAAGCTTTCTAAAGAATTCTCAGTATGTCCTAAAAATCGACGCACTTCGCTTACATTTTTCAGAGGTGCAAAATTTCTTATTACAATTATTTTTGTCATGCTTGATTTTAAGCCTAAAGACGTCAATTCCTGATCTAAAAATTCATGCTCTTTAAAACGATCCGATTTTGCTCAAATTTTCACGTCAAATTTCTTCAATAGAAAGCAGCTTCAGGTGGTCCGTGTTCTAACAAAGAGCCATATTTTGGCCTGAAAATAGCCGTTTTAAAAGCGTACAAATCTAAATTTTTTTTGTTATGTCATCTACTATACACAAAAAATAATTTTAGACCTCTAGACCTTTTTTGCGACCAAATTAAGTGAAAAAGGTCTTAGTAAAATATGGCAACTTTTAAAATGGTGCCCCAAATCGAGCGTTTATTCATAATGCCTAAATTACGCTTTGTTATGTAGATATTTTTACCCTTTAAAATGAGATATCACGCAGTAAAAAGGTTAACGAGGTTCATAGGTATTAGACATCGATTTTGACTGTTTTCAGCAAAATCGGATGTTTTTTAAATTTCACTCGTAGGTAAGCAATAAGTATGCATATGCAATACACTGGCGGTCATGAAAATGGCACCACTTGCAAAACTGTTTTTATGTGTAAAAATTAAGACAAATTCGTATTTTTTTTTTTAACTTCGATTAATGGGGCTTTTAGCATCAAAGTATTGCAAGTGTATTGACAACGAAAATACGATATTTTTACGCGTTTGCTTAATGCAGAAGGTCGTCTTTAAAAATAAGTACAGAAATGGGTCCAAAACATAAACAGCTGTCACGTGATCAAAAAGCGACTAACGGACCAAGGTGTATCGTATAGTAAAGTCTCGGAAAGAATGGGTTTCTCACATTCCACAACTATGCCTTTTTGGAAAAAAAAATGATATTTAGGAGCTGCTGGAGAGGAAAAAAGGATCTGGTCCTAAACGTGCAACTAATAGAAAGGCAAAGATGGCCAAATATAAATCTCAATAATATTGAATTTTAATGATTTTTGTGGTGGTGCGGTTTTCATGACCGCCAGTGTATTACTAAAAAACTGTAAATATGCAATTAAAAAAAAGCTCTGGCAATTTGATTTCTTTTGATGTATATCGACTATAAATTACATTCCAAATAATTCCCCATTCAAGTTTTGTTGTTACTCAACTTCGCATTTAAACTTGGTTAGAGCCCACCGTGACCCCATACACAGTGGGCATTAACCACTGCTCTTTATCAGTAACCGCGTTTAACTATCGAAAGTCAACACATAGTCGATCTTCACCGCATGGTTTCGGAACTAACACGATTAGCGACGCGTGCAATGATTTCGACGGGCGAATTATCCTTTTCCATATCACCGTGCCAAGCGCGGTTAGGGCTTCCTCAGCTTGGTCTATCCACCGGAGGCATGGTCTCCCTCTTCGTCGTTGACCGGGGACCTTCCCTTCGAATACCTTTTTCGCTGGAGCTTCTTCATACGATAGCCAGCGTAGTCGCTGTATTGTTATACGCTTAACTATGTCAATGTCGGCGTAGAGCTCATACAGCTCGTGGTTCATTCGAATGCGATAGTCGTCGACAACTCGAACAGGACCAAAGATTTTGCGGAGAACTTTCCTCTCGAACACCCCAAGAGCGGCTGCGTCTGTTGTCGAAACCACCCATTCCTCAGCGCCATAAAGAAGCACAGGTAGAATGAGCGTCTTGTAGAGTGTTAGCTTTGTCGATCGAGAGAGAGCTCTGCAACGTAATTCCTTACTGAGACCGTAGTAGCACCTATTAGCAATTGTTATTCTCCGCTTAATCTCCAGACTGACATCATTGTTGCTGGTTACGGCAGTGCCAAGGTAAATGAATTCCTTGACAACTTCTAATTTACAGTTGCCCGCTGTAACATGAGAGTCTAGATCCCGTGCTCTCTTGTTGTTGCTAGTAGACATAATGTATTTCGTCTTGCCCTCGTTTACCATCAAACCCACTTTGACTGATTCCTTTTCAATAGCAGTGAAAGCAGCAGTAACATCTCTCTTACTCCGACCGATAATATAAATTTCATCAGCGTACGCAAGGAGCTGAACACCTTTGAAGAAAATGGTGCCATTATGATGCACACCGGCTTTTCGTACGATCCCCTCCATAATGAAATTGAAGAGATCGCACGAGAGCGGGTCGCCTTGTCTGAAACCTCGCTCGGTATTAAAAGTTCCGGAGAGGTCATTCCCTACCTTGACGGAGCTACACGTATTGCTCAACGTCATCCTGCAGAGCCTTATCAACTTTGCAGGAATACCGAACTCAGACATTGTTGCGTATAGGCAATCCCGCACTGGGCTATCGAACGCAGCTTTATAATCGACGAAGAGATGGTGAGTGTCGATTTGATATTCATGGGTTTTCTACAGGATTTGTCGTAGTGTAAAGATCTGGTCTATGGTGGACTTACCAGGTCTAAAGCCACACTAATAGGATCCGATCAGCGTTTCTGTATACGGCTTCAATCTTTCACACATTACGCTCGAGAGGATCTTATATGCGATGGAAATAAGACTGATACCCCTGTAGTTGGCGCAGATTGTCGGGTCTCCTTTCTTTATTACAGGACAAAGCACGCTGAGATTCCAATCGTCGGGCATGCTTTCCGCTAGCCATATTTTGCTGATGAGTTGATGCATGCACCTTATCAATTCATCGCCACCAGCTTTAAACAACTCAGCTGGCAGGCCGTCAGCACCCGCTGCTTTGTTGTTTTTGAGTCGCTGAATAGCAACTCGAACCTCTTCATGGCTAGGTGATGGTACTTCCACTGCGTTATCATCGATTGGTGGTATCGTACTGCATTCTCTCTGGGCGGAATTGGTGGGATCATCGCCCGTAAGCAAGTTGGAGAAATGCTGCCTCCATAACCTCAGTACACTCTGTGTATCTGTAACCAGATTTCCATTTTCGTCTCTACAAGTGGATGCTCCGGGCTTGAAACCTTGAGTTAGACGCTTAACTTGTTGATAGAATTTTCGTGCATCCTTCTTGCCCTGGTACACCTCAAGTTCCTCACGCTCACGCTTTTCCTGCTCCCTTTTTTTACGTCTAAAAATGCGCCTCTCTTCCTTCCTCTTTTCGCGGTAGTTTTCTCGCACGGCTCGCGTTGCGGCTGACTGCAGCGTCTTCTTGTATGCGGCGTTTTTTTCAGCAGTCGCATCGCGACACTCCTGGTCATACCATTGGTTTCGAGGTTGTGGGCGTCGAAAACCAATGACTTCCTCGGCAGCAGCACGCATGGAGTGGGAGATGTGTGTCCAAAGTCCACCGGCGTCGTCGGTTCCAGAGGTTGGTTGGTTGAGCTTAACCGAGAGTTGAGCGGAGTACGCCTCGGCAGTCCGTTGTGATTGCAGCTTGGCGACGTCCAGCTTTCGTTGCATGCCCTGCGTACATTCTTCGCATTGCATAGCCGCATGCGGATCTTAGCTGCAACAAGATAGTGGTCGGAGTCAATGTTGACCCCCCGAAATGTACGCACATCCAGAATGCTTGAAGCGTGCCTTCCGTCGATCACAACATGATCAATTTGGTTTTTCGTTTTTTGATCCGGGGATAGCCAGGTGGCCTTGTGAATGTCGAGGTGTTGAAATCTGGTACTACTAACTACCATGTTTCGCGCCGCGGCGAAGTCGATCAGTCTCAGACCGTTGTTTGAAGTGGTCTCGTGGAGACTGAACTGACCGACTGTAGCGCCAAAGATGCCTTCTCTTCCGACCTTCGCGTTAAAATCGCCGAGGACTATTTTTACATCGTGGGTCGGACAACGGTCATACACATCCTCTAGGCTCGCGTAGAAATCATCCTTGGTGGCATCGTCCTTTTCCTCCGTCGGGGCGTGCGCGCAAATTAGGCTTATGTTGAAGAATTTAGCCTTGATACGGATCGTAGCCAGCCTTTCGTTTATTGGCGTGAACCGGGAAACTAGGTGGCGTAATTTTCGACTTACAACGAATCCGCAACCAAATTCGCGCCTCTCCGCATGGCCGCTGTAGTAGATATCACAGTTCGTCCGTTTAGAGCAGCCTTGTCCTTTCCATCGCATCTCCTGGATGGCGGTGATGTCAGCCTTTATTTTTACGATGGCTTCCGCCAGTTGGATAATTGTACCTTCCCTATGGAGGGTCCGGACATTCCAGGTGCATATCCGTAAATCATTGTCCGTTTTTCGTTTGCAGTGGTCGTCATCGTAGTGGGGGCTATTATCCGAGGCTGATTTGGTTTTCATTGGAAATGATGATAATGTGTGGTGGGACCCAAACCCTACGCACACATTCCAAGTTTTAAGTCTAGGAGAGACTCGCCTTCTCACAACTAGCTCACCCCCGGACGGGTGTCCAAGGGATCTCCAGAGGATACTTGGCCAAAAAGGCCGGAAGTTTGTGAGCTGCTTGCAAAAGAATCATCCCTGGCCACTCCCAAGTGAGTGGCAATCAGGAACTTTCCCCACTTACGTGGACTTCTACATGCAGCTCCATCCAACCATCATAAGCGCTATATGTATAATGGCACTGTTCACTTTAGATGGAAAATCATACTTAAAAGTTACAAAAAAATCGTCCCATCTTATATGAAATGGCTGCGTATCTATCCATAGTCTAGCTGAACGTTTTATTTTGTTTATCGCTGCAAACAAAATACGATCGTCCCATTTCTATGTATGCCTCGAATTCTCTATGCGCTCAAAAAACTGAGCTGATATGATGTCACAGCGTGTAGTATCAAATTCAGGCAAAATTGTCGTTGCTGTCACTACATTTGATGACATTTACTCCTTATTTCCTGTTATCTCCATTCCTTTTTCGCGAATTTTATTGTGCAATTCATCCACCGTACAGTCCTTATACGCCATCATTAATTATAGAATTACCTTTTTTTTAAGCAAACAACGTCGCAGTATATTCCTTGTTTCACGATTTTTTGAATTTATAATTAATTTAAGATCTATTGTCCATTTAGGATATATTATCCATTAAATCAAGAGAAAAATGTTTTTATGTATAAAAAGTGCTTTAATTATTCAAATTATTCTTGTAGTTATATAAATTACGATT
Source organism: Tricholauxania praeusta (assembly GCA_949775025.1). NCBI lineage: Eukaryota > Metazoa > Arthropoda > Insecta > Diptera > Lauxaniidae > Tricholauxania > Tricholauxania praeusta. The sequence continues at coordinate 86,409,561 of OX459030.1, read as the reverse complement.
TGTTCAGCTTCGCGTCACTTCACTCACTCTCTCTTGTCACTCTCCGTGTTGCCATCTATTTGAGTGAACATTGATGTCACTATGCTGTTGTCTAGTTAAACTTAATTCAAAAAATTTATTATTTTTTTCTAATTTTTATTTTAGAGCTTAACCAAAGAAACAAACCAGATTAAAACTGACGATTCAACTGAACTGGCCAATAATTTAAAGGTCATCTCGACATCTTTAAGTCAACCCCAATCCCAGCAAACAAATATAGTTCACTTGAGAAGTGCAAGTCCGCCTGCAAAGACTGTAGCTGATAAAGAAAACCTGCCACGTGAAAGTAGACGTCGTCGCGCTTCATTGCGTTCTCGTTCTCGATCCCGTTCCAGATCCAATGACAGATTATCAAGAAGATCACGTTCACGTGATCGTCGGCCTAATGAACGTGAAAAGAATCAACGCCAGTTCCGCAACAAATCACCACCAATATCTGACTTACGACACATGGCTTCACATGATAGAAGGCGCGGTATCGGTGGAATTGATCGCAGAAGAATTGGAGGAGTAGGTGTTGGAAGCTCAGATGATAGATCGCCTCGTTTTGGCGGTGGTAGTGGTGTTAGTGTTGGTGATCTTCGTAAAGGTCGTCTTAATCGTTCTAACTCGCGCAGTAGATCGCCATCGCTGGATCGGGGTAGAGGAAAAGGTTCTCCTTCAAATAGTCGTTCAAACCGTGCCTCGCCTGATCGCCATCATCATATGTTGCACGATGGTGAAAAACGTCAACGTTGCCGTGATTTCGATGAAAAAGGATATTGTGTACGAGGCGAGACTTGCCCTTGGGATCACGGTATTAACCCAGTTGTTTTCGAAGGTATTAACAATACAGCATTAATCAGCATGTCACTGCGTGAATACAATCCTGATGCTCCCGATCTTTGGTCACGTGGTACTACTGGAACTGATAATGCAATTATTGCTGGTAGCGCCGCTGGTATTGCGGGATCTGCTGCAGCAGCAGGAATAAATCCATTTACTGGAACGCCCAGACCTGGTACAGTTATGGTCGGTGTACCAACTGGCAGTGTAGGATTTTCCCATGTTGTTAGCGATAATAGCGATAAAGTTACTAACGCGTCTGGTGGTTTACCCAGTGATTATGGGCGCACACCAGGTGCTGGCTTTCGCGGTGCAGCTCCGATGATACCTTTTCCGTTTAATCCAGCAGCGGTTACTACACCGTTGCAGCGTGAGCTTATTCCAATACCTGTCGTAGATGCCGGCGCCGCTGGCGGTGATGTCAGTGCCATGCAGCAAACTAAACGTAGATTTGAACTGGAAGATTCTGTTGCCATAGCCGATGGACCAACAAAGCGGAAGATACCACTTAATAGCCGTTTAGGTCCGCGTATTCCTAACATACAAAACAATTGCTCCCTAGAGCTGCGCAAAATTCCGCGCGGCCTTAACACGATCGCCCATTTAAACAATCATTTTGCTAAATTTGGAAAAATTGTCAACATACAAATTTCATATGATGGTGATCCAGAAGCCGCAATAGTCACATTTTCAACTCATGCTGAAGCTAATGTTGCATACCGCAGCACTGAAGCGGTGCTCAACAACCGTTTTATAAAAGTATTTTGGCATAACCAAGATATTTCAAATTCTGGCGGTTCGCACACGTTGCTTAAAGAGGAAAATTTAATAATACCCATGGGTGGCAATCGTAAAAATAGTCAATACCACGTTAATAATGTCCCTGCAATACCAACACCTACTTCTGATTCTGCAAAAATTTCGAATACATCAGCAAATGGAGGTCAAGTGACGTCCAATACATCTAATCCGACAAATACGACAAACTCTACAAGTACAACAGGGACCGATGCCACTAACACAACTACAGTGACGACTTCTAGTGGAGCTAACGTTGTTGCTGCCACCCATATACCTCAGACATCCCTGCGTTTAAAAAATAATGTTCCACGTGGCATCCCTAACAATGCGTCGACTGCAATAATACGTAAAAAACAAGAAGAGCAAGCCAAAGCTGTTGTACAACTAGCGAATGGACTGCGCAAGCGAAAGCAGGAATTGCTGCAAAGCTATGTTAAGCAAATGAAATCAGCGCTTGAACTGGTTGAACGATGCGAACCAAATGATTCACAACGTGCAAATACATTTGCTACGATAAAAGTTTTGCAGGAGACAATCGATAAATTAGGCAAAGAAATCGCTGCAGAACAGGAACAAATTCAAGCACAGATTCAGAATAATCAACCACCACCAAAAAAGACTAAGGAACAACAAAAGAAGGAATTGCTTGATATCGAACTGGAGCTTTTTGCTCAGCAACAAGAGGGAAATGATACTAGCGCTATTCAGAAACGCTTGGAAGAACTTCAACGAAGCCTTGGAGTAATTCCCGGTAGTATCACTGCGGGCGCTGCTGGCAGCAATGCCACACAAAACAGCGGTGCTGTTGGTAGCAAACCACACTTTTCTACAAATCGTGCAAATAGAAGTGTGAGACCATCATTCCCCGAAGGTTCAACTCGTGTTGATCGTCGGCCTAAGGCTATTGTTGTCACAGGATTTACAAAAGATGAAGCGGATTTTGTGTTAGGGCATTTTAAGGTTCGTGCTTTGTTTTGAAAAACAATTGGAAACATAAATTGAAAATTTTACATTTACAGCACTTTGGTGAAATAACTAAGCATGATGTTGATAAGGAAATCCCCCAGTTGATTCTATCGTATGCCACTCGTCTTAATGCTGAACAGGCTGTTTTGCGTGGAAAGCTTTTCAAGGACAAGCGTTTGCAAGTAAAAAAATTAATAAAACAAAACTATGTATTTTTAAGCAGGTGGTCATGTTGTAGATATAGTAAACGAAATGGATAAAACAAAAATATGTATTTAAATCTTAAAAAAAATTTTTCAAAATCAAAGATTGATGTAGTGTCGTCTACAGAGGTTACACAGTTTACAGCGTTTATTTTATTTATTTGTCTAAATGGCGATTAGTTTCACTAATGATGCAAGAACTTTTTTAGACGTAAATTTTAAAGTAAAAAAAAATTATATTCCATAATTTATAATTTCATAATTCAAAAGACTCCACCAAAAAGTTTATGTGCAAAAAAACTCCCAGAAATCGCAGCCATTTCTTTTAGAACTGTAACAGAATACAGAAAATAAGTTTTACAACAATAATTTATGGTTAATAGCTGAAAACGTTAATTCAAAAAAGTAAAAGTTTGTCATTTACACAACATACATGTATTTAGTTGAAGACATCCAAGGACGGAACGATTATATACAAATGATCAGACCGTCAAAATGTTCTCTCTTTTTTGCTATTATATATTGCACATCAAAATAACCATTAGACAGTTTAAAAATATAACATGCCATCCTTAATAATCAAAAGATTATCTTCATTACCGACATGATTCAGCTATAAAGGTTCATTCAGGTTGTCCAACACATTCTTAGTAGTGAAAAATAAAATATAGAACCACTAATTCGGTTTGTTTTGGTCGACCAGCCAATTTTGAAATTTGCGGCCATTTCATGGGAAGCGGACGCAGAAAAAAAAAAAGATTCTGAAATTTGTTCATATTCGGCCTAATTTTACTTAACAAATTTCAGAATTTCACATTTTTACCTTGTCCGTTTCATATGAAATGCCCGATTTGCTGGATAAAAAATGTATGAGGATGAAGTATTTGGCATCATATCAACCTTCATAAGTGAAACTTCTTATTCGTATTCAAAAATTATGCCTTTCTTTAAATAGATATCATGGGCTCCAGTCATTCAACCAACATCGACAACACCTTCAGTTCAACAGCTGCCTATTAAGCCACAAGAAATTAAAAGTGATGAGACCAAAGCAGCTCCTATTAGCGATATGGAAACTACCGACACTTTGCCAGAATTGCGATTAGAAGATGAAGAGGAGGAAGAAGAATCCGAGGATCGTACATGGCGCCGTTGATAGCGGAGCGTTACTAAATTGATAAAAGAATGTGTTTTATTTAAATTTTTAGATTTTTTGAAACCTTCACCTATTCTCTTCTACTTGTTTTTGTCTCTAATAAAAGAGTTTGTAAATCATGAGGTGAAGTTTTCATCTACTAAACTACAATTTTTGTAAAAAAAAAATGAAAATAGTACTTGTACACGTTTTCATATATAGCAAAGTATAAATGAATTTATTACTTTTCAAAAAACTATAGTAAAATAAAAAAATGTAATATTTGAAGTAAAAATTACAAATTAAAAACGTAACTTTATATTTTAACTAAAGATCTTGTAATTTAATAATTTTTTATTTCTGATAATTAGATAAGAACTTTATGTTGGTTATACATTAAAAAAAAAAAAAATAAATTAATCAAAAAATAAAGCAAAATATAATATATGGAAGAAACAAATATATAAAAGAATACAATTTTAACAAATAAAATATAAATTATTTGCTATTGATTTAACATACATAAATGGATTGTTTTATTAAATGTTTTTTTTATGTTTAAACAGAGGTAAATGTATCGTGTCTTCAAAATGTCGAATGTTATTTTTAAATAGGAAAATTTTATTGAAAAAAAAAATTTTTTCTATCATTTGGTAGTGGACCCGCCAGACGTTCTGCTTCGCTGTCCCTATCTCCAGCGAATCTTATTTTCCATACAACAAAGTACTCAAACAAATTCGTCATCCCGTTTGCAAAATAAGTCTTACTCGAACAGGCAGCATTTAATTTTTATATGCAGACAAACATGTACATTAGGGAGTTTATTTTGAAAATTTTGCAGATGGATTTTAGTTTTTTTTGCCTGCACTTTAGCTTGAGGAATAAAAATAATTGTCCCAATATTTAAGCTTCCTAGCTCAACCTGTAAACAGCGCGGACAGAGTTAATGCTCGATTTCGTTGAAATTTAACAAAAGAAGCAAACTAACAACGGAATTGTTATAAAATTTAATAAGGCTGATATAATTGCTATAAAGAACCTTATTACAAATATTTGGCGCAATAGTACCTGTGGGCGTGGAACCTCCCATATAAGCAATAAACGTTTAAAAGTATAGATAGTGTGCTATGAAAGTTATCTTCATAAAATTTGGTGGCTAGATGTCAGTTACTATAAGCTTTAAAATTAGTTGGATTCGCATCAGTGGGCGTGGCAACTCCCATATTAACATAAAATTGTAAACGATATCTTAAGTGAACTATCGCAAAAATTGGTATGAAATTTAATGTATGTAAGTGGCTTACTTGCTATAAGATATATCTGAAAAGCCTTCTTATACAATAAACCAATTGTATATACATATGTAAATTAGAGTGGAGCGAAAAACACATGTTTTTGAAAATCGCTTTGCTATAGTGTACAAAGCTATTCTTTTGACATAAAATGAAAGTAGGCGGAAGCGGATACCTGTCAATTGAGTATTTCCACTCTAACCAGCGAAAATTAGGTGTTTTTTTGACCCTTTTTCGCAATCCTCGGTCTTTTTATCGCGTTTAGCGCGAATATACTAATGATCGCCTTCCTAATTTTTTTACCTATTGGAAGGGATAAAAAATATGTTAAAGAACCCGAGTATATGTGTCAGGAGTCCAAATTTTGCTGTGGCTATTCCCCCGGGCGTATCTTAGGCCATTTTTTCGCGAATTTTCCTTTATTTTACTCTTGTCCTTAATTAGCTGCCAGCAAGTCATTTTTTGACTAAATTGAATTCGGAAGCCACGAAACTCTTCGTTTTAAGTGTATTTTTCGAGTGGTTCATGCGGCGAGCGCCTAAGATGGTCTCAAAAAATTCTGCACGAGATAGCAATTGGCCATTTTTTAAGCTCATTTTATGCCTAAACGACGCATTTTATCATATATTGTGAGTTTAATATAAATTAAACAAAACATATTTTTTTAACTAAACTTTGGTATTGAAATTTATTTAAATTAAAATGAATACAAATTTATAACCTTTGACAATTTCATATTTTTTGTAACGATTACGTATAATTTATAATTTTTCCAAATAAAAAAATTTAAAATTGATTAACGATTTTTTTTTTAAATTTACATTTTTATAAAACGAAGTCCTTCTTTATGTTAAACTTTTTCATAGTTTCCCTTGATTGTAAAGTCGCTCGAATAAACCCGTCTCTATTTTCTTGTCCGTAAACTTTTGAAGAAGCCTCTGTAACTAATTTGACGAGTCTCTCCACTGCAACAGTATGGCACGGATATGACTCGAATTCCCAATCCAAAAATATATCAGCGTCTGATAATCGGCTTGTTAAAATTTCGTCACTTAATTTGTTAAGAACTGGCGGTGAATTGTATGGAGCACTTGACCAATCTATCATATTATAATAATGAGAGGCATCGAAATTTATTTTGGGAAGTTTGAAGCGTTTTACTTTTTCTTGCGTCTGGCGTTTGATTAAAATTTTATGAAGCGCTTCTAATCTGACATCTCGGTTTTCATCGGTACGATTCCATGATCAATCAGGACAGCAGTGACAATCGCTGCAGTAGCTCTGTCACTTACTCCGTACCTTTGAGCTATTTCACATGTTCTGCTTAGTGAATTTCTTGCTTGGACGGTGTTTTTCTTTTTTCTCAAAATCATTTGTGGCGAAAATAACTCTTGAGACGAAGCTGGTGTATTTCCCGATGAAATTGATGGATTTTCAATTGTTGAAATTGGCATGAGGTGAGATCCTGACTGTACTTCGGTATCTCTACTTTTAAAATGTCTTGCCCGTTTACTGCGTTGATCAGCGAGAAAATCTTGAGCCTTTGCAGGTACTTGCTTATCTGTTGGGCACGTACAGTCCGCAAAGCTTGTGCACTTGCAGCTTGCGATATCAAATAATTTTTCACACTCCGTTTTAAAATAATCAATTTTCTTTTGCAGCGAGAGACTCTCTCTATTTTTCAGATTATTTAAATATAACTTAATTTTTACGTACTCTTTATGAAGTGTGTTAATTTTCTGCACTACTCTATAACGTGTCACAAATGGTATTAAACTTTTCTTGTATACACCAATAACTTTATCGGCTACTTTATCAGCTATAACCTTAAATTTAGGCTCTTGATTACTTTTTAAAGCTTTACCTAATAAGCGTCTTTGTTCACAACAACACAGTATAACATCTTTACACGAAGGCAACATATTATTTTTTATGTCCATAGGTCGACCAAAAATTGGACAGGTGCAGTTGTTGACGGTGTATTTCGATGACATTGTAGTTGGTGATTGATAGTGAAATCTGCGCCACAAATAATTGTATTGGATACGCGATTGTATTTTTAAAAGTTTAATACAATAATACTTACCAAATCCAAATTTTTAAAAGAATCTCTTTTTTTATTTTACTAACACAATGCACATGCGTCGTGAGAGGTGTGAAAAAGCTGTCGACTGATGAGCAAGTTAAAACTTGTAAAAACTAAGAAAACCCGTTTGTGCAATTCGTCTATGCATTTTTGAATTTAGCACGACTTCGAGCTCGCTTGCTTGATATGCTGTCAACGGTCGTAACTGTACATGTTTGCATGAGTGGCATAAAATGAGCTTAAAAAATGGCCAATTGCTATCTCGTGCATGAACCACTCGAAAAATACACTTAAAACGAAGAGTTTCGTGGCTTCCGAATTCAATTTAGTCAAAAAATGACTTGCTGGCAGCTAATTAAGGACAAGAGTAAAATAAAGGAAAATTCGCGAAAAAATGGCCTAAGATACGCCCGGGGGAATAGCCACAGCAAAATTTGGACTCCTGACACATATACTCGGGTTCTTTAACATATTTTTTATCCCTTCCAATAGGTAAAAAAAATTAGGAAGGCGATCATTAGTATATTCGCGCTAAACGCGATAAAAAGACCGAGGATTGCGAAAAAGGGTCAAAAAACACCTAATTTTCGCTGGTTAGAGTGGAAATACTCAATTGACAGGTATCCGCTTCCGCCTACTTTCATTTTATGTCAAAAGAATAGCCCAGTTCACATTATCACACATGCTGTCCAACATGGTGTGACAACATCAATGTTCGATAATGTGAACGGTAGGATGGACCGCTTGACACACATGTTGGATGGATTTCAAAAATTTTTGATTTTTCCGCTAACTTGTCGAACTATACAACCTGTGTGAACTGACTGCCAAGCCTTGTGAACATTTTTCATTTTAAATAAGATTTCAGGCAGCTTACTTCGATGTGGACGCTAATAAATTGTTCTGCAATTGATGTTTGATGGCATGCTCGATAATGTGAACGCAAAGCTATATTGACAGTCACACATGTTGTCAAGCAATGAAGGACAACATGTGTGACAATGTGAACCGCCCTAATAGCTTTGTACACTATAGCAAAGCGATTTTCAAAAACATGTGTTTTTCGCTCCACTCTAATGTAAATGTGATAAAGGAATTTATGACTGACGTTAACACGTGATTTCATTTGAACTTTAGCGAAGTTACTTTATTGTTGTCGATTGAAAAATTATCAGAAATAGTTTGGTTCTACTGCAATACACACCAATGTTTAATGCCTCTATAACTAGGATTTATTTCACCTCTCTAATTAAAAATTAGTGGGAATAAATCTTAACCGCTACAAGCTGAACATTTCCTGATAAAGTTCGCTTCAGTCGAAGTCCTCCATAAGTCGAAAACTCTATAGCTCGAATTTTTTGGGGTCTCCCTTCAACTTCGACTACAGAGGCTCTACTGTATATGGTAGAACTACCACGTCAAACTCAAATAATGCAACCGTGAAACTGCCTATCATAAATGTCAAGAATAAACAAAACAGAATAAGACAAGAATCTGACAACGCGCGCTTTTAAGTCAACGTTTACACGAGGAAAGTCTTGCCGCAAAGTTTCCTTGTTTGTGGGCAAGAGGGGAAAAGCATGTTGCAAACGCGAAACGAAAATCACAAAAGAGAATGGACAAGAATTTGTCTCTCAGACTTTCCTCGTGCAAACGCCGACTAACTATGAGTATGTAATTTGGAAATGTCAGTGCCTTACCTTAGCTGATTTTGACAGAAAGGGTAGGCAAACAAATAAAGAAGAAGAACTGTCACTTAGAATTGCTGCTACCATTGCATCATTTTGCAGCTTTTAACTATTTCCAATAGGTATATCCCATATGGATCTGTTCGGCTTTTTTGGCCTCGTTTAACTTTCTTCATTATTTTCTTTATTTTTCAACTTCAGCGATTTTGAATTGTTTTAACAATTCTCAACCTACGTTGCCACAAAAAACAAATCATTTTGATTTTCATCCAACTGTTTGACAAACACGAACGAGACAGTACAACGATGCAAAAATCGATACAAGGCTTGGAGCGTCTGTATTCAATTAAAAATAACTTTTTGGCTAATAATTGTTCACGATTTGATAGTCTGTGCTGCCACTTTGATAAGGGCGCCCTGGTTTGGTTTTAATTGCTTCTTCAGCGCTTACACACAGAAACTATTTCCGAAAATTCTTCTCTTTTTTGGCAAGATGGGAAAAACGAAAGGGTCGAGGTCAGAGATGGCATATGGATTTTGTGAAAATGTACTGAATCGGGAATTCAAATGTACTTTTTAGATGCCGAATGTACTTTTTCGTCATGAAGATGAGAAAGTTACTTAAAATTCCGAAAATTCAAACAAAATTCTAATTTTTTACTAAAGAAATAAAAATAATAATTTAGAAATAATCCAAGTGTATTGAAAATGTGCCGAATGTACTGAAAATGGGCAAAGTGTATTAAAAAATTGTTGAATGTGCTGAAGACGATTTTTCATGACGCAAACTTACCGAAAAAAAGACAAATGTACCGAAAATACCGGCTTAAGTTTACCGTGAATCCCATTGTCCAATGGGAAATAAACTAAATTTTTCTTATGTGCTTTTTTATTCTAAGCACAAATATGTAATCAAAAAAAGTAGCTCGGATCTGGTTTTGGATATATAGCCATCGGAAGTTGCGGATATAGGTTTTATGAAAATCCTCATAAGTTCAGAATCCCTGAATCGATATCAAAAATATGAGAGTCATAATATAGATAATTTAATGGCCTACAATAATGGTGAGTAAATCTTTGAAATCAAACCCATAATTTTGGATATATGACGATATTTCTGAAATTTTGATCAATTTTTTTTTAAAAAACCGTTATTTTTCCCAAAAAATGTGTAATTAACTTATAACGTTTTTAGCATGGTAAGAAAGCTTAATTTATTACCTTTAAAATGGTGTATAGATTGTTGTAAATTTTTAAATATTAACCCCCTTTTTGACTGAACCCCAATTTTTGGAAAAAATAACGGTTTCTTGAAAAAAAATTGGTCAAAATTTCAGAAAAGTCGTCATATCTCCAAAATTATGTGTTAAATTTCAAATATTTGTTCACTATTAGGGTAGGTTATTAAATTATCTATGTTATGACACCCATATTTTTGATATCCATTCTATATCCGCAACTTCCGATGGCTATATAACCGAAACCAGATCCGAGCCACATTTTTTTGTTTGCTATTTTTATTTCCCATTTAAGGGGTAAAACAAAAAAAAAAAAGAGCATGGGAGTCACGGTAAACCTGTGCCAAAATGCCATCACTGGTCGTGGAACAGAATTTGTCGTTTGTTGCAAACGCAAAACTAAAATCACAAAAGAGAATAGACAAGAATATCGTTCACAGAATTTGCTAGTGTAAACGTTGACTTATGGATAAACATAACTTATTTTTTTGAGATTTCGTTAAATATCAACTTAAATCTCACTTAATAAATATTCAAACGCGAATTGTATGTAAAAACTTAGCGGGCTAACATTTTTGTAGAAAAATTTTGGTTGTAAAAAGTAAAATTAAAACAGGCAAAAAATGTAAATAAAAATAGACGGACAAATCGCAAAAACGCTCCACAAAAAGACTTCCGTTAATATAAAGTTTTTCGGCTTTTGCTTACATAGTTTTAAGTAGAATTATTTGCAAAATAATTTAACAAAAATTTCAGTCCAGTTGGGAGTCACAGTGTGAATACCAAAAATCAGCATATCGGCAAAGACCTTATCATACGCAAAATAAAAATTAAATAAAATAATTTTAAATGAAAAATCTTCGCCATCTATGAGGATCTATCGCAAAGCACAAAGAAAAATGCAATGCTATGCTAAAAGTTTTAAAGCAGCAAATAAATCTTACCCGTAGTTATGCAAAAAATTCAAAACCTCCAGGTAACATGAAATACCTGAACGTCGCTGAGAAACATGATGCAGCAAAGACGATAGCTGGACTGTTGTCTAGAGGAGCAGCCCGTAGGGTAAGACTCATTTAAAAGTAAAAACCAAATCCTTATAACAACAATACATTCATTTTTAGCGCGAAGGTTACTCCGTTTATAACAAAGTGTTTGACTTTGATTCCATTGTCAAGGGGATACAAAGTAAAATGGTAATGACATCGGTATCCGGCCACTTGCTTCATTTAGAGTTTCTTCTGTCATATCGTAACTGGCGCAATGTTGATCCACAATCGCTCTTCGATGCTCCATTACGTAAAAACTGTAGCAAAGATTATGAACCAATAAAACGAACGTTGGAGCGTGAAATCAAATCATGCCAAGGGTTAATAATTTGGACTGATTGTGATCGAGAGGGTGAAAATATTGGCTTTGAAATCATTGATGTCTGCCGTAATATAAAGAGTAACATAACAATACATCGTGCTATTTTCTCCGAAATTACGGCTAATTCGGTAAATCGGGCACTACAAAACCTTAAAACACCCGACAAGCGACAAAGTGATGCAGTTGATGTACGCACAGAACTAGATTTACGAACTGGTGCAGCTATCACTAGATATCAGACGATGCGTCTGCAACGTCTATTTCCTGAAAAAATAGCTGATAAACTAATTTCCTATGGCAGCTGTCAAATTCCAACACTGGGATTTGTTGCGGAACGTTACAAGGAAGTGGAAGCATTTGTGTCTGAACCGTTTTGGAAAATTAAAGGTATTAGTCCAGTGCCTATAGGACACAGTAGACATTCTTTTTTGGAATTTTTAACAACTAGAGCCTAAAGGTTTTGTCAAAGCTTTACGCTTGTGATTAGAGCTATCACACAAGACATGTATGTATGTACAGTAGGGCGGATTAAATTTTAAGTGGTCGGAGAACTCAATTTTTCTGAAAGTTCGTCAAATGTTAAGCAAAAAAGTCCACTACACCATATGGCTACTCGTACAATGAATTTCGAGCCCGCGAGTTTTTATTTGAAGTAGTTAAGACTATTCAAACTCCTTATAGCGCCATCTGGTGGCAGTTTTCAGAACTTTTCAGTTTCTCATTCTTTTCCTCAACTCGTAAGCAATAAAATAACGATTTCCTCATTCAAATCGGTCCATTAGTTTCGGAGTTATTCAAGTTTAAGCAAAACTGTTGAACAACTCATCCCTGTAATAGTTTTTTTAAGAACAAGCAGATTTTTTTGAAGTCATTTGTGTTTTGATAAACTGTCACTAGATGGCGTTTTAAGCAGTTCGAATATTCTAACAGCCATAACTCGGCAACGAATAAACCCGATTTTGATAAATGTGGTGTCATAGTGTCTGTAGGAAGAAGCAGATTTTTAAGTTAAGTTTTAGAAAAATTATGTTTAAGCTATTTAGTCACAGGTCCAGGTACTTTCTTTACCTGATGTTTTCTTATACTTACATAATTCGCAATGATGTTTCTTACTGCAATCAGAATAAATTTTTGTTTTCAAACATAAGGGCTCAAATTTAATTATTCACAGTTGAGGCTACTGAGCCGAATATACTTCTTCCATCAATTTTTGAAGTGAAAACTTCTTATGGCACGTTGTGCGGCTGAGGAAAAAAGTATAGACTCGCGACACCGACCGTCATCGGGACTCCCCGTCATGAATGCGATAGTAAAATTTGAATGTTCTATTGTTTCTTTTAAATAAATATTCCAAGTGGAAGACAAAAAGCAAAGCAGACACACTAACTGACACATTCCATTCTCATTCAACGATTGTTATGCTTACATGTTTGTTTCTTTCAAATTCCGCGTTGTTGCGTTGACAAATTGAGAATGAGAGCGAGAGTAAAATTTGAATACATATTCCGTTTTTGCCTTCCATTGCATTGCCATATAAAAAGAAAACGCACACATACCAACTAACACACTAACTTGCCATTAAACGATTTGTTTTCACTTCTGTTGGCACTCCCGGAGTGCAACCTGCTGTTTTTTTTTTTTTAATATATCGGTCATTATTTTAATAACTGCACACTTTGTTTTTTTTTGACGTTTTTGAACATTTTTTGAAACGAAATATCTCAAAAACTATAGTAGATAGGATAAAAATCCTTTAATCATATTTGCTAAAAAAGAGCATGACTTTATAAAAAAAGTAAAAAAAATTTAAATAAATTTGTTAAAACACTAATTTTTTTTAGTTAAAAAAATTGTTCAATATTTTCAATATAACATACTTTTTTATTTTGATTTTTTTATATGTTATTCCTCAATCAATCCTAATAATGCATGTGCTTTCATATCGATATTCCCGCCATAACTTTGAAAACTACGAATTTTTTACTGATGACGCGCACCATGTTTTTTCAACATAAAATTCGACATTAAATTTTTTATTATTTTTTTTTTTGTAATGTTATCAATCAATCCTAAGAATGTATCTGTATTCAAGTCGAAATTCCCGACATAGCTTTGGAAAATATGAGTTTTTATAGAAGCGCGCATCAGTATGCTATTTTCCATTTTATGTTGAAAAAACATGGTGCGCGTCATCAGTAAAAAGTTCGTAGTTTCCAAAGTTATGGCGGGAATTTCGATGTGAAACAAACATGCATTCTTAGGATTGATTGAAGAATAACATATAAAAAAACAAAACAAATAAATTATGTTATATTGAAAATATTTTCAGAAAAATTTTTTTAATTAAAAATATTTTATTATTATTATTATTATTACATTAAGTTACTTATAGAATAAATTTTATAACTAACAAAGAGAAAAGAGCATTAGCTACTTTGGCTATCAGCTCTGGATAACAATTAAATTGATTTATAAAAAAGTTTGGTTGTGTGTGATAGATTTTTGAATTTAGTTAATGTTTTTGCAAATTGGTTTCTTAAAGAATATAATTAAATTTGATTATAATAGAATTTGATTTTGAATGATAAATTTATGAATTTTATTAATGTTTCCAAAAGTTGGCTCCTTAAGGCAGTCAGTTAGGCTACTGTTTTCGAAAATTCTGTCCCTGCTGTTTTTTCATGACTAACATTCAGTTAATATGTGTTTCATATTAAAATTTTCATTGCATGGAGAACATATAGGAATTGGTTCTTTTCTTAGTAAATGTTGATGGGTGCTTAAGGAATGTCCAAGCCTTAGTCTAGAAAAGCTAATTATTTTTCTTTTATCAATATTGTATGGGTATATGGGTGTCTTTAATGATCTATTGATGGTATAGTGATGATGCTGGTAACTGTTCCATTTAGTGTGTTTTTTTATTTTAAGATCATTTTTTATATATTTGCGGAGATCAGGTTTCTTAATACAAGGATCTATATAGATAGGTGCTTGACATGCGTATTTTGCCATAGTGTCTGCAAATTCATTTCCAGCGATACCAATGTGACTGGGAATCCAAAGTAACTTTTGGGAAGTTGTTAATTTTATTAATGTATCTCTTATAATGTTTACTGAATGCCAGTCTCGGCAAGTTGGATTGCATATTGCTTTCATAACAAATAAACTATCAGAACAGAGAACGGTTTTTGTGCTGGTTGATTTTGCTATAAGGACCGCCTGGTAAATTGCAGCGGCTTCTGCAATCTTTCTTAACAAATATGATTAAATGATTTTTTATTCTATCTTTTATAGTTTTTGGGATATTTCGTTTCAAAAAATGTTCAAAAACGTCAAAAAAAAAACAAAGTGTGCAGTTATTAAAAGAATGGCTGATATATATAATTATAATTTATTTTTAAATATATGTTAAGCCTTACACTGTTTTATATGATATCCCAATCGTACTGTGCAAGTTATATTGAAATTTAATAAATTGAATTGAATTGAATTGAAAGGTTTTTTACAATTTTTTAGCAAGTATAATGGAACACTTATTCAATGTAAGCTCTTGCCTACAATTCATCCGAAGTCTTAAATGCAAGTTTCTAATACATAATTGCTCGACAGTGTCGAGCTAAATTGAATAAGTGTTCGTTGTCTATTAATCTATCCATTAATTCGCTAATACAGCAGTAGATGGCGATGTAATTTTTAATATATATTTCTCATTTACGGAACTATTAGGTAACATGCGCTCCAGTAGAGAAATTGGATTTATATCCAATTTTATTTTTTATTTTGAGAGAAAAATAGACCTTAATTTTCTTTACATTTAGTTTGGTTGGCTTTTATTTTCGGAGTACATATTAACCAATTAAAATGATTGATAAGCTTTTGTAAGTTTGACCATTTAGAACAAATCATTAACTAAAGCATAAATTTAAAGAATCGATTAATTTTCAGTGGAAGAGGGCGACTCTTTATGGAAGAACCTTGTCGATTTTTGTTTCGTTGTTATTTAGAGTTTGTGTGTAGTATCTTAATAATAAACTCCGGTATTAAAATTACAATTTTCTTACGATGATAGTGGTTTATATAAGATTTCCATTTCAGATGTGCATTTCTATCCATGATTTTTAGAATGTACTCAAGTAAAAAATCAGTCCCATCAAAGGTAATTTTGCAATATTTTCAAATGTCACTTTACGTAGTGTATTTTGAAGCGCAAAGGGAAATATGTAATATGGTCCTAAGGCCTGTCCAAAAATAAAAGTGTTTGATAATTCAATTTATATAAAAATATTTACAGTCGATCCTCGGCAATCCGGCCCCTGGGTAATCAGGCGCCCTTGTATTCCGACATGCCAACTACATTATCTCATCATTTTAATGATTTGTCGGAATACAACGTACTCCATTTTAAAAAAACGTTCCGGACTACAAGACCTTACCAGTTTTGAAGCCGATATGAATGGATTTTTATAACATACGAATCACATATTCTTAGACTAAATTTAATAACTCTTTTTTGATCTACATTATTTGTACATTTTGTACATGGTATTTTATTTCTATTTCTAATTCTCAGTAACACATACAATCGATGACCTAACAGTTGACTTCAATTGGGCTCGAAACCGCCTTTTTGACAAGGAAGAATGTGAAGATTACCTTATGATTTGCCTTGCTGACCCTAAAGCTAAAGTAGAATGTGTAACTGTAAAACCCAAAAACAAATGGCGTCCTACACCACTGGATACCGTAGAAATGGAAAAACTTGGTTCAAGAAAGTTAAAACTAACCGCTAAGGAAACAATGTCAATTGCTGAAAAACTATATACCAAAGGTATCATAAGCTATCCTCGCACAGAAACAAACATGTTTTCCAAAGAAATTGACTTGAGGTGGGTAACTTTTTTTAAACAAACTTCATGCTTAAACTTTTTAATAGATCTCTAGTTGAGCAGCAATGTTCCCATGCGAATTGGGGACCTTTCGCACAACGTGTCTTGGAATGGGGACCTAATCCGCGTAATGGAAATAAGTCTGACCAGGCTCATCCACCGATTCACCCGACAAAATTGATCACAAGTATGGTTTGGTATAAAATTTCGAAATGGTTTGCATAGGTTGGCAACGATGTTATAAACCGGGTATACATTGGGCCCAACTGCGGCCTAAATTATGATAACAACTGCCATCTCACGTGCTAACCTATCGTTTCGTATAATTAATTAAAATAATTGTTTTAAAAATGATATTTGCAGACTTACAAGGAAATGAGGCTCGTGTTTATGAATTAATATGTCGTCATTTTCTTGCTTGCGTCAGCAAAGATGGTGTGGGATCTGAAACAGTTGTTCATATAAATATTGCGGGAGAAAAGTTTACAGCAACGGGACTGTGCATTTACGAGCGCAATTATTTGGATGTTTACATATATGATAAATGGAATGCTAAACAAATTCATCTATATCAAGAAGGTAAATTTTCTTAGTATTTTATTTAATTAAAAAATAGAACAAAGTATCAACATAAATAAAATCCTTCACTAGATTTGCTTTACATCCCCTTCATTTGTATGGCTTTTTTCCTCATATAATGCCCGCTGAACTTTAGAGAATCGATAGAATATTTTGTCGCTTCTTTTTCTTGCTTTTTTAACTTGAAAACTGTTTGCACTAAAAATGCTTCTAATGCTCCTATTTTTAGAGCTTTCAAAACCTTTAATGATTTTAATTTTAATTTAAATTTGTTATCAATTTCTAAAAATGTCGCGAGATCTTTATTAAATAGTATTTTTTAAAAATGAACTGAAATTGTATATATTATTACTCTTGTCTTTGAAAGTTGTTGTTCATAGACTAAACTGATATCGGTCATTCCTTAAATAGCTACACACTTGACTTTTTGACAAAAATACATGTCTCAAAAACTTTAAATAAATTTGTTTAAACATACATTTTATATAAATATTTATATATTTGACATACGTCAAAGTATAAAGGCTGAAATTTTCTGTGTGTATTCTCACTACTGTAGCTAAGAACATTCGGGAGTTACAAATCTCGGCTAACGATGCCTTTTGCAGTTATCAGCTGATAAAGGTACGCAAAAAGTGGGCTAATCTACATCTACATCACGTAGAACATCGAAACTTGGGTACACTTTTTTAGTATTTACTATAAAGAGAGGAAGATGAAACTTATATTTTTAGAAAGGTACTGTTCTATAGATGTGCAGAAAAAAAAAAATAATGTGTGTATGTTGCCGATAAGGCAGGTAAAATCAAGTCAACATAGACCTATGATGTCCCCATACAAAATGCTTTAACGCCAAATGGGAAAAAACGCTGTCACGGCTGAGCCGTCTCACCGATTTTGATGAAATTTAATATGGAGATATGTTGAACCTTGAGTAAATATATTTGTTTAGAGTGGGCAGTGCCATGCCTCTAATAAGAAAAACGTCTCTACGACTAAAGTAATGGACCAACTTTGATGAAATTTAGTTTTGATGCAGATTGATCCCTAAAAAAGTTTTCTAAAAACTCTTTTGGTGGGCACTGCTTCTAACAGGAAAATCGTTTTCACTGCAAAACTAATGGACTGATTTTTTTGGAATTCGGTACAGAGATAGATTGAATCTTGAAAAACGTATTCGGCTTAAACTGGTGCCACGCCCCCAATAGGAAAATATGCTTTCACAGCTAAACTAATGGACCGATTTTGGTATAGAGATAGATTGCTCCCTAAGGAAGAGAAAAAGTTAGGAATAAACAACATGATAAAAAATAGCTCTCTTCAGTTTAGTTTTTAATACTGAAAAGTATTTTTTGTTACTTTTATGCGCGCTGATCTTCATTAAATGAGTACTATAACTAAATAATTTTGTAAAACGGTGCTGTAAGGGGCCGTCCATTAATTTCGCATACATATTATATATTTACAACTTTGAAAATTGATGAGGAATAAAAAAAATAGTGATTCCATTAGTCGGAATTAGCTCGGTCCCAAACATCACGGATAGTCGAAGTTCAACTGATTTATTTTGAGTTACAGTTGCGATTTAACTTATTTTTGTTTAAAAATAAACGAAAAATATAGTTGTGTTGCGCCTTGAAGAAGAACAATATTGGGTCGGACTGAACGGTAATGGGATAAGGAGGGATAATTTAGACCATGTAGTATTAATTATGTAGCACTAAGAGAAATTGATAATTCTGTATTGTTTTGCATTCAAATGTGAATTAAATGTAATTCCAAAGGTCAGGTAAGGTGAGGTGATAGACCGCGTAATAGAAATTATGTAGCACTAATAGAAATTGATAATTCTGTCTCCTTTTGCATTTAAATGTGAATTAAATGTAATTCCAAATGTGAAGTGAGGTGATTAGTAAAACTAAATAAGATCTTAGTGAATGAACAAAAACGTTTTGTTATTAATAGGCCGGCAAAATTCTTCCAAGATTAAAATTTAGTGCTAATGGTCGAAATTCGACCTCAGGCGATACCAGTATACATTAAAGTATAAAGGCTGAGATTAATATATTGTAACGTATGCGGAATGAAATTCGAACACATTTTGTGCGTGCTGTATAAAATGATCGTGAAACTTAAAGTAACAACTTTCTTCGTAAAAAATTAAACGTATATTTTACTGATAAATTGGCATAAAAACTATAGTGGTGTGCTCAAATTCAGTTGTCAAAATGTTGTTAAAAGAGTTACAACTTCGGAAATTGATTTGCAAATTTCGCACAGAAAATCTAAATAAAAACAAAGGTGCGATATTCCAACATTTTAAAAACATCGGATTTGTAAAATCGGCTGTATATCGAACACTTGGACTTTTAAGAAATAAGAAAAGCATAAAAAGAAAAAGAGGTTCCGGTAAAGAATGCGTTTTACAAGACCGCAAAGTTCGTGCTCAGCTGAAATCAGATATTGTAGGTCGCAAGGCAAAATCTTACCGCCAATTAGGAAAAAAGTACGGAGTCAATCAAAAGACTGTTATAACGTATATAGAATCAATGGATATTCAACTAAAAGAAAGAAAATCAAAACCTGCTACTTCGGACAAGCAGTCAAAACTAGACTGCGCGCGCTTTTTGAAAAATACTTTGCCACGTCTTCTAATTATATTTGTATGATGGACGACGAGAGTTACTTCACAGTGGAAAGAACCGAATAGATGTCAAAACATTATTTCGAGTCTGAAAACTATAAAGCACCCGACGAAGTGAAATATATTGCGAAAATCAAGTCTCCACGCAAAGTATAGCTGTGGTGAGTGTTTTTTAAAGGTGGCTTAACAGTTTCAGCGCAGACTTATGCAGAAAAATGTATCCCTGTATTTCAAAAATTTACTCAAAACTATCATCGACGTGATAAAACCATTTTCTGGCCATATTTACCATCATCCCATTATGCAAAGTCTACTTTAACTGCGTTTAAGACACGAGGTATTGAATTTATGCCAAAGGCTTTAATCCCCAAAACGTGTCGCAACTGCGGCCGATCGAAACATTTTGGGCGAAATTGAAAAGGAATGCTTACAGCAATGGATATACAGCTAAAAATATTAACTGCTTTATTCAAAAAATCAAAAAGCAGCTCAAGGAAATCGATACAAAAGGAATTCGGGAGTCAATGAACAAGTTGCCCCAAAAAATATGGAAAGCTGATCGCAATGGGTTAAATTTTTTTTTGTTAATTTACTATACGTTTTGAAGTATAAAAATATATGTTCACTGTATAAAAAAAATATCGTTGAACACTTTATTTTTTCCAATATACATTTGTTCGAATTTCATTCCGCATACGTTATTAAAACAACAATTGTATGACAGTATTTAAACTGCCAGACACATCGGAAGGGTCTTACACTCCACCAGACATGATAAAAGTCACATGGAACTATACTTTTAATTTCACCAGGCCGACAACTCGTGAACTGAGTAAGATAGTGAAAAACAAAAAAGAGACGATAGTGTTAGCAAAACACTTAAATGAAAAACAACACACGACTGATTTTGACAATGCGAAAATGGCTAACTTTGAAAAATATTAATATTTTATTGAAGGCAAAGTTATATCGACAATTTTGATTTGGAAGTAGATATATTCTTAGGATTTATTGAAGAATAACATCAAAAAATCAAAAAAAAAAAAGAAATGTTAGATATTTTGGGAAACTTAAAAACAAAATAATAGTCCAGGAGAAATAGGGTTTGAACAAAAAAATAATTCGTTACAGCAATCTGACAGCGGAATATTGTTGAACAAGCTCTTATAAAAGGGGACAAAAAAATAGAACCAACAGCAGCTATCCGGGGCGGAATGGGGTGCATTTTTAGAGGTCGAACACAGTTTTTCACGATTTCTGGCTAAACTGTTCATCATATCAAAAAAAGTTTGACGTAAAAGTTGTAGGAAATAAGAAGATCTACAACTTTTGTACTGATCATTTTCACCTTAAGCTCAAAATTTTTCGAAAAAATGGCTGAAAACCGGTTTCTTGGTTTCTAAACTTTTTCTCTGACAAAGAAGTTTCTATGAAGCTGAAACTTGAACAAATGATACTTTTCAGTGTTACACAAAGGCAGTAATTTTTTCAGACAGAAATATTTAGAGGTTGTTGTTAAATTTAATTTTTAAACTGAAAAAACCGAAATTTTTAACTGGGATTCCTCTTTAAACTACACCTCCTAAGGCGTTCTGTTTTGGCTCACTTACTCGTTGTTATGTCTTCTTTAGATAAATGATAAAAAAAGGTATACTGCAGTGGAAAAAATGACCGAAAAATTGAAAATCTGTGGTCTCTCCGACGGGTAGAGCTATGGTGTTTCTTGTGTAACAGTGCAAATTCTTTGTTGTTTTCACTGTATTCACCTTAATACACTATAATTTGAAATTGTCAATGCCACTACATAAATTTCCATTAATTATTAATTAAATTACAGTGAAAAAAAAACAAAGGATTTGAGCTGTTACACACGAAACACCAAAGCTTTACTCGTGGAGAGACGACAGATTTTAAATTTTTCGGTCATTTTTTTCATTGCAGTATACCTTTGTTTTACCATTTATCTAAAGAAGACACAACAACGAGTAAGTGAGCCAAAACAAAACTCCTTAAGAGGTGTAGTTTTAAGAGGAATCTCAGTTAAAAATTTCGGTTTTTTTAGTTTAAAAATTAAATTTAACAACAACCTCTAAATATTTCTAATTTTATTGCCTTTGTGTAACACTGAAAAGTATCATTTGCCCAAGTTTCAGCTTCATAGAATCTTTTTTGTCAGAGAAAAAATTTAAAAACCAAAAAACCGGCTTTCAGCAATTTTTTCGAAAAATTTTGAAGTTAAGGTGAAAATGATCAGTACAAAAGTTGTAGATCTTCTTATTTCCTACAACTTTTGCATTTTTTTGATATGATGCACAGTTTAGCCTGAAATCGTGAAAAACTGTGTTCGACCTCTAAAAATGCACCCCATTCCGCCCCGGATTGCTGCTGTTGGTTCGATTTTTTTGTCCTCTTTTACAAGAGCTTGTTCAACAATATTCCGCGGTCAGATTGCTGCAACGAATTATTTTTTTTTTCTCATTTTCTCGACTAATTCTACTGGACTATAATGTTTAAACAAATTTATTTAAAGTTTTTATATTTGTTTTTTTTTATAAAATGAAAGCAATTTTAAGCAAAAAATGATTATAAGTTTTTTATGATATTCCCCAAAGTGTTCGAAAGATTTCGTTTAAAAAAATGTTCGAAAAGTCAAATTCAAAAAAGTGTGCAGTTATTTAAATGACCGATATGTATATAAGCTTAAGTGTTCCCCTTAATGAGCACCAATAAATTAAATTTAGTCGCTTTGATCTAATGCTGTAGTTAAATATGTATATACATATGTATATATGGGACGTTTTACGTCAACGTTTACGATCACCTGCGCCAAAATTCGTATGGCCTATTTGTAACGGGTCCTACACCAAAATGGGAATATAACGGTATAGCGTCCCAATACAACGTTCATAACGGAAAAGGTCACGTAAAATATTCCAATAAGATATGTAAAACAAACAAAACTCTTTTTTATGGCTTAAACAGGCCCGGATTTACCATACAGGCAGAGTAGGCACGTGCCTAGGGCGGCAAGAATTAAAGGGCGGCAAATATTGGCGGAAACTTTAAAAAATTGTCTTCCCGCATAATTTCGTTGGCACGCGTACCAACATTATAAGTGAAAAATGTCATTATAACTGAACATTGGTGATCGATTATTGACGTCATTGTTAATTTATTGGTAACAGTTTATTGTATTGTACGCTGCGTTTTGTCATGGGTGACAACCGTAAAAGATTTAGCGGGACTGAGTACCGCAAACGGACGGCAGAAAAATCGAAGAAAAATGGAGAAATCTTTGCAATATCTCCAAAATTAACTACATTCTTCGAATAAACAAATTCCAAATCAGTTGAAGAAGAAACTTCGAGAGCTCATAATGATCTAGAAGGTATTGTTGTCATTTATTTATTCGGTTCATTCACCAGTTGACTTATAGATTGGCGTCTTATCAAAATGATCATATAATTCTAATAAAAAATATATATTGCATTGAAATATAAATCTAGATTTTACGCAGAAATCATTAAAAAAATTTCAAAAATAACAAAAATATTGTATTATGTTCTAGATTGTCTTATGTGTTGAATTGAACCCTTAAAAAGATATAGCCAAAAGTGCGATTAAATTTAGGCTTGGCCTTTTGACAACGGTGCAATTTTGCCCACTTTTTATATTTTTAATCATAACTCAAAAACTATATATTTTTAGTATGTTCACATTAAGAGACTTATTGTAGAGGATAAAATTTCCTATGGAAATGACACTTTATAAAGTCACAGAACTTCTTTTTTCATCAAAATAAGTTAAAAAACTATTTTCAAAAAACCGAAAAATTTTAATATTTTGAGTTTTTTTCATTTTTGGATAGCATTTTTTTTAGAGAAGACTTAGGGATTTTTTCGTTTCACATAAAAGAAAGGTGATGTAGTTTCCGTCAAAATGGTGACCCATAAAAGTATTTTTAATGAAGATTGACTGAGATACAGTCGTTCAAAGTTACCTACTTTTGTATGATTTTGCCAAAAAAAGTAGGCAACTTTGAACGACTGTATCTCAATCAATCTTCATTAAAAATACTTTTATGGGTTATCACTTTAACGGAAACTATATCACCTTTCTTTTTTGTTAAGTTAAAAAAATCCCCGAATCTACTCAGAAACAAATTATATCCAAAAATCAGAAAAAATTTAAATTTTTAGGTTTTTATAAGTAGTTTTTTAAATGTAATTTCGATAGGAAATTTTACTTTCTACAATAAGTCTGATAGTGTGTATATAATAAAACTACATAGTTTTTGAGTTATAGCAAAAAAATATAATATTGGACAAATTTGCACCGTTCTCAACCGTCCAAGCATAAATTTAATCGCACTTTTGGATTTATCATTTTCAGGTTACAATTGAACAGCTGAGACCATAAAATACCTTCAACGAATTAGTTTTTTATTCAAATACATACATAGTCAATAGCATAGGTAAAAATTGGCAAAATCATACAAAAGTATGTGACTTTGAACGACTGTATCTCAGTCAATCTTCATTAAAAATACTTTTATAAGTCACCATTTTGACGGAAACTACATCACCTTTCTTTTATGTGAACCGAAAAAATCCCTAAATCTTCTCTAAAAAAAATGCTATCCAAAAATGAAAAAAAACTCAAAATATTGAAATTTTTCGGTTTTTTTTAAATAGTTTTTTAACTTACTTTGATGAAAAAATATGTTCTGGGACTTTATAAAGTGTCATTTCGATAGGAAATTTTATTCTCTACAATAAGTCTCAGACCTGCTAAAAACATATGGTTTTTGAGTTATGATTAAAAATATAAAAAGTGGGCAAATTTGCACCGTTCTCAAAAGCCCAAGCCTAAATTTAATCGCACTTTTGGCTATATAATCTTCAGGGTATAATTGAACATATACGACAATAAATACCTTTAACGAATTAGTTCCTTTTACCCCTGTTATTTATGACATAGTCAATAGCCTATATGTACTTAGTTGGAAATCAATAAAATGTTTTATAAACTGACAGAGAAAAAAATTTGAAAAAATTCGTGGGAATTCGGAGATACAAATTTTCAGAGTTGACAATTTTTGCAACTGCCTAGGGGCGGAAAATTTCTAAATCCGGGCCTAGGTTTGAATGCAGAGTTTGTTTGATTTAGAAAATTTTTAAATTATAAAAATTTTTAGTTAGTGATAAAAACAGTTTTTCCTAATGACGTCATGTACAGGGTTTCCAATTTGAGACTAAGGCTAAAACTGATTTTACAAAAAACTTTCTAAGAAAAATTTTACTGTTTTAAAAAAACTAATCGATGGTACTATTAGCTTTTTTATTAGAGGTCATTTGGGGGTCAACTTTCCTATTATAAAAGGGAACCTATATTTTTATTTACGAATTCGATTATGTACTATGTAGTTGAGAAAAAATAACATATGTATATAAAAAAGTGAAATGTTGGGCCAAAATTGTTAGAAATACATGAAAAGTCTATTTGTTTCAATATTTCAATAAATATTATTGGAAATAAAAAGTTTTTGAGAAAAATTTCTAAAAATAAAAAAGTTATATTTTATTTTCAAATTAGCTCTAGATTTTCATTTATAATTAATATTAATAATTACATAAAAACAATATAATTTTTTAGTACAAGTTATTTAAGCAAATGTTCATAATCTTGACCTTGCACTTCGATGTAATTTTCAATTCGCTGTTAAAATGAGGAAAGATAGCATAAAATCATTGGTTCATAGCTGTTACTGTAAGTATTTTTAATGCGTTTTTCATATTTCATGGAGTCGTTGGTACCTGAGCATAAAGTTTTTCCGTCAAATTTTTTCGAGTTATTACTTAGACTTGAGATAAAAGGGACACCCTGCATATCGTTACCTTAATATAGAAAAGCCCTATCTACCATGTTTGTTACTTTACAGGAGAACGAAAAACTTAATAAAAACTAAAGTTTTGTGAGTTATGGCTCTTTTTTATTTGCTTGTAATTACTTTATTTTCAATCGTAGCACACTTATTTTTTTATCAATGGTGTATTAGTGGGTAACCTACTGAAATCTACAAAAATTCCGATTTCGGAAAAAAATGTTAGTTAAAGCCTTTCTATATTAAGGTAACGATATGTATGTAGTGTGTTCTATTTTAATTTCCCAATGCAATTATTTGGAGAACTAAGTAAGATAGTGATAAATCTTTTAGACAAAAAATAATAAGTTTCTAGGGGTTAAATAACACTCGACTCATTTCTTACTATATCCGGACATTCATTAATTTTTTTTTCGAGGTCGGCCGTAACCCGGCAACGGGTTGTTATGCGTGTTAAAATAGAAATATAAAATTGCTTAACTAAATCAAAATAAAAAATCTGTAGCGAATCGAAATTTGACGATCGTAATAAAATAAATTTTTCGTTTTTGACACTTGGCTCATATAACTACATTTTTAACTAATTCCTGTCTGTTTACGTTTTTCAGTTAAATATCATTTTGAGAAAAATTGCGGTCTTCTCTCTGAAATTATTTGACTACGGACTTAACTACAAATTTAACTACGAAAGTAAACAGACACAACTATAGAAAGCATTGAAGTTTAAAAAAAAATTGATATCTGTCAAAATACTCACCTTATTATAAAAATAAAATAAAAAGGGAAAAATCATGGGCTGCAGCTGCTAATGCTTCAGGTGAGTATTTTGACAGATATCAATTTTTTTTAAACTTCAATGCTTTCTATGTGTGTTGAAAAGCATACGACGCAGGCATCGATGCATGCATGCTTTTTATGTGTTTCGCCCTTATGTGTTTCGCCCTAATGAGTGAACATTTTTTTTTTACTCGCCCATACTTTTCATTCATAAATTTATTGAATTTTATTTTACTTGAACTTTTTAGTCAAAACGTTTAATTTTTTTTTCAATTTATTGAAACGAAAGAAAAGCGATTTTCTTATGTTATAATAATGGGCAAAAACTATTCTTTCCAGGGTCCCGAGCCTTTCTTAGTGATGGCCAAAAATATTTTTGAGCTATCTTTCGCTTAAAAAAACAAAAATTTTTTTCCGAAAATGGGTCAAAAACGGGTAGCATGGCTCGGGGACACATTTTCGGGTCAAAAACGTTTGTTTCCAGGGTCCCGAGCCTTCTTTAGTGATGTCCAAAAATATTTTTGAGCTATCTTTCGTTTAAAAAAACAAAATTTTTTCCCCGAAAATGGGTCAAAAACGGGTAGCATGGCCTGGGGACACGAATACTAACGCTGATCGTGCGCATGCATTTCTGCGTGATAGAGATCATTTTCTTTACGCTTTCTCACATAGTTCATATTCATTTATGATCGGTGAAAAAATTGTTGGCTTGAATTCATTCTTTTAGCAATGCTACTCGTTGTTGAAAAAAACGGATACTCACATACGAATGCGGTGCAATAAAGAGCGATTTTCAATCTTGCAAAAAAATTTAAGAAAATTCATACATGAATAAAATGCGACATTTTGAGTGCACATACAGGAATATTTCCGAATTCTATCATACGTGTATTAAAAGTTAGTTCCCATCACTACAAACATTTTGCTTTAACAAGAAAAATCGACAAATGAATTTATCATTTGAATACTCCTCATATTTCACATCATCTCAAAATGAGTTTATCATTTGATAAACTCGAAAGTGATGAAAATGAAACGATACGCATCAATACAATCTTCGCTCCTTTATTATTTATCAGTGAGGAAAAAAAGAGTGATGAAAACAAACGAGGAGTTATAATAGAGTGAATGCTGATTTGCTTGCGCTCTTGAGTTTTTAAAATGAAAAGATAAGTATAGAAAGATAAATAAAAATGAGCAATTGCGTATTTTGAGTGCTCTACGCACTCTGATACACACATACTTTCATTAACTTTAACTTAACCTATTAGACACGTCGTCTAATAGGTTAAGCATACTAGCTGACTATTTGGATCACCCCAGTGAAAGAAATTTTCCAACTCTTCCACAAAGAAATACAGCATTGGCTAACCCAAAATATTTGGTTATTACTTCTGAAGGTGATGCATGTATGTTTATATTTATTTAGTAAATGTTACTATTATAATTAGCTACAATTTTTAATAAGTATCTTATTTAAATTAAATTTATTTAGAAAACTACTTAGTAACAAAATTTCTTATATAATACTCTCTTTGAGATGCGATACAAGCAGTTTTTTAAATCTTCTTAGGCTATTTTAATTTTTAATTGCTGAAGGCAATTCATTAAATAATTTAAGACCTCGATATTGCAATTCGTTTTGTGTTCTAGAGTCTCTATATTGCTAGAGTCTAAAATCAGGATTTGATCTCAAACTATACGGCTGCGTCACACACATAGTTTAAACTCGACGCTAGTTATTTAGACACCATGTTGTATTTCATTTTGAACACGAACAGCAAAACATTAAAGGTGATTCGTTGTTTAATATTTAACCATTTTAGATAAGATAGCATCCACGTAATTGGTGTATAAAAACTACATTTGAGGAAAGTTTGCATGATTTATTTGTTCATTATTACCCATAAACAGAATCGTTGAACTAAATTCAAAATGAGGTTTAATTATTGTATTATGTATGTTGATGGCACACATTGTGGAAATATTTTTTCTTATTCTCTTAAGGAACCCTATTTTCTTTGAGACTTTTTTTCGCTACATACGTAATATGACTTTTAAAATTCAGTTTATCATCTAGTATAACTCCCAAGTATTTGATTTCTTTCATAAGTTCAATGGGTTTCCCCTCGATTATTAAATTAACAGCAAAACAGAGATATTTTGCACTTTTTTTAATACTTTGCATATATAGTTTATGTAAATTAAGAACAGTATGGGACCAAGAATGGTTCCTTGTGGGACACCAAAACATGTTTTAATTGCACTTGATGTGAAATTATTTACGTTTGTCACTTGGGTTCTATCCAATAACTAAGATCTTAACCATTTCAGTTCAGAGCCCTTAATCCCACATTTTGATAATTTATTGATAAGTATATATCGATCGATGGTTTCAAATGTTCTTTGAAAATCCAAAAATAATGTTATTATTTTACTGCCACTATGTCTCTCTTCCTTCAGAGTTGTTATCAGCCAGTTTAAAGATGTTTCACAGGAGTGATTATGTCGAAAGCCGGACTAATTTTCTATTAATACTTTATTATCGCACACGAATTTATAAAATTGTTCGTACGCACACTTTTCCACAATTTTCTCTAGCATTGGCATCATATTAACGGGTCTTAGTTTTTCACAGTCGTTTGTGCCACACTGCTTAGTTAGATTTCTTTAAGTTTCTAGGGAACTCACCGCAAATAAATGACTCATTAACTATTCGTAGTATTATTGGATCAATTAACGTATGCGGAATAAAATCCGAACACATTTTGTACATGCTGTATAAAATGATAGTGAAACTTTAAGTAACAACTTTCTTCGTAAAAAATTAAATGTATAAAAACTATAGTGGTGTGCTCAAATTCAGTTGTCAAAATGTTGTTAAAAGAGTTACAACTTTGGAAATTGATTTGCAAATTTCGCGCAGAAAATCTATATAAAAACAAAAGTGCGATATTCCAACATTTTAAAAACATCGAATTTGCAAAATCGGCTGTATATCGAACACTTGGACTATTAAGAAATAAGAAAAGCATAAAAAGAAAAAAAGGTTCCGGTAAAGAATGCGTTTTACAAGACCGCAAAGTTCGTGCTCAGCTGAATGCAGATATTGTAGGTCGCAAGGAAAATCTTACAGCCAATTAGAAAAAAAAGTACGGAGTCAATCAAAAGACTGTTATAACGTATATAGAATCAATGGATATTCAACTAAAAGAAAGAAAATCAAAACCAGCTACTTCGGACAAGCAGTCAAAACTAATCAAAACTAGGCTGCGCGCTTTCTGAAAAATACTTTACCACGTGGAAAGAACCGAATAGATGTAAAAAAATTATTTCGAGTCTGAAAACTATAAAGCACCCGACGAAGTGAAATATATTGCGAAAATCAAGTCTCCAGGCAAAGTATAGCTGTGGTTGACAACCAGCGAGCGTAGTTTCAGTTATCCAGTATTTTTCAAAGGTGGCTTAACGGTTTCAGCGCAGACTTATGAAGAAAAATGTATCCCTGTATTTCAAAAATTTACTCAAAATTATCATCGACGTGATAAAATCATTTTCTGGCCATATTTACCATCATCGTATTATGCAAAGTCTACTTTAACTGCGTTTAAGACACGAGGTATTGAATTTGTGCCAAAGGCTTTAATCCCCAAAACGTGTCGCAACTGCTTTTTCACACACTGCATTAAACTTTCTTCTACTGTCGATGATAAATCATTAAAGTTTATGTTGTAATTGACATGCTCACATATTTCCAAAAGAAATTCTCTAAATTGACTTTTATTATATATGAAGAGGTCAATGTATTTTTTATCGCTTATAGGCTTCTTATTTTTCACGGGCACTTTTATCATGGTTGCTTCATGATCACTGACTTTAAACTCTGGAGCAGTATCTGCCTCAATCTTTCTCTCTCTGGGACATTTAACAAAGTCAATTAATGACCTCGTAAGCTCCGTAAATCTTGTCGGTTTTTCAATTACACGGTGCTACAGTGAATAGGAACTTTTTAAATGACCTAGTGCAGGTTGTAGGTCTGGTCGAGTACAACACGAAACCGTGTTTAAAAACTTTGTAACACCCCCAAAATTTCATTTTATGGTAAAAAAACCGATTTTGGTGACTTTTCGCACTAAATAATTTCTAACTCAGCAATTTTTCAACCGTTTTCAAATTTTAAAACGGCTTTGGAAAGTGAAATGTTTGTTCTTTCAAAATATATGCATTTTTTTGTTAGTTTAATAAAAGTATCAAGAGATTTTTTTCTGAAAATCTAAAATTTACTTTTTTTTTTCTAATATTTGCAATTTCAACGCAATTTTTTGCCACAATTTGCATAAAAAGAAATATTCAGATATTAGTAATCTTAAAGTGCTATCGATTTTGGAAAAATTGTTTTTTTATTATTAAAATCTATTACAAATTGTCGAAGTTACGAAACTTTTTCTTGAGAAATGCAATATGTGTGATAATCGAAATAATCGTTGACACCGAAGCAACACCGCTTAGAGTAGAATAAAAATCAAGCCGTAGTTAAAGCGTTTAACATTTTCTTCAACCGCTTTTACGTTGGAAGTGAGTGGTATGAACCCGAATATCTTTGTTCGATGTGCTCTACAACACTGAAGCAATGGAAATCTGGTATGTGCGGTAACCAGCGTTTGTCATTTGTAACTCCTCTGGTTTGGCATCGGCAAATATATCATAAACCGGAGGATTGCTACTTCTGCCAAACAAACACTGTTGGTCATCACTACAAAACCCGCAATCGCATACAATATGCTAATGTTTTAACTGTATCGAAACCAGTCCCAAGAGAAAGTCTAAATAAGCCGGCTAGAACCAAAAAACCTGAAAGCTTTCCTGTTTGCAGCAATGAATTTCCTAGCGAGAGAACTGATATACCATATATTCCAACTGGAAAACAGCAAATAGAAGGCCACTTAGTGTCAAATCTTGATTATCATGACCTCGTGCACGATTTGGAACTGTCATCAAGACAAACAGAGGCCTTAGCGTCCCGAATGAAGCAGTAAGCAGTAGAATATTGTGGACAGTGACTTCAAAGTTACATTCGTACGTATTTACTCGCATTTTATTCTTTGATAATAATTTACAGGGGTTTTTGTTGGATCACAAATTCGGAATTGCTTATGACTGATACAGGCTTTTTAAAAAAATTTAACCAAGTTGAAAAAAGAGCATGGCTGAGTTTCATTCCTTTGTGTGAGAACTTTTTGGTCAACAAGAAAAATCATAATTATGTTGAGGTGGTAAACGAATTTCTGGAGGCTTATGGAGAAATGAGATATAACCTGTCCATCAAAATTCAGTTTCTGCATTCTCATTTGGGATTCTTCCCAAAAACTCTGGGTCAACTTAGTGATGAACAGGGTAAACGCTTCCACCAAGTAGTATTGGCAATCGAAAAGCGCTTTGAAGGAAAGAGCCAAGTCAAAATGCTGTCGTAAGTACTGCTGGTCACTCAAACGAGACACTGACGAAGAGAAGAAAGAATTCTAACAAGAGTAAAGATTGCATTAAGTAACTGAATTCGATCACATAAGGCAATATCTGCATCAAGTACTTAGAACAAGAATTTTATTTTGAACTTGAGATCATATTTCCTTTTCTAGAGAAAGCTCTATAACTTCGACAATTTGTAATCGATTTTAATAAAAAAAAAAAAAACACTTTTTCCATCCGAAATCAATGGCACTTTCAGAAAATTAAAATTTCAATGTTTCTGTTTTTGCAAATTGTGTCCAAAAAATAGCGTTGAATTTGCAATTATTAGAAAAAAAGAAAAAACTTTTGATATACTGAAGAACTGGCGCATATATTTTGAAATTATTGACATTTAACTTTCCAAATCTGTTTTGAAATTTGAAATCGGTTGAAAAATTTCTGAGTTAGAAATTCTTGAGTGCGAAAAGTCACCAAAAAACGGTTTTTTGACCATAAATTGAAAATTTGGGGGTGTTACAAAGTTTTCAAACACGGTTTCGTGTTGTACTCGACCAGATCTACAACTTGCACTAGGTCATTTGAAAAGTTCTTTAAATTTTTTTATTTTTGTAGCACCGTGTTATTTGTTTCAAATTGTTTTGTATTGAAATATCATTTAAAATCTTTGTGTAAGTATAGTTTAAGTCCAGCAAATTGATATTAAAGTCTCCAAGAATGACTATATTAAAATTTGAGTGCAATACTCTATCTAGCCAATCTGAGAAAATTGTACAAAATTCACGTTATGAACTACTTGGTGATCTATAAAATATTGCAACACACGGTTCAAAATTTAAGTATAGTTTTTCAACTTTTTAAGTTGACATATACATTCTTTCCAAAAAAGTTGAAATTTTTGTCTTATTTAGGTTGAAAACGTTATGCATAAGGCATTTTCAACTTCATCCGTTGATAATTTAAATCTTTTCGGTTGAAAATGCAAATAAAAACAGAATCTTTCGTCCGAAGTAGTTGAAAAAGTAGCGCAAAAAGATGAAAATATTGCTTTCAAAGTTGAATTATTCAACGTATTGAGTTGAAAATTCTATCGAAAAAATTTTATTTCGTCCAAGATAGTTGAAAAAGTTGCTTTCAAAGTTGAATTATTCAACTTAGTGAGTTGAAAACTTCCACAAAAGTATACATTTTCAACCGAAATAGTTGAAAAAGCTCCACAGAAAGATGAATAATTTGCTTTCAAAGTTGAATTATTCAACGCAGTGAGTTGAAAATTCGCAGAAAAGCTTACTTCTTCATCCGAAATAGTTGAAAAAGTTCCTCAAAGAAGACAAAAATATTGTTTTCAAAGTTGAATTTATCAACGCAATGAGTTGAAAATTCGCAAGCTAGATGACAATTTAAAAGCTAATTTTAAAGAGGAAGAACGGTACTGATGGTTTTATTAAAATTAAGCTGAACACATTTTTTAGAATCCTTTACATGGCCTCAAAAGTAGACAAAAAAACTAATTTTTTAAGTACTTCACCTCAAATATTTCAGAATTTTGATATGATGAGTCAATTTTGAGGCCAAATTCGGATTCAGTGCAAAAAATTTCTTCGGAAATCAAACTTTAAAAAATATATTACCCAAATTTACCTTAAGCTTGAATTTTGGCCTGTTTTCGAGAATTTTTCATTTTTCTATTACTCTGGTGTTCTGATAAAAAATACTGGAACATCGGGACTAGCCAGAATCTCTTAGTCTGTTTTCGGACAATAATGTTCAAGAATATTAGACCAAGAAAAAAAATTTATTCCTCGAGCTTACCTCACTTAAACCCAAATTTGCTCTGTTTTTTTTTTGGTGTTTTCTCGGAGCTTTTCGATGCTACCAATATATCTAGCCACTGTATAGCAAAGCAACCATCACCATCGTATTCAGCAGACCCTAAAATATAAGCATCAATTCCAACAGCCCGTTTCTCATGCGGAGTTGTCTTTTGGGCAGAGCTATAATCACTCGCAAATAAAAAAAAATGAATTTAATTCACAAATCGAACACTAGCGACCTCTAAATATCAATATATTTTAATGATATTTAAAAAGCTTAATTTTTTGACATAACACTAACTACTTTTCATATAAGCAACATAGAAATTGAAAACTCGATTTTTTTTGGTCACTCTAATGTACATAGATATGGATGTACTTACATTTAAGAATATTCAAAACAAATTGTGAAAGAGTACACATACCCGAACCTAAGACACCTTCAGAAGTAAAATCTCCTAATTGACGTGTCTTTTGCATGACCACGTATCTTGACTTCGCTGACGAAATTCACTCACACTAGCCTTCCGTTAGATTCCGTTGATATTTTTATTATTTATTAAATTAAAGAAACTTGAACTTTTTAGTTCTATATAAAAAACAGACGTCAGAACGACAGAAGTTGAAAATATTTTCTAATGTTGAAAATTTGTCAAATAAAGTTGAAAACAATTTTTCAACCAAAAAGAAAAACTTTTTCATCCATGAAGTTTAGTTTTTATACTTTTGGTTCAAAAAAATCAACTTCGGAGTTGAATTTATTTGAATTTGAAAATTTTCAACCAAATAAGTATAAAAATTTAACTAAAAAGTTGAAAAAATTGACTTAGGCGTCGAAATATTCATCTTTCAGGTTGAAATCAGTAAATATGTATTAATTTCAACTAGTAGAGGATGAAAAATTATACTTAAAAGTTGAAAACTTGAAGAAAAAAAAAACAAAAATATTGTTTTCAACCAAACAATTTTGAGAACGGTTGAAAAATTAAACCTACATTTTGAACCGTGCAGTTTCTTTTAGGGAGTTTTTCGAAAAATAAAAAGACATTTTTTTAAAACTTTTTTTTGAAGCTGCATTTTATCTTAGACCAAAATTTTTTTTACATTATTAAAGTATAACTATTCAAGATTTATTTCTAAAATTTTGGTCCAAAAATATTTTTTAATTTTTTAAATGCAACAATTTCGAAATCGTTATTGTTCACTAAGAATTCAATTTCATTAAAATTGTTTATTAGGCCTTGAGAATTAGCACACCAATAATTCAGTTGGTTTAGTTGCTAATACTGAGTTCGTTAATATTGACGGAAACCATCACGCTGACTCAGCCGCCAAGTATGCGTGCAATGCATAGTTCGGTTTTTGTTTTTCGCTTAAACTGGAGAGTCCAAAGTACGGAATCACAGCTCTTATTTTTCATTCTTCCATAAGAATGTACGCATTTCTTTTCACTACGTGTTAAGATACAGTTATAGCAATCATTCACACAGGACCTTCTCACAAGCGAAACATATTTTTTATTTTTATAATATTGTTGATGGTCTGGAAAATGAGACTCGCATCATACAGAAGTGCCTCCCTAAAAAGATTTTTTAAATGTGTAATTACCTACCTTTATACAATCCTTCTTTTTATTAGTTTTGATCAAGGGAGCTAGCTATAGACGCTTACCACTGGTGGCGTGAAATCTATAAGGATCTCATAAAACTCCTTACTTCTAGTGGGGGGAAGTTTTATTGCCTCAAAGACTTACTACAAATTATTTTCTTTAAAAAGGATTCCATGTTGGTAGGATTTTTTTATTTTTGTTTTCACGATTTTTTTATTAATTTTGACTTGTTCATATTTTATAATTTTGTACTCTGGAGGGTCATAGTTAATTTCCGGTTGACAAAAACCCGGCTTTTTTGTCGGTCCCTGCTCGGACGCCAGTTAAAGTGTTCCCCTTAGGGAGCACCAAAAAGTTAAAATTGGGGCTAGCCACTAGGCCCTTTAATCTTATCCTGTAAGTAAATGAGAAAAGTGTGTTTACTTATACATATTTGAAAAGGTGTTTAGTGTGATCGACAACCCTCAACAGTGTATACTTGTGTCACGTCATATTTTTTTTTTGA
The DNA here is from genome assembly GCA_949775025.1 of Tricholauxania praeusta. Taxonomy (NCBI): domain Eukaryota; kingdom Metazoa; phylum Arthropoda; class Insecta; order Diptera; family Lauxaniidae; genus Tricholauxania; species Tricholauxania praeusta. The sequence goes on along the minus strand of OX459030.1, from coordinate 86,373,756 downwards.
ATTCATTCAAAATTTGGGATCTTACACGCCGTTCAATGTAAATATGTTCCTTCAATTTCATATTTTTCGTAATCAAATTAAAACTAGCTATCCAGAATAATTATTGATTTTCTTAAACTTTTTTGTAAAATAGCTAGGTTAGGTTAGGTTAGGTAGGAGTGGCAGTCAGTTACAAAAACCGACTCACTTAGACTAAGTTTGGTCCATTGTGATACCACAGGGTACTTGACTATACCCTCTCATTGAACCATCCAGATTTCGTTATGAAACTAAATAACTGACCTATGCTAACATGTCTAAGGTCCTCCAGGTCATCAAACAAAAACGAGCCAAGTGTTTTGTGGCGTTTTCTAGCAAGTGCAGGGCAGGAACAAAGAAAATGTTTAATGTTTTCCTCCTCCTCCAACTTCTACAGTAGTCAAAAGACCGAATACCTAATCTCTCCGCATGTCTGCCGATAAGCCAGTGGCCAGTTATTACTGCAACAACTGACGAGACACTATGTCTAGTGCGGGATATCAGTTCTAGAGATCGCTTAGCGTTCCATTCCGGCCAGATTTGCCTTGTTATATTGCAAGTTAACCCTTGGGTTCATCTTATGTTAGCCTTTTTTATCATGTCTTCTTTAAGCAGTAACTTGCAGGTAGCAAGTGGCATGCCAACACCTTCCTTGTCTTGAGGAATTTGTGCAGTAGTCCCCTGCCTAGCAAGTTCATCAGCTTTGCAATTGCCATCAATGTTCCTATGCCCAGGCACCCAGATGAGGTGAATGTTAAAATGCTGAGCCATCTCATTTAGAGACGAGCGGCATTGTTGGGCCACTAGTGAGTTTAGGAAGACTGATTCTAAGGATTTAATAGCAGCTTGACTGTCTGAATAAATATTAATACCCTTCTTGGATACCACATTTATTCTCAGCCAGGATGCTACTTCTTCTATTGCTATAACCTCTGCCTGAAAAACACTACAATGGTCTGGTAACCTCGCAGCAATACTTATCTTCAGTTCCTTAGAGTAAATACCATAACCCACTTGGTTATTTAACTTGGAGCCATCCGTGTAGAAATTAATATGGTTCCTTCTCCCCGGGATTCCTCCCTTCCAGTCATCCCTAGATGGGATATGGGTTACGTAATCTCTCTTGAATGAGATTACTGGAATAGTGTAGTCCAATTTAGAGGGTACGAAATTCAAGCTATTAAGGATAGTTGAGTGTCCTGTACTTCCCTCGGACCAGCAAGCAGTTTCCCTGAGTCTAATGGCGGTACATGCTGCCATTCGTTTACCAAACAGGTCAAGGGGAACGAGATGAAAGAGGACCTCCAAGGCATCAGTCGGTGTGGTCCTCAGTGCACCACTGATGCACATGGAAGCAGCTCTTTGAACCTTCTGCAATTGTCTGTAATAGGTGACCTTGTCTAAGACAGGCCACCACAACACAATGCCATATAACAGAATCGGTCGAATTACCGCTGTGTAGAGCCAATGAATAATACGAGGTGATAGTCCCCAACTTCTCCCCACAGCTTTTTTACAAGAGTATAGTGCTACAGTTGCTTTCCTAACTCTCTCAACAACATTTATTTTCCAACTTAATTTCCTATCCAATATCAGACCAAGATACCTTGCACTACTTTTTAGGACAAGTCTAACGCCCTTTAGCGAAGGTGGTACTATAATTGGAAGTTTGTGACTCCTAGTAAAGAGTACTAGTTCAGTTTTGTTCGGATTTACGCCTAAATCAGCCTCATCTGCCCATGAGACGAGTCTGTTTAAAGCATTCTGAAGAATTTCACACAGTGTGTTTGGGAATTTACCACATGCAATTAATGCTACATCGTCGGCATAGGCAATAGCTTTACAGCCCAGCCTTTTCAGTGACATGAGCATCTTATTTATTGCCAGATTCCACAGTAGAGGAGATAGCACTCCACCCTGCGGCGTTCCTCTGCGGACAAACCTATTAGCTTCGGAAATGCCAAGATTTGAGGTAATGGCTCTGTTTGTCAGTAGCTTTTTAATCAGCTCAACTATGGAACTGTTGATACCCAGTTTCTGCAGTTCATTAATAATAATACCTGGGTCAACGTTGTTAAAAGCTCCTTCAATATCCAGGAACGCCGCCGTAAAATAGCTAAAACTTTGAGTATATTTAAGTAAAAATGTGACGTCATGGACATGTATATTGTTTGGGAAAGCTGATCAAGTCAAAATTGCATTTTAGGAAATAAACGTAATATCTGACATTTAAAATGTTTTGATAACTAGCCTTTAGTGTAATTATTTATTTAAGTATTTGATTTTTTCTCTTATTTTAGGCCAAATCTTCGAACCAACAGAAATTTCAATGCAGGAGGGTGCAACAACTGCACCGCCACTGTTAACTGAAGCAGACCTAATTGCTCTTATGGAAAAACATGGCATAGGAACTGATGCCACACATGCGGAGCACATAAACACCATAAAAGAAAGAGGTACTTAACAATTTTTTATAAGATACTTTTAATTAAACTTATAGAATCTTTAACCTTTTTACATCAGGCTATATTGGCGTTGTAGACAACGGCTGTCTAGTTCCTGGTGTAATTGGGATGGGTCTTTATGAAGGCTACGATGCAATGGAACTTGTCTTAGCTAAACCTGTATTACGCGCCCAATTCGAGGCTGACTTGAAACAAATTTGCCTTGGCGCAAAAGATCCAAAATTAGTGCTACAAGAACAAATAGTTCAATACAAGGAAGCATACAGAAAAATTATAGAAAAGATAACTGCTATGGATGAAAAAATCTCAATAAGGTACACATATTAAAATAAACCTATCAATGCTGGCTAAAACCTTTTTTTACCGGAATGTAGATTTTTATGAAGAAATATATCATTCATATATCAAATATATATATTTTATCCTAGTTATCGAGAACTAAAAAAACGCTTTTCATAAAAACACGTGGAAAGTTTTTCGGTACTTTTGAAAATGAGTAATTTTATAGATTTCGATGTGCTCTTTCCGCATTTCAACTTTGCCACCTCTTATTTTGTTGCCGCTCGTGCCATATTGGAAATGACGCCTAAAAGCAGTTTTTTGACAATATCTTCTTTCTGACTCATTTAACGATAAAAACATTTATATGCAAAATGAAACTAGAGGAAATTGCCTACAAATTATGTTATAACATTAATAATTAAATTATTGAACTTTAGCCATTTTTCGCAGCGATCAACATTATATGTAAATTATGTTATAACCTTTTTTTTCGTAAAATCACGGACCCACATGCATAAACACTTTTTAAACCCGGGTCGAAGAATCTAACCGCTTTACTCATTTAAATAACTATTTAGATAATTTAAATCGAGTTAATTGTGCATAAACCTGATCACGGTGGGCTTTAACCAACTTTTAATAAAAGTGTGAGTTACAACAAAAACTTTAATTGGGGATTGTTAAGGATGTAAGTAAGAGTCGATATATGCTACAACAAAAGACATCCTTAGAGCATTTTTTTAATTTCATATTTACTGTTTTTTAATGACATGACATACACATGTATAACATGCGTACGAAATTTAAAAAACATCCGATTTTGTTCAAATTTTGATACGTCAAAGAACCTTAACAGATGGCATCTCACACGGGTCGCTTCAAGCAAGATCAAGGTCGATTAAATAGTCAACCAAATCTGACAATGCACAATTGTTATATAGGGTCCGGAGATTCCAAATACATAATCCGCAAAATCAGAGCTGCTCATTTACTTGTTTTATGGCCATTTTAAAGTTAGCACTTTGGCCGACACGGTTCGTTTCAAGCAAGATCAAGATCGATAAAAATTGTCAACCAAATCTGACAATGCACAATTATTATTTAGTGTTCGGAGATTCCAAAAACAAGATCTCTAATCCAGAGATATTAATCATTGAATTCGACTATTTTCGCAAAAATTGCGTTTTTTCGAAATTTGACTTAAGAGAACTCAAAATCCCGAATACATAGGAAGCTGAAATTTAAGCTGTGAGGCTATCTTTTTAGGTTCTTTAACGTGTTAAAATTTGATATTTTTTAAATTTCATACGTACGTTATACATATTTATTACTAAATAATATTACTAAAAACACTAAATATGGAATTAAAAAAAAAAGCTCTAAGGATTTTTTCCTTTTGACGTATTTCAACTATGATTAACATCCCAAATAATTCCACATTCAAGTTTTTGTTGTAACTCAACTTGTCATTTAAAGTTGGTTAAAGTCCACCGTGTGATACCAGCTGTCAAATGTGCGAATGTAAAAAAGCGCTTAAAAAGGCAAAAATAGCTGTTCAATTTGAAATAAAAGAATATTAATGGAAAAAATTAGGCTTTCTTAAAATTCTAAAAAAGTTATAGATCATTGATAAACACATTTTAGGAAACATTAACGTTTTTTTACAATTGGTTAAAGTTTCAGAAAAGTCATATGTATATTCAAAACTATAGATTAAATTTTAAATTTTAATTTACTATTATTGTAGGTAATTAAATTACCTTTCTGATGACATCCATATTTTTTATATCCGTTCAGTGGTTTCAAACTTATACACCCTTATCATGAATAAACATTCCCTCGAAACTTTTCTCTCATTCCCTGATTCGCAAACGTAAAAGATTTTTTGAGAATGAGAATCATTTTTGAGAGAAAAATTTTTGACGTTCTTAGGAAAGCTATATCAGCGACTTCCAACGGCTACTGCTTCAAAAAAAAAAAACAAAAAATCAGAGAGTAGCTCCTGAAGGTAAACCTGTTTACATTTTTCTTCATTTGCTTACTTTTTCCTTTACGAACTATTTTTTTATTCTTTATTTACTTTTTCTTCGAACTATTTTTTTATTCTTTATTTACTTTTTCTTTCTTAACTTATCAAGGACGAACGGAATCCAAAGTAGTTAGACGGCTGATATTTTTAGAAGATAACCTTCTGGAGTAATATTTAGGACTAGCAGATGCCCGCGACTTTGTACGCGTAGCCTGTTTTTCTGCGAAGGCAAACAATTAACTTTTTTTAAATAGCACTACAATCAATTTTGGATTCTTCTTCACAAATCTAGAGTTCTTGTTGTTTTCTCTTCCATAAATATTCCATTACATTGCCATGTGAAAGACAAAGACAAAAACAAAGCCCACACACAAATTAACACATTCAATTAGCCTAGTACACATTATCACACATGTTGTCCAACATCAATGTTCGATAATGTGAACTCTAGGAACGATCGCTTGACACACATGTTGGATGGATTTCAAAAATTGTTGATTTTCCTGCTGGCTTGTCCAACCATACAACCTGTGTGAACTGACTGTCAAGCCTAGTGAACATTTTTCATTTTAAATAGGATTTCATGCAGTTCACTTCGATGTGGACGCTCATAAATTGTTCTGCAATTGATGTTTGATGGCATGCACGAAAATGTGAACGCAGAGCAATATTGACAGTCACACATGTTGTCAAGCCATTTAGGACAGCATGTGTGTTTTCTATGTGTGAACGTACTGTAATTTTTTTTTCATTGTTCACAAATTCCGCGTTGCTGCATTGGCAAATTGAGAATGAGAGCGAGAGTAAAATTTGAATATTATCTTCCATTGTATTGCCATATAAAAACAAAACGCACACACACTAACACACTAACTTTCCATTGAACGATTTGTTATGCTTGCATGCTTCTTTTTATGTGTGAAATTAATTTTTTTAGCAATTTTAAAACTTCAATATTTTGATATTTAAGAGGAATATCGTTATAACTTTAATTCTATGTCAAGACCAAGCGTCTAAGAAAGATAACTAAAAAAATATGATCGAAATTGATTCAGTAGATTTTGCGTGAATCCCGTTCATCGAAAACAGCTATCATTTTATTTATTAAATTTTTTTTGAACCTGGCTTAGGAAGAGCCCAGTGACCGGATGCCATATGGCAGCGCTAGGCAGTTGTAGAACAATTTTTTTTTTATTTAAATTAGAAAATTTGCGAACGCCACGTAACGGAGAATATATTTTTGGGACTTTTTTGCATGATGGTAATTAGCTGATGGTTTCGCTAGGCCATAACCGCAGCAATAACGACTCGCAATTCTTCTACGAAATTCAAATTGTGCCAGAGTCATTGTGTCCTTAGCCTCGGCACAGCATTTGTGAAGATACCAGGCAGTTTATATCGAAATATCTGTTTTCCAAATAAAAATACAATACATGTATCCATTTTTCCCCCAGAACTCCAATTCGATATCTTTGACATTTTGATCCATTCGATCTGTGCCTTCCATTAAGGTATTATATTTTTTAGTAACCCATTTAGTAACATTTATTCCGTTTCCATTTATTTTACTACTCAGCATACTGCGTTTAGTTTTTTTTTTTAATTTTCGTTATCCGGTAGAGGGCAGCACTTGGGTAACATATTTTTTTAAGTTCTTAATCTATATATTAATGAAGTAGATCATTTCCAAAAAATACTTTTTTTTTAAATTGCGGAAGGAACTTTATTAAATATTGCACATCAGAAAATAAAAACCGATTCTACTCATTCAAAAAAAAATTAAAAAGTATTTTTTTTAATATTTTTATTTAAGTTTATATATAAATTTTTTCACTTATGTAAAAAAGCTTAGTTCGATCTTTTTCGATTTTTAGTTAATAAATCGACGCCCTGAAGAAGAGGACAAAAAATCCTCGAAACGTCGGCGCTTCAAGAAATTTTCAAATTATTTTTCTTGTTTTTTTTTTTTTTTTTAATTAATAGAGATTTCAATTTGCGTTCAATTGCAGTGAATAATGACTTATACCCTTAATAATAAAAGTAAGTTTTCCATTATTTAATTTTTTTATTTTGAGTTAGTTACGATTTCGCTCATTTTTGTCTAAAAATAAACGGAAAATATATTTGTGTTATGCCTTGAAGAAGAACGTTAACGAGTCGAACTGAAAGGTAAAGAGATAAGGAGGAACAATTTGTGTGTTAAGATCAAAATGTGAGTAGGCCGCGTAGAAGAAATAATGTAGCACCAATAGAAACTTATAATTCTGTTGTTTTGCATTTAATGTGCATTGAATGTAATTCCAAAGATGTGGTGAAATGAGATGAGGTGAAATGAGGTGAGGTCATTAGTGAAACTAAATAAGAACTTAGTCATAGACAAAAACGTTGTGTTATTAATAGTCCGGTAAGATTCTTCCAAGATTAAAATTTAGTGTTAACGGTCGGTTATAGTTATTATAATTTTATGATTTAAATATTTTATAATTAAAAACATATGAATCTCGGTCGTTGACTAATCGTTCCTCTTCAAAATCATTACATCAGTAGACCGATTACAAAGCTTACCAATAATTTGAAAAATTGGACCGAATCAGTTTCGAAACGGTTTTTTGAAATCTCCAAAATTTTATCGTAAATTTCAAAAAAGATTTTTAGGAAAAATTTATCGGGAATTTGAAATTGATGATTTTTGCCGCCACCAAAATACTCTTCTTTCACTTTGAACTTCACAATCTACTGTTCTCAGAACTGCTTTATTGTGTTTTAGCGCACTATGAAAACCACAAAAAATCGTTCGACAAAAAAAGCTCTTTTTTTCGCACAAGCATCTCGAAACTAATGTGTTTAAAGCTTTAGTCAAATCGAAAAGTTTATTAAACATTTTCTATGTAGCATTTCAGTCCATTCATTTGTTTTTTTTATCAAAGATAAGATCAAATTCAATATTATTTTAATATGTTGTCATGGAGCCCCTTAAAGGCGTGGGGCCACTAGGCCGGTGCCTACTTGGATAATGAAATTAATTAAGTAACTAATATGCTTCTTGCAATATACGAATCAAAAATAACAAACGTCGAGTAATATTTAATATTATTCTCAAGACTATTTCAACAACATAAATTCTCGAGCATTAAAAAAACTTTACATCCATACCAGTGGCGTAGCGTGAACACTTGGCGCCCGTTTAGTTTCAGTTTAGCATTGATGCAACTTTGATTCTCTGGTATCTACTGATCGGTAGCTTCATGCTTAGCAGATCTTGTGGCGAATTATATCCTCTATGCAGCGTCAAGAACTTCCGACTGAGAGAGTTCAAAAGAAAAACTCTTTGATTTATGTTTTCTCAGCTTTTAGGTACACTGAGATTTATTTGAATATAACAAATGTATATCTCATATAGAGCAATCAAATATTTATTTGAGTCAAACATGTTGTATTTGGATCAAATATTGGTATATATTGGTTGTTTGACTCAATCAAATATTTATTTGCTCTTTATGAAATATGCATTTGTTATATTCAAACAAATCGTTTTCTCAGTGTACTAAGCCATTAGACATGATTTCGATTTAGTGTACTATTGATGTAGACTTAAAATTTATATACAATTTTTAATAAACTTTGCATTTATTTTTAGATTAAATGAAACACCCACAGTAAACGTAAACCCAAATAATGATTCAAGTGAAATTAACCACGATATAAATTCTAATCGATTACAAGAGATGTTTAAATGTCCAAAGTGTAAAGTAGCATCATTAGGACTTAAACAAAAGAGGGATCAATCTGGCCACTTTATTGGTTGCTTAAACTTTCCGGACTGCAAAAACGCTATTTGGTTGTCAGACGAGTGCAAAGAGCCTTCTGTTTTAGATGAGACATGTCAAAGTTGTGGCAATGAGGCTAAGCTTTTGAAATTTAAATTTACGACTGCCTATCACAAATCCATGTTTAATGCACCTTTTGGCTGGTACAAAACATGTTTACGCTGTGATTCAAAATTTCATAATGAGTTCAACATTAATATAGAAAATGTTAAAGATATTGGTCCTATTGTTAGCGATGTATCATCGGTGCCTTATGCAGAGAGAAACAACATTACAAGTTTATCAACTAATTTACAAAATAGGAACTCGCAAAATCAAACGGAATCGTCTAGAACTAGAAGGGTTAAATCAAGGCCAACTTCGAAAACAAATCCTTCTACCTCGCGCAATTTTTGCACTTCAAGTATGTTATGTATACTTTTCATAAAATCGTTGTAAGTATTAATTTTAATTTTAAGTTTCTTCAGCGCCACCAAAAAGACGAATAGAATCTTCAACACATTCCATCGAAATAGCTGCTGACCCATTGTTTGATAGTAACGACGGCTTTGATGAATTCATACTTGCCGCAGAACAGCAAGCTATTCAAAACTTAAATCCAAGAATTGAAAGATTAAACAGTGAATTTGATGATGATATAGCAGCCGCTTTTGCCGATGGCAATGACGACTTTGGCGATTTGAATTGGGGGACAAACGGTGCTTTAGTTTGTAGAAATACTTCCGAAAACTTAAATGCTTCAAGTTCCTCAATTAACACAAACATTTCTGGAGCTTTGAATTGGGGGACTGGCGGAAACTCGATACATAGGAATTCGAGCAATAACTTAAGTAACGTTCCAGTATTACCAAATAATGATAGTTTTTCTAACTTTTTTGAAGATGATGACTTGGAAAATTATACATGGGGCACAGCAGCACGTAATAGTCAAAATGCAGTTACAACTTCACCAGCACAAAAACGTGCTCGCGTCACTACAAAAACTAATGATATTCAAAATTCACACACTGCTTTAAATCGCCCCAAATGCACGGGATGTCATCAGCTGGCTAAAGAGTATGTTACGCAATAGAACGCCTATTTCATGTTAAAGGAAAAGTCGACGCGGGTCACCATGTGTGATTTTCTTTAATGTTTTCTCTATATACTTTAAAACTTTTTTTTATTGATCTTTCAACATTTTTTAGGAGCTTTCAAAAATTTTTAGCTTCGTCATATTTTAACCGATTGTCCAAGTGCTTCAGAAAAAGCTAAGCATATTACATAAATAAATAGTTAATTAAAATGTGAACTATAGTGTTCGGTGGATTGTTGCATAGTGTTACAATAGTTAACATTTTTTAATTATATATCAAAATTTTGTCTTACACGATGTTGTTGGTCTTGATTAGATCCATAATCGGTGCATAGATATCGTGGATCTTCGAATTTTGTTCTAAAAATCAAAATTTCCCTTACATTGGTTGCCATAGCTCGGGTATGACTTGTGTGTGCAAGAATTCTTATAGAATATTAACGCCACGTAGGTATTGAAATAAAAATTAAAATGTGAAAGAACGGTAACTAACGTTGTACCTTGGCTTTTTTTAGTGGTTTTGTTTTTGCGTAGTCTATTGTCTTAAGTTTGTTATTCTTCTTTCTTATTGTGGTATGCTGCCAACCGTTTCGCACAAAAGAATTCTCGTTATTAATATTTCCTTACTTTTAGATGAATTAAATTGTTAATGTCAAAGAATTTAGATTTTGTACCCCTAAATATGTATAGCTATTGTGCTGCTACAACCAAGGTGTTATAAGCAGGTAATAAACTGAGCATTGTACCACGAGCCGTTGAAAACTGAATTCACACTCAATACTTGGCAATCGGTTAAAAAGAATGCAGCCATTAATGTTTTGAAATTACGGAAATCGGGCTCTACTATGCAAATATTTCAGACCTATAAACGTTTGCCAAGAGTTGTTTTTTGATCCAGGGAATTTCATCTACAAACTATCACTCGATTCGAAGATCTTGTGTCGGGCCCCTTGACGTGAAATAAGCGATTATACTTAAATTATAACAAAATTGTGTTAAATGTATTGGTACATGCTAGATTAAATGTAAAAAAAGATGGTCCTAATAAAGGCAGACTATTTTATGTCTGTCCCCAACCAAATGCCTGTAAATTTTTCCAGTGGGCAGATGAAGTGGAAACGACTTTAACGCAACCCATAAATCAATTGGAACGCAGTTCAACAGTTACAAATTATACAACGAGTCCTGATTTAAGTGACATAACAAGGAATGACGGCATTAAATGCGCTTGTGGACATCAAGCTAAGAGGTATGCTTATAAGATAATGATCAATGTTGTGTTTAAAATTAATATCAGATATATTTTAGCTCAATTGTACGCAAAGAAGGGCCAAATATTGGACGACCATTCTTTATATGTGCTAACGGGGAAACCACCTGTAAATTTTTTAAATGGGGTGATGAAAACGATCAAGGTAAATAAAGAAAGCACAATCATTGATTATTCTTTATTAATATTTTGATAAATAAAATTTTGCTAACTTCTGCAAAATAACTTGTTCAACTAAATATGAATCGAAAGTAATTGCATATCACTTAAATATTTTCCGTCACCATTAAATTGAAGAATCTATCAAAAAATAGGGTCAGGTTATATTATGAGATTGAACTTTAATTGTTTGTATTTTTTGTGTTTGTACTTCGCAATTGAAATGTTTAGTAAACTATATTTTTAGTTTATTCATTTTTGATTTTTGTAAATATTAATTTTCTAGTCCATAATAAAATTTTCTAACAGGTTATGGACCCCTTCGCGCTGTAAGGAAAAAATTGTGTGAATCAATATAAAGAAGAAATTGTTCGCGTTATTAGAAATTTCTTTGCGTTATATATCGTTACCTTAATATAGAGAGGCCCTATCTAACATTTTTTTTACTTTACAGGAGAACAAAAAAACTTATTAAAAATTTATTTATTTATTTATTTATTAGAAATATAATTATAAATAACAATATTACTATGATACCTAAAGTTTTGTAGTATTAAAGTGAGATATGTGTTTTTTTATTCGCTTGTAATTCCTTTATTTTCAATCGTAGCACACACATTTTATCAATGGTGTATTAGTGGGTGACCTACCGAAATCTACAAAAAACTCGATTTTGAAAAAAATGTTAGTTAGGGCCTTTCTATATTAAGGTAACGATATATTTAAAAAAATGTCTTCCAGCAACAGCTATCATCAAATAGAAAAACTGCGTGGCAGTGAAAATTATCAGGACAGGAAAGCATATTTCCAAATGATAAAGCTCTAGAAAGCTGTTCAGGGATCTGGAAATAATGCTGACGAATTAATTGAGTTGAGCAACTATGCTCATATTAGTTTATCCTAAAAACTAGTTTGGCCGGTAACATATACATATGTAGTTTATTCAATAAATTTAAGTAATTTGACGAGACTAATCTTTCGGCATGTGCCGTTTCAGCAAAAGGGATAATTGTAAAATCTTTATAGTTTAGTTCTACCTGTTGCTATATTGGTCTGAAATATTATTAACCAGATATGGGCATTTCCATTCTGGTGTTACGTTACGTTTGTACGAAAAAATATTTAAAAAAAAATACAAACTGGCACATTTTTAAAAAGGTTTTTTTTATACTTGCATAGTAATTAAATAGCACTATATTATGTAAGAAAATTGACATCAATCGACCATAAGGATTTCAAGATACAAGCAAAAATGTGCACTGGCGTTACGTTACAAAAAACAGAAGTGGGTTTTTGACTTGGATTACAAAATTGCAAAACTCTGCGAATTGGGTAAAGCTTTTAGTATAAAACTTTTTTTAGTAGGACTTGATATAATATAGGTTTATTTTCCAAATTGTCAAATTTAAAAACTTTTTTTCGATTTTTTTGTTATCAGCCTTAGTATCTGACGTTACGTTACTTGGCGTTACGTTACTTAAATTTCCATTGGAAAATTTTTAGCTAAAATTGTTTTAAAAAAATTATTTAGCGCAAATAAAACATCAATTTTAGCTATTATATACCAGGAGACAGGTATTTCGTTTGGAAGCTGAAAAAGTGGAAAAAATATGAAATATGTTAAAATCAGTTGAATAGTATGAATTAAATATTATTATGATTAAATACATAAAAAATATATGGAAAACACTTAAAACGTTAAAAGAGGTTGATAAAATATGGAAAATGTTGAAGAACGTTATAAAAAGGTAAAAGTCGAAAAATTTAAAATAAACAAAATATCATACAAGGAAATTATTGACAATGTGGCGTTACGTTACACACTTTCGAAATTTATTATAAAATTAACTATTTGTTTAGTAACCGAGTTTTTTATTAAAATTAGTTCAATTTACTGACCTTTGTTAACATACAAAATTTCACGCACTTGCGATCGTCAGAGTAGAGATAATGAGAATATATGTTTTTTTTTTCTGGCGTTACATTATCTTAGAATTTCATTGAAATAAAATCAAAATTTTACCATTAATTGATATTTGTTTGCTCTTTTGCATTTATTTTACGGTTAGTTGTCATTCTAGCCAAGGTTTTGCGATAATAATGCAATTGCACAAATACTCTTAGAAATGTAAATTGTAATGAGAAGATGCTCTTAGAAATAAGTGAAACTAACGAAAACGTGAACTTGAACTTTATAGCCCGATATATAGCCATCGTAACTAAGGAAAGCTTTGAACTCTTTAATTTAATCAAATTTGAATATCTCTCTTTAATAATGCAAGTAAGAAAAAACTGTTGGTTAACTTAAAATTGTTCGGTCAGGGTAGACTTTTCTGTGGAAATGCCCATATACATATGTAAGTAAGGGTTAATTGTAAAATCTTTATAATTTACTTGTAGCTGTTGCTATGTTAGTTTGAAATATTATCACCCAGATATAAGTTTTGCTAAGCGCCTAAGAATCTACAAAGTTTAATAGTCGACGATTTTTTGCAACTTTCTTATCATTGGCACAATTTAATATAACTAATTATTTTTTTTGAAATCATTTTCTGATAAAGTAGTAATTTGCAAAATATTATTATTCAGTTTTGGGGCAATTTCTAGCAAATTTTGTTCATAAACCTTTTAAAGTGATATACTTTCGTATTGGTTTCTTTCGATAATCTTCCTGGTATTGAGCTGCAGTACTATTAAGAATTTTAAAATATAACATATTTTATGCTCTGAACTTAATGTATTCTTGCTTAGCATCTACCTCAACTGGTGTTCGGCATAGTAATTACCCTAGCCAAAGCAGTTCTAAAAAAAGCGCTTGGAGTTCTAATGGCAAGTTTAAAATAGAAAAAAAAAAAAAACGTTGGTAATTGTAATATATTTATTTTCCAGGCGAAAACATACCTAATATACGTTCAAATAATAATGCAGAAAATAAGAAGAGAAAGTGTGGACTGTGCCGCCAAGAAGGACATACAAAACTAAAATGTCCACGAAAAGCTCAGTACGAAATTTGATGTTCTTTTTTTTTGTTTATTGTTTTCATAAAGTATTAGTTAATGTACGAAGCGTTTGTTAAAACACAACACAAGCATTGTTTTATATTTTTCTTTTGTACGAAAAATTGCTTTTAGGCTGAGAGCTAGCAAACAACGCGAAATTTAATTGTAAGTTCTTTTTTTTTCATTGATAAGTAATAAGTGGAATAAACTAAAAGTAATTAAATGTAAAAATTCGTGAACAAAGCTTTGTTTTAATTTATGTTTAACTGTATTTATAACATTATGATTTAGGTCTAACTTAAAACCAACGGATAACTTAAATGTTTATGTGGTCAGCCGGAGGATTCAAAATAATACAAATAGTAAGTCTAAATTATAGATACATGTGATCAATTTAGTTTACTTTTCATACACTTCAAATGTTACAACTGCATAAATAACTTATACATCTAATAAAGTGTGAAATTTTAAATGAGATTAAAAAATTAATGACTGATTTTGTGAGGAATCAATCAATTTTTACAGCACCGTATATTTTTCTTATAAAGCTATAAGCAGCGAAGAAGCCAATCGTTCCGGTCAATAGCCAAAATGTTAAAACCATTAGACCTTTAAACAATAAACAGAGATATCATAATTTCAATGAAGTAAACAAGAAAAATCAAATACGTACCTGTGTACCCTAAATATAAAAGTGTTGGTATAAATTCTGTTATTTCTAATTTTGTAAAGAAATAAAATATGCTATACAAAAGCACATAAACAGCTGATCCGCCCGACACTATAAAACTACGCCACCACCAACGATAATCCTGAAATAGAAAAAAAAAATTAAAAAATGGAAATTACAAGAACCAAAAGCTCAAGTAGAATCGTTGAAAATGCATTCTCTTATTCATTTATTAAAATATAACATTTAATGTATGTTAAATTAAGTTTTTAAATTTCTATTAAATTATGTATTCCGTAATTTTTTTTAATATATATAATTATCCCCTTCAGTCACGCAGCACGAAAAAGCTTTACGCATAAATAAAGTTTTAGTTTTTCCTGTAGGAAATTTCGGAAAATAATATACAATTATGTACTTTTGATTAAGCCTTTATACACATGTAATAAGAATGCCAAATATCTGCTACAACCTATCAAAAATAAACTATGCTCACTATTCGTTGAACTAAGGATAGTTTTGAGCGTGGTCTTTCGTTGCACAATGTTTGAATGCCAGTAAAAGAATGATCCGAAGTGACGAAAATATTGCTGCCGTTCAGGCAAGTGTTGAAGACCCAAATTTATCAATTCCAAGGCGTTCTCAACAGTTACAGTCTTATATGCAACTACAACATGACGTATTTTATGGTTGAACTTGGGTTTGCATCCTAAGAAAATTGTTAGTACGCGTGAATTGAAGCGTTTAAATCTTCGGAACGCCTTTAACTTGCTAATTTTGCCCTGGAATATCCAAGAAAATCATCTTATTTGATGAGGACTCTTCCCATCTCCATGGATCACTAAATTAGCAAAATTACCGCCACTGGTATCTAAAGAATCCACAAATTATTCACGAGAAACCTTTTCATCCCGTCAAAGAAACCATTTGTTGTGGTTTGTGGCACGGTGGAGTGAACAGTTTTTATTTTTACTAAAATGAAGGAGTTGGCGTTACTGTCAATGGTGAGCAGCGGTACAGATCGATGATAATGAACTTGTTATGACCAGAATTCTAAAATACTGATTTAACAAACATGTGGTTTCAACAAGACGGCACTACGTAACACACAGTTCATACCTCGTAGAATAGCATGCGTCGTTGACTGAAATGATTACGTACTCGTATTATGTCCAGTAACAAGTAAAACTCATTAATTTTCTATTCCAGTGAAAGTTTAAATATGTAATAGCCTGGTTGAAAAAAAAAATGGATCAGTCGAAGATCTTACGGGAGTAGGTCCTGGGCGCACTGATGCAGCAGTGGACAATTTACGCAGTGCTCTTGAGGAAACTTATGCTTCTATCGGTTGTCACTCTGCTCAGTTGGGCATCGCCGGAACATCACTTAAGAAGATTCTGGAACTAGATTTAAACATTTTTCTACAACAATCAGAATGGTCTACGCCTTACTACCTTAAGATATTGTGTTTGTAGTACGCTAATTCAAAAACTAGCCAGTGATAATAACTTTTTGAAGAATAATTAAAACGGGTTCATCAACAAATAAAACTGAAGATTTTGGGATACTGAGTTTCCCATAGAATTACATCTGCATCAAATCAGAAAATGGGGAAGGGCAGTCAGAAAGAATCAAGGAAGATAATCATGAGATATGGTTCCAACAAGATGCAGGTACTGCGCTCACTGCCACTTTAAAGAATAGGTTTTTGTAAATAAATTTCAAAATCCAACGTACTGCACCTAAAACCTTGCGTAATGTTATAGAAATCCTGTATAAAGGGCTTAATTTTGTGAGCAAGAAAATTTGTGGCCATTTGTAGGGATATTGTTTCGACACATGCTACAGTATACATATTTCTAAACAATAGAAAATTAAAAAAACAAAATTAAAATTATTAACATAGATATCAATCATTTAGTGACCACCCTGTAAGAGTTATATCATGAGCTCTATTTGGTTTTGAACCCTTGCGAATCGATATTTTTCTAAAAACAAACTGAAACAAGGACGCGGTGACCGAAAGGGTTAATATTAATGTGAATTTGAACGATTTAATTCGTCGAATTCAGATAAACCTCATTAATTTACATACATACACAAATAACATTTTTAATTAATTGTTTTAATAGAATGCTGTGAATGCAATTTTTCGCAACTCTGCAGATAAGTACCTCTCCACACAATTGGAAATACGTCATAACAATTGATATTTGACCACAACTAACAACTAATATACAAAATACTAAAAATAAAAATCCAAAAAGGTAGTAGAATTGATTTTGCCAAATGGCTGTGAAAACAAAGAATAATTCAATGAAAACAGCTCCGAACGGTAATATTCCAGCCATGAGAGTGCTGCGCTTACAAAATAAATAAAAAATTGTTAAGTATATATTTGGAAGAGCTAAATTTAAAAACAAAAACAACTTGCCTTAGAAAAACGTTCATATACCACTGCTGTGCTGGAACTTGTCTAGGAATCATGTTTGTGCGTACTGGATGCTGATACGGGTGCTTACGATAACCAAAGTAATAGCCTAAATAAACTAAAGGTACTGATATGCCAAACCATAGCAGAAGTAAAGAAACCATGGTGCCAAATGGTACAGCGCCACTCGAGTGCTTATCCCAAATGAAGAAATTCAGAAAGAATCCAGTGCTAAAAATAAAATTTTAACTGTTATGATTTAATATTTAGAATTTTTTTTATGTACCCAAATACAATGCCCGGATATAATGTGGCCGTCAGAAACGCTGATTTTTTCCATTCGCGTCCCTTCATTGTTTTGTACAGTCTTGCTGCAAAATATCCTGCGATTGTACCCATAAATACGTACATAAATATACCAGATGTCATTAAAGCACCACGAGAAGATGGTGACAACATGCCTAACATGGCAAGGACTAAAAAATATTGCAAATTTGTATTTCTTATTGATTGCAATAGCTTTCTTTATAAACCTACAAATTGTTATCAATGCCATAAAGAAAATTTGTATGCCACTTCCAATAACTGCGGAAAAGAGGCGTGTATTTTTAGGTGGTCGGAAAACATCACCATGCACCAACTTCCAGCCGGTTTCCTCTAGAGTTTCTTCAATGTTATCATCAGTGTTGTACCTGGCAATGTCACGCCGCAAAGTTCGTATCATAATCATTGTGAGAATACCTAAAAATATATAATGGAGAAAATCTCACAAATATAGAAAATCTCACAAATATAGAAAATCTCATAAATATAGGTTTAAGATGACGAGAGTTCGCCCAACAGTTCAGTACCATTTTGCCTGATTAAATGTTATCGCTTCCAACAATAAAAATTATGCTATTATGTTACCCAATCTCCAAGTCTTCCTAACTCCATACCGAATATCATCAAAACCGGTATATTGATTTAACTGTGAACAAATATTTTCCAGTTGAGGGTGTGGCACCGCCCACTAAAAAACAAATACCTCTCCTCAGGGTTCAGTCCGTCTCCATACCGAATTTCAACAAAATCAAATTTATATGCAATTGTTTTTGTAACTTTTTTGATATTATACATTTTGTGACCAGCGCTCGTCAGTATAAGCTGCTAGTTGCCCATTTTTGTTTTCTTTTATGCACTTTGCGCTGTAATTTGTTGTGTTTTTTGTACTTACAGTACTGAACAGGAGACTCAGTAAAAAATAATTAAAAATTATTATATAACATATAAATTCAGTCCTGTAGCAGGATTGAGTGCTAACACGTTTCGAAACAATTTTTCAATAAAATAAATCGCCGAGACGTTACCCGAATTCGATCCAACAAAGGACACATTTTCTGTGGAACAATTTGTCGATCGTGTTAATCGATTTATTGCTGCATACGGTTGGGAAGACAAGTGTGTGTTGTTAGCTGTGTATGGTAAATTAAAAGGACCAGTTAAGTTGTGGTTAGATGCAACGTGCGAACTTTATGTGAATTGGAGTAGTCTCGCGACCGCGTTAATATCAGAGTTTGGGACAGTGCTTCATGAAGCTGAAACTCATTTTAAAATTAGCCGCGCTACGCGACAACAAAATGAAAAAGTAACCGAATACTGTTTTCGAATGAGTGCGTTAGGAAAACGTCATAAATTAAGCGAATCAGCAGTAATTAAATATACGCGCGGCGGGTAAAGGCACCGCGATTTGCAACTTGCAATTGCTGCACTTAATTTTAATTCAGTGAAACATATGCGTGAAAATTAGAAGATTATTTAAAAAATGTGTCGGTTTATTCAAATAATCGTTTTCCTAAATATACTGAAAAAATTAAGTGATAAAAAAAATACGGACGTGAATTCAAACGAAAGTGAAGCAAACTCAAAGACAATTGTTTGCTATAATTGTTCTGACGCTGGACACATATCCAGCAAGTGCCCAAAACCACAACGTCGCAAGCGATGCAAGGACTGTCAAAAATTTCATCAACGTAATGAACCAGAAAACTGTGGAAAACAAAATGTAACTGTGCGTGAAGCGAAATGTAATCAAGTCGATGACATATTTATAAAACATACGTCAAACGATCGAAAACTAATTGAAATCGACGATATTTGTTCTGAAATAAACGAATATAAAAACTTTATTGTCAATGAAAATCGCGATGTGTTTGCTGTCGACATGAGTGAAGTCGGATTGACTGACGCAATCGAAATGAAAATCGAACTGACGACGACAGAACCGATTGCTCAAAAACCATATCGTGTGCCAGAACCAAAAAGACAATTAGTACGAGATATGGTAAGTGAACTTCTTAAATATAATATCTGCCTCAGAGTACGCCAGTCCAATGCTGTTGGTGAAAAAGAAGAATGGTTCTGAACGTTTGTGTATCGATTACCGAAAATTAAATCTGAACATGCTAAAAGAAATTTTCCCTACACCAAACATTGAAGAAAAATTACAGAAAGCGACGAAATTTCGGTTTTTCACTATGCTCGATTTGAACTCCGGTTATTATCAAATACCAATCGAAGAGGGAAGCCGAAAACTTACAGCATTTATAACGACGGATGGTATCTACGAATTCAATCGGATAGCGTTTGGTTTAAAAAACGCGCCGTCAGTTTTTCAGCGTCTGATGCAAATAATTAATGAACGAATGAATGGCGATATAATTCACTACATGGACGACATTTTAGTTGGAAGTAACGACGTCAACGAAATGAGAGAAAAGCTGGAACGATTATTTAAAGTCTTACGGCAGTTAAAGCTTACTTTAAATTAAAAAAAATGTAAGTTTTTATCTAGCAGTGTCGAATTTTTAGGTCATAAATTGACACCGAATAGAATAAGTGCAGGATCAGTGAAGGTTGCTGCCGTTCAGAATTTTCCTACGTTCCGAGGTGCGCAGATTTCTTGGATTAAGCGGTTATTTTCGTCGTTTTGTTCCGGCATATTCGATAATCAGCGAACCAATAAGAAAATTGCTGCGAAAAGGTGAATCGTTTATGTGGAGCGACAATCAGACGAAGGCATTGGAGGAATTAAAAGCCAAATTGATTTCGGAACCAGTTTTAGCAGCGTATGATGTAGACGCATAACATCAAATCCATACGGATGCCAATTTAGTTGGCTTAGCAGCGGTTTTGTTGCAAAAGTATGGCGACAAATGGAAGCCTCTGGCGTATTATAGTCGTGCCAGCAGTCACACGGAAAGCAAATTTCACAGTTTTGAGATGGAAACACTTGCTGTAGTGGAAGCGCTGGAGCGTTTTCGTTATTACGTATACGGAAAAATGGTTACGGTTTTGACAGACTGCTCTGCAGTGACGACAGCGATGCAGAAACGTGAACTAGTGCCGAGAATTGCAAGATGGTGGCTGCGAGTGCAAGATTTTGATGTGGAAATGAAACACCGTGCATGTCGAAAAATGGAGCATGTCGATGCTTTAAGTCGACAACCGTATGAAGTAGCATCCGAAAAAGATACAGCATCGCTAAAAATTTTAAAAACGACTATTGAAACCAATGACTGGCTGTATACTATGCAACTCCAGGGCGAAAAAATACTAAAAATTTTCGAAAAGGTTAAATTGAAGGAAATGCAACGAATATGAAATTATTAACCACCGTTTATTCAGAAAAGTTGGTGACTGGTACCATCGGCAGTACGAGTTCAGCTTATACGAGAACATCACGAAAGAGCAGCATACGCTAGCGTTAACAAAACCATAGAGATTCTTTCTAAACATTTTTGGTTTCCACGAATGCGCAATATAGTAAAATTCTGCATAAACTCTTGCATAGAGTGTGCATACAACAAGCAAAAAGGCGGAACGCGAGAAGGCGAATATTTTGACGACATCGATCCGGTACCATTTCGCGTGATACATGTAGATCATTTGGGACCGTTCCCTCGAAGTTCGAAAGGAAATGAGCATGTGTTGGTGATTGCAGACGCAATTACGAAGTACGTTATTGTTCGACCGGTTAAAAGCTCAGCAACACGTTATGGCATTGATATTTTGAACGAGGTTACCAGTTATATGGGTGTTCCCGAGCGACTCATCTCCGATAGAGGAAGTGCGTTTACTTCCAAGGACTTCAAAAGATATTGTGACAATAATGACTTCAAGCACACATTAACAGCGGTACGTAAACCGCGCGCTAACGGGCAAGTAAGGCGCATGAATAAAACAATAATGAGTATGCTGCTACCAACAACAAACAACGATAAACATTGGGATATGCAACTACGGCGAATTCAATGGGTTATCAATTCAATAAAAAACAAGTCAACTGGAAAAACGCCACAAGAATTGCTTTTCAGTTTCCAACCGCGAGATATTTTGGAGAATAAGTTGGTATTAGCGTTACAACATACCGAAATGATTGACGAAGCAAAGATAAACGAAATACGTCAGCAAGCTGCAGAAAATATACGTCGAACGCGAATAAAAGCAAAACAACGGTTTGACAATCATCATCGACAGCCATCTAACTATGCTCTTAATGACTTGGTATTGGTTGAGAACGAGCCTCAAAGCACCGGTACTTCCCGAAAATTAGAACCGAAGTACAAGAGTCCATTTATCATCACTGCAACACTTGACAGGGATACAGCAGCAGCGAAAGAATTCATCAGTGTACTCCACCGATCGTATAAAACCGTGGTGCCAATTACCACCTGCTGACGATTATGAATTCGATGAAGAAGACGAGGACGTTTCCAATTTGACAGGAAAGGCCGACTGTAAGGCACCAGTCGATAGTGACGAGTAGTGTACAAAAGAGTAGAGGAGAAAAAGAGAAGAGTTCAGTTGCGTAACGAATACGAAAGCAAGCGGTCGCCGGTTTCTGTGTCATGATCGATTCTATATATTAATTAACATTTTAATTCAGATCTTTTATAATACTTTTGAATAAAATAAATTGAAACATTTAAACTTAAAATAACTACGGTCTCTCTTTTACACCTCACGTCAGTGAGAGTTGAAAGTTCGTGGGGTCAACACGTACAAAGATATCAGTGCCGCTCTTTTCTCAATACTCTTTATTTTAAAATTAATAATTATAAAATGCCGTGTTTTTGCTTAGCCAAAGTTGAACGCTTTCATGATAAAATTAAATGCGTTATAATGAATATTTTCATTGCAAGTGCGTGAATATTTTACCAAAAGATATTGACTACTTGCAAAGTAATAACCAACATTTTAAGTGCAGTGTTTGTCTGTCGGCTAGGCGCTCTACTTTGCATTCTCCCTCGAAGGTTTCAATGACAGTAAGTCAACGAGAAGAAAACAATAAAAATGAAACAGAAGTTTCTGTGTCAACGAACCTGGAAGAAAATAATAATCAAAGTGAAACAGCTGAGCTCCAGTCACAACAAAATTTAACCGAAACAAAACAAATCAGTGCGCCAAAAAATGTAACACAGTATCAAAAAGAAAAAAAAAGTTCGCCACAAATTCAGAAAAACCTGCTACAGTCTCAAAGAGAACAAAATAATTTGCCAAATAATAATCAACAACTACAGTCTAAAATTCAGAATCCACAACAACAGAAATTACATCAACTACAGCAAGTGCACCAACAACAACATCAAAACCAGTTTCATACACATAGACCGCAGTCTCAAACATCTCAGCAAAATCTAAAACAACTACAACAACAACATAAAGATCACCAACTACAGCGAGAGAAGCAACAGAAAATGCAACTGCAAGAGCAAAACAATAACATTTCGCAAGTACACACGAATATAGAAACAAAGTTAGAACTAGTGTATAATGAGATCATGTCACTTAAATCTATGTTTTCAAATGCAATGTCGCAGATAATCGCTCTTCAAGAAGAAAAAAGAGTTCTAACAGACACTGTTATCGAACTTAAAAGAGAAGTGAATTATCTTCAACAGCAGAGTAGGGATAGGTGCATTGAAATTATTGGTATTCCAAACGTCAATAAAGACAATGCACTTGATTCTGCTTTAAAAATATTTTCGGAAGGCTTAAATGCAAACATTAAGGTAGAGCAGATTGACAATTGCTATGTGCGTACGACAAAAAATTTAGGTCAAATAAAGTTTTGTGTGTTAAGTTTGTTTCTTGCATCACTAAAAAATTGGTGTTGAGTAAAAAATATGCAAACAAGAATAAACTTGGTACAAGGCTTTTTGGCGATAGCCAGAACAAAAGTATTTTTGTTAACGAAAGCTTGGAGAGTGGCACAAGAAAGCTTTTTCAAGCTGCAAAAAAATTAAAAAAAGAGAAAAACTTTAAATTTGTTTGGGTTGGAAGAGGAAAAGTTCTGATGCGAAAAAAGGAAGGTGACAATTTGTTGATAATAAACTCTTTTGAGGATCTTGATAAACTGTCATAAACGTTTTTTTATTAGGACAATGAACATTGATAATGATCATCCTCAAATTAGTTTATTACAACATCCTTTTACAAGTTGTCAGAACGTTGATTTCCATTTAATTTCCAACTCCTTTTACAAGTTGTCAGAACGTTGATTTCCATTTAATTTCCAACTCCAACAGCTTTTATATTTTGCAGCAAAACATTAGAAGCATGAGAAGAAACTTCGATAATTTTGTTGTGCACTTAAATTCATTTGTGAACAAGCCCGACTTAATTTTTTTGACCGAAACATGGATATATGATGTGGAAGTATCTTTGTTCGATATTCCAGGCTACAAACTTTTTCATAATTGCAATAATCAATATGCTGCGGGTGGTGTTGCAGCATTTGTTAGGGATGACATAAGCTGTGATTCAGTTAAGTATAATTTCAAAAGCTCTGATATTTTGAAACTTGAATGTTTTATCGATAACCTTAAATATACGTTCATATGTATTTATAGATTTCATGTGAATAGTCCGCATGATTTGTTTCTTAATGATTTGAATAATATAATGCAGGGTGATAAATCGGATAATATTATTTTACTGGGAGATATTAATTTGAATATTTTGCAAGATTCAATTTTCGTTGATAATTATTTGATTTTGCTTTCGTCCTTTGGATTTGAATCTTGCATAAATCAGCCAACTCGTATCTCTTCTGGCACGTGTATTGATCATGTTTTTGTTCGACTTAAACAGTCAAGTACATTATGTTTAACCAGTGCTGTTAGTGATTTCGGAATATGGGATCATTGCTTAACTTGTTTAAGTTTTGGTAATTTGAATAAAAATATTAAAGAGCCTACTCCAACAGTTGAACACAAAATTGTTAATTTTTATGAATTAAACAACAGTCTTAGATTTTTTTTTTTTTTTTTTGTCAAATTTTGAAGCATCACACAACTCAATGTACAAAAGCAGCTGGCAAAGCTAGCTCAATCTCAAAAATGTTGAAACCATGGATGACGAAAGAATTGCTTCAAAAAATAAATAAGAAAAATAAACTATATAAAAAACTTAAAAAATACCCACTCAAAACTTGCTTAAAAATGCAATATAAAGAACTTTGCAAAGAACTCTTTTTAGAAATCACAAATTGTAAAAATAATTACTACATAAATAAGTTCAGTAATGTCAAAGGTGATGCGAAAAAGGAATGGAAGTTGGTAAATGATTTATTAAATAAATCTAATAAAAATGAACAAACTTCGGATTTAAATATAAATGGTGACCTTGTGTCTGATTCAGAGGAAAAGGCTAATTTTTTCAATAGTTTCTTTGCAAATGCTGGCACTAATATAGTTTCAAAAATAGACATTTCACGTACAAAGTGTAATTGTTTATCTGAAGAAGAGTTTTTCAGCTCCAGCTTATTTTACGACTCAGTGACATCTTTTGAGATCTATAAGATTGCAATGTCGCTCAAAAATTCAAACGCTAAAACAGCAGACGGCTTTTCAAATCTTTTTGTAAAAAAAATAATTCTTAACATTTCTGATGTTCTCAGCTATCTTGTAAACACAAGTATTGAAGCTGGAATTTTCCCAGAACAACTTAAGAAGGCTGAGGTAATTCCTCTCTTCAAAAAAGGAGATAGGAAGGTCTTGAATAATTACAGACCTATATCACTACTGCCTGTTTTTTCTAAAATCTATGAAAAAGTTATGAAAAAAAGACTATTAAGTTTTTTCAACAGAACCAAATTTCTAAGTGACTGTCAGTTTGGATTTAGAAAAGGACTGTCGACGGAAAAGGCTCTTGTAAATTTTTGCTCAAATGTGTATAATTCACTAAATAATAAAAAAATTTCTGGATCTCTTTTCATCGACATAACCAAGGCCTTTGACACAGTCGATCACAATATCCTTTTAGACAAATTGTACAAAAGTGGTGTAAGAGGCTCTGTGCATAAATGGTTAGCATCATATCTTTCAAATAGAATGCAGAGAGTTAAAATACTCAACACTTTAAGCTCCTATAAAAATATAGACATAGGCGTTCCGCAGGGATCAGTGCTAGGTCCTGTTTTGTTTCTCGTTTTTATTAACTCAATTTTTAAGCAAAAATTTTCAAGTAAAATTGTGGCATTTGCTGATGATATGGCATGCACATATTCCAGTGATTCGGTGCTTGATGTAGTTGCTGATATCAACAACGATCTCTGCGTATTAAGACATTGGTTTACATACCATAAGTTGGTTTTAAGTGACAAAACTAAAATTATGCTTTTTAATGTAGCGGGCAATGATTTCAATGTTAATAATTTTGTTTTTCACCACGCCCACTGTGATAAATTTTTGATTGGTAATGATATTTGTAAATCTGTTAATCCTTTAATTTCGTACGATGTCAACAAAACTTGTTCCAATAAGTGTTTCCGCATTGATTGCGTCAAAACCTTTAAATATCTTGGTGTTTTTGTAGATTGGAAACTAAGTTGGACTGATCATACTAGTGCACTAAAATTGTAAGCGTTGGCTGTTATTAGACAGTTATATCTCTTAAGATCATTTTGTTCGATTAAATTACTCACTTGTATTTATTATGGTCTTCTTCATTCCAAGCTAGAATATGGACTAGTATGTTGGGGTGGAACTTACAAAAATAAAATTAACCCTTTACTTATTATTCAAAAACATGTCATCCGTATTATATGCAAAAGAAACCGTATGGAAAGCAGCTTACATTTGTTTAAAAACTTAAAGATACTTCCCCTTAAGCACTTATACTTTTATAAAGTATTAAAAGCATTTTTTAATAATTGTGGCTACCTCTTAAATAGAAGTTATACTAACTACAATCTAAGAGCTAACACCCAAAACCTAGCTCTGATACCTTCTCATTCGTTACAGCATTTTTTTTATTTCTACTGTTCAGTAGCTCCTAGAATATTTAACAGGCTTCCAGACGATATAAGATGTCTTCGAAATATTAATGTTTTCCTCGATAGAGTGAAGTCGTGGCTTTTTGAAAAAAATTATAATGAAGTTTATTCTTTACTTTCGATTCAAAGCTAACTTTTGTTTATTACTCGATAATGCATATTAAAAACAATAAATTAAATAAATTAAAATAATAATATAATGTATTTAGCTCTAAGCATTTTTCTACTACTTAAATTGTCTTAATTTTACATTGTGGTTTGACCCCATAATTCAAATTCAACAGATATATATTATTATGCTAATTAGTATTAAATAAACATGTATTCGCCTCTAGTTCTTTTTGAACTATAGAATATAGTTATTATTAAATGATTTTATTAATTTTAGTGCCTAAATATTTCTATTGTAAGCTTTATTAATCGTTTCTTAATAAAAAATGAATGAATGAATGAAAAAATTAGTGGACGGTTCTTAGTGTGCTATTGAAGTAATCTTGATAAAAATTGGTTCAGAGATGTCAGTTACTACAAGATTTGAAATTAAGTGGAATTTGACGGGATTGCATAAGCAATGATGCCCATTTAGTTACAATCAAATCAGTGATTCCCAACTTTTAGAAAAGTTATATCCGTAATTACCGATGTCTTTATTACTGTAAATGTTCATTGGCGGTCATAATTAAGGGCCGAAAATTCAATAAAATACTCAATGTTTCCTGCAACAAGTGGCAAAAGAATTGAAAAGACTTTACATCAAAATATTAGGGATGTTTGAATGCACTTGAAACGGTTCAAGTGACTCACAATCAGCTCTTGTGAAAAAAAATTGATACTGTGTTTGATCAGAAAATAATTGTGCCTGTCAAAATGCATCCGATGCAGTTTAGATGCAGTCATAAGTGTTTTAGGCAACAAAAGGCGCCTTGAGTTAACTTTTGTCGAGTAAACAGACACACCTAATGTTTAAACACCAAATTTATAAATGTCCACTAAAATAATTGAATGAAATAATGAAAATCAAATTTGAAAAAGTCGACGCAATCAACGAATTTGACAGCTGAAGTGTGTTTGTGTGTTCTTCGCGTGTTGTATAATACCAAAAAACGTAAGGCGCACGCTATCCGTCATATTTTGACGCAGATGTGAGTGAGTTTATCTTATATGAAATTGGGTGGTCACTCGAAAATGTGACTCGCCGCGTCACGTTGCGTTTTACATAATCTGGCTTTTAATGAGCTTAAAATTAATTTTTGGGGTACAAAGTTTCAAATTAAATAGTAGTTTTTTTTTTTGAATTTGATACTCCAAATAACAAATATTTGGGACATGTCAAGCTATATAACTGTCAGGTTAGTTTGTGATATATGTTGAGATAAGAATTCTATACTTTGGTGGTATTCAACACCAACATATATTATTGATGTTGTGTTTGTTTTTTCTACGGGACAGTTTTCAAATTAATTGAAAAACAAGAAAAAAATAATTTCATTTACTGAAGAATATAAAATATTCAAATATAAATCTTAAAATTTAACAATTAATGATTGGAAAAGTTTTAATTAAGCAATAGGTTCGAATTTAAGGTACAGCCTGGAAGGCACGAGCCTACAGCGGTAGATTTTGGGAGCTGCAAATTTTGGATAGAATTTAGATATTTTATACCCTTAACTCAAAGTAGCGGCATTTCGTTTCTCATTTCAAAATTCAAACGTGTAACAGTTCTTTTCTTTTTGACTCATGAAATTTTATCTTCGTTCAAGTAGAAACTCAGGTGCCGAGAGCAGTTCAGAAAAAAATTATATACAGTAGGTGGCCAAATTATTGGGGACAGTACTCATATTTTTGCATTTTCTAGTTTGAATCATTTTTTTGAGCAAATAATTGAATCTAGGTCTAGTATTTTTTATTTATTATAATATTCTATTAAGATAATAAAATCAACATATAACGTAGTGTACATCCAATTATTTTTTAGCAAAAGTAATATTTACGTTCTCTGAAAATTTTATGCAAATAATTAAAATAATTGGTGATTCCACTCATAGCTGAAATTATAACTTGTATGGGGCGGGCATGCTCTGTATACAATTTTTTTGGATGTTGTTGGAGTTAGGTGTTGTAATGCCATTCTCTGACGATTGCTTCAATCAACTTCTGCTTGGTGGTATTCAATTCTACTACGATTTGATTAGATCCCACATGCTCTCAATGGGGTTCAAGTCAGGTGAGCTCCCAGCCAAGGCAAATAGCTAATATTTTTGTCAGCTAGAATTACAGTTATACTCCTGGTTTTATGACAAGGTGCCTAATAGTGCATAAAAAGGTACTCTCGTCACCAGGGAACCATTCTTCGAACTGTGATAGCAGGCGAGTTCCTAGTACTCGCTTGTGTTGGTCCTGCCTTATGGTCCCTACCACGATGTATAGGGGTCCCATGCCTTCGGCTGAGATCATAGGCCACACCATGATGATAGCCAGGTGTTTAGCTGTCGGGGTGGAACTGCTCCCCAGGGCATCGTCGGAAAAATTTACTTTTGTCAACCAAAAGTTGGAATTTTGACACGTCAGAGAAGTATACCTGTAAAACACGATTATTAAAATAAAAATAAGTAGTTCAGGAACTACTCTATTTTAAGAAGTAGCACGTACTCGATTCCATTACGCAACAGTCATTGTTAAGTGTTATTTGGCCCATTGCAGTCGCTTTTTCTTCATGGCAGTGGTCAGGCACCTTTTTTTGATAGGACGACGAGCGATCAGGTTCTATTCTGTCAAATGCAGCCGACCTGTCCCTTTGGAGATGATAATTTTCCCGTCGTTTATCATCGTAGTTAAGTGAGCCGTACTTTTTTTACAATTTTCGAGGCAGTTGCCCATAGTTTTACGGTCGGTACGAATTGTGGTGATTCTGTTTCTACCACATTTCCCTACGCGGTTTGCGTTCAGAGGCTCGTTTTGATCTGTTTTTTTTTTTTTTAATACGGTTAAAATCGACTTTTAAACATCTTCAAGTTTATCTATGTCTCTCTGGGAATATGGTGAAAGACATAAATACGTCTGTATTTCTCTATATTTTATTATAGACATGTCTGAAGACTTGTCCATTTAAAAAAAAAAACTTTTGAAGTTACACCTCAATACCGTTGTCCAAATATAAATTAATTCATGAAACTTAGTAAAACTAATTAAATAACCATTATTTGGATTTTGAATATTACGGCCAGGAAAGGCGGACAAAAAATTATTTATTCAAACTTTAAACGACTAAACTACAACAGCACGTTTTACCAAATCGCAATCTCACTTAACCTCTCTTATTTACTGGGTGTTTTTTTTAGAGGTTTGTTTTTCGAATAGAGATAAAACTGGCATTTTATGGTCAAATCTGGCAACTCTAATGTCATTTATGTTCAGTTTGGTTTGCCATTTCATCATAAACAGGTTGACAAAAGAACAACGCTTGCAAATCGTGCAAATTTATTTCGAAAATAATGGTTCAGTTCGCGAAGTTTACCGCAAGCTCCGTCCATTTTATGGTCGACATAATCGTCCATCAGAGCAATTAATTCGGTTAACCATGGGTCGTTTTCGCACTACGTTTACTCTATGTGATAATACGCATCCGCAGAGACGTCGAACAGTGCGCACCGAAGAAACAATTGCCGCTGTAGAGCAAAATGTTGAAGAGGACCCGAATGAATCGATTCGCCACCGTGCACAGCAATTGGAGCTTTGTCCATCAACTTTATGGAAGATTTTGCGCAAAGATCTTGGCTTGCGACCTTACAAGATCCAGCTTGTGCAAGAATTAAAGCCGCGAGACCATGCAATGCGTCGTGATTTTGGTGTATGGACCGAAAATGAGATTGATCTCGATGCTGATTTTCATCGCAAAATTTTGTTCAGTGATGATTTGGTTGAATGGCTACGTCAACAAGCAAAATTGCCGCATTTGGAGTGAAGAGAATCCACATGAGACCCTTGAGACGCCATTACATCCACAAAAACTGACTGTTTGGTGTGCTCTATGGGCTGGTGGAGTCATTGGGCCATACTTCTTCCGAAATAATGCTGGAGAGTCAGTTACCGTTAATGGAGACCGGTATAGAGCCATGATAACCGACTATTTTGTTCCCGAATTGGATGGCATGAATGTGGATGAGTTGTGGTTCCAACAAGACGGCGCTACATGCCACACAGCGCACGTCACAATCAATTTATTGAAGGAAACATTCGATGAGCGCATAATTTCGCGGAATGGACCTGTCAATTGGTCACCAAGATCGTGTGATTTGACACCATTGGATTATTTTCTTTGGGGATATGTGAAGTCGCTCGTCCAGAAACGTTAGGGGACTTGGAAGCCAACATTCGTGGCGTTATTGCCGACATACGGCCCCATATGCTCGAAAAAGTGGTTCAAAATTGGACCTGTAGAATTGGCTTTATTCGAGCCAGCCGCGGCGGCCACATGCCCGAAATCATATTTAAACATTAATGGCATAAAATTATCCTTCCAATAAAGCCAAATTGATGGACATTAAAACGATTTTCTTGTGTTTTATTTCAATTCGAAGCTCTATACCTCTAAAAAAAACACCCTGTAGTAGTGACGCAGACTACTAATATTGAAACTTATCAAAAACAACAATAATGATGCCAGCAGCAAAAGCAAAGTAATAAACGTTATAAAAACTAATTTATATGCTCAAAAAATTCGGTTAAACTAGAAAATACAAAAATTTGAGTACTGCCCCCAATATTTTGGCTACCTACTATACTGTACACTGCGCGTCACTTGAATAAGGCCACATATTTTTTATTGGATTTCTTTTGATTTTTCTTCTTGTAGATGTTTTGAAAATATTTTTTTTATTCTAATTTCGTAAGTATGTATATCGTTTACAAATTGATAGAAAAAAGTGTGCCTCGTAGAGTACCGTTAGCTGTTTTTTTACTTTGTTGTTATGAGGTACAAAAAAATGCGTTTTTATTTGCGTCACTTAAATAAGGCCACTTAATAAAATATAGAAAAAAAATGTTATCTGACGTTTTTTTTTGAAAATTTGTTTATATTTAAGAAATTCAAACTATCAGCAATGTGTGGAGCCTCTTTTTTTAAAAATCAGTTCAAAAATACGGTTATGCATTACATCGTAGAGTGACTTTCAATAATTCCAAAAAATTGTTGCCCATGGCTTGAACTAGTGATTTTTTTGTCTTCAAACTGCCTTCTGTTTTCATAAGCTTTTCTAACCAAAACCCATCAAATATGCTTTGAAATGGTGGAAATGCTCTTTCCCGAATGAATATGTCGGAGTTTGCTGTCATCTTTGAATTTACAAACACCAAATCAATTGTTGCATAATATGAAATGGCTTCCATGCTATTACGCCACTTTCTCTGCTGTGATGTCTACCCAAAAAGACAGTTTCATAGTGTACTTATTCTGCAAAAATTTTGAATGGATAAAATGGTTCAACAAAAATAAGACTTCTCCGCGTAACTGTTTCTCTAGTCGATACGTCGATGTGTACTAGTATTCTGTAAGTTCAGAAAGCTTTGAAACTAATTTCAATGCTTAACGAAACTACTTTTAACTTAAACTTCCAATGAAGTTTTTTATTTGTACATAATACTGCAGATGTTACGGCAGTAATATTCAATTTAATCTTAAATGGGTGCTACCAACCAACAGGTTCTGCATACAAATAAATATTTAAGCAAGATGTTAACTTTTCGTCTCTTACTATCTTACTTAAGCATGACCGAAAAAAATACGGAATTTTCCATGTTGATAGCTTTTTGTATTTTTTTGGGAAAATACATAATAGACTCGATATTTTTCCTGGGCAGAGAATAATTTATTGAATTTTACTCACAGCTGTTTTTGTGCAGCATGTAGAAAACACTATTTTGTACCATTTAACGTTATAGTTTGAAATTTGCACAATCAGTTTACTGCCTGAACGTTATAGTTTGAAATTTGCACAATCAGTTTACTGCATCTAAATATGTATTGGAAGTGGAAATTAAGTTCGATTGGCACTAAACAGTTAGTGGAATCTTCACCACAACCAAACGTATAGTTGATATCAAAACCCTTCTACTAATAAACGTTAAATGGAAGTCAAAAATCATTATCACTATGCATAGTAGTAATAGAATTCAAACCTGACTAACAATAGATATTTAATGGCAATGGAAATCAAACTTCACTGACACTAAACGTTTAGTGGGCGTTAATGTTAAAAATAATTATGTATGTACATTAGAGCACCCATATGTGCAAAAGTGTGATTTGTTTTGCTCCACACGCCTTTTCTAATAGAATGGGGTTAAAGAAGAAGATCTGCAAAAAAATTTAGTGTTTCTATTGGATACAGGCCAGTCGCTTTTGACCCAAAGGCTGAAAAATAAGCTTAAAATGAGTTTTTTTATTTATCGATCTACAACTGTAAAACAAAAGATTTTTGGTGATAACGACCCAGGACATTTCGATGTAAAATTAAATGGCTAATACATGTTTCATACACTATTTGGATCTATATGTGTGCGTTCGTGGTCTTAAATTATGTTAAACACAAATTTTATGAACAATTTCTCCCTTTTTTTTAAAAAAAACTGTTCCCATTAAATATTGGAAGAAGATAAATTTGTTCCCGTTATCTTATTTAACAGAGTATCTCATGTAGTTTAAGAAAAAATTTTGTTTTTTGAAAAAATATTGTAAAATGTTTTTTTGACTTATCTACATTAGGGTGACCAAAAAAAATCGAGTTTTCGATTTATACGTTTCTTCTATGAAAAGAAGTTAGTGTTATGTAAAAAATGAAGCCCTGAAAAAATTTCATTAAAAAATATTGATATTAAGAGGTCGCAAGTGTCCGATTTAGGAATTAAATTCATTCTTTTTATTTGCGAGTGATTATAACTCTTCCCAAAAGACAGTTTTGCATGAGATACGGGCTGTTGGCATTGATTCTTATATTTTCGGGTCTGCTGAACACCATGGTGATTTTGCTATACAGTGGCTGTGTATCTTAGTAGCATCAAAAAACTCCCTCAAAACAGCGAAAATCAGTGCAAATTTGAGTTTAAGTGAGGTAAACTCGAGGAATAAATTTGTTTTCTTAGTATAACATTCTTTAGGATTGTAGTCCGAAAACAGACAAAAAGATTCTGCCTAGTCTCGATGTTCCAGTATTTTTTCTCAGTAGACCAGATTAATAGAAAAATAAAAAATCCCCGAAAACGGGTCAAAACTCAAGCTTAAGTGAGGTAAATTCGATTAATACATTTTTTAAAGATCGTTTCCGAAGTAATTTTTTGCGCTGAATCCGAATTTGGCCTCAAAATCGACCCATCGCATCAGAACTTTGAAATAATTGAGGTTAAGTACCTAAAAAATTAGGTTTTTTGTCTACTTTCGAGGACATGTATAGGATTCAAAAAATTTGTTCAGCTTAATTTTAATTAAACAATCAGTTATTATCGCTCTTTCCCATTAAAATTAGATTTCAAGTGGTCATCTGCGATATTTCCTAGCAAAGTTACAGCCATTTTTGGTAACATAAATTTGAAACCAGATTTTTAATATTGTTGTGTCGTAGTGGATCAAATTCATGTCTCCTTAAAATGGCTATAACTTTGCAAGGATACATCACAGATGACCACTTAAAAGCTAATTTTATTCGTGGCATCAAAAGTAGACAAATAACCTAAATTTTTAGGTACTTAACCTCAAATATTTCAAAATTCTGATGTGATGGGTCGACTTTGAGGCCAAATTCGGATTCAACGCAAAAAATTACTTCGGAAAACGATTTTTAAAAAATGTATTACTCGAATCTAAATATCAATATTTTTTAATGAAATTTTTTCAGGGCTTAATTTTTTTACATAACACTAACTTTTTTTCATAAAAGAAACGAATAAATCGAAAACTCGATTTTTTTTTTTGGCCACCCTAATGTAGATTAGTCAAAAAACATTTTAAAATGAATTTTAATAGCTTTTTTTTAGCATCAAAAATTAATATTTTTTAAAAAAACAAAAATTTTTCTTAAACTACATGAGATACTCTATTAAATAAGATAACGGGAACAAATTTATCTTCTTCGAATATTTAATGGGAACAGTTTTTTTAAAAAAAGGGAGAAATTGTTCATAAAATTTGTGTTTAACATAATTTAAGACCACGAACGCACACATATACAGCTGCGAGCAGTGAAGTAGTAGTGGGTATCTACATTTTATGTTTCCTAAACTTACTAAAATATCAAAATAAATTCTGCATAAGTTTTAATGTAAAATTAGTCTTACATGTAACAGCTAAAAGTGTGGATGAAGAATTTTATTTCACATAAGCATTAAATATATTTATTCAATTCAAATGTGCTTTATATGAAAATTAAAGCGAGCAGTAAAATAGAAGTGGATGAAAAAAACATAATTCTGTTAACTAAAAACTGTATTTCGTAAATTTTTTTGTAATGTATTTAATAGAATAAGTTAGTATTTAGTGGAATGACCGTTATTTTGTATTACAGCAGCACAGCGGTTCCTCATAGAGTCTATGAGGCGCTCGCACCTTTCTTGTGGCATGGACTGCCACGCACGTTGAGCCACAACCCACAGTTCGTTATTATTTTTGGGCTTGGCATCCCACACAGCTTTCTTGAGGTCAGTCCAAGGGTTTCCTATGTGATTGAGGTCAGGATATTGAGCTGTCCTTTCTATAACCTCAATTCCAGTGTCCCGAAACCACAATTTTGCAAGCTTAATTGTATGTTTTGGGTCGTTATCTTGTTGCAGTACCCACTTGAGAGTCATTTCATCCTCAGCGAACGGTAGCATAACAGTCTGCATTATTTGCACGTATGCATGCTGGTCCATTATAGTTTTTATCCAATATAATGGCCCCGCACCATTGTATGAAAAACAGCCCCATACCATGATACTTGATCCTCCATGCTTTAACGTCTTTGTTGTGTACCGTGGATTGTACTCCGTGTTTGGGGGGCGTCTCACATATTCCCGAGAGCCTTTACAACCATACAAAACAATTTTAGACTCATCCGTCCACAATATGTTCCTCCACTTTCGAATTGGCCATTCCAGATGTTGCTTGGCGAAATGAAGTCTGCTTGCTACATGATTTTTTTTCAGAAGAGGTACCTTACGTGGACTTCGAGCATACAGGTTATGTTCGCGTAGTCGTCTCCTTACGGTATGAACACCACAGGGTAATTTTAGGTGGTCCAAAATTTCAACAGCTGACATTGTTGGCCGAGCTTTGGAGCATTTTATAATTTGTCGTACGATGGTCGCTGAAAGTATCTGATTACCACCCATTTTTTCAGCTTTTTCTATATGTGTCATGGCATTGCGTATCATGGTTGATGAACAACCAATAAGCTCGTCCACTTTCTTATAACTTTTACCACTTTTTATAAGATTTTGAATAATTTTGGGTTTTTCGTGAGTGCAGTGCACATTTCGTCCCACTAAAGTTGTATAATTATTTTTTTTATTATTTTGCCAGCATAAATATTAAATAAAGCAATAAAACTTACTTTCTGTTAAAAAATTATAATTTTTTTTGACCGAAAAAAAAAAGTTATATTGTTACTTGGCCTGCACTACTATTTCACTGCTCGCTCAAAAATGGCACATGTAGCAATGACTACTGCTTCAAAAAAAAACCGTTACAGTCAAAATGTTTAAAATTTGCAGAGATGTAGATGATAAACTAAAGATGATTATTGAAATCGATAATCGAAACAAAAATTGTTTCAGGTATACAAAAAAAACAGAAGTCATATTGCAAGTGTGCACTACTATTTTACTGCTCGCAACTGTAGATCCAAATAGTGTATGAAAGATGTATTAGCCATTTAATTTTAAATCGAAATGTCCTGAGTCGTTAAAACCAAAAATCTTTTGTTTTACAGTTGTAGATCGATCATTTTAAGCTCATTTTTCAGCCTTTGGGTCAAAAGCGACTGGCCTGTTTCCAATAGAAACACTAAATTTTTTTGCAGATCTTTTTTAACCCCATTCTATAAGAAAAGGCGTGTGGAGCGAAACATATAACACTTTTTCACATTTCATGGGTGCTCTAATGTATGTACATATGTATATTAAAAAAAAATAAAAATTACACCATATTCATTAGCTGTGATCTTTATACTAACTTATTTTATTAGATATTCAAGTTTGTTTTCCATAACAAGCAATTTTTAAAAAT
The DNA here is from genome assembly GCA_949775025.1 of Tricholauxania praeusta. Lineage (NCBI taxonomy): Eukaryota > Metazoa > Arthropoda > Insecta > Diptera > Lauxaniidae > Tricholauxania > Tricholauxania praeusta. The sequence goes on along the minus strand of OX459030.1, from coordinate 86,336,960 downwards.
AAAATAATTTTCTAAAAGAGTCGACAAATTTAATAATTTACCTGAAAGAAAAAACACGACAACGAGTGAGTTTATAATGCTAAACCAATGTATTTGAACATCATTCATGCCCAGGTATATGTCCCAACGTGATGCCCAACTCACTTTCGATTCTTTCCACTCTACTGAATATGTAAAATAAAGTTGTGTATTAGATTTAGGACTTACCTAAAAATAAAATGCAATATTATTATGTTTCAATTTTACTATAATTAATATTTGGGTAGATGGGAAAAAATATCTTTAAAAGAATACTTACGAGTTGTGGCCTAGCGTTATCGGGAAAATTACATGTATCGCCTTCGAACTTAATTTCTTTAAAATTAACAGACACAGTTTCCACTTCGAATCCAACAACACGATATTTGTTTCTAGATAAAATATTGTAGAAAGTCACTATGTATTTTTGTACATATATTTGATATACAAAAACATACTTTGTGTGCATGTGGTAGGATAAAATGAACTTTAAATGGTTATTGATGTAAGTATCGTCGTCATCCACCTGTCCCAATCGGTACCCGTGTTCGAAATTGACTTCATTCAGATTTTTCGGGTTTACGATTCTGGTTGCGACTGGTAAGTTATCAACAAGCCTGCAAGTAAAATATTTAGGTATTAAACAAAAAAAAAAAAGATAGCTTATTTTCAAAGATTTATTCGAATTATTTAAAGCAAATTGCACTGAATAAAAAAAAAAAACTTACATTAAATTATCTTGAAACAAACCTATTTAGACGTAACTAACTGAATTGAATCATGAAATAACCCACAGAGTCAATGAAATGTTCGTTCATACTATTCTGTGTAAAAAAGTATATGGAATGGTTAACTAAAACTAAACAAAATTATTTGTTCAACAAAATTTATTTCGTAGTTTTTAAAGGAGGCCTCACTGCTTGGGATATATGTAACTACGCCAACTTGAACCAGTTCTCTGTGTTATTTTTCGTAGGCTTAATTTTTTTTAATTTTCGCAGGTTTTTTCTGAATTAAAAAAGCCCTGATGTAAATAATACAGTTTTAGGTATGGAATTTAGCGACCCAATATCCATATGAAAAATAAGCCGACAAAACTAAAAAATATAATTGTGGCATTAAGGCAAATCTGCATGGAATTTAAAATCATTAAGCATCGGGCCCAAGCTCAGCTTTTAACTTTGACTCTCGTATGAGGGTTTAAATTTGTTCTTATTTATAAAATAACATAAAAATTTACTTGGAGATGGGAAACAACGGTTTGTTGTATATAAACACATCTTTATTTATTTTATTTTATTCAAACAAAATTATGGAATAAATTCTTATGCTAAAGATTACAAGAATTTTAGAGAATAGCATAATTCACTTCAATAAGTACAATAAATAATTAAATAAATTAAAAGTGAATTAATCATTTAGTTGAAGTTAAAATAAAAGTATACATTAATAAACAGACTACCTATTACATGTTCAAATATTAAGTAATTTATTTTGAAGTCCGAATTCCTGCCTTCTACCCACCAAATATTTGTTTTACCCTTCACAGATGGTATATTCACTTTGCATTCCGTTTGTAACGCGTAGAAAGGGGCGTGGCAGGTATAGAAATGTATATATGTACATTCTTGATCAGCGTCGCCATCTGAGTCGATTTAGCTTTGTCCGTCTGTATGTCTGTGGGTCTGTTGAAATCACGTTTATTGGAAAACCAAGAAAGCTAATTGAATCAAAATTGGCACACAGGTCGCACCTTCTTACAAGCTTCTTGGGATTGAAAACAGGGGAAATCTGTTCATGGACACGCCTACAGCTCACACTTTATGTATATTTTCCTAAGCCCATTTTGAAAAAAGTTGCAGCGATTTTGATGAAACTTGGTGATTTGGTGCACATCTGAGCAAAATTAAGATTGGGCTAGGTTTAAGTTTTCAAAAACTCTTACAGGGGCGTGGCACAGCTCTACATTTTAGCTTTTATAACGTCATATCTCGTGCACAATGCAAGATATTACGATGAAATTTCATTTTCCTTCCAGCATACCCATAGGAATCGGGAGGGGTCAAATCAGGAAGGCCAGTCAATATCACCACTTCTTGACACTATTTGGTCGGAATTTCTTGCAAAATTTGCATCGTAGCACGAGGTGTGTTGTTGGAATCACATGCTTTGAAGGCCTAATTGATACAATTCGAGCACAAGAGACTTTTTTAAAATGTCCTGATAGCGGTCACCGGCCCAATGATGACGCAGCACAATTCGAGGTTTTTGGTTCAAAAATGGCTAGAGAGCGAATATCTGGTCGGAAATGTACGCCAAAACTATTGATTTTACGAAAAAAAATGTAACATAAATTGTAGGAAATTTCCTCTAGTTTTATTTTGTATATAAATGTTAATATCGTAAAATAAGTCAGAAAGGAGATATTGTCAAAAAAAACTGCTTTTGAGTGCCATTTTTCCAATATGGTGGCGCGAGCGGCAGCAATACGAGGTGGAAAAGTTGAAATTCAGAAAGAGCAGATCAAAATCTATAAAAATACTCATTTTCAAAACTACCGCAAAACTTTCCAGGTAACTTCGTTTTTTACTACCAAATGACTGTACTATTAGTATTTTGAAAAAAGCAAATCATTTTAAATTTGAAAAAACGTTTTCAAAACATGAAGGAAATTTGGTCTGTGAATATTGTTAATGCACAAAGGTGCAAATTTTAAAAATGGACAAGGGGAGTCCATTTGAAGCGGTGAATCAATCAGTAAGCATGTTCAACATGGCAAATTCACCTGGCTGGCGATCTGCCCCGAAAAGACTGAGAGTCTGCAGCAACAAGCGGCAATGTAAATGGCAAAGTCGGCGGACATCTCAATGAAACTTGCGAAAAGGCAGTCGCCAAAATCTTTAAGTGAACAAGCTAATGAAGAACCCAACAAGGACAGCAGCGTTCAGCGCAACATCAATGCGATGGATAGCACCAACAACTCAGCTCTAGAAGTGAAATTGTTGCAAAAGGGTATGTTTTGCGCTACAATTTTTGTAAAAAAATTAGGCTTTCCTTTTAATAAATCTTAGAGCTAAAGGCAACGAAGGCAATAAGATTAACGTAGAGGATAGGGTGTTCACCGGAAATTGCTTGAAGATGAGCAGCCAACTCACTTAATTTTGAGGGGGTTGTGCTGGGATTATGAAGAAAATTAGGTTCTTTAAAACGCGCATTTGAAACAAATAATTGCAATATTCTAATAAAAAAACTAGAATCTTACGGGGCAAAGCAAAAATAACTTGCATGGTTCAAATCATACTTGTTTTACAAAACTGTAACATCCACATGAACGTAGACGATGTAAATCTTTACGTTTGCTGTCCCAAGAATGATCTTGAGAACTGTATCGCCAATTTGAAAAGAGATTTAAGAAGAATCAACGATTGGGCAACTACAATGGTCTTTGCCTCAATCCAAATAAATCAATAGATACACCTCAATCAGATGGATGTTAGAAACACTTAGATGGCTTAATATTACAGAAAGACTAGAGCTCAACACACTACGTATATTAACGGTTTTCAAGATAAGACACAAGACAGCACCAAGTTATCTCACAAATTATGTCAGAAGAGTTGAAGAGGTCCAGGCATATAGTTTTCGAAATGCGAGTGATTTTAGAATCGAATACCAGAGATCAACAGCAGCCCAGAGGACCCTTTTCCAGAAAGGTTTTCAACTATTTAACAGTCTCACAAATGATATAAAAAATGAATCGAATTTAAGAAATTTTAAAAGAAAATGTTTAGAATTCATCAAAGCAAAAAGGAATCAATGAATTGAAATTCAAACTTGTAAATAATAAACTGCAATATGTTAAGATGTATCAAAGAAACGAAAACTAGTCATATTTTAAGTTATAGTTATAAAAATGTTATTCAAAGTATTTAAAATACTAATAATTTACTCAATCAAATCAATCAATCAATCAAAATGTTTAATTTTTAGCAAAAAACTTAATAAGATCCCAACAATACCTAATATTATTCTTAATGGGTTATATATTGAAGTTGTAAGCTCGGCAAAAAATCTTCGAATTACGTTCAACAGCACGTTGGATCGGACAAATCATGTCAATATTACGGTAGGAAAAACTTGCGGCATGTTACAAAACTTATAGGCTACACAGTATTTTACTTCACTTAAAATTAGAATGATGCTGGCCAAAACCTCTCTCGTACCAACCTTACTGTACGGATCCGAAATTTGTGCATACTGTGATGCATCAAGCAAACGCAAACTGAATGTGACCTATAATAACATTGCTCGCTATGTTTTTGGAATAAACCTTAGAGACCCCGTATCGCATTATGAAAAAGAAAATTTTTGGCTCAACTTTTGAAAATTTATTTAGCTTCAAAAAGCTTGGTACATTACATAAAATAATTTTTACATAAGAGCCAATATGTATATTTATACGAAAAACTAAATTTATACGAAAAACTAAATTTTTCGAAGTCTAAACGTGGAATAATTTAATTCAACCGAAGCATGCCAGTCTATCATCCGAACGCCAGTATTTTGTCAATTCCATACGTCTTTGAAACACACTTCCACCCGACTTCCAGCGTATATACAGAATTTTAATCTAAGCTTTATAAATTCTTGCCTTAGGGGGCGTTCAAGTATTACGTAACGCAATTTAGGGGGGTCTTGCAAAACGTTACGATGCGTTACAGGGGAGGGGGGTTTGAACAACGCGTTACATAACATTGTTTTTGAAGTGAGATTACTTAAGCGGGTGGTGATTTGAAATTAGGTGTGTATAATGAAACTCTTTCATTATGTGTATGTTTATTGAATAGCTACAGCCAAAACATTTTATTAAAATGATAAAAGTTGACGGGATCTAGATAAGCTACAGCAATAAATGATATACATATCAAATTAAATTTTATAATCATCTAAATTTTATAAAGTCCCATATTTTTTTTCACACAAGCAGTGAATAACAATTTGAACACTAGTTTATTACTTTTATTATTGGTTCTGGACTTATGGATGGGTTTAAATCTCATAATAAAAAATCTCAACGCTGTAGATAACGAGTTTTAAAGTACGTTATTCCACGATCTCCTTTCTATCCTCAATTTTGAATTTGCTGATTGACAGTGCAATGTCTGGCGCGCTCCACTGTGACCAAAAAAGTCAAAATAAATGCATTAATTTTCAGTGTAGTTTATAAAAAGATTACAAATAAAGAATATTCAACTTACTTTCATTCAAATGTTTGGAAAAAATTACACTTTTTTCAATAAAACTCAAAAGAGGTAACCGCACTGCTATTTTAATGATTCACGAAAAACGTGGTCATCATACTTTAAAATCCGTTATCTATAGCGTTGAAATTTTTTATTATGAGATTTAAACTCCTGTATAAGCCCAGAACCCCTAGTAATAAATTAGTGTTCAAATTATTATTCAAGGCTTGTGTGAAAAAAAACTATGGGACTTTATAAAATTTAAACGAAGGTACTGCTATTTTCATGTTCACAGCTGTACATATTTTAATTTCATTGCAGTTTATTAATAATTTATCATGTAAGTGTGATCTCATCGCATTAATTTTATTGATGTTTGTAACAAACATAATATATGTTATTACAATTGTAGCAGGTTTAAATAAACAATACAATACTTATCAGCAGAAAACAGAGAATAAAAGTTAATGATTTGGTTTCAGATGCAATAGATGTGTTGGTTGGAGTACCACAAGGCGTTAGGTGTTATGGTATTCTTAATTTATAGGAACGATATGGAAAACGCAATAAGTATAGCCAAGTTAGTACTGTTTGCTGATGATGCATTGGTGTATATGTTATATGTGGCGACAAAATTTAAGAATGTATCAGAACTATGATGTGGAGTTAGAAAACTTGAATTTATATTTAAGATTTGTAGAGAAAACAATTGCATGATAATAAATAGTATTGTAAAAGGAAAGGTATTATACCATGTTCATACATAGGTGGCCAAACTCTTAAAAATAACTATTAAATTAAATATTTAGGAGTAATAACACTGTGTGCAATAATGAGACCTAAATTCTGGAGGAACATCGACTGATATCAACGTAGGGTAATTTGAGGTCGCTAAGCTCGAATCTTACCACTACATACGGTGTAATAGATATAAGCTGGAACTAACAGCTCTTTCATGGTTGACTACTATCTTGCCGTTTTATGTTTATAAAGCAAGCCAATTTTTACTTTACGACTAAAACCGCGAGAAAGTAGCCCACCATGAAAGAGTTGTAAAATCGCACACTTATTATATTTGTAAAAAAGGTGCGAAAAAGGTTTAATTTCTTTCTAAAACCGGGCAGAGGCCGTCTTTTAGTATGCAGTTAGAATATATAATGTAAGTAATTATGAAACCGCATTTTGAATAGTGCTCGTCTATACTGTTCACAACTAATATTGAAGTGATATTGAGGTTACAATTACAAATACCTCAAAATAGAGCTTTGAGGGTGATTCTGAAACTTACTAAATATATATTAATGAATTTGCTATTTATAATTAAAAACTACTTTTTCTTTTTGTCTTATGTTCCTTAAGTGCTCATCGTTCACAATTGTTCCATAAGTGTAATCCCAATGTCTTTCCTATTTCTTTTCTCCAGAAGACTGTGCGTTAGGTTAGGTTTTTTATTTTTATATCGTTTTTATTTAAGTTTGCTAAATTTAAAAATTTATAAAGCGTTGTAAACTCCTATCAATATAAGGCCCTTGCATGGGCATTTAAATAATTGATTAATTGAATTGAATAGATGAATGAATGTTAAATGCATTAAATTGGTTAAATGTAAAGCAGAGAATAATAACGAATGCTTATATTTCAGTTTTGAAAATGAAAATAGTTTATTTTCAAAGAATTTGATGAACTCAACCTCTAAAGTACTGACCAAAGATATCCTCAATCCCATTCAAAGCATACCCGAGATTTCATTCCGTATAAGCTAGAATTATCTGATCATATAGTCACCTTCCGTGTTACAAACATACGAATGGCAAACAAGTCTGATATTGCTCATTTCTAAAATTTAAGAATTTTTGCTTCCTTGAATTAGGATTAAAGGTCAACGAATTAAAAGAAGAAAAGCAGTTTCGAGAACTTTTGATCTCACGTACTGAATTGGAGGGTTCAGACCCTTAGAACATACAGCCGTGGTCAAAAGTATTAGGAACCCCTTAATTTTTTCAATTTTGCTAGTACCACTCAGAATATTTAAAAAGTTATTATTTACAATTTTTATATAAGCTTTTTTCTTTAAAAAAAATAATATATAGTTGACTATCCCTTAGATCTTGTAATAATTTTTATTCTACAAAGCATACTGTCAAAAAAGCATTTCCTTATAGAGTGGTAAATTGTGCTCACCACTCTTTTTATACATTCAACCAATTGCTCCTGGTTTGAATAAAACCGTCTGTTATTTTTAGTATTTTCCACAAATTCACAATCGGAAATAGGTCTACATATATGAAAATACACAAGGTGGGTAATACTTTTCACCATGACTGTATGAATATGCGAGCAATTGTAAATTTGTATCTAATATTTTTTTACATTACAATAAAAATCCCTGAGAAGGTGGAAACACCCCATCGAAACGTTGGAAAATAATTAAATAAATTTGTTTTTATTTGCATTAAAAAAGACATAGACCATTTAGCCTTAAAAAATCTACATAAATAAAATGATAACTGTCCATCGATATTCGCGCAGCACGCAAAAACTACTGAATTGGTTTTGATCAAATTTATTTTAAAATTGTAACGATTTTCCTATTTAGTGTCAAGTTGTTAATATTTGAAAATTGCTTAAAATTAAAATGATTAATTGTGCAAACAGAAACAATTAACAAACCGTTTAATCGCAATTTAATGTGTTTGTGTGTGCGTTTTTTTTTCATAATTTGATTAGTTATGTGTACAAGGTAAAGTCATTAGGCAGAGCCATGCGAGTTGAAATTGAAGCCATTTTGAGAGCGTGAGAGTAAACCGATTTTCAAAACTAAACTCAATAAAATAAACAAAGTTCCAGATGAGGGAGCAGGTTTACTTTAGCTTCCACTGTATTTTTTTTTGTATAGGTAATAAATAGGTGGTTAAAAGCTAAACAAAAAAATAAAAAAAGTGTCACTTGGATTTAGTTTCAAAGGTATAGCAATGGATTTCGGATATATGTATATGGGTTGCGTATATGGCTTTTGTAAAAAGCCTTATATTTTAGGAACCCCTGAATGGATATCAAAAATATGGATGTCATAAGAAAGATCTAGTTTCAATAATTTAGTCATCGGAAGTTTTCTAGATTAGCTACAGCAATATATATTATATTTATTATATAAGTAAATAACAGCGCGTTGCTTTCAAAGATCTTTAAAAATTCCGTTACGTAATACTTCAACGCCCCCTTATTTTAAAATAAAGTACCATTTGTATAGTTTTTTTCAGTTTACCTATTTTTTATCGAAAAAAGTAAAATCACTTTGGTGAATATTGGTATGTATTAAAATATATGGTAATGATTTATTTTAACGGCCTCATTCCTAATTTTCTTGAAATTTTAATATGTCGCACAGTTCAGTATTCTAATCAAGAATATATAGATATGTTGGGCGCGGACACGCTTCCTTCATATTTATTTTTGAGCTTGAAAATCGCTAAAATCCTATAGTATATGGGCATTTCCACAGAAAAGTCTGCCCTGGCCGAAAAATTTAAAGTTAATCAACAGTTTTTTCTTACTTTTATTATTAAAGAGAAATATTCAAAACTAATTAAATTAAAGAGTTCAAAGTTTTCCTTAGTTGCGATGGCAAAATATCGGGCTTTCACGTTTTGTTCAGTTTTGTTTATTTTTAAGCGCATTTTTTCTTTACAATTTACATTTCTAAGAGTAATTGTGGAATTGCAATCTTATGCAAAACTTTTGCTACAATAACTCTGACGATCGCAAATGCGTGAAGTTTTGCATTTTCACAAAGGTTAATAAAGAGTAAAGTTTTCTCAAGTGGGCACAGCAAAACCAACTTATTAAACTTAAAATTTTTATTGCATAACTTTGAAGATTTATTGATCAATATTAAGGCCTTACATTTTTTTTTTGCAATATTTGGATTTTTTAAAATGTTATGAAGAAGTGAATTTCTATGTGCGTGTTTTTTTAAATTGCGATTTCTCAGTAAATTTTGGGAAAAAGTTAATGAAATTTTCGTGATAGGACAAGAAATATTTTACAATTTAAAAGAAATAAAGCTTTTATTAAAATCTTATTTATCACTTACAAAAAATTGACTTTTTAATAAACTTTTGACTAAGTTCACTTAATTCTGATTTTTTACCAAAAACAAAAATTTTATTCCGTTAGCTAACAACAAAAACTTAATGTAAACAAAAAAGTGAAAATTCAAGAGCTCAAAACATTTACTTATTTATTTATTCAATTCAATTAATCAATGCCCATGCAAGGGCCTTATATTGATAGGAGTTTAAAACGCTTTATAAGTTTCTAAATTTAGCAAACTTAAATAAAAACAATGCAAAAAAAGATAGGTTTTTCTTTTGCAAAAAAAAATTAAGGCCTTAATATTGATCAATAAATCTTCAAAGTTATGCAATAAAAAATTTAATTTTACTAAGTTGGTTTTTACTGTGCCCACTTGAGAAAACTTTACTCATAGTGAAACAATTTTAATAAAAAACAAATAGTTAATTTTATATTAAATTTCGAAAGTGTGTAACGTCACGCTACATTGTGAGTAATTTCATTGCATGATATTTTGTTTATTTTAAATTTTTTGACTTTTAACCTGTTTTTTAATTTTTGAACATTTCCATATTTAATCAACCTCTTTCAACTTTTAAAATGTTTTCCATTTTTTTCTAAATATTTAACCTCATTCAACTTATTTTAACATATTGCATATTTTTTCGATATTTTCAGCCTCCAAACGAAAAACCGAACTATAGTCGGTCTCCTGGTACTAATTTACAGTGCTTTGCAATTGAAATTACCTATTTGAAGAAACATCAAACTATTTTAGTGAAACAATAACTTTGTTACTTTTATTAACTTCACTTATTTCTGATTTTTTACCAAAAACAAAAATTTTATTCCGTAAGCTAACAACAAAAACTTAATGTAAACAAAAAAAAGTGAAAATTCAAGAGCTCAAAACATTTACTTATTTATTTATTCAATTCAATTAATAAATTATCTAAATGCCCATGCAAGGGCCTTATAACTAACGCACAGTCTTCTGGAAAAAAGAAATAAGAAAGAAATTGGGAGTGCACTTTATGGATCAATTGTGAACGATGAGCACTTAAGGAATATAAGACAAAAAGAAAAAGTAGTTTTTATTTATAATTAGCAAAACTTATGATTCAGAACGCGACAAATGTATTAAGGCGAGCTTCTTGAAGTCTCTAGGAGGCAATGAAAAAATTTCATGTGCAACTCATCACAATACCAGGCAAGAATACGTAACCAGTATAATATTTGGTTCCTTAACCGTTTTTTCTGATGACTGCATGAGATCTTCTGGACATTGATTCCAATCTTTTTCTATCTCAGCGAATAGGTCATTAACACTTTTGAACATTTTCTTACCGATTATGCGTTTTACCAGCATGCACATGTTCTCAATCGGTTTGAAGTCGGGAGACTGCATCGGCCATGACATATCAACTCGTTTTTCCACAAGTCAAGCTTTTACAAACCGTGAACTAAGATTTCAATCATTGTCATGTTGAATTGTCCAAAGAAGTGGCTTTTTCCACTCAGCAAATATGAGAATTTACTTAAAATATTATTGTAGCCAACTGCCGTCCTCGTGCCTTCATTGCGCTTAATGGATCCAACTCTATCTTCCGAGAAATAACGTCATACCATCACGTTCCGACCTTAGTGTTTAACTGTAGATGTTCAGTATTCGGGAGCTTTGTACACTGAGGTTGCCGTCCGTAGACCTACAATATGGCCCGCGAATGTTAACTTTAGGTTCGTCTGACCATAATACAGTCTTCATTTGATATTCCTTGGAAAATAAAATTTGTTTTTCTTCGTCAACATCAAAAGTCAAAACCCACAAAATTTACATCCTCCAATATGTCTGATACTGGCTTCGAGGCGGCCTTCGGCTGCGGCCCACTTTACTATGTCCAACACCAGCTTTGCTGACACACTGATGTTGGACATATTTTCTATGAATGTAATGCAATCAATGTCTTAATTGTGAGAAAAAGCAAAAAAAAATAAGCACCACATTGTGGATGGTTTTGTATGGAACGGCGGCCATAAATAGATATACAGATACAGATGTTTGTTAGGCGAAAAAACAAAAATTTGGAACTATTTTTTTTTTTCAACTTTATTTACAATCTGCCCGAAAGCAATAAGCAAATTAGATATAAATCAAATAAAATAACAAGGTAGTACTCTCCAATGAGAAGCACGTAATTAATTTTTTTTTATGTTTTTAACAAAGAAAATTTTTAAATAAAATATTTACTTTTAAATTAAAATAAAATGGCAAATCTAAACCACGTCGCCTCTTAAGTCGTCTAGTTTCATCTGTATCATCTAGTAAGCATATGGCCAAAACATTTGAATGATTGCTGATTCTTTCCAAGTATTTTTCACTAAAACAAGCGATCTCATCTTTTACCTTTGGTATTTTCAGATCTCTATGAATTGTTTCATTGGAAACAAACCACGGTGAATTTAAAATTGATCTTAATGATTTGTTTTGAAATCACTGCAAAATTGCAATGTTCGAGTGACTTGCTGTACCCCATAGCTGAATACCGTATGTCCAGACTGATATAAGAATAGTTTTATAAAGCAGTTCCTTATTTTCTATTGAGAGTTCAGAATTTGGACCAAGCATCCAATACATTTTTCGGGATTTAAGCTTTAGGTGTTCCTTTTTTGTTCTTATGTGGTCTTTCCAAGTTAACTTCTTGTCCAAATGCAAGCCCAAGTATTTTACGCAAACCTTTTGCGGAATGTCTGTATTATTCAATTTAATCCTAGGGCTATCTTCTCTTCCTAAGGTAAATGCAATATGCGCAGATTTTTCCGAATTTACTTAGAATTCCATTTTTTAAGCCATTTTTCAAGCTCAATGATATAATTCTGCATATCCCTGGTAGCTTCAACTATTGACTTATTAGATGTCATGAGAGCTGTATCATTCGCATAAGTTGAGATATTAAGTGCTTCAGCTATAGGTATATCTGATGTGTATATTGTGTACAATATCGGACCAGGCACACTTTCTTGTGGGATGCCAGCTTTAATGGTGTAAAGATCTGAAGACTCTTCATTAATTTTTACAAAAAAACATCCTTTCTAATAAATATGACTTGAAGAAGAGGAAATATGTAGCTGGAAGAAGCATTTTTATTTTATATAAAAGTCCATCGTGTCAGACTCTATCAAATGCTTGCTGTACGTCTAGAAACACAGATGTGCAATATTTTTGATTTTCAAGTGCCTCTCTAATATTTTTAACTACTCGATGGCATTGTTCTATCGTTCCATGCTTATGACGAAAGCCGAATTGGTGGTCAGGAATGACATTAAAATTAACCAAAAATGGCAATAGTCTTTTCAAAAATATTCTTTCAAAGTTTCCAGTAAACTTATTGGGCGATATGAGGATAATTCATTTTTCGGTTTTCCGGGCTTCGGTATCATTTTTGTTTGTGCTATTTTCCACAACAAAGGAAAGTAGTTGTGTCTCAAAATAGCATTAAAAAGAATAGTCAAAAACAGTACGCTCTTCTTTGATAGAGATTTTACTACTTGTGAATCAATTTTATCGTATCCAGGACATTTTTTTGCGGTAAGCTTTTTTATTTCACTTCTGACGGAGATATGTGTTTTATGGGAAGCTCCATTTGACATGGAGCCGCCAAAAAACATTTAACATCTGCTTCGTCTTCTTTGCAACAAAATTTGAATTGTAGAAATATATTTTTAAGGTGAAGAGCATATGCTTCAGCTTTAGTTTTATCACACCTACACCACCTATTTGCTTTATCTTTGATTGGAACATTTCTCGTCACCGGTCTTTTCAGATATTTAGTTGCTCTCCATAATGAATATTCATCGTTCATTCTCGGATCCAACCCATTTAAGTAAATATTAACTGACTCATTTTTATATTCTTTTATGCGATCTTTTAAGTCTTTTGTAGCTTTATTAAAATTTCGTTTGTCATATGGACTTCGGCTTTGTTGCCACTTTTTTCGCAATCGACGTTTTTGAAAAATTAACGCTCTAATATTCGCAGAGGTATGTGAGACTCTAGTAGAAGTCTTTTTTCTAAAAGATGTTGATGATATTGCCGAATCGTGTATTAATTGAGTAAAGTAGTCAACAGCATTATCTAAATCCGTCGTTGTTTATATGGATATCTTAAGGTCTAGAGATCTATCAACGCATTGCTGGAATGAGTTTATGTCTGTTTTAGTTGTAATAATAATTAATTTTGTTTGTTTTGCTACTTCTTTAGCTGAAGTTTTAAAAACCGCAATGAGTGGGGAGTGATCAGAGCTTAAATCAAAACTGGTTTTTATCTCAAGATGAGAACTGCGTATTCCTTTATAAACTATGAAATCTAGAAGATCAGGTATTTTTCTTGGATCCGTAGGCCAGTAGCTAGGTGTGCCTGATGAAAGCACGGAAAAATTGTTTTTATTGACACATTTGAGCAATTCATTTCCTTTAGGATTATATATTCTAGAACCCCACCATGTGTGCTTGGCGTTAAAATCTCCACTAACTAAGAATTTTAAAAAATGTAACATTGAACAACTTCAATAATTGTAATAGGTGGTGCGACAGTAACCATAGCGTTCATAAAATATCTTAAGTCAAAAATTTCTTTATTTTCTTTTGGCTCAAGGTCAATAAAAAACATTGGTAATGGGTCTTTAGTTACTCGACTTCGAATATTATTCACATTCCTAACTTTGTATCTCATATGCACCAATTCAGACTTAATGTCTTCTACAGGTGTAGTGTAGTGTAAATTTTTCAATACTACTCTAAAGGCGCGTTCTTGTTTTAATTGATAAGTATGATACGAAATATTCTTAGAATTTAAGTGTTTGACCAATTTACGGTATGTATCAACATTTTTAGTCATAACTCTAGTCATAACTGTTAATTGTTTACGTTTAGCTTGTGTACTTGATTCTGGTGTACTGACGGGTCTTTTTTTTTTTATTTTATTGTTTGCCAAGGCGCTGTATCATTCTCTCCTCCACCCATCTTAATACTCTCGTGAGAGCACCAAGCAAGGTAAAATATTTTGTAATCACTGATTACTAATCAGAATAAAGTCTGTTTATGTATAAATGCAATATTTATATCAAAACTAATTCACTTTTGTAAAACATAAAGCGATCGTATCAACAAAAACTACTGCAACATCCAAACATACTGACTAGGAACCTACTCCTAACATCAAATACGTCTCGATTGAAGAGACAAGACTTACCACCCTTGTAGCTATTATGTATATGCATAATGGGAACTTCTTTCACAACTGAAGACAAAATTTGAAAAAATAACATTTCTAAGCAATGGCTTGGTAAAGTCCGACGTTATATTAGTTTCTTAAGATTTGTATAATTATTGTTAGTTTCCAAGCTATTTGGTTCAATAAATAAATATGAAGTTTGAAAAAAAAAACAAAAACTTTTGTAAAACGAAAAAGTGAGAAAAAGAACTCAATTAAATTGAAAAATATGTCAATTGAAGTAATATTTATCAGCATCTATTGCTTACAGGACCGCTCTCTCAGAAGCGAAGCTGAAGACTGAAATTTGGGACTATGAAATAAAAAAACAAAAACGGACCGGACACGTCTACGTCCCATACAAAAATGGGTTGAAGCATTTGCTTCAAAATGGGTATCAATTTTTATTAACTTGTTAATGCTCATTTCAGAAATGTAAAAAATTAAGCGATATCTTTTTAGTTTTCAAGTTATTGGAGAAAAACCAAAACCAATGGCCATAAATAGTAATAGCGCTGGACTCTTGAAATTTCGTACATATGTTTTTTAGGCTAAAACAACGACAATTTGTGAATATGAAAGCAATTCGCTAACGTACACGCCTACCCCCCATACAAAGGTTGGATGTGGCTAAAACTTTATCTTCAACATTGGTATGAATTTCCATTATTGATTTCAAAAATTGTGCGATATTTTTTATAGTTTACAAGTTATTGGAGAAAAAACGTTTCGAACGCTTATCTCTTGTTTTTGAAAAGCATTCGAATTAATACCTTTTATCTCACGAGGCGTGAAAAGGCGAAAAATACCCAAAAAAAACTTTTTACTGAATTTTAGCACCTCTCATCATACAATTATAGTATGTAAAGTATTCCAAAATGTGAAAAAATAAAAATATTTTTTCCTTCAAATATTGCAATAGACATATTAGTTGTGAAAAGCTGCAGCTGAAAGTTTGGATTTTAGTTAACCATACTTTCATATATAATATATACAAAAATTAACCGAAGATATATGTTATTTTTATCTGTTAGTTTGGGAAATTTCTCAATTATTACTTTCTAAGCTATAATTTTCAAAGAATCAGCATAATTCACATATAAATTAGAAAACCTCAAACAAATGTTTTCAAAAGTTTAATGCACAAGCTTTTTGCCATTATGTAAATTTCGATACAAACATATCAATATATATTTCATAAAAGTCAATTTATTTTGTTCCTACGAAAACTGCAAAATAGCGGAAAACTGGAGCTGGAACTTCGGATGTTGGTTAAATATAATTTTCCACATAATATTTAAGAAAATCCTCGAAATCCGAGGGTCTATATTTTTTTTCTTACAAAGTTTGCAAATTTGCCGCATTTACCATTTCTCATTAAAATATTTGAAAAATCCGTACAATTCATATAAGGACGATAGAAGATATATAAATTAATGTTTACATTAGCGCATTTCTTTCAAACAAGTTAACTAGAGCGCTCTATCTAACAGTTTCTTATATAAAAAGTTTTATAGAAAATGTTTGTGTTCAAAGTTCAACTTTAAGCCAACTGTATCACTAAACCAAAAAAAAAATAGAACTTTCATAGTTTTTTTTTAATCATTCCCTAAATATTATCTGAAGATTGTTTTAAAAAAATGTTAAGTCTCTACAACTTAATTTTTTTTCATTTATGGCCATGATCTCTCACTGTGCGCCGCAGCAAAACATTTTTATAATGATAATCATAAGTATATAGTATAAGTTCAGATTATTTTTATGAAAAATGCACCGCCCGCCAAAGTATTGTTGTTATTATAACATGTTGTTGCAGTTGTTTTTATTATTGTTGTCCATAAATACAGTTTTCATAAGAAATTTTTGAATACATTTTTTTTGTTTTTCGGTTAAAATGGGGCTAATATCCAAAATGTTAGAACAAAATATAAGGGAAGAAATTAAGTTTTCTTAAAATTTTAAAAATGTTTTTTTTTTAAAAAAATTATCAAATTTCAGAAAAATCCTAATATCTCCAAGCCTATAGGTTAAATTTGGAAAATGTATAAACCATTATGGTAGTTCATTAAATGATCTTTCTTACGACATTCATTTTTTTATATTCATTCAGGGGTTCCCAACTTATAATGATTTTAACATAAGCTATACCCGCAACTTCCAATTGCTATACCTCCGAAACTAGATTTGAGAAACACTTTTTGATAACATATTTATTCTTCGAATTGAAAAGCACATAAAAAAGTTTTTGTTTAATAGAAATTGGAGAATGTGAGCTGAAGTAAACTCAAGCCATATATTAAAAGTCGAATATTAAGTAAATACAGTAAATATTCTCAACCAGACTTACATTACTATTAAGGAAAATAAAATACTTACAAATGTACAAAGTACTCATGTCGTATCCGCTCTGCCACCATCGCTGACTGGTCTTTGTCCCAATTCATCGGTTGGTCCTTTTTATTGCAGAGTAATTTGCAGTTAATGTTTTCAGCCATTTGCACCTCATAGGGTGTATTAACGATGCGATCGCCACGTAAAACTTCACCCAAATTTTCGGACTTGTAAATCAACGTCCCATTTTTAGGCAAACAGAACTGTAGCGAATAGTACATGTAGGGCAGCTGCGTTCGACTACTTGTCATTTTGACCGCCTTCACATCGATTTTTTGACCACGTACAAATTCGACGGGAGCTACACCGGGCACGTAGAATCCCTTAATATCAGCAGCCTGCAGAAGCATTAGTAGCACTCCGTAAATCAGTGCTAGCGGCTATAGATCAAAAAATCGTAATTTAAATAATTTTGAAGTTATAACCAAGAATAAACAATTTGACGTGTCAACCGCGAAGGAAAATTCAATTACTCAAAACATTCAATAATATTTTGTTGATGTAATACTTGCCTTCATGCTCTATTATAAGACTCAACGGTCTTAAATCTAAATTTTACTAGTATTAAAAACTACAATCAAAAAATAAATAAATCTGAAAATTATCGGCAATACTTCGCTGTGGTAATTTTAAAGGCTATTTCCAGGGATACTCAGTGTGGTATTTAGAGCGAATATGCCAATGTCAATATGTTGTTGGGTCCTATAATATAATAAGGGTATCCATGCATTGCCGTATCTACTATTATTAAACGAGCTAAAATTGTATATTTATATATGGCTGAACTTTATTTCGAAAACGGCTGCAGTGATTTTGATAAAACTTCGGGATTTTGTTCATATGTGAACAAAATTAAGATTGGACTAGGTTTAAAGTTTTTCAAATTTCTAACAGGGGCGTGGCACAGCCCTAAATTTTATTTTTATTTCGTGATAGCTCGCAAACCATTCAAGGTATTGCAACGAAATTTAGTAGACGGATGCATATCATAAATATCTTAAATGCTATCAAAAGTGGGCGGAATCGGAATAGTGGGCGTGGCATATTTCAATTATTGAAAACTTTGATTCGATATTACTCGAAAACGGCACCGAGGATTTTCATAAAAATTTTAGAGTTAATACCGCTGAATGAGGTCATTATAACAAGCTATGCCACTATACTGGCAAAACTCGTTGAAGGGCGTGGCACAGCCCACAATATTTATAAACGTTATAATAAGAGAACTAACAACGCAATCGTTATGAAATTTGAAATGTCAAATATACTGGCTATTGGGTATCTTGTAACCAAAAGTGAGCGAAAGGGCACCTGTGGGCGTGGCACCTTCCATACAAGCGAAAACAGTTTAATGCTGCATTTATTGTTCTATGAGAGTAATATTTTTTAAATTTTGTATAGAGATGTCGGTTACTATTACCTTTTCAATTAAATGGATTTCGATGGGATTCCATCAGTAGGCGTGGCACCTCCCCTACATGCAAAAAATGTTAAGTGCTATATTTATTGTGCTATCGGATTAATATTCTATAAATTTGGTGTAGACGTGTCGGTTACTATAAGCTTTGAAATTATATGAATTTTGATGGGATTTCATTAGTGGGCGTGGCACCTCCCATACAAAATTATAACGTTGATGCCATATTGGAAACTGAAGGAGTGATCCTAATAAAATTTGGTCTCAATATATTCAGCCTCATTCAAAGAGTTTTTCAACGTCTTTTAACTGCTTCATTATTTTTCAACCTCTTTCAACTTTTCTCAACGACTTTCTACATTTTTCAAATATTTTCAACGCTTTCAATATTTGATTGACTTTTTCAAACTCATTCAATTTTTTTCGAGTTTTTCAACTTATTTCAACTGTTTTAACATTCTTCAACCTCTTTCAACTTTTCTCAACATTTCCCAAATTTGTCTGACTTTTTAACCTCTTTCAAATTTTCTCAACATTTTCCATATTTTTTCGAGTTTTTCAACCTCTTTCAACTGTTTCAACATTTTTCAACCTCTTTCAACTTTTCTTAACATTTTCCATATATTTCGAATTTTTAAACCTTGTTCAACTTTTTTCGAGTTATTCAACCTTTTTCAACTGTTTCAACATTTTTCAACTTCTTTCAATTTTTCTCAACAAATTTTCATATTTTTTCGAATTTTTCAACCTTATTCAACTTTTTTCGAGATATTCATTCTTTTTCAACTGTTTCAACATTTTCCATATATTTTCGAATTTTTCAACCTTATTCAACTTTTTCCGAACTACTCAAACTCTTCCAACTTTTTCAATATTTTTCAACCTATTCAACTTTTTTCAACACGTTCCATATTTTTTGGACTTTTTCAACCACATTCAAGTTTTTTCGGCTTTTCAACCTCATTCATCTTTTTCCGAGACTTTCAACTTTTTTCGAGCTTTTCAATCTCTTTCAACGTTTTCAACATTTTAATATACTATCGAGTTTATCAAACTTTTTTACCTGCTTCAACCTCGCTCAATGTTTTTCAACATTTTTCATATTTTCGGCTTTTCAACCATATTCAATATTTTTTAAATATTTCCGACATCTCATTCAATTGCATTACATTTTTCGACTTTTTCAACCTGAAAACGAAAAACCGGACTTTGGTCGGTCTCCTGGTACTATATTACTATAGCGCAATTCACGATCCGGTGCATATGGTCTTGCAAAAGAGCATATGCAAAATATTATTGCAAAGTTTGCAGTGGCAACAAAAAAATATACACATTTGCATATGCTACGGTGTTGCAAAAATGCTGCAGACAAACCCTATAGCATTTGTAGCATATGCAATTGCAAATAGCAAATCTTTTTGTCACTCTCTTTTTCCTATGCAATTCTCCACAATTCAAAATTAAAAGAATACCAATGAAAAAAGTTAAAACTAGTTTCACTATACTCACTTACATGGCTAGCGGCCTCCGGCCATGGCTTACATCCTGCAGATTGTATAATTTTTTTCAAAGTTTTTAACGGCTCTCAACTTTTTTCGAGTTATTTATCATATCGTTATTTTCAACTGTTTCAAACTCTTTCAACTTTTTCCATTTTTTCTTTGATTTTTTGAACATTGTTCAAAATTTTCCGACTTTTTCAACATTTTAATATTTTCCATATTATTTTAAACTATTCAACGTCTTTAAGATTTTTTCAACCTTTTCCAATACTTTTCGACACTTTCAAGGATTTTGAACTGTTAAAATACTAATCTTTTTCCTAGTCTTTCTAACTCATTCAATTTTTTCAACATTTTACATATACATATTGCTTCAACCTCTTTCATTTTTGTACTTTTTATCCTTATTAAAATTTTCCAGTAGCAAAAGACGAAGAAACTATTTTGTATTTGCATTTGAAATGGAAAACACAATAATTGCTTGTATTTATATACTTTTATCGATCCATTTTGTACACCTCCACTGGTCAGTGGGAGGGTCGACTTGGTACACAACTAGCAGCACTTCGTTTATTTGAAAAAAAAAAAAAAAATAATAATAATTCACAAGAAATGCCACTTCTGAGTAACTGTTTTCTCTTCTCAATCTCTCTTTTTTTTTCCTTTTTTGTATCTTTGAGAATAAAATGCGCAGTTCAACTAAATATATCGGTCACGAGCGTTTCTAGAATTAGAGCTCAGCCGTGCAACAATTTGCAATGCCTACATGCCGCGCTCTTCCTGTCCGTTAAATAAATATATATACGTTAAGGCTGTCACTTTTGTATAGCCGTTTTTGAAAACGACACCTGAATAGCTATAACATAAAAACAAGTGACAATTAAATTCACAAGCATCTTACAGAGAACAAAAGTTTGATAGCGGATACCACTCCAGGTTTTTTCTACAACGTACTTGTGTACACAAATGAAAAGTGCTCAAAAACTTTAAAAAATTCGGGGCAATAATTCATGAGTACAAAACTTACTAAGTTTGTTCCTAGCAATTTTCTTAAGTCCACTATTTTTCGAGAAAGAAATCAAGAAATTTTTCGTACCAAATTTTAGAAATTTCAGTCGTATAGTAAGGTTCATTACGTATATAAAAAATGAATTGATTTTTGAATTTTTAAATAATTTTGATTTTTTTTTTGTATTAGGAAGGTAATATTGCGTACTCTTTAACCTCCTGTATAAATGTCTAAACAGGATTGGCTGCGGCTTAGAGTTTTCATCCTATGGTAAATGAAACACCGGCTTCTATAGTTTGCCACCGGGGCTAACGGTTTACGTCGTATATTATCATTGTACAAGAGTTTTCTGCCTAAAATTGATTGAATGTCATCGCATTTACCTGATATGGCAAAGTTTTCTAGTTCCCGAAGCTTAAATGTGAGAAAAAGTATATCGAGTAAGAGCCAACAGATAAGACCAATTCTTTTTTTCGTATGATTTTTTTTAAAGCAAGAAGAAAACACCTTTGCACTGAAATATATGAGGAAATAGTCTTCTTTCACTTTGAAATTGATAATTGCTGTTCTCGCCACTGCTTGAATGTGTTATAACGCAACATAAAAAGCTTAAAAATCGTTTGTCTAAGCTCTTTTCTTTCTCTATCGCATCTCGCATCAATTGTGCTTAGCAGTCTTACTCTTGTTTGACGTTAGTGGTGTCAATTACAAATACAGACTACATATTTCATTTGTCATCAAATTGAAGAAAAAAGAATAATATTTCTGTGTTCGTCGCTCGTCTGTCGAAATTTGTGATTCGTGTAAAACAATAAAATAATTAAATTGAAATTTTGTTATAATATATTGAAAATCTGAAGAATTTCTAATGCAAGTGCAAAGTAGTGAAACATTTGCAGATCACAGCAAAGTCGCACACAAAATGCAAGACAAAACAATTTGGATGAAAACTTAAGACGACTACTCACTTTTTCTTCTTTAACCACGGTCAATTTTATGTATAAAGGAAAGTTTTTTCTTTGGCAAACTGATCGATAGTCATTAAAAGGCGACAAGAAGGACATTTCGAAGGACTTTGTGTATAATTTCAGCCGAAGAAAATATGTAAGTATTTTTTTTCCAAAATATTAAGAAAACTATGATTCAATTTTTAAAGTGATAATAATTACTTAGGTTTAAGCCAAAAAGAAGGCTTAAGTTTACTTTAGGGACAACTGTAAGATTTTATTTATTTTTTTAGAGGAAGTAGCGTGCAATGAATAAACAATAAATCTGCAAAAAAAAATTATCGCTCGGATCTGGCTTAAAAGATATAGCCATCGGAAGTTGCGGATATAGCTTTTATAAAAAACGCTATAAGCTGGGAACCCCTAAATGGATTTCCAAAATATGGATATCATATGAAAGTTAATTTAATGAGGTCTAAAATTGTACTACAAAAAATTTAAATCCGGTTCATAGTTTTCGAGATGTGAGGTTTTTTTAAAAGTGCTGACCTCTTATTTTGAAAGAAACCGTTATTTTTTCCAAAAAATGTATTATTAACCTATAGTGATACTTATATATTTAGAGAGTAGAATTCATTAGCTTTAAAATTATACTTTCTAAATATATAAGCATCACTATAGGTTAATAATACATTTTTTAGAAAAAATAACGGTTTTTCAAAAAAAGAGGTCAACATTTTTCAAAAAACCTCATATCTCGAAAAGTATCCAACGAATTTAAATTTTTTGTAGCACAATTTTATACCTCATTAAATTACCTTTCATATTAATATTTTGGAAATCCATTCAGGGGTTCCCAACTTATAGCGTTTTTTATAAAAACTATATCCGCAACTTCCGATGGCCAGATCCGAACGATAATTTTTTTTTGCAGGTTTATTCTTTATTCATAGCACGCTACTTCCCCTAAAAAAATAAATAAAATCTGAGAGTTGTCCCTAAAGTAAACCTGTTCCAAAAAGAAAATTTCAAACATATTTCGAAGCATTAAATACCTGTGTACCAGAGATGTGCAATGAGTGGCTCGTTTTTATTTACCATTCGCTTATTCATTGCTATTGCTTGCTTTTATTCGACAACATATGAAACGAGTGCTGCAGTGCATTGCCTTTTAATTTCATTGCCATTGCCTGCCTCTGCTTTCTTTGAACATACTCGAAAGACAAGCACTGTTCACTCAAAGCTCATTCATTCGTTTCTATTTTATGCAACGAATTATATAGCTATGCAACGAATGCTATGGCTATGCAACGAATGCTATTGCACAACATCGAATACTTCATACGATTTGAGCTCATGCTTTTGTAGAGTAGTACTTTGCGTGCCGTTGTTTGTGATTGTTGAGTTTCTTCTAAAAGACAAAATAATTTCTTATTTTAAGGCATGGAAAATACACAAATCAAGGAAAATATTATAAAAAAAGTTATTGCTGCGTAATGACATTCGTTGCATAGCCGTAGCATTCGTTGCATAGCCATAGATCGTTGCATAAAAATAGAAACGAATGAAAGAGCTTTGAGTGAATAGTGCTTGTCTTTTGTAGTGTGTTCGTTGCCTTCAAAGATAACAAAGGCAAGCAACGGCAATGCGATAAAAAAAGTACCGCACGTCAGCATTCGCATTCGCTTTGAGTGAGCAGTGTTTTCATTCGTTTCACACGTTTGATGCATAGTGTTGATTCAAAATTCGTTTTTTGTAAGTGTTTCACAACTGCGTATGAATGCATTCGTGCACATCTCTGCTGTGTACTAACTAAACATTTATTTTTATTAAGGCGCGACCTCCAATCAATATGATATAAATTAGATTTAAAATTATGGTGAAGAAACAATTAAAACGTTCTTAAAAAAATGGTCCCAAAACATACATACAGTCGCTCAACAAAAATCTTTCGGAAAGATAGATACGTTCATGACCACATATTAAATGAATACACCTATAACTCATATTCCACGTTAAAGACGCATTTTGTTCAGAAAGTAAAGAGATTGATTTTTACTGTTCTAAGTTTTTTTTATCAAAAATTTGCAAATTTTTCCTGGACTTCCATTAATTTTCTTTAGCTTATAACCCATTAAGTATTTTATTTTTATTGAAATTTATATCAGCTAAGGTAAGCTTATTGCAGTCCCAAAACAAAAAAAAAAAAATACTGATCAACTTGCAAACTTTGTTTCATCACTGATGATAGTATCTCACCACACTTATTAACAGATTTACAAAAATCCGGATGTTACATGCAATAGTCTCATCTATTTTTGAAAAAGCTGTGCTTAATGGTATTCTCGTCAATAATATTAAATTGGGCTACATCGTATTTAACTGATAGTAAGCAATAAGCATGTTCCCTAAACATATAAAAGATTCATTTGGAGTTCCTCAGGGCAGCCCCACACTATTTTTGCTGTTTATTAATGACCTACCCTCTGCTACAAATTCGTTCCATATTCTAAAGTATGCTGATGATATTAAGCTCATTTATTCTTTTAATGATCATTATATTCATGAAACTCTACAAACAAACCTAAATAATCTTGTGAAATGGTGTGATACAAACCTGATGACCTTATATCTCAAAAAGTGCAAGCAAATGTCATTTTCAAGAAAAAGGAATTTGAAATTTCATATTCAATATAGGGTGTGAAACTAGAACAGGTTGAAAATTTTGAAGATTTAGGAGTCACTATGGAAAAAACTTCGCTTCAACGTTCATATTTGTGTAATGGTAAACATAGCAAAAAGTGTTTTTGGATTTATATAACAATGGTCTGAATAATTTGATGACCCTTATACTACCCAACTGCTTATCATTTCACTTGTTAGAGCAATATTGGAATATGCGTCAGTGGTATGGAATTCACAATACAATATATACATTGAAGTTGGAGTCAGTGCAACTTGGCATCCGCACTCAAATTTGCCTTCTTACGAGAGCCATGTAAAGCTCATACGGTTGTAAACACTGCGTAGTAAAAAATTATGCTAAAAGTAAACTTTTACAATAAACTGTTTTCCGGCTCAATGAACTTGGAGTTGTTGCTTGATATGATCAATTTTAATAATCCAGGAAGAGATTTGAGACACTTTCATTTCTTAACGCTTGAAATATGTCATTTGAATAAAGCCACACATTTTTTGTTGGATTTCTTCTGATTTTTCTTCTTGTGGATGTTGTGATGATTATAATACCCCTTGTCATCTTATCACTCCCTTGACCTCTGTCAATATAAAGCAAAAAAAATAATTATTTACCTTAACACTTGAAACTGTTAATTTTCCTTTGTTTCTGCTGCATAGCCTCTGGGCTCAGTAGAAATTATGATAAAATTTGTGATCGGAAATTGCTTGACGTATATATAACTGTAAACATATATATATGTACACCCATGATCAAGATAATAGATACACCAAAAAGATTCTTACTGAATCCCCAATAAATTTTATTTTTGGAAAAATTGGCATTAGCTTTTTTTATAAAACTACACATATTGGCATTGCCAGATTGTATTCTCTAGTTTTATTAAAAAAGCTAATGCCAATTTTCAAAAAATGGAATTTATTGCGGATTGAGTGAAAATCTTTTTGGTGCATCTATTATTTTGATCATGGGTGTATATTTAAATAAAATATTGATGTATGTATTAGCACATTATTTACATAATTTTTTATTTCAGTCAATACTCACGCAGGAAAAGCAAATATTTTTACACAAAATGGACAACGCATTCAATTCTTCAACTGGCGAAGATAGCGACAATGATCTCGTTACAGATTTTCTCAATTCAAATTGTACCGAAAAGAGTAGCGCAGTTAATAGCAGCGAAAAAAGCCAACGTTTAATAAACGGTACTCAAAGCAATTCCAACGAAAAACGAACCATTCCAAATCACTCCATTAGCATTGGTACTGATGTCAAAAATCTTTGCATTCCAATTATTAATACTCCTTCTGTAGTGGTTAACAATAGTAACAGTTATAGCAACAATAATAATATGATTCCCACAATAAATGTTACTCCTCATAGCCCAGCTTCTAAATATAATAATATTTTTGAAGATACGCTCAATCAATTACAAAATATTCGTGAGACTGTGGTACAAATGAAAAACTCTACTGTCCATATGCAAGAGTATCTGCCAAATTGTGGTCTAGTGAATGCTGCTATACTCAGTGCTTCGTTACCTGATTTAAGTTCAAATAACAGTGGCGGAAACGGTGCTGTTGCAGGATTAGGACCTCATTTTATAATGTGGTCACCACAACAACAATATTTGCTTAATACTGACCGCCGTAAATCTTGGACTGGCATTGATGATCTCACAGCTGGAGATGGCACTAATAAGAGTATTAGTTTATCAAGTTTGGACAGCGAAGAACAAGAGACAATACGCGTTACGGAGCAACGTAGACGTTCGGCACGAAATAGCACTGGAGGTAAATATGTAATTGTATGCTTTATATATTTATTTACATTATATATATCGGTCATTCTTTAAATAACTGCACACTCGGCTTTTTTATTTTATTTTTTGAACATATTTGGAAACGAAATATCTCAAAAACTATGGAAAAAGGAATAAAAAACCTTAGACCTTATTTGTTTAAAAATGCTTTAATTTTATGATAAAAGATAAAAAGCTCTAAACTAATTTTTTTTTCCATAAAAATGATTCTCAAAATATTTCTGTCTTATTTTTTAATCAATCCTATGGATGCATCTGCTTTCGTATCGAAATTCTCGCCATAACTTTGGAAAATATGGGCTTTTTATGAAAGCAGATATATTCTTAGGTTTAATTAAAGAATAACATTAAAAAAAATTATTTTATGTTAAAGATATTTTGAGAAACAATGTGCGCGCCATCAGTATAAAATTCATAATTTCCAAAATTATGGCGGGAATTTCGATATGAAAGCAAATACATTATAAGGATCCAGGGCCTGGTTTATCCACAGGCTAATAAGGCTGGGGTGCAAGGTCCGAGGGGGCGCTGAGAATTAACTTTGATTTTCATTTTTTTTCGTATTTTTATTCAGTTATAAATAGTTATACATTATTTTTTTAATGCTTTTACAATAATTTTAAATTCAAAATTATTCTAAAATAATACTCCTGCGATACCTACGGACCACTTTAAATATTAAAACCATATTTTTTAACGTTGAATTCAAAATAGAAGCAGGAAGAATAGCAGAAAAATTGAAAACCCTAGAAATGACATGATAATGTTGTGTTTTTGGAATTCTGTGCTGGTCAAGTTTCAAATCATTAGTGGACAGCTTCCAGCAAATAATGCTGATTTGTCAAACGTTGTTACTATATACATGCAAGTTATTATATACAAATCTTAATCAGTGATGGCATTTTCGGTGAAAAATTGTCATCAGTACATTCGACAAGTTCTTAGTAGATTCGGTACATTTGACCCTTTTTCAGTACATTCGGTGGATTTTCAGTACATTTGGACTTTTTCTGAAAAATAACAATTTTTTAAGTAAATTCAGGTAAAATGTGCGTGCAAACCTGCCGTAATGGTTTGCTGACCTTTTTTTTTAAGTAAAAATTTAAAATTTTTTACATTCGGCTTTTAAAAGTACATTTGAAGTCTCGATTCAGTACATTTTCACAAAATCCAACTGCCATCACTGATCTTAATACGTTGAGAAGAAAATTTTAAGTCCAAAGCAATCGATAGGTGCGAACTCACTGAGTACAAAAAAGATTTAAGAAGAAAAAAGAAACCGAACTTTTATTTTGATGAAGCAAAGCCGAATTTAAAGGAAGACAATATTTCATTGTAGATAAAAAATACGCTGCTACTGATTCCCTCGAAAATCAGTTGAAAAGTCAACAAATAATTTATACCGAAGTGAATTCAAAATTTGGTTTCTTATGGAAATTTCGTGAAATAAATTACAATAGCATTATAAAAACCAAGGCTAAAGAGTTGCTACAACTATATGACTTGGATATGAAAGATACGTTTTCTGACGAGTGTTTCCATTTCGAACAGATTTTAAAAGATAAAGAATTTGTTGATCTACAAAAATTAAAATTTACAATTACTAACCTAAGCACTGGCTCTATTTTTCCGAATGTAGAAATTTTTTAAGAGTTTTTAAGGATTAGCATCACAAGATACAGCGGTGAAAGATCTTTCTCTGCATTAAAACATGTAAGAAATTACTTGCGCTTCGCTCTTCGCCAGCGGAAACTTACCGCACTTGCACTATTATTTATTGAGAATTTTTCTTACAAAACATTAAATTTGGCAATGTTGTGGAAAGATTCGGTAACGAGAAACCGAGAAGGGAAGAGTTTTATGTAACGTTTTCAATTAACAACACATATATGGTCCTCATTTCGAGATCTGATTTCTCAGTAAAATTTTTCTATATAATTTGGGGCGTGGGTTCCAATATTGTCAACCATATTTTTCCTTAGAATCGTTTTCGAGATATCCCCAAAAACCACATTTTCTGCACTTTTTTCATTTATTTGGCCATATTCTCATACATTTTTTTTGACCTAAATCAGTTGCACGCTGATGTGATATTTTTGGCATTTTTAAAAAGTCACAAAATTTCCATTGGTCCATTTGGACCATTTTTGCTCAAATCGGACAAAAATGTTTAATGAAAAAAGGTAATTTCCATATGCTCATGCATTCCCTTATATAGGCCATAGACTATGTAATTGATTAAGGAACTAATTCGTTAAAAGTATTTTATTGTCTTATATGTTCAATAGTACATTGTGCCCTAAAAATTTAAATCCAAAAATGCTATTAAATTTAGGCTTGGACTTTTGAGAACAGTGCAAATGTGTCCCTTGTTTACTTTTTTAATTATAATTCAAAAACTACATTTTTGGTGTATACACATTATGAGATTTTTTGTAGGGAATACAATTTCCTATCGAAATGGCACTTTATAAAGCCAAAGACTTTTTTTTTTCTACAAAATATGACGTAATTTTCGTCAAAATGGTGACCCATAAATGTAATTTTTGATGAAAATTGGTTGTGATGCAGTCGTTCAAAGTTGCCTACCTCTATATGATTTTGCCAATTTTTACCTTTATACCAGATTAGTTTTAATTTTACACACAAAAATAATTTTTACTCAACGAAAAAGTTATTTTTAGATTGTCAATGATAATGACGAAGATATTTGTTCACAATTTTTATATGGTACTAGCTATCCCGGCAGACGTTGTTCTGCTCTCACTTTCCATGTCCCTATATCCAGCTCCTTGCTCAAACCTATCCCTATCCCCATTGTTACCCCAACCCTAACCCATTCTTATTTCCATCCCTATCCCTATCCCTATCCCTATCCCTATCCCTATCCCTATCCCTATCCCTATCCCTATCCCTATCCCTATCCCTATCCCTATCCCTATCCCTATCCCTATCCCTATCCCTATCCCTAATTCTAATTTTTCTCGCCGTAAAAACCATCCTTGAACTTCAACGAACATTTTAAAAAAAGATTTGGCCAAATTGGTCCAGGCGTTGTTGAGTTATGCGCTTACCAACACATTTTGCGATTCATTTTTATATATAAGAAGATATATGATCTTATATATAAAATACTTCAAAAAATTTAAATTTTTCGGTTTTTTTTAAATAGCGATTATGAACTATCTTTCAAAAAAGTAATAAATACATTTCTGAAAAATTTGGATTTTTAAGTTTCTATACGCGATTAATCGTTGGTGAAAAGTAAAAAGTATAATAATAAAAAGTATTATAATATTTTACAATTCAATTCAACTATATATACATTTTCAACCATAAGTTTTACAATTTCGCGCTGTATTATTTTCGTTATTATATAAATCGTAATAATTCCAGTATAAATTACAACTTTTATGCTTTTGAATTCGAAGCGATAGCTTTTACTATAGAAACTGAAATATTTGTAGTCTCGGCAGGCATAAGCAGGATGGGCCGGGGGCGCATATTCATAGTTAGCCTGGGGCTGTCAGAAGTCTAATTAGCCCCTGTAAGGATCGATTGAAGAAAAACATATAAAAAAATCAAAAGAAAAAGATGTTATGTTGAAGATACATATTTTGAGAAACATTTTTTTTTTTGAATAAAAAAATTAGTGTGTTAACAAATTTGTTTAAATTTTTTTTAATTTATTTTATAAAACAAAAGCATTTCTAAACAAAGGGATTCAATGTGTTTTTCTATCCCCTATAGTTTTTGAAACACTTCATTTCAAAAAATTTTCGAAAAAGGTAAAAAACCAAGTGTGCAGTTATTTAAAGAATGACGGATGTGTACTTTTTTAAGCCATTTTAAAAACTTCCTATCCATATCCCTATCCCTATCCCTATCCCTATCCCTATCCCTATCCCTATCCCTATCCCTATCCCTATCCCTATCCCTATCCCTATCCCTATCCCTATCCCTATCCCTATCCCTATCCCTATCCCTATCCCTATCCCTATCCCTATCCCTATCCCTATCCCTATCCCTATCCCTATCCCTATCCCTATCCCTATCCCTATCCCTATCCCTATCCCTATCCCTATCCCTATCCCTATCCCTATCCCTATCCCTATCCCTATCCCTATCCTTATCCCCATAGGGGATACAAAATTCCATACAAAATTCCCACACAAAACGCTATTTCGGTTTTTTGCAATTTTCGGAGTTTTCTTTCAAATTTTTAAAATTTTTTTTTTGCTTTAAACCTTCCCTAAACAATTACAAATCCAACAAAAAAAAAAATTATTGAAATCGGTCGAGCCATTCTCGAGCCTTTGCGTGACTAACGCAGTCAGTCTAATTAATTTTTATATATACATATAGTAGATAGTAGATTTTACTTTGTAAAATTTAGATGAAGGTACAGTAATCCCTCGAACTGCGCGGTTTCGCAGCTACGCGATTTTGTTTTTACCACCGAAATTTCGAATTGCGCGGTAAAAGTTTCGTAGCAGCGCGTATATCTCCATTTCTCTTTTTATATTTTTTCGCACTATTTTTCATGCAATATATATGCACATATAATTTGGTGAATCCTCTTGAATTGTGTGATGTGGCTTGTAATTTTTACATACATATGTACATAATTCACATTTTGTTTTCGAAACTCTTCATGTAAAGAACACTGAAGACAGCAGTGAAAATGTTGATGTAAAGAGTTTTTATTTTGTCATACATGTATACTAGAGGGGTCAAAAAAAAAATTTTTTGATTTTTTCACGATGTGTCAGCGGATTACAATAGCCTTATATGTCTGGACAAGCCCCATTACTAGGATTAAGGTTAATATTGAAAACTGGATTAGCGCCCTCTGTTTTAAGTAAACAACCCATTTTCAAAAATCTTGATTTAAAAAATGCTGCAAGTTGTTTGAGGTTATAAAACTTTTCAACAAAGTGGGTATGGTTTTCGGGAAACAATCGATCGGGGAATTCAAATCATTGATTGGTTTTTCTTCTTCTTCTTCCTTTCTTACAAAAAAATTTGCAATTGACCGGACAAAAGTAAAAAAGTACCGATTTTCCACTTTCTAGATCCAACACCTCAAATATTATGTTACCGCCGATCCCATGGTACATCATTTTTAATGAACTGATATTCCCTTAAATTAATGCCGAAACCGCATATGATTATTTTATTTTAAAACAAAGATATCTGCATTTTTCTAAATTAACAGACCTGATTTTTTTCGATTCGGAGTCGACAAATTTGCATATTAAGGTGATTCTAATTTTTTTTTATTTAAAACAGTAACCATCAATCGGGGAATTCGAATTCGTGATTAGTTTTTCTTCTTCTTCTTTTTTTCTTACAAAAAAATTCAAAATAGACCGGAAAAAAATTAAAAAATTCCGATATTGTACTTTAAAGTTGCAAAATCACCCCATATTATTTTGCTGCCGATCCCGTGTTACATCATTTTTAATGTACTGTTATTTGCTTAACAGAATGCCGTAAACTGCATATCATTTCCCTATTGCAAACCCGAGATATCTGCATTTTTCCAAATTAACAGAACTGCCATAATTGAACTATTCTATAGATTTTTCTAAAATATTCAAAAATTCAAATTATGTCAGTTCTGTTAATTTAGAAAAATGCAGATATCTCGGGTTCGAAATAAGAAAATGATATGTGGTTTACGGCATTCAGTTAAGAAAATAACAGTACATCAAAAATGATGTAATACGGGATCGGCAACTTTAAAGTACAATATCGGAATTTTTTAATTTTTTTCCGGTCAATTTTCAATTTTTTTGTAAGAAAAAAAGAAGAAGAAGAAAAACTAATCATGAATTCGAATTCCCCTATTGATGGTTACTGCTTTAAATAAAAAAAAACTAGAATCACCTTAATATGCAAATTTGTCGACTCCGATTCGAAAAAAATCAGGTCTGTTAATTTAGAAAAATGCAGATATCAAAATAAGATAATGATATGCGGTTTTGGCATTCATTTAAGGGAATATCAGTTCATTAAAAATGATGTTCCATGGGAACATAATATTTGAGGTGTTGGAGCTAGAAAGTGGAAAATCGGTACTTTTTTTACTTTTGTCCGGTCAATTGTCAATTTTTTTGTAAGAAAGGAAGAAGAAGAAGAAAAACCAATCACGGATTTGAATTCCCCGATCGATTGTTTCCCGAAAACCATACCCACTTTGTTGTAAAATTTCATAACCTCTACAACTTGCAGCATTTTTTAAATCAAGATTTTTGAAAATGGGTTGTTTACTTAAAACAGAGGGCGCTAATCCAGTTTTCAATATTAACCTTAATCCTAGTAATGGGGCTTGTCCAGACATATAAGGCTATTGTAATCCGCTGACACATCGTGAAAAAATCAAAAAGTTTTTTTTTTGAACCGCTCTAATGTATATATGTATATGTATTTTTACAAATGAATTTATAATTTTTATTTATTTTTGATTATGTTTTACGTTTATTTATATGTAATATAACTAGTCACTTAATAAAGACTTTATTTGACCTATGGACATACTTAAAACTAATTTTTTTATAAGAAATTTAGGATTTGGAACGTATTCCCCGAATTTAGTACAAAAGTGGGTTCACAGTGCGCGGTTTTGGCCTGCGCGCTGTTTTTTCAGAACGTAACTACCGCGTAGTGCGAGGGATTACTGTACTGCTATTTTCATGTTCGCAGCTGTACATAATTGCTAAAAGTAATACGCAAAACGAAAGTCTAACTTTCATCGTTGATAGGTTTCAAAGAAATGATATGCGAAAAATCCGCTAACAGGCTCAAAAACATTTAGCGATAGCGAAGGATACATGAATCCAGCAATCAAAATTGTCAGTCCGTTTCATAACATACATACATTTGTGACTCAATTTTCAAAAATGTTTGGGTTAGAATGAATGTGTGGTTTAATCTTCCCAACGGATGAAAAAAATTAACACTTTCCATGATAAAACAGTAGAACTAGACAATAAAATTGCAAAGCTAGGATATATTTTTCATCTCTGGTTGCTCGTTTGAAAGTTGAGGATCTTCAGGGTCGTTTTCATTTTCGTCGATTATAATTATAGCGACATTGTGGCAAGTTTTACCAGAGCACGGAGTGCATAAAGCTGAATTATTAAGCCCAGCTCTCAGGACAGTGTAAGATCCCGTGCATCCCTTGGTGAGGCTGGGTCGCATAATGTTCTTATTGATATTAAGCCAAGGGAGCTCTTCGACCAACCCCACTGTGGCATCCTTCTCCAACCCCAACCACTTTTTCACTTATTGGCACGTGCGATACGAATAAGAGGAAGCAGCCTCTTTGGTTGGTATCAAACGTGCCAGGCTCAACTCAGCGTTGGCTGCTGATTTGACGAACAAGTTGGGTTGCTTAGGGTGTCGATGATTGTGACCTATCCATACAGAACAACCAGGCACCTATTTCGTGGAAAATGTTTTTACCAACAAGATGTTAACATTAAAATTATTGTTGTCAAACACGAAATACTTAGATGAACGCTTCTTTGTTAATAGGTGGTGATCCACCTCTCCGAAGAATAGCTAAACTTTCAGCAATCACTGCCTCACAGTAACTATGAAAAAACTCAATTGCTGCGCAGAGGATAAGAAGATGTTTTGACTCAAATTTCCTGTGTAGGTCCGCCCAAAGCTCGTCTTGATTGAGGAAAGGAATGAGCTACGTCTGCCGTTTGAAATTATTGCATGAGCTTTCGAAACACATTTGCTCTCCCAGCCACCGAAACTTAGGCGTTTGTGTTTCAGCATTTTGACTGAATCACTTTCTCGCAAGAAAACATCAGATGGAGAATTCTCAGTTCTATTATAAACTTGAGAGCGAATGTCTTATAAGATTATCTCTGCTGCGGACTTCACCATTTTCGTCTCTATGCTGCCGTATCCAATCATCACATAGACAATTTGCATCTTCAAGAATCGTTCCCCCTACACTCAGTGACTGTACTTGGTGTGTACAATATTTCATCGTGATTGAATCATTTTTTTTATGAGTTTTATAAAATCTTCAGTGATATTATCTTCACAAAGAAAACATATATTCTGTAGTCCTATGTTGCCACTAGGGGTTGCAATCCCGGAACTTTTTTTTGAGTTTCGATATTTTCGGGATCGAAGTTTCCAATCCCGGGATCCCGGGATCAATCCCGGGATTGATAGTTCTAGTAAATGCATACAGAACTACAAAAAAAACGAGAAGTTTATACTATTGTATATATAAAATTAAAATTGCTTTATTTCACAGCGTAACAATGAAGAATAAGAACGCAAAATAATAGACAAAATAATAGCTTAAAAAATGACTAAGAACACTTCAAGTGTTAATACATCTAAATCACATTTACTAAGTTTGACTAGTAGAAGATAGCCACTATTAAAAGGAGATGATAGAGGATAATCAAGCATTTATGACCAAACTATCAATTTCATTTTCACATTTAAAAATTCGTGTACCACATTTTGTACTTGATTAATACTTTATCACGTTCTTCAAATGTGACAGTGATGGCATTTAGTGGCACCGAATGGCTCGCTCTCAGTAGATGCACCCATAAGTGTGCTTCATTTAAGTTGTCAAAATCTTTAGATGATGATTTCAGAAAAAAAGCTTCAGACAAAAGTTTAATTATATCTTAGAACTTAAGTTTTGGTAGGTCTAGGTATGGGTCAAAACTTCAATGTCAAACTAAGGTCGGCTGTGGTTTTTTTTTTTTTTTTGAAGACAAACCTATATTTTTTGTTGCAGATTTGTATTTTATTATAAGAAATAGATATGTTTTGCTTATGTTGTTTTTCTATTGCATTTTTAGTATTTCCGATATTGATAAAAATAATTTTAGTCCAAATAGGTCTGTTTGTTAACTGAAAATTTGAACGAATTTGTACAAATTTGTAACAATTGTTACTGGATTGTGTTTGTTAACAAAAAATATCCAGTAACGAGAGAGGCAGTGAGAGAATAAAGTGACAATTTGTTGCGAGAGAGCCTGCTAGTTTTTATTGGATAAAATTTTACCTTTACATTTTTCAAAAAGAAAAAGATATGATTTTGACGATTGTCAAATTTTTTTCATAAATAAAAAAGCAAATTGTTTTGAAAAACTTAAATATTTTTTTTCGCTTGTCAGCTTGTACGAATTTTTACTGGATTGTGTTTGTTTACTTTTATGAAAATTTTTTTCTCTGTGAGCAAATACTTTCTTACTCTCTACAATTTCTTTAATGGATTATTGTTACTGAGAAAGTAAACAAACACACTTAATTTCACATTTTATCATTCTTCTCATGAACTATCAATTTTCAATAGGTACAAATCGCACTTATTAAAAAATTCTTAAAATTAGTCAAAGTATTAAAAAAGATATTTTTTTTTTGCTATGTGACATTTTTAATAAGAAAATCTTAAACAAAAAATTGCTACAATAAAAAAAAATATTTTTAATTAATTTAAGGTTCAGACACAATTGAAGTGCATTTTGCATCAAATGTATTGAAAACAATTGTTTTGCAGATTTTGTACTTAAATATGTCATATAAAAGAATATTTATTATATAATATAACATTTTTTTCTAATCCCGAAAATCCCGGGATTGTCTCTTTGTAATCCCGGGATTACTTTAGCCTATATTTAGAGCAAATCCCAGGATTCCGGGATTGCCACCCCTAGTTGCCACCCATTTAAGAAAAATTGTCTCTAAAAACGGGTGGCAGCCCATGTTTAAGACCGGATTCGACAAGTCAACCCTATATATTCTATTTATGCTTTTCGAGCTCTATCGTTTGTCACATATTTTAAGCATTAATATATGTATATTATTAAAAATTGACCGAAAAAACCGGTAGCAAACCAATTTTGGGGACAGGATTCAACAATGCAACCCTGGATATTATATTTAGGCCTTTTTGAGGTCTATCATTTGACATATATTTTGAGATATAATATTAAACAGTTTCAATTAAAACAACAAAATTATCTAAAATTCGGGCGTTTTCGGGCATCGGAACAGGCTTTGGCAAGGCATCCCTGGTTCGTTAGTTTCACCAAAATGGCTCACTATCTTTTAGGTACATCCCATCCAGTAATCTTATACACTCGACTTTTCTACAGCGGGCTCTCCGCCTAAAGTAACAATAGGTGTGTTTCAGCCAGAAAAAAAAAAATCGAAACCATGCGAAATTGTCATTTTAGCGCGGCCAAGATTTCGATTTTTTTTTTTGAAGCAAACTCTTCAACCATGGTTTTTCTTGAAGTTAAGACTATCTTGAATTAATATTCAAGGTGGAACAATTAAAATTCAAAGAGAATTTTATGTAACTTTATATATATCTTTTTATGTTTTTTTACTTTAAATGCATTTTTAACTATGACTCCCTTTAAATTTTAATTATAACCCTGCTTCGTGAGTCTTACCAAAATGGATCACTATCTTTCCCGTACATCCTATAATTTTATACAACCAATTATTTTACAGCGGGCTTTTGGGCTACTTCTCTTTCACCTTCAACGCGCTGTTTATGTGTATCATTTAATGATTAAAACTGGTAAAATTGGTGAAGTTTACTTTCGGGAAATCTTCGTATTGAACGAAGTTTCGTTTTTCACAAAATTTGCACCGGGTGTGATTACTCAGTAAATCATTTTTTTTTACTTCTCATCAAACTACAAATAAAGCACCTTTTATTTAAGTTGTGGTTGTGGGAGGCCTACGAAAAAAATTTCGCTCAATAACGCAAAAAGTAAGCCATAAGTAGAAAAATATGAATATTGAGACCAATGTTGGCCAGCCTTTCACCGTTTTAAAGCTTCCAATAAATACTGTAATTTTGATCAAAAATAGTTATTTTGGTCGAAAAATGCGGTATTCAAACTTGGACGAGTAATTTTAATCCAAAACTTTCAATAAAAAGCGTACTTTTTCGAAAAA
This sequence comes from Tricholauxania praeusta, assembly GCA_949775025.1. Lineage (NCBI taxonomy): Eukaryota > Metazoa > Arthropoda > Insecta > Diptera > Lauxaniidae > Tricholauxania > Tricholauxania praeusta. The sequence goes on along the minus strand of OX459030.1, from coordinate 86,299,599 downwards.
TGAGATGGTCATTTGTAGTTTTAAAACTATGAAAGATGGGTCAAATCTTGTCATATGTGAATTTTTCGGGCATGAAATCGATGTGTTTTCATCTCCTCTACAATATTTATCAAAATATATTTTTATACTTATTGCTTAATTTCCGAGTTATTGAGCGAATTTTTTTTGTAGACCTCTCACAACCAGGCCCACCACGATTCTAGCGAATAAGGCTTATTTCGATTACCACCCATACTTAAACTAACGATTGCAAATAAAATTAAGCTAGAGGAAATGACTATGAAAAATGCAACGCTACCTCCCGGACTATTATTATTTTGCCGTAAAGTTTAAGTAAATAAATTGCTTAAAGTCATAAATATAGAAACTTTTGACAAACAATTGCATTGCTTGCCACAATGTGATCTATACAACTTATCATTTGTATGTTTTTCCAAGCATATAAGGTTTCAGATAATGTTTTATCAAGACTATAGTATAAATAGTTTACTCGCGATTCAATAAAATACCTTAAAGTATTGATAAGATGTTTACGCTTGTGAGTCAGTTTAACATTGTATATAATCAATTTTATTATAAATTTTTAATATCTACAAATTTATTTTTAATATCTACAATTTATTGAAACTTTCAGGAATTTCTACACATTCGCTTAATGAGGCAGAGCTAGCACGCGATTTTGAAAGAATTACTGCGAAAAGGAGCCTCGCCACTGAAATTATCAGCCGAATTCCATTGCAAAAAAGTATTTCCACATCCTCTATTTTAGCCAAAGAAGATATCAAAACCATCGCCAGGCATTTAACTGATAGTGAGGATGAGAACCAAAGCTTATTACGAGCACATGCAAAAATTGAAGTATATGATAACGTTGAAAAAAGACGAAAAAGAGGCTCTTTGTTCTTTCGCAAAAAGAAAGACAAAGCTAAAATGAAAGGTCAATCTACTAGTTGTGATGCTTGTGGTACAACCATAAATCTTTCTACTATAAAGGAACATCAGTTAGACTGTAAAGGCAAGAAACTAAATATTAAAGGTGCTGCAATCAACAAAAAAGGTAGTGATAAAGCAGAAGCAGGACTGGATTTATGTGATGGTTCTGAGCAGGCAAATAATTTTAATGATGATAACGTTCCATTAATACGTTTCGAATTTCTAAATGATCCCCCTATTGTGGCACAGGATCTAGGAGCTGATGCCGCATTGGGCATAGCATTAGAGGAACATGACTCCTGGTCACCCAGTGTGCCAAAGGAAGTGTTAAAATCTTTAAAAGAAAAACAAATTAAAAGACAAGAACATATATATGAATTTATAATGACGGAAAAACATCACTGTCAAACGCTATTCGTGATGCAAAAAGTATTTGTCGAAAGTTTGGAGCGACATTTTCCATCGCTAAACGTAAATCAAATGTTCCCCCGACTCGCTGAACTCACTGAGTTGCATTCAGTATTTCTCAAAAAACTGCGACAAAAACAAAGAGAAAACTACATAGTAGATAGTATAGCAGACATTCTTTTGGATTTCTTTTCGCTTGACAAAGCGCAAAGCTTACGCGTTGCTTACGGCGAATTTTGTGCAAATCACCGAACAGCTCTTGAGCAGTTTAAAGGCTGTATGACAAGTCGAGATCAAACCTTTGCTGAATGGTATAAGCACTGTTTAACAAATCCATTGCTCAAGAAGAAAGGCATACCAGAGTGCATTCTCTTTGTAACACAACGTTTGACCAAGTATCCTTTGTTAATTGAACCACTGTTAAAAAGTGCTCGTGAAGATAAACCGGAAACCGATAAGTTACAGCATGCGTTGAATTTAGTTAAGGCGTTATTAGTAGATGTGGATGCTTGCGTTGCTGAAAAAGAGCTCAAGGAAAGACAAATAGAGATTTTTAATCGTATTGATGTTAAATCGTTTGCTATTTATAAAAACAAACCTTTTCGCAAATCTGATGTTGGCATTACCTCGCGTCGCCGTTTAAAGTTTGAAGGACTTTCAACACTCATGCAAGGACGATCTAAAATGCAGATGGTGCTTGTTGTTGTGTTAACTGATTGTTTGTGCTTTTTGAGCGAAAACTCGGCGCATAACAAGTATACATTTTTTACCCCAGAGCATAAAGCTGGCGTTGTACCGCTGCAAAAACTTCTTATACGCGAAAAGGCTGGTACTGAATCTCGTGGCATTTATATTATTTCTTCAAATCCAGCATTTCCTGAAATGTATGAACTCAAAGTACAGCAACCAAAAGACAAAAATATTTGGATTCAATCAATAAGACAGGCGGTACTAGAATGCCCGTCAACAGATGTTTTAGAGACAGAAGACTTAACTGCTGAGGAAAAACTTAAAATAGGCGGTAACAAACGTGAACTAATTGAGAAGATGAGACAAAAAGATATCGAGCAAGCTCTTCTTTTAGAAGAAAAAATCATATTGCAGTTGAATCTTTTAAGAGAGCAAAAGAATTATGCCGAAACTGCTAATGTTGTAAGCGCAGATACTTTTCTTTCTACGTTTGGTTCATATAAAGATTTAGTAAATGTAGACTGTGATGCCGCTGAGCTCTGGAAGCGTGTACTTAATACTGTGCAGGTAAGTTTTAGAAAACTGTTTGGGAATTGTACCTTTTCAATAATCTTTTTTCGTATTCAATTGAGAAATTTAAACTTTTTAGACCAAGTACTTAGATTAAGTAAAAACTATCTGAAAATTAAATGTCTGCTGAGTAAAATAAAATTGGTTCCCTCATTTTGTTTGACGAATTGCATTGGTTTTTTGTCGAAGCGAACCGAAGTACTAACCAAACCACTTTTATTTATTAGCTAACCCAAACCAGAAGCAAGCCACACCCATTTTGTAAACCGATTCAGAAAATCAGATTTCTTATTTGCATTGTCCGACTTCTTAAATCATTTCTCGTTACAAAATTATTTTTGTAGTTTTGTTTTCTAAAAATTAATATTAATCAAAATAAGACCAAATACATTTAAAGTATGAAAATAAAATGAGAAGCAATAATAATAGTTACACGGAATAGTATGGAAACCTTAAATGTTCCACACGGAAATTTTGTATTCGATGCTTTTAAACTGATATTTTTTTGGTTTCGAATACTTAACCTCTAGTATCGTAACAAATTAAAGCAACAACAAAATATTTTATCTTAAATTGTACAGAGATATTAATTTTCCTATAAAAACTCCTCTGTTCAGTTCATTTCACTATTCTTAAGCACGTCATTTCATTGACTTTTATTCTGAATTCTCAAATGTTCCAAAGATTTTCTATGGGACTGACATCTTCCAACTGGGTTTGTATGAATCTAGTTCTAAATTTGAAAGTTAAAGATGCCTACAAAATTATATGTTTAGCAATTAGTGCATCTACAAATATAGATATTTAATCTTTTCTTACAAAAACTAAAAACTGTAACATTTTAATTTATGAATTAAAAATTATTATTGGCAATTATCGCCGTACATTTTTTGATATTGCAGCTAGCAATTGCATAGGGCAATAATCTCCACGACATTTTTTGGCATAAAGAAGTTGTCTTGAGATTTTCATTGACCCTCCCCCCCCCTCATTGGCAAGATTTGGTGAGATTTTGCCGGATCCCCTCCCCCTATTTTGACTCACGTAATTAATGTATGGCTCCTAAAGCTTTGATGTTCTCAAAATAGCAGTGGAAGAATTATTAGCGTCAAAGAGCGAGGACTCTAAAGTCAATTTAACAGCATTAACATAAACTTGTGACTTACTCGATTTTGGTTCCAATTGTATTTTGTCAATATTTAGAATATTTTAATTTTAATAATTTTTAAATTATTCAACCCACAAATTTATTTCGTTTTTAGGACATCAGTCAATTAGCGACATCTGTGTATACAGCTGCAACGGGCTTACCTGTCTCACGATCCGTAAGTTCTGTGGGTGAAAAGCATAGCGAAACTTACTCCTCTCCTCTTTTGCCTAAGCGAGCAGAGACATTTGCAGGCTTTGATGAAAAAAGGACAAAAGGAATATTTCCATGTAGCCGTGACGTAGACAAATTAGCTAATTTACAAGTTATGTCACCACGTCTTCAGGAGTTGGAAGAAAAACGTGAAATAAAAAGTACACAACCAGCACCAATACAATCAACACCTGTCATGAAAACAGTGTTGGAATTTTCAAGTGATACGAACGCAACCGATACTCATTCACATAAAGATCACAATTATGCAGCTTTACAGATTTCCCATCATCTGCAAACATTACTCTGCATTATTTCGCAACAAATGACAACTATGCACAGTCTGCAGCTGCAGCTTGCCTTATACCGCGAAAGCCCAAAAGCTGTTTATACTCATAATGATCAACTGGAAGAACTCAGAAATCTGCAAGACAAATTGCAAGAAGAAAAAACAACTTGGCTTAGGCAAAAAGAACAACAAGAGCAGGAACTCGAAGAACGAAACGAGCAACAAACTAAACTGCAGGAACAAATCAAAATCGAACAGGAAGACATAAAACAACAACGCGACAAACTGTATCGCAAAATGGAACTGTTGTCCAATCAGGGTTTGTTGCATTCACCTAGCACACCACTTATGTTGGGTTATCCAACACTATTTAATGCAAGTAATGATGAGTCTCAAGATGGTGCCAGTGATGGGCTAACACAATTAAATCATGCAGTAGACTCCAATGTTGCAGCAGGCACTGTTGATCGCCGCAAAGACAAATGGCGTACATCCTCAACTATTTCCAAAACACCACCAAGTAACCTTTTAAGCGCTACAAATGCTCCAAAAATCAACCAAACGAGCGTGAAACAGAAGATCCCAATGAAACTATCTTCATTTTCATCGGCTAGCACAAGCAAAATTGACAAATCTGCAAGTTTTAATTATAGTAGCACTAGCACTGCTGGTGCTGCTTCTGCTATATCACAAAATGTTTCCTCTTCGACCGTGGGGGTTACGCAGATGCTACCACTAAAATTGGCCGATAAACGTTCAAATCATCAAACCACATCACAACAAGTCATACCACAACACTCACGTACTGGCAGCTCTCCAGCTATCATACAGCATCCTGTCTCAGCAGCAACTTCACCTACATCAGTTTCAGTAACACGAACTGATTCAGCCTCAACTTTTACTTTTGGGCAAAAAGCTTTTACGCCAAGCTCATCTAGAAGCCGGCAGCAATCTTCTTGCAAAAATTCTCCTTCTCCATCTTTTTTACCCACTGCCGTCTCGACATCAGCTGCATCTCCAAGTTCTTCTAATACTAAGCCTGAAGAAGAAGAAATATATTTCTGATACGTATTTACCCCAGAGGTAGAAATTTAGAAAGCTCTTATTATTCCGTTTCTAGTTTTAAGATGTGAAATTTATTTATTAACTAATTGAAAACTGAACAAAGTATGTATATTATGAGCCGAGAAAAAAAAACAAATGGCTAAATTACTTAATACATGAAAGACTTATGTATTTTAAATCTTAATTGACTCATATTTATGTAGAAAGGTATTTTCCTTACTAAATAGAATATAAAAGATGTCAAATATTCATATTGATTGATTTAATGTATTTTTATTCCATTTCATTATGTACAAGTTATGTAGCTTAAAGTGTGACTAATAAATACTAATATTTTAAAGATTTTTTTTTAACAAACTCAAAAAAATTCTAAATCACAAGAAACTTTAAGTAAAAATTTTAATTCGTACAACATTCGTACAAATTGTTAGTTTTATGTTCAGGTGGTACTGGCACTGGTGCTTTTGATTTTGGTGGTTTCATTTGCTGCAGAAATTACGTTCTTTTATATTTTTTGACAAAAAGCTTTGATGATTCTTGTGCTCGTTTGTTCCATTTATTTAATATTTATAATTAGTTAATAGATTTATGTAGCAACTAGGTTATAAGCTCCAATAATAATGTTATATAATAGTGGAACAAATTTCATTCCACAGGTGAAGCCTTAGTAAATATATGTGCCTACAGATATGTTTGGTAGTGAGCAACGTTTTACTAAAATATGCACTTGCCTCTGGATAAATTGCAATTGAAGTTAGCTCGCGACAGCGTCGAATTGTGCATGCTCCAAAAATAATAATCATAATAGAGTTTAGCTACAACAGCTATTAGTCTTCTTAGATATTTAGCTTGAAGCTTTAAATCAAGCAAAAAACTTAACAAAAAATGAAATCTGAAGAAGAAAAAATTATGCTTGTTATAATTTTATAATTTTTTCTTAGCTTTTTCGCACTTTCTGAACATACCCACTCAGACCATGTGAACATATTGAAATAATTATATGTATAAATTCACATGTTCCAAGGCATAAATGTTAGAAAAAATTTACCCTGCATGCTGTGGGGCTCGGACAACACAAACATAAAAACACAAACAACCATAAAGTCAAGCTTGAGTTGACTTTTTGGCAGGCTAATGTTATAAACTTCGCAATTTTTAATATGTAATTGTTATGCGATTAAAAGGAGATGTAGCCATATAATTAGTTCCACTAACCGGTTGGTAAATTAATTGATAAGAGTTACGAGTACTCCTCCGATTTATATTAAAATAAATGTTATGAGCTCTGGTACAACAAGTGATCCAGTTACAAATTGATGCAAATAAAGTATATCCGCAATATTTCAGCGTTAGCTCAAAGACTTCTTGTGTACCTTATCTCCTCACGGATCATAGCGCCTCCACATAGCTTTTCCAACAAGGTCGATCAGTAGCGAGTTCCTTCACGTAATTTCTGCACTAGCGAACGATTCCACGATGATCTAGGACCTGCGCGTATTCTGCTACCCTGAGGGTTCCACTCCAATGATTGCAGCAGACTTCAATTGTTGATTTCCGCAACGTATGCTCAATATAGTTGTCAAGGTTTACACGAGGAAATTCGATGAAACAAATTCTTTTCCATTCCCTTTTGTGAATTTGTTTTGCGTTTACACACGAAAACTAGAATTTCTTTCTGCTTGTGAATATCAAAGCAGTTACTGTGTCGATCCACCACAACAAACGTAGAGTCAAAGCAAAATATAAGCTATCGAACAGAACGAAAGAGAGTTTGCGGGTACCGAAAATTCTGTACACCACCCTTTCGTTTTTCCTCTCTTGTCAACAAACAAGGAAACTTTCCGGCAAGAGTATCCTCGTGTAAACGCTGACTTTCCGTTTTCGCCGTTTGATTTCAGTGGAAATCGGATCTTGACTGCATCTGGTGAGCAGTTCGTGTTGGTGAACACATGTAAATTGTGTAGCAGGGTGGTATTTGTTAACCAGATTTCACAGCAGTCCAAAATAACTGGTTTGACTCATTGATTCTAGCATGGATGTCCTTATTAGTGATGCCATCTGGTGTTAATACGCTGCCCAAGTAAGTAAAATTGTCCATATTCGTCTATCATGAAGCTATCGCTGCCATTGGTTGGGTGGATATATATGATTTTTTTTTTGATTATGTTACTATTCAGACCTTCCGAAGTTCTTACTCTGCAGTGAGTTTTTCTTTTACATGTCTGACTGCCTGCTGGCGATGAGTTGTCGTCGATATAAGCGAGACGCTCGCTTAATTCTGCAATTTGTAGAGTCAAGAGCTCTGCTGTGGATATCGTCAAGTACTATCAGAAACAAGATTGGTGACAGCAACAAACCTTTGGCGCTCACCTGAGACAGACTCAAAAGGGCCAGAAAGTTTCGCGTTATGTAATACTCTACAGTTGAAACCTTCGTATTGAGCCTTGATAAGATTAATGATCTTTTGTGCTGCACCTTGTTTGTTCAATGCATCCGAAATGCAACTCCGGTCGATGCTATCAAAAGCAGTACGGTAGTAAGTCGATGAAAGCTAGATGTACGAAGCCTGCCGCTCACTTATCTGCTCCACGCTAATGCGAAGTGAGTCAAATTAATACCATGTGCATTGTTGTGGGGCCTAAAAACTGCATATGCAATAACTTCAACGATTCTCATAAAGAGGAAGGTTTGAATAGTCAATCCAATTTAAGCCTCTGAGCGTAAAACGAATAAAGGGCTATTTAATTCTTTAATCCAATAGTATTACCGGATATTAAGTAAGTACCTACTATATGGTATTCCAGAAGTGTAAAAAAAGGAAAATCATTTATTGTCGGCAAAGCTACTGTGACTTGAACCCAACACAGCGATTTTGAAATCACGAAGAGATGTTTTGCATTTCATTTAACCCTTTCGACCCGGTTGGGACAATACATCCCAACATTTTTTGAACAAACCTCCTGGTAAAATTTGCTAAGAACTTTGCCTGCAAATTTGTTTTTTCCGTTCTTTATGATATCTAACATAATAACATACCGTTTGTTTCACATTTGATAACGGCAGTTTTTTGTGAAAGTTGATTAAATGCGCACGTGTTGTGAAATTTGGTAGAAAATTATTAAAAAGAACACAAAATACAAGGTAAATATAACATTTTATATTCTTTTCCAAGTGCTGGTTATTGGATGCATTTATGCATTATAAAATAAGTGTAAATACTTAATTTTTTTTGATAAAACTTTACTGTTTTGTTCATGGGATTATATATCCCAGCAGATTTTGGACTTGGGATTATATATCCCAGCAGAGCCTGAGCTGGGGATTATATATCCCAGCAGCATTTTTAGTACATGTAAGTTCTATATACTCATATCTAAATTTTTGTACATAATAGGCAAAAATGACCAGCAAAAGATCAAAGCTGACTGACGACGATATAGAAAATGAGCTCTATGATACGTCAGATGAATCAGAGCCATTTCAAGACAGTGAATCAGTGTATCTTGCGTCAGATGATAACGCTTCATCTTCGGATGGGGAAAAGTGCGAAAATTTTAGCGCTGTGGATTCCAGTTCCGATGAAGAGTCCGGTTGCGAAGACAATATTGAAGACTGCACCATTGCAGTAACAGCTGCTACGGAGAACACATGGACGGTTAATGGCAATCGCCAGCCACGTAAAGAATGGCCCCCAAAATACATTCCGTCTGTGCTTAGCGATGTAAATCGAAGCTCCACTGAGTTACACATTTTTTTGAAATTATTTCCCCGAAGCCTGCTTATATGGATTAGCCAGTGCACAAATGAAAGACTTGTCATACTCAAAAAAACTAAAGGTACGTTCAAAAAAACTACTCGATCCATTCAAAGTACAGATCATCACGAGATTTTGGCAATGATGGGAATAATGCTTGTAACGTCTTATAATAGACTGCCTAAAATGCCTATGTACTGGTCCAAGAAAAAGTCCGTTGGCAACAATTTCATAAGAGATAGCATGTCTCGTGATCGATTCCTCTTGCTTCATTCAAAATTTTATTGCAATTCTCCTGAAAAACCAAACGGTTGTTCGAAAAGCTATTACATAGAAGAAGTTGTTAGTTGCCTCAAAAAAACTTTCAGTGCTTGCCGCGAAGACAGCTCGTTTCAAGCCATAGATGAGTCGATGGTAAAGTTCAAAGGACGATCTTCATTGAAACAATACCTTCCAATGAAACCCATCAAGCGAGGAATTAAAATATGGGAAAGGTCTGACTCATCTTGTGGATATGTTTACGACTTCAACATATATTGTGGAAAAGATGAATGTGAAAAAGAACTCTCCAACTCAACATTAGACGAAAGGGTAGTCTTAGCATTAGCAAAAACTATAAAACGAACCAATGTGGCGCTTTTCTTTGATCGATTTTTTTTCTCTGTATATCTCTTCAACACCTTACCATTTGCAGCTGTCGGTACAATTATTTCCAATCGGAAGCAGCTTCCTTCATGCACACAGAAATTAAATAGAGGAGAGAGTGTGAACTACCAAAATCAATTTGGAACATCATGCGTATTTTGGCAGGATACAAAGCTGGTAACGGTAGTAAGTAATTGCCATAATCAAGAGATTGGGTTAATTAAACGCAAACAGAAAAGTGGCGAGAAAATTGACTTGAATTGTCCAAAGCCTATTATCGACTACAACGTACATATGGGTGAGGTCGATTTATCCGACCAAATGTCGCAATTGTACGATATAAACAGGAAGTCCACAAAGTGGTGGAAAAAGGTTTTTTATAAGCTCTTACAGACAACATGTGTCAACGCCTGGATATTGTACAAGGAAACGCATCACTTGCCTCAGCTTCCATACATTGATTTTGTCACCGCGTTGGCGGAGGATATGGACAAAAGTAAGGTGCCCAGGAAGAAAAAGTCTGGACGACACTTGAAGAATCGTGATGTTAATTACGGTGTTATTGGCGATCATATGCCCATTGAAGGTAAATAGAGACGAAGATGTGTAAAATGTTCCAAGGATAAAAAAGACAAGCGTACAAATTTCACATGCAAAGCATGCGAAGTTTCATTATGTTTCGGTTGTTTTACACCATACCATAAGCACTGAGACACAATTCTTTTCATTTAATTATTTAAATTACATGAATTAATAAAATAAATTTTTAATAATCACTCTTTTTTCTTATAACCACTCCAGGGATATTATATCCCAAAAATTAAAATCAAAAACACCTATTGGGACTATATGTCCCATGGCCTGCAGCGCCTCTGGCGGAGAAAATTTGAATTTCGGCATGTTCAAAAATTTTATAAAAATTTAGTTTCTAAGGCTAACCTATCACAAATATTGTACACCCCACAGTTTTTTTTCGGTTCGAAAGGGTTAAAGACTCGTTTTTATGATTACCATTATTCCTATATGTAGAAGTAAAAACGCCAATACTATATATATGTTATGGGCCAAACTAGTTCATCCGAAGCGTGTATGGATAAACTAGGGTTATAATTTACTATAAGAGCCTCATTCGCGATTTTCTTGAAATTTTAGTATGTTAGGGTAAGTGTGCGACCTTCGGCTGCGGCTCAGGGTTCATATCCTCCAATATGTCTAATGGTGGCTTCGCTAACACACCGGAGCACAGTGGCAAGATTTCAATTTTTTGATTGCAAAAATCATAACTTCTGAACGAATAAAGATTTTTTGATAATTTTTTTTTTGTATGATAGGAAATTCCTATAGCTGTTACAGTGTTAAATTTAATTTAAATCGGTTCACAGAGTCCGACACAATTGATTGTTGAAGTTGAGTTTTTTGTAGGGAGGAAAAATTACATATCTTCTGCATATAAAAATTAAATTCTGTTTTGTTTGCCTCAAGTAGACTTTGAAAACTGCAGGAAAGTGTGATTGAAATGAGAATGGGCTTGGTATGTATAGCTAAAATTGTAAAAAAAATTAAAGATATTTTGTAAGGAAGTTCTTTTTTGTACGATTTGTGCTCATCCATTTTCTGTTCATATTCCAATATAAGTTGGATGCAATTTTTTTAAATTCAGACATCTTATGCGTTGAAAAACTATTTTCGGTAATCTAAAGATAATCTTTAACGTCCATTATGAGCTCTGCTTGACTTACGTGGAATGATGTAGCATTTTTTATATACATGTTGAATTTTTCAATTTCTTCGTAATATAAGTTAAGAAGAGTTCTCTTGTAGGAATAAATTAATTACGTGTCGGAACGACTTTATATATGTTCCCGGCCAAGCCAGTTGTTAGGTTAAACTAGTTTTTCCTAGGCCAAACTAGTTCATCCAAATATTGTTAAAATGAACCAGTTTAGCCTAGGATGAACTAGAGTTATTATTTATTTTAACGCCCTCACTCACGACATTCTTGAAATTTTAGTATGCTATTGTAAGTGCGCAGCCTTCGGCACTATGTCGAACACGGGATTCGCTATCACACCAGGGTTGGATATACCATAGTGAACCGCGGCCGAATGCTGCCGCGAAGCCGGTTTTGAACATAGTATTTTAGGATGTAAATCATGTGTAGCGACCAGGCCCGTGCGCAGGAATCATCCATGGGGGGGGTTTTAAACTCGAACATTTCTTATCAGATTATGTTCATAAAAAACGTCAAAAAACGGGTTACTTTTAATATAGACATTTATTTATAATTAAATACCTATGTATGTATGTACATGTGTTTATTAGACATGTTCAGGAATCATCCATGGGGGGGGGGTTTAAACTCGAACATTTCATTATCAAAATTAAATTTGTTTTTATATTTTTTTAAGCTAATCATGCACTGACTAGCTATTGAAGCAAAATATTGTAATTACTTGCTTATAAAATACTTTAAAAATTTTTGGACCAAAAATCAAATTTTATTTGTTTTTCTCATTTAGTTTTTAATGGAAATAAGGAAAATCGAGAGAAAATTAAAAAAAAAAATTTTATAAATAAGAGAAAAATTAAATTTTCTTAGTTTTTTTTTGGCCAAATTCCAAAAAATTAAAATTTTGCAGCTCTGGTAGTAACCTTAAGACTATTTTTTTTTATTTTTTTAAATGAGGATATACTCGAATATGAATAGATTTTCGAAAATCGAGTGTATTGAAGTATTCTAGAACATGCCATTTATTTGAACATGTGTAGTGTTTATTTTATGATTCGATATTCAGATATAATTACGTAAGTAGCTTATTCTGCGAGGTACTTGAAAAAACTCGTCCAAAACTCTTTCCACTTTGATTTCGAAATCGCGATGTATATTTAGCGAGGCTAAGCCATTCAGCCGAATTTCGGACATAGTTGTTCTGAGGTGTGTCTTTAGACGACGTAGCACTGAAAAGGAGCGTTCATTTGTTGCTGTTGTCACAGGCAAAGTTGCCATAACACGAAGCATTTGATGGACATTTGGAAACGCGTCTTCATTGCAAATATCCAGTGCTTCGAGAGAATTTTTGATGTCTTGCCCGGCAATGCGTTGACGCCAAAGTTGAATTTCATTTATCCACATGTCACGCGAACTATCATGCAAAATTAAATTATGTGGCGCGAATAGATTTGTGCATGAATTTTCATTGAAGCTGTTTTTATTGATGCCGGAGCTATGCTTAAGCGCGCATTGAAAAATCGCTTTTGTTACTTAGTCTTAGCGACGCGCACTGGTCCCAAATCTTGTTTTTTGGTTCAAAAATAGATAGAGTGCGCAAATCTTGTCAAAAATGAAAAAACTCGGGCTCCGACGATTTATTGGCATTTCAGTTCTCTCATTTAAAAAAAAAACTTGTTGTGGTTTTTTGATTTTTCATTCAGATTTCAATAAAAACCTATGTACGAAAATTCCGAATGGGGGAGGTTTGAACCCCCAAACCCCCCCCCCCCACTTGCGCACGGGCCTGGTAGCGTACCATATTAAAATTTTCCTAGGATTAACTGGTTCATCCTAACACGCTTCGGATGAACTAGTTTGGCCAAGAAAAAGCTAGTTTATCTTAAAGACTAGTTTTGCCGATAACATACATATATACTTTAATTTTTCTTTTGTTCGACCCTACCATTGAGATCCTTAGATCAACTATTGCACTACCTGTAACTCCAATACATTATATACCTATAACGCGAAATTCACAGAAAGGGTTAATAAAAATTACTTATGTTAATTAATTTATAACAAAGCAGGAAGTTTTATATATTCTAAGATTTTAGTTTGATTTTTTCTCACAATTCGTTTGAAATCTTTTTACCTGTTCTTGTAATCCCTTTGTAACTTTCAAGATATCAGGAATTTTATCTTCAAAAGGATAAGTACAATGAGAAAAATTTTTAGCTAGAAACTTATTGCATATAATAGATTCAAAAACTATAAGAGGTAGTTTGTGACCAAAACAATAAGGTGTTTAACTTAAACTTTTTTAATTATGAACTATGACTAATCAAATAGGCACTGCACATCAAATAAAATGTTTTTTTAGTTAAAAACTTAAGATTTAATAACTCTAATATGCATATGTACTTAGGGTGCTATATCCACAGGTTTTTCGATAAAAATCGCTCTAGCACTCAAACCGGCAAACTCTGGTTCCTAGTTTGTTCTGAGAATATGTTAAGCAAGAGTCAGTGATTATTTGTGTGGAAGTTAAGCTTGAAGTTTTGTGAAGTTTTCTTTTAAACTCAACTGAAAGCTCAAAAACTTCGATAAAAACAGTGTTTCAAAAACAAAGAAAAAAAAAACAAAAAAAAAACTAAAGCAATATTTTTTTTTTGTTTTAATAAAACCAGTAATGCGTATACAAAAAAATTATATATCTTTCTCTCAGTATTTGTTGAATTTTTCAGCTCAAACATGAAATTCTTATCCCAAAAATTTAATGTTTTGCAAACTTCAAAAATGTCTCAACTTTGACTAACTGTAAAAACTAAACTACTTATCCGAATGGATTAAAATTTTAAATTTATCAGCTTTCGACTTTTTTCTATCCGACGCAAGTATCAAATTTGTCAAACAGACCCCCACCAAAATCGATTTTTGCAACGCTTTCTTAAAAAGATTGCCACTGTGCGGCGTTGGAATTACTATATGTAGTGAACTGCGGATTTGGGCCACCCACTTACCCTAACATACTAAAATGTTTATAGGCTAAACTGGTTCATCGTATCAGACTTCGGATCAGTGCCTGATTTACCCATAGGCTAAAAAAGCTTAAACCTGGGGCGCAAGGTCCGAGGGGGCGCTGAGAATTAACGTTGATTTTCACTTTGTTTTCGCATTTTTATTCAGTTTTAAATAGTTATACATTCTTTTTTTAATGCTTTTACATTAATTTTAAATTCAAAATAATTCTAAGATAATACTCCTGCGATACCTACCGACCACTTTAAATATAAAAACGATATTTTTTAACGTTGAATTTAAAATAGAGGCAGGAAGAATAGCAGAACAATTGAAAACCCTAGAAATGACATGATAATGTTGTGTTTTTGGAACTCTGTGCTAGTCAAGTTTCAAATCATTAGTGGACAGCTTCCAGCAAATAATGCTGATTTGTCAAACGTTGTTACTCTATATATGTATGTACATATGTAAGTGAGAATAAAAGATTACTTTTTGGTTCGAGTGTAATTTTATTTCTGATTTTTAAATCTTAAACTAAACATAAAGTAGCTGCTGTTGCTTCCATTCCTCATTCCATATTTTTAGCAATCGAAGCATAAATATTCCATTTTCAATTTCATCATAAAGCAGAAGTATTTCATGTCATTAATTGATATGGGTTAAGCTGAGGTTGCATATTTAGGCTTCGTCATTCGAGGCATGGATTGTTTACGTTAACTAAATGGAATAGTGTCACTTGATACGATTGTTTACATTAAACGAAATGGAATGAGCATTGAAAGGAAGCTTTAATGTGGTCATATAGACCGTATACGTTCATACGTTACTCCTCCATCCTAAGAATAATGATACTCCTGGATCAAGGTAGGTATAAATAAATAGTAATAATAAAAAATATTCAAAAAATACTTTCAACTTGTTTCATTATTTCATAGTTTTGCTCATTAGATTCTTTGTTTTGAGAAGTAGTAGGTAAAACCATACTAAGTATCTGAATGTTTCTCATTTGTGTTTCTTTTTTTGAACCATTGAGGAATTTTACAACATAAAATTTTATTCATAAATATAATTATTAAAATTATAATAATAAAAAACAGTATAAAAATTCCATTAGTAATATTTTTATGATATTTTAATTCTATTATTTCTTTTAAGTTTTCTTCATTCGAAACAATTATTTCTTCAAAATTAATTTTCTGTGTAAAATTGTGGTTATTTTTAAGTTAGGATAGTAGAATTTTT
Source organism: Tricholauxania praeusta (assembly GCA_949775025.1). Classification (NCBI taxonomy): domain Eukaryota; kingdom Metazoa; phylum Arthropoda; class Insecta; order Diptera; family Lauxaniidae; genus Tricholauxania; species Tricholauxania praeusta. The sequence goes on along the minus strand of OX459030.1, from coordinate 86,283,911 downwards.
GTTGATATATTGTTTTGTTGTTGTTAAAATATTGGTTTAATATTTTTATTCGACAATAGTTAAAATTAATTAAAAGATTTCCATTCAATACAATATTTCTATTGTCCCAATTTTGTTCTAGTGACAAATTTTTAGCATTTTTAATGATAATGGATGCTTCATCTATGGTTAAGATTTCCGTGTTATTATTTATAACAAGTTTACAATTATTTTTAAAAACGAAATGCTTAGAAAGTTTAAGTTAATTAAAAGTTCTGTAACTCTCATAAGTGTATGTTTTATTAGCAAAATCAAATACTTCTTCTAAATTCGAGTCTATTTCTTTTTGTTCGGAGTTTGGGATAGGTATGAGTAGTTTTATTTCGATGTTGACAAATGTTTTTGGGATTTTAATAACAAACATAAGTAGTTGGTTTTTGAAGTCAAAAACGCAAAACCGTAAATAGCGTAATTTATTAAGGTCTATATTGTAACTGCTAATTTCTTCTTTTGTTAGAATTGCAGGATTAATTATCCCGTTTTTGGCCAAGGCAATGCTATCTTGAATTATTTCGATTTCTGAACGTAACGAATTTATTTTAAATAAATATTCATGGTATAGGTTTTGTAAAATTATATTTTTTATAGTCCAGTTTGTATTATTTAATTGGTTTATCAACCCATATCTCTTAAGTAAAAGCATATCTCTAATATGGTTTATAGTTTGATTGAAATAGTTATTAATTTTAATTTGTTGGTTAAGTGCAGTTATTGTGTTATGTACATTCTCTTCCGTTATACTCAAATGATCTTCAATATCTTTTCTATCTGTGTCATCCATAGTTTCGAAAAGGTAATTCATTGTTCTCCCAATTATGTTTGCTAATCCCCGATGTTTCCTAAATTTACCATTTGGAATCAAAGTTATAACTTTGGTCTTAAGCACCTTTAGTTCTGAAAGAATTTCTATTCTATGGTCTGACTGTAGTGGTTCGAGATTAACTGTTATGTTATTAATAATATATAATATTTCCTGTGGGTCGATCACATGTACGATAAGATCAGTTTCTGCAACTAAAGATTGATCGCTTACTTTTATTTCCGCAAATCCATTGTTACTTGTGATTTGGTGAATTTCTAAAGTGGCCGATACTGGATATAAGAGCCATGTTGATATAAGCAAAATTAAAATGATTTTATTTATGTTTCTCATTTTCAAATGAATTGGTTTTTGTCCTGAAAGAAAATACACACATGTATTAATTAACTAGTTTTTTTTTTCGTTTGAATTGATTTTTATATTGATCTTTTGTCCTTGAATTTAACTATAAAATGTTCTTGATCGTTTTCTGTGTTACAAAACCCTGGGTATCGTACCCAACGCGGTCCGCACCGGCTAGCTTGCGGTTTCAGGGCGGTATTTAACCCGCCGCGTTGGGTCGAGGGAGCAACAATAAAATTTCACTTCCGCCGGAAGTGAAATCTTAAAATCAAATCGAAAAAATTCAAACTTCAAAAAAATAAAAAAAACTTCCAAAAACATACTATTTACCAAAAAAAAATCGAAATTAAAGAACATATTTTTTTCTTCATCATAGGCCTATCCACACTAAAGATGGGAGCGCGATGGTAGCTCCCCACGCACCCGCCCATCCTGTGATGCACAATCCATTTTAGTGCATCACCCACCATTAAATCACCGCTGGAAATTTACCCTTTATATCAGCATTGGTCAGGTTTATAACCCCCCCCCATTTACCAAAGAAATTAAGCGCTCATTTCAACTAAAATTCAATCAGACCATTTTATTTTCTTTCAGGTTATATGGAACAGCAAAAACAATTTGAAAAGAGAAACAGGATTCAAAAAAAAAGATGGAACGACACAAAACAGGATATGGTGAAAAAAAAAATATATGTATAATTAGGATTATAAAAAAAAATTATAAACAAAAATGAATAAAATGTATATGTATGTATGATATATGTATATATGTATATAAATTTTTATATGTCACAAACGGAAATTGTTTCACGAATTTAAATAGAACAATTTTAAAACTAAATTAAACAAATCTTTAAGTAATTTACTGCAAACAAAATCAAAATTGTAAAACAAAATTAATGCTCGAAATAAACGTAGAATTAACAAAAAAAAACTAGAAACATCGAAATATCTTTTTACTTAAGACAAAATCAATTTGTGACGGAAAAATAATGGTATAATCATAAGTATATAAAATTCAAAAAAAAAAAACGTAAATATAATGTTAAGATATAATAGTTAAAAATAAGACATGAAATTTAGACAATATTTTTTTTTTTTTTTTTTTTTTTTTTTTAAATTCAAGCCAATATATCAAAATTGACTTCGGTATTGCGGAGAAATTTTCGCGACCAAAATTTCTCAATTTACGTTTCCAAAAAAAAACTACTCGTTGCCGACCTGACCTACAAGAGCTCTCCTAGTATGGGTTTATACAACGGAATTATTAAAAATTTCAAATTCCCGCGTAATGAAATTCTCCGCGAATACTTTCACAGAAACCGGAAAATTGATCAAAAAAAAAATTTATCTTATAACATAAATCTCCATAAGAATTTCATATTAAATTTTCAAAGTAACAAAAAAAAACATAAAAAAAAAATATGGACTTGGCCAATACACAAAATTTTAGACAAATTTGCACTTTTTGTGCCACCGTTTCGGTTCGATCGCACCTTTGAAGTTGCACTTCTTCACTTCCTACCGACTTCAAATATGTTTGCTGTGCCCGAGCGGCTTACAGGGCTTCCTCCATTTTGTATTATTGTTGAATACAAAATGGTTTCAGTTTACGGACGCGGTCGCTTGCGCGCGAAAATTCTTTTCTTTAAAATGTTATACTTTTGCGAACTTTTAAATATGCATATATATATATAAATATAAAAAGGAATTGTGGCTGACTTATCTTTTTAATGCCGGAACTTTATCATATATTTCTGAGCGGAGTCGTCTCTTTCCTAGGGAGTCAGCCACACTAAATAAAAAGGATTCAAGTTATTCAAAGGCTTGTACACTTTCAGTACTGTACATGTGAAAACCGTTTTCACTTACATTATCTTCCTTTTTATTCTGGAACTTGACTATCAAAATGGCAAGGCACCACTGCTTGGCAGGCAAAATCCTTAACAACGCGTCTTCTAAAGAATTTAATTATTTTATATCCGCAAACACAATTTTCAAAAAAAAATAAAATAAATTACCTTGGTTAAAATCAAAATTGATGGTATTTATTTGCTCGATACACTCGCGACGGCTCAGAATAAATTTTATGTAATTTCGACGCGTTTTCTTTTTACGAACAAATTTAAATCTTTTCTTACGTTAACACCTTTTTTTTAAAAAAAAACAAAACTTTCGTTAACTCTATCACAAAAAAACTTTTATTTCCGGCACCAAAATTTTAAACATCTAACTGCTTCGAGTTGTATTTTGCTTTTGAAATTTTGCGCCTAGTGATTGCAAATGCTAAGCCAAATTTTGCCAACCAAACCGTTTAGTGCCTTTACATACTCCAATCTAAATAACATAACTTATATAACATATACAATTCAAAATCCATCACAATACAAGTCAACCCTAATCCCACCAACACCATCCTGCATCGAATCGTTCCTGTTAAAATTGGCCTCTCTCGTCTCTTGAGCGGCTTACGACAATTTGTTGGTACGATCGCCCTAGCGACCTTTGCTCCTACCATAAACCTATGTCAGCCCTTGTCGGAAAAATAGCACGGAACCACTTTATCGACTTTACACAATTGTGAATAACAACCTTTTGACAGTTGTCAATTCTGCTATGGCTAAATTTATTTCTCATTTCGGATTTCCTGCCAACACATCACCACGCTTTTAACCGAAAGCAAGCAAATCCACACATTTGGCCGTAAAATTTGCTGGCGCTCCAACAATCGCCACTTGTATTCAGCGGTGGATATATTTTATAAAGACCCGACAAAACAAAAAGGATATTTCAAAGCGTTTGGCGTCTGCAGCTCGGGTTCACTGGCCACAGCTGGCTAACCTCACAATGAACACCTGTAGGCATCCCCGACTGCATCACGTCCGCACAACCAAAACGCTCAATCCGGAATTGTGAACCGGCCCACATGCCTACGACCACCCTTGCCACTAGCAAGCGTTGGGGAGGCACCACGCCAGCATTTAAAAAAAAACATGAAATCCTCCAATCTGCCTGTTTTTAATGACTTACGGGCTTCACTGTCGAATGAGTTCCATCGATTTATCAACATAAGAATTTTAGCTGAATATTGAAAGCCATTCTAAATCAACACTAGTAAGGGTAAGTGCTTCGCCAAAAATTAAATTCTCTACATTACGCGTAAAGCTAAAGTTTTTATGGTTTGACTTAACGTTTCCATTTTGAATTTAGCAACACTAACTTAAATAGCTCTATGCTTATCTTATTGAAGCTTATGCTGGTATTGAAGTTGCAGCGCCTTGTTAAATTTCATTCACTTCATGTTCAGAGCTTGTTCGAACCATTTCCTTTACCATAACTAAGCCAACATCTCAGTATTGAGCTGATCGGGCTGCAAAAACATTAAAAACGTAATGGTTCAATTAAAAATATGTGAGCTAATCACCTACTGAAACTCAATCTATTGCTCTAGCTCCCTTACTTAGAAAGTTATGAGATATGTGGTTATTTGTTTGTACGTAGTTACTATTCCGATGGAACCTTTTTAAACAGCCTGTCAATACCATAAAAATCTTTACTCATAATGAACCAGGGAACATTCAAATGACCTGCGTTGCATATAGTTTACGTGTAGAACATTTGAACTAAAATATCTTGCAATCATGTTCCAATTTCATTCATCTGCCTTGATCCACTTCAATGTCTTCTAGCTAGAAAAATGGGCATATGCATGCAACAAAACTCGGTGTTGGCACAAATGTTCCCATTGGGGCATGTACAGCCAACGCTGTGTGCATTAATTCTACGGGTACGCCATCAGATAAGGATGTTTTCAAAATTTTAAATTTAGATACAAAAAAAACAATTAGGGTGGTTTCAATTTAATGGAAATATTAATAGTGAAAGGTGCCCAACGTAGGCCATCGCCCACACCCTGATTTTAAGAGGCTCTTGCCTTCCGCTTGAGTTAGCCGGGCAACTTACTTTGTTATGATTTTTAGACATTTTATTTTAGGTTCAATCATACAATCTTTTTTGTTTCAGGACTATACGCCAAGGCTATTCGATGACATTTGCAGTGAAGCAGCACGCACATGTTGATACGTGGTATATGACGGGAAGTAAAAAAGTATTAATGAAGTTAACGAATTCGTACTTTGTTAAGTCGTTTTTTTTTTTTTTTTTTTTTTTTTATGTACTCATTTTTAGGTACTTTGGCAACCTTGGTTAATGCAGCAGGACAAATTTCACGAACATCAAAACGAAGATTAAGAAGGGACTTTTACTACACAGGAGAACATTAGACGCTTAATCTAGGATTCGGTAAATATTGCACTTTACTCTTAAAACTAGATATATTGCACCATATTCGTATTGCACTGTGTAGGTTTTTTTTTCTGGAAATTATCTTATTATTATTATAAATTGCATCTGTCCCTTTGCTTCATTTTTGTTTCTCTACTGCTTCAAATCCTTAGCATGAAACACTCCGATGGGTTTGCTGTTGAGTGTTTCCAATTCGTACATGTTGTTACCAATAGGTCTCACTACTCGGCATTTAACAAATTTTTTGCTGAACTTTGCATTGATGTTATTTTTAAAATTGCTGAGCGTGAAGTTGCGCTTAAAAATCTCCTGTCCCGGCAAAAATTTTATTTCTCTTGAGCGCTTATTGTAACGTTTTGCACTTTTCTCATATGCATCGTGCAAATTTTGTTTAATCTTATTTCGGATGATTGCCAGCTGGTCTTCTCGATTTATTATTCTGAAATCTCGGTCTGCTAACACACATAGTTTTCTGGCCAGTTTATAGTCCGTACCACTTGTGAACATTTCCTGTCCGAACAGTGCCAGAAATGGAGTAACGCCAGTCGCTGCATGCACTGAGCTCCGGAGCGCACATTCAATTTCTGACAGGAACATGTCCCAGTCACGATGGTCATCTTTCATGTAGGCTCTTATAGCATTCAGCACCGACTGATTCACTCGTTCAGCTGCATTCGATTGGGGCGAATAGTAGGCTGTCTTGATGTGTGTAATCTTGTATGCCTCGATCATCTGCAAAAACTCTTTGGCCACAAATTGTTTCCCGTTATCCGAGTGGATGATTTCCGGTACTCCGAATTTGTGGAAGATTTCTGTTATCAGAAACTGCAGGATGTTTTTGGTAGTAGCCTCGCGTAATGCCTTCAAAAATACGAATTTCGTGAAATGGTCGACAACGATAAATATGTAGGCATTTCCATTTTTAGACCTTGGATATTTTCCTAGGAAGTCTATATATATCTTCTGGAAAGGTCTTTCGGTGACGACTTCTTGGCCTATTTCTGGTCTCAGGTCTTTATTTGCCGATTTCGTTTCTTTACATACCTCACAATTTCTTATAAAATTACGGACTTGAACGGTCATATTTGGCCAGTAGTAAAACTGCCGCAATCTATGCAAGGTCTTGGCTACTCCGCCGTGGGCTGCAATTTCCGGTTCATGTGCTTTCTCAATAAGGGTATGTGTTAAGGCTTCTGGGATCCATAACTTCCATTTCATTTCATCAGTACCAGAATCATTTCGTTCAAATTTCATTCTTTTGAAAATCATGCCATCTTCCACTCGTAGATCAGGTAATCTATCTTGATTTTCGGTAATCGTTTTAATTAAGTTCACGTAATCTGGTGATTCGAACTCTGTTGTCTCGAAATCAAGACAACTTTCCTCTTCTGTCAGCTCGTCGACAGAACGAGACAGTGTATCCGCGACAACGTTTTCGGAACCCTTTCGGTGTTCTATTTGAAAATCGAATGCTTGCAGCTGTAGAGACCACCGCGCAAGTCTGCCGCTTAAATCTTTCAATGACATAAGCCATTTTAGACTTGCGTGATCGGTGATCACAGTGAATGGCATCATTTCCACATATGGTCTAAATCTTTTTATTGCCAAAACAGCTGCCAAGCATTCCTTTTCCGTAACACTATAGTTACGTTGACAGCTATTTAGCTTTTGTGAAAAATACGCGATCGGGTTCTCGTTATCATCTTGGTCTTTCTGGAATAGTACTGCACCTATGCCGATATCAGACGCGTCGCATTGCACAAAAAATCGCTTGCCGAAATCCGGGTGCTTAAGGACCGGAGCTGTAGTTAAGGCGTTCTTCAGACTATTGAACGACTGGATTGCCTCTGGAGTTAAGTTGAATTTACTGCATTTTTTTAGCGTATCACTTAGAGGAGCTGATAAAGACGCGAAGTTCTGTATAAAACGCCGGTACCAACCTGCTGTACCCAAAAAGCTGCGAACCTCTCTAACAGTCTTTGGAATGGAGATTCGCTGGATGGCCGATACCTTTTCGGGGTCTGTTTTCAGCATACCGCCTCCAACCAGGAATCCCAAATACCTTAATTCTTTGAAGCAAAACTTAGATTTTTTTAGGCCAATAGTCAAATTGGCTTTTTGTAAGCAATCGGCAACTTCTATAAGGACTTGCAGTTGCGTTTCGAAGTCAGGAGCGATTATTAACAGGTCATCGAGATACGTGAACACGTGTGATTTTAGGCGCTGTGGTATCACTCGGTCCATCAGGCGACATAGGCGCTGTGCAGCATTACAAAGCCCAAAGGGCATTACCGCAAACTGGTACAGCGGTCTCCCGGGTTCCGTAAATGCTGTATAGGACTTGCTATGCTCCTCTAGCTCGATCTGCCAAAAGGCGAATTTCAAGTCTACACTGCTAATGAAATAAGTGTAGTCAATGCGACTTAAAATCCCCTCAATATTTTGCAGCGGATAGGCGTCTTTTATTGTCCGCTCGTTCAGCTTTCGTGCATCTAGGCAGAACCGATTTTTTTCGGGCTTCCTGACCAAAGTGACTCGGTTGCTCCAAGGACTTTCACTTTCTTCGATAATTCCGAGCTCAAGCATTTTGTCTACCTCGGCATAAACCAATTCCTGTACCGCAGGTGACATCGGATAATGTCGGTCTTTTACTGGAGTAGCGCCCTCTATTAGTTGGATGGTATGAACTTCTAAATCAGTTCTGCCTAGACCGTGCTTTTCGTAGCTGCGAAACCGTTTTATCACCTCTTGTAAACGTTTCTGCTGATCCTCGGACAAATCGTGCTGCTGCTGTTCTTCGCCACCTTTCTTTTCCTCGTTGATAAAATCTTCCTTTATTTTTTCTAAATTTACTTCGGCTACACCAATCACTTCTGGAGCCAGCTCAAAGTCGCGCCAAAAGTCTACTCCTAAGTAGGCGGCTTGCTCCAAATCCGGGCACAGATAAAATTTTACTGCTCTAATTAAAGTTTTGTATTTCACAGACAAGATAACTTTTCCTATTATAGTATGTCGTCGCCCACTTGCTGTTTTCACAGTAGAATAGTGCCGTAAAATATCAACCCCTAGTTCCTCGGCCAGCTCCCTGCAGCCCCTTCCAAGAAGACTAACAGAAGCTCCTGTATCCAGTAAGCCTCTAATTTTCTTTTCGCCAATTTCAATTTCAGCGTAGGCCCTTGGATCATTTTTCTGTATCTCATGCACTGCTTCTGCGATTTGTTTGCGAACATATTTCCTTTTCATAAAATTCTGCCTGGCCTTTTTGACTTTTTTTGACACTTCTCGCATGCCCAGAAGTGGACCGTCTCTAAAGATTTTCTCTCTTGCTTCACAATATTGTTTCAATCGTTCTTCATATGACTTCATTTCAGGATTCTTTTTATAATTTTTGTTGAACTCAATGGCTCTTTTTAATACTCTTATATTTTTAGTTTGATCGCCGCTACCATCTCTTTTATCAATAAATTCTACATCGTTGCTTTTATCACCATCATTTATTTTTCTACGGGAGTCTGATTGGAACGTGACGCTCCCGCTTCTATCGCGCTCCTGTTCGAGTTTCCCGGTGAACAATTCGGACACTTCGGTGTAATTACATCTATTTTTCCACACTTGTAGCAAAATATGCTCCGCTGCAATGAAGTGCATTCCATATAGACATGGCCTTGCTGGCGGCAATTCCAGCATATCAGCACTCGCTTTTCGTTTTGTTGCATATTTGAAATTCGTTGTGGCTGTTGGCTAAAGGAACTCATTTTTTTGACCTCTTCGACATTCATAAAATTCTCCTCACTCCACTGCTGATCACTGCTATCATCGACCACCGCTATTTCGCTGACGTCTCTGCGCTGTTGGTTGAACCTTTGTTGTGGTGGAAAATTTCGTTGTACATCTCGTCGTGAGAAGTACATCTCCGCCTCGATGCATTCATCACGCAGGTGATCAACCGAGTAAACTGTCATCGGATACACGACACGGGCTAAGCTATCCTTGAGATTTCTTTTGATGATCTTGACCATATCATGATCACTAACGGCATTTCGCAGCCTTGCGCGCATTTTCGATACATTATGAAAAAATGATTCTATGGATTCTCCCGGTCTTTGTTTGCGTTCAACCAGATCTCGCATGATCTCAAAGTCAGATTTGCTGCTTTGATACTGACGCAGTAATGCTTCGCTTAGTGTTAGCCAGTCGGGTGTATCGTTTCGCTTGAGATAAAGCCAGTACCATTTGCGTGCAACATCCCTAAGCAGAAGGTGAAAATCACGCAAGACCTGGGACCATGGACAACCATAATGTCTCTGCAGATGCTGAACCCGAAAAATAAAATCCTCAACTGAAACATCTTCGGAATTTCCACCGAACGCTATGCCCCATTTGTCGACATTTATTGCATTCGACTGATGCGAACGAGCTGTGTTGGAATCCTGTTGTGGCATAAATTGTTGTTGTTGCGGCATAAATTGTTGCGGTTGTGGTACAAATTGTTGCGGTTGTTGAGAAAATTGTTGCTGCTGCGGAGGAAATTGTTGGTGCTGTGTAGAAAATTGTTGCTGCTGTGTAGGCAATTGTTGCTGCTGTGTAGGCAATTGTTGCTGTTGCACTAAATTTTGCTGTTGTATAACAAATTGTTGTTGATGCTGTTGTGTAGAAAATTGATGCAGTTGTTGCTGTGTGGACCTACTACCCTGCATTCTACGTTGCTGTTCCGCATATTCAACTAATTTTTTTCGATAAGCTGCAGTATCGTACGGCTTACCTGCATCTGCGGCTTGCCCTGAATCATGAAACAAATTAAGTCCCCGACCATACAAACTTCCAGCCTGAGCATCCCGATCTCTTACCACGCCTAGCCCTGAAATCTGCTGACTATCTGGAGTCTGTGCAAGTTGAAGGTTTTTAAACATTTCTTGCACACTATTCTTTATACAATTATTAATTTTTTGTTCTAATCCCTTTTCCAAGGTTGCCCGATACCCTTCCGTGGCCTTAGCTACCATTTCGCTGATGAGAACTGTATTTGTTTCATCTTTGGACTTGTTTGGTGGAGGAAAACTTAAATTGGGTGGAAAATTTTGTTTTGGTGGTGGTTTTTTCGCCACCGCGCCCTTACCAACGTCGGTACCTGGTGCATTTCCGACTGCGTTAGTTATAATTGTTTTAGACATGTCTATGTAGAATTCTTTATCTGGGCCTGAGGCTGCCCCCTCTTCTTCTACATACGACATTTTGGCTAGTGGACTAGCAGTGCTTACTGATCGATTAAAATCGTGCTGATGAAATCTTTTGGATACTCGTTTTTCTTGCAGTTTCTCTGCGCTACTCATCGACAAAAGATTCGACAAAATTTTGTTGAAAACTCAAAAGTATAAACTTTTTATATTAGGTAATGGGAGGGGTTTTTTTTCTGACCATTTAACTCTGATATTGGGTAACCTTTTTTTGAACATCCTTCAGCGATGATCATATATATACTGCGTGTTCCTTTCGAAAACTTCAGTGTGGATAGCCTCCTAATAGCTGACTATGAGTCTATGAAGCCTCGGGTTCGTCACCTTGTCCTACGCAATAAAACTCTCACATTGTCCATTTTGAAAAGTGATAGTGCAACTCAGCATTTTCTTTACTTCACTTGCCAGGCCACTCATCACATAAATTTGTACATCATGAAACACTATTTCGAATTTCATGGCTACAAAAATCAAACTTTATTTAAAACAATGCGAAAAGTGACGTCAAAACCCGACGCTTCAAGACTACCAAATCCTACAAGCATCCGATGCAATTCCTCTGTCATGAATAAAACAACAAAGTCATCGGCTGCCCCTTTCAAAAAAAAAAAATCACTTTCTCCGACTTTTATGTCTTCAGGCTATCCCAGGCCAGATGCAATTGCCTTATTAATGCATCAGCCAAAGCCAAGCCATCCGAATCCCGAGACACCTGAAGAATTCCAAATTGCCCTATTTTTATTATGATACTGCTCCTTTCAGCCTCACTGCTCGTATCATGCAAATTGCTGATTATCATACACTGAAATCATAAGTCACTCAACTACGCAGCGAAAAACTAAAAAGGACCAATTAAGAACTCTAATTTTTAAATTATTACATCGTCGGCCCTTCCATCACATGATGCAGTTAGGTCGTTTGGCCGCGCCAGACTAAGCCATCGAAGTGATAGAAGTTCAGACAAGGCGTAATCAGCGACTCAGAGAGTCAATTCGACTTAACTTTTCATTGAGGTTGTCGTTGTTTTAACCCCCTTTTTGCTAATTTAATTTGGGCGCCATATTGTTACAAAACCCTGGGTATCGTACCCAACGCGGTCCGCACCGGCTAGCTTGCGGTTTCAGGGCGGTCTTTAACCCGCCGCGTTGGGTCGAGGGAGCAACAATAAAATTTCACTTCCGCCGGAAGTGAAATCTTAAAATCAAATCGAAAAAATTCAAACTTCAAAAAAATAAAAAAAACTTCCAAAAACATACTATTTACCAAAAAAAAATCGAAATTAAAGAACATATTTTTTTCTTCATCATAGGCCTATCCACACTAAAGATGGGAGCGCGATGGTAGCTCCCCACGCACCCGCCCATCCTGTGATGCACAATCCATTTTAGTGCATCACCCACCATTAAATCACCGCTGGAAATTAACCCTTTATATCAGCATTGGTCAGGTTTATAACCCCCCCCCCATTTACCAAAGAAATTAAGCGCTCATTTCAACTAAAATTCAATCAGACCATTTTATTTTCTTTCAGGTTATATGGAACAGCAAAAACAATTTGAAAAGAGAAACAGGATTCAAAAAAAAAGATGGAACGACACAAAACAGGATATGGTGAAAAAAAAAATATATGTATAATTAGGATTATAAAAAAAAATTATAAACAAAAATGAATAAAATGTATATGTATGTATGATATATGTATATATGTATATAAATTTTTATATGTCACAAACGGAAATTGTTTCACGAATTTAAATAGAACAATTTTAAAACTAAATTAAACAAATCTTTAAGTAATTTACTGCAAACAAAATCAAAATTGTAAAACAAAATTAATGCTCGAAATAAACGTAGAATTAACAAAAAAAAACTAGAAACATCGAAATATCTTTTTACTTAAGACAAAATCAATTTGTGACGGAAAAATAATGGTATAATCATAAGTATATAAAATTCAAAAAAAAAAAACGTAAATATAATGTTAAGATATAATAGTTAAAAATAAGACATGAAATTTAGACAATATTTTTTTTTTTTTTTTTTTTTTTTTTTTTAAATTCAAGCCAATATATCAAAATTGACTTCGGTATTGCGGAGAAATTTTCGCGACCAAAATTTCTCAATTTACGTTTCCAAAAAAAAACTACTCGTTGCCGACCTGACCTACAAGAGCTCTCCTAGTATGGGTTTATACAACGGAATTATTAAAAATTTCAAATTCCCGCGTAATGAAATTCTCCGCGAATACTTTCACAGAAACCGGAAAATTGATCAAAAAAAAAATTTATCTTATAACATAAATCTCCATAAGAATTTCATATTAAATTTTCAAAGTAACAAAAAAAAACATAAAAAAAAAATATGGACTTGGCCAATACACAAAATTTTAGACAAATTTGCACTTTTTGTGCCACCGTTTCGGTTCGATCGCACCTTTGAAGTTGCACTTCTTCACTTCCTACCGACTTCAAATATGTTTGCTGTGCCCGAGCGGCTTACAGGGCTTCCTCCATTTTGTATTATTGTTGAATACAAAATGGTTTCAGTTTACGGACGCGGTCGCTTGCGCGCGAAAATTCTTTTCTTTAAAATGTTATACTTTTGCGAACTTTTAAATATGCATATATATATATAAATATAAAAAGGAATTGTGGCTGACTTATCTTTTTAATGCCGGAACTTTATCATATATTTCTGAGCGGAGTCGTCTCTTTCCTAGGGAGTCAGCCACACTAAATAAAAAGGATTCAAGTTATTCAAAGGCTTGTACACTTTCAGTACTGTACATGTGAAAACCGTTTTCACTTACATTATCTTCCTTTTTATTCTGGAACTTGACTATCAAAATGGCAAGGCACCACTGCTTGGCAGGCAAAATCCTTAACAACGCGTCTTCTAAAGAATTTAATTATTTTATATCCGCAAACACAATTTTCAAAAAAAAATAAAATAAATTACCTTGGTTAAAATCAAAATTGATGGTATTTATTTGCTCGATACACTCGCGACGGCTCAGAATAAATTTTATGTAATTTCGACGCGTTTTCTTTTTACGAACAAATTTAAATCTTTTCTTACGTTAACACCTTTTTTTTAAAAAAAAACAAAACTTTCGTTAACTCTATCACAAAAAAACTTTTATTTCCGGCACCAAAATTTTAAACATCTAACTGCTTCGAGTTGTATTTTGCTTTTGAAATTTTGCGCCTAGTGATTGCAAATGCTAAGCCAAATTTTGCCAACCAAACCGTTTAGTGCCTTTACATACTCCAATCTAAATAACATAACTTATATAACATATACAATTCAAAATCCATCACAATACAAGTCAACCCTAATCCCACCAACACCATCCTGCATCGAATCGTTCCTGTTAAAATTGGCCTCTCTCGTCTCTTGAGCGGCTTACGACAATTTGTTGGTACGATCGCCCTAGCGACCTTTGCTCCTACCATAAACCTATGTCAGCCCTTGTCGGAAAAATAGCACGGAACCACTTTATCGACTTTACACAATTGTGAATAACAACCTTTTGACAGTTGTCAATTCTGCTATGGCTAAATTTATTTCTCATTTCGGATTTCCTGCCAACACATCACCACGCTTTTAACCGAAAGCAAGCAAATCCACACATTTGGCCGTAAAATTTGCTGGCGCTCCAACAATCGCCACTTGTATTCAGCGGTGGATATATTTTATAAAGACCCGACAAAACAAAAAGGATATTTCAAAGCGTTTGGCGTCTGCAGCTCGGGTTCACTGGCCACAGCTGGCTAACCTCACAATGAACACCTGTAGGCATCCCCGACTGCATCACGTCCGCACAACCAAAACGCTCAATCCGGAATTGTGAACCGGCCCACATGCCTACGACCACCCTTGCCACTAGCAAGCGTTGGGGAGGCACCACGCCAGCATTTAAAAAAAAACATGAAATCCTCCAATCTGCCTGTTTTTAATGACTTACGGGCTTCACTGTCGAATGAGTTCCATCGATTTATCAACATAAGAATTTTAGCTGAATATTGAAAGCCATTCTAAATCAACACTAGTAAGGGTAAGTGCTTCGCCAAAAATTAAATTCTCTACATTACGCGTAAAGCTAAAGTTTTTATGGTTTGACTTAACGTTTCCATTTTGAATTTAGCAACACTAACTTAAATAGCTCTATGCTTATCTTATTGAAGCTTATGCTTGTATTGAAGTTGCAGCGCCTTGTTAAATTTCATTCACTTCATGTTCAGAGCTTGTTCGAACCATTTCCTTTACCATAACTAAGCCAACATCTCAGTATTGAGCTGATCGGGCTGCAAAAACATTAAAAACGTAATGGTTCAATTAAAAATATGTGAGCTAATCACCTACTGAAACTCAATCTATTGCTCTAGCTCCCTTACTTAGAAAGTTATGAGATATGTGGTTATTTGTTTGTACGTAGTTACTATTCCGATGGAACCTTTTTAAACAGCCTGTCAATACCATAAAAATCTTTACTCATAATGAACCAGGGAACATTCAAATGACCTGCGTTGCATATAGTTTACGTGTAGAACATTTGAACTAAAATATCTTGCAATCATGTTCCAATTTCATTCATCTGCCTTGATCCACTTCAATGTCTTCTAGCTAGAAAAATGGGCATATGCATGCAACATCTGTTTGAACTACAGTTGCTTTTTTATAGGGGTTACTTGTTTTCTGTAACCTTTTCTTTGTAATTTCTGCATTTATAAACCCTGTATCTATGGGTTGTTCTTTCCTATTTTTATTTATTTGATTTATTCTATTTTCTTTTACGGCTTGGGGGTTTATTCTAGGGGGTCTTCTATTGAAGAATATATTGTAAGGAGTCTCTTCAGTAGTTGAATGTACAATGTTATGATTGTATGTAAAAAGTGTTAGTTCAATTTGTAAGTATATGAGTTCTTTGTCGTTTGATGCATTTATAATTCTTAATTTTTCATTTAAAGTTTTGTGTAATCGCTCATTGTCTGCGATTCCAGTTTTTCCAGTTGTAATTTCAAGTTGTATATTTAATTGGTCACACCAATGTTTAATATTGATGTTATTCATTCCTTGATCTTGATCAATTTTTAAAATTTTTGGCGGACCCATTACATTAAAAATTTTAAGTAGAGCTCTCTTGGTCTCTATTCAATTTAATGATTTTACTTGCTCTGCGGCTGCAAATTTTGAATGAATATCTATACAGGTAAGATAATTTTCTTTGTCCCATTGCCAAAAGTCTATTACGAATTTTTTGCGAATTTCATACGTAGGGGGTGTAATTTTGAAAGGAAGTTTGTGTGTTATATGATCTGTCTTGCATCTATTGCAGAGTTCACATTCATTGATAATTTTAGTAATTTCTTTAACATAATTAGAATAGTAAAACTTTTGTTTAAAAGTTTTCAATATTTTCTAGCACTTTCATAGCTCTAAATATTTTATTCCTTTTGTTACATACAATTTGATTGTAAATATTTTGAAATTTTATAAAATCATTATCATTTGGTATATATATTGTAACGTTATTTTGTAAAAGGTAAGTTTTAATAATATTTTTAATAGATTCTGTAGTAAGTTCGTCATATGTTATAGATGTCAAATAATTCGCATGAATCTTTTTAGTTTGAATTCTGTTTTGATTTCCTTTAACCAATTTTAGTTGATATTTGAAAACGTTCAATGGTTTTTCTGATATAGGTATTTAATTTTCATTATCTTCACTCGCTGAATGAATAGTCACAACATTTGTTCCATTTTCTTCATTAAAATAACATTCTTCATTTTAAATTCGCGATAGTGCGTCAGCCACATGGTTCTCCTTTCCTATACTTGATTTCAAAATCGTTCTCATTTAATTTAATTTTCCAACGTTGTAATTTAGAATTAGGTTCTTTAAGATTGTGAAGCCATTGTAGGGGCCTATGATCACTGTTTATTAAAAATTTCTTCCCATATATATAGGGCCTAAAGTATTTTGTGGACCAGACAATAGCGAGTAATTCCTTTTCAGTGGTTGAATAGTTAAGTTCGTGTTCATTTAATGTCCGGCTGGCGAAGCAAATAGGGTGTCCTTGTTGACTTAAGACGGCACCCAGAGCTACGTTGGAAGCGTCCGTTGTAAGTGTAAATGTTTTTTCGTAATCTGGATATACCAAAATCAGTTCCTTTGTAATTAATAATTTAACTGTTTCTACAGCGTTAATGAATTCTTTATTCGTACTATCAATTTTATTACCTTTCTTCAGACAATTTGTAAGGGGTTTTTTAATCTTAGAAAAATCCTTTATGAATTTTCTATAGAATCCGGCTAAGCCCAAAAATTGTTTTATTTGCTTCTCAGTTTTAGGTATAGGATAATTTTATATAGCTTTGATTTTGTTGGGATTAGGTTTAATTCCATCGGGGGTAACTATGTGCCCGAGGAATTCAGTTTCTCTTTTAAGAAATTCGCTTTTTTCGAGTTGAATTTTTAAATTAGCTGTTTCAAGTTTATTGAATACTTTTTCCAATGATTGGATGTGTCCTTGAAGTGAAGTGCTATATATTATGATATCATCCAAATAAACCATGCAACAATTACCGATCAACTCTCCAAGGATTGTATTCATCAACCTTTGAAAAGTTGCAGGAGCATTTTTAAGGCCAAAAGACATTCTTAAAAACTCGTAGTGCCCACTTTGTGTCGAAAATGCAGTCTTCCTTCTATCGATTGGATTCATCTCAATCTGATGAAGTCCTTTGGTCAAATCAATAGTGGAAAAATACATGCATCTTCCCAATTTATCTAATATGTCGTCCATATTAGGTATTGGATATCTGTCAGTGATAGTGATATCGTTCAACTTACGATAATCTATTACAATTCTCCACTTTTGTACTTCAGAAGCATCCTTTTTTTTGGAACGATCCAAATAGGTGCTGAGTATGGAGATTGGCTGTGACAGATAATGTTTTGGTCTTACATTTCCTTTATTTGCTTATTCACTTCGTCTCTATGGACTTGAGGATACCTATATGATTTGCTATAAATCGGATCCTCGTGAAAAGTTTTTATGTTGTGTTTAATTGCATTAGTGAAACTCAAATTATCCCCGTCTTCGTAAAATAAATGGTCATATTTTAGCAGTAGCTTATTTAGTTCCTTAAATTTTTCTTTATGTAGATGACCCAATCTAAATTTATTAACCTTTTCTTTTTGGTTCAAATAATTGAATAATTCGTTTTGTTGATTTAGATTGATATCCACGCAGTGGATTTGCGAAGGGTTGTTGTTATAAAAAATTTTATATGATTTTTCATTCAATATAACAGCATTTTGTCCAATTAGTATAGTTGCATTTATAACCTTTAAAACATCATAGCCTAGTAAGCCTAGTAAGCCATCATAGTGACTTGAAAACGGACATACATACAGTTTTAATTTACCGTTGACAATATTATTTTCATCGATTATTTGAATTTGGTTTAAAGTCAGAGATTCTTTAACAATTTTTACTGTTGTTGGTTTTGTTAAAAAGATTGGCAACGCCAATTTGTTTGGGTTTATTAGACTTATTGAAGAACCCGTATCTAATAAAGAAGTTAATATTTTATTTGTAATTTTTAGTTTAATGTATGGGAGTGATGGTCCGAAGCTGCTAAATAAAAATTTTGATTATCAACTTCCATATTTTGTGGGGGACCATGTCTACGGATTCGCGATTGGTTCGAATCATACTCTCGAGTTCTTTTAAAGGGTTGCATTTGAATTTAGGGTTATAATTTTGATTTTGGAAGTTTGGTCGTGCGAAGTTGGATCTAGGATCATAGTATTGATTCTGATATTGAGGCCTGAAATTTGGGAAATTATACTGTGGTTGGTTGGACCTGTAATAATTTCGTTGTGGGATCGCTATGTTTCTATATTCATTGTTAACAACTTTGTGGTAATCTCGTGGGTGCTTTATGTTATCATTGTATAACTTTTGTTTCGAATTCAGAAGAGT
Organism: Tricholauxania praeusta; assembly: GCA_949775025.1. Taxonomy (NCBI): domain Eukaryota; kingdom Metazoa; phylum Arthropoda; class Insecta; order Diptera; family Lauxaniidae; genus Tricholauxania; species Tricholauxania praeusta. Next base: position 86,265,175 of record OX459030.1, on the reverse strand, counting down.
TTTCTTTTAACACTTTGAGAGCCACTTTGAAACTTGTCACTAGACTTGCATTTAACAAGGATGTCAAATGATTTGGCAGTTCTCGTTTGATTTAATTTAATTTTCTATGTAAGTTCGTTTAAAGGATGCTTTGCGCGTATCCTACCGACTGCGCCAGTGAGAATAAAAGATTACTTTTTGGTTCGAGTGTAATTTTATTTCTGATTTTTAAATCTTAAACTAAACATAAAGTAGCTGCTGTTGCTTCCATTCCTCATTCCATATTTTTAGCAATCGAAGCATAAATATTCCATTTTCAATTTCATCATAAAGCAGAAGTATTTCATGTCATTAATTGATATGGGTTAAGCTGAGGTTGCATATTTAGGCTTCGTCATTCGAGGCATGGATTGTTTACGTTAACTAAATGGAATAGTGTCACTTGATACGATTGTTTACATTAAACGAAATGGAATGAGCATTGGAAGGAAGCTTTAATGTGGTCATATAGACCGTATACGTTCATACGTTACTTGTAAGTTATTATATACAAGTCTTAATCAGTGATGGCATTTTCGGCGAAAAATCGTCATCAGTACATTCAACAAGTTTTTAGTACATTCGGTACATTTGACCCTTTTTCAGTACATTCGGCGGATTTTCAGAACATTTGAACTATTTCTGAATAATAACAATTTTTTAAGTAAATTCAGGTTAAATATGCGTGCAAACCTGCCGTAATGGTTTGCTGACATTTTTAGTCTCGATTCAGTACATTTTCACAGAACCCAACTGCCATCACTGATCTTAATAAGTTGCGTAACAAAAAAGAGAAGAAAAATTTAAGTCCAAAGCAATCGATAGGTGCGAACTCACTGAGTACAAAAAAGATTTAAGAAGAAAAAAGAAAGCAAAATTTTATTTCGATGAAATAAAGCCGAATTTGAAGGAAGACAATATTTCATTGTAGATAAATAATACGCTGCTACTGATTCCCTCAAAAATCAGTTGAAAAGCCAACAAATAATTATACCGAAGTGAATTCAAAATTTGGTTTCTTATGGAAATTTCGTGAAATAAATGACAATAGCATTATAAAAACCACAGCTAAAGAGTTGCTACAACTACATAGTATATAACTTAGATATGGAAGATACGTTTTCTGACGAGTGTTTATATTTGGAACAGATTTTGAAAGATAAAAAATTTGTTGATCTACAAAAATTAAAAATTTCAATTACTTACCTAAGCATTGGTTCTATTTTTCCGAATGTAGAAATTTCTTTAGAGTTTTTTTAACGATTAGCATCACAAGATACAGCGGAGAAAGATCTTTCTCTGCATTAAAACGTGTAAGAAATTACTTGAGCTCGACTCTTCGCCAGCAGAAACTTACCGCACTTGCACTATTATTTATTGAGAATGTTTTTTACAAAACATTAAATTTAATTAATAAACATAATAATAAACATAATTTTAATTGTAAGAAATATCAATATTAATAACGTGACATTATCACTATTTTCGTACGATAATACAAATGTCACTATCTTATTCTCATTAAGAATTTATATTTTATATTATTAATGAAGTGTTCAGCTATTTTTATTACTTCTGTAAAAAATAATAATAAGAGAATAATGAATAAATAAATAAAAAAAAAAAAAATTGGCAATGTTGTGGAAAGATTCGGTAACGAGAAACCGAGAAGGGAAGAGTTTTATGTAACGTTTTCAATAAACAACACTAGCTTACATAAATGGTCCTCATTTCGAGATCTGATTTCTCATAGAAATTTTTCTATATATTTTGGGGCGTGGATTCCAATATTGTCAACCATATTTTTCTTAAGAATCGTTTTCGAGATATCCCCAAAAACCCCGTTTTCTGCTCTTTTTTCATTTATTTGGCCATATACCTATGACCGATTTCGACCTAAATCAGTTGCACGCTAAAATGATATTTTTGGCCTTTTTGAAAAGTCATAAAATTTCAATTGCTCCGTATGAACCCAGGAATCTTCTTTTTTCATATTTTTAAGATTTAGGATGAAAACCTATTATTTTGTAAATATTTTAAGTACATATTTGCTCAAATCGGACAAGAATGTTAAAGTTGTTCAAAAATCAATGAAAAAAGGTAATTTTCATATTGTCATGCATTCCCGTATACAGGCCATAGACAATGTAATTGATTAAGGAACTAATTCGTTAAAAGTATTTTATTGTCTTATATGTTCAATTGTACATTGTACCCTAAAAGTGATAAGTCCAAAAGTGCTATTAAATTTTGAATTGAACTTCTGAGGACAGTGCGAATGTGTCCTTTTTTTATTTTTTTAATTATGACTCAAAAACTATACATATACACATTACGAGATTTTTTGTAGGGAATAAAATTTCCTACCGAAATGGCACTTTATAAAGTCAAAGACTTTATTTTTTCAACAAAATATGACGTAACTTTCGTCAAAATGGTGACCCATATATGTAATTTTTGATAAAAATTTGTAATGATAACACAGGACCACAAAAAAAAAAGGTCAAGGAGTTGGAACGTGAAGTATCATACGCAGTGGCGCTTACTCTAAGGTGCGCAGGTGTTCTCCGCACACCCAAACAAAATCCGATGCATTTCACCCCCCCCCTCCCCCCCCCCTATTATACGTTCTCATATTTGTGAAACATATTAAATCAATAATTTGACACTGTTACTGTTCCTACTGGCACGCTGCAATATGCCATATCTATCATATCATAGTTTCCTCCTCTATGCTTACAATATGCATACGTATGTACGCAATGCGACTACAATTGTTCTAGCTCATCGTTGCAGATCAAACGCAACATTATTTCATGATGTTGAATTCCATCCAACCGACTTGAGTGTGCGCTTTTTGATGTCGCACCAAGTCACAGCAAAAACCTATAATAAAAAAAACTACTACACACCAGGTATGATATTTGAGGGCTTTTAGGGTTTTTTTGAGCCCTTTTCATTTTCAAAAGCTCCGTGGCCCTTTTGTACATTTTTGGTCCTTTTGCAAAATTCTACCGAAAAATAATCACAATTTTTTTATTTTTCAAAGGAAAGCTTACTGGGATAAGTGATTCTCGACTGGGATAAAATGTTATAGTTTTTTTTCTCCTAAATAATTTTAATGGACCCTTAAGTCCATTATGAAATTATTTCAAATCAAAAACCAATAAATTTTTTATTTATAATTATGTGGTCAACACTAGTTTTGGTGCCGAGAAGCTGTACTTTTATTTTAACTAAGGACTTTATATTGAATACATTATTAGCAAAAATGTTGATATCCTAAGTGTAGTTTTATAGATTTTGCCTTGTAAAAAAAAAGTTTACATGAAAAACAACTTACATTATTTAAATAGAAACTTTCTTTTTCGCGACTTTCGTGGATGAGGTGTAGTAGGGACTATAACGTTGCATTCTCCAGCAATAGTCAGCCATCATATGGCGATCCCATTGGCCCTAGTATCTTTCTTCCATAGTTTTTAGGTGAAACCGCTCCCCTGGTTCTTCGCCATAGGATCCAATATTTTCTGGGAATTAGTCATGATTAGTTCACTTTGATGGACATATTACATCCTAAGTTATTAAAGTGCTCTAGCAAGTCATTTACAATTTCAGAGCAGTTATTTGACTTGTAATTAAGGTTGTTGATAATTTACTGATATATCAAAATATCGATATCTCAAGGGATATCGTTTGCGATATTTTCAAGATATTTTGAACACACGATATATCGATATTCGATATCAGATTTATCATATCGGTTTATGATATCAGTTGATGACGGAATTCTTTTGGCTTTTTTTCTGAATTTCAAAAAAAAAAAAACTGACTGCTCAATCAATTTGCGAAACACAATCTGTCTTTTTTTCTGAATTTCAAAAAAAAAAAACTGACTGCTCAATCAATTTGCGAAACACAATCTGTCTCTCTTTCTCTAATTCTCTTTTGTTTTCTGCATTCGAGTGTGTTGAGTGTGCTGGTGCGGTGATACTTTCATATCAGCAAATTTACTCAAAATTTGAGTGGTTTTGTGAAATGAGTTTGGAATACAAAAAATTAGATTCCAATCGTATTTTACGAAAGTAAATCATGTAAACGAGACGTGCAATGTGTGCGGAAAAAATGTGAAAACAAGCGGCGACGCCAGCAATTTTCGTTCACACATGAAGACCAACCACAACTCGTTAGCAGTGCAGATTTTTGGTGATTCAACTGGTCTTTAGAGGAAGAGAAAGCAGCCTGCGGATAACTTGCAGGACGTTCTGGAAATTATGGATGACTCATCTTTTTCTGCTGTCTTCAGAGCGTGCAGGGTCTGTACTTAAACTTTGCGTTCCGAGCAATCGAATCAAATCCACCCATCGGAATGTACAAAAACGTGTGTTTTTGAAATCCCTTGATGCCAACTTTTGGCATTTGAAGTTTATGTTATTTATGCTTAACTTTGATAAATAACTACTATTATTTAGTCAAATAAAAAGGTATTGCCTACGATGTATCGTTTATCGTTATTTTTTGCTGATATATATCGGTCCGATATTTATCGTACTGTAAAAATATCGATATTATTGATATCCGATATTTAATACTATATCAACAACCCTACTTGTAATTCCCGAGAAAATTTTTTAATAACTTTAACAAACGACTTCGTTTAGAGCTGTCTATAAAGAGACGCCATTCATTTGGATGGCATTATGAAAGACCCATTTCAAGAATAAAGCCTTGTACATTAAAAAAAAAAATATCATTTTCCGATTGAAAAAATGATAGCAAGTCTTGCTCTCTTGTTATTGCTCTTTTGTACCTGACGCCAACAACTTTTTTTCTCTTAATCTAAAAGCCAAAACCTCTGCAGATTCTGTAGAAAGCTCAAGATCTCTTATTAAATCATTTATGACTTCGTCAAATGATGATTCACGATGATGATGATTGTTCTTTCCATTGCATAGGCATTCCGAACCTCATATGGTTTCTTTTACCACTAATACACTGTCTCAAGTGTTCATAGTACATGTTGGAGTATCCACGGTTTGTATTCATCCACAAATTTCGACTTAAAGTATGTACTGAACTTTTCACTGTGCATTCACCACAAATGTAACAAAACACATTTGGATCATTGAGACAACTTTTTCGCGATAAAGACATGATATTAAAAATCAAACTGACGGTTAATCAAAACTGACACGTAGGAAAAAAAATTAAAAATATTTTTAATGTTGCAAGTACATACTTAATACAAAATCACTATCTATATCTCGGGACCAAAATTTTTTTTCGATTTGTTGACCTGAGTAAAAGGTTAAATTTGATGTGCTAAATCTGCAAATATATCGTTTGTTTCTGCATTTCCTTTCGAAGAAGTTTCTAAAAATCGATCCCATCATAGCTATCTTCAATAACGATTTGATTTACAGAAGCCCTATTTATGTCAAAAAAAAGCCCTATTTTAGTTCGAGTTTTGAACCTTTTACAAATATATCAATATCATCCCTGCTACACACACATTCTAACGAAATACTCATAATCAGAGCTGGGCACCACTACATGTGTGTTTCTCTTAAATGTTCTTCAACGCATGTGTAGTTGTGCTTTGTTCGCTTTTCAAAGCAAACTGAATTCAATTTTAGGCTCTCTGCTTTATATACGTATATCAAAAGTTATTCTCATTCTGCCGCAGTACCGCGCGCGGTACGTTTTGCCCAGCCACGCTCATAATAAACAATAAACTGTGTTCGTAGGATATTAGCGCACATAACTTGATACAACAAGAGTCGTGTTGTATCATCGACCAACGGCCGCTTCTCAAACGCAACATTATTTGACGATGTTATGTTCCATCCAACCGACTTGAGTGTGCGCTTCTTGATGTCGCACCAAGTCACAGCAAAAACCTATAATAAAAAAAAAACTAATACACACACATTCTAACGAAATGCGCATGATAAACAGTAAACTGTGTTCGTAGAACATTAGCGCACATAACAACACGAGTCGTAGCAGAGAATCTCTGCCATCCAACAGAAAAAAAACAAATGTACGTTTATCAAAAAATTCGCACTACGACAATGCAGCGCAGCGCTGTTTAAAAATGTTTGACTGAGAAAACTGCGATGTGTGCTCTGAGTTTATCGAACAAGAAATTTAACAGGAAAAATTTTTGAATTTTTTTTCTCTCAATCAACGAAGAGAACTAATTTTTTAGACCAAGTAGTTAAAAGAAGACTTCCTACAGTGGCACCAATAAGATGGAACTATTCCTCTAGACTTGTTAACCCATAAGCGCCGGTTCCTTTATTCGTGGAATGGAGGGTTGAAACTTCGAGGAGGATGTCTTAGGGACACTCGTATTCCGCGCACAAAAAATTAGCCCCCTATCCCCACTCACAACCCATATAGGGGGTGGTGCATTTTCGCACCCGTCGGCGTTCGTGAGTACATTTTTACTAGTGGAAAGAGTGGTTATGAAATATGTGGATTATAAAAGAAATTAATGGATCAAGTCAAAGTTAGGTTAGGTAGGTTAGGTAGGAGTGGCAGTCAGTTACAAAAACCGACTCACTTAGACCAAGTTTGGTCCATTGTGATACCACAGGGTACTTGACTATACCCTCTCATTGAACCATCCAGATTTCGTTATGAAACTAAATAACTGACCTATGCTAACATGTCTAAGGTCCTCCAGGTCATCAAACAAAAACGAGCCAAGTGTTTTGTGGCGTTTTCTAGCAAGTGCAGGGCAGGAACAAAGAAAATGTTTAATGTTTTCCTCCTCCTCCACATCCCCACAACTTCTACAGTAGTCAAAAGACCGAATACCTAATCTCTCCGCATGTCTGCCGATAAGCCAGTGGCCAGTTATTACTGCAACAACTGACGAGACACTGTGTCTAGTGCGGGATATCAGTTCTAGAGATCGCTTAGCGTTCCATTCCGGCCAGATTTGCCTTGTTATATTGCAAGTTAACCCTTGGGTCCATCTTATGTTAGCCTTTTTTATCATGTCTTCTTTAAGCAGTAACTTGCAGGTAGCAAGTGGCATGCCAACACCTTCCTTGTCTTGAGGAATTTGTGCAGTAGTCCCCTGCCTAGCAAGTTCATCAGCTTTGCAATTGCCATCAATGTTCCTATGCCCAGGCACCCAGATGAGGTGAATGTTAAAATGCTGAGCCATCTCATTTAGAGACGAGCGGCATTGTTGGGCCACTAGTGAGTTTAGGAAGACTGATTCTAAGGATTTAATAGCAGCTTGACTGTCTGAATAAATATTAATACCCTTCTTGGATACCACATTTATTCTCAGCCAGAATGCTACTTCTTCTATTGCAATAACCTCTGCCTGAAAAACACTACAATGGTCTGGTAACCTCGCAGCAATACTTATCTTCAGTTCCTTATAGTAAATACCATAACCCACTTGGTTATTTAACTTGGAGCCATCCGTGTAGAAATTAATATGGTTCCTTCTCCCCGGGATTCCTCCCTTCCAGTCATCCCTAGATGGGATATGGGTTACGTAATCTCTCTTGAATGAGATTACTGGAATAGTGTAGTCCAATTTAGAGGGTACGGAATTCAAGCTATTAAGGATAGTTGAGTGTCCTGTAGTTCCCTCGGACCAGCAAGCAGTTTCCCTGAGTCTAATGGCGGTACATGCTGCCATTCGTTTACCAAACAGGTCAAGGGGAACGAGATGAAAGAGGACCTCCAAGGCATCAGTCGGTGTGGTCCTCAGTGCACCACTGATGCACATGGAAGCAGCTCTTTGAACCTTCTGCAATTGTCTGTAATAGGTGACCTTGTCTAAGACAGGCCACCACAACACAATGCCATATAACAGAATCGGTCGAATTACCGCTGTGTAGAGCCAATGAATAATACGAGGTGATAGCCCCCATCTTCTCCCCACAGCTTTTTTACAAGAGTATAGTGCTACAGTTGCTTTCCTAACTCTCTCAACAACATTTATTTTCCAACTTAATTTCCTATCCAATATCAGACCAAGATACCTTGCACTACTTTTTAAGACAAGTCTAACGCCCTTTAGCGAAGGTGGTACTATAATTGGAAGTTTGTGACTCCTAGTAAAGAGTACTAGTTCAGTTTTGTTCGGATTTACGCCTAAATCAGCCTCATCTGCCCATGAGACGAGTCCGTTTAAAGCATTCTGAAGAATTTCACACAGTGTGTTTGGGAATTTACCACATGCAATTAATGCTACATCGTCGGCATAGGCAATAGCTTTACAGCCCAGCCTTTTCAGTGACATGAGCATCTTATTTATTGCCAGATTCCACAGTAGAGGAGATAGCACTCCACCCTGCGGCGTTCCTCTGCGGACAAACCTATTAGCTTCGGAAATGCCAAGATTTGAGGTAATGGCTCTGTTTGTCAGTAGCTTTTTAATCAGCTCAACTATGGAACTGTTGATACCCAGTTTCTGCAGTTCATTAATAATAATACCTGGGTCAACGTTGTTAAAAGCTCCTTCAATATCCAGGAACGCCGCCAGGGCGAATTCCTTACATGCAAAGGATTTTTCAATGCTGCTCACTAGTGTGTGAAGTGCGGTTTCTATAGATCTGCCTTTCGTGTAAGCATGTTGAGAAGTTGACAGCAGTTCAGGTTTGATACTGCTGCGAACATAGATTTCTATGAGTCTTTCCAAAGTTTTTAAAAGAAAAGAGGAAAGACTTATTGGTCTAAAATCCCTTGGATTTATGTAAGAGCTCTTCCCAGCCTTTGGAATGAAAATGACTTTAGTCATCCTCCAGGCTAGAGGAATATAGGAAAGGTTAAGACAGCCCTTGAAAATAGCTGTCAACCAAGGTATAATTAAGCGAGCAGATTGTTGCAGCTCAATTGGTGTCACACCATCAGGTCCTGGTGATTTATAGGGTTTGAAGCTATTTATCGCCCATCGAATTTTGGTTTCCGAAACAATGTCCCCGAGAATAATTGAGGACATCTGAGGTTGAACATTCAATTCCTCTGGTTCATGCAATGAGTTACCAGGGAAGTGAGTATCTAGTAAGAGGTCTAAGGTCTCTTCGCTAGATGTTGTCCAGGAGCCGTCAGGCTTTTTTAAAAGACCTAGAGTAGTGGGCGAGGTAGATAAAATCTTCCTTAGCCTAGATGCTTCTGAAATCTCTTCAATGTTTCCACAGAAGTTCCTCCACGAGTTACGTTTAGCTTTCTTAACGAACTCTTGTAAATTTTGAGAATAGATTTATAATCATTCCAGTCATTATCCAAACCTGATTTTTTGGCTTTGTTAAATAAATTCCTACTTCTTCGTCGAAGAACCTGAATTTCATTTGACCACCATGGGGGTTTCTTCTTTCCTCGAGGTTTACTTACAGGACAAGAAATCTCCAGGGATTTATTTAACCCTCCCGTTAAGTTTTGAACCAGCCTGTCTATGTCGTGGATAGTTGACGGCTCTACGGGGGTTGAGATAGGCAGATACTCTGCTATTTTCCTGTTATATATTCCCCAGTTTGTCCTTTTTACATTTCGGTGAATAATCGGCTCTGGGGGGTTAACAGTGAGAACAAATTCTATATAACGATGATCTGAAAAAGAGTGCTCGCTTGAGACTCTCCAGTCAACGATACAATCAAAAACAAAGTCCGAGACCAATGTTATATCCAAGACTTCTTCCCTGTTCCTTACTATAAAGGTTGGCTCACAGCCTTTGTTGCAGATAAGTAAGTTAGTGTTTAAAATGTATTCTAGAAGTGACTCACCTCGATCATTATCATCTGTGCTACCCCAGACAGTGTGATGCGCATTTACGTCACTGCCTATGATTAGCCCGGTTTTGTTTAAGCGGGCCTGCTCTACAGCCGCCTTTAAATATGTCGGTGGTAAACCACTCGCCATGTCGTGAGCCATGTAACACGATGCTAACCAAAAGCCTCCAGCTTTTATCTCCAGGCTAGCAACGACTGTATCTAGGTCACTGTAATTAGAATGCAAAAACAAGTTAAGATTAGTCTTTGCCAAAATGCACGCTCTGGGGTTACCTTCCACATTTGCCACCAGTAGCTTATAGCCAGGCGTCCTCAGACCACAGACTCTCCCGGCATGAACCCAGGGTTCCTGTATGAGGACTACATCATCTCCGCTTTTACTTAAGCGGATCAGCAAGCCGGCGGACGCCGCTTTTGAGTGGTGGAGATTAATTTGGAGGACCCTCATCGGATTCCAAATCACCTCCCCTCTCTACGACTGTTATGTCCGCCTCGTCTTCATCATCCTCTTCTAAAAGAAGAGCTTCTTCCAGGAGGCCCCCTACCTCCAACGACCTATCGGAGTCCGTGGATTCGGCTTCTTCAAGGGACGCCTCAGGTTGACCGCTTGGAGTGCAGTTGTCCCCCTCTGGCTCTACCTCTTCATCCCCAACCTCCATCTCCACTGGCACTGGTGGTGCAGTGGCGATGGTCTCCGGGGAGGGAGAGATAGCACCTTTGGAGGCCAGCTCTTCGTCCTTACGGTAAACCTTGAGCGTCACCTTGTTGAATCCATACTTGACGACCCCCTTAGTTGCCGCCAGTAACTCCACGGATTCCTTGTTTAACAGGACCATGGCCTGCATGGATGGTCCGACTGGTGCTTCTAGCTTCCCAATCTTCCAGTTTTGAGTTGGAAGATTGGGATTGCATAGTCGGAGCATCCGCAGAACTGCGTCCTCACCCGACGGTGTGCTCGGTAGCCAAACGCGAGCCCAGGGCCTGGTAGGAATTTCATCCTTCTCCACAGCCTCCAGTTTCGCGCCTGGATACACCTCACCTAGCCTACTCACAGCTACCTTGTACAATTTGGCAGACCGTTCATCATCACAGGAGATGAGTTTAAAAAGGCCCTGATGCCAGCCTGCCTCCTCACATGATGGCACAGGACCAGGAAACTCCTCTAATATCTGGAAGAGGGTATTTGCCAAGGCAGCGTCTACCCACTTCCATTTATCCCGAGGAATTGCCCCGTCCTCCGCCGCCCTGTCAAGCACAGCCAAAACTCTCCCCTTACAACCTTTTACAACGTCACTAAAAGACAGAGATTTACCAGTAGTCTTTTGACGTTTAGACTCCAACATCTCTTCCTGGGATCTCTGCCTTTTAGGTAGTTTTTCTAAAACGGCCTGTTCATGGCCTTTTTGTTCAAGGACTCTCTTCGCCCATCGAAGGGAGTCCTTGTCCTCCTTGGACAGAGAGCTGGGATCAGCAGCTTCCATACGACGACGAATTCTATTCGCCGCCTGCTTGTCCGCGATTTTCATTTTAGAGGGTCTAAGACCCTTAAAACCCTCCCCTAAAGGATTCTGTTCCTTCTTGGACTCCCCAGCCGACTTTAACTGGCTTAGCCGTGAGGCTGTGGCCGATGCCGAACTGGTTTGTCCTCGATTTGACAGCGAAGATCCCCCCTCATGTCTGGATTCCCCAGCCGACTTTAACTGACCATGCCGTGAGGCGGTGGTCGATGCCGAACTGGTTGGTCCAGAAATGGGCATTAAAGCCCCCCCTTTTTTTGAAGGGTTGGTAGGGTTGGACGTGAAGTCCAACGCCCTTACCTTCCCTCCCACCTTCAAGACAGGTCCAGCCACCCGAAGGCCAGCGCCAGTCCCACCTGAGGTGCATGCGATATCGCGATTGCTATCATTTTGAGTCTCTGACTCAGAAGTCTTTGTTTTTACATTTGTTTGTTTGTTTGTTTGTTTGTTTGTTTTGTTTATTTTTCAATATATTTTCCATATTTGGTCCCACGAGTACAGGACGAATATGTCCACCCACACAGAGGTCCAGGTGCGTGGGTAAGGCTACTTAATACCGGAGGGCGCCAGGTATCCGGTATGCTCCGTTAGCGATTGGGTTAATTTTTATGAAAACAGGGCTCCCAACCTGAACGATCCTCAGCACGGGTCGCATAACACTTTGATCCAGCCCTCGCAAGGAAAAAGGAAGGTCCATCCTCACAGAGCCTGCATGTGTGGATAAGGCTAGGTTAAAACGGAAGTTTGCCAGACTATCCGAGTCCGCATATTATCGACTAGATAACCCACTAGCCATTCATCCCTTAGCATATGCTGTTCCACCTTGGATTGGGGGCATTTCTGCCTGAAATACCTTCAGGAAGATACCTCAGGCATTTGAGGAGCTAACCAAACCCCTAGCCTAGCTATGCTAGCCAGCCCTACAGTCAAGACTTAACTTCCTGGAGAGCCGTTTCCAGTGGCCACCAGCTTGGAGGTCATAGCTACACTACCAATTATCACTGATTGTGGCACGACACGCATGTACTAACTGTTAATCATGGTGTAACGCTTTGTTCCACTAATCAGTGCAATCGGCTGACCACCAAGTCAAAGTTAAGATTAGATTTATTTAAAAAGTAGATAATAAATGCGTGGTGGAACATATTAATTCAGAGTTTTCGACAAAATATAGAAAAAAGTCATGAATATTCACTAAAAAGCACGTTTTATCTAGTTCCCGACATGGTATGCCACTTTGCTCTTGGCACAATAGTATATGGTGTGGAAAGCACAGTAGCAACAGCGGAAGCAATTTGCCTTCTTTTCACTGTTGTGGCCAATGTTATCAACTCCCAATTGTTTTTGAGAGGCTGTGTTTTAAGTTTTGGGACCATGATGATGTGCCACTACCTCCACTACCGGAATTCGAAGTGGCCCATCTGCCTGAATCCCTTTTTGGAGCTATCCCTGTTAGACGTTGCGTTTTTGCGCTGGTAATTGTGGATGGAACTATGTAGCTTCCAAGCATTGACCATGGCAGCATCGAGACAATTTGTTATCAATGGCCAATACTATTTTTAACCACGAAGATAAATCCGGTAATTGTTCATTGCATTGTCGAAAATATCAACGCCTCGCATTCGTTTGCTGTATTGATGAAGGATGTATGGCTCCTCTACCATTACTATCTAACGTTGATTTCTGTCATAACGCCACACGCGATGTTTTGGTTCGACTTGCAGATAATTGGACAACACAGTTACGGGCTGCAATTAAGTAAATAAACCAATCAATGTCGTTCCAACGAATTGCTAACCATCAATTTTCGGGACGGTGTCTGAGCAAGGGCAAGTGCGACCACCCGTTGCTTCAAAGCAAATTGATAGGGTATATTGTCGTCATTGTTGGCGTCCGGGTACTCAACATACATTTCTGTGGTACCAAAAATCTCGGGCATACTTTCCAAGGCACCATCAGTATCGGTAGGCCCATCATCATCACAGAGTATGTGGTCGTCTGAGACATCTACAATATCCGTCAAATCTTCCACAGCATCTGGCGGCGAAAAAACTATAACAATAGCCAATACGCTCGACAATTGTCTCTGGTCTTTGCGGCTCGGTTCCTCATCAAATTCATGAATTAAAAAGACTTCCATTCTCGAAATCATACGAAATACGTCGCCATAACTCTCCCCCAAAAACACAAACATTCACAATCACAATCGTTTGTACAATTACAACCGAATGATGCGCAAAAAACGCATAACGTACGCACATGCAGCTGCAAAATTTTCCCTAGTAAAAATGTACTCTCTAGCGCCGATGGGTGCGAAAACGCACAACATGTACCTGGGCATAAACGGTAACATGTAGAAACTTGAAATTATTATGAGATATACATAGGCCCAATGGCTACCGATCCTCATCATTATAAATTCTCTAAATATTTTTTTTTTGTGTGTTTTCTATGTTAAAATGGTTATTTTTTCACATGCCGGAAAACATGCATCTGACGATGCAGATATCATTAAGTAGATGACGTCATATGACTTACCTGTCCAGGACGCATATGTTGTCCCATCCATGTATTATCCACATCAAAAGACGGCTAAGCGATATCAACCACCTAACACTTCCTATGAGTTTTCAATTACACCTTTGTTTTATGTTGCGTTTTTGCACCCGTCGGCGTTAATGGGTTAATGTTGTTCATGCAAATATCGCTGATCTGATTATATTATTTGAAGAAATGATTGACGATCCAAATACTTGGGCTGCCGATGCAGTGCAGGCGAGAGGATTTCTTCAATTCTTTACTTCATTCAATATAGTTTTCATGCTTAATGTATTTAATGATATATTTTCATTTACTGATGTATTATTTAATATTCTACAAGCAAAATAGTTAGATATTCAATATTGTTAAGACCAAATTGAAGTGACAAAAAATAAAATTTCAAACACCAGGCCGCAGTTTGAAACATTTTTTGTTGCTGCAAAAAATGCGACTAACCCAATTCCAAAACGTGGCGAAGTCTTACAATGTTTTGAAATGCGTTACAAACCTGTATTTTTTGAAATAATTGATACTTTATCAACACAAATGGATATAAGATTTAAGTCGTTAAAAAGATTAAAGTTTTTGGAATTGTTAAATTCAAAAAAGTTTCTCAATTTCGAAAGAAGTTTTCCAGATTATGCTTTTGAAAGCCTTAAAATTTCATATGCCCCCTTCTTCGAATTTGTTAAGCTAAGGAATGAGTTGAGTGTATTTTTCTCATGTGAACAGCTTCGTAGCATTTTCATCAAAGATATACCCGAAACTCTTTTAAATTTGGACTTGAAAGATATGTTTTCAGAAAATTTTTAAGCTAAGTTCCTTAATTTTGACAATCCCAACTTCAAGTAGCTCAGTTGAAAGATCATTCTCTGCACTCAAGCGGATAAAGACTTTTTCGAGAATACTATGCGAACAGAAATTGTCGGAACTGGCTTTGATTTCCATAGAAAAAGTATTTCTTAAGGAAATCAAAAGCAAAAACAGCTTTTATGATGAGGTTCTGGAAATTTTCTTGAACAAAACACGCCGTATTGAATTGACATACCAGTAAAATTGTTTGGAATAAAAAAGAAATAATAATAAAAACTTTAAAAAAATTTAAAAAAAATATTAAAAAAAATATAAAAAAAAAAACAAAAAAACTAAAATGGGATCTCAGTCTATCACGTCCCCGTCGTGGTCCTGGAAAAAACTAAGAATAGGCATTCATATTTAGACAACGCATACACGTTGAACACCCAGCTGAAAACGCCACGACACGCCACTGATCATACGGTATGTATTTTGGCCTCCTAAACACGAATCTGAGGTCAGAATTTTTCCATCACCCTCAGATTTCGACATAACCTCAAAATTACACCTAAAAATACGTTAAAAGAAAGTCCTTAAAAAAAAAAAATTAACCAAAATCCAGAATGTGGACCTTATTTATATTACGTATTTAGGTGTGCTATAATACTATCTTACAATAAAAATTAATTAATTTGGGGATGTAATGGGGTACTGGGTGGTTTTGGGTGGGACAAAGTGGTTGAAATCAGTTTTTATCTATATTAACAGCTTTAGTCTACCAAAATACATAGGAATACGCATTCATTTTGAAATTTTACAAAAAACAGATTTTTAACCCCCTTTTGGGGTTTTGGGGGTACCTAAAATTAATTTTTATTGTAAGATAGTATTATAGCACACCTAAATACGTAATATAAATAAGGTTCACATTTGGTTAATTTTTTTTTTAAGGACTTTCTTTTAACGTATTTTTAGGTGTAATTTTGAGGTTATGTCGAAATCTGAGGGTGATGGAAAAATTCTGACTTCGGATTCGTCTTTAGGAGGTCAAAATACATACCGTATGATACCTCACGTTCCAATTTCTTGACCTTTTTTTTGTGGTCTTGTGTAATAGTTCAAAGTTTCCTACCTCTGATATGATTTTGGCAATTTTTAGCTTTATTTACAATATTTGAATTCACTTCTATAAAAAAATAATGAGTAAATATAGTTTTGAATCTTTTAAACATAATTAATAGATTTTTGTATTGATAATTTCCTAATTTATGTACAAATAAATTAAAAATGGAAGAAAAAGTATCAGGAGCACGTTAAATGTGGCGTGATGAAAACTAAGCAACAGCCATTATCAAATTTTCTGTGAACTTCGGACTGTATGAGTCGTAAATTTTAAATTATTTCTAAAATGGGAAAAATTCTCGATATATTGACTCACCAGCCTGTTCAGACCAAGTACAAAGTGTTGATTCTCCCAAGAATGAAATACATTCTTTGAAATGCACATGATTTTTCAAAGTTTCGGAAAGTTTTGTAGCTATGTAACTTTTTTAAGTTTGCTACATGCAAATCTAAATTTGGGCTAACTTTTCGAGTTGAAAAAGAACTTGTAATTTTGTCAATGGCTTTAAAAATTCTAATAAAAGGTAAAACTTTCAATTACACCGCAGAATCACTACAAATGTCCGGTTCCATGAGCTTGTCACATTCCTTTCTTGCAGGCGTTCCCTCAAATGTACCCCCGTTATAACCTTTTGAGACCAATCCTAGTTTTTGTGGCCATCGTAAAGCCCTTTTACGTCAAAGAACTGGAACAAAACCATCCCAGAATGTGTGATTAACAAACCCTTGGAGTATGTGTAACTCTGGTATCACGTATTTATTCAGCACCGGAAGGCCGTCCTTTTCTTTGAATAGCGGTAGATTAATCGTGCTGTGACAGTATCTCGCTTCGTTCTTGTTTCGGTTTCTTGCATTGAAATCATCGAAATCTTTTTTGATATCCCTGTAAGTTCGCAATTTTCTGGATTCAACAATTTGGTTGTCCTTTACTTCTTTCTCTTGTCACAACTCACACAGCGTGGCGAAACAGCACGGCCACGGCTAAAGCCTTAACCAAAATAGACGTAACGAAACGGCAGCAATTGAACGAACGTTTGCACTCGTTTCGTCTGTTTTGACATTTAACCCAAAATGTTACGCTAGCCAACGAACCAAAAAAACTGTTATGACGAGTAGCAACGTTTTCAAGTTCGGTCCTTACGGAACTCTTACGTCTCGTCAAAATGTTTCGTGCACTTTCGATCAATTACGTAGGTTCATTTTGGCTGTCAACATTGGTTTACATACACTCGAACTTACTCGTTATGTCTCGTCTCGTCTATTTTGGTTTAGGCTTTAGTTGCAGCTGCTGTTTGAAGGCCATTGACAATCAAACTAAGTTTGAAATCAGCTATAAACTTAAAAGCTATCTTGTTGATATCGATAAGATCAAATAAAATTTTTATATTCGAATAAATTTCCTCTTTATATCCTTTATATCATGAATCAGATGGCTCTGCATGACATAAAAGAACAAAAAGAAGGATAGATACAGACTCCTTTGTTAATTACCAATCAAAATCTATAATCTAATATCAATTTGAACACTCAAATAAGCCCTGAAAAGGAAAAAATATGAAAAAATATCCAATTACTATTTTAAAGACTTTGAAAGATTTGTAAATATTCTGCATCAAGGAAGATTCATCGTAAAAAAATCATGCGATAGCACGTTTCTGATCGCAAATCGTCTAGAGAATCCGAATTTCGAACGTGATTTTCAAAAAAACCGCGATCGCAGGGTCGAAAATGGTCAAAAGTTGTATCAAAAATTGCTTAACTCACTTTTTTCGGTAGATGAAAAACATAAAAAATTGCGAAAATTGAAAAAAGTTTCAGTAACACAGAAAATAGGTAATCTTACCGTAAAATTTTCCGAAAAATCCAGTTCCATGATAATTTATAGCAAAAAACGTCACTGAGATGATCAAAACGTAATTTTTCGAACATGCAATTGTAGCAAAATTGATCTCGAGGTAAAAATACCCTCTAAGTCGAATATTTTTTCAAAACGATCTGTCACGATTTGCGGAATAGTGGATTTGGATACTAAAAAGTATATTTTAAGCGCCTGCGCAGTCCAAATTTGCTGTAATTTTAAATAATTTCGAATCCGCTTGAGGGGACCCGTGGATTAGCCGTTGGTGAAAAGTAAAAAGTATCATAATAAAAAGTGTTAGAATATTTTACAATTCAATTGAACTATATATACATTTTTAACCATAAGTTTTACCGTTTCGTGTTGTATTATTTTCGTTATTATATAAATCGTAATAATTGCAGTATAAATTACAACTTTTATGCTTTTGAATTCGAAACGATAGCTTTTACAATAGAAACTGAAATATTTGTAGTCTGGGCAGGCACAAGCAGGATGGGCCGGGGGCGCATATTCATAGTTAGCCTGGGGCTGTCAGAAGTCTAAATCAGGCCCTGCTTCGGATGAACTAGTTTGGATTAGGAAAAACTAGTTTATCATAAGAACAAGTTGGGCAGGTAACATACATATATACTAATAAAATACAAAAACATTTAATACTTTCTTTGAAATACATACTTTACTTCATATGTATAACTAAAGTTAATGTGAACATTATTTTCACTACAGATGACACTCATGACTAAAAGTATTCGCTTGCGAACACGCATTACTTACAT